>CM057449.1:1283985714-1285263571 GCA_016271365.2 Neoceratodus forsteri
GTGCCCTTTTCCACTCCAAAGGGACAGAATGGAATTGAAGGCAGCTGTCAAAAAAATAATATCAGAGGATGTGTAAGTTAATCGACCAAGAGATGCAATAAATGTCCCGGAATGTCATCCGGACCTGGGCTCATTTTGTCATTGTTGTGCCTGGTGCCCTGCACAGCATATGGTGTGGACAGCGGGGGTCCTGGGGCACCCCCCGCCCTGTAGCTGCGACCACCGGTAGAAAATAAAGTAATACATCCCTGGTAGTCTAGTGGTACCCCCTTCCCCGTAGTTGCGCTTGCTGGTAGAAAATAAAGTAATACATCCCTGGTAATCTAGTGGTACCCCCCTCCCTCCCTGTAGCTGTGCTTGCCAATAGAAAATAAATTAATACATCCCTGGCAGTCTAGTGGTACCCCCCTCCCGTAGGTTGCGCTTGCTGGTAGAAAATAAAGTAATACATCCCTGGTAATCTAGTGGTACCCCCCTCCCTCCCTGTAGCTGTGCTTGCCAATAGAAAATAAATTAATACATCCCTGGTAGTCTAGTGGTACTCCCCGTAGCTACGCTCGGTAGAAAATAAAGTAATACATCCCTGGTAGTCTAGTGGTAGCCCCTACCCACACAGGACCCCCTACCCAACTTCCCCCAATCATCGGTGGCAGCTGCAACCCTCCACATACCACCCAGCTGCCCGTCAAATGAAAGTTTACAATATGAGCTGTAAGCCCATTGGTCCACATTATGGACCAATGGGCTTCACAAAACATACTGTACTAGACAGTCACAAAATGTGAATGAAGTCATTCACATATTTGTGACTATCAATATGCCACAAGCCATTGGTCACGAGTAGACCAATGAGCTACAACTATCTAGCTGTCATTCGGTTGACAGCCATGAGGCGGTATTTGGTGGGTTGCAGCTGCCCGTCGATGATGGAGGAGAGCTGTGTGAGCAGGGGTCCTGTGTGGTGGGGGTGCCACTAGACTACATGGATGTATTACTTTATTTTATATCGGTGATGCGACTGCAGGAGGGGTGCTACTAGACTACTCTATCAGGGATGTATGTGCTAATTTCTACCGGTGATCGCCTACTGAGGAGGAAGGAGGATACCACTAGACTACCAAGGAATGTGTGGGTGCTTATGGACGGTGTTCTGGGTGGGCGGGTGGCCACCCACAGCTGGCGACTGCTGTGTTGCGCCATGCAGTACAGCAGCCTGCCTGTGGGTGGCCAGCATTTGAGCCATTTTTTTGGGCTCAGTTTTGTGCCCCAGTATGCGATGCACCTAGGGGTTGTGTCAGCAGATGCACTGCACATCCCGGGCTGAATATCAGGATGTGCCGCATATGCATGGGCACGCCCCCCTTCAGATGTGCCGCATACATTAACATTGTGCCCGGGTGCATCGGGACTTGGGCTGCGCCAGTCTCCCTTTTGAATATTGTCCCGGGGCACTTTACTGGGGTTGCTCTGATACAACTCGGTTGCGCCAGGCGCAACCCCTTTGAATATCTATCCCTTAAAGTATAAGCCTTTGACCATTACTAAATTTAAGATTCTTTACGTGTATATGTGTGTAAGAAAGGGAAGATGAAATGAAACCACATTTAATTAGCTGTTTTATTTTAAATTTCAGAGAGTTTTATGTTTTGGGCTTTGTTAAAGATATTTTGTGAGGAGACAGTTACTACCAGTTAAAAGTTTTTAGAGGATACACAGATGTATAAGGCTTTGGCAATGCATCCTAGCTGGGGAAAGAATGGCAAAAACCATTTGTTATGGTCTCAATTAATGTTTTTTGAATCTGTGGGACCAGTCAGGTCGCATGAATTGTCCAGCCCATTTTATAAAACCACATAAGTGTTAGCTAGTTTGATTTGGACCTCTACAAGACATTCTTTTCTACTCAGTCAGATAATGGGAACAGATAAATAACGACCTGTTGCATGTGAGTTGTGTTCCTGAATTTTTACTGAGCCATGCACAGTACTCAAATTACAATGAATACAAAAACAGTGTGGGGATCACTGATGATTCACTCAGTCGGGCTGCTCTGCTCTGGCAGGTGCCCAAGCATACAGGAATTTTAAGTCTCTGAGAAAACAGCAGAAATAGCAGTCTAGCTTAAGAGCACAGGGCAGCAGAAAACTGGAAGCAGGTTATATCAGCAACTGTGTTCTAGGGCATTGAAGAACTACCAGTAGCTTGGAAAAATGTGGAAATAATATTTAGAAACAGTCGGTCTCATATTTCTTTGATATTTTGTGTTTGTTTTGCACTTAAGCTTCGTCTTTGATGTGTATGAATCGGTCTGGTGTTTGCCAGTAGTCAAGGGTTCCCTAGTGAAGGGCTGTTTCCCATTGGCTCCAAAAAAGGCTGTGGTGAGACTACTCTTACAGAAACCAACTTTGGACACTGATATGTTGACAAACTACAGGCCGGTCTCAAACTTCATTTTTTAGGGAAGGTTATTAAGAAGGTTGTGGTAGCGCAGCTGGAGGCACCCCTTGAGCAGTATGGCATCTATGAGTCTTTCCATTTGGGTTTCAGACCGTGCCACAGTACAGAGACCGTGCTTGTCAATGTGGTTGATGATCTGCTCCTAGCAAGAGATACAGTGGAGCGCTCAGTTGTCATTCTCTTTAAATTGTCAACATTTCTGACACTGTGGACCATGGAGGCTTGATAGAAAACCTTGGGCAATATGGGGGACTCACCAGGACATTAAAGTGGTTTGAGTCCTTCCTGACTGACAGGTTGCAGGGGGTTGTGATGGGAACATTCTCATCGCAGCCAGCTGCAATAAGTTGTGGCTTTCTCCCAAGTTTGATTCTGTCCCACATGTTGTTTGCTGTGTACATGCTGCTGATGGGACAGGTAAAAGAGAGTACGGACTGAGTTTTCACTACTGTGCAAATGATACTCAGCTATACATGTCCTATACATCGGAGCGGCAAGAAGCAGTGGCTGTGCTGGAGCTTTGTTTCAAGGAAATCTCCAACTGGATGGCCTCAGCTGGCTGAGTCCCAGTCTGACCAAGATGGAGTTATTACTGGTGGAACCTGATCTTCGAGGGTCGGCTAGAAGATACAGTGCCATCAGGATTCTATCTCTGAATGGCACATTTCTGACAGCTATGGATAGGGTCTGAAATCTGGGAGTCACTGTGGACTCATGTCGCTCACTCGAACATCAGGTGTCAACTGTGACCCACAGTGGATTTTTCCAGTTGAAGAAAATATCACAGATAAGACTCTATGTAGTGCAAGAGGACCTGGCAACCCTCGCACAGGCCTTCATGACCTTGAGACTGGACTACTGTAATGCTGTATACCTAGAGCTATATTCTTTTTCTATCATAGCCGCTGATGCCTGCAGACTTCCTGCTTTGGTCCAGACCTCTTCCGCCGCACCACCGACCCACTGGGAATTACGCCTAGTTGCCAAAGTGGGGCTTGCAAAGGCCCGCACGTCATTGTGTGGCCTGTGTTGCCCTGCCCACAGCAGCCCAGTGTGCAGTGACGTGACAGATGAGCTTCACCTCCACAGAGACATCCTCAAACACCTATGTTTGGGCTTACTGAGTGTGCCTGAACTGCACTACTGCTCAGACACCTCTAGGTGGCAGGCAAGCGGCAGGTCACACTATCCACTCCCCGAGGAAGGAGAGCTATCCAGTGGGACACTCAATCCTCCCACCCTCCTCCGACCAACCCTCGAACGATCCGACTCTGTTCCCGAATTCGGGTTGCAGGTGTGGCAGGGAGGTAAGGTGCTAGGCTCCTCTGCCCACCATGCCACTGGGCCGGCTGCTAAGGCTGTATTTTTATAGGGCTTCTGCATGTACCTGCCTGTACCCTCCAGCATGGTCTCCCTTCCAGACCGATCATGCAGAAGCCATATAAGAATATCAGGGACTGGCACCTTAAGATATGTAGTAGTAAAATATTTTATTCATCGAAAGTCGTATGAATAAGGGATTAACTCAACTGAGTAAAACTCACTTTCAACGAGGTCCCCAACACTGTACAAAAATATCAACTTAAAAATAACATTCACCATCATACAACTGTATAAAATAAAATGTACAATATGACTATAGCTAAAAGGAAGAAAAAAGAGACAAACACAGTACATAAGTTGATAAATTCACCCCATCCCATCTCGCTTTCCCTCTACTTCTTCCTCTGTTTTGCTGTATAACTTAAATTATATAAGTGCACAGCATTGCCTTTCCTAACATATCTCCTTCCATATAAATTTTAATTATGTGGGTGCACAACATTGCCTTTTCTGGTGTATCTCATTCCTGTACCAGAGTTTTATACGTGGCCAAAGTTTTTTATGCGTTCCTCAAGCACAATCATACGGGAATCGCATTCCAACCCAATATCCTTCTATAGTGTACGGACTGACGTCCGAGATCCAGGTCCCATCTGGGCAGCTCCAAGTCTGGTACCTTACCATTTCTTAGTGAACCCAATTTATTTCTATAAATTAGCTTATCCATGATGTAACTCGGACAGCTACCTGCCAGCCCCTATATATAAAGGCCAACAGGTGTTCATAGTTACTGTCAGTTAAACTGTGCCAGGCCAACTGGTCGTGCAGTTGACATTTGTGGGTTAACCAAGGGGCCCCCAGTATGAATCTATCAAGATTACCATGACAAACCTCTGGCTTTTTAAGATCCCTTTTCTCCCACTAGAATAAAATATATCCCCATAGTCAAACATGGGGATAATCATTGCATTTACCATTCTTTTTCTTACTTCTATGCTCATGGCTGATCTAACCCCATAAAGGGCTCCTATTCTCTTATTCGCATTTTTAATCAGGTTATTAATGTGGATATCCCAGTTCAATAAGATATCCACCCATAGGCCCAGATATAGATCAGTTTTTACCTGCTGGATCGGCTCCCCCCCCCAAGGGCAATCGCCCCCAGGGCTGCACTGTTCAACATATCATTCTTTCAGTGAAACAGCATGTTTTGTGTTTTTTTTTTACATTCAAAACAAGTTTACTATCCACTAAAAAGGCTTGGAATTCATTAAAGACCTGCTGGAGCATCTCTTGTATTAACTCTCTGGTGTTGTCAGATGTGTATATAATAGTATCATCCACATAAAGATGATACAACACCTTTGGATCCAAAAAAGACAGACCATTTATATAATGTGGGTGTTTTATTATATGCAACCCACCATACATGTAAATGAGCAGTGTTCTACACAGTACGGAATGGCAGCAGCAACGTAGCGTCCATATTCTAAGTGATGTCGGATCCTTTAGTGGTCATTTTTTTGTCCCGTCACATGTACACCACCTGATTATAGGGGGGCCTTAACAACCTGCCATGGGTACTACAGCAGCTGTGCATGCATGATGCCAGCACACTTAGAGCTGTGCAGTGGGGGCATATCACATCTGCCAGTGGGTCTGTCTCCTGTGATATAAGGACACCACATACCATATATCCAGGGACAGTGTATGGTGGTTGCTGAGATTTGACAGCTGTCAGGGTATGCTAGCTGCAGGTATTCTGGGACAGGGTCATGGACTGCACCATATGGCTGCCATTGTCTGCCAGTCTGTGAGTGTACGAGGCGCTGCCGTTTGCTGACACCCTCTAACTTGGCAGCACAATGGCATTTCACACACAGCCCAGTATGGCACTATGACAGGGCACACTATGCAACTACCAGTCGGCATTAGGGGTTTCTTACCCATCCTAATCATTCTAGTCCTAGGACCAGCTTTGCAATAGGTGGGGGGATGATGGCACCCTCTGTCAAACACCTCCCACGCGCCACCTGTTGGGCACAACACTCCACTCGCGGCAACTCTTGGGACTTCAGTGCAGGGATACTGTTGTACCTGAATCCGGTGCAGGGTCCCTGGTGCACCCAGAGTTTGCCACAGGCGGGGGTTTGGGGCAACTCAGGCCAATCCAGGGACCTTTGGAAAACAACCCAAGAACTTTATATACAGTAACAGTACTGTATATTAAAGTGGAGGCAGTATGACACAATGTATATGACTATGATCCTGATAAACAGGGATAATGCAAGAGTCCACCTTATAACTAATTTTTCAGTACCAGCTTATCTCCTCCCTCTACCCTGCCTGATGCAGCTGCATAGCTACAGGAATGCAGGAATGACAGAAAATGAAAAATATGCCAACTAACTATAATAATTTTGAAACAGCAATAGAACTATATACATAAAGAGCAATGCTTCGGCTACTGCCAGTGTCCCATGGTGCTCAGTGGCTACCGGTGTCTGATAGTGGCTGGCTCCTCCTGGGCACATCACCGGTTGGCCTTAGTGGTATGCCATCCCCACTACAGGACCCCATTAATCACCCATACCTCTCCCCCTCTCTAGCAGCCTGTTAAGGGTAGCCCTGCTTGATCCTCTATCCATAAACTCAGACATCCTCTCTGCATACTTTGTACAAGTGCACTCAAACCTTTTCTTAAATGTAACTAACCTCACTTCACGGATTCTCCATTAATCTAAAAATTTAAATAGAAACAGGACAGCTTGTCATTAGTACCAGAGTCTACATTATAGTGCCTTCAACCCTTGGAGTCCTTGCCTTCCCTCCTCTGCAGCTGCACTGGTCTGTCCTCTCCCTTGGACCCTCCATTTAACCACTGGTACAGTACCTGCTCTTGGTGAAATTTTGCCCTGGGTACATTTTAAGATGACATCCTGAGCCTTCGCTGGATCCTTGAAGTCACTCCCTATTCAACTGACAAAGATCCGAGTATTGCTGGAAAACCAGATGAGCAGCACAGTCCGTTCTCCCTCACCACGTTTCCAATACTGTCAGATGCCTTGCATTATGCCTCCACTGCCTTAGAAAAATCTGTTTGTATAGAGATCTTCTGTGCATCCCAGTTTACGTCTCTGATCATCTGTGGACTTTGCAGAGCACAGTCTCTCGATCCTGGTCATACACGAATCTAGCTACAGTTAGTTAGGGCCTGTTCCCTTGTGGTGATATTTTCCTAGGTACTTAGTGGGCCCGGTTTATTTCAAGGGGGCTCTCCCACATTTGTTGCAAGGTAACTGGCATCATGTGCTGCATAAAGTCCGGTATGCTCAGCCCTCTTTCCCCCATGGACCCCGAAGAGCTATCTATACATAATTTTGCTTTTGAACTTGAAAAGTAATTTTTCGTTTTGCCATGCAAGTTTGATGTCAGGTGTGGAAAACCCGATGACTAATCCTAATAAGAGGTGTTAATTAGTCTCTGGTTCTATTAATAGTAAAAGTAGGTCAGTACTCATCATGCAGCTTTATAAATAGAATTAATTAAAAAGGGGAATTAGTACATTAACATACAGATTTTATTTAAAAAAAAATGGATACAAACACAAGTTTAATACTGCATCAAGCATATCCACAAAAGCAAATCTCAATGTCATTTCAAGAGTGTGGTGTCATGGACTCAAACTGAATTGAACGGTTAAATTCGGCACTCTTTCAAGGCAACTCCCAACAGGATACAGTTTTAATTCAGTATGTTTTTAATTTCTTTGATAGTTTTTCACCAGGAGAGAACACTGAGCAGAAGCTTGTCTCCAAGAGCAACCAGGGAGAGTGAGTAACAAAAATGGGAGATAAAAGAGCATCTGACCCCTTATTTCCTCCCGTGCAGGAATCTCATGTGAAGGAGATGTCTGCCCATGGAGCTAATTCAGCAGATTTAGAATTTTTTAACGCAAGGATTGCTGTATACAGTAATTTAACATGTATTGGCATGCTCATAACTTAACATAGAAATGCAAACATAGGAAGGATCTCTTGGGCCACCTAGTCTGCCCTGTATTCCCTACCTACTGTGCCACCGCGGATCCTACTCAATCTCTGGTCTTCTCCCCCCCTCTTGCCTTACTTCTAAGGTCCCCTTGTGTTTATCCCATGCATACTTGAATCCTGTTACCATTTTAGCTGTCACCGCCTCTGCTGGGAGGCTGTTCTAGGCATCCACCACCCTCTCTGTGAAGAAGTATTTCCTCACATCTCCTCTGAGCCTCCCCCCCAGCTTCATATATCAGACTGAGTTGCCACTTACTGCATTTCTTAAATGTCATAGGCCATTGCACATGTTAAAGCAGTATACAGCCGCACTACTTCCTTAACATGTACAATGGCCTACAAAGGTTAAGAATTGCATTTTATGCAGGTGTGACTCCAACTTGATCAAGCTCTTTCTCCATTAAGAGCACTGCAGCCCTGTTCCCCACTTAGTGCCATCAAAACGCAGGGCTGCAGCTGCTGGCAGCAGCTTTGCTCAGCAGAGTGGGAACGGCGCCTGCTGTTTAATGAGGGATGTAAACTTTCGCAAAGAGGGAGCAATAGTGATTGTGTGCTAAAAAGGGGAATTCATGTTTTATCAGTACTTCATGTGTCAAGTACAGTGTAATTTATTGTCTTCAATGTAACAGTTCTGTTTCTTCCTTTTACTGTTTAGTATACGATATTAATGTACACAGTTGATAACATTTACATCCTACTGTACACTGTTAAAATGGGGCATTTTACTTACAGGCTAAATAGTTATAATAAAATACAATTTTTTCTGGGTTTTAGGGGAAAAATATCTACTGACCAGCATTTATCCACACACTCAAGTCATTGGGACATCACTAGTCTCTCATCTCTGTGGGCCTATCCCTGATGAACCATTTGAAATATTGGTAAATAAATTAATAAATTGCCATTGGCCACAGACACAGTATTTTTATTAGCTACATGGCTACCAAGATTTGAGTTTTATTATTTCCATTTCTAATTATGAAACTAATACAGTAATGTCAGATCTTACCCATGTCAGTCTTCACCATTCATTACTGCTGGGTGCAAGCCGGAGGCGTGCACCTGCTTGGGAGCTTTTTTTTTTGTTGAGGGAGGAATCAGCACTGTTGGCATCACCCAGAAGGCAGACACACTGCATGGGGCTTGAGGGTTGGCCATTAGGCGCCACTGACTCCTCCTCCACCCCAGTTCTATTTTCTCCCACTGTCAAGGTAGCTCTTAATTGCGATAAACAGAAAACCTAATAGTTTTGTGTTCTGACAGCATTGTTTCTTGTTTAGCATGGAGCAGACCATGTAGCTATGTCCTCCCTTTCTTTTTTTTCCTAAATTACAAATTACCTTTTTATGAAAGTATGGCAAACATAAATAGAATACACTTGTTAGTTACCTTTGAAAATGATGCACTGCGGCTTTTATAAATTTACAGTTTTGATCTACCTGATGGGACCACCTGGCTTAGATCCTCCTCCCTACTACCACAAGACGGCTCCTATTTGAGAAGCCACTAGTTGCCTCCCCATACTGCACGTGACCTCTCCCAGGTGCCCCCATGGTGGGATGGAGCAGGCAGTCAGTCCTTCCAGAAGACTGAACCCACGCTGGAGGTGAAGGAATTGGTCATACCAAATGATGAGTGTGGTCTTATTTAGATTTGAGTTCATTATTTGTTCAGATTTTCCTTGTTGCTCAGAGACACCAGGATGGATGAAACGATCGTGTCACAGATGGACCTGCAGTCCTTTCTGTTGTCTCCACTCTTCCTTACAGAAATACCTTCCACCACTGCATGAACCACCAGAGGTTGGGAAGCTCCCATTTCCTTCTGTCAGCCAGACTAGCATTCTGGGCTCAGAGTGAACATGAAGTGCCATCTGCTAAGTAGCATCCCCTCCACTCATACTGTACCACATCTCTCTCCTTGGTTCCTCTATGTATCCCAAGGACCTGACTTCTGTAACTTCATCAGGTACCTCATCTCACACATTCACAACACTATTACAGGAGCTGAACATCCTTCACATGCCACTCGACACATCCTTGCAGCTTCCCAAAACTGCAGGTCTTCCGGTCTTGCCCTTCCTAGTCCAGGATCCAACAGTTGGGTGTGGAATATCTGGTTCTAGCCAGCAGTTCTCTTGAACACTTATACAGACTAGTTTAAAATCAGTTTGTATTGCTTACATGACCATTTAGAGTAGATAGTTTTAATGACAACTCTAGACATCCTTCGCATTGGATAATAAAATACAGTAGTAGAATATGAAGCCTGTGCAGTGTGGAATAATGGGAGGCAGAGGTCATTGTAGCCACATTGGTTAAAATGAAGTAGTTTACTTGGGAGGCACAGGCTGGTCCTTGCACATCAAAGGTTTTTCTTCACCTCAGAGCCAGGACCCATAACAGAAAGTATGCCACTTTGTCCACAACTGAAAAACATGAACCAACATTGGGATGTGACTGTCATGAGAACAGGGGATCGTGTAGCTAGAATGCTAGGTCTAAGTCCCTCTTGTGACTCCTGTTACTATATTCCTGTGATGTTCGTGCTTTGGCCTCCTCATCAAAGCTGCGGCCCTGACAATTTTAAGGAAGGGAGTCAAATGTTTATGTAATGCAGAAAATAGAGATGACAGCAGTAGTGCAATAAAATATAGACCACATGAAGCACTGTAAAGCTACAGCTGCAGGATTCTTGTCTGTATTCTGCATTGAACTGCAGCCCTTCAAGTGAAGATACTTCCCGGAGATACTTATACTTTTTCTTATTTCAAGCAGTGAAAATGTTATTTATAAAATGTTTGTTTTGAAGCTGCGGTCTGAACCATTGATCTTTAAACCAGTTTTTTTGATAAAAATCTTACTTGAACCTTCTTGTTAAAATGCTTGACCAGACTGTTCCTCTAGTTGAGCTGAGAGGACAGCAAGTTGCTGCAGCTGTAGGTAATGAAAGGCCAAGACATGATCAGCCAACATAGGGCATGCAAGCACCAGGCAGCCTGCAGCTTTCTGTTCTAAGAGCCAAACCCTCAGCTCTCTTCTATTCCCAGGGTGAATTATGGAGCTTGTTCATAAATCCAAGTGGCAGAATCATGCACTGCTGCTCTTCTTGTTGGCTACACCCTCGTTACCCTATATTACAGTAGTTACAGCACCACTGCGAAAGAAAATTTAACAGATTAGTGTCCTCTAGATGATTGGCTAATCTGCAGAAAAATTAAAGATGAGGCACAGCGTGCAATTCAAGAAGTAATGTCCAGTATGCAAAGTGTGTGTGTGTGTGTGGGGGGGATGCTGGATGAACCCTCTCAGGTTTTGGAGTAATAGGTGTAGAGTATGACATAAAAGTAGGCAAGACTTTCCTACTAATGCAGAGAGACCATTGTTAATCTGGTATACAAAGTCTTTTCAAATAAACTGTCCCTGGATGGCTCAAGACTTTCTTAGACTTCTGGTTCACATGTCTTCCAAGGACATTAACGATCTCATGGGCAAGGGATAGGATTACTGTAGTCAGAGATCTGCGCCACTAAAAAAGTGAATTCCTGTGGTATATGAGCTAAAAAGTGCATTCTTGTGGAAAGACATTGACCACCTCTAAGAGGGGGCCACATTACTACAGCTGCTGACACCATGATTCTCAGATGGATGCATCCTTGTTGGGCTGGGGGGAAGCATCTGTGGATTAGGTCAGTAACTATTGTATGGAATACACAAAAATGTTTGGAGCACATCGACCTTATGGAACTAAGGACTGTGCTTCTTTCACTCCAGTCCTTCTCCTCTCTAGTCCTTAATCAGACTGTTAGATAAGGACAGAAAGTACAGCTACGGTGCATTACTGCAACAAACAGGGAGGAGCCAGATCTTTAAGCTGTGTATAGAAGCACTGAAAATCTGGGGCTTGACATAACGGTGCAAAACAAATCTGACTGTAGTACACCTAGCAGCAGGGAAAGAAAATGTACTTGAAGATGCAGTAAGCAAGATATGGCATGTCTGTTTTGAGTGGACATTGAATTATTGAGATCTGATACCATATTTCGCACATGGGGTATTCCAGAAATAGATGGGTTTTCTTCCTGGAAGAACAGAAAACTACAACTGTTCTGATGTGGAGTGCCAGCCATGGGCACAGTCTCAGTGGATGATTTCAGTCTGTCATAGAAGGATAAATTCCTTTATGCTCTTCTTCTGTTTCCTCTTACACAGATAATATTATTGACATTGAGGAGAGAATGAGCAACAAGGATGTTGATAGTACCAGACTGGGCAAAACAACCCTGGTACTCTCTGCTGACGAATCTCTCCCAGAACTCCTAAAATCCCTTCCAATTAGACAGTATCTGTTTTCCACTGCACAAGGCAGAGTGTTCCTGGAGCTCACTTCACCTGAAAACCTTGTTCCTGAGCAGCAAGAAGTCTCAGAAAATGTGCTGGAAGTTTTAAAAAGTAGCAGAAATGCCTGCTACTAGGAAAACAAATGCAGTTCAATATGGAAAAGATTTACAATATGGTGTGATGGTGTCAGGTGTGACTTAGATGGTAGTACATACACCTCTGGGCCAAATGGTGGTGGATTCTAGCCCCACACCAGGACTTGAGCTCATACCATAAACACTGGCCCCTGAGTGCAGTACTAGCAGGATGCTGTACTGTTGGGGTGTGCTGTCCTTCAGATGAGACATTAAACCGAGATCCCTCTTGCCAGTCTCTGATGCTGTCCTGGTGGGTGTCCAGGTGGAAGTACAGTTACAGCCATAGATAAGTTAAGATATTTCCAAATATTTCATAATATATCTAAAGAGATGCTCTCTGATAGCCCTTGATAGTACGTTCCTCATCCTTCACATCCTTGGGTGAGGGAGAGACATGTCACAAGATGCGTCAGTGTTATGAGGAGCTCCTCTGGCAACAGGGGGCCATTGTGGAGCAACGTAGGGTTCTACCTTTGGATCTTTTGTCTCCTGGCGGCCGCCAGTGGTACCCCCACCAGTTCACACCACATAGTTACACACCACAGCTGCTTCTCCACCCCTTCAGGTGGAGCCACCACCACTGCAACTGAAGATGGGTGTTCTGACTAGGGCAAGAAACGGTCAAAGGGCATTTTTGAGGAGTCCTTGAATGATTCAGATTATGAGTCAATGGCCTTTTTTGGGACTTCCCTCCTCGACCATGGCTCAGTCGAGGAGCTTGCCACTGAGCATGGTCTGGTATCTTTCAGGACATTTCATTGACTCATCTCTGTGTCCCACATGGGATGCCATGGGATCAATGTTTGTCCTGCTTGAGCCAGTCCAAAAGAGGGCTAAATACTCCCTCATGGACATACTGGACTGGTACAGATCCCTTGGGGTTGCCTTTCCTATGGCTGAGGCCATTTTGGACTGGCCCTGGAGATTTGGCAGCATCCAGCATCTTGACAGCACCTTCTGCTCACATGGTCTGCAAGAATGCGGTCCCCATGGGTTCCCTTTCAGGGTTTTCAGACCACCCCTCCACAGAGGAGTTGGTCACAGTTTCCGTGTTCCGCATGTCCAGACACCAGGGATATGTGGCAAGTGTCAGTCTCGCAAGATTGACTATGCCACTAAAAAGGTGTATGCCATGGCAGTGCTGGGCCTCCATCAGGCTACTTATACCATGCTGATGGTCATCTTTGGTCACTCCCTGATGGGGCTTTTTGGTGTAGTCCCCCTTACCTTCCTGTTGATCAGTAGTTGGTGGTTCAGCTTGTCAGAGACCAGGGTCAATCGCTGGCTAAAAACAAGCTCCAGAAGGCCTTGGACATGAGCGATTTGTGTGCCTGTGCCATGGTAGTACCCATCTTCATGTGTCACAGAGGCTGACTGCATTTGTCCACTTTCACAGTGGATACCCAGCACAAGCTGCCAATGTCCCTTTTCCCGGCATCTAGACCACTTAGATCAGCCAATCACAGTGACTCAGCACATGCTTACGGTGGACATATCTCTGGTGGGATGGGAAGCGCATTTATGGGACCATGGAGCCCATGGATTTTGATCACCCTGGCAGTCCTGTTACCACATAAACCTGCTGGAGCTCTGTGCAGTGCATCTGGCTCCAATGGACTTTGCTCTGGTAGTCAGGTATGAGGTCATGCAGTTCCAGACGGACAAAACCATGTTGTACTGAATGGGCAAGGCAGAAGTCACTCCCTTCCCTTGTGTCTGGAGGCCCTCTGCACCTGGACCACCATGGACAGCCTGGGTGTAGATCTTCTGGCGATCCATGTCACTGGAGAGAACAGTCAGCTGGTGGATGCTCTCAGCCGGGTAGGTGAGACATTGCATGAGTGGTCCCTGCATCAGGAGGTGGTGAATCACCTGTTCTCCCAATGGAGCATACCCTTGGTGGACCTGTTTGTTTCCTAGGAGAGTGCAAAACTGAGACTGTTTTATGCCCACCCTCCACAATCTGGGACACTGCTGGTGGTTGCCTTCATGAGGCCCTGCACCCCAGACCTCGTATACACCATCCCTCCTTTCCTCTTGATCCACAAGGTGGTGGTCAAGCCCCGAAGGGCAAGGCACAGATGATCTTGATAGCTCCAGACTTGCCATGGCAGTTCTGGTACCTAGATTGCCTCAGCCTCAACAGTAGGCTTTTGTGATTATTGTCTCTCCACCTGAATGTGTTAACCAGGCAACAGGGGAAGGTTCTGCACTTGGGCCTTCATTCTCTGCACCTCACAGCTTGGTTCCTGAATGGCTAGAATTCCCGGCTTTGGGTCTCTTGGAGAATGTGCTCCACATTGTAGAGGCCTCCAGGAAAGAGTCAACCCACAGATGCTATGCCTTTAAATGGAAGAGATCTTCTATTTGGTGTAAGGGCAGGGGGCTTGATACCCTTGCCTGCCTGTGGCTAGCATCCTGTATTACCTCTGTTCCCTTTCCCAGTTGTAGTACATGCACTCCCTTTACAATACGCAGGATGTTTGCCCCCGTCATTGTTTATGGCGGCTACCCAAGTGGCGAGAGGATGACTGTGCTAGTTGCTTTATGGGCCCCCTACGGTGCCGGTGACTATGGTAAGGGAGAGTGGCAGGGTGGTGTACCTGGAGCGGGTGGTGGTGGTTGGGCTGCTAGACACCAGGGACTTCTTTTAAGAAACTGCAGTGAGTGATCAGAGAGTAGGGGGTGCCACTAGACACCAGGGAATGACTATGTTAGAGAGCGGCAAGTGATTCGAGGGTGGGGGATGCCACTAGACACCATGGAATGACCTTGGTAGAGACTGGCAAGTGATCGGAGGGTGGGCAGTACCACTGGACACTAGAGACTGCTTTATTTCTAATGGGGCCAGGGATTGAAGGATGGGGGTGCCACTGGACAGCAAGGACTGCTTTATTTTTAATGGGGCCAGTGATTCAAGTACAGGGGGTGCCACTGAACATCAGGCACTAATTTATTTTTAACTGGGCCAACGATTGGAGGGCAGGGGGTGCCACTAGACACCAAGGACTATCTTGAAACCTATAGGGATGGAGAACAGAGGGTGGAGGGTGCCACTGGACACCAGGGACTGCTTGTGCTTTTATGGAGATTGGGTCAGAGGGTGGAGGTTACCACTAGACACCAGGTAGTAGGTGTGCTTCTGCAACTGCCAACCTGGTTATTGGCTGCAGTGGCTCCACTGGCTGCTAGGGTTGCCTGGAGTAATTCGGGCTTTTTCTTGACTGTATTTGCGCTATGCAAAGTGGTCTGTGCTAAACCTGCTGCGCAGTGCAAATGTACTGTATATGGTGCTGTGCCTGTATTCATGTCCTCGCCCCTCCCTTTGCCCAAAGGACACATTGTCTTTTTACGCTTGCTGTCCATTTTAGCACACACACCTTCCCCCTTTGAATATTGCGCCCGGGTGCAAACTCCATGCAGTCACTTTGCCCACCGAGCAAACTTTTGAATATCTGGTCCTTGCTGTCCTACTGGTGTTGTATTAAATTGCTTTTCCTGGCTCTACTTTTTGGGCTAGCATTTAAAATGTTTGCATTATAGCTGGTGTTCTGATCGGCTTTGCCAGGTACAATGAGTGCCCTTCTACTTGAGATCAGTGCTGTCCTAGTGGGACTCTGAAGTGGTTCATACTGCTGGCATCATATCTGACACTGGAAAAGAAATCTTTGGCATTGGAAGGAGGAATGTCCCAGTGTGGTAGAGCTCATTGTATTACTGGAGTCCTAGCTAGTATTGGCAGGGCAGATATTTGGTAATAGAAATAAAAATGACTTGATCTTCCTGAACATAAAGTCTCCACCACTCATTCACACTGATGGGATCCACGCCGGAGATGCTAGGATCCAGCGGGAGTCAACGTTTTTCAGAAGGGCCAGTGCCGAGGTAGGAGCCGCGAGGAAGTGGCACCACAAGCTTGGCTCACACTGTATAGACTACCTTGGCATCGATGCTCCATCCACCTCAGTTCCTTTTTTCCCGCTGTCGAGTGCACTTCAGTGACGACGTCGCTCGCTCACCAGGAGTCAAAACTTCACGTCTATATGACAGCAGCTATAGTTTTCAGTTTTGTTTTAGTTTATAATAGTTATTGTTTTGTAGAAGGAAATAAAGTAAACAATTTTATTTAAATACATTCACAGAAGAAGTCTTCAGCCCTCCATCAACAGAGTTGACCATGAGTTGGGCAGGTGACTGTAGGGAGACTTCGCATGAATGAAAGCTGTTCAGTCAGCCAGGCTGAATCTCGTCCGCCGCCCTCTGTGGAGGGGGGGTTTAACTACAGGCAGTCCAGTGCTCGTGGAGATGGGCAGTCTCCTCGAAAGCACAAAAAGAAGTGGTCGCATTCTCAGCACCGCTCGACCTCGAGCTCTTCTTCAGCCTTCCAGTCGAAAAAGAAATAGCACTGCTCGAGGTTGCCTTCTGGTACATCTGCGCGTCGATCGTCAGTTATCGGGGATAGGAGCCACTCTCTGGCTTCTGTTCCTGATGCCCGGCATCCTTGACTCTGGAGCCCCCTCCCTGCCTGATGGAGGGTCTTCTGGAAAGCAGTTTCACCATTGGGGCACTCTAATGGAGCAGTGGGTGCAGAGGTTGTCCTGGCTGCCTGAGCCAGCTAGTCCATTGCCGGGGCCTTTGGGCCTCTTGGCCTCAGACTGGTAGGCCAGGTGGTTGGGACTCCCTAGTCACACGGCACCTTCTTCTGTGCAGTTGACAGCACGTCCTGGAGTCTATCCTGCTCACATGACTGTGGCGCTGGGATCAACACCAGTGCCTTTATCTCATGCTGAATTTCTTCTCCTTTCTTCTTGGAGGTTGTAAACTTCTACTGCAGTGTTGCTGCCTGCTGTGCCGACTGCCCTAGCCTCAGTGCCGGCTTCCCCAGTGCCACGTCCCTTGCTGGTGCTATGCTCGGTATCGCTTCCCATGCTGGCACCGCCTGTGTTCTTGGCGCCGGCTCTCAGGGTGGCGCTGGGAGCTTTTGCGGTGCTGCTTGGGGGTCAGAGGTTTTCGACGCCGATTTTCTGTGCTCCTTCTCCTTCTTCTTTTCATTACTTTCCTATCTGTTCAGTCCCTTATGGACTGGCAGGGGATGATGTTGAAGCTGATCCTGATCTTTGATTGGGGATGATGTAGATGATGACTCCACCCTTGGATGGGGAATAAACCCCTTTCTACAGAGCCTTTGGTCAAGGACCTTTCCTTTAAGTCTCTGCTCAGAAATTTAAATTTCACTCTCTCTCTCTCCAGACTTCGGAGCTCAGTCCTGGGAAATTGCTGCATCTACAGTATCTGCACATTCTGGATATTCCTGTGGAACTAACCCCTCTGGTGCAGCCCTCTTTCGAGACTCTCTCACAGATGGTGTGGGATAATTTGGCACTTATTCCTTCTGTGGCCAAGTCCATAGATAGGAAATATGCCCCTCCTAAAGATCGACCTATTCTGGCCTCTCAAGCCTTTGCTAATGCCATCGTGGTTCTGGCAGAGAATGACAAGGCTGTTATTCCTCAAGAATCGACAGCATGTCCCATTAACAAAGAATCTCGCAAGATCAACACCTTGGGTAAGCGAATCTTTGCTGCCTCCACCTTATGCATGTGCATTGCTAGTTACCAGAGCCATTTCCCTCAGTATGAGTATACACTCTGGCATTTGCTCAAGACTATGGTAGAAGCTCTTCCTGACTCAGAGCTTAATTCAGAGCTCCTCCAAACCATCACTAGAGGCATTTAATCCAATTAACAGATTAAGGCTGCTCTGGATGCCTTTGATACTGCCTCCAGAGCAGCAGCGGCTGGTATCTATACCCATCGCCACTTTTGGTTACGCACCTCGGGTTTCACCAGTGATGCCCAACAAAGAGTTATGGCCTTGCCTTTTTACGGTGTGTGTATATGTTTGGCCCCCAGGTTGAGCAAGCACTAGAGGCCACTCAGAAGACTAGGTCGGCCATTAAAACAGTTAGACCCCTTCCCACAGCTCCTCAAAGGGGCAGGAGCAGGCGTCAGTTTCAAAACCTTCAGTCCTTTCATGGTAAGGGTAGAGGAGGAGGCTTTAACAGAAACCAAACTCCTCAGCCACAAAAGAAAACGCAGCAGAAGACACAGGGCCCTAAAGCCCCCAGTGCCACCCTCTGAGATTCCGGCCCGGGTCCCACCTCAGATGTCCAAGGGGGACCCTTCCTCGGCAGTAGGAGGACTTCTGACACTGTTCTTCGACCAGTGGAAATCGATCACTTCAGACAAATGGGTACTCAGGATTATCTGTGAGGGGTACTCCTTAAACCTGTCGGAAACCCTTCTGGATCATCCACCCAAACGACAGCCCAAGCTGTCTGTCTCTCAGTCAGACCATCTTGCTTCCAAAATCCAAGGCCTTCTGAACAACAGAGCAGTAGAGGTAGTTCCACTGGAACAGTGAAACACAGATTCTAGGGACATGGATATGTTGTTCATCCACACTGTCTGGCGGGTATCCTTGCCGCTTTAATTCTTGCCGGAAGGTCTTCAAGCTGGCTCCTCCCACCCACCCGGGTGGTAAAACTCTCGGCTCCGCCCCATGACGCCAGATCTTCCTTACTGCTTGGAAGCTCAGGTTCCCTCCTTAGCGCTCTGCATTTGAGACTGGATCCTAATTCTTTGGTTCGCCCGAAATTGATTTTGAAGTTTTCCAAACTTCGGTCTTCTTTTTCCCTCGCGGCTGCGATGGACAAATCTGTTCCCGGCTTTCGGAGGTGCCCCTGTGGGCAGAAAATGTCCAGGACGGATCTGCACTCCACGTGCATCTACTGCTTAGGCCTAGATCACGACCCGCAGGCTTGCGAGTTGTGCCGTTCCTTTTCGGCCAGTGTTCTGGATGATCGCGCTGCCTGTTTGAAGCTTGAGCGCCCCGAGAAACGTTTTCCACTGGTGAAATCCAAAGAGGCTCGTTGGGCGGTGTCCGCTGCGGCTGACTTGGCTGAGCAGCTCGAGCAGTTGATCGCCCTCGAGGAGGAAGCGGCCCAGGCTGCATCTTCTTCTTCCTCAGCTGCGGCATTTATCCCGCTCTCTCTGAGTTCCTCATATACAGCTTAGTTCAAGGAGCTTTGCCAGTCCCTTTCCACGAAGGGAGAGGGGCCTTCGGGACATTCTTCTCGGCCCAAGAAAAGGGAGTTGAAAGGTAAGTCCCACCGTCGGCGTTCCTAGGAGCGGGAGAGGTCCCCTTCCCCGGGCAGGCGACCATCGACTTCGGTCGAGGGTGTGGCTGAGGCCACTGGCTTCATGGTGTCCCCATCAGGCCAGCCTGCTGAGACTCCTGTCGTCGAAGTCGAGATTTTTCTTGATCCTTTAGACAGGCTGTCGACTGGAGAAGCCGACAACCCTACTTCACCGGTTAACCCGGTGGATACCGAGGATCTGCTTGCTCCTTCGGGACCGCGTCCCGGTTAAAGCTCCGAGTCAAGGGAAGGCGGGTATCCGCCCCTTCTCAGACCACCCTCGGTCCCCGAAGTCTCGGACCTCTTCTCGGTCAGCGTTCCGCTGTCATCGGCGGTCTCGTTACCGAAGTAAGCGGCAAGGCCGCTCTTTCTCGTCCTCCTCATCGGGTGAGGAGAGGCTTCGACGCAAGTTGCGCTGGCGCTATGAGGATTTGATATAGCAGCAGTTGCTGTTATCCGGCCCTAAGCCGACCCCGGCTAAGACCCCGGCCATCAAGTGGCTGTTGCCAGAACAGCCGAAGCAACCACTCGTTCCAGTCGAGTTGCCGGCCCCAGGGCCAGTTGCTAAGCCGAAACCAGCTGGTCCACCGATTGTGGTGGAACCTCCTCCTCCACAACTTAAGTCGGGGGCCCCGACCAAGAGTTCTCGGTCGGGTCATGGCCTGCCCCACAGGTTGTCGGTCACCCTCACTCCCGACCGTTCGGCAGGTGGAGGGTGGCTCAGGGCAAGCAGCTCTTCAGAACTCTTCAGAATCAACAACGATTCCTCCCTGTTCTCCAGGCAGTGCGATCTGAGTCCTCCGGGGCCAGTCAGTGGACGATAGCCCATTGTCCTTCTTGGGTCTTCTTCAACTCATCTCGAGGTCCACGGCATGCAGCTCGAGCCCGTGTCCAAGCGGGCCAAGTATCCCTGACCGGAGATTCTGGACGAGGGATTCTCTTACGGAGGCCTTTCCAGTGGCTGAGGCCATTGTCGGCCCAGCCTTGGAGCTTTGGCAGTGGCCTGCTTCCTGTCCAGCGCCTTCGGCCAGGATGATGGCCAGGAAGTATGTGGTCCCTACCGGTTCTTTGCCCGGTTTCTTGGAACACCCCTCTGCTGAGGGGTTAGTCACCGACAGCGTTTTCCGGCGTTCTGGTAACACTCGGGATGTGAACAAGCCCCCCGACAAGGAGACCAAAAAGTTGGACTTTGCTGGGTGCAAGGTGTATGTTGCGTCCTCCCTTGGCCTCCGACAGGCCAGCTCGGCCGTGCTGATGGCACACTTCTCCCACGCCCTCATGGGCTCCCTGGATGAGGTCGTTCTTCATCTCCCGCCTGACCTGCAGACCACGGTCCGCCAGGTGCGGGACCAGGGCAGGGCAGTGATGAAGCAGCAGCTCCAGACTGCTCTGGACATAGGTGATTCCTATGCCAGGTCAGTAGCGGCCGCAGTGGCCATGCAACGCAGGGCGTGGCTGAGGATATCCACTTTCACGGCAGATACCCAGCACAAGTTGGCGGACGTCCCCTTCTTGGGGACTGACCTCTTAGGCACTGGAGTGGAGGGACACCTCCAGCGGATCGAAAAGTCCAATGCCACTCTGGACTCGGTCACCTCCGCCTAGAGGGACAAAGGCTGCCGTCAGCAGCAGAAGTCCTTTCATCCTTCGGTCCCTGCTCCTCGACCGGCCCAGCAGCACCAGCTACAGGGCCAGCAGGCCTGCGCTTGGCATCCCAAACCCAAGCCGAGCTTCCTCCAACAAGCAAGGAGGTAAAAAGGCCGGGAGGTCCCTGGGGCAGTTCTTCCTCAAGCCTGCCCAGTGCGGGTTGAGGGTTGCAGCCCCAACCTCGTCACTCCCTCCTGGGTTCCCCCATGGGAGGCGGCTCCCTACCACTTCCTTTCTGCCTGGTCCGCTATCACCATGGACCGCTGGGTGTTGGAGGTGGTAGGAAAAGAGCCTGCCTCTGGAGTTCGAGCAGGTTCCGTTTGAACCGATAAGCGCCCCTCGTGAACTCCGCCAGGGGTCCGCAGCCTCGCTGTTAGCCCGCCGGGCCGACATTGCCCTGCTCCTCGAAAAAGAGGTAATCAGGAAGGTGGCGGATCCTCCTTCAGACCCGGGGTTTGTGTCCAGGTACTTCCTGGTCCCAAAATGGATGGGGGGCTGGTGCCCCATTCTCGACCTGCACCGACCTGGAACAAGTTCCTAAGGTCTCGGACCTTCAGAATGGTCACTCTGGCTCAGATAATCCCATCCTTGGAATGAGGCGTGTGGTTCAGCTCCAAGGACCTCCAGGATGCGTTCTTTCACGTCCCAATCCGTCCGTCCCATCAGAGATTCCTCCGCTTCAGAGCAGAGGGATCCCTTTATGAGTTCCGAGCCATGCCCTTCGGCCTCTTCCTAGCTCCCAGGGTCTTCACCAAATGCATGGCAGTGGTGACAGCATTCCTGCAGTGCCGAGGGGTCCGTTTGTACCCTTACCTGGATGGTTGGCTGATAGCAGCCCCCTCCAGACAGGAGGTGGAGCGGTCCAGAGATCTGGCCCTCCAGGTTTGCTCTCAGGTTGGCCTCCTCATCAATGAGGCCAAGTCGGATCTCGTGCCAAAGCAGGTGATTCTGTTCATCAGGGCAGAGCTTGACTCTCTGCAGCCAGAACACTGCTCCGGTGGACAGGGCCGAGGTTCTTTCCTCCTTTGCCCAATCATTTCTGGTTGGGCAATTGCATCTGCCCAGGACTTCCTCGCCTCCTGGGCCTCATGGCGACCTGCACCAGCGTGGTCATTGGGCCCATTATGTATGTCGTCCCCTTCAATGGGGACTGGACAGTCAGTGGTCCTAGCCTGATCCGTTGGACGGCCCGTGACAGTGACCAGGAGATGTGGCAGCTCTCCAGTGGTGGATCATTCCAGCTCATCTGCAGGAGGGTATCCCATTCGTCGCCTCGAACCAGCGATCTCTCTCTCTCTCGACCGACACATCTCTGATGGGTTGGGGTGCCCATCTGGGGAACACGGGTGCACGGCCTCTGGTCCCCTCGGGAGTCGATGCCACATCAAGCTTGCTGGAGCTCCGGTAGCCGTCCTGGCTCTCCCACGCCTTCGCTCCATTTCTACGGGGTCAAGTGGTTTCAGGTCCAGACGGACAACACCACGACCATGTACTATCTGAACCGTAACCAGAGGCGGGATAGCGCTCCTTGCTGTTATGCAAGGAAGCTCTCCGCATTTGGTCCCTAGTCGCCCGGCCTGGAGCGGATCTCCTAGCCTATTCCGTGCAGGGCCTCCAACACCTGGCCGATGCCTAAGCCAGATGGGGCTGCATCTCACGGTGGTCTCTCCTGCTGGGTGAGTACAAGATCTCTTCTCCCACTGGGGCATGCCTCAGGTGGACCTGTTGCCTCCAGGGAGAATCAAGGCTGAGTCTGTTCATGCCCACTCCCCTCAGCGGGGCTCGCTGCAGAGACCTTCTCGAGGCCGTGGACCCCGGGCCTCTTCTGCCTTTCCCCATTTCCCTTGATCCACAAGGTGCTTCTCAAGGCGAGGAGGGACAAGGCACAGGTGATTCTGGTAGCCCCAGACTGGCCCCGCCAGTTCTGGTATCCAGATCTCCCAGCCTCAGCTCCAGGCTCCCAAGGTGGCTTCAGCCCGCCCGGACGGATCTCAGTCAATCAGGGAAGGTATTCCATCCAGTTCAATCCCTGCACCTGTAGCCTGGTTCCTGGCGGCTAGAGTTCCAGGCCTTGGGTCTTTCCGGCCACGGGTCCTCAACGTCGTTGAGGCATACCATAAAGTCGACCAGAAAATACTATGCCTTCAAATGGAGAGGTTTTCCATTTGGTGTCGAAGGAAGGGCTTGGACCCTTCCGACTGCCCCTTGGCAAGCATTCTAGACTACCTGTGGTCCCTTTCTCAGCAAGGGCTTCGGTCGTCGACCCTTAAGGTGCACCTGGCAGCCATCTCTGCTTACCGGGCATGGGCAGGCAAGCAGTCGGTGGCACAGGAGAAGGTGGTCGGGCGCTTTTCCAAAGGCCTTGATCACATTTCCCCTCCGGTGCGAGAACCTCCACCTCCGTGGGATCTACTGCTGGTATTGGCCAAGCTCATGGGCAAGCCATTCAAACCAATGCACAGGTGTGATCTTTCACACCTGTCATGGAAGACCGCCTTCTTGGTGGCTATCACGTCAGCCAGAAGGATGGGAGAGCTCCAGGCACTTTCCATCGAGCCTCCCTACCTGGTCACCACAGGGACAAGGTTGTCCTCTTCCACCTGAAATTCCTTCCCGAGTAGGTGGTCGGAGTTTCACCTTAACCCAGGTGTTGACTCAAGCCAGTGTTCTACCCCAATTACACCTCGGGCCCGAGTATGGGCTCCATACTTTGGACCCTAGGCAGCGCGCTTATTATAAGGAGAGACTGCTGAGTTCGGGAGAGGGTCGCCCAGCTGTGTCTCACCTACGCTGAAGCCGCACCTGGCAGACCTGCAGCAAAGCGGATGTATAGGCAGGTGGATCACCTCCTCATAGAGCTCTGCTCACAGGTTGGCGGGCTTGGAGCCTCCCAGAGGATAAGAGCTCATTCTACCAGCCATACCGCTGCATCGGTAGCTGCTTCCAGGGACGCCCCTATCAGGATATCTGCAGGGCTGCTACCTGAAGTCGGCATACCTTCATTACCCACTACCACATCGACCCCGAATCACACCGGGATGCTGGTTTTGAGGCCCTCAGTTCTCAATCTCTCTTTCCCAAGTAAGTATCGAGGGTGTCTTGCCTCCCTCCTCCCGGAGAACTGCTAGGGAGTCCTGCCAGACAGTGTGGATGAACAATATATCCATGTCCCTAGAAATACAGGTTGACTCACCTGTAACAGGAGTTCTAGGAATGGTATATATTGTTCATCCACATGACTCTCCCGACCTCAGCTTGACTGGCAACCTGAGGCTTCCAGTGGCCAGATCTGGTGTCATGGGGTGGAGCCGAGTTTTACCACCCGGGTGGGTGGGAGGAGCCAGCTTGAAGACCTTCCGGCAAGAATTAAAGCGGCAAGGATACCTGCCAGACAGTGTGGATGAACAACATATACCATTCCTAGAACTCCTGTTACAGGTGAGTAACCTGTATTTTCTACTCCCATTACTTTCTGGTTCCAAAGAAAACAGGTGGTATGCACCCTATTCTCGACCTCAGAAAGTTGAACAAGTTCCTTTACAAGGAAAAGTTCAAGATGATTTCACTCGGCACTCTGTTGTCTCTGATTCATCAGCACGATTGTCCAGCCTCCTTGGAAATGCAGCAAGCCTATCAACACATTCTAGTGCACCCAAATCACCACAAATACCTCAGATTTGTGGCATTGGGTCAGCACTACCAATTCCGAGTCCTGCCCTTTGGGCTATCCTCGATGCCTCGAGTTTTTACAAAGTGCTTTGCAGTTCTCGTGGAGCACCTAAGAAAACTTGGGATTCAAGCATTTCCATATCTGGACAACTGGCTTCCTGTCAGCCCTTCTAGACAACAGACTCTGGAAGCGGTATCCACAACTTCAGGTTTCCTCATGGCCATGGGAGTCCTGCTAAACTTGGCGAAGTCACAGCTACAGCCCTCCCAGAAGCTCCTTTTCATAGGAGGCCTTCTGGATACCTCCAGTGTGAAAGCCTTCCTTCCAGAGGACAGAAGGAGTGACTTCCTTCTGAAGGCCCTCTTAATCAGAGAACACAGCTCAGTTCGGGCTCTCTCTCTATGCAGCAGATGCTGGGTCTCATGGCAGCTTCAGTGTTTACTGTTCCTCTGGCTTGGCTTCACATGTGAACTACCCTGTGGATGCTCAGCGCTTAGTGGTCGTCAACCATACACCTTCAGTCCTTTCGCATATGGGTGATGCAACCGTTGAAATGGTCACCCGCCTTGTGGTCTCAGGAGGACAACCTTTGGGTAGGCTATCCCTTCACCCCTCCAGATCCCTAGATCTCCATCACCACAGATGCATTCTTGTTGGGATGGGGAGCTCATTGCGAGGATCTCCACACGCAAGGTCTTTGGAGTCAGGATGAATCTCGGCTTCACATAAATGTTCTGGAAATAAAAGCCATCCTTTATGCTGTTCGGACTCTGAAAGACATAGTTTGTCACAAGATCATTCTCCTTCAAATGGACAACAATGCTGTGATGTACTACATCAACAAGCAGGGTGGAACACACTCTTACCCCTTGTGCTGGGAAGCGATGAGAGTGTGGGAATGGTGCCTGGATCACGAAGCCCTGACCCAAACGATTTACCTGCCGGGAGTTCAGAACGACTTGACAGACCATCTCAGCAGAATGGAGGCAGATCCTCGTGAGTGGTCCCTCGACACAGTCATCGTACAATCACTCTTCAACGAGTGAGGAACTTCAGACCTGGACCTTTTTGCATCCCCACTCAATGCAAAACTGCTTCCCTTCTGCTCCAGAAATCCAGGACCTGGCATTTTTTGTCAGGATGCATTCAGACTGTGGTGGACAAAACGCTTTCTGTACTCATTTCTACCTCTTCCCTTAGTTCAGAGGGTGCTGCTTAAACTAGAGGCATAGGGGGGAAGAATGATTCTCATTGCCCTGTTCTGGCCTCATCAGATGTGGTTTCCACTGATCAACCGATTGTCAGAAACATCACCAAAACCGCTTCCACTTCAGACGAACCTGTTGACCCAGGGTCCAGTAGTCCATCCCGACCTGAAATCTCTTCACCTCTATGCCTGGTTCCTGAGGAGATAGAGGTGAATAGGTTTAATGTATCCCGCAGGGTTTCTGATATCTTCTTGGCGGCACGCAAGCCGGCTACTCGGCAGACCTACACGGCTAAATGGAAGTGTTTCTCCATCTGGTGTGCAAAATCCACTTGGAACCCTTTTTTCTGCCCAGCTAGGAAGGTGCTAGAGTATCTTCTAGACCTGTCAAACACAGGCCTCCAATACTTCACCATTAAGGTTCACCTTTGTCGATTTCAGCTTACCATGAGCCCATATACTCCATGTCCCTGGCTCAACTTCCTGTAGTCAAAAGATTTCTTAAGGGCATTCTACGTACCAGGCCACGAGTCAGACTACCGGTAGCAGCATGGGACATTAACCTTGTGTTAGACATGCTCACCCGTAAACCTTTTGAGCCCTTGGCTACGTGTGATCTTAAATTTCTAACTTGGAATACGGCTTTTCTTGAGGGAGTGCATACCCTGCATTCACTGGATGTGAGGAGAGCCTTGCAGTTCTACTTAGACAGGACAAAGGAAATCTACAAGTCTAAGCAACTGTTTGTCTTCTTTAGCATGGCCCAGTTGGATCAGCCTGTAGCCATCCAGTGTATTTCTGCATGGATAGTAGCTTGTCTTTGCCACTTCTACTCCATGGCACAGGTCAAGCTAGAAGGCAGAGTATACAGTCATTCTACCAGAGCAGTCGCAGCCTCTCTGGCAGAACTCTGTAACGTCCTCATTGCAGACATTTGCAGTGCGGCCACCTGAGCTCCATACACACTTTCGTCAAGCACTACACCTTGGATGTCCATGCCAGACAGCATCAGTCCTTTGGCAGGACAATCCTTAATGGACTTCTGTCCTAAAGTGAGCTCCTCTTTCTCTCCTGCTGCCCGTCTCGGGGATTATTTAGCTCAGTACTCTCCCATCAGTGTGAATGAGTGGTGGAGACTTTAAATCCAGGAAAAGATATAAATTACATAACTATCATAATTCTTGATCTTTTTGGACAAAGTCTCCACCACTCATTCACTCGCCCACCCACCATCCCCCCGAGCTCACTTATCTGTGTCTTGGTCTTTACTCCCTCGATGCCTGGGCTGTGAAGACTGTTGTGTTGACCCTTCTTACATGGGTCATTCGGACTATCTTATGTCCGACATTGGTTCATTTTTACTAGGTTAGTTTACGCTGTACCTCCTCAGAAAAAAAGGTACTGAGGCAGTTGGAGGGTCAACGCCAAGGTAGTCTATACAGCACAAGCCTAGCTCATGGTGCCTCTTCCTCGTGGCTCCTACATCGGCGTTGGCCCTTCTGAAAAATTTTGGCTCCTGCTGGGTCCTAGCAGCTCCGGCATAGATCCCATCAGTGTGAATGAGTGGTGGAAACTTTGTCCAAGAAGATCAAGAATTACGGTAGGTACGTAATTTACATTTGTCGTGCAACTAGCTCTTGTTGCTGGATTTATAGAGAACGTTGGCAGCAGGGCAGTGCCCGTTGCCACGAAGAAGCTCATAGTAATATAACTGTGGCTGTTTTACCTATAGGGGCTGTTGCCAGGACCCCAGTCAAGCAATCCCATGAGAATACAAGAGGGATATGGTGTTCAGATCAATGGAAGGAAAAAATGTAACATGCATAGTGCATTGAAGGATTATAGTTAAAACCTATATTTTTTCTTCAATTCTGTACTTGCAGAATCGGGCACTGCTTTCCTTGTAGAGCAATAATATGTTGTTGACCACCAAAAGTAGTATTTTGTCTTTTTTTCCACCATCCTGCTGCTTGGAAGTCTTCCCTCATTTCAGAATTTCCATTTGCCATTGTGGTACCATGGCATTATGCAGTTCAGGACTAATTGTAGCTGAGTTAGAATGGGCACAGTAGCATGTTATTTTTATTTCTCACAGCAGTCTTTTTTTTTTTCTTTGGCTGCAAAATTGTGTTCCAATAAATGTTAGGCTGCTAGAATTCTTCTCGCTGTCTATACTACGAAGAACCAGCTTTACTATAGTAATTAAGTTTCATAAAGTGTTTCAGAACTTTTCAATTAGAAATTAATCTTGACCAACCTTTAAACTATTACATTTTTATTAAATGCATGTTTTGCAGCTACTTGAGTACTGAAATCTTTACAACCCCCTTCAAAACACACTCCCACACATCAAAATGGCTAATTGCAACTACCATGTGTTTTTGTACTTGGTTACATGATGCTTGAGAAGCTTAAGAATGCAGGTGATGAAATGCAGCTGAACATGATTCCAGTCGTAATGAATCATCTTAAATATATAAGAGGAGTATTTTACTACAATAAAGATGATTTGCTGGGATAGGAACATACTGCAAGGTATAGCTTACAGAAGATCTGAGACTAGTTTTTTGCTGCATCTAATGATTCATATTTGAGCATTATCTCCCCCCCCCCCCATAAAGGTGCACATGTACATTGTCAAAAAATGTGTTGTAAATAATTTTAAACATGTATTTGACTCAATATTTATACCTCAGTTGTCATTATTTATGATTTTGAGAACTTTTTTTAATTAATAAACAAGTATATGATTTACAGGACCTTAAAGGGAAACGTCCACCTGTAATCGAGCCATGCCATGGTATTAAGCCTGGCTCGACTCGTTTTTTACAGTGTTTTTATTTTTTTCAACTTATGGTTGCTGAAATATATAGAATATTATCTGGTTGATCCTGCCTCCCTCCCGCCGGCATTTTGAGCTGCTCGGCCAGTCCACAACCTCCCATGGCTGTTCCAGGATGATGTATGCGACAGGGTGCAGCTGCGGGAGTATGCATAGAAATCCTGTGTAAATTGAGCTGCTAATAGCTTTGGTTTACAATGTACATGTCCAGGTGCTATACCAAGATCAGGTATAAACAGGTAGCATGGCTGATTACAGGTGGATATTTCCCTTTAAAATATTATGGACATTGCTGAGAACAAATCATATTTGACTTTAGTCTTTCATTTGTATATCTGCTTTAATTAGTTGCAGTAAAAAATGAACCATCACCTACCCCTGTGTTGCATTTCATAATTCTGTTTTTTAACTGTGTGCTTAAATAACATTTATACATTACAGTATTTACCCAATTTATGCTGAGTACACTTCTTTATTGTTCTATTATTCTTTAGTTTTGAAGTTGAATTACTGTTTCTTCTTGATTAGTGTTTTGGTAGTCTAAAAACTGAATTCTGAAAAAGGAGAGTAGATGCGATGAGCTTTACTGTTTGCATTCCCACGTCCTGAAATTTAATTGGGGAGTGACGGGCTTGTGGGTTCAACTCACTGCAGAGGAACTGCTTGCCCTTGCTGATGTCATGCTCAGTCTACTAGAAACACCCCTTAAGTTTCAGTGACAGGTTACAAGTTGGTAAAAGATATGGCTGAAGCGTGACTATTAAAGTTTTCATCTAATGAAGGAGAGGCCAAATAAGGATACAGAAAGTGTCAAGTTTTTCTTTTCTTTAGTACTTGAACAGTGCACTGCTTTTCTGTTGTTATTCTCTTTATGCCACTTCCTCTCTGGCCATGCCTCCATTGTGCCTCCTCACCTGATCACCTGGCTTCTCATGGACATACTTTCAACTCCATTTTTCCCGGCGGCTTACGAGCATACGAAAATGCCAGCAGAAACAGGCCTCATGGTCTATCGAGTCTGCTTGAGTGCACAGCTAGCACCTTATAATGCTGCTGCCCCTCCCTTCCCCCATGGCAGGGGCAGCAGGGCTCACCTGCGCCTGCTGTGGATTCGTATTCAGATTGGGGGAGAGCCCCTTCACCGGTAGAAGGCCTGCGGCAGGCTAGATATTTATCTTACACTGGTTAGGGCTGCTTCCTTTTTCTGTCCCTGAGGACTCGGACAGCTAGGGTGCACATGTGCACACACCAGCCTGCATTGCCATTCCAATTGTACTGCCACCTGTGGTCACCTAGGTGGCAGTATAATAGTAGAGCTGGCTGCCCTTCTCTGGAATGTTCAATCTTCCTTCCATCAGCTGGTCTGTGAAGACCCAGGATTGTTCATGAACCCAGGTTGCCAACATTGCAAGCGGTAGCCCTACCCCTATGCCAGCGGGTTAGCCATAACCATGACTGTTTTCAGTAATGTAAAGACATTTGCCATGCTAATAGTTGTCCTTGAATTTTCCAAGGCCGTGCAATGATAAAATGTCTTTAAGTTCATATATAAGGTGGAGGGGGTGGGGTGAGGGTGGTGTCTGAGACCATATACAGGGGTCCAATGAAAACAGACAACCAAAAGTTTTTATTCTGAAAAGGGTTTGCTGAGAAATTGTTGCTTACTGAGGCAGTGTATCCCAGTGGCTAGAGTGAAACACTGTGAACATGGAGACCCAGATGGGAATCCTGCTAGTGTCACCAACTCATTATGTGACCTTTGACAAGTCTCAGTCTTTCAGCCCTTAACTTTTCATATATTGCTTTACCTTCTGCTGTCTCACTTACTCTTCCTGTGTTTGCCTGTATGCTAATGAAGCTGTTCATGGCTTGTGAAACACTTTAGAATACAGACATTATGAAATGCAGCTACACCTAAATGTGGACTTGCTGTTGTGTTACAATTCTAAATTAATAAATAAAGCCAAAGTCCTTTCCTATAAGAAGGATAATCTGTGTATCTGTATATCTGTGTCTGTGTACATACTCTTGCTCTGCAGCAGCCACGGAGGGGTCAACTACGGGGAAACAGTCTGAAGCTTAGACTTGCGTAAAGGACACCCCCCACCACTCTTGCTCTGCAGTGGCCACGAAGCAGTCGACTACGGGAAACAGCCTGAAGCAGGCTCGGCGTAAAGGGACACCCCTCTTGCTCTGCAGTGACCACAGAGTGGTCAACTAGGAAACAGCCTGAAGCTTAGGCTCCCATAAGGACCCTCCCCTCTCACTCTGTGCTTGCAGCCATGAAGTGACCGCACTAAAACAACCTAAAGCTTAGGCTCCTGTAAAGACACCCCCACTCTTGCTCTTCAGTGGTCACAGAGCAGTTGACTTCGAGCAGCCTAGAAGCTTAGGCTTCCCGTGAAGGCACCCCCACTCTCTCTCTGCAGCTGCCACGCAGCAGTCGACTGTGGGGAAACAGCCTGAAGGTAAACCGCAAGAGGAGTGAATTCCTTGGACATGCTTCTTCTGTTGTTTGGGGGTGTTATAAAATTAATAAAAATTGTATTCTCAGCTGATTTTGTACCATTTGCTGCACTCTGCCGATGCTTTGTTGTACTAGCTGGGCTTCTGTATTTTTAATCGGCAGAGTGTACCTGTTAGTTTTTGTGCCAAAATGATTTTGTGGGTCTTAGCCGGGGATGGGACTGCACTTCAAGAGCTGTGCTACTGTAGTGGTTGGTTTTCTGCTGCTACTCCGTTGGGAAAACCTGTTAATTTTCAATCCAGGAGATATTATTTGTACATTTGGATCTTTACTTACTTCTCCCTCTTGCTGTCCATTTGTAAGTCGGTGCATGTGCATTCCAACCTGCCTGACTCTTTTGTGTGTTTCCTGCCATGCCTGATGATCTCTTTTGTCTCCCTCCAGCTTAGGGTCCCGTAAAGGACCCTCCCCCCACTCTTGTTCTGTAGCGGCCATTGAGCTGTCAACTATGGCAAAAAGCATGAAGATAAACCACAAGAGGAGTGAATTCCTTGGACCTGCTTCTACTGTTGTTTGGGGGTGTTAGCCTGTCAACGCTTTGCACTGACTGCCCCACCCACTCCAGCCACCCTCCCACCCAAGGTTGGCCCTTAATTTAGTGACCTCATCAGATAACGTGACCCTGCCCCAAGTTATTCTAAGTGCCATTTTCCCATTGGTTGGTAATTATTCCTGACTAATAGGAGTCAGTGTTGTACCTACACCAACCCCACTTTTCCTCTTACTAGACCACTCTAGTCCTGCTCCTCACCTCCTTTCTCCCTCTCCCCCAACTCTCTAGCCTCTTTTCCTCACCTGTCTGACTGGCTTCCAAGTCTTCCCCCTCAAGACTTGAACCCTGTACCTTTAGCACTATAGTCCGTAACTCTAGCTCTGTGTCAGGAGGACTGCCATGGTGTTAGGTGTCCTTTTGATATACTTGCCCCTTTTGCCCTCCCTGGCTTGTACTCATCCTCACTCAGCTTGTAGTCCACTGGCCCCCCCCCCATTTGCTGACAGTGGCTATCTCCTCCTTAGGCTCCCCCAACCCTTCCTCACCCCAATCTGTATAATTCTCCTCACTTTAATTGCCTCATCCGTGACCCCACCACCCTAAGAGCACACCTCCCACCCTCTCGCTGTTCCCCTTTCATCCATGGTTTCCACGGATGCTTCTCCTCCACCCCTTCACCCCATCCCTGCCTCTCTCTTCCATTGCAAGCCCCTCCAGCCCTGCCACCCTTTTCCTTGCTCTAGCTCACCTGCATGCCCTCCCCTTCCCAGTCACTTGCTCCAAGCCAACCCGTCTCCCTGGCCCAGGCTCCAGCCTACACAAGCAACTTAAATGTACTCTTATTAAGACCTCTCTACTCCTGCTACTTCTGTCAGGGAATGTCCACCCTAACCCTGGACCCCCTACTGCTCCCAACCTGCACTGCAATACTGCTAACGGGCTCCATATTGCCTCCATTAATATCTGCAGCCTGCAAAAAAAGTCTGACATTCTCCAGGGATGGTTGGCCTAGCACAAATCCAATGTTCTGTCCATAGTAGAAACCTGGCTCTCAAAGATACCCCTGACTCGGCAGTGTCAATTATTGGGTACTCCATCTTCCGTGAAGACAGAGTCTGTAAGCATGGTGGTGGCTATGCTATTTATATATCTGACTCCTTACAGGGTCACAAACTCCCCCCACTCAGTTGAATCATGGTGCCCAGGCCCTCACCCTGAAAATTGCTACTGGCATGGCCAGGGACCCCCTCTTTATTACCTCCATCTTTAACCCCCCAGAACCAAAATCCTGCATTCCATTCCATCCTGAACTACCTCTCCCTCCTGCCCCCCAAATCAGAGATCATTGCCCTAGGTGACTACAACATTAACTGGCTATCTAACACTGCTGCTCCTTACAAGGATGCAATGACCGCATTGGATCTCTCCCAAGTTGTAACCTCTCCAACTCGGGTTAAACTCCAAAAATGGGTCCTCCACTCTAATTGACCTCGTACTAGCTAATCGCCCTAATACAATCACTGGTGTCTCAGTGTTCCCTGAGTGACTATTCGTCAGTGCTCTGCACATGGTCCTCCAAGATTAAAAAACCTGCACCAAAATATTTTTTTTGGCGCCAGCTCAAACCTGGTAAGTTGGGGCAACTAAAAAGCTTCCTCACTCATTGGGACTGGTCTCCCCTTGACCATGCCCCTGACATCGACTCGGTTCTCGATCACTTTATTTGTACATTCAACTCTGCCTGTGATAAGTTTATCCCTTCACTAAGGACGTTGTAAAAGGCCCTAACACCCCCTGGATCACACAGGCACTCCTTGACTAAATGCACCATAGAGATACCCTCTGGCACTTAGCCCTTGAATCTGGCAAGTTGGCAGACAGGCAGTGCTATAGGGTTGCGAGGAATATATGTACATGGGACATATATAAAACCAAGGCTGACAACTACAGGGCATCCCTCACCCCCTCCTGGGGCTCAGGCCGTGCGTTTTGGGATAATCTGAAGGAGCTTAATGGGAAAACTGTGTTCGCCTGCCCTCTCAGCTCAATATCAACAGCGGTATCTCCACTGACCCCCAGCTTTGGAGATCCCTCGGTTCTTTGTGGATAAGGTGGCCGACGTCAAGGCGGAGATCCAGTTGACACACTCTATGGGGATGCTGGTGATCGGTGCCCGGCCACTATACCTCACTTCTCTTGGAGTACCTTTGACTGGCTGGAGTTCAAGGATGTTATGTGGGTGGATATTATGTGGATTGTCCAGGGTATGCGCCCTATGTGCTGTAGTTTAGACCCGGGGCCCAACTTCCCTGATTATGGGTTGTTGTGACATCATTGGCCTGGTCCTGGCTCAGATAGTCTGATGTTCCCTTGAGTTGAGTGAGTTTCCCAGCTCCCTGAAGGAGGCGATGGAGACACCCCTCCTGAAGAAAGCTTCTCTGGACCCAGACTGCCTGACCAACTACAGACCTATCTCTAACCTCCCCTTTGTGGGGAAGGTGATTGAGAATGTAGTGGCTGTACAGCTGGAGAACCATTTGACCATCCATAACATCTGTGAACCTCTCCAATCCAGTTTTTGAAAGAGGCACAGTACCGAGACTGCACTGGTTCGGGTGCTCAATGATCTGCTGATGGCAAGAGATCAGAAATGTCGGTCCATCTTGGTGCTTCTTGATCTGTCTTCAGCCTTTGACACCGTGGACCATGGGGTACTGCTTGAGCACCTGAGGTTCTTCTGTGGTCTGACTAGTATGGTCCTCAGGTGGTTTAAGACCTTCCTCACTGGCAGAACTCAGAGGATGGTGTCGGGGATCTATTCTTCCAACCCTCTCTCTCCGTCTTGTGGGGTCCCTCAGGGCTCAGTGCTGTCTCCCATGTTGTTTGCGGTGTATATGCTGCCCCTCGGAGACACTATAGGATGGCATGGGCTGAGGTTTTCACTGCTATGCTGTTGATACCCAGCCCTACCTGTCTTTTGTGCCCGATCAGGATAGTGCACTCTCAGTATTTAATAACTGCCTCACTGAAATCCAGGCTGGATGAATTCCAGCTGGCTGAAGTTGAACTCGAGGAAGACTGAGGTGATGGTTGTGGATCCAGGTCGCCGGATGGGGGGGTCGGGGGCTGGTCAGCCCACGGGGCTTTTCTTGGTGGGGGGGCTCCCAGCTCCTTTCCTCTGAACTGGTGCGGGACCTAGGGGTGATGCTTGACAATGGGCTGACACTACGGTCTCAGGTGTCAGCAGTCATTAAGTCGTCCTTCTACCATCTGAGGAACATTGCTAGGATCAAGCACCTTATTCCATCTGGAGACCTTCTTATATTGCTCTACGCCTTTGTGACCTCGCATCTTGATTACTACAACTCCCTTTACTTTGGGCTTCCGGGGTTGATATCAACTGCCTGCAGCTGGTGCAGAACGCTATGTCCCAGTTGTTGACGGGGACTCCCCGGTCATGCCACATCACACCGGTGCTGCGCAAACTGCACTGGCTGCCAGTTCAGTGGCGGATCACCTTCAGAGTTGGATTACTGACTTATAAAGCCCTACATGGACTTGGTCCAGACTACCTGAAAGAGCTTCTATTCCCTTACTGCCCTGAGTGATTGCTCCGCTCGGCTGATAAGGGGTTGCTAGAGATTCCAAGGGTATCTTTGAAATCCTCAGGGGCCCGGGCATTTATGTATGCAGCCCCAGACCTTTGGAATTCTCTACCCCGTCAGCTTCAGGAGTGCATGCCCTTGGGGGGTTTCAAATAGGCTCTAAAGACCTGCTTATGGAGACATGCTTTTTCTGAGTACTAAGGCTGATTACTGGACTTTATCAAATATTTTATATATTACTTTTTATTCTTTCGTTTTAACTTCATGTAATGTGCCTTGACAATTTGAAAGGCATATAACAAATTAAGATTATTATTATTATTATTGCAGATACCCTCAACTCCTCCTTCTGTGATCTTAGCATTGTGCTCCCCCCAATTTCTTAGACCCCCGTACCCCCCACCCCCACCTACTCCCCATCCCTTTTGTCTCAAAATCATCATCCCAGCGTGAGGCCAAACCTTATCTCTTAAAAGCTTTAGGTAAATCTTGACATAGCAGTGATAGTCTGGACCTCAGACTCCTCCACATGGCCCTAGATGACGTCCTCTCCCCCCTAACTAACATCCTTAATCGTTCCCTCTGTTTCAATCAGTTCCCATCCAAATGGAAAGTCGCTGTCATTACCCCGTCCACAAAAAGTGGTGACCGTAAGGGAATTACCACCCCATCTCCATTCTCCACCACCCCCAAAGACTTTGGAAAAAATCATCTCAGACCAACTCACTGACCTGACCACCTCATTAAATATGACCTACTCTACAAGGAACAACATGGATTTCGTAAAGGGCATAGCACTACCACCGCGCTCCTGGGCTTCACCAATGCTGTCCACTCTGTCCTTGATGTTGGGTGTCTGGCTGGGTCTGTCTATGTGGACCTGTCAGAAGCCTTTGACACTGTAAACCACTCCCTCCTCCTATTGGCCCTCTCCCAGGATGCCACCAAGTGGTTTGCTGACTATTTAACTGGTAGGTCGCAGCAAGTCAAAATTAATGACATGCTCTCGTCCTGCCTCCTGGTCAAGTCTGAGGTGCCCTGAGGTTCCATCCTGGGGCCCCTTCTCTTTAGCTTATTTCTGAACACCCTGCCTAAGGCCTGCTCTGGGCAACTGCTCTTGTATGCCGACGATACAGTACTCTTCTCCACTCACCCCGATCTTCTCTCTCTTCAACTGTCCCTCCAGAAATGCTTCAGAGAGGCAAAATCCTGGTTTGCTGACCACCGGTTGGTGCTAAACTACAAGAAAACAAAGTCATGGTGTTTGCTCACAACCGGAACAAACACAAAGGCTTCCCACTGCAAATCCTTAACTCCCATCTGTTACCTGTTGAAGAGGTTAACACTTTTTAAAGACCTCAGGGTTACCCTCGACTCTGCTCTCACCTACCATGAGCATATCCACCTCCTTAGCACCACTGTCAATGTCTGAATTGGCTCACTCTACCAGCACAAACAATGTCACCCCCCTCGCCGAGGCCCTCTGCCTAGCTGTCACATCATCCATCCTGTTCCTAGTTGACTACAGGATCACGATCTATGGGGCGGTTGACAACTCTGCTGTTTGCAGAATGAAAGTATCCCTAAATAAAGCCTGTTGTCTTGTCACGGTCAGTGATAGGAGGACACACACCCCTGCTGACTTTATAGTCTCACCAACGGCTCAACTTTGATGGAGACTTGGGTACCAGACATGACTCCTTGCCAAAAAGATTACTAATGGGCTGGCCGGTCTTACTAGCCTTCTGCAACCCACCCCATCGGTGAAGGCCACTCACAGCTCCTCCAAAACCTCCCTCCAGACTCCCTGCTGCAGAACAACATTGGGTCAGAGATCCTTCTTCTACAGGGCTCCCCTCTGAATGAATGCCCTGCCCAGTGCCATCTATTCTGAAAACAAGCTAGGCCTCTTCACAACTAATCTCAGGGAACACCTCCATTCCTCTGGTGCCTGCGACTGCTACTAGTCCCCTCCCCTCTATACTTTCCCATCTCCCCACCATTTAGCAGCCAGTGGCCTCACTTGAAATGTGAATGTCCATGTCCAACAACCCCTTCTTTCCCCTTTCCTCTCTGCTTTAGCTAACCTGCCCTCCTGACACTGGATTTCTATCCTCCTTAAGCTATGATTTTGCAACTCTGCTTTCTTGACAAGGGATCACCATCCTGCCTGTCCTTCGTGCGTTATTTTGTTTATTTATTTTGAAAGTCAGATTTACAACCTTTGAGTCAGGGACTCATTTACAAAGACACCTCGTCGAGGGAGGGTAGACATGGTTACAGTGTGAAATACAATAGTATTAACATACAGGTGCAATACTGATAAAAAAAGCACAATATAACAGTGGTTTACGGGATAAAGTTACATGCAGTAAATAGCAATTGTATATATATATAAAAAAAAGAAAAGGGCGAGGAAGCACTCCAACAGACATTGTCAAGGCTATGGGCAAGAAACGGGGAGGGACCCCAACATTAGGTTGATTAAGGGGTCTCCTGCTGCATAATTGTACCTATTTGACCCCTTGTATGTAATATTTTGGTTAATTCTATGTCTGTGTCATTGTAGTTCTCTATAATATTTTTGCCGTCTGTTATCTGACGTGGAGCCTTTGCAAAAGAGTCTGTGACTCAAAGGTTTGTAATTCCGATATGTTTCTAAACAAAAAATAAACATATATAGGAACTGTATACACTGCATGTGTATGCTTCTGTGTATGAAATACTAAGCCATCATGTTACCAAGTAACTGTAAGCATGCCCTGTTGAGCTCCCAACAATTTGAGGTCACTTCAGCAGACTGTTCTCGTGACGCTGTAGCTTTAACATCATGTCTTTTATTGCTACTTTAATCCATGAAGGCCGTCTGTCTGGATGTTCGACATTTCTGACTTTTAGCAGGGCATTACTGTCGATCAGGCCTGCACAAGTGTACAGAATGTCCTAGGAGCCAGAGCTTCTGTGTCTCATAATTAACTGCTCTCAATGGGCGGAAATGATGCAGTAGGATTAAGGTAATGAAGACTTTTCACATAATGGTTCCTGGTTATGTGACAGCGGACTCATTCCAGTGGTATTCCTTGGAGAAGGCAGTTGTTTATGTATGGCTCTCCTTTAGACTCCCCGCAAATGACCAGCAGTATGATTGGTTCACTAGAGGAAAGCAGAGGGGCATGTGGTGTGATCGTTCATTGCAGTGGAAGACATGGCAGCTCATTTGTTAGCATGGAGTCTTGCGTGTCTAAAATTATTTTCTAAGTCACTGATGTGCTACACTGACATGATTAAACTAAACAGGAAATTATCAGACTACTGATTTGAAGTGCTTGCTATAATGGTATATATTAGAGCTAGGTGAAGTATATGTAGCCAGTCATCTTGCTTGCAGCAGAGTACCTACTGGCAATATGGCTGAAATGAAATGCAGCCTTACCTGTCGTATAAGGACCTTCTTGAACAAAGCTAAACTTGTAGGTCCTGAGACAGACCTGACAGTCTGCAAAACAACCATTCAGAAATAGGAGAAACGTTGTCTTTCAAAAGTGTAATAATCTGAAAATAATTGATTGCTTAGAGTAACTTAGGTGAATGCTTCTGTGGTGGTAGTATAATGTTGTGTATAGTAGAACAATGCAGTGTGTAAAATTCCATCCCTTTCAAAATGCCATTGTACCTCAGTTCAAAGGTCATGGAATGTGATTGCACCCTTCTGTTGTACAGCAGCGTTGTGAAACCTTTAGAGACCCCAAAGGTCAGTTTAGTTCTGAAAGTATAAGAACCACCTCATGCACATTTCACATAATACTGTGCACTATAAAAAAAATACAGGATGAGCAATTTTATGCACACCCAATGTGTTTTGCTACCTCAGGGTTCTGATTCCCATGGACCTCTCAAGCTCTACTCTTGAGGTCAGAGGGAATCAGAACCCCTCTGTGGTAGAACACACTGGTTGTGCCTAGTTGTCCATCCAAGATTTTCTATACGGTTGCAGCTTCCTGAGAGATTATTTGGATGGAATTGACTGCACGCTGTTGTATGAAATATAGAAATGACTGATGCATGTATGAAGATGTGTAAATGGAGAACTGAACAAAGGAACAGCATGCAGTTGTCATCAAAACACAATTTATAGGAGTGGGCTAGTTTTTCCTATGTTTGGCAGGTAAACATAGTTGAGAAGAACTTTACTTAGAGTGTTTTTGTTTCATATCTTCCAAATTCCCATGACATCTACCTGTCCTCGCTGACAATTAAGCACAATGCTGAGAAAAATACAGTAAGCTCTGCAGATATGGACTGTATCTGGAAGTTAACAGTCCCATTATACAGATACTGAGCAAATTTTTTTTTAATTGGGCGGATCCTGTAGCTCACCCAAGCACCCCAGAATTCCTTTGACCCGTTCACAGACTCGTTCATTTGATCTTTGTCTGAAGGGCTCAGACCTGGACCACAGCACTCTCATGGCACTGTACTCCTCGTCTGCACCCATGGAGCTTCTCTGTGCAGCTGGACCCCTTGGGCAGTTTTGGAACTTGAAATGTGATTGGAGAGGTCAGGTGGAACCATGGGGGCTAGGTGTATTGGCTGGCCCTAGAGGGGACTGCATTGAGTTTGGAGGAAGGGGTAACCCTGGAATGTTTGCCCCACGTTTTCTTGATTTTTTTCCTTCTGCCTGTCCCCTTTCTTCCTGGGTGAAGTTTGATGCCCGCCTCCTGCTGGCAGTCACAGATGATTCAGATCATACCTTGCTGCCTGGAACACAAAGGGACAATGGCTATTGGAGGCTCCTACCCTGTCTGTAAGAAGAGCACATCCTGTGTGAACATGCTTTATCCTCCACTGTTTCTCCTAATTCTTTCTTTTTTGTGTGTGTGTGTGTGTGAATATAATTTAAACAGTTTTCATGTCTGCATTATATAAATAAAAACACTGTAGTAGTACCATATGTGTGGTCTTGAGTCATCATTATAGTACTACTGTCTGGAATAGAGGGCCATTATAAAAATACCCCCTCCATCCTCTAAGTTATCAGCGCAGGGATACGGGGGAATCATATTACACTATTTCAGCTGGATAGTCCTCCATCCTTCTCAGCCTGAGGCTGAGTATCTACACTGTATGACTCTATTCAGGCTGAGGAGAGGTTCTGAGGGGTCCGGAATCCAGGGGGGCAGGGCCATAGAGTGGGTGGGTCAGCTTGTTAGGCTGTTTAGTTGTCAAGAGGTAGGTAATGAGCTCACCAATTTAGGGGGCTGAGGTGAGGGGTAGATCTTAAGAGTGTTATAACTATGGTATGAAATCATCGTCTATGCCCATTACGTACAGTAGCCAACCGTTCCATCGTGAAGCATAGAGTTCCATGTTATCGTTCAGATAGTATGTAATTTTCTCCATTCTATAGATTTGATTGAAAATGGCTTGCCATGCTTGCATGGTGGGGACGTGAGGTGTTAACCAGGCGCTAGAAATAGTTTTCTTGGCTGCCATAATCAAGATACCAATAAGGTATCTAGAGTTTGAGTTGCGTAGGCACCGAGGTAGCTGGAGTAGCAGGAACATTTCTGCTGTCAGGGGGACTGGCTCTTCTGAACAGTTTCTCCATATCCTCTTGCAGCAACTGGAGGAAGGTGTGCATAATTGGACAGGCCACATAATATGTGTATGATGGGCCTGAGTTTCTCCGCGTAGTCTCCTGTGGGAGGCATTTTTGGATGCTGGGCAATGTCCAGTAATGATTGGGGTGCCGAAGAATCTGATTTGGTGTTCCATGAGTATTCACTGTTGAGAGCTGGTGACTCTAGAGAATAACTGTTAGGACCTATGCCAGTCCTCTGTAGATGTCGGCATTCCCAGTTCCTCCAGCACTAGAGAATGTCTAGGGTGTAGTCTCCAGTGGAGTCAATAAGAGCTTTATAATGTTGTAATATTATATGTTAAGTAAATCCAGTCTTTCTAATTAATATAAAGGCTGTAATAATGGTTGGGTGGGCATCTGGATTACACAGTTCCAGGGAAAGGAGGAGTATAATGCCTTAGCTGAAGGAATCTTTAGAAGTCTGTCTGAGGCCAGATTCCATCTGGATGTCTGTATAGGATTTTAATACTGCTGCAGATATCTCCTAATTCATTTTACTAGACAAGAATACAACATGGTGCCTGGGAGATGTAATTATGTCCTAGAGGACAACATCAGCACTGCTGGCCAGAGGACTGGCATTCTGTAATTGTCATTTCCTTCAATGTGACAAAATAAGATTGCATTTCATCCGCACTTCCTGTTGTGTTGTTGAGCAAAATCATGTTCCCATGACTAGCTAGAACAGACAGGGACAATTTTGATTGTCACTGGTAAACATGAAGCTGTTATTTTTCAGCACTGTGCTTTTGCTTTGAGCTACATTTTTTGTCATCTGCTTTTTCCATTGTCTTTTTCAGCACTTTCATTTTGTAGGTTATGTTATATGTAACTGCTCACATTATCACATTCACAATCAGAGCCAGCCGTAGTGGTAGGGCTCTGTGCACACATTATCACTGGGGCCCCCTTAGTGGAAATGGAGAGCCCAAAAAACATCCTTCGTTCTGTAGTTAATTCTTCCTTGACTTTGACTCATTCAGTACGTCTCAACATGTAAGGAGCATATCTACAGAGGGCTAAGTTAAAAGTTGAACCTTCTAAATTATTGTGGGAAAAGTGAAATATATAATGAGGTTTAGTGGAGTACTAATATGTATCTCCACCAGTAAAGGTAGGACCTTCATCAGATACTTCTCTTCTACTCTTGAATCATGGGCCGTGTCCTCATATGGAGATTAGGGTGGTTTATTGTACTGCAGTTTTTTTTGTTTTTCAAACCAGTTCCTATTGGAATCAGAAACAGAAACTGAGAGGGATTTATTCCTGTTTTTTACAAGCATCAAATGGTTATGTAGACTGACAGTTTATTAGACCGTTTCCCCACTCCATCAACAAGCTGGAGACACGCTTCCAGTCCAAATTTACCTCAAACCCCACCAACACAGCTGCTGGACAGAGTGCACTGTCTTTCAGGGTTGCTGGCCCCTATAACTTCCTACCAACTCCAGTCACCTCAGCTGTTACGTGCAGCATCCCCTCCTTCAATGCCAGCTGCGGCCAGCATCTTATGGACAGTATGCACTGTAACTGTATCTGATTGGTCTGCTGCGTCTCTGCAATGTTCTGTCTACCTGTAATAGAAACACAGAAACATAGAATTTGATGGCAGATAAGGACTGCCTGGCCCATCTAGTCTGCCCATTTTCCTACCTAACAGATAAGCTGCAGATCCTAGTTAACCAACAGCTTACTTTCTCTTACCTCCCACTAGGACTACCTTATGTCTGTCCTATGCATTCTTGAATTCCCCCACTGTTCTTGAACCCACAACCTCCTCAGGGAGGCTGTTCCATGCATCCACAACCCTCTCCATGAAAAAATACTTCCTCACATTACCTCTGAGCTGTCCCCCCATTATCTTTATATTGTGCCCCCTTGTTCTTGCACATCTCTTTTTCTGAAAGATGCTACCCTCTTGGACTTTGTTGATTCCCTTGAGGTACTTGAAAGTTTCTATCATGTCCCCTCTCTCTCCCCCTTCTTTCCTCGAGGCTATACATCTTAAGCTACTTTAGTCTTTCTTCATATGTCTTCTGGTGCAGACCCTGCACCATTTTGGTGCCCTCCTCTGGACAGCCTTCACTCTGTCTATGTCTTTGTGGATATGGGGTCTCCAGAACTGCACACAGTACTCCAGGTGGGGTCTCATCAACTGCCTGTACAGAGGGATATCAACTTCCTGTTTTCTACTATTGATGCCTCTCCCTATGTTTTCACAAGCAACCAGTTGGTAAAAAATAAAAATATAATACATTGTTGGTATAACACAAGATTAGTCAAGGTAACAATTACAGGCAGACAGAACCTCGCAGAGAAGCAGCAGTCCGATCAGACACAGTTACAGTGCATATTGTCCATAAGATGCTGGCCAAGGCTGGTATTGAAGGAGGGGATGCTGCATGTAACAGCTGAAGTGATTGGAGGTTGTAGGAGGTCATATTGGGATCAGTAGCCATGAAAGACAGTGCTCTCTGTCCAGCAGCTGTGTTTCTAAGGTGGGGTTTGAAGGTAAATTTGGACTGGAAGCATTTCTTCAGCTTGTTGGTAGAGTGGGGAAACAGTCTAATAAACTGTAAGTGTGCACATCCAATTGATGCTTGTAAGACATAGGAATAAATCCCTCCCAGCTTTTTGGTATGATGAAAAAACAGCTGAGTTTCCAATCAGTCTGAGTAGCCTGGTCAGGGACTGGGAAAACAAAGGGGTGGGGGACCAGTTGCTGGAGCAAGAGGGAGCCAGGGAGCGGCAATTTTCAAAGCAGCACTTAACTAACATAGAAACAGTTTTAATCTTTTCACCCAGCTTGCTTACAGAGATATTATTTTACAGCCTATCAGGTGTCATGCATGCTGACATTGCTATCATTTCGAAAACTACCAGTGCAAGACCTTCTGATCTGGCCTCAGCTAGAGAAATTGTGTTTTCCTATCAGAAAGAAAAAGCACAGTGAAAAGTTACTTGATGAGTCTGGGGCCCAATCCGGTTCATTAGGGAATAACATAAATTCTGTTCCTCTTTCCTTAACAACCTGACAAATCGAGAGCCTAACCCAGTCAGTCATTGAATTAAAACATTATGCCCCCCTCTGCTGCTGTATTGCTGCTGCCTATCATTGAGTTTGGGGAATGACAGCATGCACTTCTGAGGCTGTAATGCTAAGTGCACGTGATCCTGGCTCCACTGCCTGACTCTCTCTCTCTCTCTCTCTCTCTCTTTGTCACTGTTTTTCTTTCTGTCAGTCTCGGGTCTGCACACTCCCTAACACACAGTTTTCTTTTTTTGCTATGTACGCACCTACCTTGCATGCTGAGCAGTGCCGGGGTGTAGCCAGGGATTTCAGATCTGCACACCAAGTAGACTCACTGCTACCCCTCCCCCTTGTTAAGGTGTGCTACCCCCACCCGTGTAGCCAGACAATATAAAATGTACACCAGGACCGTGTTTATTGCCTCATTTGGTACAATAAATAATAACTTTTGTATCTCATGACAATGGTTGTTGCCATGCATGGGTAAATACAAATGCCATGCATTGCTCCCTAAGACACCCACATACCAGCCCAGAGTATGTAAAGTTGTATTGTCCTTGGGATGCAAAGACAGTATTAGTGACCAGTCCTTCTAGTTTTGACTCTTAAAAATAAAATTACAGAAAGTTTCAGCATTTTCTTTGTTAGTTTTCATGGAAAAAGGAAGCAGTTCAGAGTCTATTTGCTACCCCCCTTAAATAAAATTGCACACCATGGAGTACTTGGAGTATGCCTGGCTACACCCATGTCACCTGCCCCTTGGTGACCCCCACTGAGTAACAGTGCCCATCAGAAGCAAAAAAAATGATGAGTGTGAATATCATCAGTTTACCATCCTTACCTCCCAGGGAAGAAATAATTGCCCTTCCCCCCAACCTATCCTGTCAGGGAAAAACAAGTCTTCTAGGGACATGGATATGTTGTTCATCCACACTATCTGGCAGGTTCCTTGCCGCTTTAAATCTTGCCAGAAGGTCTTCAAGCTGGCTTCTTCCACCCACCCGGGTGGTAAAACTCTCGGTTCCACCCCATGACGCCAGATCTTCCTTACTGCTTGGAAGCTCAGGTTCCTCCTTAGCGCTCTGCGTTTTAGACTGGATCCTAACTCTTTGGTTCATCCGAAACTAGTTTTGAAGTTTTCTAAACTTCGGTCTTCTTATCTCTCGTGGCTGCAATGGACAAATTGATTCCCAGCTTTCGGAGGCGCCCTGGCGTGCAGAAGATGTCCAAGACTGATCCGCACTCCACGTGCGTCTACTGCCTCGGCCTGGAACATGACCCGCAGTACTGCGAGTTGTGCCGCTCCTTTTCGGCCAATGTCTTGGAAGATTGTGCTGCCTGATTGAAGATCGGTGCCCTAAGAAGTGTTACCTACTGGTAAATCCAAAGAGGTTTCGGCTGTGTCATGTGTGGATGGCTTGGCTAAGCGTCAGCACATGATCGCCTCGAGGAGGAGGTGGCCCAGGCCGCATCTTCCTCCTCCTCGTTGCGGCGTTATCCTGCTCTCTCTGAGTTCCTCTTACTGACTTCGTCAAGGAGCTTCGCCAGTCCCTTTCCATGAGGAGAGGCCATCGGAACATTCCTCTTGGCCCAAGAAGAAGGAGTCGAAGGGTAAGTCCCATCGTCGGCATTCATGGGAGCGGGAGAGGTCTCCTTCCCCGGACTGCCGACCGTCGACTTCGGTCGAGGTTGCGGCTCAGGCTGCTGGCTTCACTGTGTCCTCGTCAGGCCAGCCTGCCGAGACACCCTTCGACGCAGTCGAGATATTCTTCGACCCGTCGGCCAGGTGGTCGACTGGTAGAGCCGACAACCCCTCTTTTCTGGTTTCCCCAGTGGAGACAGAGGATCTGCCCTCGCTTTCGGGGCGGCAGTTCCCGGTTAAAGTGTCCGAGCCGAGGGAAGAGCGGGTGTCCCCCACCCCTTTCCAGGCCCGCCCTCAGTTTCACGAGGTCTCAGTCTCGGACTTCATCTTGGTCAGCCGCTCCCGCCGACTTCGGGCGGTCTCGAGTCTCGGCACCGAAGTAAGTGGCGACACCGCTCCTCCTCATCCTCCTCCTCAGATGAGGAGAGGCTTCGACGCAGACTGCGTTGGCGTTACAAGGAGCTTATGTGGCAGCTGTTACTGTTGTCTGGGAGTAAGTCGACTCTGATTCATCCCCCGGCCATCAAGTGGCTGTCGCCCGAATGGCTGAAGCAACCGCTCGCCGCAGTCGAGATGCCCATTTCTGGGCCGGTTGTTCGGCCAAATCTAGCTGCCCCACCGATTGTGGTGGAACCTCGGTCAGATCACGGCCTGCCCCACAGGTTGTCGGTCACCCTCACTCCCGACCGTCCTTGGCAGGTGGAGGGTGGCTCAGGCCCGAGGCAGCTCTTCGCAGACTCTTCGGAGTCCAATGACGACTCCTCCCTGTTCCCCAGGCAGGTCGGCCTGGAGTCCTCCGGGGGCTAGTCTCTGGACGATAGCCCATCGTCCTTCATGGGTCTGCTTCGGCTCATCTTGGAGTCTACCGGGATGCAGCTCGAGCCCATGTCCAAATGGGCCAAGTATCCCCTGACGGAGATACTAGACTAAGGAGATTCACCCATGGAGGCCTTCCCTGTGGCTGAGGCCATTGTCGGCCCAGCCTTGGAGCTTTGGCAGCGGCCTGCTTCCTGTCCTGCACCCTCAGCCAGGATGGCCAGGAAGTATGCGGTCCCTACTGGCTCTTTGCCCGGTTTCTCGGAGCACCCCTCTGCCGAGGGGTTAGTCACCTATAAGCGCCTTCCGCTCCAAACGCCGACATGGATAGGCCCCCGTCAAAGAGTCCAAAAGGCTGGACTCTGCCAGGTGCAAGGTGTACGCTGCGTCCTCCCTTGGCCTCTGACAGGCCAGCTCGGCCATGCTGATGGCACGCTTCTCCCACGCCCTTATGGGCTCCCTGGATGAGGTAATCCCTCATCTCCCGGCCGACCTGCGGACCACGGTCCGGCAGGTGTGGGACCAGGGTAGGGCGGTGGCTAAGCAGTAGCTTCAGACTGCTCTGGACATAGGTGATTCCTGTGCCAGGTCAGTAGCAGCCGCAGTGGCCATGCATCGCAGGGCGTGGCTGAGGATATCCACCTTCACGGCGGATACCCAGCACAAGTTGGCGGATGTCGCTCTCTCGGGGACTGACCTCTTTGGCCCTGGACTGGAGGGACACCTCCAGTGGATCGAAAAGTCCAACGCCACTCTGGACTCAGTCACCTCTGCCCAGAGGGACAAAGGCCACCGGCAACAACAGTGTAAGTCCTTTCATCCTTTGGCCCCTGCGGCACGACCGGCCCAAAAGCACCAGCACAAGGGCCAGCAGGCTCACACTTGGCATCCCAAACCCAAGCCAGCGGCTTCCTCCAATGGGAAACAAGGAGGTAAAGGCCCAGGAGGTCCCTCGGCCGGTCCCTCCTCCAAGCCTTCCCAGTGACGGGTTGAGGGGTGTCGCCCCCAACCTCGTCACCCTTTCCTGGGGTCCCCCCATGGGGGGACGGCTCCGCCACTTCCTTTCCACCTGGTCCGCTATCACCACGGACCGTTGGGTGTTGGAAGTGGTAGGAAAGGGCCTGCCTCTGGAATTCGAGCAGACCCCTCCCTTTCAAGCCGTCGCCCCCCCCCCCGGAGGCATGGGGTCCGAGCTCGCTGTCAGCCCGCCGAGCCGATATTGCCCTGCTGCTTGAGAAAGAGGTGATCAGGAAGCTGGCGGATCCTCCTCCAGACCCAGGGTTTGTGTCCAGGTATTTCCTGGTCCCAAAACGGATGGGGAGGGCTGGCGCCCCATTCTCGACCTGCACAACCTGAACAGGTTCCTAAGGTCTCAGACCTTCAGGATGGTCACTCTGGCTCAGATAATCCCATCCTTGGAACTAGGCATGTGGTTTTGTTCCTTGGACCTCCAGGACGCGTTCTTCTCGTCCCGATCCGTCCGTCTCATCAGAGATTCCTCTGCTTCAGAGCAGAGGGATCACTTTACGAGTTCCAGGCCATGCCGTTCGGCCTCTCTCTAGCTCCCAGAGTCTTCACCAAATGCATGGCAGTGATGACAGCACTCCTGCAGTGCCGAAGGGTCCGGGTGTACTCCTACCTGGTCGACTGGCTGTTTGCAGCCCCCTCCAGAGTGGAGGTGGAGCAGTCCAGAGATCTGGCCCTCCAGGTTTGCTCTCAGATTGGCCTCCTCATCAAGGAGGCCAAGTCGGAACTAATGCTGAAGCAGGTGATACATTTCATTGGGGCAGAGCTCGACTCTCTTCGAGCCAGAGCTCGGCTCCCAGTGGATAGGGTCGAGGTTCTTCCTCCTTGCCCAATCATTTCTGGTTAGGCAATTGTGCCCTGCCCAGAACTCCTGCGCCTCCTGGGCCTCATGGCAGCCTGCACCTGCGTGGTCCATTGGGCCCGTTGGTACATGCGTCCCTTTCAGTGGGGACTGGCCAGCCAGTGGTCACAACGCTATGATCCATTGGATCAGTTGGTGACAATGATCCAGGAAATGTGGAACGCTCTCCAGTGGTAGACCGTTCTGGCACATCTGCAGGAGGGCATCCCATTCGTCCGCCCTGAGCCGACAGTCTCTCATCGAACCGACACATCTCTGATAGGTTGGGGTGCCCATCTGGAGGCAGAAGCAGCCTGCGGCCTCTGGTCCCTCGGGGGTCCACAGAGGTCGATGCATATCAAGTGCAAGTGCTTATGGGTGTTGTACCCATTTGGTAGTGCTAACACCACTGCTCTTATTGCAGCAGTGGTGATAGTTCATAATATTTATTTGGCCTGCTTCCACGGGGTCTTGGCACCAAAAATTACACATCAACAGCCTGTCCGGGTGTTGCCCATTATGAAATAATATAACGTCTCTTTCCATCGAGCCGCTATATGCTTCCGTGTTCGTACGTAACTTTCAGCGTTTTAGTAAAATGTAACTATTGAATTAAAATAAAGACAGTTACATCCCGGAACTCCCGCAGCAGTGCTAGAAAGGTATGTGGGGCCGGGAACGGGCAATCTTGTTCTTTACAGTTCACCTTTAAAGTAGAAATGCGGGGTGTGTGTAGGCACTCTGGATGAAGATGAGCCAGGTGCATTGATAAACCCTGCTGTAGGAAAATTTTAGCACCATTTCTTTAAACTCTTTTTACCTTAACAACCACTTAATCCTGAGGTCTGAGTTCTGATTTACTCTAGATAGATTAATATGGGCAAGGTTGGACCGAATCTAGGGATATAGAGTGAATGGGTAGGATTTAAGGCATGTTTGCACAGCCACCTTTGCATCGTATCAGCATGCATACACAGTTTGATGCGCTGCAAAGTCAGCAGTATAAACACTTCCTGGAATGTACTAAGAGCGCTTCGGAGTCTCTTTTTGTTCCTGCGCAAGAGTGGGTATGTTTATCGAAGTGAGCATATTACTGTATGTGGCAGTGTAAATGCACTGCAGTGCTCACTCCATTAAACGTAACCACTGCCAGACTCCTCCACTTTTCCCAACCCAGCCCCACAGCCCCTCTCTGATACAACTTGCTTCGTCACAAAGGTGGGATATGTAAAGCATTAATTGAACCTGCTGGAGCAATAAGAGCATGAATGCAGCGGCGCAGATCTCGGAGTGTTGCAGCCATGTAAAAACAGCTTTAAATACAGAAATATCAGAGAAACAATTAAGTTTGGCATGGGAATGAGCAGGGAAGGTTTACTTATTGGCACAAGGTGGGATTCCTCCATCCTGAAGGCCTTGAGGTGTAGACAATGCATGATGTGAGGAGAGATGAGTCACAACCGGACTTGGGGGGTTATGGGAGGTAGCCAGAGGACTGAATGGCTAAAGGACCCAAAAAATCTGGATTAAACAAATAAATAAAAATGATGGGTTGAAGTTGTGAGACTAGTGGATTTTGAGAAAAGGCATTCTGCTTGTCCTGAACTGTGGTATTGTGGGTATTAAAATGGACAGTGGTTGCAATAAAGTGGAACTCAAGCTGTTTATGGTTGCCTGCATGCCAGCTCAGAGCTTGATTTTGCCTTATTAGAATATTCCCATTGAGAGGCAGCTTCAAGTTTGGCATGGCTTGCCAGATTTTTGGACAGTGTTCTGAATAAATTGTTGTACAAGTTAGAAGTTTCGGAAGATCCAACCCAAATTCTTGGCAGACATTCAAAATACAATTAGGAAATTCACATTAGCGACAGAAATGTTTTAATTTATTTATGAACTATGGGAAAGTGTGCTTTTTGTGATAACTGATGGAATCAGTAAAAACATTATGGTTGTATGTAAATTAACTATATGATTTCTGTGAGGTCACTCTGTTATCTGAAATAGGGGTATAGGTTAGCAGTAACCCACCACAAGGTATGGGGTTACGGGCATTTAATGCATGCCTGGGGTGCATTGTGAGGCACGAGGCCGCAGGTCCTCACAGCACCCCGGGGGTGCATTAAATACATATAATCCCATACCCTGTCATGGGTTATTGCACTTATAACATGGGTTCTGTTTAAACAAGGGGAAAACACAGAAAGGGGTCCCCCCCCAGTTTAAATAGCAAAAAAGGTACTGTATCCTGCCACCTTGCAAAATAGTCCCCAACAAAAAATGCATATCTCAATTCTGTTATGCACATACAAATGTCACAAATACAGTACTGACAGGATTTGTGACATTTGCTGTGCATAATAGTCTGTGTTACACTTCAAATGCCCCTCACTTTGCTGGCCACCCCTCCAACCACACACACAGACATTCAACAGCACTGAGGGAAGTAAATGGAGCTCAGGAGAGAGAGCACAGACGGAGTAGTAACTGTCCCTAGATTGCACTATAACACTGCTGCTGTACTCTCTGTCTCTCTGTCTCTCTCTCTCTCTCTGTCATGGTCCATGATATGCACATTAACATACTAATTGCCAGCAGATTAGGCCTTACGGTCTATCGAGTCTGCTCAAACCTCAGATCCCTAGTTGGGTTCCGAGGCCCTCCCCCACCCCTTGTGTTCCAGAAACCCCAGTCATCCATCCCCACCCCCCTGGGCCAGGCCATCATCCGATACATCCACTTTCTGTGTCTGTCCCACACTCTCTTGAAGCCCTCCATTGTGGATCTCTGAATCAGCTTGCCAGGCAGTGCTTTCCAAGGGTCCACCTCCCTCTCAGTGAAAAACCTCCTCCTCCTCTTCCCCCCCCTCACCCTTCCACTTTCCAACTTCAAACCATGCCCTCTGGTGATACCTCCCTGCTTTAGTCTAAAGATCCCCTCCATGTTTACCCTGTTTATTCCCTTGAGGTACTTGAAGACCTCAATCATGTCCCTCCGCCTCCTCTCCTCCAATGAAAATGGGCAGAGCTCCTCAAGCCTGTCCTCATACGTCAAATCCCCTAGTCCTCGTATCATCTTAGTTGCCCTCCTCTGTACCCTCTCCAGGAGCTGTATGTCCCTCTTCAAGTGTGGTCTCTAGTATTGTACACAGTACTCAAGGTGTGGTCTAACCAGTCCATTGTACAGTGGCAGAATCACTTCTCTGCTCCTAGAGGTGATCCCCCTTACCATGCATCCCAACATCCTGTTTGCCTTGCTAGCTGCTTTCCTGCACTGCTCAGAGTTATTCATACATGCATCCACCATGACTAGGTCTTTTTCCCCTGTTGAGGCCTCCAGTGCCTCCTCTCCCAGGGTGTACCTGTGTTTAGGGTTTCCCCGCTCAAGATGTAACACCTTGCACTTGGTGATGTTGAAATTTAATTTCCATGTGTGAGCCCAGCTTTCCAGGGTGTCCAGGTCCCCTTGCAGGGCCAACCTCCCCTCTTCCCCCTCAACTACTGCTCCCATCTTGGAATCATCAGTGAAGAGACTCATTCCACACCCTACTTCCTCCCTGATGTCCGATGTGTGTGCATTAGGCAAGATCAGACCCAGGACAGGGCCCTGCGGTGCCCGCTCCGACCTCTCTGGGTTCAGGGCTTCCCACCAGACACTACTCTCTTAGTGCGTCCAGCTAGCCAGTTTTCAATCCATCTGACCATCAAAGGGCCTACTCCCAACCCCATCAGTTTCTTCACCAGATCATTGTGGGGGACAGAGTCAAACGCCTTGCTGAAGTCCAAGAATAATACATCCACAGGCTTTCTCCTGTCCAGTTCTGAAGTTACCCATTCGTAGAACTTCACAAGATTGGTTTGACACGATTTACCTGGCACAAACCCATGTTGCTGACTATCCAGACCTCCCACATCCTCCAAGTACACCCCAATCATTCCTTTAGTATACTCTCCATTAATTTTCCACCACTGAGGTCAAACAGTGGGTCTATAGTTACCTGGTACTTCCTCGACTCCTTTATTGGGTTGCATGTTTCCATGTGCCTCGCTTGTCCTAGGTACCCTCCTGTCTCAAGCAACCTGTTGAGAGCTCCACCAGTGGTGCAGCCAGTATGTCTGCTAATTCCCATAGTACTCTCAGATGAATACCATCCGGCCCAGGAGATTTATCTTTCTTTAGGGCCTTAAGGGCTAACCACACCCTTTTGGTGAAGATAGCATCATCCATCCCCTCCACCTTACTGGCCTTTTTATCCTTATCCTGATGTGACACCCCTGGGGTACCTCTCCCTCCCTCTTGCTCCATTTCTGTTGCTCCCCTGATCCCACTCACAACCGCTTCTATCCCCATCATGCCTTGTTTTGTAGATATCCCATCCCCCTCCCTAGTGAACACAGAGGCGAAGTACTCATTTAATACCTCTGCCTGGTCCCTTGCCTCTTCCACCCACCCTCCTTCTGATGTCAATCTGCCGAGATGGCCCTTAGTTTTTCTCCGCTCCCCAATGTACTGTAAGAACCCCTTTTTTCCTCCCCGTATACCCTGTGCCAGCCGCTGCTCTTTACTGGACTTTGCCGCCCCCCCACACATCTGGGTGACTTTTCTAGATACAAGATGGTGCATTTCCTTTTCCCTATCCCTCTTTGTTGTTTTATATTTTTTGTAGGCAGCCTTATTTTCTCTGACCGCTACCTGAACCTCACTGGACCACCAGCATGGTTTATGTGACCTTGCTCCCTTACGTTTTACCTTAGCGCAGGTCCTGACTGCCTCATGAAGTCCCCGTTTTATTACCTCCCATCTCTTTTCCACATTTGTCATTGATGTAATCCCCTTCAAGTGATCCTTGAGAATATTTCCCATGCCCACAAAGTCTGCCCCCCTGAAATTCACTGCCAGTGTCCTAGATCTCTCTCCCCCCACCATGCTTATTTGAAATCAGACAGTATTGTGGTCGCTCTCAGTCAAGGGATCCTCTACAGCCAGGTCCCTTACCAGATCCCCATCCGCCAGAACCACGTTCAGGACATTCTCCTCCCTTGTGGGCTCCATCACATGCTGTGTTAAGAACACATCCAGGAAGCCATCCAGCAGCCTCTGCTCCTTGGCCACCTTAGAGGACATGGTTCCCCAGTTTGTACCTGGCATATTAAGGTCCCCCATCAACACCACTCCCTCCCCTTTTGGTCCACACTGGGCAATGATGTTGTCCAGCAAATCATTCTTCAGAACATCACCCATCACGGGTGGCCTATATACTACACCCAGCTTGACCTTACCTCCTGCTGGGGTTCATAAGGTGACCCATAAGGCCTCCGCGTTTCCCTCTGCCTCTTCTACCCTAGCAATTTCCATGTCATCTCTAATGAACATAGCCACTCCACCCCCCTCTGCCCTCCTTTCAATCCTTCCTAAGCATAGTGTACCCCCGGACGTTTAGGTCCCAGTCATGGTTTTTGTTGGCCCATGTTTCCATGACCGCCCCCCCGAACAGCATGGCCTGGAACTCTGGCAACTTGTTTCCCAAGCTCCTGGCATTTACGAACACCACCCCCACCCCTTATCTCTGATCCCTTTGCTCAACCCCACCCAGGTTCCTTATACTTCCATCCTCCCTCTGCTCCTCCTGAAACCACCTCCCCAATCTGTTTCCTCTCTCCTTGGGTTTGAAGGCTACTCTCATCTGAAGGAGAGGCTTCTGGTCTGCCCTCCCTTATCCCTCCCCTCACAAGTTTAAACCCCACCTTTCTTGAATGTAGTCAGTCACCCCCTGTTTAGGATCTCCTTCCCCTAACGGGTAAGATGAAGCTGTCCTTGGCATACAGTCCTTATCCTCCCAAACTCCTTTCCAGTTCCCTAACACCCCCAACCCACTCTCTTCACCCCACTTCCCTAGCCAGTCATTAACCTCTGTGATCTTCCTTTTTTTCTCCACTGAGGCCTTTGGTACCGGCAATATCTCCAAAAAGGAAATGTTGCATCCATTCTCCCGACAGACTCTGGTAAGTTCTTTGAACCTTGCTTGGATTTCCAAAATACTGTTTCCCCCCTATATCCTTAGTTCACAAATGCACCAGGAAATCCGGTTTCCCTTCACAATCCCTAACCAGTTCGTACACCATGAACTTTGCTCTGTGCACTGTCAGCCCAGAGATACTCACTACCTTCACCTGGCTATGGCATCCACCCCCCTGTCCCTCCCACTGGATGCCCCTAATCATCGAGTCTCCCAATAACAGAACCTTAACACCGCCATCATCCTTATGGTTACCTCCACTATGCACTCTCAACCCCCGTCCCCCCCTTTATTCGTGATCTCAATTCCATGGGAGTCTTCCTGCCTTATTAGAGACCCCCTTGTCACCCTCCCCTTTATGCCTCCCTTGTTATTTTGCCCACTTAACTCAGACCCCCTGAATAGGTGTCCCCTTTAACCCTCTCTTATCCGAACCATTTATCCTGGCCCTGATGGTTTCCCCTTCCCCCACACCACCATCCTCCCCCCTTGTAATAGTACCCCTACCTCCAGAGGCCCTCTGTGGGTCCCCTTTACCTAGGGGCCCCATCCTTGGTACAGACCCCCCCTGCTGAAGGGGGGCTCCTCCCCCGCCTTTTGTCTCCCAGTTTCTCTCCAGTCGTGCTCTCCTCCCTCATGTCTGCAATATGTTGTATCTCTCCCATCTGCTTAACATTTATGTTTCTCCTTCTCCCTCTGGGACTATTTCTATCCTTTCCATTGCTGGTCTGTGATGCCCTATGGGTATCCAACTCCTTCCCCACTTCCTCTGTATCAGTTTCCTCATTTCCACCAACCCCTTCCTCCCCCTCTAGGTTGCTTAGTAGCTCAAATTTATTGTAACACTCTATGCCAGCCTCCATCAAGTAACCTGAGTTTCCCCCACCTGCCCCTCTTCCTCCCCTCTTGCCCTGTTCTCCTTAGGAGCTCCCTTCCCACAGTCTGCTCTTTTAGGCTTCCCCACAACAGCCCTTCCCTTCTCACTGTCTGCTCTTCTAGGATTCCCCACAACAGTCCCTCCTGAGTCTTCCCCCCTTTACTCTCTTTGTATTCGGAATGTTTACCTCATACATTTTTCCCTTAGTGTCAATATCCCTATCTAAGGGTCCTCTGTCTTAATATCCCCCCTTCTGCTTGCTGTAACGTCCTGTAATTTCTGAGCATTGCCCCAGCCTCCCCTCAGCCCCACCCTTCTGCCACCCATATCCACACTGAAGAAATTCAGCCTGCTCTCTTACTGTGTCTTTCGCTTTGTGTTCAAGGTAATAATGTGTCTTTACTGCCAGTGGCCAATGCCTTGACAGTATCACCACACCAGGTTTCTGACAACTCAATTCTACTTGTCCCACATTGTTGCACCTCTCAGGGTCAGCGATCGTTTGCCAGCAGAGCCCCTAAGATATTCAACTTGCTGGGCCAAGAAGTCACCAACCTAGCCTCCCTTGGCCTATTCAAATGCACTCTTCATCTTACCCTTGTAACTCAGGCCTCATGTGACTGCTGTACTTAAGTACCACAGGCCGACATTCCTGTCCATCTTCCCTATTTCATGTATCTCTTTATCACTTCTCCTTCTTCTCTACTTCCTATATCTCTTTTCACCTCCCATAATCCTCAGTACCCCTTTCACCTCTGCTTTCCCTCAATGCCCTATCCCTTCACTTGCTCGCCAGCTGCACTGCTACCCCACTCTTCCTACTCCCCCCACACCCTTTTCTACCTCTTAGATACTCCTTCTCTGTTAACCAATACCTGTTTGTATCCTCTGCCTTGCTACTCTCAAAACTACCCTACCCCAATGACAAAGCTTAATTTAGCTGCTTTATAACTTCTCTGTGTAATTATGGCTGTGAACTCCACGCTTTTTAAACTTACTCACTGTTTCTCATTGTATCAAACCTAACTATTATGTCTAGCCTCACTACTTCTTGTGTTATGTAACCCTTGTTAAACCTAGTCCAATGTGTTTTCTTTTTTTTTCTTCGACATGGAACATTTGGAAAAGAGCCTTTGACTCAAAGGTGTTAATCTGAATTTCAAATAAATAAATGGCTTTTCAAAAACAGGATCGGAGCGTGACAGAGAGAGCATACTGGAGGAATTCGGACTTTACGGTCCTGTTTCCCGCTCACTGTCACTGTGTCTTTCTTTCTCTCCCCAGAGCACAGTTTGCTACTACCTTTGTGTCTGTCTGTCTGTCTGTCTTTGTCTCTTTTGCTCTCTGTGCAGCAGGACATTGCACAAGCCAGCCTGATCTTGGATCATGCTGCAGCTCACATTTCAGAAACAGCACTTCAGCAGATCACAGACTGCAAGGTGAGATGGGGACAATTACCGTGTGTGTGTGTGTGTGATTCTGGGTGGAGGATAGCGAGATGCCACGGTGGGGTGTCTAGGGTGCTGGGGTGGTGCCATAGAAAGACAGAGACAGGAAGTTACGCCTGACACTTCCATAGCCAGACTGACCACACTATGGGCAGTGCAGCTCTCTCTCTCTCTCTCTGTTTATCTCTCTCTCTCTTCCCGACAACACATGAGACACCGGGTCGGACACAGGCAAGCCGGACACAGACTGAAATGCAGATTCAAGCTGATCACAGCCCAGCAAGGGGGAGGGGAGCTGACTTCCACTGTCCACCAGCCTGAGGTAAGAACAGTAAACCAGAGTCATTGTACTGTATTTTGCCTGCTGGTGCTATCTCGCTTCCCCACATCTTATTTATTTTTTACTATTGTATTTATCCTTCTTCCTGCGGCAGCTTCCTTTCCCGATCAGCCCCCCCCAGCCCTGTCACTTGGCTCCCCCAGGTGGTCTTACCTTCTGCTGTACCTGGCTTGTTGTAACAGCTTCTGGCCACTGGTGCGGAGCCTGCAAGGGGCCGACCATTCATCCTGCCGATGCTGGGCATTTTTCCATTTTTCTCCCCCTCCCCATTGCCGGGGCACATATGTCGCTGCAGAAGCGTGGAGGCACTCACACGTATGTTGTACCATGGCACCCTCCCTTACGTTACAGCCCTCACTGCACCGCCTCTTGGCCTCCACCTGGGGACAGTCATTCAGCGGGACTTCCAAGCCACCCTCCCAGGAGAGGAGAGCTATCCTCTGGGCACTAGATCCTCTCACACCCTGACGAACCCTGAAGACCTGCTCACGCTGCGAACATGATTCATTGCTGCCTTAGCCCTCCACACCACTGGGCCGGCTTTCCCCACATCTTTCAATGGCTGCTGGTGTCGCTTGCATTTCTCAATCAGGGAATGAGTGCCGATGTCACTTTCCCTGTGTCCGTCCATGGAACTGTGCATTAAAAATGGAATTTAATGCATGGCCACGCAGAGGGACTCCATCAATGGGGTTGTATGTTTTTGACAACTCATGTTATAACAAGGAATAAGACATACATAGCACAGTTTGCACTGTAGTGTATTAGGAATTGGGCTTAGAAATTCTCCAGCTCTGATTGGCTGATAGCCCTGCCAAGGTGGGCATCTATCGGACAACAGAGCACGGGTTAGGAAAAATGCCAATCCCAGCCGACCCTATCGCCAGTATCAATGGGCACTGCTATTTTCAAACTAAAGACCCTCAATTCTTTTTCTCACTAAGCAAGATTTCCCGAGAAACTGATATTGGGCAATACCTCCCCCAACCCCCCATCACCCAAAAAGCAACTGTTCAGCAACAAAACAGCAAAGTTATTTAAAATTAATGTTTTTTTTTTTTTTATTGACAGACAGGTGCAGAAATGACACAACCATTGCTGCGTCCCAAAGGCCAGCCGATGATTTAGCACCTCCAAGTCGGCCCCGCATCTCCACATACGGAGTGGAACTTAGCCCCTTCACCACTCCTCGGGCCGATACTCCCAAGCAGTATCCCAGCTGAAAACAAAGCAGAAAAACTGCACAAAGGCACCTAAATCTACCTGCTTTTAGCAGGAATAATTTCCTTTTTCCACCCAGCTTGCTAGTCCTCAATGAAAATATATAGACCTTCTGCCCTCAGTTCTGGTCAACTCCATAGTGCATCTACCTGCCCGCCACCATCGCTCGTCGGCCCAATTCTCCGGATGTATTTACTTTTTAAATTATACCCTACCGCAATACCCAAGCTTAAAGACACACACCAAAACCGCATAAATGTTTATCAGTCTGCCTGCATTTTTGTAGGCTGTTTTGTGTTTCCTCTCGGCTCATTTGATCTCCCTCCATGTGAATGTAGAGACCTTCTGTACCTCTGTACCTCCACAGTGCAGCCACCTGTCCTATATCACCGCTCTTCAGCTTGATTCTCCAAGTGCAATCAATAGCCCTGCTCAATACCCCATGTAAAAACGGAACAGGCAAACCACGGGAAAGCAGAGAAATGTACCTTTTGTTTGCAGTCTTTCTTTCATTTTACCAGTTTTAAGCCTTGTGTGTGTGTGTGTCTGTCAGTCACCACTGCTCCTTGGTTTGATTCTCCCGATGCAGTCATTATTTAAATTTTAGCCTGCTCAGTACCCCATATAAAAATTTAAAAGCTTTAGCTGTGTGTGTGTGTGTGTGTGTGTGTGACACCATGACAACCAACTCCACAAGTCGCAACTACAGTGGCTCAAGTAGGAAAACAGCATTGTAATGTAGGTGGAGGAACTATTTTTTTTGTTTTTATAAAATAAAATTCTTAAAGAGTTTTAACATTTTAACATGAAAATAATTTTTTTTTCAAACATTACCTACAGTGGCCCATTTTCTAAGTGCAATAATATCCTCCAGGGTGGCGGTATTGGCAATACTGGACCTTCCAGGTGCTATAAGGCCCTCCTTCTGCGGTGTTGGGCCTCATTACACCCCTGGGCGGTCCAGTATAGCCCAGTACCGCCCACCCTGTCGGGTATTATTGCTTACATAACAGCATGCCTTGGTGAACGCCCAAAAAGTACCTTTATCCCACAGTTACCCATACCCTGGAGAATCTTTTTATAATTATAAAATGACTCTCATGATTTTTTAATTTTTTTGTTTAGACAGGCAATAGCTGATTTAAAGAAAACCACAAAACAAAACAACATGATATTTTTAGGAAACACTAATCATGTCACAGGGATGTGAATTCAAGGGAATTCAAGCTTTTTATGAAATACTTGCATTTGATTTTAAAGTATTCTACGTACTACCCTCCTTGCAATCTGCCTTTCTGTAGGCTGCTTGTCAGGCATGTTATGTTGACTGTAATGGGTGTCTCATAAATTGGTCTGTAATAAACTGGAAGCTCTTTGTAGGAGTCATTGCAGTGTAAAACGCAGTCCATTCTAGTGTGTCACCGGCAGTGCTTATATAAGTTGATTGCTCACTATAGTCCTCTGTTGCTGATCAAGCAAAATGACATTCAGTGTAGTTCTATGTCCAAGAATTGAAATGGAGGAAAACTATGAGACAGCTTTGGGGATGGAAGAAACGAAGGCAAACTGAAACAGATTGCTTTGGCACCTTTCAGTACTGTTGACACTTTGATTAAATACTGGTAGTTCACGACTGTAGAATACAGTAAAATTTATATTTGTGAGACATGTCCAGTTCAGTTTACCTCTCACACAAGGATTTGCATATCCATGGATGCTTTACTGATCAAGCAGTTTGACATTCAGTATGGTCCGGTGATCCATGAAATGGAATGAAAGAAAGACGTGAGAGAGAGAGAGTTGAACAGACTGAAGAAGTCAAAGATCAACTGACACCATGGGGCAGGCAACTCATGGCTAGTGGCTACCTGCATCAGGACCTAAAATAACACTAAATGAACATTTTCTGTGCAGGGGTAATAAAGTTACAGAACTTATATGAAGTGCGATAGCACTTACTCATGGATCGCTAATCGCCTGCCGCAGCCCCACCCACAAAACCCTGTTTTATTGACGCAAAATGAGGAAGGAGCTGCAGGGCTAAAGGTAACATTATAATGCTATCTGGACTAGCAGTGGGCTTTAGGTGATACTACACAATCTGGGACTGGTCTATCTGAAAGAACTTCTGGCTCCGTATTGCCCAGATCGATCACTCCGCTCGGCTGATGAGGGGTTGCTAGAGGTTCCAAGGGTGAATTTGAAATCTTCAGGCGCTCGGGCTTTTGTGTATGCGGCCCCCACCCTTTGGAATTCTCTACCCCGTCGGTTGTGGGAGTGCACTTCTGTGGAGGGCTTTAAGAGAGGTTTGAAGACTTTTTAGTGGGAAACTGCTTTTTTAGAATATTGATTGAAATAATTGTTTCGACCAAGCTGTATTTTTTCATGATTTGTATTGTTTTAATCTGTTATTTATGTATGGTGCCTTGGCAATTGAAAGGCGCCTTATAAATAAAATTATTATTATTATTTATAGGCATTTGTACACGTTAAGGAGGTATTGCATGTAATACTGCCTCACTTAATATGTATAGTTGCCTGCAAATAATATAAGTATCGCCTAAAGAAGGCTGCCGCTCCTGATAGAATTATAACGCTGTCTATTAACCCTGCATCCCCTTCCCCACTTCGTGTCATTAAAACACAGTTTTGCGGACAGGGCTGCAGTGGGCAGTCAGCGACTAACAATCCATGAGGAAGTGAGATTGGACTTCATGTAAGTTCTAAAACTTTATAAACCCATGCACAGAAAATTTTATTTAATGTTACTTTAGGTCCAGGAACAGGCATTCACTAGCCATTAGTTCCCTGTCCCCCACACACGATATTGTGTCAGCTGCTCTTTAAGGCAAAGTGAAAAGGATTGCTTTGCAGTAGCATTAGTAATTGATTCAAATATTTGTAGTGTGTGAACTGTGGAATAGTATGCAATTTACAGTCATATGGCACTTTTTGTATACTATATCCCAAAGGATTTGCAAGTAATTTACTTACAAATGATATAAAAACCGAAAAAAGGCCCTATCCACTGGGTCACTACCAGTGCATTTATTAGTGCAAAAGTGCAGATATTTAAAGTGCAAAATATCTTCTAGCCAAACAAAGAGATTTCAAGGAAGAGCAAAGCCCCGAACAACTTTGTGCATGCGTGCTTCCTCAGGGAGTAGAGCAGAAGTGGTTGAGATCTTGTTCTCTCTCAGAGTCTCTTTGTTTGGCTATAAGTTGTTTTCAACTTTAAAGGAGAGATGCGTGGAACTTGAAAATAATTTTCTCCAGTAGAAACTGTTTTTAAATGCCAGTTCCAGTTCTGTTATTGTTCCATCTGTACTGGTGTATTAGTAAGCTCAGTGGTTGTTTCAGATTTACACTCTGATGGTAAGTGCCATTTTAGAACTTCATAATTTAGTTTTTATGTTCCTGTCGAACATAGAGTTCTGTAATAGAGCATGGATGCATTGTGCCATTGGTGAACGAGCCGAGCAAGGACATATACTACATGTTATAAAATGGCACATACTTCCTTTGTGTAACTCAGAAACACCCAATAGAATGACAAAAAGCCTGGAGAGATGGAACAGTAACAGAACTGAAACCAGTACTAACAGTCTGCTTCTACAGGGGAAAAATGTCTTACAGGTTTAGTGCAATTCTCAGCACTTTTGCATTAATGAATACGTTGATAGTGAGTTGATGGATGTTGCCCTTTTATCCCCCTCTGTTTTTATGCTGCCTCCTGCCCTGGCACATTAGCTGTGGAGTGGCTTTTTATTCAGGGGTGCCAACTGGGGGCTGGACAACTGTCCCAGGCTTGGTGGCTCAGGGAAGCCCGACGCCCGTTATTTTGTTCTGGTGGCGGGCCCACCCCAAAAATTACAGACACACGTTGGAGGATATTGAGCCCCCAAAGAATTATTGATGACACACGCGGTGGACTCAGAGGTCCAGATAGTGAGCCCAGCGAGGCTACCTCCACGCCTCCCAGTCCCCCTGGCACGACCCATCAAAAACCATACCCAACAGGCGGCAGCTCTCTCGTGCCCGGCTCTGTGCTGCCCCTCTCTCTGCTGTAGCTGCTGCCTGCTATACCTTACCACCAGCTCCCTTCCCATCCCGCTCATTCTCCTCCTCTGCTCTGGGTCAGACCACTGACTGGATTAGATGGAAATCTCCTCAGCTTCAGACCCTGTGCCAGCACAGCAGAAAATACAGTGTCAGGCCAGCTGCAGACAGCAGCAGACAATCTCCTCTGCTCAGTACTTCCTGATCTGGGAGTCTTTACCAGGGGCCAGTGGTCAGGTCAGGAGCAGAGGTCATGGAAGAGGGTCACAGGTTAGGTCATTGGGCCACGGCCGCACTACGCTATGTGACGTTGCAGGTCGCGCATGCCCAATCATTTGAGAAGGAGACAGAGTCTGGTGTGGAGAGGAGGACTTCTGACACAGTCCTTCAATGTCGTTGGGGCTCATCAGTCATCACTCTCTCGCTTGATTTCCGCTGCTCGGAGCCTGCAATTGGCAGGCATTCAACTTTTGAAGTCACTAGTGTGCTATTTAATATTAAGCTCAACTTTTGGAAGAGGAGGAGAAGGTCATATGGACCCGGGTCAGAGGCCTCAAGAGGTCAGGAGGATTCCCCATTCCAGGGCCTGGCTGGGCAGGCTGGGGCAGCAATGGTAGGTGACGGTGGGTAAGTCTTCTACACTTAGTCATATTTAAATTAAGATTGAGAAGCAACAAGTCAACAACAGCTATCTTATTTTTACCAAACTTTCAGCCTGATTGGTGTACATAATTATTGTTTGGGCTGCATGAGTGCAGAAGTTGGGCCGGGGGGATGCAGCACAGCAGTGTGTGTGTGTGTGTGTGTGTGTGTGTGTGTGTGTGTGTGTGTGTGTGTGTGTCACAGCTCAGTAGACTAAATGGGATAAGCAGGGCAAGTAGATTAGAGTTTTCTGTTGGTGTAGAGTGCCTCCGTTATATAAAGACGTCCTCACTCCTCAGTGCCACTTGCCATTTGAAATCTCACTACCACTGTTAAAGAGCAAATAGCACACAATGAGACTGTCTGTTACATTCAGATTAAGGTATGGTTGTCCTACTCCCCCCAAGTCCTCCACTGGTTGTTGATGAACTCGGTGACATTGAGCTATTTCTTTTCCTGGTCCTATTCAATCAGTTTCCTTTCAGCTCCAACTCACTGCTATCTGATCTATCTGTGTCACACTTTTTCAATGTTTCACCTCTTCCTGGGGTATCTGTTACATTTCCTGGTACCCGGTCAGTACATCAGCTTTTGCTTTCTCTTCCAGTCCCCTCCCCCCTTCTGTCTGTGTCCACCATCCCATACTGCTGCTCTCTGATCTCTCTCTCTTCATATTTACACTCCAGGTCCCTATGCTGCAATTCCCCGGTCCCTCTCTCTTGTAATGTCACACTCCCCTTCTGTCCAGCACTGTTTGTGGAACTTGGGTAGCAGCAGACCCATTATGTTAGCCCCATGTAGTCGCTGCTGACCTGGTTTCTTGCCCCAGTAAGGCCTCTGGTATTAGTCAAGTGGAGAGGCAGCTCGCTACGTGGGGATGGGAAGGTGGGGGGAGGGGGGCCAGTCCTAAAGATGTGTCCTGACCCAGAAATTTGTATTGGCAACCCTGTTTTGATTTTATCGTAGCTGAGATGCCTCACCTCATTTCCCGTGGGGTTCTGCTTTTCCTTGGGACAGCTTGATGCCTCTCAGTACCATTGGTACTCTGATTAATTTATTTTTTAACTTTTTATTGGGTTTACAGAGACAGTACACACACATGATAGAAGTGAGGATACAGGGTCATTTGTCAGGGGAGGAAAGGGTTACGAGTGGAGAGCCGCAGGGGTCGGTGCTGGGACTGCTGTTCCTCATCATTTTTATAAGTGTTCTAAGCATAACAAGTGGGAACAAGATTGCTAAATTTGCAGATGATGTTAAGGTGGGTGGGGGGGGTAGACGCCTTCGAAGATAGACTAATTTTTGGACAGGACTTGATATACATCTCGGAGTGGGCAGTGAAAAACAGGATGAGTTTTGATATGGAGAAGTGCATTGGGGAGACAAAATATCAAGCAGGATTACTACATGCAGGACTTAAAATTGAAAGTCCCAAATTGTGAGAAGGGCTTAGGTATCTATATACAGAAGGATCTGAAATGTGGGACCCATGATAAAATCACTGCAAACAAAGCAATGCATTTAGTGAACTGTATCAGAAGAGGTTTTCATTCCAGAAATGAGGGGTATTGTTGCCATTGTTTAAATCTTATGTCAGGCCATGCTTGGATTACTGTTCTACGGTCTGGAGTCCATACTTAGGGAAGGATATAATGCTGGTTGAAAAGCCGCAGAGATCATTTACAAAAATGATATCAGGGTATAGGGAGCAACCTTATGAAGATAGATTGAAAACACTGGGATTGTGGTGATTGGACATCAGACGCACAAGGGGGGATCTTTTGTTGTTGTATAAGATATTGAAACAGGAAGATCTAAGAAATAAATTAGAATTAGTATTTAAGGAAAGTAAATATGATTTGAGAGGGCATGACCAGCAGTTGGAGGGAGGGAGGGAGGAGCAGGACAGATGTGAGAAGGCATGACTTTAAGTACAGGGTGATAAAAAGTTGTGGAATAAATTACCTACAAATGTTGTGGAGGCAGTAAACATACATACATTAAAACAAGGTTGGATCAGTATTTTTCTTTAGTTGGTAACCTATGTTACCTCCACTGAAATGGTGGGGATAGCCTATATGGGGCATGCCTTTTTGGCTATCCTAAAATCTCCAGTATGAACTCCAGTATAAGCCAGCCAATGAACTTCATCTCACATACGTGGATAGTCATGATATTGAGTTACAGCTGTCAAACTGCAACTCTTATCATAATAAGTGTCCAATTCTTGGAGGCCACTAGTAGGGCAGATGTAAATTAACTTATAGTCTCTGTATTAGCTAGATATGTGTATTCTGCACTCCAGCTGATCTTAAAACTGACCAGAAATCTGCAGCAAGATAAAACATTTTAAAAATACCTGAACTTATGTAGTTGGAAGCAATGCAGATATGTTGTACTTATTGTTGCATAGCCATGTAGCCCATCTTCAAGTCAGTCGTAAAGCAGCTGCTCCAGAACTTGTGTCCCTTTTATATCCTCTATCATATGCACGAAAGGGAGCCATCTTGTATTAAAGTGGTCCACTTTCAGGTTCAGTTGAGCTATAATTTCCACAAAAACTGGGCCTCCTCTATCACCTAAGCCACAACATGATACCAGAGACTAGACTGGCAATCTCACAAAGCATCCTTCTCCCAACCTTAACCTACGCCATCACCATCATACTCAGCGTCGCTAAAACGGACCACAGCAGATTAATGACCTCATACCACAAAATCGCTCACTTTGCTTCCAAATCCCACCCAAGGACCCACCATTGTGATGCCCTCACAGCCCTCAACTGGCCATCCCTGTACAACAGGCTCCAGTACCCCCTATTAAGCTGGACCTACAAGCTCCTCGACGCCCAACCTCCGGCAGGTCTGATTGGACTACCTGCCCCAAAACGGACCAGACGACCACTCTGCTCCTCAAACAAAAAATTCCTGGAAGTTCCCCTGACCTGCTCTGTCGCTGGGAGTAAATCCTTTACTCATCTAGCCCCGGAATCATGGAACAATCCCCCCAGCCATCTTCAGGAGGCACTGACCTTAGCCATCTTTCAAAAGGTACTGCGTGCTCACCTCCTCAAACTTAGTCCCTGCCACTGCTCCAATGGCTAAGACAACCACACCTCACGTCAATTTGTACCGGCTCTACACTGCTCCCCTACAAGGGTACGGAGTGACTAATGACTGCACAAGCTGGTACTCTACCCCATATGGAACTTCCCATATGCATTCAAAGCACTTATCACCCTCGCCTCTATCTGCCGTCACTGCTGTACTCTATATTGTAATGTATTTGCTGCCCTCTTCTACAGAAACTATACACCGTCCTTATAACCCCATATTATATGTACTACTCTGTCCTGTTGTACTCATCAGTGTAATATACCTCCTGTATTAGATGTACTGTACTGTACTGTACTGCGGTATTAGATGTACTACTGTATTAGATGTACTGCACTGTACTACTGTATTAACTAAGATCCTGTACCTCCTGCCCTCTTTCACAACAACTGTAAAATTGTATACTGCCCTAGTAATCCTGTACAATATGTCTGGCACTGTGCTACCTGACTAATCAAAACTGTATGTAACAAACTCCGGGTTGCCCCTGAAAAAGGGATCCTCGGGGCCCAGTGGGCTTACCCAGTTGACAAAATTTAATAAATAAATAAATAATTTCCTCCATTAATTCAATTCTCTTATAGTTACTTAAGCAGCCTTCCCTAGATGGAGGAGTGGCCACCGGCCATTTTTGGGTGATGGCTTTTAGAGCTGCAGCTATTGATATGCTGAGTAAGTATTCCTGAGCCTCTCCACTCAGCCCCACAGGATAAAGGCAACATATCATGTAGGAACCATAGAGCTCCTGAGTGAGTTCTGATATTTTGCTGATCCAGGTCCGAGTTTCCACCCAGTACCTCTACAAAACACTGCAGGTCCAATAAATGTGAAATGGGGCCTCTTTTCTCTACAACCTCTATAGCATAAGTCAGTGCTACTCTTACATAGTTGTTTTAGCCTATCGGGAGTAAGAAAATATCTACTAAGCAGTTTCCATTTAAACTCTCTTCAGCTCCGTGATGAAGTTGTTTTATGTGTCGCCTGCTAGACCTGCATCCAATCCTCTTGTGCCATAGGGATGTTTAATTCTTCCTCCCCCCACTGATGCTGTATATGTTCTATATTGTTACTGCCCATGTCCAAATTAAGTTCTGAACATAGTTCGAAAATTAAATGTTTGACTTTACTTTGCCAAAACAGTCTTAATTTTCTCAACTAAGGGATGCTGCTCTAACCACATTTCTTGAAGAATTTCAGGTTTGCTAATAAAGGATGTGACCTGAAAATATCTCTAATGATCCTTACAAGGTAAATGAAACTCTGATTAAAGTTGAAAGGATTTGAATGTTCCACCTGAAGAAAACTGTGTGAGAAACTACCAGCCCTGCCGGGCCCATCCCTCAAAAGTAGCATCTAACTGTGCCGGAGGAAAACTATTGTTCTTCCATAAAGGTACCCACTGAGGTTGTGTATTTGTGATACACGTTATTTATTTTACTTTCTGTTTATGCCCCCGTCTCTTCCACTCTGCTGCCTAGGGAGTCACCTATGGCATCTGTCCTGCTCCTTCTTACCTGGAGCCCGTGGTAGTCTCTCCATGTAGCGTGGTTTTGCCCCTCAGGTGGGGATGAGGTGAGGACCCGTACACCTCAAACATCTTTTGTTTCATCAGGGCACCGGTCCTGGACAGCCAAGGCAGCTGTGGATCTGTACTGGGGTGCTCCATCTCCCCCGGAGTGCAGGGAGCCATTTTCCTTGTTCTGTACTTGGCATGACATGTGCCCCAACATCAAAGCAGGACCACTGACGTCCACCACGTCTCCTCCTCTTTACATGACTGGGTGCTTGCTGTATCCCTGGCCTTTTCCTGGGGACAATCAAGCACTGAGCCTCAACCCCCTCCTCCCCAGAGAAGGCGATGCCCTGGATGTTCAGACCCCCCACCCCCACCGGCCAGCCCTCCAAAACTCCGTCCTCATTTTCCAACCCGGGTTGCTGGCATCACAAGCGGTAGTGCTACTGCTGTGCCGGCGGGGCGGCTTTGTTTTTTGATTTGTAACCATTGTTGAAAGGTGTGTTTGGTCCACTTATTTTGTAACACCCCTAGATCCAGGGAGGATTTATTCTCTCAAGGAAGGCAGCCCAGGTGTCTACTCGTATTTGTGCCCTCTTCTAGAGATTTCCTAATGGTTTCTTTACTACTGTTCAGTATGTCTATTAGGTTGACTAACTGGTCGGCTGTGTAATCAGGGTTCATTTTTGGGTGTGGGATTGGGACAGGTGGCACACAGTTTTTAATTTTGACCCACCTTTCCGTCTACCTTAGGAACAACCTGCTCACTATTATAGAGGTTTTAAACTGCTGTTTTCTGAATCTGGGCTCAATTGAGCAATATGACCCATTATTTTTTTAATTTGACCCTTACTTTTTTATACCCAGTGGGTCGGATCAGTGTCCCACATAGATACATATCTGAAAAGAACCTTGTGTAATATTCCTAAACTTTGGGAAGCCAGAGCCCCCTGCTCTCTTATGCCTCATCAGTAATGCCCAGGTAATTCAAGGTTTACGATTTTGCCAAATAAACCTATGTAATACTGAATGAGTTCTTTCCGGTCTTCATTAGGAATCTGTAAAGGTAAGTTTTGAATAGAAATAACAGTCAAGTTAGCACATTCATTTTGATGGTGTTTACTCTGTTGCTAAACATCAATGGAAGTAGGGCCCGCCTCTTTATGTTTGTTTGTTTGTTTAAAACTTTATTTTTATACAGGAACATTTGATTAGTGCCAAAAACACTGTTTACAATCAAGTCCTGTGAAATAGTTTCACAAATAAACATTCAAATACACATACATTACAAACATAACAAAAATAAATAACATTATCCATAACATGCACATTCACTCTGCAAATATTCAAATAATTTACCTTTAAAACTAGACAAGCTAACTATATTTTGCAGGTATTTTGGCAATTTATTCCACGATGAAGCAAATCTATTCTGTAATTTCATTTCCCCTACATTACTACAATATTTGAGTACTGGAATTCTATTTTCTGAATTTCTTGTACAAAAACTTTGGCTATCCAAGTACTGTAATTTAACATACTTAGCTAAAGGATGAATACTTTTCGCATGTATGATCCTATAACAATTAATTAACCATGCATAATTTCTTTGCGCCTCAGGATGCAACCAATTTAATTTATTATATAACTTACAATGATGCATTTTATATTCACCTTTAACAATAAATTTACTTAATCTATAGACTGTTTGATTAACTTTTTTTTTAACACTTTCTGAGAGGCATTCATATAAATCAACACACCATATTCAGGTACCGGTATTAGCATTTGCTTAACAAGTTTCTCTCTAGCTAACTTAGGCAATACATTTGTTAATCGTCTAAGGGCACCCAGTCTTTGATTGAATTTTTTTTATCTGCATATCAACATGATTTTGAAATGTCATACCAGAATCTATATGCATACCCAAATACCTATAACCTTTTACTTCCTCAATTTGTGCACCATTTGTTAAATGGATATGTAATTGTGGTTGTATTTTCAACTTATGCCCTAGACTAAACTTCATACACTGAGTTTTCTTTGCATTAAGTAAGAGACCAGAGTCACCCATCCAGTTTTCCAGTAAAATTAAATCTCTTTGCAACTGTTGTTCTACAATTCCCATATTATCTGCAGAAACCAACAAAACCGTGTCATCCACGTATAATCTAATCTCCGCATATTTTACTGTTTGCTCAAGTCATTTACATAGACATTGAACATCAACGAGCCGAGTGTCGATCCCTGAGGAATGCCATGATTTATTTCCTCAAGGCTCGACACAGAGTCTCCATTGATGACACACTGCCTACGATTTGCCAAATATGACGCCATCCATGTTAATGGTCCTTCCTCTATCCCTACCAACCAAAGTCTTTCCAGCAATTTTCTATGCTGAACCAAATCAAAAGCTATTCTGAGGTCCATGAACACTGCCCCAGTGGCCTTTCCAAGATCAAGTGAGGTTATTACTTGATTATGGAAATCCAGTAGGGCGGTGCCCATGGACCTCCCCATTCTAAACCCATGTTGTTTGTCTGAAAAAATTTCATTCAATTCCATGTAATGACTAATTTGAGAACGAACACTACGTTCCAATATTTTTGATAATATTGGAAGTATCGTTAATAGTCTATAATTAGATGGCACAATACTATCCCCTCCCTTATAAATTGGGATTACCTCTCCCATTTTCCATACATCAGGGACTATAGAACTAGTTAGACTCCAATTTAAAAGATATGCTACTATTGGTGCTAATATATCCGCACCGAGCTTAAGGAATCTGGCTTCAACTCCATCTAAACCACCTGCCTTACTTACATTTAAATTTTGTAACTGTTTTCGTACTTCGTCTATACTTAAAGGTCTAAAACTAAACCTATTAACTTGCTGCATCCCATACTTATTTTTTTGTTCAGCAATCAATTCCATTACAGATATATCAGCTGTTTGTTCTTTTGGTAACGAGATACCCAAATCAGGTAGATTAAGAAAATAGGAATTTAATATAGTAGCAATTTTAGCTGGATCTTCAATTACACATCCCTCATGTAACAAACTTTCCACCTTATTACTTTTATCACTATATTTTAAATCAGAAATAAATTTCCAAAACATTTTTTGAATCTTTTATTTTCTCTAATCTATCCAAGTGATATTTACTCTTTGCTGTCCTAATATTCTTTTTACATTTATTTCTCCAACTTTTAAAACTTTCCCAATCTTCTAAATCCTTTGTTTTTCTAGCTTTCTGCCATATTCTGTTTCTTACCCTTAATTCCTTTTTTATTTTATCTGTTATCCATGGATCTTCTTTATTTTTCCTCCTTTTTTGCACCATTGGGGCATGTTTATTTATCATTATCAATAAAGATTCATTAAATTCCTGTACAGCTAAATTAATGTCAGGAATCAGAAATAATCGATTCCAATTAAAACCCCTAAGTGTACCTTTAAATTGAGTCTCATTAAACCTTTTATAGTCCCTCTTCCAATTTATATTCTCATTTGGAACAGGTAAAACCTGATTCCCTATTTCACATATTATAGGAGTGTGATCGCCAAGATTTATAGGCAGTACATCCCAATACTCAATATCCAGTTCCCGAGAAACAAACAAAAGATCTAAAATAGTTCCCTGATTGTTTAAATACGTGGTTCTTGTTGGTTTTTCAATTAGTTGTTTTAACCCCAAACATTCAAAACTCTTTTTTTAAGCCTAATACCTCTAGCCTGTTTTCAATCTGCATTAAAATCACCTATAAAGACAATCCTTTTATCCTTTACTTTATCCAAAAGAAAGTGCAAAGGTGTCAAAATATTTAAGCTTTGTTTTAGGAGGAGCATAAAACACTCCCACAGTCAATTTAATTTTAAACAAATCAATTACTAAACAATCTATTCCTTCATAATGTTCTGATAATGACACCTTATAAGGACCAAGGTTGTCTTTTAAATATAACATTACCCTTCCACCCCTTTATATCTGTGAAACTTCTGTTTTTAATTTCCCATACCTTGAAGAGATTACTCAGGCATTTAAGAATATAAATCCCAAGGTCCTGAACCTGATCTGCATTCCATTTCCCTGGTAACTGCTGTTTCATTTCTCTTGTTGCTACACTGCTAACCAGTATAATTTCAGTTTTAGAAATGTTCATTTTAAAACCTGATACTGCTCCGCATTCCTCAAAAAGGGTTAAGAGTATATAGTTCTCACGGGGTCTCTCAGATAAATAGGGAATAATAGATAGGTAAGAGTGTGTTTTGGACTTTTATACCCCGAGGTTTATGAGGTCCATCACACACTGAAGGGGAGTAAAAAAATTACATCAACACACACTTAACCTGTGCTTTATTTTTAATAATTACTGGTGTAGGGAGTGAGTGCCAGCATACACACACCAACACAGACACATTCAGACACACACTCACTCAGAGAGACACACACACACACACACACACACACAGTCTCTGGTGATTCTTTTTTCCTCTCATGCTTGGTCGGAGCAAAGTCCTGACCGGAGTGCAGGAATGGCAAGATCAACCAGATCAATTCTGGGATGAAGAGAAGGCAGGATCAACCAAATAGATAAAAAAAGTAAATTACTTACTTTGTGGAGAATAGGAGTGGCAAAGATTACTTTGGGGGAACCGTGGAACGGAAAACTGCAGCCACCATGCTTAGCCCACGCACAGACAGTCAGGAAGGCGGGGTGCTACGAATATGGCTTATTTCACCATAGGGAAGGGGGAGGTGAAAGTGGTTCTGAAAATGCTATAATAACCTGATTTCGGGTTATTATGGCATTTTATTGATCTAGCATAACTGGTTATTAAAAGGGGTCACCAGTCATTATATTACAGTATCATCCACATAAAGTGATATGTGATGGCCAGCCCGGTGGTGCTCAGAGTTGAGACACTGGATGCCACACTGGCGACCCAGGTTCGAGAGCTAGCTTGGGCTGCTGGGGGTCGGCAGGGGAGTAGAGGATTGAGCGTCCAGTGGACTGCTCTTCTCTCCTGGGATGAGATCTGGGATTTCCCCACCTGAAAGCAGCTTCTTGTGGAGACTGGGGGATGCTCACTTTGGGGGGGGGGGGATAGCCAATGGGGATTGTTGTTGACGGGCATCTGCATGAGGGGGTGGGAGCACTCCCTCTGCGCGCTGATGCCATTGCACGTCCACACCAATGGGGTGGAACAAAGGAAATACCCTGGCTCCTGGTAGGCGAAGGTGGATGCAGTGGTCAGCCCCCACGTCCGATGCCGAACCTTCCAGTCCTGCTTCCGATACTCCCTCCAAGCCCCTGGTCGCTCACGAAAGATTTTATAAAAGTCTGTATAGAACCTGTCTGGACCTGCTGCTTTGTTTGCCTTTAGGTCAGTTATTGTTCTGTTAACCCCTGCATCACTAATGGGGGCCTCCAGAAAAGCTGCATCTTCTTCTGTTAACTTGGGGAGCTGTAAACCTTGCAGAAATATCTGGGTCTTTTCCTGTACCATGGTTTCCTCCTTATTTTCTTTATATAGATCTTTATAAAAAGTAGCAAACATTTTAGCAATAGAGGCCATTTCATATTATGGGCCTACACTGATGAATCTAGTTTCATAACTGTTCTATCTGCTGCTTCTTTACGCAGTCTATAAGCCAGCAGAGCTGCTGCCCTCCCTTCTCCCATCTCATAATACCTGTGTGCAGTATATTGCAACTTACCTTCTATTTTTCTATGAATTAAATCTTGTAATTCTTTCCGTACTATAGTAATCTCATTAAGTAAAGTGTTGGTAGGTTGTTTTTTTGTGAGCCTGTTCTAACTCCTATAATTTTATTTCCAGAGTTTCCTGCCTGGCTATACGCTGTCTCTTTTTCATAGAGGACCAACTAATAATATGACTTCGTAACACTGCTTTCCTTTTGTCCCATAGACCTGGCTCTGCCACCTCTCCCCTTCGTTAAATTGTCTGAATGTTTGAATTTCTGATATCTTTTCTCTAAAGGATTTATCATTTGATAAAGAATTATTACACCTCCAGAGTGTAATTTTCTTTATCCGGTTTATATTTAAGTTAGTAGAGATAGGTACATGGTCTGACAAAATTGCTTGATAGATTCTAGTACTCTGCACTCTCCATAGGTCTGTTTCGTGCACAAGAAACATATCTGTGCAGGAGTATTCCTGGTGTAGGTTGGAAAAAAAAGGTATAGTCTTTCTCCCCCCTATGCTGGTCCCACGAAATGTCAAATCAACCCTTGTTCTGTCATGTAATCTCTTAAAAGCTTACTGACTGCCCTATTCGTATGTTTATTTCCTGATGATCTGTCTAATTGGGGATTAATGACACAATTAAAGTCTCCTCCAATAATTATACACCTGGAGGTAGTGCAGCAATCCTCTGAAACAAAGTTTTCAGAACAGGGGCAACGCTGGTATTTGGTGCATATTTGTCCCCCGAAACAATCACCAACCTACCCTCCATGTCCTTCTCTATTTTATGTACTTCAAAACCCAGCCCTTTTCTAAATAATATCCCCGTCCTGTTCCACTTAGCTGAAGAATTAGATGATGCTATGACCGAGCCACCAAGCTTCTTTTAAATTTTCCATGCTCTAAATCTGATAAGTGCATCTCTTATATAAAAGTGATATCACTTTGCAGTTTGCAGAGTTCTTAGAGTATCTTGGCCTGCTTCACTACGGAGTTTATACTTTTGACATTATAAGAGGTAATGGTAATGTTACTCATATTGTAGCCAATCCATATTGGCTCTGAATCACCCTTCCATGCTCAACTGGAGAAGACTGTTTGAATTATGGAGATTTGCCCTGCTTCCCAAACCATAAAGATCAAACAAACAAGTAAATTATGAACATACGAATGTACGAAAATGCCAGCAGAAGCAGGCCTTATGGTCTGTCGAGTCTGCTCGAATGTGCAGCTAGCCCCTCAACTTGCAGCTGCCCCACCTTCCCCACCCCTCTTCATCATAATCCCTCCCCCTATTCCAAATCCTCTTAAAGCCACCCACCATTCCACAGGACACCACCTCCTCGGGCAAAGCATTCCACTTGTCCACCACCCCTTCTGTGAAGAAATGCCTCCTGTTTTCCTTCCTGAATCTTCCACCCTCCAACCTCAACTGATGCCCTCTTGTATCCCTCCCTCTTCTAAGCTTGAAAATCCCTTCCATGTTAACCTTATTTATCCCCTTGAGGTATTTAAAAGTTTCGATCATATCCCCCCATCCCTCCTTTCCTCCAGAGGGTACATGTTGAGTTCTGCTAATCTCTCCTCATAGGACTCCCCAAATCCCTGGATCGTCTTTAGAACAAATCCAGAACAAATGGTTTGATACCTTTTATTGGACCAACAAGGATGTTACAAAAAGAATAAATAGCTTTAGTTTTTACAGTCATCTTTGTCACCCTACGCTGTACCCCCTCCAACAACTTGATGTCCTTCCTCATGAACGGGTGCCAGTACTGCATGCAGTACTCCAGGTGAGGCCTGACCAGAGTCCTGAACAGGGGAAGGATCAACCCCCTATTCCTGGAGGAGATTCCCCTAGTTATACACCCTAGCATCCTATTGGCCTTTGCCGCCGCCCTCCTGCACTGAGCCGAGTTGTTCATGCTGCCCATTATAATCACCCTGTTCTTGAGGCACAGGTCAGGAAGCATAGGAAAACCAGGAGCAGTTGTAAAATTCGAACAAGTGATCTATTATTAACAGTAAAATAAAAAAAAATTGTTCAGTATAACTATTTACAAAGGCAGTATAAATAGAAAAAGTCTATCTGGGTTTCTTCTCAATTTCCAGTCTCAGTCTCTGTGTTTTTGTGCGTCTCTCTTGCAAGAAATTGCCAGCTCTGTTTTTATATGTCTTTGCAACCTCCACTCGTTAAGAAAACAGCATGCTTCTCACATAGTGTTCTTGTAAGTTTCAACAAGTGCAGCAAAAAGAACATTGTGACCCAGAACTAACCTCTTGCTTGCAGCTTCTCAGAGAGTTTGCAAACTAGCTTCTCAGGTTAACCCCCTGAGTTCTAAACAGCTTTGCAATCATTTCAACAGTTTAACTATATACAATTTTAAACAAAGGGATCCCAGTAGCAATTACATTTCCACATAATGACTCACATATATTTTTACACCAGCAGATATGCAAGGGGAGAGAGAAGAAAGAACAGCAAGAGAAAGTAGAGAGATAGCGAGAGGCAGAGAATTGCAAGACCGTGTGGGTGATCAAGTCTTATGTCTCACGAGAAAATTTGGTTGCACAACCAGACAGAGAAGAGACAGAAAATGAGAGAATAGAACAGATCCTTGTATTTAAACTCTTTCTCCAGAACTGGGACAGTGCCCTATTCAACCCTGTCACATACCCTTCTTAAGAGGGAACCTGTTTTACAAAAACAGGTTTCCAAAGCTTTCTTTAAATTCTCCTTTAACATGACAGCAGCTTATAATCTTTATAGTTCAGTGCATATGCAGCATATCAAACAGAGAAGTTTCAACTCACACATTGTTTTTCAACCTCTGGAATTCTTAATTCCTTATCCATATCTAGACAGAAAATCAGCATTGACATTCTCTTTCCTAGATTTGTGCATCAGCTTAAATTTAAAAGGCTGTAGTGCCAGATACCACCGTGTAATTCTGGAATTTTTATCCTTCATTTGGTTAAGCCAACAGAGGATTGTGATCTGTTACAAGTACGAAGTCTGCTCCTAGTAAGTAAAACATAACGGACTCCATTGCCCACTTTGCTGCAAGACATTCCTTTTCAATGGTGGAGTACCTTTTCTCTCTGTCGTGCAACATCCTACTTATGTACAGAATAGGATGTTCTTTACCATCTATATGCTGACTCAAGACTGCACCTAGGCCTACCTCCGATGCATCTGTTTGTAACAAAAATGGTTTCTCGGAGTCTGGGCTTCTTAAAACAGGGGCTGAACATAATGCAGCCTTAATGGCTCAAAAAGCCTTGTCACACTCTGGGACCATTTCACATTATTTGGGTACCGTTTTTTCGTGAGTTCTGTGAGGAGAGTAGCTAACTCTGCAAACTTGGGAACAAATCTCTGATAATAACCAGCCAGCCCTAAAAATGACCTGACATGTTTTTTGGTTTTGGGGACAGGGCTGTTAGCTACAGCTTGTATCCTGGAAACCTCTGGCTTGACTTCTCCATTTCCCAAAACATAACCCAAATATCTGGTTTCCTGCATGCCCAATGCACACTTGGTAGGATTAATTGTCAGACCTGCATTTTTGATTGATTGGATAACTGCTGTTAGGTGTTCCAGGTGGCTTTTCCAGTCTGGACTGTACACCACGACATCATCCAGGTATGCAGCACAATAACCAGTGTGAGGGGATAAAGTTACATCCATGTACCGCTGGAATGTAGCTGGTGGGGCCATGTAAACCAAACGGCATGGTGGTGAGCTGATAGAATCCTATAGGAATGGCAAAAGCAGTTTGGTTTCTGGATTCTTTAACTTGGGGGGATTTGCCAGTAACCCTTGGTGAGATCGAGGGTACTGATATACTTAGCACTTCCCAGTCTGTCCACCTTAAGTTTAGCTGGATAGTTGGCTTGAGCACACATGTTTTTTCTTTCCTGAGTTGTTTAACAGTCAGTCGGGCTTCCTGTCTTTCGGCTTACAGAGTTGGGAAAAATTGTGGTGAAAGTAAATTTGTTGATCATCATACAAAACTTTGTTTCTGTTTCTAAGCAACAGATAAAATTGCTTCTCTGGTTTGAAAATGTAACATACGGATAATAAAAGATCTTGGTTTACTGTTGGAGGCTTTAGGAATGTGGCCCAAGAGAGCGGTGTGCTTGCTCTATCATGAGAGGTAGATCTTGAGGCAGCTGTAAGACCATTTTAAGGAGATGTTCCACAAACAAGCATGGATTCAAAGGAGTCCTCCACCATTTTCTGCATCCTCTGTATGGGCTTGTGTGTCTTTCTCTGCAGTAAATACATAGCAACTGGTCATGTGTTCCTGGAATGCCTATGATCTCGCCAACCTGCTTCTGCATAGTGTTCAGTTTTTTTATCCAGATTTTTTAAATCTGCCAGGGCTGATTTAATGGTTTGCACTGCTGAGATGACCTTTTGGACCGTGTTGTCGGCTACTGGAATTATGTCACCCTCCTCGTCGATTTCCGTCTCGGGTTCCATAGACAAAACTGAGGCTGGGGATTGGGAGCAGGAAGTTCTAGGCTACATTGCTTTGGCGCCCATTTTCTCTTGGAGCACTAACTGTCCTAATTTCCCGGCTGGGGTTAACCACCTTTCTGCTGTCTGTTCACCATATCGACTGCTCACCAAAGTGTTTTCACTGTGATGTTACTGTATTCTGGTGGCTACAAAATGAGTTTTAGTGGAGCGGGTCTTGGAGCCAAAAGAGTGCCCTGCTGCTCAGCTCATGACATCACTGGAAGTCCCTCTGATTAATTTCAAAACTGAAAAATTAGATCAAGAAAGTTAGGTAGTTCTTAGCTGTTCCTTTGTGATGGAATAATGAAGGCCATCAATCACATTTGACCAATCATATTTCTTAGTTTATCTTACCTATGTTATAAAAGTGATCAGTAACATACAGCAGTACCATAGGCTGGCAGTATAGCCTAGAGGTTAGAGTAACGAGCTGTGAATAAGCTTGGTACATCAAGCAGACCTGGGTTTGATTCCTACAACCCCCACTTGCATACTGTGTGAGTCTGAGCAAGTCATTTAACCATCCCAGGGCTCCCAGGTTGCCCCTGAAAGCAGGCACTTGTGCCTAGTGGGCCTTAACTCATTACCAAAAGAATAACATGAAATAGAAAAAAAAAAAATAACATGGCATGTATGTTCATTTTTAAGTATAAATTCTTAGATGTTATGCTGAGGCACAAGGCTGCAGACTGAGTGCTTCTCAGCACAACACTCGAGGAATGCCTGCAGCATTACTTCTCAAACATTGTCAAAGAGAGCCTCCCACAAGATATGGAAAAAATCTCAGGCCTTCCTTAAGAAACACCTTTGTAATGCCAATGTAACATAAGAGGCAGGTACGTGAACATCCTATTTTGGATTCTACAGAGAGCACTGGTTACAATGGCACCACATGTATATACCCTTACTGCAGAGGTCAGGCAGAAATAAGCTCTAAACACATAGGTTGCTAAGTGTATTTTAAACGGGAAAAATGTGGGTCCGTGATGGTGAATGCACAGCACTACTTCTGTGGCCTGCAGACATTCAGGACACTGTGGTACCATATGAAAAGTATATATTTACTAAAACTGCACAAAATGCTGGTTCTAAAAATGGGTCAGCTTGCCCACTATCCAAATGTTTGCTACCCATAATCTCCCTCTACATTTGGTAACACTACAAAAAATAATGGAAATTTGCATAGTTCTCACACTTTAGTAAACCAAATGTTTATGTGATATAAGCTGCAGGTACACAATCCCCACATTTATGGATTCTGCTGAGAGTACTGGTTACAGTAATACCACATTTATGTTCCTATACCACAAATGTTTTGTTGAAGTAGGCTCAAAACATATAGCATGTTAAGTGTACTTTAAAGGGGAAGATTAAGGCCCGTAATGGACGATGCACAGAAATTGATTCTCTTGCGTGAAGACATTCAGGATGCCTCAGTAACGTAGGAAAAGTCTACATTTTCTGAAACTGCACACAATACTGGTTTTAAAAAGGATAACACTGCCTGCTGTCCAGATGTTTGCTACTCATAATCCTACTTTACACTGAACAATTATGGAAATTGGAATAGTTTTCACACTTTAGCAAACCAAATGTCTATGTAACATAGGTTGCAAATACACAAACACCACATTTATGGATTCTGTAGAAAGTGATGGTCACAACAATACCAAATTTATGTACCTGTACCACAAAAGTTTTGTTGAAATAGACTTGAAACATATAGGGTGCCAAGTGTATTTTAAAGGGTACAATTAGGGCTAATAATGGAAAATGCATAGCACTGATTCTCTGAGAGTAGGGTCAATGAAGGGGAAGGGTGGAAGCGAGGGGCAGCTGCAGAATAAGGGGTGCAAGCTGCACATTCGAGCAGACTTGATAGACCTCTAGGCCTTTATCTGTGGCAAATTTCGTATGTTCGTATGTTCTAGCCTATAGCCATTCAGGACACCGTTGTACTATAATGAAAGTATATATTTTCTGAAACTACTCAAAATACTGGTTTTAAAAATGTGTAACATTGTCTGCTTTCCAAAGGTTTGCTACCCATAATCCTCCTTTACATTTAGTATAACTGAAAAATGATGGAAATTCACATAATTTTCTCACTTTAGCAAGCCAAAATGTCAATGTATCTTAGGTTGGAGGTACACAAATATTACATTTTTGGATTCTGCAGAGGGCACTGGTTACAACAATACCATTTATATACATTTATATTCCTTTATGACAAAGGTTTGGTTGAAACAGGTTCAAAACATATAGGGTGCTAAGTGTCGTTTGAAGGGGAAAATTTGGGCTCATAATAGAAAATGCATAACACAGAGTCTCTGGCCTGTAGAAATTCAGGATACCATGGTACCATAGGAAAAGTATATATTTTCTGAAACTGCACAAAATACTGGTTTTAAAACTGTGTGAGACTGCTATCCAAATACTTGCTACCCATAATCCTCCTTTATGTTTGTTAGAACTAATAAAAAAAGATGGAAATGTGTATAATTTTCCCACTTTAGCAAATGAAACATTTATGTAACATAGGTGGAGGTGCACAGGTACCACATTTTTGGATTCTTCTAAGAGTACCAGTTACAACAATACAACATTTATGTAGCTTTACCATAAAGGTTTGTTTGAAATTAGCTTGAAACATATAAGGTTCTAATTGTATTTTAAAGGGGACAGTTTGGGCGTGCAATACCCATTATCCTCCTCTGCATTTGGTAGGACTGTGAAAAATAATGCAAATGTGCACAATTCTCACATTTAAGCAACCAAATATGTAAAATAGGATGCAAGTATATGAACACCCCTTTGTTGGATTCTAGAGAGAGAACTGGTTACAGTGGTACCAAACTTATGTTCCTTTACCACAGATTCTGGTAGAGATAAGTGTGAAACACACAGATTGCTAAGTGTAATTTAAACCCCTTGTGCTTGTAATGATAACAGGTTTAGAGCATTTTGTGCCAAGGATCCTTTGGTAGAGGTACACACTTGTGGTACCTGCAGAGTTAGTAAACCCTGAAGAAGCCGAACATGGGAGGATTTTTTTACTTGGAAAAAAGAGACAACCATATAATTACATAGAAATGGGCCACAATATTGCACTGTTTTCAATCAATCAATCAAATTTTTATTTATATAAGGCGCCCTTCCAATGATCAGGGCGCCTTTACATTACAACATTAAGAACTCACCACATATCATAAAACACATATAAAAACATATTCAAACATATCCATATAAATTCATAATTCAATACGTTCCTGAGAAGGCCTGGTTAAATAGATATGTCTTTAAACGATTTTTAAAACCTTCTACGGTCTGGCTTTCTCGTATCTGTTTTAGCTGTGGAGCCCAATTCAGTGGAGGATTGTGGATATCAAACATGGGGGGGGGCGAGGGGTTGGAGACTTTCTCACACATCCCTGAAGTCTTCATTTTGTACTTAACACAAAGTATATTGTTCCCTTGGTACCTCAGTGCACTGACATTTTCTGGGGGTGGGAAATGCTGGCAGTGAGGTGCCACATGACAGCGTTTTCTGCATAGACATATTGTAATAGGCAGGTGTGCCATGGTAAGCTTGCATGTATTTGGCACCTGCGTTACCAGAATACTCTGGTAGAATTAGAAATTGGTGATTTTGCCCATGCATTGTAAAATGACCAGACGTATAGGCTGAAAAAGAGTGAAAATAGCACATTTTTCCCTGTGTTTGATATTATTGTGCGTAATTCGTAGGATGATTATGGGTAGCAACCCTTTGAATGGGGCTATTTTCTGAAGATTCAGCAAATAAATACTTTCATATAATGACGTATTATCTTTGATTTCTGCAGGCCAGAGAATTAAAGTTGGGCACTTAACATTCTGGATCCATTTAGTAACTTTATTATTGAAAAACTAACTCTGTATATATATATTTATGTATATATATATATATATATATGGTAGTAATTTTAATTTCTACTGTGCAAACATCAAATAGAACAGTGTTTCTGGATGGAATGACTTGTATCTGCTTATTAGAAAATGCCATAAAATATAAGTTAAAAAGAAATTGCATCCGACTCCTGCAGTTATAAACCATAGCCGGAGGCCCTTGAGCAAAGGGCTGGTAGTATAGCGTAGAGGGTAGAGTAACGAGCTGTGAGTGAGTGAGTGTGGTACATCCAGCAGACCTGGGTTTCATTCCCTCAACTTCCCTGAGTAAGTCACTTAAAGGTGACACAAAAAGGTATGTAAGCACAGGGCTGTCCCTGTAATATCACGTACCCTGCTAGCTGAGGTCTTCATACTGCTAATTATTGCAATTTGTTGTTACATCCTTAATTTGTAATTTTACTTTGCAGCATTTCGGCAAACACAGAACCAAAGGTGGTTCCCTGAGAAGCCCGATCAAGTGGCACTAAGAATTATGAGAAAATGTCCCATTTTAGTGACGTAGATGCCGGTATTGCTGTATTGAACACAGCAGGGAGCAGGTATTAGTTTCAAGTTTTCATAGTGTCAGCTTGAGGGTTCATGTTTAAAAGTATACCTATAGCTAGTTTTAGCCCCCTCCTTGCACCCCCTTACTTAAATATAATCACCTCCAGGTCGGAGGTGTGTGGGGCAGGGGGCGCAACACCTGGACGGCGTCTTCCCTGCCGGGCGCCACAAAATCCAATTTGCCTGCATGACAGGTGAACTGGCTGCAGCTCCCATATAACGGGAAAGCACCTGAGAGGATCAGGAAGGAGAATAAATGAGAGGGAGTAAATTAGAGAAAATAAAAGGCACTATATAAACAAACATTCCTCTTAACATACCCTAAAACAACAGTAATAAAAGAAATGAGTCATAAAACAACAGCGTTATGAAAAAAATAGAGGTTTAAATGGCCAAAATACGAGGCACAGACTGACTTAAAGTAACTTTTATAAACAGAATGACCCTGCCTAAAATACCCAAACAGCTCAAAAACACAATAAATCTGCACAAGGATGCTACAGGTCTATGCTCTGACAGGTTTTATCATTTTTAACCACTCCAAACAGCAAATATAGCAGACCTTTGCAGCCTCCGTCTGCCCTGCTATGCTGTCTCCTCTCAAGGCCTTCTTTTCCAGAACAGGAGAAAGTGAAGACACACATACCACGTGTTTGCATTGTGTTCTTCAAACATGTGAAGCCTGCTACATTCCAGACTTGCAGGATCTTGACACTAGGGGTCCCCTTGAGATCCCACGGATCAGACCTGGAAAGGACAGTGGGGATCCGGTGCCCCAGTGTCCTTGCCATTAAGACGTACAAAGAGCATCTTTATGGGCATACATTTTAGTTACCTGTGTCATACTAAAGGGTTAAATGGGGTTTTAGAATGCTGTTTTCTTTATGGTTCTTGTTTTTTGAAGTATTGGAGCTGATTATTTTGCTGTTTCAGATTTGGTAGGGGGAGCAGAATTAATGTTGATCTGCTGTATGAAGTAAAGAGAAACACCTTTGTTTGGTGTTTTTAGAATTTTTACAGCAGAAAGAGTTAGTTGTGGTTCTTGTTCTGATAATGTGGTAGAACTGGGTTTTCTGTAGCTTTTTTGGGGGGGAGGGGGGTTGGAGACAGTAACTCCAATTTGCTGTCTGTCCTCACCAGCTTGCTATTTTTACGTTGGTTGCGTGCAAGCTCAAACCAACGTATTGTTGCAATACGGGATTTTGGATGTGTGTCGCTGCTAAGCCCACTGCAGTACACAAAACCAGGGGCTTGTAATGGGCTCAGCAGTCAGCACCAATGATCACTCAGTGTGGTCCTGATGCAGCTCTCTGCTAGGTGGGCTGAACGATCATGCACTTCCAAGGGCTGAAGCCACTCCAATCAGAGAGAGCTTCGGTTCTTTGATTTGCATGAAGCCCACATCAGTAAACAGCTGATCGGCTTGTGAAGTGAAAGGGGAAGTCTTGCAACAGCAGCTCAAAAAAAAAAACAAATCTCCCCCCTCCCCAGACCAACGAAAACAGGCCCCCGATCCCCCTCAGTGTGAGACACTGGGTAGCCCACTCCCAGTGTCCCCAGTTGTCCTTCAGCCCAGTATGGTTCCCCCCTAGCAAAGTGTCTTGATCTAAGGTTTGCTGACAGCGGGGTGCCCAATCCCCGTGTTGGCAGTAGCCTCCTTCCCCCCAACAGTGTGGGACACTGGGTAACCCACTCCCAGTGTCCTCAGTTGTGTATAAAATCCCCATTTATTGCTGTGGAACACTGGGAAGCCCACTCCCAGTGTTCCCAGTATGTCCCCCCCCCGCAGTGTTGCCATTTTCCCCTTATGTTTGCCGACAGCACAGTGCCCAGTCCCTGCATCGGCAGTAGTCCCCCTCCCCCCATCAGTGTGGGACACCGGGTAGCCCACTCCTAGTGTCCCCAAATGTATAATGTACCTGTAAAAAGGAAAACAGTCCCCCAATGTCTGCACACCCACCTCCCCACACTACCCCACCCCCTTACTTACCTCCGGAGGTCGTCGGCTGCGATCTTCTCTGGACCGGGACATGTCTGCACTCTTCAAAAGCGAACCGTGAACTGAAGGAACCAAGGTAAACTGTATAATGGCTGTCAATGGGGCTTTCGACTTATCTTGATATCTCAGCCACTTTTAGGAATTTTGACCCAACATTTTCAACGTGGGGTTCTTGAGACCCCACCTCATGTACACTGACACTATCATGTCATTAATCGTTCCTGAAAGGTGATTTCACGGTCGCTGTGTAGAATTACCTTTTCGGGACCGATTAACAAAATGACGGTGCTAGTGTTCATGAAGTGGGGTTCGTAGAACCCCATGTTAAAAATTTGGTGCAAAAAGTCCCAGAAATGACTGTTACAAGCATGCGTTGCACATTTTATATGCACGCTCGTAATTTTACCAGTTTTTAATATTTTCACTCCATATTTTCAACATTGCCATTTATTTCACGCCTCCTCATGAACACTACAGCTGTCATTTTCACATCCTGTCTGAAATGTGTTTTCGCACCTGTGGCGCAGAGTGGTTTGCTGTGCAAAATCAACTTTCTGGATGGATTAACAAAATCACAGTGCCAGTATTTGTGAGGGGAGGTCTCAAACAGCCCATGGTGAAAATTTGGTGAAATGATTCCAAACAATTACTGTGTTATGAGCATGTGTTGCGCAGGTTCTATGCACGCATGTAACTTCAACAATTTTTTCATATTTTTACTGCAGATTTTCAACATTGCCATTTTTCACACCTCCTCATGAACAGTATACAGCTATCATTTTTCACATCCTGACCAAAACATGTTTTCACACCTGTTGCGCAGAATAGCGTAACTGCTTTGCGAAATCAACTTGCAGGACAGATTAACAAAATGACAGAGCCAGTGTTCATGATGCGCAGTCCCCAAAAGGCCATGTTGCAAATTTGGTGAAAAAATTCCTGAAAATACCCAAGTTATGTGCATCCGTTGAAATTATTCTACGCAGGCATATAACTTTGGGGAATTCGGACCCTGCGCTCCCACAGTAAAATAAGAATACTATTATACTATCTCAAAAAAGAAGGGACATTTATTGCAAAAACTATGTTAATGCATCAGTTAGGGTTTTTATTAAATCGTCAAAAGCTGGGAAATTCAATGTTAGGGTGCCCACCTCCTACCACCCATCCCCTCATTTCACACACCAAAGCAGGGGTGTGCCATGGGGTCATCAGACCTAACTCTCACCCCATTCTCCTATACTGTACCATGTCAGCTTGTTTAGGAATGGGATGAGAGATGGGCCTGACAAACCCATGGCACACCCTGATGCCTGTTGGTGTGTGTGGAGGGTGGGTGAGGTGGGGTGGTAGAGATGGGAACCATAACATTGAATTTCCCAGCTTTTGACAATCTAATAAAAACCCTAACTGATGCATTAACATACTTTTTTGCAATGCGATCTGCTGGTTGTATTATAGCAACAAGCAGTGTGGTTTCATTCATTAGAAGTTGGCACTCGGAAATGGAGGGAGGGTTGAGCTGTGGTGGGTGGTGGCAATTGCCTTTTCCTAGTAAGGAGAATTGGGCACTGGGTGGGGGGGGCGATGGACGTATGGAGTGGTCAGGTCACTGCTTGTTGTTGCTGGGGGGGATTACTTTCTATTATTTGCACTGCTGCCTCTCACTTAAATTTGGGGGATTACTCTGCATTCTTGGTGCTGCTGCCTCTCACTTAAATGGGGGCCGGCCATGGAGATGGGTGGGTTCTGCTGGTCCCCATTAAAAGTATTTTTTTGGCAGAAAACCAAAAATAAATTGCGGGTGCTGGGTGCATAGGAGTGTGGGATTTAAATTGGTGTTACTGAAATAAGTTGCTGCCTTGAAAGTACATAAGGCTATGGGACCAGATGAGGTACACTGCAGGGTATGACGGGAACTCAGGGAAGTGCTAGTGTTAAACAAGCAACCAACATTCGGCATTGACAGATGCTTGTTTGGTTGGGGAGGGGGTTGTCAGTGGTTGAACAGATAAGACAGACACTGCTTTGAAAGGTGTACTCATCATATGCAGCGCTAAATCTGTTGGAATGTGTCTTAATGAAGTGAAGTAGATCCAACCAGTACACTCATTGTCAAGTACAGTGTAGAGTACGCATTGCATGTGACCTGTTTCATCCAATCATACAGCTTTATTTGTGGTGGCCATCTTAACCCATGTTATATAATAAGTAGTGTGTAACAAAACAAAAATACTTTCAGATGTGGTTCTGCTTTAATTTTTTTTTTTTTATGGCTAGTTGTGGCTTTTGAGCTAAAACATCTGTGTTTCACAGCCCAGGACAAATAAACTGTAAAATGGAATTAAACAATAAAAACATATCAGATTTTCATCTAGGGTATCTCTTGCAACAGGCCATACCTATGGAACTATAGCTGCCAGGCACTTGGACCACACAGAAACTTTTCTAGCTAATGAAGGGGGAGCCAGGGGTACACACCTGTAGCCCAGCGTCTGAGGGCTCGCCGGTGCTCGGCCACAGTCTCAAAATTAGGAACCCAGTCACTGGACAGATATCTCACAATGATGCAGAAATTAGAAAAACCTTTGCAGCATTCTACCAGGGTTTATACCCATGGGAGGGGCTGGCCAGCTCTGAAGACTGGCACCAGTTTTTGGATGGCCTGCACCTCCCACAACTGACAGAAGACCAGATAAGCTCATTGGAGTCCCCAGTTAGCATGGAAGAGGTTTGGACTTGCATTAAATCACTTGCTACTCAACGATGTCTGGGGCCCGACGGCTTCCTGGCAGAGTGGTACAAAAAATTTACTACGGAACTAGCGCCAAGCATGTTAACAGTGTTCAGGGAGGTGACGGATGGGGATCCTCCTCCACCCTCCTGGCCTTATGCAACTCTAGCGGCACTTCCTAAACCAAACAGACATTTCTGACCCATCTGCCTACCACCCAATATCCATTTTAAACACAGACTATAAAATTTTCATGGCCCTGTTGGCAACAAGATTAGAAAGGATCTTGCCCTACATTATACATCCAGACCAGGCTGGTTTTATTAAACAAAGAAATACAATGGTCAATGCTTGCAGACTCTCACCTTGGTGGAATATATCCAAACCAGAAGAATTCCAGCTGCTCTTTTAAGTCTGGATGCAGAGAGGGAGTGAAGGGAGTACCCATGGGACAGCAAGAATACAGGGTCAGTCTGTTCACAGATGATGTTCTCCTGACGCTCCTCTCCCCAGAGGAATCAATCCCGGAAGTTTGGAAAATTCTACATAAGTTTGAGAGGGTGGCAGGATTTAAATTAAATGTTACAAAGACAGAGGTCTTACTTTTTAACTATGTCCTGTCAGAATCCCTGCGCCAAATTTGTCTGCTACGTTGGAGAACCACAAAAATTAAATATTTGGGGATCTATATTCCTCTAGACTTGGGGGTAATGGAGGTGGTCAGCTACGAACCCCTGACATTAACTATACAATCGGATCTAAATAAATGGACAAAGCTCCACCCAACATTTTTCCAATGTATTGAAATCATCCGTATGAATATTTTACCCCAATTACTTTATTTGTATCAAAATACAGTATGCGCCAAATTTAACGGACATGCTTGTAGCGGTTGTCCTCTTCTAATGGACAATTCCCCATTGCCTAAAGCCATTTACTATATGGTTCTATAATAAAGTCACCTGATTACGCGGACCTGAAATCCCACACTTAGCAGCCACCGAGTGGCTATTTAACAGCTACTTTTGACACCTCGGGTGAAGCATGAAGCATGCCATTTATCAGTACATCAGTGTATTCAGATGGAGAGAGCAAAGGGTAAGGGTGTGAATGGAGCAGCATCATAGCAACTGTTGTGAGAACTATTAGAGCCAAGTAGACTGGAGCCAGGAAAGAGTTTGAGAAGATGCTACCTCCCGCCCATTGCACAGTGATTATAGCAGCTCAGAATTAAACATCAATAGGTTAGCTAAAACACTTCCCTGCATGTCCGGGGTGGATGGGGTTCTCCCCTTTGAAACCTTAAGGAGAAACTATGGACTCCAGTAGGGGGAGTTCTTTAGATATTTACAGGTGGGGAACTATTTTCTATGGCAAAGCACCATAGCGGCTAGGCTTCCTTCCCCTATGCCACCCATGCTCAAAATATTTATTGATTTTTTAAAGGGAAACACCTAGGGGCATCTGATTGGGGCATTATATAAAATCCTGAGGGATATAAAGGGGAACTCCACAATGTCAGTATTGGTGTGGTGGAACAGGGACTTGGAATCAGGAATATCGGTAGTCTCGTGAACAAAGGCCACCCTCCCCGCAGTGAAAGTAACTTCCTCTCCCTTGTGGAGGGAGTTTGCATGGAAATGCAGGAGACGTAGATATTTTCGCCACCCGGCAGTCTTGGTTAAGTATCTCCCCGACAACTACGACCACTGTTGGAGGGATTGTGGCTGTAGCTTGGTGGAACTGGGCCATATTTTATGGTACTGCCCCCTGTTGATGCTATTTTTGTGCGCCTTCCAAACCGAATTGATGGGTTGTCTGGGGGAACCTATTGAAATAACAGCGGAAATGGTCCTCCTGTCCATCTATCTGAACTACTCTCCCTCCTGGTTAAGGACCCTAACAATATATGTGTTGGCAGCTAAAAAAAAACATTACTAGGAAATGGATGATAAAGCTTGTGCCAACTATACAAGACTGGAGAAATATAATGCGGGGTATTTACCAAATGGAGAGCCTTACAGCTACTTTGCAAGATCAATTCCCACTCTTCCAAACAAAATGGCGGAGATGGGTACTGTACCAGTCTGAGGTGGATCTGGGGTTTGTACCTTGAGGGGGATCATAGGGGATAATTATCATTATATAAAGGTGCCCGAGATGTTTTACGAAATGTATATCTAATAAGCTAAACCAGTTACTTTCTGTGAAAGGGGAAGGGTACCAGTTGCATCCTAGTGTAGCATGATGAATCTATCCTGACTTTGTACAAAGCAGATTTTACATTTTCTGTACTGCAGTTCCGTCATACAGTAAGTGTATCTACCTGTGTGTCTTCATATTCTTTAATAAAAAAATCAATTTTTTTTAAAAAAGAAACTTTTCTAGCTATCTATCTACAAGGGGCCACCCACGACGACGTCATATGCTGGTGTCCCCCCAATATTAATGTGGGTGGCACCGTGCCCTCCTCAGTTCTTTTCCCACTATTGACCATCACACGTCAGACTCCACGGAGACACCGCTGCTTAAGTCGACCGCCAAATCTGTACTTTCTGATTTTCTTTTCTTACCCTAATTTTTTTATTACTTTATTTTTAAAGTGATTTTTGATTTTTGTTTATACTGACCGACCCCAAAAAACTCTTTCTCTATTGTGGGTGCTGTCAGAAGATCTCTTCGATAGGGATGACCACAACGCCTGGGCCTGCCACCTAGGCCTGGGTCACGACATTAAGGCCTGCGATGTCTGTCATGGATTCAGCCAGGCTACCTGGCAGCACCTTCAGAAGGCCCTAGAAAACTTCCTGCTGCAACAAGAAGGTCACCCAAATGGAGAAGGAGCTCCAAGCCAGAAGCTCCTCTGCCTCAACAGCCCTGTCCATGGGCTCCCACTCCTCCAAGGCCCATGACAAGTCTGCAAGGAAATACAAGCCCCAGGAGAAGGATGGGGCAAGGACAGATCCTCCCCAGTCCGTTCACTGTCTCTGCTTTGGGCCCCAGCTGCGGCAGGATCATTGCCCGCTTTGGTGGCAACCTCTCTGCCGCCCACGTCCTCTCAGCTACAGGGCTGGCTATGGCAGTGGCTCCCTCCAGTCTTTCCTTGGCTGGCGATGGTTCTATTGGTATTGGGCCTCCTTATGCCCCTGCTGACTCTCCAGCCCCTGCTGTTCCAGCCCCTCTTCTCCGCAGGGCCACCAGACAGGGAGCTCCACCAGTCCAGCCTCTGCTAGCATTGGTACATCACCATCAGGGGTCCCACCTTCCCCGGCGATGCCGTCGGCCTTTATCTTTGCCTTTGCTTCAGTGTCATGATTCAGTCTCCCCTGTCGTCACCCCAGGCCGCCATGTTAACATTGGGACCCCACCCTATCCTAGCAACATCCCAGGCCACCATGTTGACACCAGGGCTTCAGCCCTTCCTGTCAACACCTTAGGCTGTACCGCCAGCACCCAGACCCCAGCCTCCCCTGCTGGCACTTCAGGGCTTTCTGACACCAATTACTATCGATGTCCAGGCCATGCTGTGCTCCTTCTGTAAATTTATGCACCATCTTGTCCCTTCGCCGGGTCCAGCCGGGGCCTGCTCCCATGCCAGTGCTCTCCGGCACCACGCCCTGCTTGCCCTTGATCCTCGACGCTGTCAGTGCCCATTCCATTTCAGAGATGAGCGATGAGGACAAATATCATATTGACCTCCTCCCACAGGAAGAGGAGGAGGAGGAGGGTGAGGGGGCTGTTAGCCCTGCTCACTCTTCTTCCACTACCTTCTCAGGGAGTGAGGACTCTCCATATATACTCAGAGGTTCATACCTGTCCACCCACCATGACCTCTTTCATCTCAGTGATGAGGCAGTTACAAACTGCAGTGGGGTCTGATACTGAGGAGCAGGATGTCACCAGGAGAAACCTGACAGAAGACTTGGAGTTGCCAGATTCCCCACCTCTGTTCATTCCTCCTCTGATGGCTGCATTTGGAGATGCCACCATGGCTGCCTGGTATAGGCCAAATTTGATCCCTGGCATGCCCAGAAAGGCAGACAAATTATACCAGGCTCCTTCAGGGAAATCATTCTTCACAGTACAACCACAGGCAGATTCAGTGGTTATAAACAGGGCCCCTGGTGTTCTCCGGCAGAATTTTCTGATTTCTGCGGCCAGGCTCCCTGACTTCTGCGGCAGCATTTTCTGATTTCTGCGGCATGATTTATTCATTTCTGTGGCGGAATGCAGTCCTGTCATTGGCTAAATATGATGTGATGTCATCGATGACATCATATGCTGAGCATAGAGGAGGGGCTTCAGGATAAACGAGGTGGGAAAGAAAGCCTGACACTATGGAAAAACAGTATATTTATATAAAATTCACCAAAACCAATGAATTCTGCAGCACTATATATATTCTGCGGCATGATGCAAATTCTGCGGCAAATTCCGCAACCGCAGAATTCCAGGGGCCTTGGTTATAAATGCTGCCCATGATAGGTCCAAGAGACCTAAACACCTCAGTTCTCTTCCACCAGATAAGGAATCCTGAAAGCTGGACCTTATGAGCAAACGGGCCTTTGCCTCTGCTACCCTGTCCATCAGGGTTATGAATTACATTGCCCGTATGATCAAATTTCAGAATACCCTCTGGAGAAAGGCCAGAGCTACAGCCCATACCCCAAGGCCATCCAATCTTGGGCAGGTGTAGGCAAGCATCTTTTGAGGTCTGCCCGTGATGCTGCTGATGCCTCCACTAGAGCATCTGCAATGGGCATCTGCCTGAAAGGGCATTGTTGGCTCAGGGTGTCTGGATTTGCTACTGATGTGCAACAGTCTATTCTGAATGCCCCCCTTCAGAGGCTATAAGCTCTTCAGGGCAGATGTGCAGGACATGCTTTCTGACCTGCAGGCCTGGTGCAGGACTCTGCGGTCTGTCCATTCTCTATACCACACCCAGTCAAAAAGTGCCCAGAAGGTGCCCTTTCGTAGTGCCTACCATAAGCCCAAGCAGGGCATCCGGCCTCAGGGCAAGCGCAGGATAGTAACAGCCCTGCCGACCCCCACAACCACCACTGGGAAGGCCCCCAGAGGAGGTGGTGGTGCAGCCTGGCTGCAGGTGCTACCTCAACATGACACTTTGCCAGACCCCACCCTCCAGCATTACAGGAGGTGGTGGTAGGGGATTGTTTCTCTCTCCACCTGGACAGGTGGAGGGAGATCACAACAGATGCTTGGGTCCTGCAGCTCATAGAGCAAGGTCACACTCTAGAACTTCTGGAGTGGCCTTCAGATCTATCTCAAGTTCATTCAAGCTAATCTGCACGTTGGTGCAGAAAAGTGCCATAGAGCCAGTTTCTGAGGATCAGAGGAACAGGGGGTCCTATTCCCATTTCTTTCTAGTCCCCAGATCCACAGGGGATTTACAGCCTATCTTGGATCTGAGAAACCTGAATTTCAGTATCCAGCACAAGAAGTTCAGAATGGTGACCCTACATGGCCTGCTTCCACTTCTGCACCATGGAGATTGGTTATGCTCCCTTGACATGCAGGATGCATACCTGCATATCATGGTGTGTGTTCCCCACAGGCAGTACCTCCGGTTCTAGTTCCAGGGGGAGCACTACCAGTTCTGGGCATTACCCTTTGGCTTATCCTCTGTGCCACGGGTCTTTAAAATGCTTGGTGGTGGTAGCAGCAGCAGCCATCAGGAGGGAGGTGCTTGTATGTCTTCCCTTACCCGGATGACTTGCTGCTCAAAGCACAGTCCAGGGAGCAACTGCTCCAGACCCTAACGCGTACCAGGCAGTTGTTGCATGCCCTGGGAATCACAGTCAATCTGCCCAAGTCAATCATGACCTCTTGTCAGTGATACCAATACATAGGGGCAATACTGGACATGGTTCAGGGCTTTGCATTCTTGCCACAGGGCAGGGCAGACCGCCTGATGACTCAGGCCCAGCTGCTGTACAGCAGCAGGTATGTAATGGCCAGAACCTTCCTTTGGCTCTTGGGCCTCAAAGCTGCAGCCATCGTCATGGGTACCCCTAGTCAGGCTGCACATGTGGATTCCCCAGTGGATCCTGAGGGTCCAATAGGACCAATGCACCAAGAACCTCGGAACAGCAAGTTCTAGACTCCTTCATGGTCAAAAAGGTGCTGCTATGATGGATGAAACCCAACAACCTGTTAAAAGAGGTTTCCTTTCCTTATTCCTTCCCCTCAGCAGATTCTTACCACAGACTGTAGTGGGTTGGGCTGGGGGGCGTCATCTGGTGCCTCATCAGACACAAGGGACATGGCCCAGAGTGGAGGCTGCCCTCCACATCAATGTTCTGGACATGAGGACTGTTCTGTAAGCTTTACAAGCCTTCCAGGCCCATCTGTCCCTGGGCCATTTGCTTGTGAAGACAGACAACATCGGTGTGTTTCACTATATCAATAAACAAGGAGGGACCCATTCATACCCTCTGTGTCAGGAAGTGTTGAGGGTCTGGTACTGGGCTCTAGAGCACAGCCTAAGACTATCGTCCAGCCATGTTCAAGGTGTCCAAAATGTCCTGATGGACAGGCTAAGCCAGATGCAGTCTCAGATGCACGAGTGGGAGCTGCTGACCTTAGTTGTAGAAGTGTTTGACAGGTGGGGTCGTCCAGAGTTGGACCTTTTTGTGTACTCACTAAACACAGAACTGCTGCATTTCTGCTCCCTTGCTCCATGGCCTTGAGTTTTCTGGCAAGACCCATTACCCCTGTCTTGGAAAGAGAGGTTCCTCTACACATTTCCTTCCTTTTCTCTAATCCAGAGAGTGTTGAAGGGGCCACTCTAACCATCATTGCCTCTTTCTGGCCTTGTCAGATTTGGTTCTCCTTACTGCAGCAGATGGCCGTGGAACCTCCAGTGCCCTTGCCACTTTGCAGAGGCTTGCTGTCACAGTAGCAGAGCACCCTGGTCCATCCATACCTCAAGCCAATGCACCTCCATGCCTGGCTCCTGAAGACACAGCCATGACTAGATCTGGGGTGTCCGAAAAGGTGACTGGTGTCCTGGTGGCTGCTAGGAAGCCCTTCACCAAGGCTACTTACTCTATGAAGTGGAAGAGCTTTGCTCTGTGGGTGGCTTCCCATCATTTGGACCCTTTCACTTGTCCTGTGAACCAGATTCTGGAGGACTTGCTTTTCCTTTCAGATACTGGCCTGCAATACTCCTCCATTAAGGTGCACCTGTCAGTCATTTCAACCTTCCATATGCCTGTTGATGGCCTTACGGTGGCACAGTTAGAAGTGTTCCATATATTTTTGAGAGGCACTCTTCATCTGAAGCCTCCCATCTGCAATCCAGTCCTGCCTTCGGACTTGAATTTTGTGTTGGAGAAACTTACTTTGGCTCCTTTTGAGCCAGCGTTGACATGCAAGCTGTGCTTTCTGTGGTGGAAAGCGTTATTTTTAGTTGCTATTACTTCTGCGCAAAGAATTTCTGAGCTTCGGGCTCTGATGTGTGAGCCACCTTGTTTAATTTTCCACAAAGACAGGGTGTGTTTGTGTAGGAATCCTAAGTTTCTTCATAAGGTGGTGTCTGAGTTTACCCTAAATCAAACTATCCACTTGTCTGTTTACTATCTAGAGCATGCCAGTTCAGGGGAAGCATTGCTCCACACCTTAGATGTGCATAGAATCCTGCGTTACTATACACAGTGTACGAAGGACTGCAGGAAGTCCTCGCAGCTGTTTGTTTCCTTCACCCCAGGAAAGAGGACATACAGTACCTGTTTCTAAACAGTGCCTGTCCAAATGGTTGGCTAACTGTATTACCTTTTGCTACAGGAAGTACGATAAGGAACTTCCTGGCATTGTTCACGGTCATTCACCCAGAGGCATGGCCACTTCAGTTGCTTGTTTCAGGAATGTTTCAGCTGCAGAAATTTGTGCTGCTGTCACTTGGAGTACTGTCCACACTGTCACTAAATACTGCAGTCTGGACAGTGCCTCTGGAAGAAGGGCAGGCTTTGGCCTGGCTGTGCTTCAAGGCCTCCTTTCATAGGCCTATGGCCTCCAGCCACCCAGACTGTCTCTAACTCTCTCTCTCTTTGTAACTGCATGGGACTCGTTCCATAGGTGTGGCCTGATGCAAGAGATATCTTCAATAGAGATAGTATAGTTATGTTAGAACTCAACGTAGATCTTCGAGAGAATCTCTTGCATCAGGCCATGCCATCCCACCCTCCAGCCTCCTTTATCTTAGGGCTTTTCTGTGTCTGTCTGTCTTTCTCCACCTCCGCCTTCTGTTTCATCTTTCTTCATGGTGAGAAGCTCTGGCTCCCCTCGGTTCCCCAGAAGGGGATCCTCTGTATATAGTCTCTGGCGGGTGAACTGAGAAGGGCGTGAGGCGGCCCACGTTTATATGGGAGGGACGCCGCCAGCATTGTCTAGTGCACTTACCCGGTCAACAAAAAATAAATAAATAAAATAAATAAATAAATATGACATCGTCATGGGTGGTCCCTTGTAGACTGCTTGGTAGAAAAGTTTCTGTGTGGTCCTAGTGCCTGGCGACTATTTCCATAGGTATGGCCTGATGCAAGAGATTCTCTTAAAGATCTGCTGTTAGATAAGTCCTTACATGACTGTATTTTTTCTGTACTGGCGCAGTCCTATGAGGAGGAGGAGATAATCTGAGCTCCTGAAAAGGTTTCCTTTTGATAATGAAAGCCTCCCTTTATAGTAAGATAAAAGTCCTAACTTGTGACTTCAGCATGATCACTTAGTTCCTCTCTTGTCCAATGGCATCTCAGGGTGTGAAATTATTTCTGGTGCTTTTCTACGCACTGTGGGTTCCACTCTCATTTTGATGGAACCCCACATCGGATACCCTTGTTCTCTGTACCATAGAGCAACCTTTTATCACACCTGGCATGGTCACCAGTGCTAATGTAACATACTACACCCCTTTCTTCCCATGGGAGCTGCACTACAGCAGGCTGCACATGAAACAAGCCTCTCTGTTCCTAAGTGCCCTGTTAAAGTACGACAAAAGGGGAAATCTCATCCTCTTACCCTTTATTTACTAAGATAACTTCTGAAACGCCTCATTCTTTCACTTCTCCGTATCTCTGGGAGTGTACATCCTAATCTGGGCCCTCCTTCATATGGAGTCAATGGCAACACAAACAGGGTACACTTGTCCTGGCCAGTATGAACATCTGCAGTCTGTTTTTTTTTTTTTACTTTCTATTTTTCTGCGCCTCTACTGTCTCCTAACCTTCACTCCTTCAGGCCTCCAAGGTGCTCTGCTCCCCGACCCTACCAACTGTCCCAGGGTCTGCACCTAGAGTGCCACAGTTGCTAATCCCTGGGGCCCTTTGAAGGCCCGGATTACCCCCGGGCGAGGCGAGGAGGAAACCCCCTTACCCTCCTCTATCACCGAGAGAGCGAGCTGCACAGTGGAGTCTGCTCTTTCCAGTCGCCGGGTGTCGAAGCAGGCATCGGCGGTCGTCATCTAGGAGGATTGGAGATGTTTTTCCTCCAAGTTACACCCCCCAATGCTGGCATGCAATGAGGCACAAGGAGTCGAGCGCACGCCGAGACGTGCGTCTGCTCCAATCCTCTGCCAGCATCGACCCAATGCTGTAGCATCTTCCCTGCTGCACCGTCATCCCCTAGTTCCCCAGTGGGTGGTGGTATTGCAGCGGAGAAAGCTTCCCAACCCACCCCAGAGATGGAGAGCAAGCCATTGGGCGCTTGATCCTTCTCCCTTCCGACCGACCCCCGACAGCCCGAGTCCGCTCCCGAATCCGGGTCGCCGGCATGGTGCAAGGTGTGGCGTCCAGCGCCTCAACCCTCAGTGCCACCGGGCCAGCTCCACATCTGCAGTCTGTTAAAAAATGTGATGCCCTGACTGCTTGGGTCGCAATACACAACCCCGACATCCTGTCAGTTGTCGAAACGTGGCTGTCACCATCTACTCCTGACTCAGCCATCATCCTACTAGGCTACTCACTTTTTAGGCAGGACAGACTGTCTAGAAGAGTAGATGGCTGTGCCATATACCTAAAGGAGTCATTGTTGGCTTATCCACTGTCCCTCCCTGAACCAGCTATGTATATTCAAATCCTTGCAGTTCAGATTATGCTAGGTGCACACAACAAGGCCCTCAACATTGGCTCAGTCTATATTCCCCCTGACCTCACAGAACGGGGCTTAAAACCCCTAATGAACTGTGTCATGGGTCTAAAACAAGACACAGAAACCATCCTGTTAGGTGACTTTAATGTCAACTGGCTGTCAGGTGCCAGTAGGCATAGGGATGAGTTAACAGGCCTGAACTTGACCCAGTTAATAACATCTCCAAGGAGGATAAACTATAAGACTTGGACTTGCACACTTCTGGACTGGGTCATAACGAATTGTCCAACACATATCTCCCATGCTGAAGTATTGCCTGACACTATCAGTAATCCCTCTCCTACCCGGTGTTATTGGACTAACAAATTTAGCAAGCCCCCTGCCAGAACAGTCACATGTAGAGTGCTCTTCCATGGCCACCTGCAGCCATTAAAGTCTCTCCTTCGGCAACAAGACTGGTCTTACATTGAAACCACCCCGATATTGACTAGGGTCTGGAATACTTCATTGAACACTTCAGTGCAGTCCGTGACATCCATGCCCCTTTTAGGACACATAAGATCAGGGGACTTGATAATCCTTGGATCTCTTTTAACCTTCTGGCTCAAATGAAAGCTCTTGACTGGCATAGGGCCAGGACCTCTGGCAATCAACCTGACATACAGGCCTATAAGATGGCCAGGAATGCATGAACTAAGGCTATCCATGAGCACAAAGCATGGTACTATAAGGACATCCTTGCCAAGACCTGGGCAGATGGGAAAAAATTCTGGGAAAACCTTTTGGAAATCACTGGGAAAGCATCCAGGCAGGCTCCAACTATGTTAAATGTTGATGGGTCTATCACCCATGACCCCATGTTAATTGCCAACACATTTAATTCATCCTTCACAGACCTTAGCCAAATTCTGCCCCAAATTTCTTTGAATTGCCCAGCACAGCTCCTACATCCACCAAGTCAGAAGAGGCCTTGACCTACCCATGTTTCTACTTCAAAGCTATCTTGGAAAGTGAGGACAAGACATACCTACTTAAAGTTCTAGGAGGAACTAGGACAAGCAGTGATTCCCTCGACCTGACTCTTCTTACCCTAACCCTAGATGAAGTCCTATCCCCCCTCACCAAGCTTCTCAGTCGCTCCCTCATACTTTCACAGCTCTCCCAGATTTGGAAATCCACTCTGGTTATACCCGTTTTTAAGAGTGGGGACAGATTACTACCTGGGAATTATAGGCTGATATCTGTTCTTCCCCTGTTGTCCAAAGCACTTGAAAGAATTGTTGCAGACCAGTTTGTGGAGTATCTGGAAAAATGCATCCTACAAAGTGTCCAATAATATGGTTTTCAGAAAGGACACAGCACATCTACAGCCCTACTGGAATTCACAGGTTTCATTCACCATACTCTTGATCAGGGTCAACTTGTTGGCACAACCTTTATTGACCTGTCTAAAGCATTTGATACGGTCAATCACCATTTGTTGACACATCAACTTGCTGGGCTTGGTATATCTTCAGACACCCTAAAGTGGTTCACCAGCTGTCTAGCAAACTGCACACAACAGGTGAGAATAGGGTCTATCCTTTCTGCTAAACTGCCTGACTGCTCTGGGGTTCCTCAAGGATCGATACTGGGACCCCTTCTATTTACCACCTTCCTCAGTAATCTTCCGGCATCCTGTCCCCTACCAGTGCTCCTCTACGTGAACGATTCAGTCATTTTCTCAAAGGCTGCTGACCCTACCCTCCTTCAGAAAAGTTTTACTGAAATTGAGTCCTGGTTCACCTCTCATAAGTTGGTGCTTAATTGCAAAAAAACAAAGGTCATGCTCTTCCATGGTACCCACAGCAAGCATAAAGCCAAACGATTGGTGATTAAAAACAGTGCGGGTGTAGTCCTTGGTCAGACTCAGTCTTTTAAATACCTAGGAGTTACTCTGTATAGTACACTCTCCTATTCCCACCATGTGGAGAATGTTGCAAGGCAGTTAACATTCGCCTAGGCCTTCTACACAGACACAAACACTGCCTTACTACTGAAGCCCTCAGACTAGCTATCCAAAGTTCAGTTATGTCTATTATTGACTATGGTTTGGTCATTTATGGTACTGCCACAGACATAACCCTATGGCGGCTCACCACAGCTCTGAATAAGGCATGCCGTCTACTAACTGGTGTAGCGTATCGTACTCACACTTGTGACCTTTACAGACAAGCAAACTGGCTTCAACTCCAGGCTTACATTGAATATCAAGGCCAGCCTTCTGGCTAAGAAGGCAGCTCTTGATCTCCTACCAACAGGTTCCCTTCAGTTTTTCAGTCCCTTGCGGGGCACTCGTAACACACGAAGTTCTGTGAGCCAAACTTTTACTGTCCCTCGCTGTCAAACCTCGCTCCGACAGTGATCCATTGCAGATAGAGCAGCTAATTTAATTCCCTTCCTCCTGAGAGTGCGACGACTGCAACCTTGGGACGATTTAAGAGGAAACTGTCATTTTCTAGTTTCCAGAGCATCTTGTGACTGCTATACCTAATCTATGCAGACAGCTAAATGCATTGGGATCTCCATCTACACCCCCTGTATAGCCCCACCCAGTTGCTTCGCTATTCCACATACAGCACTTCCTTCATCCCTTTCCCATCCCCATCCCTGCCTTCTTTTCATCCTACCTCATCCCCCTTTCCTCTACCTCCACTCCCCCTCCCGTTTCCCTCCTTGTTTCTCTCCTCAACCCCCGTGGGTCTTTTCCTATATAAGCTACATTGTGGCAGCTCCATCCTTGCTCTTATTTTGCTCCTTCCACCCCCGCCCATTTCGCCCCTATTCTTCTCTACTTGTAATCCCTTCCACCCCTCTTCAGACAAGGCCACTGGCTGCACTTAACACAATATTTATCTTGCCATATTATTCTTTTGTTTATGTAATTACTTTCCTCATGTTGTACTGCTTACTGAAACCAATGTAATTTGTTATTCTTGTGACTTGATGTGGAACCTCTGTAAAAGAACCCTTGGCTCAAAGGTCTTTCCGATTTGTTAAATAAAAACACACAAAAACAGTCTAGAAGTCATTTATTTCAGGAGTCTCTGGTCTGGTGAATTCAAACTGAATCAAATTGTTAAGCTCAGCACCACGTCAAGGCCACTCTGCCTGCAGTGACTTTTAGACTTCTTTTATGGCCTTATCTGCCAAATTATCAAGTTATAGTCGGTAGAAGGCTTGGCATTTTTCCCCAAGTGTTTAGCTGCTAAGCTTTTTATCAGAAGATCAGGCTGCCCAAAACAAAACTACTCTAACAAGCATCCACTCTGATTACACAGATAATGACTTGTTTTTACATGCAAGTTTTGACATACTCTACTAACAACTTGAATAGCCCTTAAGCAGCTACTAGGAAAGGGTTTACTCAGATGGCATAGATTTCCACTTGTCTAACGAGCAGTGTATTTTGAATGATAAACTATGGTAATCATGCTATTTAATGGGTCTCTTCCAACCTCTTTGAGCCTAGAGGTGTAATTTTTTTTTTTTTAACTAAAGTGGAAATTTGAATACCGTTCAAACAGTTTATTCAGTTGGACTTAAAAAAAAAAAAAAAAAACTCGTTATGCCCTTCCACAGGCCTTCCCGTTTACAGCACCAGGCAACTGACTAGCCCTTTACTTGCAGCAGCAGTCGTCACAGTGTGCCCCCATGGTGTGGCCCTCAGGGAGGTGAGAACCCTTTAAGAACCTAATATGCAGCACTGCTGACTTGGGGACACAGGGTCCAAAAGTGCCATCCATCATCCTAAGGCTGTCTTAGTCTCTGATGTCTCCCCTGCCCTCCCCTCCAGGCACCAACAGGGTGCCAGTGTAATGGTGCTGTTTCACATAACTGACCAGTATATCCCCCACTTGTAGAAAGGGCAGCCGGCTACTCTGCTACGCTGGCCAGCAGGTGGGCAGTCAGTCTCTGAGTCAGCATGCCAGCTAAGCAGTGTTGTTATGCTCTCTGCTTTAATATTTGAGTCTCGTAAATGCAATTGAGTTCTTAGGATATTGTTTTAGTCCAGAAATGGCATTCTAGGAGTACCAGTTTCTCTTGAAGTACAGGCTTTGGATAAAACAAAAAAAAAATAGTGAATACATTGAAAATGTAATCAAGGAGAATTGTATTTTTATTTACATATTTCAAAAAGATAGAACTGCTGAGCAATGCTCATTTACAATGCTGCCTAGTAAAATTTATCATATATAACAATTCCATACTAATAAAAAAAGAGCTCAATTAACTGTACAGTAACAATAAAGTGATTTGCAACTGAAAAGGACATGATTGTGATTTTATATAGGGCTTTCCTGTAGGTTGTATGCCATAATGCTTTACCGGACATTAAGGACTGCATCAGCCATTAAAGAGAAAGAGAGAGAGAAGTTATGTAGAGAGGTAAAGTGAGCTGCCGAAGGTGTCACACATATAATTTATTTATTTATTTATTTTTGTTAACCGGGTAAGCACACTAGACAGCCATGTGCCTATTTTCAGGTGCGACCCGGGAGAGTTATAGGTAAGACTTCATACAGGAATAATAGAGGAAGCATTAGGAATACATAGGAAAGTAGTTACATATAAATACTTCCTACATAAACAACTGAGGGAGCATGAGGAATACATAGAAAGATAACAGGCAATTCAGTGCAGGCTCTAGAGCAAGGTAGGCATACATTGAGCGGTTGAGGAACAGAGAAGAACATGTAAGAAATACACTGGCAGTTACAGGGCTAGCTCTAAGCAAAGTTGGCACAAAGTTCCTACATGTTCGATTGAGGAGACAAGAAACAAAACTAAAATAACAGGCAGTTCAAGGCTGACTCTAGGACAAGGTTGGCATGGTGCATTAGAGTAGGATGGGACAGATGGGATAAATCTCGGTGGTGAACAGTGGGAGCAAAGATAAAGTAAGGTGCCTGCAGGGGGGGGGTGCCCTAGGCAGGTGGTAAGTCCAGGAGTCATGGCCAGTTCCAGAAGGAGAAGTGCATTTTTACCCAGTTTACCTTTGTTTACTGTATATTTAAATGATAACAGGGCTTCTTGGCTGAGTCATTCAGTTCTTGTAAAAAAGTTATCGATCATAGTGCACTAGACTATTATTTGGTTGATCATCTGAGTTATATGTATAATAAGCAGGTGGTGCTGGTAGGATTTAAACCTGGCTCTTCAGGTCTTAGATTTGTGCTCTAACAATCAGACTACACTGCCTTTCTGCAGCTGTTGCAGTCTACATTTAAGTTTGGTAGAAGGCTAAATTGAGTTTTCCTATCTTTAAAATGTAATAGGATTGTTGACGTGTTCTATGACAGTATATAATTACAATATTATTTCAGTTGTTCTTACTGTTTTTGTCTAATCGTATGCACAGTTCTTACAGTTTATTTACCCAGGATAGCCCTCCTCAAATGCAATATCTCATATTCAGTTGGGTTATATTTTTACCCAGTTTACCTTTGTTTACTGTATATTTAAATGATAACAGGGCTTCTTGACTGAGTCATTCAATTCTTGTAAAAAAGTTATTGATCATAGTGCACTAGACTATTATTTGGTTGATCATCTGAGTTATATGTATTGCGTTCATTCTTGGATATGATGGTGCTAAGTTAAATGGGTCCCGTGCTGACCTTTAGTGCCATTTCGGTACATGTAAACAAACCCTGGCATCCATCCACAATGTAGTACTGTGCCAGATTGCTGCTGAATCTTCCCACAGCAGGAAGAGTGTGTAATTTTTGAAAAGGAAGATATTTGCATACTACTGAAGAACTACTCTAATGCTCTTATAAGGTCTCATTCAACTCCTTCTGATCCTATACCTAAATTGTGTTTCTACTAACTTGTACTAAAATGCTGCATAAATCATGCTGTCTAAAAATATATTTATATTATCTTGTATATGCTTATAATGGTTTAGTGATTTTGAAAATGCAGTAGTAAAATAAAAGATACTATCCATGGCTCAAAATTAATTTCTGCAGGGCTAGTGACTGGGAAATACATGGGCCTCACAGACATTACACTGAAAATGTTGGCTTCTCATAGACTAGCCAACTGGACAAGTTGAAGGACAGTTTAATTGCTTAGTTGCTGCCTGCTTAATACCCTACTGTTGCAGCATAATATTTTTTGTTCTTGTTTCTATCTACCGAGATTCATTTTACTATTAACGCTTAAATAGTCTTGCGCTGTGCATGTTCAGTCACTGGAACAGTCTTCAAGCTTTATGACTCCTACTATCCAACATGCGGTTCTCTGGCCCTGCACTCTTTGTACTCAGATATTTTCTTCCTCTGGAAGGAACAAGTCTCCTCCTTCACAGTTCCTGCTGGTGAATTAGGATTCTGCTATGTTTTTAGGTTTTTTCAGCAAATCTTTCTTTTAGCAACCCGTTCCTTTTTACCTCATAGTCAGCTTCCTGCTGTATCATTGATCACCATGGAGCAGAAACGATGCGGAGTTTTAAGTTGTGTAGGGTGTGTGGAGCATAGCTTCTGATGCAAGACATGCACCAGTGGCCACAGACACTTGAACTTTGGCTGCAGGCGGTCCAGGGCAGCCAGCTACATTGCAAGGACCATCAGTGGTTGTAGGGTTGGCAGTGCAGTTGCAGGCCCAAGAGGCGGAGAGAACCGGAAAAGATGGTCGTGGTCCTGAAGCTGTTTTACAGTTCAGGAGGAGAACACAGTGTCTCTTCCTACTCCTCGCAAAAACAAAGGTTTTCACAACTTTCTTCTGTCCCGTCAGTTTCTTGGAAAGTAAGTCTCTATCTAAACTCTAAAGGCACAAGAAGAGTAGATGTCAGTCATGGGATTGGTGTTGGCTGAGGAACCACTCACGCTGTCCCCCTGCCAGAGGGCCCTTGTGGTTGTTTGCCATTTAAGGAGGTTGAGTCGCTCATGGAGCCTGTTGGTCTGCCCACTGAACTCCTGTCTGGACAGCTGAAAATGTCAAGGCTGGTTGAACAGACAGATGTCATTATCAAGAATGAGTCTGTTGAGGGAGATAACTACTTGCTTTCTCAGACTCTGGTATTGACCGGAGCCCATCCCAAGCTGGGTGGGGCATGGCAGGATTGACAGAGCTCCCTGTCAATTTTCTGCCAGTTCAGTTGCTGTCTGCCTTCTAACATCACACTGTCTCCTGATCATCCAATGCCCAAGGAGCCATTGAAGGGGCACCTAGACCCAGTGGCTTCCATGCAATGTCATCTAATGAGTTCACACTCAAAGATTGCAGTCGTGCTGTCAATTCTACTCCTGACATTGATGTTGTCATCTGGCTCCTGTCATCGATGCCAAGCCTGTCATAGATGGAAAAGAGCAGCCTGGCAGCAGTGGATGAATATAGCACTTGTCCAGGGTTGAGATCAGCTGAGGATGTCGATGTGGCTGGCCTGATCTTGGCAACCACTCCCAGGCTGACTCCAGCTGTGCAATCCATGGCCCCATGTACGGCTTTGCTGACTGTGCTGCAGCAACTGTGTGAGGTTGAGCCCCCACCTCTACAGCCAGCAGAGGAGTCTCAGATCAAGGACTCTAGGCCAGAGTCTGGATTTCCCCATCTCTTGTCAGTGGTGATTATTCCAGAGAGGGTCATCCATACCACTTATCAACAAACAATTCTTTGTCTGGACTCAGCCTTGGATGTGTCATGCCCTGTTGACTTTGCATCATTAGAGGACCAGTCATCATTTGCCACTGTCCTGGACTACTTGACCATGGCTCTGGACAGTCTGTTGAAGGAGGTCCAGCAGCAGAATGCCTATGCACTGCTGAATATCCTGGAATGAGATTCCTCACTGGAGGTAGCTAGTCCCATTCCTCCAGCTGTTCTGGGTCCTGAGTTCAGCATCTGGAAGCCATTCAGCCAAGCCCTACTGCGCTATTTGGACTGCATGTATTGTGGTATTCCGGGGCAGATTGCCTGGATTCTTGGTACATCACTCATCAGAGGGATCTGTGGCAGTTGTGGTGTTCCACAGTTTGAAGGTACAGGGCAAACTGGACAAACTACTGACACAGAGTCCAGGAAACAAGACCACCTGGCCATAAGGTGTATACTGTTGCTTACCTGGGTGTCCATCTGGCCAGTTGTGCAGTGGTGATGGCAGACTATAGCGATGAGCTCTGTGAGAGGGTCTCCAAACTGATCAACTTCCCTGAAGAGACCCAGAAAGATCTCCGTGAGATCCAGGATTTTAGGCTGACAGTAATCAAGTACCAGTTGCAAGCTGCCCTGGACCTGATCTATTTGTTGACCCAGCAATGGCCATGGCAGTATCCATCTGCTTATGTGTCTGGCTGTGAATTTCACCCTTCACTCAGTAAATCCAGCAATGGGTGGCAGATCTTGCCCTTACAGGGACTGATTTTTTGGAATCAAGAACAATCAGAGTAGCGCCACCAGCTAAAAGATGCTTCACAGAATTGGAAATTGCATCATTGCATATTTATTGTGCAGTGCCAAAAGACATGGGAAGTGAAGTGCATACATGCATAAGTGGTCACCCTATCTGGAGACTCTGACAGGAACAGCAGCACGTCCGACTGGTTTCGTACTTTAGCTCATCATCAGATACCTGCTGGAATTTCTGGATGGGGTCACCACTTATGTATGCATGTTCTTGATTTACTGCTAGTGAGAAGGCACACTGCATGGCGGAGCAACTTTCATTGTGACTGTACTGATTTTTTTTTTAGGGCTGCAATGGGCGGAGCCCTGCCAACCTCTTACTGTGAACATAGCACTTCTGCGTTCCTTGTGAACGAACAGCATGTTGGAGTGACAACACAGTAACCTCCACATCTGCGAAACACTCCTTTGCTGTCTCTATAGGCAGTTATAACATGGGGTTGTGTGAAACATGAACACTGATTGGGTGAGAGCTCCTGCATAGCCATGGATTAAACAGCCATTTTAATCCACAGTTTAATGGAGTGAGACGGGATGTGGTGCTGGGTCTCCTTACCTGTAGCAAGCAGCAGGGCAGCACGGCAGCCATGTGATGTTGCTGACCTACATGACGTAATGGCAGGACCACTGAGCAAGGGTGTGTTTTCACGTATTCTGCAGTCAGCAAGGTGATGAGTGTTAGTGTTTCTGCCATCCATCTGTGATGTGTGTAATGTATAGGCAGGTGCAAAATAAGCCAAAGTGGCTACAGTGTTGGTAGTGAGAAGAATATCCCTGCCCGGCCCTCCCCTGCCGCCACTGTGCTCCCCAGGACTGTGCTGTGTGTACTTCCCAGTGACAAAAAGATGTAGATGGCTGCTTGAATTCCCCGTGCTTCCTCTCCCCTCCCTCAATCAAGACAGTGGGGATCTCGAGCTGTAGTCTGCGGTGTCTAACAAGCACTTTCACTACCACACATGTGTGGTTATTTTTTTTTGAGGGGAGTCTTTAAAAAATTTTTTTATATTCATGGATTCTTACCTCCACCGACCCTCCCTCTCAGCACCCACCACCGCAATTCCCTCAAAACATAACAGTGGCACTGGGGGGGTGCCCAATCCCCAGTGCAGGAATCCTGTTTTTTTTTTTTTAACCTATATAAAAAAAAAAAAAAAAAAAGTCAATTGTTTTTTTCACCATTACACTGCCCCCCACCTGACCCTCCCACTCAGCACCCCCCCCCCAATCCTTACCTACTGATTGGGGGTCCAACACCATAATCCTCTGAGGACCGCAGACACGTCTTCACTCTTCAAAGCTGGACCGCGAACTGAGGGAACAGGTATGCAGCTCAGTGTATTTCAATTGGGTTTTGAACCTAGTACCGTAACTTGGCCCTTTTTGCATATTTTAGCCCCAGATATTTTCAGCATGCCTTCTTTGGGACTCCACTTCATGAACAAAGGGACTGACATTAGGCAGATCTGTCCTGAAAGGTGAATGTGCAGCCTCTGCAAAGAATCATCCTTTGGGCAGGAGTTGAAAATTGTCTATGCCCTTGTTCATGAGGTGGAGCTGTAAGAAGGCTATGTTGAAAATTTGCTGTAGAAATATTGAAAAAACAGCAACGTTTTGAGCCTACATTGAATTTTACAAACGCTTGTAACTTTGGTAATTTTCAGTATTTTCCTCCCAAATTCACAGCATAGCCATATCTTTACAGTACCTCATGAATGTGATAGCTGTCATTTTTCAAATCCTGGTCAAAATGGTTTTTTTTTACACCCCGAAAGGTGATTTCGCAGTCCCTGCACGAAATCAACTTTTGGTCAGGAGTTGAAAATTTCTCTGCCCTTGTTCATGAAGTAGGGTCATAAGAATGCTATGTTCTAAATTTTGTGTAAACATATTTAAAAAAAAAAAAAAGTTATGAGGCTATGCTGAAGTTTGCAAATGCAGGCTCTTAAGTTTGGTAATATTCAATATTTTTACCCCAAATTTTCAACATAGCAATTTCTTTACAGCACCTCATGAATGTGACAGCTGTCATTTTTCAACTCCTGCCCAAAATGTGTTTTTGCCTCCCGAAAGTTGATGTCGCAGTCCTTGCACGAAATCACCTTTAGGGCAGGAGTTTAAACATTTTGTCTGTCCTTCTTGATGAGGCAGGGTCGTTACAAGGCTATGTTGAAAATTTGGTGTACAGATATTACAAAGAAACAAATTTATGAGCCGACATTACATTTTGTTAATGCAGGCTCGTAACTTTGGTGTTTTTCAATAATTTTACCCCACGGGGCACTGTGGAGTGGCAAACATGGTGGACACAAACCTTTTGAGCTCCACTGGTTGTTAGCTTTAAAACATTATATTTCTATCTGGAGGGCTTTGTTCAGTGCTCAGATACTATCTCTTATAAAATACAACATTCCTTGTTTAAAATGGGACCAAAAATGGGAGCATAAATTACAATCCCAAGGCTCGGATTCATACCTTCTTCAGTCATCTGGGACTTGAGATGGAACAGGGTCGACTGCCTCTGCAGATGCTAGGGCCTCTGACCTCCCGACCACACACATATTAGTGATGCTGCAATAGCTTCAGGAGATGGATGACGAGATCAGCTTTCGACTTGCTGTGATTGAGGCTAAGTTCGAGGAAATGGACACTCAAATACAAACCAATACTAAAGCTATCTCCAAACTGTCTCAAGAGAATGAGCAACAACAGGAGCACAATGCCCATTTCGTGAGGGACCTCACTTTCTTATGGGCTAAAGTAGAAGTCCTTGAAAATGCTCAATGCCAGGCCAGTGTTCGAGTGGTGGGGTTTCCTCCTTGTTTTTCCGGACAAAAGGACCTATTGTCAGCTGTACGTAGGCTAATTTTTTACTGATCTTAAACTGTTGCCCAACGACTCCGGCATTTCTATCCTGAAAGCCTTTGCAATTCTTATGAGGTCTCGTTTGCGTGGGTCGGAGGATCAGCGCCCTCTTACAGCGATCATCATGCTCTCCAGCCCAGGTGTACAAATTTCTTTGCTGCAAGCTGCAATGACTCAGGGAGAGATTGTTTAGGAGGGAAGTAAATTGGCTTTCTTTCCTGATATCTCCTCCCAAACACAGACAAAAAAGAAACCTCTCTAAATAATAAAAATGATCTGCTGCAACTTGGCATATAAGCTCAGTTGTTATTTCCAGCATGACTTAAGGTACGGCACAAAACTAAGACTCATATTTTTACCGAGCCAGAATCTGCATCTACCTTTGCTGCCAAATTAGTAGCTGAGATGGAACCTCCCGTGGATAATACAGAAGATGATATGGACGATGGCTGACTTATGATTTGTCTGTTTGCTGTTCCACCCTGCAGTATTAGAATGTCATTGTCAAGCAATATATAGCCATGTTCATTTCTAATTTGCTGTATGTTTGCTTAGCTTCTATTGAAAACCTCTGCATATATCATTAGTTGTGTTTCTGGAGGGTGGCTTGTTGCTTGTTTGGGAGTGTAAGTATGCGCCACTCAGTTAGTGAACTATAAATAATTTACCTCCTACAGTATATACTGTCTCCCTACATGGTTCTTTTTGAGCCTAGAGGTGTAGGGGTGAAATGCACCTTTATTGAGTCCAGGTCATCTGTTTTATTTATTTAATGACCATCTCTAGTTTAATAACTAAGTTTCCCCCCAGTGATTTTTCTTCTCCTGTGGGGGTGGAGGGGTGGGGTGGGGAATACTGGTGTAAAGGTCTTTGAGGCATTATGTAGGTGAGAGTGTTATATCCTACAGTATTACCTTGCTGGACTCTATGTTCTGTCAGAATGCTGGTCAAAATTGATGTTGGATGGACTCCAATTGCCTTTTATAGAAGGATCTTCTACTAATTGTTAGTTTCATCTTCACCAGGGTCTGCGTACCCATCTCTGCTGGTTTTGTGTTATCTTTTATAACATCTAAAACCTTATAAATAAAAAGTTAAAAAATAAATAAGTAATTTTACCCAAATTCCTCACATACAGCCCTGTCGGCTCTGGACAGAGTTTATTTGGGCCAGGAGTCAAGGACCATTTCATGAGCACTGAGAAGTTTATTGAGCCCTTGGATTCCATCATGTCAGTCTCTAATTTGAAGCAGCAGCCCAAACCCAGGCCTCAAAATGCCGGCTTCTTTTCTGATCCCAATCAGGGCTGACAAGTGCAGTCTCTGCACCTGGCCACCTGGTTCCTAAGCAGTAAGAGTTAAGGACTTAGGACTTATCAAAGGTATTTTCCAAATGCTGGAGGCATCTCAGATGGAGTCGACTCTTAAGATCTTGCATTTGCAAGTAGAAGAGGTTCTCCATTTTGTTGCAAGGAGCGTTGATTGCTGTCCCTCTCCTACTCTATGACGCACATTTTTAGCAGCTCAGGTTCCTGTCTCAGGTAGGGTTACAAGCTGCATTCCTTAAGGTGCACCAGGCCACCATTTCAGCATACCATACATACCAAGGCAGGTACAGTATCCTGGCAGTGGCACAGGATAAAGTGTTTGGCTGTTTATTTACTATCTTGATGGGGAGCAAGATAGTAAATTGGGTAGAAAATTGGCTTCAGGGGAAGACTCAGAAAGTGCTAGTAAATGACGCATTATCAAGGGAGGGCAAGGTGACCAGTGGAGTCCCTCAGGGCTCAGTACTGGGACCCATACTCTTCAACGTATTCATCAGCGACATTTTGGATGGAGTAGAGGGGAAAACATGCCTGTTTGCTGTCTACACAAAGCTCTGCAACAGGGTAGACACATAGGAAAGAGCCACAAGGATGGAGTCTGACCTGAAGAAACTGGAGGAATGGTCCAGAACTTGGCAGTTGAAATTCAACAGCAAGAAATGAAATTTCATGCACCTAGGAAGACACAGTCCAGGGATAAATTACTTCCTAGATGGGGAGTAACTAGCCGTAACAAAACACAAACGTGATCTTAGGGTGATCATCGCGGATGATCTGAAAGTCAGCAAGCAATGCGAAAAGGCAGCACTGAAAGCCAGCAGCATCTTGGGATGTATAGGAAGGGGCATTACCAGTAGAAAGAGAGAGGTAATTATGCCGCTGTATAGGTCCCTGGCGAGGCCTCACCTTGAATACTGTGTCCAGTTCTGGAGGCCTCACCTAAAGAAAGACAAAAGACTAGAGACGATACAAAGAAGGGCAAAAACAATGGTGCAGGTTCTGCACCATGAGCCATATGAAGCAAGGCTAAAACACCTCAGCTTATACTCTCTGGAACAGAAAAGGTATGGGGGGATATGATAGAGACATTTAAATACCTGAAGGGGATCAACAAGGCACATGCACAGGATCTCCTACAGGTAAACAACTGCACCCGGACCAGGGGCCATGATATGCACCTAAAGGGGAGCAGATTCAGGAACAACACAAGAAAGTTCTTCTTTACAGTAAGGGTGGTTGAGCCTTGGAATGTCCTCCCACCACAGGTGGTGGGGTCAAAGATGGTCAGGGAGTTCAAACTGACATGGGACAGGCATTTTGGAGAACTTCACACAGTTGTGGGGGTAGTATACATGGGCAGACTAGATGGTCCACATGGACACCATCTGCTGACACATGCCATGTTTCTGTGTCTTCAAAGGGCTGGACCATCACTCTCCACTGATGCGTGACCCACCCCTGCTGTATGACCTACATTTGGTGCTGTTATAACTAATGGGTAAACTATTCTAGATTGTGGACAAGTGTCTCCTGTCACCCTTGTCATTGAAACAGCATTTTTGGTCATCATCACCTTTGCAAGATGGATGAGTAAGCTAGTCCAGGCACTATCTGTGGAGTCACCATATCTAGTTTTCACAGTAACAAGGTTTTCCAGTGCCTCCATGCAAAATTCCTACCTAAGGTAATTCCTGAGAGTTTTACCTAAGCCTTGTGAGTTTTTTCACCTACATTATCAACTCATTGTGCTGTAGACAGATCAGCAGTTAAACAAACAATAGATCGATGGATCATCTCCTTCACTGACTGAGTTGTTGGTGGAGCAACCCAAGGGGTTTGAGGGCCAACAAGACGTATACTGTACTCCTGCCTTTGTTGCTGCTGTCAGGTACATCACTATTTCTAAAATATTAAGGGTTGCTACCTGGTCAAATGTGCACACATTCATATCCCAATACAACATTAACTTGCTCAGTCGTCGTGTTGCAGCTTTTGGGACCTCAGTCCTCCAGCCTCTATTTGCCTAATTTGATGTGCATGCCTTGCCCCGCCTTCTGTGGATTGCTAGGAGTCTGCCTATATGTGGATAGTGAACTGAATCTGGCTACTGTAGCTAGAAATAGAGGATACTTACCTGTTACTTTATTTCTACTACTAGTATTCACTTCATGTCCACATGACCCTCTCGGCCTTCCATTACAAGGCTTGCCTCAGATTCATGTTCCATTGTGCAGTGCTGAGTACAGTGATAGTGCAGCCTGTGGACCACATGCCTGGGTGGTAGAAGTAGTCAAACTTGAAGACTGTCCCTGTGACTGAACATGCTTAGTGGAACACTACCTACAGTAAATGTAAATGTGAGCCGAGTACTGATACGCAAGCAATAAGACATGACAGGGTGCATCTTATACTGAGACAGCCACCTGTCAAGGGGTGTAGTGAGGCCTGATGCTGCAGGCAGAGGGCCTTACAGCCCCTGGAATTGTGCTTATCTCAGCATAAGGCCCACTCAGTCATGTCATATTGCACTTACAAAATGGGTAATAGAGATTTTTATTTAAAAAACTGAATAAAAAGTAAAAAATTACAAATTATTTTATAAATAAAATAGTTCCTCTGATAATCATCACTGGGGGAGCTGTGATGTGCTTTATTCATTTGCTGTGCTGTTTCCTGGCCCTCGTTGCCTGCTTTAAGGATCGGGAATGACTGACAGACTGTTCATTTTATTTAATTTTTTTTCTTGACTTCTGATTGTCTTTTATTGTTGATTTCCTGTCCTCACTGCCTGCTCTGAGGACCAGGAGTGAGTAACATACTGTCTGTTCATTTTATTTTTTTTCCAAATACTTTGTCACTCGATGTGACTTCTGACCATCTTCTGTTGTTGATTTGTGAGAAGAAGCCAGAAGGGGAAGGAAGGAAACATATTCAATTCAGTGCTTTAGAGTAACTGGTAATTGCTATTTTTCTTTTAAACTTAGATTGTGGGCTTTTAGTGACACTGTACTTTCTTTGTTGTCTTTACTTAGAATTGTTTTTGGGCTGTTGAAAATTTAAAACATAGTGGTGGTGTAATCCTGTGCTGTCTTTAATTGTTGCAATTTTTCCCCTCCCCAACTCTTAATTATATGCCCTGTTAAATCAGATTGACAGGAGCTAAACACAGGGTATAGTAAGGTGTGAAGTAGGAGGGGCATAAGGGAAGAAGCCCACCCTCAGCACCGACAAGTGTTTTGACTCATTTATTTATTTATTGGTTTCTTTTTTTAAAGAAAATTATCTGAGGATCAGTGGCAGGATTTTAGGACAGAAATTAATAAAAGGGAACTAGGAGAGCTTCAGTAGCAGACAAGTAGTGGAATAGCAGTATAATTGCATAATGTGGGGAGTGGTGGCAATGCAGTGGCTGTGGGCAGCTATATTCAGGCAGACCTTCTGGACACTGAGGTGCTGCCCTACCTGCATGCATCTCTCTGGACTGCGGGATGAGGTAGCCAGACTCAGAGCCGAAGTAAACTGGGTCAGGAGTACCATCACCTCTATCCAGAAACCACCCAGTCCAATGCAACTGCCTCAAAGGATGCCGAGAACGAGGAGCACTTGGATGAGAGAGGGCTCAGGGAGGGTTAGAGCGGTCAGGCAGAGGCACATCCCAGATCCTATTCCACTCAAGAACTCATATGCCACACTGGCAAATGAGGACAACCAAATAGAGGTACCCAGAGAAGTGGAAGGAAAAGATGTGGAGGTTAGCCAAGGAGGTGACCTTGCGGGAAAGCAGTGACCCCAAAGGAGGAGGAAGCTTAATCCTGTGGGGGACTCCATCATAAGAGGGATCCAGCTAGGAACACAGGTAGGGGAGGACAGGAGGTGAGGTGCTACCAAGTGCCACGGCATGGAGGGATGGAAGGAAGATCCTGGGGATCACTGGGAAGGCAAGACGGAGGTGAGCTGGATGTCATTATCCACCCAGGCACTAATGACCTGGCAAATGAGCCAAAGTAGTTCAGGAAGAGTTTAGGAAATTGGAGGGGTCTCAAGCAAGTAGCTACTCTGTCACTTTCTCAGAAGTACTACCTGCAAGAGGCAAGGAAGAGCATAGAGTGCATGCACCAGGAACTTTAACTCATGGTTGAAGAACTGGTGCTGTGAGGAAGGGTTTGATTCATTGGTGACTGGGGACCCACCTGGAGGGATGGGGTTTGTCTAGCCTGACGGCCTGCATCCATCCTGGAGGGAATCCAAGACTCTAATGATAAGTTTAAATGCTACATTGACAAGCATTTAAACTAGCAAAGGGGTGGCAGCCAGCAAGGAGTGGCAACCTACTTGCTCATCCCCGACAGCCAGCAGTGGAACCAGTGAACCAGAGGAGTGGCTATCTCCTGGCAGTGTGCAAAAGATGGAGATTAGTGCCCAAGAGGGACAGGCAGAAAAGGGAAAATTCAGCAGAAGGGCAGACAGCAAGAAGAACCAGGGATAAAGGACAACCAAGGAAGGGGCTGAGTAGAACAGCCAAACAGCCTAGGGAGGTCAAATCATGGAAAGCCATGTGTGCAAATGCCAGGAGCCTTAGCAACAAGATGGAAGATCTGAGGCTGTCATGGTGCAGTCAGACTGACATTGTGGCCATCACTGAAACCTGGTGTAATGATAACCACGACTGGGAGATGGCCATACCTGGCTACAACATATTCAGAAGAGACAGAGCAGGCAGGAAGGGAGGAGGAGTGGCACTGTATGTGAAAAATGACATAAGGGCCACAGAGATCCAGGAGGAACAAAATGGGGAAAGATACTGTGGGTTGCTGGAAAGGAAAATGGGACAGCCATCCGCACAGTTGTGGTCTATAGACCACCAGCCCAGGAGGAAGAAACAGATAGGAGTTGATGCTAGCATCCAAAGGATGGCAGACAAGGTGAGGTAGTACTGGTTGGAGACTTCAATATTCCAGACGGACTGGAGCATCCCAGCAGCAGCACCAACTAGAGCAGATTTATCCTGACTCTTCAGGGTGCCTCCTCAAGCAACTGGTCATGGAACCAACTCGGCAGAAGGCAATACTGGACCTTGTGCTCACAAACAGGAACAGTGTGATGGGGTAATAGTGGGGAGCACCTGGGGAACAGTGACCACCAGTCATTGTGGTTTGAAATCACAGAAAGAGCAGAACCAAACCACACAAAAACATGTATCCTGGATTTTAGGGGGGCAGACTTTGAGAAAATGGGGAGATACTTGAAAGAGGCATTAAGGGGAATGAGACATGAATCAGGGGTTGAGGAACAGTGGGCAGTATTTAAAATGGGGATTACTAGAACAACAGAATTATGCATTAAGCAGGTTAGCAAGAGGAAAAGGAAGAGGAGACCATTATGGTTTTCCAAAGAGGTAGAAAGAAAGTGAAAGCCAAAAAGATTGCATTCAGGCAATACAAAAGAGACACAGGCAGAAGGGATAGGAGAAGTACCAGGAGAAGCAAAGGAAGCAGGAGGTTAGTAAGGAAAGCCAAAGCTCAGACAGAAGAACGATTGCAAAATCAGTGGGTAGAGGGACAAAACCTTTACAGGTACATAAGGAAAAAAGAAAGACAAAGAGAGGGATAGTGAGACTGAAGGGGAGGATGGGGCCATGTGATGGATGACAACAGTAAAGCTGACATATTGAACAGGTATTTCTGCTCAGTCTTTACTGAGGAAGAGGAGGGTAATGGGTCTGAAGGGAGTACAAGGTGTGAGAATGGTGCAGAATGGACACAAGTCCCTTTACACTCGAGAAAGGGTCCTGAAGGAACTGGAAATAATAACTGTTGATAAAGCAATGGGGCCAGATGGGTGAACCTAGGTCCTATAAGAACTCAAGAGAGGTGGTGGCTGAACCTCTGGCTATCCTGTTTAGCCGATCACTGGAAACAGGGGAGGTACCCAAAGACTGAGGACAGCAGATGTAGTCCCCTTATACAAAAGTGGGAACAAAGAGGAAGCAGGGAACTACAGACCAGTCAGCCTCACCTGGTAGTGGGGAAGATCATGGAAGCACTACTGAAGGAGAGATTGGTGGAACATCTGGTTGTCAATGGACTGCAGGACCCAAGGCAGCATGGTTTCACCAGGGGGAGGTCATGTCAGACCAACCTCGTTGAATTTTTTGACTGGGTGACTAGGGAGGTGGATCAGGGGAGGGCAGTGGACATGGCCTATCTGGACTTCAGCAAGGCCTTTGACACCGTGCCACATAGAAGAGTATTACACAAACTGGTGAATATGGGTGTGGGCAGGCCAGTAGTGTGGTGGGTAGGTAACTGGCTGGGTGGCAGGACACAGAGGGTGGTGGTAAATGGCTGTCACTCCACAGAGGGAAGAGTGACCAGTGGGTACCACAGGATCAGTGCTGGGACCGGTCCTATTCAACATCTTCATCAGTGACATTGCGCAGGACCTAGAACGAGAATTTCACTGTTTGCTGATGACACAAAGCTCTGTAACAGAGACACACTAAAGGGTGTAGACAGAATGAGAAGGGACCTGCAGAAACTTGAAGAATGGTCAGGGTTTGGCAGTTGAAATTCAATGCAAGGAAGTGCAAGATAATGCATATGGGGCACAAAAACCCTGGCCCAATATATCAGTTGGGGGTGAGGATATAGCATGCACCAAGCAGGAAAGGGATCTTGGGGTTATCATCTCTGATGACCTCAAGGTAGGGAAACAGTGTGACAAGGCAGCAGGTAAAGCAAATAGGATGCTGGGATGTATAGGCAGGGGGCATCACCAGCAGGAAAAGGGAGGTCATAATTCCGCTATACAAGACACTAGTGACGCCCCACCTGGAGTACAGTGTACAGTTCTGGAGACCATACCTACGTAAGGACATAGACAGGGTAGAGAAGGTTCAGAGGAGGGCAACAAAGATGGTGCATGGATTGCATCACAAGTCCTATGAAGACAGGTTGAAGAAACTGAACATGTACTCCCTGGAGGAGAGGAGGGAGAGAGGGGATATGATAGAGACATACAAGTATCTCACAGGGAGGAACAGGGTGCAGGAATACACTATTTTTAAGCAAAAAAGATGTTCCAGGACTAGAGGGCATGGGATGAAGTTGGAGGGAGGACGATTCAGAGGAAACATGAGGAAGAATTTCTTCACAGAACAGGTGGAGGACAAGTGGAACACCCTGCCAGAGGAAGTGGTGGGGGCTGAAACAATCACGGGATTTAAGAATGTATGGGATAGACATAAAGGAATTCTGGAGGTCAGGGGTAAGGGGCAACAGACTTCTAGGAAAACATAAACTGAACTTACAAGCTCAAATGAGCAGACTGGGTGGGCCATAGGCCCTTATCTGCCGACACTGTCTATGTATCTATGGGGTCGTTGCTGCTTGCTATGAGGACCAGGAATGACTGTGTGCTTTTTTGGGGGCAGGGTAGTATCACCATGTTTAATATACAGTACTATCCCCAAAATAAATGGTAGCCTTTTTTTGGGGAGTAGTATCATCATGTTTAATATATAGTACTATCCCCAGAATAAGTGGTGGCCCACTAAGTTATGTAGAATTACTGTTCACTGCTGCTCTCCCCATTTTACTTAAAAATGCATTACACTGAACGTGCTGTAGCCTTGTTCCTTACGTAACATCAGCAAAATGCTGTCTTTGGGCAGAGCTATACCTGGAGACTCCAAAGCATACTAACTACAAGCTAAACCTAGAAAGTCTTTAATAACTCTGTAAATATATTTTTCAAACTGCTTATTTAGATCCAGAAGCACATAACCTAGTGGGATTTGTCTGCCCCAGTCATGTCAGTTGCTTTTTAAGGGGCTTCTGATGGTGTACAAGGCCATAAATGATTGGCACCCATTATTTTTAATATTTCCTGGTTGTGTTTGTCTCTAAGCGTTCTCATAAGTCCTGTTTACATGGCCACATTTACGCTGGAGTAACCTGAGCACTCCGGTTGCTCCAGTGCAAATGTTCTCGTGTAGACACTTACTGGATCAGGGAAAGCCATTCATTACAGTGCTCTCAGATTCTCTGCCAAACTGGGGACGCTGAGTGGAGCGAGTGACTTAAAATGCAGTGTGGCTTGTCTGCGGCGTGGTAATCCATCCACTTTATGCACCTCCCATGATGCAGATCGTGGATCCCGCGGGTGCACTGCATGGTGACATGGGCTCATGCATGAAGGGGATCGTTTATTTGGTAACTCATGTGAGCCAAACAGTTTACCTAATAGAAGCTGGTGTCCTGCATATGGCAAAGTAGTTGGGGATGAAAACCGAGTGCCGTAAGTCTAAAACTTTCTTTTGAAAGTACAAAAACTGTGACTTCAGGCATGTGCATTGAGGTCACCGCTTATGTCAGCGCACAGCCATCCAGCCCCCAGACGCATGGCCCCTCACCAGCACAGACTGTGGCAATAGAGAGAGGAGCCATGTAGACAAGCAGACAGCGTGTAGCTGGTGGTTGAGACCACACTGTTGCGGTCGGAGTTTTGAAGTGCCACTGCCATGTAAACACGGCTTTAGATTTGCAAAGTAACTGTTGTTGGTAGTACCATCCTAACATTTACATATAGTAGGGACCTGTTTCTGGAATGCTTTGCTTTCTTGTATAGTCTGCTACTTTCATTCCATACGTTAAAGCAAGTTCCACTCCCCACCCTCTGAGGAAGACCACACCCTGGTCGGAGCGATGGGGAGATTGTCTTTTGTTCAGAGGCAGCAGGAGTTCTGTACTGGAGCACACTACTTGTTGAATGTACAGTCTTGTGAATTTATGGATTAAAAAGTTTCTCGTCAGACTCCTGTCTTGGTGGTTTTTGCACTTGAGTGCAGAGCATTGGTGGAGCATATGTTAAAGCAGCAGTACTAGATTAAAAAAACTCTATCTTCTGCAGTATGTTGTTACCCCTTGTTCCTTGTGCACTAACCTAGTTTTTGTTTTGTTTTTCCTTGTACTGGCTCTGCTTCATTTGCAGTTTAACTTTTTGATTGCGTTCCATGTTGATTTTAAGACTACGGCAGCAGACCGCGCATGTGCTAGTTTCTTCACTGCCTCTTTACGTCCTCCAGCTTCCTGTGTTGTGTGCACGCTCGCGGTGACAGCTCTTGATGCAGTTTGTAAGCTGTCTTACACAGTAAGGTTATGACGCACAAAAATTAAATACCAGATAATTAGTGGTAAATCCTCCATTTCTGGAACAACATGACAGCCAGATTGTACTGCAAGACAACTGAGTGGATTTCATGGACGTGCATCACACTCGGGGCGGGAAGGGGGGAGTAAACGATAGATATGCAGCAACGTGGAGGGGGCAGAGAGCAGTAAACACACCAGAAGCCAAATTTCCTGTGGCTCCACTACACTTATAAACCTGATTAAAAAATAAGTCATAAGACATAATAGCATCAAAATAAAAAGCATGGATTCCAAAACCGGAAGGCAACTTGGAAAGTAAAAGAAATAAAAAAGATAATTGCGGAACACGTCCTCGTTAGCTAGTACTGCTGCTGTAAGGGGTACTCGACAGTGCTGCAGAAAAATGTGAAAGGACAGTGATGTCGGCTTCATATCAGAGACATGTGACGTGCTTTTTCCTTGCCTGTTATTTGTGTCACCTCTTTCTGTAACAAATTCTCACCTTTTGTTTTCTCTCTTAGCCTTAAAGACTGAAATCCATTTTTTCCTGTCTTCAGCTCCCAGGACTTTAGCTAACTATAGTAGTATTGTGGACCAGGGCATTGTCATAACATGGCAAAAAGAATGGGGACTGGCTGACCAGATAGCATGGTTGCGGCAGATTTCACTTGCAGTGTAGTCGACCTGATATTGCACAACAATCACCAGGTGGCACCAGTAGAGACCAGCAGGAAAAGACTTGAACCTCTCTGAGGATGCTGTCCTCCTACAGGCTGGGAGGGAAGTGTCTCCCACTGTACTACTACCACCCAAAGGACCCGAGATGGCAGGGCAGCTGAGGTGTGCTTCAGAAACAGGTGCATGATGCCTGGATTGTGATATGTCAGGGGAGCCGATGCCAGTGCAAGAGGAAAACATATCCAGAGAACGTATCTTTTTTTTTCCCTGCCTCTAATTCCTTCTCTACTAGCACTGTTAACTTTACTTTTTTTACTTATTTTGTCTTCCTGCCTGCTAGTTACTCCAGCTGACACTGCCTGCACTTGGTGCTATAGTACCTCAACATACTAGATCATTTGTACAAGTTGTTCAATTTCATGGTCTCCTATGGATTGTCTACTCATCATTGTTTCCTGTATCACCAGCTTAACTTGCCAAGCCCAGTAGGCAGGCGTGACTACCACTGCCTTTGTTATACAGCTGTGCAGAAGGAAAAGCCCCTAATTATCTCCCTGCCCACCAAACTCAGTCAAGCACTGCCTCCTCACTCAATTCATCAGCACCACTTGCCTTCTCAGTTCTGAGGATGAAGTGTGAAGTTGGTAGAAAGGCCTTTCAGTTTGCAGCACCAGACACCTGAAACACTTTTCCCTCTCCAGCTGAGGAATACTTCTGGCTTGCAAGTGTTAGGTCCAGTCTATCCAGCCTCCTTAGCATCCCCTATATTTGTATTGGTCCAGTATCCCCCTCTCCCCAACCATAATCATGTTGCATAACATTGCTCATGCTCTTTATCTGCAAGGATCCCGCGTTGATGGCTTGTTATGATGCATTTCATTTACACTTTTTTCTTTGCCTTGTGTTGTAGCCAGTATGGCTCTAACTATTCTTGCCGGACTATGTTGACCTGTTTACTGCTGCTGCCTTTGCCAAACAATACATTGGATCTGCTCTCCAGGATCTGGCAGAGAGTGACACTTACTGGGAAAGGTGCATGAAATAGTCGGAGGCTTACTCCAAGTCCAAATCCAAAGTGAGTTTTGTTTAATGCAGTGTCACAGTGACAGATAATAAATACACTCTGCTCCATTCGAGCTTCCTCAGGGGGCGGCATCCTGGGCTGACTGCATCCCTTATATACCTCAAATGTAAGGGATATATAAGGAATGCAGTCAGTTCAGGGTGCCGACCTCTGAGGAAACTTCAGTGCAGTGAAGGGCCGGGGCACCTGGTTTACACTCATAGGCTTGCTATCTGTTTTACAGAGTATGTTTAATATCTGTCACTGTGACACTGCATTAAATAAAACTCACTTTGGATGTGGACTTGGAGTAAGCCTCCGACTATTTCATGCACCTTTCCCAGTAAGTGTCACACTCCACAGGATTCTGGAGTGCAGATCCAATTACTTGCAGCCCTGGACCAACACCCTGTCCTGCACCGGCGAGCACTGTACTTCCTGGTTTGCTTTGGACTGCTGCTGTCCTCCATGGGACCACCATGAAAGAGAGATGCTGCATCCTGTGGAGTTGTCCCAGTTGGAGTAATTCCAAATAAATAGCCGTACCAAGTACCTGACATTGTTATTCACTGTTAACATTCTCTGTGCTGCTTACATTGTAATACTTGCATGGAAATGATTAGTAGTTATTTCCCTGTATACCCTTTCCTTGTATACATAATTGTGCTCAAAACTAACAGTAACCATCCAAATGTGTAATGAGCCCGCTAGACTTGGAAACAAGCCCATCAAGGGGGCTAACCAGATTATAAAACCACTTGCACTTTGGCCAGTTGTCCCCACCTTCATCCTGACATTGCAGGCATTTTTAATATATGCACGCTGTGTGATGAATGTTGGCATAGTTCAGATCAGGTGTCTCTCCCCTGCCCTCCCACATCATGGTACCGGCTCCACAACTTCCCTGGAAGTTGTCTCTGGTGGTCTGACACTAGAGCAAATGTGAGAGTGCCCAAGGCAGTATTCCCTCTCCATGGCAGGATGTTCTGCCGCTGGCAGTACCCCTGCGTGGCAGACTGCCTGTTTGTGGTAGACCCAGGCTTGCTGCTGAACCTAGGTCATCTGCTTGGGAGCAGTCATGCCATCACTGAGCCATCAGGTGGCGCTGTCCTGGTTTACATTTTCTAGTACATATTCAATATATCTGGCATTCTATGTTTCCCGTTCGGTGGATAGCACCCCTACTTGTACAGAACTTGGTGGTGCAGTTTGTATAAAGGATACTATATGAAAACCGTACTGTATCTGAAAAAGGGGTTGAGGCAGACACCCCTAACCTAAACATATAAAGAGAAGCACTGGAGTTGAGAAAACAATTCTTATTCAAGGAGCTTTTGGTTTATGGTAGGATGGCTTTGTATTACTGCATGGGTTATGTGGTTTGTTTACTTTACCCGGCTGCATATAGGGAGGCAATGTAGTGTGTGGATTCAAGCACAGAGCTGTAAACCAGGACACTCTGGTTTGAATTTTACCATGCCAGTCTTGAACAAGTCACCAAAACCACCTCCTCCATCTCTTTCTTTGTACTTAACCCCCTGAGCTTTCCTTGACTTGCTTCAGTCTCTAGAGGCCTAATGTTTTCTGCCTGCTGCCATTGGATTATAAAGTTCTTTGGGATACTGTGTGTATAAAAACAATATATAAAACCAAATTCCTTTCCTTCCTTATTTTGGTTGAGTTTTTTATAAATTGTGCTCCGTGTGTGACCTCCCGAAAGGGCTCATAATAAAACCAAGTGAAATAAAGATAGCGACTGTCCAGTCAAGCTGTCTGCTGCATTGGGCAGAGGGATAGTGGCAGGCACGATACGTTCTGAGATTTAATCTGATCTAGCTAAAACTAGGGCTGTGCAGGGTATCTGGTGACCAGTAGCTGGTATCCGACCATCTGTAAATAAAACAGTAGCTTTGAATGTTAACTACTGTTCGTGAGCAGTAAAATTACTCAGTGGTCGAAAATGTCACTTATCTGAGGCATGGGACCTGCTATTTTCTGTAGCTTTGAATGAGAACTACTGCTCATTAGCAGTAAAATTACTCAGTGGTTGAAAATTTCACTTATCTGAGGCATGGGACCTGCTATTTACTGTCCTGGAGAAATAAAAATAAAAGCCTTCTATAGCAGAGGAGCTGTTTTTCCCAAGAGAAGGGGAGAGATGGGAGTTTCTGTCTGTATCAGTCTGAGAGGTTGGTATTTTATGAATAACTGTGTCTCTGAAGGGGATGGGAATTATTGTAACATTACTAATTAAGCAGTAAGGTGTGATGGGGTGCATTATGGTGGGATAACGGTCCACCTCGGGTCGGTTGAAGCATGAGGCAAAGCTGAGTGTTTATACCACCCAAGAAGGGCTGTTATCCCACCAGATGCACCCTTGGTGTGTCTTGTTCTGATTAAAAAATGGATCCGTTTTAGTAAATTGGATGTATTTTTTAAACATATTTTTGTTGAGCTGCCTTCAGCTGGGCTGTTGTGCTGAGATAATGGCCAGGCTGAAAGTGTCTCTTAGCCAGTCAGGAGCCAACATTCGTTCTACTCATAATTCATATTTGCATACCCCATTGTCTTTCTTTTGTCTTCTTGCTAAAAACCAGCTCTGTATAAACCCATCCTATTGTGGATGCTTCAACCAGTGGCATCTTTGATTGTAGTCAGCCAGTTTTTATGCTGATACCGTTCCTTGCACAAGTTACTATTTAAAGGAGAATTTGAACAAATTGAGGAGCTGCTCCATTTTTACCTGTCACACGCTGTACCCTTGCTCTGTGTTGCTGCCAGCAGCCGCCACGTTACCTCCAAAAAGCAGGCAGCGTAGTTTTCTTTTCAGGTTTCTTAACTGATGGTATGTAGGGTGTTTACTACTAGTATGTTCCCAAGCTGAGGTTAGGTTTTTTTTAAACATCCAGAGGTATGGCTAGGAAGCCTGAATAGCAGGAATGACAGATTTAAAAGGGTCCCGCTGAAATCTGCTAGGGATTCAAGTGGCTGTTTGTGAGCAAAAGCAGACTCTCAGAGAAAGAATGTTTGCTATAGAGCAATTTCAAAGAAAAAGAGACAAAGAATTTGATGGCAGATAAGGACCGCTTGTCCCATCCAGTCTGCCCGTTGCTCCCTACCTGCACTACTGCAGCTGCAGACCATGCCTGATCTATAGCTCTTTCACCCCTCTTTCTTTCCACTATAATACCCTTGTGCATATCCCATTCATTCTTGAATGCCATCACTGGTTTTGTCCCCACTACCTCCGCTAGAAGGCTGTTCCAGGAATCCACCACCACTCTTCACTTCACCTTCACTGTCCAGCTTGAACAAGAATTCAGGCTGAAGTTTTAAAAAGGCTAACGGACTTGGGGGAGAGAGAGAAGAGGGTGGTCTTTGTTTTTCTTTTTGGAAAAGGCTTAAAGAGCAACTCTGCACTTCAGCATGTGCTTTCATAAATAGAATGTTTCAGCTGTTACAATTTATTAGAGAATACATTTTTTCATTTTCAGTGTTCCTTTCCAAGATTTATAGCACATCTTGGTAATCCATCTAAAAGGTCTGTATAGACAACGTTTGAAAACATTTGCCTCTCCTGTTTAACCTTGTAGTGCCTTGGTTTTATGACATCTTAGTGCTCACCATGACAACAGATTGTGATGTCACAAACAGCAATTGTGAGGTGAGCAGGCGAGAGTCAGATACATTTTTGAAAGACTCAGTTAAATAATTGCTGCATTATCTACAATATTTAATAGACCAACAGCAGGTGTGAGTAAAGAAACAAATAACCAGAAAATAATAGTTAAAACATAACTGGTGTAAATCTAGTGTTTCAAGTTTTTTATTATAATAAAAAGTTGCTGTTTAACAGACAGTCTAAGAATTGAACCCTGTACTTACATTTGAATAGTGCAGAGATTTTTTGAATCAACCTGCATGTACTGGAACCGACCTCCTAACAAAGATATTATTTTCAATATTGTGTATATGGGGCCGGCCTGATGGCGCTGAGGGTTGAGGCACTAGATGCCACACCAGCGACCCGTGTTCGGGAGCGGGCATGTGCCACCGGGGGTCGGCCGGGAGGAGGATTGAGGATCCCTGGGACAGCTCACCTCTGTTGCCTGTTTCAGAAATGTTCCTCCTGCTGACATTTGTGCTGCAGTCACATGGAACACTGTTCACATCTTCACTAAACAGTACAATCTGGACATAGTCTTTTGTAGACATGCTGATTTCAGGATTCCTGTAGTGCAAGGCCTGCTGTCCTGAGTGTATTTCAGAGTGTACCATCCTCCACGTTTTACTTAGGACTGCTTGGAAATCATTCCAAAGGTGTGGCCTAATGGAGGAGATATCCTTGAAGAAGATAGAACAGTTATGCAAGAACTTCCTGTAACAGTAGATCTTCAATACAGATGCAGATGTGGTATGTTATTGTGTGTGGCCCCCTGGCTAGCAAAAGATTCCATGTGATCCTAACATTGACAGCTATAGTATGAAAGGTGTGGCCTAATGGAGGAGATTCTCTCGAAGATCTACTGTTATGTTACGTTCTTACATGACTCTTCTTTCCATGTTCGTATTAGTACGTGTCACACCCATTTTGTTATGTGTCATGTCTTTTTCAGAATAGGTCATATCCATTTCAGCATGTTTCTTAACCATTTCAATTTGTGTCATATCCATTTTGATATGTCATAACTATTTCGGGTGTGTGTCATACCCATTTGGTGTGGGCCATATTCTTTTTGGTATGTGTCATGCATAACTTTGGCATGTGTCATAATTACTTCTGTATGTGCCATACCCATTCCGGTTTATGTTATAAACATTGCTGTGCATATTATACCCCTTTTGATATGTGTCATACTCACTTGTTGTGTGTGTCATAGATATTTCAGTGTGTGTCATGCCCATTTCAGTGTGTGTGTCACACCTATTTTGGTACATGTTATACCCATTTTGGTGTTTGCCATATCCATTTTATTAAGTGTCATATCCATTTTGGTATGTGCCATAATTATTTTAGCATGTGTCATATTCATTTTAGTTTTTGTCACACCATTTTGCCATGTCTAATATCCATTTCAGTATGGATTGTATCCAATTAGCTATGTGTCATAATTATTTCGGTATTTATACAATGGGGATGAGACATATTCCAGTGAAATAAACCCTGATTACGTCAGCAGAGTTAAAATAAATACCATTTATTACACCCTGAAACCTGTGCAAATCCATGCTAAACCCGCGCAAATTGTACATTTTGCAACACTACCCCATTGTATAAATAGGACACATGATGTGCACATTGTGGAATATGAAAAATATTTTCACTCCTACCTCGTGAGCACTGTATATTCCACTCGTGCCTTCGGCAGTCATGAAATATCCTGGCTGACTCTGCAGGAAGAAAAATATTTTCCATATTCCACTCGTGCCCGTCATGTATCCCCTATATACTGTATATCTCACCAATTTCAGTGTGTATCTCACATTCATTTCAGTTTGTGTCATACCCATTTTGCTGTGTGTCGTATCCATTTCAGTACAGGTCATATCCGTTATGGTATGTGTTATTATTTCAGCATGTGTGATACTGTTTTTGGTGTGTCATATTCATTTCAGGTTGTCAAACTCATTTTGGTGTGCATCATACCCATTTTGTTGTGTGTCATACCCATTTTGGTATGTGTCATAACCATTTCAGTATGAGTCATGATTATTTCTTTATGCATTATACACATTTTGGTATATCGTATCCATTTCAGTTTGGCCATACCCATTTTGGTGTGTGTCATATGTATTTCAGTATGTATCTTACCTGTTTCAGTATTTGTCCTAGCCATTTTGGTATATTTCAGTAAGTGTTGTTTGTATTTTGGTGTTTGTGGTATCCAGTTTGGTATCTGTCATACCCATTTCAGAATGTATCGTACCTACTTTGGTGTGTGATATACTAATTTTCATGTAAGAGCTTAATATGTATACCCTTGATGAAAGGAGGGACAGGGGGGACATGATAGAAACTTTTAAGTACCTCGAGGGAATCAACAAAGTCCAGGAGGGTAGCATCTTTCAGAAAAAGAGATGTGTAAGGACAAGGGGACACAATTTAAAGTTAGAGGGGGCTGGCCTAGGGGTAATGTGAGGAAATTCTTTTCACAGAAAGAGTGGTGGACGATGGAACCGCCTTCCTGGAGAGGTTGTGGGGTCTAAAACAGTGGAGGAATTAAACATGCATGGACAGACATAAGGCAATTATAGTGGGGGTTGCAGGAAATAGGCTGTTGGTTAACTAGAATCTGCCGCTTATCCAGTAGGTAGGGAAATGGGCAGACTGGGTGGGCCAAGTGGTCCTTATCTGCTGTCAAAGTCTATGTTTCTATGTATGTCATTCTGTTAATATTATACTGTCAACATTTTGTTGCTAGTCATAGCCATTTATTTTACTATGCATTATATTCTGAAGATTGTAATTTTGAATTGAATGGCTTCCCATATTTCTGCACTTTCCTAGGACATCAAATATGGTGAATTTTGCTGCCACATTCATTGCAGGTTCACCCAGTGCAGGTCAGGCTTTCCTCAAACTCCTGGGTTAAATGGCTTTGACAATGTAGTTCTCTTAGCCAGATTAAAAATTGGGGACATTCAGTGGTATCTGAAAGAATGTTGGTGTAAGAGAATTGCTCCTACAGTAGGCCAGTTACTGTAGTTCCAGTCCAGCCAAGGCTGGTAACAGACCTGAAGTGGTGGAAAGATTCTGCTATTCTTAGAGAAGGACTTCCCTTCTCCAGGACAGTGCTTCTGTCCCTTAATCATTACTTCAAGTAGCTTCGTATGAGGTCCAAACTATCCATTGCTTAACCTGACACAAAATGTCCGCCCAGGTGATAATGAGTTAAAGCATTTATATTTACTGGTTAGGGTCAGTAAACCACCACTGGCAGACCATCGTAAACTCCATAATTCATGCTTGCAAATTACGGAGTTCCATAAACCACGGTTCTATGTTGAGTAAAGTCGTGCAATGCTGCACAAAGTCGTGCAAACTCACTTTTGCGCAGTGCACTGCTACCCATCAGTTAATTTAAAAAATAAAACATGGTGAAGTCTGGGAACTCAGATTTTTGCACACCCTCGGTGTGTGATGCCCAGAGATAAACCCCTTGGGCTTCTCTTTCGGGGTTTATAGGGCATCACACACCTCAGGTGTGCATAAAATCGTTAACCACACTTCCCCATGCATTATTCTATATGTCATCACCTATGTTTAGAACAAAGTGGAACAAGACGGAGCAGACAGTGCAACCACAATGTGACATAATGCTGAAATGTGTATGAGAATCAACACTGTTAATGGGTCTGAAGAAGTGGCGAAGGCCACAAAACTGTCGCCCTGGCTTTCAAGTGTGAATATAAAAAACTGAAATAAAAGCAGCCAAACTGCAAGTTTTGAATCAGTGAATTTCATCCTTCCTATCTTAAGCACAGTACTGTTGTTGCCAATGTTCATGGGCACTACGTGGTATTCCCTGGGCCGTTAGGTGTTATGTGTCCTCCTGACAGGGGTGTTGATACATCTGGGGGTGTGACGGGGGACATCCTGTGCTGTAGGGTGTTTTCAACTCTCCCTTAGCTATGGATGGCAGTGTCGCATGGGACTGTTAGACCAGCTCTTGCTGGTGTAATCCCTAGTGTATCCTCTGTCCTTTGGAAGCTTTTGAAAATCCCAACTTAGGGGATGCTGCACCCCTGTTGTGGCACAAGCCCTCTGTTTGCCATGGTGCAGTCAGATGTCCACCACAAGCACAGTGCAAGTCTGCCTGGCACAGGCTGACCCCTTCTGGTGCAGGCTGTGTTGGAAAATCAGGAGTGACGCACAGTGTGGTGCAGGGTGCCCTTGTGCCATGTCTGTTTGATGCCAGCACTGAGCGTCATTCCCAGCCCTTTGACAGTCAAGCCCCTTGTCTCTGTCTCAAGGGAAAGTGTTCCCTCCAAGCCTCCAAGTCCTTCATTTGAAAGTCTGGTCCCTGCAGAGCTAGAGATTGCTTGGTTAAATCTTTCAGCTCAGGTGTTGGAAAGTTTAAAACTGTCCCAAAAATCAGCTACCAGAAAAACGTATTCCTCTGTGTGCAAGCATTCCTATATTCGGTGCAAATACCTAACAAGAATATTGCTCCAGATAAGTCTGTGGATTCAGACATTCTGGAATATTTTCTGTACTTAAAAGAGAAAGGCCTGTGCCCATTTTCTCTTACGGTACACTCTTTCAGCTGTGTCGGTTTACAGATCACACAAGGTGAGAAGTCTGTAGCCTCCATTGGTATTTCTAAAAGATTTTTCAAAGGTCTTTATTTATTTGGTTTTATTGACCGGGTAAGCACACTAGACAGCTACATGCCTATTTTCAGGTATGACCCAGGAGGTTACATAATGAGCAGTACTTGGAAGACACATCAGCACTAAAAAGGGGTGAAACAATGAGGGTATAAATTTAAATAACATGTAGTGCAGTAGTCAAGAGCTTTAGAAAAAACGTGAGATACCTTAACTACCTTTACGCTCCAGCTAAGCAGCCTTGCTGCTTGTGGGATTTGAACTTGGTCCTGTCCATCTCGTGCAGGAAGACCTCTGGTTTTATTTTTGAGAATTTCTATTTTATTTCTAAAATAGAAGTTTATAGAATTATAGCAGTAGCAGAGTGCCAATATTTGCAAGGAGTTCCCAAAGCTAAGTGCTAATTTCATAATTTTTTGTAATTTAAAATGTTTATTTTATATGTTGATTTAGGTGAATGTGAAAGAAGACAGTATTGCCTACAGGAAGGTGTACAATTTATGTAATAAATGTTTGCTGGGAGTGAGGGTGGTCACCTCAGTTCTCCTTCAGTTGTTCAGTTCTAATGCAGTTCATTCTATGTGTATGTTTAAGTAATTTGTGTATGTGCCTTTTGTGGTATATAATTTGTTTTTTGTAGTAATTAAGTGCATTTTAATAAATTCAACAAACAAGAACAGACAATTAGCTGATAACAAAGACAAAACAATCACACATCCCCAACTGTGTACACACACAGTGTTTTGTCTACTTAGGTGGATTTTTCTTTTTTATACAGTACCACTAAATGTAAAAATACAGTATACCCATCTCACAAGATTCATGTCATCTTGTGAGTTGGGTATTTCACTGTTGATATCTTGCCCTGTTGGGTGCATCACATTACATACTGAACCAATGAGAGAGTACCTTTTACAATGCTGATGACATCACAATAGCCATGTGCAGCACTGAAACCAGCAGTCGAAATCGAGAGGAATGGTTAAATCTTCATACAAACAGCATGTTTCAGTGGTTAGCCTAATACTGTTTATGTATTGTTATTGTATGTCAGACTTTTCCAGATTTCATTTATTTATTTTCTTTCTATATTAATTTTTGTTGTTAATGCTTTTTATTGAATTTGTCAAATACCATAAAACAGACAAATAATGCATACCATGAGAGCAATACAAGCTGCATACATAGTACAAAAGAAACACAAAACTGAACATAGCCAGCCAGCGTGATAGTGGTACAGAAGTGACAGTGTTCAGGGAAAAAGCAAGACTTTTCCAGATTTTAAATAAACAACACAAACAAACAAAAAAGATTTAAAAGCTATATCTAGTAGAGTCAGAATAGTCAGTTTATCATAATTTGTGAGGAGCAGGACTTTTATAACTCTCTTATGGCTGTACCACATGAGTTATTGCACTGCCCCCTCACGCATGAAGATAAATTGCATATTTTGAGTCCACCTACGAATGTCCCCTATATTGAATATAATGTTTATCTATTGAAATATGCCCTAATAAACTGGATTGCATCAAATCTCATTGAACCCTTCCCTGATTTTTGAGAATATTATCATCTGGACTTGCTGATCTGTTGCTGTGGCAGCCTGTGGGTAGTGTGGTGCTGTAATTTTTTCTAACAGAGTCTGAGGGGCTTTCTCGATTTTAACTTGTTTAAAAAAAATTTGAAAAACTGCTCATTTTAGAAAAGCATATTAAATGGGCATTTTGTGTCAGCAGATGATTGTAGCAACAGATGTTCTGTTATTGTGTTTTATAAAGTGGTTAGGGGGAATTTATTTATTTCCTTAAGCGCACACCTTCGGGCATAGGTGCTTGTTTACAAAGTATCCACGTCAAATTTTGTTGCTTAAAGGACAGTAAAATGTTTTTATCAATTTCAGTAGAATATAGTCAAGACAAATATAATGTGCTAGATATTTAAGATTAGGATAAGCCATATAATTTATTTATTTATTTATATTTGAAAGTCGAAATTACAACCTTTGAGTCAGGGTCTCATTTACAAAGGCACCTCATCGTAGGGAGGGTAGACATGGGTACAGTGTGAGATACAACAGTGGTAACATACAGGTGCAATACAGATAATAACAAAACAGTGTGACATTTCAGCACATGTGTAACCCCTAGATGGCGCTATCCCAGGGGCTACTACCCCTGCCTGATTTGCCACTAACAGGTTGAGGGGCCTGGATCCAATGGCGGGTGCCTCCACCCAGAGGTCAGGGTTTGCAATAGTTAAACTTACTTGGTCACAGCCCTCTGGGACACTGCAACCCCCCTTTCTTCCCACTAGTGGCCCACTCAATATATCAGAATTACCTTCACAGTATACACTTACCCCCAGGACTAGTTCCGGCACTGGGACCTCCTGTGAAATAAGATACAGTGCAACAATCACAGTACAGTACTTTAACATAGACAAATACCTCAGGCAATATAACTTTGCTGAAACAAGCAGCTCTGATTTATTTAGGGGAATATAACAAGGACAGGGGGAAATCAGGTTAATTAGCTTATCACTTTACTATCTACCTATGGCTCTGTGCACGGGCCTATCCCTACCAGTTACTGTCCCTGGGTACCCAAGCCCTAGTGGCTAGTCCAAACCGTGGCAGCTGGTAGGGACCCTTTCACACAGTGAAAAGAAAAATTAGTTTAAACAGTCAGCAGTACAGTGATTCCATTTGGATTTAATGTGGCAATTCAACAGGGAGCGACCTTGAATTAGTACACCGACCTCCAAACAAGATAGGGTCCTTCAACGTCAGCAGGGCTAATCTTGAGCTCCACGAGACTCTTCACACATTTATATGGTAAAAAGAAAGTACTATACCAGGCAGGCTGCTTCTCTATCCCAATCTCATTACTGCACAATACCCGGGAGAACACACAGCAGATTCAGTTCCTGACAGACCGAGTGCAATTCAACAATTTCTCCAGTCTTCTACAGGGTGAGCCTGGTTTCTACTCTTCAGAGATCCTTTGATTCTTTTCACAGGACTGATTCAGTCCTAACAAGCAGTTACACAAGCTGCAGACCGGAACTCTGGGCCTTACACACGTTTTTTGACTGAAACTGTGCACTGAAGGAGCACAGGGTTTCTTTCCCTTCACTCCAGAGCTAAACTGAAACTCCAACAGACAAAACCGGCACTTCCTTTGAGTTCCTCCAGTTCTTGACTGGATTGGCTGTCACTCACAATAGACTGCTGCTGTTGGTCCAAAAAGGCGCCGAAGTCTAAACTACATCTCCCAGAGTCACTGCCCATACAATCCTCTTGTGGCTGGCTCAGATTATGAGTCCAAGTTCTGATTCGTCCAAGGCACCATTTTAGAGCTAGCTTACCCCACACTGATTGGTCCAGTTCAGCAGTTCAAAACCAGAATGGGGAACTAGGCAGACACAGTTCTGACTGCAAAGAAAGCAGGTTAGACAAACTGTAATTTCATTATTACTGTAAATGATTTCTGGCAAACAGTTACATCTTTCAGATAGGTTCCCTTTGCACTCCTAGTGACTGCAAAAATGGAGTGAATTGGCAGCAGCTCGAGTGGTACTCAAACAGAGAAGCACACAGTCCCTCATACAAACTAATTATGTCTGCAAGCAGACAGCTCTTAAAGAGACAGTACCAGAGGCTCTAAAAACACTCACTGATAAATGGCTTAAACGCCAAACACCATTCAGGTTTGGAGCATTCAAGCAAGCTCCTGGAAGTCTTTTGGGAACCCCCATTTGCAGGGGGGTTACACATGTAATGCAAATTTTTTTTATTTTTTCATTTATTTAAGTAATCTGATATACACCTTTGAGCAAACTGCTCATTTACAAAGGTTCCTCATCAGTAACCGATAACAAAACGATGTTGTAAAATCATGCACAATGAAGTTTACAATTAATGTTGAAAAATAACAAACAATAATGTAAAATCATACACAGTGAAGTTTACAATTAAAACTGAACAATAATGTGGCAGCCTTAATGAAGCATTGTCAAGCAGAACAGACAGAGGGAGAACAGCAGAAACTATGAGAAGCAACAGCTATGTAGGAAGTCATAAGTATGGAAATGATAGAAGCATGCAGTACTTACAAGTACTTTGTCCACTAGGTAAATCAGTAGAAGCGATCAGTAGTGCATGTGAAGTGTGTGACAGGGGAGGAAGGGGTTATTGTTTGTTGCTGTCTCAGTATGCACGTTCAAAGGGTATTGGAAGCAAGTACAGTTGGAATAGAGGGCTGTGTGCAGTGTTTTTTTTAATTTGGGCAATAAATGGGACGTTTAGTAGGGGATCGTGCAACTTATTCATCCAGCCTACAGCCCTAATGGCAAAGGAGCACTTTCTTAGATTAGTTCTGCAGAGAGGCAGTTCGAGGGCAGATCTTGCCATGCTTCTGGTACCAAATACATTGTTAACAAGGGTTGATGCAGTTGTGTATGGCCAGGGGGGAGACCCAGCACTGCCCTTTTAGCAAGTAGACAGGTTTGGTATCTTAATCTAACATACAGGGGTGGCCAGTTGATAAAGGAGTACAGGGTGCAGCTGTGGGTGAGCTTGTGAGCCCCTATTACAAAGCGACAGGACTTATTGCATATCATTGTGTCCCTGTTTAATACGGTGTCACTAGCAGCAGCATACACAGGGAGGCCAAAGTTGATGAGGGACAGGACTGTGCTAGCAACAACTACTACGCATCTAGCTTCAGCTGTGAGTTTGTGCTGGTTTCTATTCAGGGCACACAGTCTTCTATTTGCCATGGCAACAATACTGCCCACATGTGGGGCAAAGGATAGGGCATCATTCAGTGTGACACCAAGATACTTGAAGGTTCTACTTGTTCCAGACTTTGTCCCTTATCATTAAGGATGACCAGTTTGGGGGTCTTTTTCAGTTTTGGGCCCAAAAACAACACAGTTTTCATTTTTTTTGTATATTTCAGAACCAATTTGTTGGAAGTTGGCCTATGGGTCAGCATATATTTCACAGTGGCTAGTATTTCTGGAGAAGATGAACGCACATCTGCATATAATAATACCCTTGCCAATTGGCAGGCCTCAGGTAAATTATTAATAAACAGACCAAACAAGAGGGGGAAGAGTATTGAATTCTTGGGCACCCCAATGGATACGCTCCTTATTACAGAGAGTAGGACATCTATTTTTACTCACTGGGAATGGATTGTGAGGTAACTATGGAACCAAGCTACTGTATCCAGAGATAGGCCTAGAGAGGAGAGCTTGTCAAACAGTAGCTTGTGATGGACTAAGTTGAAGGCCTTGATCAGATCAATATAGATGGCTCCAACCGTGTCTCCGCTCTCAAGGGCTTCGTGCAAGTAGCTAGTGTGTTCAGCTAGGACAGTGCAGGTACTGTGCATTTTTCTGAACTCATACTGTTGTCAGCATTGGATATTGTATTTTTCTACGTAGATGACCAGTTGGTCTGAAAGTATTTGCTCCAGGGCCTTGGACAGTGGGGACAGGATGGAAATAGGCCTGTAGTTAGCCAGATTAGAGCGGTCACCATTTCTCAAAACTGGTGTGACTTAGTGTAGTTTTTCATACCCCAGGAAACTGCGAGTACTGTAGCGAAAAGTTAAAAATCTTGGAGAAGGTGTGTGATGAATTATACAGTGCTGCTGGCAGCTTCATGTCAGCTGCGCTAGCCCTGGTTTTACCCAAAACTCTTGATATATTTTAGGGTGTCTTTGGTGTAGATTCTAGAAGTGGAATTTAGAGTGCTCTGTCTCAGGGCTGTGTCTGTTGGGGCTCCAGTGCCGCTTCTTTTTCACAAGTCAATCGAGACGGGCTCCCAGGCATGACTGCACTTAGATCTGTAAAGGCTCTGTTGAATTTGTTTTCTAACTCCATTGGAAATACTGCTTCCTTATTGATCAGGACCTGTGTGTGCATTTAGAGCTGATACAAGGGTAAAAATGCTGTGTGCCTTTTTAACACCCTACCAATATCAGTGCCTTTTTAATTCCTCATGCCTTCACAAACATGGCTGCCACCTTTTACACTTAAAAACCGCCTAGGCCCTAAAATTGAACTCCCTCAACATAATAATATAGTCCCCTCCTTAGATACATACACAAATTAAAATGATGTACTACTTACAGTTAAGGTCTTTTTTAAGCAACTTTTCCATGGCTACCCCCACCACACACACACACACACACACACACACCTTACCTCCCCACCGGGGAAATATTTGCTGCTTGCTCTACCCCAGATACAGTTGAATCCTTGACTTTTTACTGAAGCCTCCTGTTGTGTGTGTTTGTGTGGGGAGATATGAAAATTTAGCCTGTAAAATTCTGCAGAAGTTTGAATTCCTGCATTCCAAGATAAATATACTATCTGTTGAATGTGTGGATAGACAGATGCTTGACAGCTGGGGAAGGACTACTTCTTACTAGTTACTTTTTTAACAACAGAAAAACACAGTTTTAAATAAAAAAAGGTTTACTTTTTTGTGTAAATGTTCTCAGTGTACCCATTCTAAGCATCAAATGAAACTGCCTTGCCTTACCCTTTATAATTGCCCCAAGACACTTTGATGTTAGCTGTGTGGCTGGCACAGAGCACTTCCAAGGACTTAAGGCACTCCCCTTGCAGCGTTATGCCTCACTAAGCCCCAGGGCATGCATTGTTCCAGCACATCACACACCCCGTTAAGTCTTATTGCATACTTAGTTCTGTTATAAAAGCCGAAGTAGCAGCACACTGAGTTCACTATGTCACCTAAGTTCTAGAATACTAGGAATACAATTCTGGAATGCTGAGTGTCTTTGTACATCTGGAATAGAAATGTTGCTTGTCATTTGCTTTTAGCATTTGGATTAGTAAAGATATTACAAGTAATACTTACTATAGTACGCTATAGTGGTTTGCTTACTTAGTGGATCGTGACAGTTGCAGCATTAAGCTGAGGTGTCCTGGTATGCTGATTGAAATATTCCAAACAAGGGATACAGCAGCTGGGATGAGGGCTGGGAAGAGACATTGCAGTGAAAAAAGGGGAGAGTACACGAGGAAAGAAGTGTGCAGGACCTTTGTTTTTTTGAGAGGGGCGCTAGTGAGCTGTAGGGATTTTAGGGAAGCTGTCTTCAGCAGTGTACTTACGAGAGTTGGCTGCTCTTTGATATGTTGGGAGACTGGCAGCACTCGCTGTCGAGCTAGCTGCAACTTGGGTGGAGATGAGCCTGCGGTGGTGTAGATTTAAGTGGGTGGTGAGGTGGCACAGGCATCCCCCTTCCTTCAAACACCCCCAAACGCAGGGACATTTTTATTCAGAAATCTCTGTTTAGCAGTGACTGCTATACAAAATGAATTTTATGCAGCAGCAGACAAGATTTGGGTAGCGTTTAAGGTTGTGTAGGCAGAGTTCTGTTTAGTACCCCAGAACTCTCGTCTCCACCCACCCCTATGCACACTGGCTCACAGATATACATTTTGGTGACATACACATTTTAGGTTAGAAGGGATTCTAGGTCCATCATGTCCCCACTTCTGATTTTCCAGCTCCTTTCTGTTTCATGTCTTTTCTCTTGTTTCCGAACATCATCTTTTCTTCCGTCTGTCCATCTTTTGTGTTATTTCCTTGTTTATTTTTTAGTTTTTGTGTTCCTGCCTTGCCTCATTTGCCTTGTGCTTTGAACACAGAGCTGTAAACCTGCAAACCCAGGTTTGAAAACCAAAACTGGCCTTGTGCAAGTCATGTAACCTCCCACACTGTTTAATCTCTTTCTGCTGTTTGAATTTCCCAACGTGCTGACAACTGTAACAACATTCTCCTAAATTGTACAGTGTAAGTGCCCATGCCAGCACTTTCCCCTCATCACAGTGCTGCCACTCATTAAATATTGTAAAGCCCATGTCCCCCCAGTCTGAGTCCCAGCAGTCCGTGTGGTTAGAGGGTAAGGGGAAGGGGTAGAAGGATGTCCCAGGAAGGAGGAGGAAGCCATATTACTGAGATGTGGGACCATTTTGCTCCATTGAGTGAGGGTATTGACACAGTCCCTCAAGTCTTGGAAGCTCATCAGTTGCAAAGAGACCCAGAAAGGCTGCAAAGACTGTGAAGCCCCCAGTTTTGCCTCCATCTTTCTACTGTCCTTGTCCGGGGTACTGGCCCTGCCTGGAGACGGCGCCTTGACTCCATCTATGTCCTCCTCAGAGGACAATAAATCATCTAACCGCCGCAGGCTCCTGTTACCCTATTATTCATGTATTACCTGAGAAGGGTTTTATGATATTTTATCATAGTTATTTATAAAGTTTATTATTTTGTTTTAATTTGTTTACAGTGGTCCTGCTGTACTGTGTTTGTAATGGCACACTGAGCCTCTGGGCAAGGGTGCCAGCTTGAAAAAAAAAAAAAAAAGACTACCACTTACTACTACTTCCTTCGGCTGCCAAGTACTCTTTGTACCGGTGATTCCTGGTGGAAATGTACCAGGTGCTTGACTTTGAGGATTATGCAAGCCGTGATCTGGCAACCCTGCCGTTGGAACTCCTCGCCGTTCCCAGTATCAATACTGTGGTTGTTTCTCCACAGCCCGGAGAAATGGAGGAGTCATCCAGGGCCTTGTGGAGGTGTCCCATTTACAGTCCAGCCATTCCCCAGGGACCTCTTCATGCAGTACCACACACCCACAGGGTCTGCTGGTGACCTACCTCACCCCACTTCAGGGCTTCAGGTGCTGTAAACCCCACTGGGGCGACAGACCCTCATGCATGAACAACCTTTAGATGTAGATTCCACCCACATGGATGGATGCTTTTGTAAGGAAGATATTTACTTCAGCATATGCCCTCACATGTATCACTGCACATCAGGCACATATGGTGACCTGTAACTAGCGCCTGTGGCTGCAGTTGCACAGCCTGCTGACTGCACTTCCATAGAGCGACACAGTCAGTTAAGCCATCAAACTTTCCACCTGGAGTCTGGTGGTAGCACGGTATTAATTGAGAGCATCTTATAATGCCATTGAGGTGACCTCCAGACCGGTGAGAACTGCAGTAATAAAAACTGGGTTGAGGGTCCTTTACCAGGGATCAGTGCCAACCATAACAACAACAAAAAAAGTAAAAACAAGGCACTGCATCACCATGTGATCTGAAAGCAACACAAAATGAGTTAGATTAAATGCACGCTGAATAGTGTTAAAATTATGTTGATCTTAGTCTTTTCAGGAAATATCTAAAAGAGAAAAACAAAGTTAGTTGCTTGTTTTTTTTTTTCTCATTTAGATAGTTCCTGATGAAGACCTAAGGTCAAAGAGAAGATTTTTAACTCTATTTTCTATTTTCAGCGTGCATGTAATATAACAACAAAAAAAGGTGACTCCTCTTTTTCTTTACCTTTTTCGCTGTCCTCACTTTTTATTTCCTGTAGTATACCCCTTTGGCTTGGGCATATCCCTTTTAGTTGCTAAATGCGACCTGTACCCATTGCATACGACCCTAATTTAACTCCTCTTGACAATGGGAACTGTCTGTGGGTGTGTGCTATTGGATCGGTTTGAACTAGCCTTGACACAGGGTACATCCCTGTCAGGGGCGTAGCTACAAGGGTGCAGGGGGTGCAGTCGCACCTGGGACCATGAGGTTTGAGGGGCCCAAATCATAATTGTAATGTTTATTCAAAACTGGGGGGGGCCCTATAACATATCCTTTCACCCAGGCCCTCTGGGAATTTGCTACGCTACTGATCCCTGTTGCTTGCATGAAATGCTGGCCAGTTTTTCTTCTGTGGCTTTTTGGTTTATCTCCCTCAACAGGGTTGGCTGTTGAGTCTAGCAGTCTCAGGGATGGCTGGGAAGATGGATGCATGTTGTCTCCTTAGGGCTGAGTCGCCCTGCACTGCCACATGCACCACATTTTTCCCCTGCCCACATAGTATATCTGTTTAAAAGAAAACAAAAATGGGCTCCTTTAGTGGTGGCTTGTTAATTGCTATTTAGGAGTCATTTAGCAGTTTTCTGCTACTTGGTACACTTATGCCATCTCAGTTACAAAGGGGTCCCATTCTTGTCTACCCCTTTTTAACTTGAAGCAGCAATATTTGTTTGTCACCATGTATTTTTTTTCAACAATATTATTTTCCCAGCAAAATCATCAATATACACATTTTTTTTTTAGTTTTCTTTCATTCCTTAAGGAAGCTATGGGATTTTGAAGTGTTTAAAAGTTCCAGCTCCTATGCCATAGCCCCAGTGAGATCGTGCATGTTTGGGATATTCAGGTGGACATGCTCAAGCGCATCTTCCCATGCATCTTCTGACTATACCATTTTTGGGGGGGCTGGCGCATCTCAGATGTGCTCGCAGGCACTTGCGTGATTTTGCAGGAGACGTTTGAATACGGGGGACCAAGTCTTTTGTTTTCACTGATTGTGCAGTTTCCTGTGGTCATTTCAAAGGGCGGGAAGGGGGAGGCCTTGAAGGCAGCCCATTTTATGTTGCTCGCTTTCATTTGGGAGAGTAGGTCTTTTGTGATCCACCTGGGTGCATTCACCTCTCATGCGATGGGGTGGTTTAAGGGAAATGTCTATCTTGGATGCATAAGAGGGCATCCGTGAGGAAACCTACAGCAGCAGTGACATCCTGGAGGGAGTGGAGGGTGTGCCAGTTTACAGCCCTGACATCAGTGATCAGGCAGTTGGTGTTGCAGGAGGTGAAATTTATAAAAGACCGGTATATTTGTTTTGGGGGGGGGTTACACCTGGATTTAGATGACCAGATAATATAGGTGGGGGGTGATCGCTTATGGAGTCTGACAGGATCCCAGCATGGAGGATCCGGTCATCCCTGTTTGTTACTATCCAGTCCAATAATGAGTGGTTTTGGGATCGGCTGTTGCTTCTTGTGGGCAGGGTGATGGACTGTGAGAGATTGTACTGTTTGAGTAGGTCACTGAAATCTGCTTCACTGGGACTTAACCAGTTGAGGTTGAATCCCCTAGTATTATAATTTCCCTATGGGATGAGAGTTGTCCCAGGCGTGTTAATAGATTTGTTAATCCTGGGATGCCTTCTTTTGGAGGGCTGTAGCAGCATGCAGTGTCACTCTTTCTGTTAGATCCTAGAGTAATTTCAGTAATGAGTCACTCTCTGGGGGCGCTGGCATCTGAGTATAGGACATGGTTAGATGTAAGAGGGTCTCGGAAGCATAATAGCACTCCTCCACCTTTCTTTTTACTGGATCTGTCATGCCTTAGCATGGAGTAACCGGACAGGAGGTAACCAGTGTCTGGGATGGCCGGTTTAAGCCAAGTTTCAGTGAGCCCAAGAACATTTGGCTTATAGAAAGACACCCATGCTTCAAGGTCAGCAAATTTGGCAGGGAGACTGCATCTATTGAGGTGAGCACCCTTTAGCCCCATTGTGCTGGCCCATGCTTAATTTGAGTAGGTGATAGAAATATTTAAGGGACCCGGATTGTTCTCTGCATCACCTGACAGTAGCAGCAGTGAGATCAGAGGGTCACAGGCATGGCTTATTAGGACAGGGGAGGTAGTTAGAGTGTAGACGAAGAATCCAAGCAGAAGGCGCTCTCTGTTGGAGAGGAGAGATAGGAGAATGGAGCTGAGGGGTGTGTGCTCCCACTGATCATCCCTCAGTAGCGGCTCGTCTAGCTTGTGGCAATGGTGGGAGCTGGACAGTTCTGCCTGGTCAGCGACCAGAACAGTTGCGCAGAGGTCAGTTCCCACTAACAGCCCAGTGAGTAGGGCAGCTATCAGGGTAAACATGATAAGCTTCATGGGGGGTCGGCTGGGCTCTAAGGAAGCAGCAGGATTAAAATAGAGGGGGTGGGTTTTAATTTAAGGCAAGCAATAGCGGAAGCTAGGGTCAGGTAGCTATGTCCTCCTTGCCTGAGTTGAGATGGGTGAGCCTCGGGTAAGGTTGAATGTTTGTTTGAGATGAGGGCTATTGGAAGCAACCAAGTGATATTAGAGCAATATGGGATGGCTGGGAAAGAACAAGAGTCTGAATGTACGTGGGTGTAGGAGTGGGCTGATTGGTTTCATCTGATGTCACTTCCTATAAGACTAGCACTAGCTTAGGGTAGGCGGGTGGCAAGTACCGAGCAGTGTTGGGTGTTACTTTTTCTATTACTTTCTATTACTTTTGCAAACTTGTTCCAGAAAGCTCTGTGCAGTCACTAGCAAGGATGGAGAAGTACTAGAAAAAGTAATACACCTTACAGTTACAATTAATTATGTCTTTATAATAACTGGCAAGGAATTTTTTCTATGGGCAGAAAAGGTTGATATTCGCCGTACCAACCAGCTGGTTGTTACGACAAACACACGCTCAGGTTAAACAGAGTGCAGCACGAGCCTCACAGCTGCTGTTCTCTCACCCACTCAAACAACCACCACCGCCGAGAAGAAAACACTTTCCCCAGGACCTCCTGACATAAATCTTGTTTACCTCGAACCACTCCTGTGAGCAGGCAACCCCATCACACATCGTCTTGTCAAAAAAAAAAGTTCCAACGTAAGAAAGAAAAAAAAAAAAAGACACCTGTACTCTGGTGGGAAAAAATTCCTTGCCAGTTTATTATACAAAATAAAAGATTGGGGACTGTGTGAATGAGAATTTAATGTACACCCTTGGGGTGGGATGCTTTCATAAACCCCTCGGGTTTACTCTAGCATCCCACCCCTCGGTGTGCATTAAATTCTCATTATCACTCTCTCCCCATTCATTATTCTCGATGTACCCTAGATGATGCTTATCCCAGGGCTACTACCCCTGCCTGATTTGCCACTAACAGGTTGAGGGGCCTGGATCCAATGACGGGTGCTTCCACCCAGAGGTCAGGGTTTGCAGTAGTTAAACTAACTTGGTCACAGCCCTCTGGGACACTGCAACCCCCTTTCTTCCCACTAGTGGCCCACACAATATATCAGAATTACCTTCACAGTATACACTTACCCCAGGTCTGGTTCCGCACTGGGACCCTCCTGTGAAATGAGATACAGTCAACAATCACAGTACAGTACTTTAACATAGACAAATACTCAGGCAGTATAACTTTGCTGAAACAAGCAGCTCTGATTTATTTAGGGGATATAACAAGGACAGGGGAAATCAGGTTAATTAGCTTATCACTCTAATAATTCATTTATGGCTCTGTGCACAGGCCTATCCCTATCAGTTACTATCCCTGGGTACCCAAACCCTAGTGGCTAGTCCAAACTGTGGCAGCTGGTAGGGCCCTTTCACACAGAGAAAAGGAGAATTAAACAGTCAGCAGTACAGTAATTCCATTTGGATTTAATGTGGCAATTCAACAGGAGTGACCTGAATTAGTACTCACGATTCTCCAAATAAGATAGGGTCCTTCAATGTCAGCAGGGCTCACTTGAGGTACACAAACCTCTCACACATCCATATACAAGAAAGCACTACACCAGGCAGGCTGCATCTGTATCCCGATCGCAATTACTGCACAATACCCGAGAACACACAGCAGATTCAGTTCCTGACAGACCAGTGTAATTCAACAATTTCTCCAGTCTTCTACAGGGTGAGCCTGGTTTCTACTCTTCAGAGATCCTTTGATTCTTTTCACAGGACGGATTCAGTCCTAACAAGCTGTTACACAAGCTGCAGACCGGAACTCTGGGCCTTACACACGCTTTTTGACTAAAACTGCACACTGAAAAAGCACAGGGCCTTCCTTCCTTCACTGCCAAAGCTCAACTGAACTCCAACCGACAAAACCGGCATTTTTTGAGTTCTCCCAGTTCTTGACTGGATTGGCTGTCACTCACAATAGACTGCTGCTGTTGGTCCAAAAAGCACTGAAGTCTAAACTACATCTCCCAGAGTCACTGCCCATACAATCCTCTTGTGGCTGGCTCAGATTATGAGTCCAAGTTCTGATTCGTCCAGGCACCATTTTAGAGCTAGCTTACCCCACACTGATTGGTCCAGTTCAGCAGTTCAAAACTAGAATGGGAACTAGCAGACACAGTTCTGACTGCAAAGAAAGCAGGTTAGACAAACTGTAATTTCATTATTACTCTAAATAATTTCTGGCAAACAGTTACATCTTTCAGATAGGTTCCTTTGCACTCCTAGTGACTGCAAAATGAAGTGAATTGGCAGCAGCTCTGGTGGTACTCAGAGAAGCACACAGTCCCCCTATACAACTAATTATGTCTGCAAGCAGACAGCTCTTAAAGAGACAGTACCAGAGGCTCTAAAACACTCACTGATAAATGGCTTAAATGCCAAACACCATTCAGGCTTGGAGCATTCAAGCAAGCTCCTGAAGTCTTTTGGGAACCCCCATTTGCAGGGGTTACACCCTTCCTGGTTTGGGAAAGCTTGACGTCCATACAAGCAAGTACTCCCCATAAGTTTCAACTGCAACCATATATTTGCATTAGGCTTGCACATGTAATCATCAGTCAATATATCATTTTACCAAGAACACATTTCTGAAACATTGCAGTACGTCACTTTACACAGTATTACACACACATTGTACCATAACTCAAGTTATTACCTCTTGTACATGAAACCTGAAGAGAGGGGCCCTTCCCTATCAGTTACCTTGGGGCTGGATGGGGCAAGGCACCATACTTAGAGGGCAACACAAGTAACTTGGAGTTAGCACTGACGCCAGTTTGGGCAATGAGTTCGGGACACATACACTCCTTTATGGACAACATTGAGAGGCAAGTCCACAGGCCTCCCAAGAAAATCATAACTGAGGTGCACCACAGGCTTTACAGCTTGACCAGTCTTTCTAGGGGAACTGTTACAGTCTCTGCACTCTGAGCCTCATTTTCAGCATTGTCCTCACTTGTCAGGAGTCTCCTGGGGTAGAGAGGCTAGAACTTGGGGCACTTTCAGCTCCAGGAGTTACAGTTTCTGAGTCCACAACATTTGGCTCGCATGGAGAGCTTTCGGACACTGGCAGTGGACTGTCAGGGCACTCAAAATACTCTTCTTGTTCGGGTGTATCACCAGTCTGCCCCAATCTATCATTTTCCTCCCCTGAAAGCTCAAACAGTTCAACCATGCACAATGATTCCATTTCATCTGATCTGATGCTTTGCACTTCACTTTCTGGGAGCATTGGCTCCAGGGATGAAGCTGGGGGCTTAGACAGTCCAGAAGGCCCAGCTTCATCTCCAGTATTGACTAGGGATTGCCCCAAACAATTGACTCAGTTCGTAAGAAGGATAGTATTCAAAGTCACTCTCACTTTCTTCCGATATGGACTGACAGTCATGCTCAACTGGGACTTGTGGAGGGAACACTTTAACTTTGCTTCTGTAGGTGCAGACTTTCTTGATCTTTTCTTAGCAGCAGCTCTAGTCACTGGTCCAGAGGGCATCTTCTAGGGCTCAGACTCAATTAAGATTTGTCCAATGGGCAGTAAATGATTTCTATGCATTGTTTTTTACATCTTTTGAATTATTCTCAGGCCTTACTTTGTACACTGGCAGATCATCTAGTTTGCCCACTACAATGTGAGGGAGATGGTGCCATCTGTCAGCAATCTTGTGCTTGCCATGCAGTCCCAGATTTCTTAGCAATACCCGTCTCCTCCTGGAGTTCCTGTGCTTTCACCTTTTATCATACCTTTCTTTGTTGGCCAGATTTCTTTTGGCAGCCATGGTTTGCCAGTTGGTACGCATGAGTTAGCTGGGCCTTAACTTTTGCAATACTGTAAATAGTTGTCAGCTTGAACCCATCAGGAGAGACCCCAAAACACACATCTACTGGTAGTCGAGCTTCTCTTCCAAACATCAGGCGTAGGGGAGAATCCAGTGGCATCACTTTGGTGCAGTTATAAGCATGTACCAGGGTGCTAATTTGTTGGCTCCATCTAGGCTTGTCCTTTGGGTGCAGGGTGCCTAAGCATATCTAGCAAAGTGCGGTTGAAACGTTCAGGCTGTGGGTCCCCTGGGGTGGTAAGGAGGTTCTGGACTTTCGTGACTCCCACAGAGAAAGCATCTCTTTGATCAGGCGACTTCAAAGTCTCTCCTTGATCAGAATGGATTCTTTGTGGAGCCCCATAGTGAACAAAAAGTTTTCTACAAGTACTTTGGCCACAGTGGATGCTTTCTGGTCTTTGGTGGGAAAGCTTGGGCATATCTCGTGAAATGGTCAGTGACCACCAACACATTACTGATATTTCTTTGATCTGACTCCAAACTCAGAAAATCAATACAGACCAGCTCCATGGGTGCACTGGTGGTGATGTTAACAAGGGGCAGCCCTCTGGGCAAAGCTTTCCTCTGAAGCAGCGACTACAAGTTCGAATGTGTTGCTCCACATCAGCCCCATCTTAGGCCAATAGAATCTGGATCTCACCAAGTCAAGTGTTCTGTCTATACCAAGGTGCCCCATGTGGTTGTGCAAGGATCTCAGTACTGAGTCTCGAAAGGCAGTGGGCAGCACTAGTTGTTGTTTGTCTACTTGTCCTCTGTCTACTGTTTCTCTGTATAACAGTTTATTGATCAGTTTCAACTTAGGACCTTCTTTGTATAACAGTGCAGTTCTCAAATCAGTGGAGCGTAATTTGGACACATCTTTCCTGCATAGGGGCTTCTAAAGCTGCTTTGATCATGGGATCGCGGGATTGAGCCCACGAATACTGTCATTGTCCAGCTGAGGCAGTGCACCAATGTCTTTGCAGAAAAGTGGCAATAAGCAGCAGGTATGCAATTCTCAGAGGCTCCCAAGCAATCCACCATGCAGTCCACTGCGTCCGTGGACATTTGTTCCCTCCTGTCAAACTTCCGCAGAGTGCCCGATGTCAGGTTCTGCCAATCGGACCCAATCATTCTGGGGAACAGGCCCCGGGAGAGAGCATCAGCATCTATGTGGTTCAGACCTGCTCGGTATTCGAGAGCATAGTCATATGTAGATAATGCAGAAAGCTACCTATGGCCTGTGGCATCCAACTTAGCTGAGGTCTGCACATAGGTCAAAGGGATTATTGTCAGTTTTACTAGTATTTTAGCCCCATACAAGTACTCATGGAATTGGTCAACAATAGCCCACTTCAAAGCTAGGAACTCTAACTTATGTACAGGATAGTTCTTTTCGGATGGGGTAGGCTCTACTGGCAAAGGCCACTGGTCTCAGGCCATTCTCGTGCTTTTGGTACAACACAGCCCCAACCCTTGCAAGCTAGCATCAGTGTGCAGGACGTAAGGTTTTCTTGGATCGGCATAGGCCAGCACTGGAGCATGGGTGTTGATATATGATCTCATGAAAAGCAGTCTCACAATCAGGAGTCCAGCGGCCCCAAATACTTCATTCGGATGAAAATACACTCTTTCAGTCTTGAGGACGCTTGACTTTTGGTATTTTTGTGGGTTGGGGATACCCTTGAGTAAGGTTAAGTAAAGGGTGGATCACTCTTGAATAGTCCTTGATGAAGCGCCGATAATAACCACAGAACTCAGGAATCTTTGCAGTTCTTTTAGATTTTTGGGCTGTGGCAGGTGGTCAAGGCCTCAACTTTACTTGGTGCATCTCTATTCCTCGGTGGATACTATGTGTCCCACATACTTTACTGATGTTTGAAAGAATTGACACTTATCAATGGACAGTTTAAGGCCAAAGTCCTCAGTCGGTCCAATACATTAAATAATCTGCTTCATGTTCCCTCCAGTGAGCTGCCAAACACAATAACATCATCTAGGTATACCAGGCACTCTAGTAAGTTCATGTCCCCACTGCACGCTCCATCAATCGTTGAAAAGTGGCTGGGGCACCTGAAATCCTTGAGAGCATCCTCATGAATCATAGAAGCAGGACAGATAAAGGCCGTCTTCTCACGGTCCTCTGGGGCCATCGGATCTGTAGTACCCATCAGGAGATCCAGCACAGAGAACCACTTGTCTGCTTAGGCAGTCCAAAGCATCCTGAATGCGGGCATTGTGTACTGATCAGGATATCCGCAAGTTTAAGGTGCGATAATCCACACACACATCCTTACTGTTCCATTCTTTTTCCTCACTACCACAATGGGGAAGCATAAGGGCTTCTAGATTCTTGTATACACCAGCAGCTAACATCTCTTGCAGATGCCGTCCTCACATCATCTATGTCAGCAGGTGCCAGGCGTCGAGACCTCTCACGAAATGGTCTTTTCGTCATGCAGCGGATATTGTGCTCAGCTCCTTGCACGCATCCTACATCCCATTCCTTTAAAGAAAACACCTGGTCTCTGGGCAAGCTTCTCACTGATCCTCACTTTCCATTCAGCTGGCAGCGGAGTCGCTAAATCAAACAAGTCAGGCAGCATCTGTCATTCTTCCTTGAACTCTTGCTGCTGGGTAGCACTGCAGTGTCTGCACAATGCACATTAGCCAGGATGCAACCTCTGGTTACTCGAATGTCTCTTTCAGACACATTATGAACTTGGACCATTACCCTTCTGGCATAAGCATGGGCTCTAGCGGCAAAATACTAGGCTTGACCAGCAGTCCCTCTGGCAATTTCCCATCGCCTGGTGCATCCAACATTAATATTTTATTCTAACATCCTTTCTGATACGGACCTCTCCTGTAAGGTACACTGGGCATTTGGCGCCAGGATCAGAGACCTCAGGATCCTTCTTCCATACAATTCGACTCGTTCCTCTGGTTCTGTTTTTTCAGCATCTCTCTGCCTCATAGGCCTTCTTAATTAAAGCCGGAACTCTTAAAGCTCTACTAGTCTTTGACCCTGTTTTCTATAACACAACTGTGCCAGCCTTCCGAACATATGAGCATTTGTTCCAATCAACAAAGGACACCATCATACAGCCCAGTGGGGGACACACTAAGGCTAGGGTCTCTACTTGTTCGCCACTCCAGCCACGGAGGTGGGGAAAGACAGCCAAATTGGATATACCCGGAATAGGGTAGGCCTTCTCACTTAACCCCCATACATGCAGTCCTTCTAATGGTTGTAAGGGTACGTCTGACAAATGCTTCTGATACCAATCCTGGAACATAATTGTCACTTGGGAGCACTGTCTAATACAGCTCTTGTAGACACTCCATTCACCTTTACAGTGGTCTCCATGGAGGACCCACTATTCTGGACCAGTCTGGAGAGGCGGTAGTGGGGGCCTGGGCAACTGACCTGCCACAAAAGGACGTGAATTAGCATTTTTGGTGCCCTCACTGGGATCATGTCTGCACCTCTTAACCACTGATTTCTTCTCCAAGCTCCTCCTTGTAGCCTATATGCAACTTTGTCAGTGTCTTTTTGGGGACTGGCATTCCCTTTCATGTGCCCATCTTTCCTACAATTATAGCAAAACATACTTTCTGGGTTTGAGCTGGCGGCGCCACACTGGGAGCCAGGGCGGAGTATTACTAACTGGAAACCTGGTGCCATCTCTGTCTGGGCGGCGTGATAAGCATTTGGAGACATCTCGCCAGTTCTCCACTTCCATGGTCAAGGAATTGAGTTTGGAGCTGTTATCAGCAGGAGATACACGGTGGGTACCCCACCCCATAGCAGATGCAGTCGGATATAGGTCAGGGCCTGTACTTGCAGGCGTGGCCTTCATAAAGGGACTGTTTTGAATTCCCGGATTCTCTCAACAGTTCGCCCCATTGTGGCATATCTTTTTCCTTGTCAGAGCACTCATTGACTGTCAACCTCTGCCCCTGAACTTCACTTGATGGGTCACCCTCAGTCACTCGGGTCGTAGCCACAGCTGTTGGTGCAGGTACCTCCCGAGGTCGCCTTTTCTCAACTCCTCGAATTTCTCTCATTAACTCATCACTTAGGAGGGTGGGGATTCCAGTCGATTTGCCAGGCGTGAATTGAAGCAACAGCAGTTCTGAGAAGGGGCAGACTTAAGGATTCTGTCCAGTCTGGTTCGGTCCAGTTCAATCGCTGGCAAACTACCCTTTCTGAGGCATTCTTGCAACAATTTTTCCAGCCGAGAGACATACACAGACAACAACTCCCTTGGTACTGTTGTGCATTTCTTACTCTCCACCATAGGTCCTCATCAGAATCTGGGCTCCCATAACATTCTCCAAGGCCTCAAGATAGGCCTGTGCAGTCGCTTCAGGGTTACTGGCCCGTTTAGCACGGATGATAGCCAGGGCAGGACCTCGGAGGCTCTCACTAACCCTCTTTCGCTCTTGCCTCGAGCATTGCCATTCTAGCACTTGGGGCAACATAGTCTATCCAGGTCTCCCAGTCATCCTCCCTTGGGGGTGGGAGGGTGCCAGAGAAGATCCTCAACCTTCGGTAAGAGTCGTGACTAATGGCAGGTGCAGAAATAGGAGTCTGCATTGGTTCAGCCACCATTACGGGCACTGGAGCAGGAGAGGGTGTTGGGGAGGAACACTCCAGGTGGCAAGAATAGTTTCTTCAAGTCCTCCACAGTTTTCCCTCCCAGCAACCATTCAGCAAATTTCTCCTCAAAAGTTTCAGATAGTGGTGGGGCTGATTCCCCGGTCTTTACTGTCCTTAGTTATCACTCTCCAAGCAGTGAGGGCTCCTCTGGGGTAATGGTCTGTGGCACTTTGGAGCTATCTATGGATCCTTAAACTCTACTAGGGCCAGGAAAGTGTGGGTGAGCAGATTAGCATGCCGACCCACCACCACAGGGTTTTGTAAACCTTCCACCTTGGAAGTACTCCTGCACAGTGTCCGTATTGATACCAGGGGATGTCCAGGATAAGCATAGCATTTTGGGGTCGATCTCCTCCCAGTACACCACTCCACCAGCCAGTTGCACAGCCACTTCTGTCGGGTACCCATTTTTTCTTAACAGTGGTTGTAGAATATGGCCACTAGAGGACACACAATCCCAGCGGTGAGCCTCCAAGATGTAACCCCTAGATGGCGCTATCCCAGGGGCTACTACCCCTGCCTGATTTGCCACTAACAGGTTGAGGGCCTGGATCCAATGACGGTGCCTCCACCCAGAGGTCAGGGTTTGCAGTAGTTAAACTAACTTGGTCACAGCCCTCTGGGACACTGCAACCCCCTTCTTCCCACTAGTGGCCCACACAATATATCAGAATTACCTTCACAGTATACACTTACCCCAGGTCTGGTTCCGCACTGGGACCTCCTGTGAAATGAGATACAGTGCAACAATCACAGTACAGTACTTTAACATAGACAAATACTCAGGCAGTATAACTTTGCTGAAACAAGCAGCTCTGATTTATTTAGGGGATATAACAAGGACAGGGGAAATCAGGTTAATTAGCTTATCACTCTAATAATCTACCTATGGCTCTGTGCACAGGCCTATCCCTATCAGTTACTATCCCTGGGTACCCAAACCCTAGTGGCTAGTCCAAACCGTGGCAGCTGGTAGGGCCCTTTCACACAGAGAAAAGGAGAATTAAACAGTCAGCAGTACAGTAATTCCATTTGGATTTAATGTGGCAATTCAACAGGAGTGACCCTGAATTAGTACTCACGACCTCCAAATAAGATAGGGTCCTTCAATGTCAGCAGGGCTCACTTGAGGTACACAAACCTCTTCACACATCCATATACAAGAAAGCACTACACCAGGCAGGCTGCATCTGTATCCCGATCGCATTACTGCACAATACCCGGAGAACACACAGCAGATTCAGTTCCTGACAGACCGAGTGTAATTCAACAATTTCTCCAGTCTTCTACAGGGTGAGCCTGGTTTCTACTCTTCAGAGATCCTTTGATTCTTTTCACAGGACGGATTCAGTCCTAACAAGCTGTTACACAAGCTGCGACCGGAACTCTGGGCCTTACACACGTTTTTGGACTAAAACTGCACACTGAAAAGCACAGGGCTCCTTCCTTCTTCACTGCCAAAGCTCAACTGAACTCCAACCGACAAAACTGGCATTTCTTTGAGTTCCTCCTAGTTCTTGACTGGATTAGCTGTCACTCACAATAGACTGCTGCTGTTGGTCCAAAAGGCACTGAAGTCTAAACTACATCTCCCAGAGTCACTGCCCATACAATCCTCTTGTGGCTGGCTCCAGATTATGAGTCCAAGTTCTGATTCAGTCCAAGGCACCATTTTAGAGCTAGCTTACCCCACACTGATTGGTCCAGTTCAGCAGTTCAAAACTAGAATGGGGAACTAGCAGACACAGTTCTGACTGCAAAGAAAGCAGGTTAGACAAACTGTAATTTCATTATTACTCTAAATAATTTCTGGCAAACAGTTACATCTTTCAGATAGGTTCCCTTTGCACCCTAGTGACTGCAAAAATGAAGTGAATTGGCAGCAGCTCGAGTGGTACTCAGAGAAGCACACAGTCCCCCCATACAAACTAATTATGTCTGCAAGCAGACAGCTCTTAAAGAGACAGTACCAGAGGCTCTAAAAACACTCACTGATAAATGGCTTAAATGCCAAACACCATTCAGGCTTGGAGCATTCAAGCAAGCTCCTGGAAGTCTTTTGGGAACCCCCATTTGCAGGGGGGTTACATCTATTTATGCAAAATAAATACGTAACTGTAACTGATTACATTTATTTGAAAATAACTAGTAACTAATCTATTACTTTCAAAAAATTAAATCTGTTACAGTTATTTATTATTTTTGTATAAAAAGACATAAATAACTATAATTGTGAGGTTATTACTTTTTCTAGTACTTCTCTATCCTTGCTAGTGACTGCACAGAGCTTCCTGGAACAAGTTTTCAAACATAATAGAAAGTAATAGAAAAAGTAACTTAACTCAACACTGGTACCAAGCGGTACCACACGCCGAGAAACAGGTAGGGTCTGTACCTGGGAGTAAAGTTCAGGGCTGTTTCTGCAGGGGAGAGCTCCTGGAAGGCTGGCTGCCATCGCAACCTTGAGAGGTGTTCAGAAGCGCTGACTAGCTTTCCTGGAGTTGAGAGCTGGGAGTCAAGTTCAGGGCCGTAGCTGCAGGGGAGGCTGGCAGGCAGGGAAGCGCTCCTGGAAGGCTGGCTGCCTTCATAACCCCGAGAGGTGCTGAGAAGTGCTGATCGACTGTCCTAGAGCTGGGAGTCAAGTTCCGAGAAAGCTACTGGTTTTGATTAATAAATAAAATCTGTGTACTTCCCCAACAATTGTTTTCTAACATGGAGAATAAAATAGTAATTTATAGTCAGAAGTGACTCTAGGTCCATTATGTCTGCCCCCTTTGTAAGATGGGATAAATAAATGTGCTGTTCAAATATGTCCTGTCTGCGTACTGTGTGACCATGAGGCCTCAGTTTAGTGCATCTTTCCTGGCCAAAGATTGTAAAATAAAGAACCACTCTGCTAGCTAGGGTACCCAGTAATTCGCTTGGTAAACTGACATTTCTCCAGCCTTACCTTGAAGATCTGTACTGTCTTCATGTCCACTGTCTGCGCTAGCAAGCTGCTCCATGGGGTTGCCACCCTCTAGGAGAATAAGTGCCTCCTAACATTACATGTGTCTCTGAGCTTTTGGTCATGGCCCTGCACCCTGCTGGAGGACACTAGATGAAACATTTCTGTCTGTCCCTTGTCAGTACTCATTTTGAGTGTGTGGAAGACTGAATCATATCCCCTCTCAGTCTCCTTTTCCTCCAGGGTTAACGTGAAGAGCCACGGGTCTGTTCTCATAGCTTTTAATCCCCCGAATCCCTGACCACATTTATAGCGCTGCATTGCAACCTGTCTGCAGCCTTACTATCCTTTTTGTACTGAGGAGCACAGAACTGCATGTAGTACTCTAGGTAGGGTCTGACCAGGGGGGACCTTTTTAAGTGGCAGCATTAGTTCCCTGCCCCGCTGGTCTCCCCCCCCCCCCTTGTTAATGCACCTCAGTGTTTCGCTGGTCCCTTGCTTATCATGCTTCAGACCCTTATCTGTTGTTATTCTCAGGGTCTTTCCTTGTCTGCTGCAACAAGAGGAGCCCCACGCAGTGTGTAGGACCTGGCTTTGTTTTCCCTCCACAGGTTTAGAGCCTTGCCTTTGGTTGCATTGAATCTGAGACTCCAGGAGTCTGACCAGGCTTGTTCAGATCCTCCTAAAGGTGAGGTGTCTACACCAAAGCAAAACAAGGTGCATTTTTAGGATCCATAGAACTGCTTTGAACCAACAGATTCTTTCAAAGAATGCCTATCAGTAGCCTGTGATAATCTTATCATTATTATTAAAGCTGTGTAATATGGTGAATTCTGTAAACAGACATTATTTTTAATTAATTCAAAAAATTGACATCCTTTTAATAAAAGTCAAGACTTTAAAACTAGGATGTACGCTGGAACCTAGTCTAGTCTCTCTGATTTAATTTGTTTGACGTCAGCCAAAGTTTGATTGATTATAATTCTTTATAGAAAGAGTAACTCTTCAACATCCTTATATTCAGGCATTACTGTATTGGAGTTAATAATGCCAGAGACTCTGTACAGTCCAACGTGAATATTCTGCTTTCAGCATCCTTAATTACATTTGGTGGTTACACTTGAGCTGGTCTGAAAATATGCTGTCACAGCTAATCCATCAAACACTGAATGGTTTACTTTAGAACTGCACTTGCACGTATCTGGTCATTAAGTAACAAATGTAAGAAGAGCTGCCATTTAAAATGTGGTTATATGCAATAACCTTATTTGGGACGTGGCTGCCAGATCCCTAGTAATATGTGTAATAACGAAACACATACATTTTAATATGTTATGCACATTATTAGTTAATAGCTTTTCTTGCCTTTTTAGAAAAATCCAGAGCTTGGTCATTAATTATCAGTTGCCTAACGATTTGTACCAGCTGGAATATTTTTTTTTCATAAAGTTTTTTTCTCCAGGATTGGTCGATGCTGGTGGGCTGGCAGCTGTGTCCCTGCCTCCTTTTGCCTGGCACCCACCTCCCCCGGACCACTAAGTCTGAGATCCCCAGATTGCCCCCCCCCCCGGGCAGGGCTTCATGTACCCTGCACTGGTCACTATTCCATTATCTCCCCTGACACCCCAGGGCTACATGCGTGTGCAGGCTTGTATGTCCTCTGGAACTGCCTAGCCCACTCCACCCACCTGGCATAATGCTAAAGCATTGGCACTACCTCTGGACCTCCAACCAAGAGCCGGGAAGGCCTACCTCCCCAGTCTGGGACAGGAGAGCTGCCTGATGGCCACTTGATCTTCTCCCAGCAACCCCCCCGGCCACCTGAGCTTGTTCCTGAATTTGGGTCTCCAGTGTGGGAGAGGTAAAGCGCATTACAGTGTCTCATTCAGCCCTCTACGCCACCAGGCCGGCTCACTGGAAATTATTTTGTCGCAGCTTTAGTTGCTTTTTGTGTAGGATTTGTTTCTCTGTAGTTGCACTGTTCGATCCTGTAGATCCACACAACATTATAAGTTTATTAAAAATAAAGGAAAACAAATATCACAAAGCATTATAAACAAAGCGTGAAAAATGGGAACTGGTTTGGGGACTGCCATCTGTCCTGTTGAGCCACACATTATAACTACACCCAAAGCATGCATTATTCTCATGTAACTGCACACACTTGTCATGTGTTATCCCTTATGTACTTATTATTAGCTGCTACTATTCTTAAATTTTACTTCATTTATATGCTGTGAAAACATGACTCATGGTGGAGGAAGGAGGAGGCCGAAGATTTTGTGTTTTTAAAACCAGTCAACTTCCAAGTTTTTTATTTTACGGTTTGTGTTGCTGGTTATTCTTCTTTTATTCATATGCTGAGAAAACGTGATGAGTTATGGTAGGAGGGGGATAATGATAAAGAGGATGCGGTGCTTTCAGGAGCAAGACTCAAGGTGAGACTTCTCTGACACTGTCCGCACTTGAAGAACCATGAGGAAAGCTTGGCAGTTTAGTGCGGGCATGTAATGACTCAGGCAGTGTATTTTCTTTTATTACAGCTTGTTCAGCACCAGCTGGGATGCGCACACTGGGCCTGGCTCTGGCATTAGGTTGCTGGGCCATTTGTGGTGCAGTGTTGGTCCAGTACCAATAGATGCGTCAATTGGTTCGAGCTGCTGCGACCGGTGGTGGCTGGATTATTTGAATTAATTGTCTTATCTCATGACTTCCTACACCTAACCTGACCCAGCTCTTCTGCTGCTGCTGGTCCGTCTTACCAGAGCGGGGATCAGGAGCAGACACACATGGCTGTTTGGAGGACACCATGCTCAATGTTAAAATCCTCAGCCAAAATGCTGGTTCGCAAAGCTGGAATAGACTTCACTTCTCTGAACGTTCTTTTAACCACACTGATTGCAACATGCTGTCAGTGGTTTACAGTGTCATCTGTAAAATGCTCCCAGACTGCAGAGGATCAGTTTTTTTTTGTTTATTACAATGTACCAGAGGTACTTGGGGGTACTTCCAGTGGAACTGGGCTGTGAATATGAAATGTATTATTTTTGGCCATTGTGGAGTGACATGCCTTTGACTAACATTTGTCAGGGCAGCAGGTATAGTGTATGTATGTGTGTGTGTGTGTGTGTGTGTGTATGTATATATATATATATATATATATATATATATATATGTGAAAGGATTACATAATCTGATAAAAGATGATACATGAGAAGATAATATAGTCTGATATATTTACCAAGGTGTACTTAAGGAATACTCCACGACAGGGTGTGGGTTACACAGGGTTTACCCACACCTGGTGTGGTTTGGTCACAAGACTGCAGACCAAATCCACACCAGATGTGGGCAAACTCTGCATACCCCCCCCCCGAGGTGGATTATTACGATTATGCAGTTGGGGGAAAAGTAACGTATTTAAGAAAAAAGTTAAAGGGAAACTCCTGTCGAGTCCCTCAGTGCAGCAGCGGCTGCAGAAACGCCCGATTAGGGCTTCCAACATAAATTTAATTTTTTTTTACTACCTGATGCCCCGGAATTTTGATGAAAAAGATTTGCTCGCTCCATAATGGCGACAGACCCCCAGGCGGACATCTCGCGCACCTCGGGTGACTTCCGCCATGAAGGATATACTAATGAGGGCTACCAACAAATAGCAGATGTTGGTAGCCCTCATTAGCATAACCTTCGCGGAAGAAGTCACCCGAGGTGCATGAGATGTCCGCCTGGGGGTTTGTCGCCATTATGGAGTGAGCAAATCTTTTTCATCAAAATTCCGGGGCATCAGATAGTAAAAAAAATTTCTTTTATGTTGAAAGCCCTAATCGGGCATTTCTGCAGCTGCTGCTGCACTGAGAGACTTGATAGGAGTTTCACTTTAACCGTTGAATTTATAGTTTTTATTTATTTCTTTAGTGTTGTTTTTTTTTCAACAGTATCTTTCCTCTCTACACAAAATAGTTCATTGCTGCTGGGCAGAAGTCATCCCACCCCTCACCACCTCCCCCCCCCCACTTTGAGGCTTTTCCCCACCCTGAGTAGCTGTTTTCTTTTTCTTTTTAAAACCATCAAGACAGAGCGCAGAGTGGCCAAGAGTGAGTGGCTCTGTAAAGCCAGAGCAAGAGAGCTAGCCACAGCATGAGTGGACTGAGCGCTGTGAGAGAGCGAGTGTAATTGTGAGTGGGTGAGCGGTTCACAGGTGGCAGGTAGGGTTTGCACAACAGATTGCAATTGGAAGTGAGTGAAATCATATGTGAGGTATGGTGTAGAAACCTGTTGCTGTTGGTGAGTTACAGCAATTAATAATGTGCCAAAGGCTGTTTTTTTTTTTAACATAGTAACATTTTTTCTTTTAAGCAGTGTCAGGTACCGGGAACAGTGTGGAACAAAGATGGCAACATTTGCAGTTTGCTGGGGAGTGTGTAGTGATTTGTTCTAGGATTGTGGCTATGTTGTTCATCCACACTTACTGGCATGTCCCTTTCCTCTTTAAGGATCACCGGAAGGTCTTCAAACTGGCTTCTCCCACCCACCCGGGTGGTATAGCCCTCGGCTCCATCCCATGATGCCAGGTCTTCCTTTCTTTCTTTCTGCTGGAAGATTCAGGTTGCCTCCTCTTTGCTCTCGCTTTTTGTAGGCCCTGGCTTCAAAACCTTTGGTTATTCTGAAACTTCTACTTGTTTGAGTTAGTGACGGTGGTTCTCATCATTCCATCATGGAAGATAAATCTTCCCCTGGATTTCACCGGTGCCCGTGCGGCCAAAAAATGTTACGCTCTGCTCCGCATACCGCATGCGTTTACTGTCTGGGTGTCAGCCATGACACCAAAACTTGCAAGATGTGTCTCGCTTTTCACCTGACCATTCTTGACGATCGTCTCACATGCCTCAAATTGGGCAGGCCCAAAAAACTGAATCCTCCAGTGAAATATAAAGAGGCCCTTTGGGCGGTCTCTATGGCTGCAGGATCTGCCAAACAGCTGGAATGAATGCAGGCCTTCAAAGAAGAAGTGGCTCGGGCCACAGAGTCTTCCTCTCTGTCGTTTTTGGTTCCTCTCAACTTGGGCTCTACTTTTCCGGGTTCCTTCCAAGAGTTATGCCAGTCTCTTCCCACAAAGGGCAAGGGACCTGTGGGCTCTCACTCCTCTCGATCCCATAAGAGGGATAAGGATCCAAATCAGTCTTCGTCGCAATGAAGACGCTCTTGGGATCATGAGCAATCTTGGTCCCTGGAGCCGGCAGTATCGCCTTAGGTCGAAATTGCCTCCTCAGCTGCTGGCTTCTCATGCTTGCCATCTAGCCAGTTGACCAAGGTCTCGATCTACAAGGTTAAGATCATTCTCAATCCCATCGATCCGTTCCGGTCGACAACTCAATAGGACCCTGGTCCTGTGTTTTTCCGATGAGAAGACCCAGCCAGCTGGGGATCCCATCGAGGAACTGGTCCCTGATCCCAGGAAGTCACCGGTCCCACCGGTGTCTCCCGAGCGACTGACTCAACCAGTCTGATCCAGGTCGATATCTCAGACCCCCTTAACTGACAGGCCGAGGAAGGCGTGCAAGCGCTCCAAAAAGAGGCGATGCCATCAGCCATCCTCAGATGAGGAGAGGCCTCGGCAGAAGCTCTGCCGATGCTACGAGGATCTGATGTGGCAGCAGCTGATCCTGTCCTGGCAGAAGTTGACGATCTCTACTCTGGCCATTACTTGGCTTTTGCCTCCTAGACCGAAGCCGACTCCTTTGGAACCGGTAAAATCGGTTCCTCTGCCCATGAAGCCAGCTAAACCCGCTCAGGTTCGGCCGATATTGGTCTCTTCACCGATTGTGGTGGAACCACCGCCTAAACAACCTTTGGGAGGGGCTACTATGTAGGAAGCTCGGTCAAGGCCGGGTCTTCTTCACAGGATCCTGGTCACCCTCATGCCCAATCACCTCAAGCACGTTTAAGGCGACCTTGGCGGACGACCATTATATCCAGAAACCTCAGATTCAGATGACACCGACCTTCACTCTCACCCGCAGGATGACGAGTCGACTGGTGACCTGTCGACGGCGGAAGGCTCTTCGTCCTTTCAGGGGATTCTCTGCCTTATCTCTGAATCCAGGGGGATGCCCCTGGACCAATCCAGAAAGGGGCGGAGCACCCTCTCACTGACATTCTCAAGAGAGGGAAAACCCCGACAAAAGCCTTTCCTGTAGCCGAAGCCATTGCTGGCCCGGCCTTGGAGCTTTGGCAGCATCCTGCCTCCCGCCCAGCGCCATCTGCCTGGATGGCCCGCGAAGCAAGTGGTGCCATTAAGCACTTCCAAGGCCCTCTCGGGTTAATAGGAACATCCCTCGGCTGAGAGCCTTTGACCGCCTCTTTGTTCAGACGTACAGGCAGTTCTGCTGACACCGATAGACCCCCCGGACAAGGAGTCCAAGAAACTGGACTACTCTGCCAGGAAGGTCTATGCAGCCTCCTCTTTAGGCCTCCATCAGGCAAGCTCATCCGTCGTCATGGCGCAATTCTCCCATGCCCTTCTAGGGTCCTTGGACAAAGTTCTTCCACATCTCCCTGCGGAACTTCAGACTACAGTCAAGCAGGTCCAGGACCAAGGCCATGCCATTGCCAAGCAGCAGCTTCAGATGGCTCTGGAGGTTGGTGACTCATGCGTCCGTTCGGTGGCAGCTGTGGTTGCCTCACGCCGCAGGGCTTGGCTGGGGCTTTCCACCTTCACAGTGGATACGCAGCACAAACTTGCTGATGTTCCTTTCCTGGGCACTGATCTCTTTGATCCAGGTGTGGATGGTAACCTTCAGCGAGTCGAACAGTCCAGTGCCACCTTGGACTTGGCTACTTCTGCTCAAAGTGCTTCTGACCCTAAGAAGCAGCAGCAGCAGAAGAAAAAGAAGCCTTTTCAGCACTCTGCCCCTGTGGCCCAGCAGTCCTCCTTTCAGGGAGCACAGCATCAACAGCCACAGGCTTGGCACCCCTGGCCCAAGCCCGGACCTCCCCAGGCCTGCAGAGGAGGTTGGGGTTCAGGCCCTGGACCCTCTTCCTGCAAGCCTGTCCAGTGACTGGATAGGGGTGACCATCTCTATTTCCAACACGCCAGCTCTGGGTACTTACATGGGAGGTTGGCTCCACCACTTCCTTTCCGCCTGATCCGCTGTTAGTATGGACAGGTGGGTCTTAGAAGTGGTCTGCCAGGGTCTGCCTCTAGAATTCGAGCAGTACCTATCCAGCCGAGCCCGTGCCCCTTGGGCGGAGAGAGTATAAGCCAATTCTTAGTCAGCTCTGAGAGATGACATAGCCCAGCTGCTACTCAGGGAGGCAGTGGTCCGAGAGACAGATCCTCCAGTCAACTCAGGGTTCGGTTCCAGGTACGTCCTGTCCCTGAAGCGGACGTGGGGGGGGGTGCTGGCACCCCATTCTAGATCTGTACGACCTGAATCAGTATCTCAGGCCGTGCACCTTTCGGGTGGTAACGCTGTCCCAGATCATACCATCCCTGGAGCAAAACATGTGGTTCTGCTCACTGGATCTTCAGGACGCGTTCTTTCATGTCCTAATCCGTCTGTCTCACCAGTGTTTCCTCCTCTTCAGAGTAGAGGGAACCCTTTATGAGTTCCAAGCCATGCCCTTTGGCCTGTCATCAGCCCCACAGGTCTTCCCTAAATGCATGGCAGTGGTGGCAGCCCATCTCAGGGGTCGAGGGGTCAGGGTATACCCTTACCTCGATGATTGGCTCTTTGCAGGTTCCATCCAACAAGAGGTGGAGAGGTCCAGGGACCTGGCCCTCCAGACCTGCTCTCAACTTGGCCTCCTGATCAATGAGACCAAGTCAGAGCTTGTGCTTTCTCCGGCAATGTGCTTCACCAGGTCAGAGCTCGACTCTCGCCGAGCCAGAGCTTGGCTCCCAGTGGACAGGGCAGAGGTTCTCTTCTCCTTTGCCCAGTCATTTCTGGTTGGGCAATTGTGCCCTGCCCGAGACTTTCTGTGCCTTCTGGGTTACATGGCGGCCTGCACCACCGTGATCCATTGGGCCATGTGGCATATGTGCCCCCTTCCGTGGGAGCTGGCCGCTCAGTGGACTCAGCGCCGAGGTTATTTTGACCAGCTGATCATTGTGACCCAGAAGATATGGGAGACACTCCAGTGGTGGACCGTCCTAGACCAGTTGCAGGAAGGGATCCCATTTGTGTGCCCTGAGCCGACAGTCGTCCTCACGACTGATGCCTCTCTCATGGGCTGGGGAGCCCACATGTGGGACAACAGGGCCCATGGGTTCTGGACCCCCGAGGAGTCCTGTTATCACATCAACCTGTTGGAGCTCAGAGTGGTCAGACTGGCACTGACAACATTCGCTCAGCAGCTTTGGGGTCAAGTGGTTCAAGTCCGGATGGACAATACCACGACCATGTACTACCTCAACAAGCAGGGCGGCATGCACTCCCTGCTGCTGTGCAGGGAAACGCTCTGCATCTGGACACTCGTGAGCCAACTGGAGGCAGATCTCCTAGCCATCCATGTGGCAGGAGCCTCAAATCAACTGGCGGATGCCCTCAGCTGCATAGGCGAGACATCCCATGAGTGGTCTCTCCATCCAGAGGTAGCTTACAGCCTGTTCTCCCACTGGGGCAAACTGATGGTGGACCTGTTTGCCTCCAGGGAAAACACCAAGCTGAGGCTGTTTCATGCCCACCCCCCTCAGTGGGGATCACTGCAGGGGGATGCCTTCTCGAAGCTGTGGACCCCAGGCCTCTTCTATGCTTTCCCTCCATTTTCCTTGATTCACAGGCTGCTCCTCAAGGTGAGGAGGGAAAAGGCGCAGGTGTTCCTTGGAGCCCCAGACTGGCCACGCCAGTTCTGATATCCAGATCTCCTCAGCCTCAGCAACAGGCTCCCAAGGCATCTTCCAGCATGCCCGGACCTAATCTCTGTCAATCAGGGGAAGGTCCTCCATCTGGACCTTCAATCCCTGCACCTGACAGCCTGGTACCTGAGCAGCTAGAGTTCTAGGCTTTGGGTCTCTCTGAGGATGTACTTACAGTAGTGGAAGCATCCAGAAAGGAGTTGACCAGAAAGTGCTACACCTTCAAATGGAAAAGATTTTCCATTTGGTGTCAGGGAAAGGGTCTGTCCAGTGCCATGGCTAGCATTTTAGACTACCTTTGGTCTCTGTCCAAAGGAGGTCGTTGGTCTTCGACCGGTAAAATTCACCTGGCAGCCATCTCTGCTTACTGGGCATGGGCCGGTCAGCAGTCGGTGGCACAGGAGAAGGTGGTCTGGCACTTTTTCAAAGGCCTTGATCACATATCCCCTCCGATGCATGAACCTCCATCTCCATGGGATTTACTGCTGATCTTGGCAAAGCTCATGGGCAAGCCATTCGAACCAATGCACAAATTTGAGATGTCACACTTGTTGTGGAAGACGGCCTTCCTAGTGGCTATCATGCCTGCCAGAAGGACAGGGGAGCACCAGGTGCTCTCGGTGGACTCCCCTATCTGGTCTTCCACAGGGACAAGGTTGTCGTGTGCCCCCACCTGAAATTCTTCCCGAAGGTTGTGTAAGAGTTGCACCTTAACCAGGTGTTGACTCTGCCTGTGTTCAACCCGAACTATACCTCGGATGACGAGTACAGACTTCATACTCTGGGCCTGAGACGAGCTTTCTCCTATTATAAGGAGAGGATGGCAGAATTTGAAGTAAGGTTCACCAGCTGTTTGTCAGCTATGCTGAAGCCGCCTCTGGCAGACCTGCAGCAAAGCAGATGATCACAAGATGGATTACATCTTGCATTAATCTCTGCTATAGATTGGCAGGCAAGGAGCCTCCCAGAGGGATAAGAGCTTATTCTACCCGCCATATCGCTGCGTTGGTGGCTGCTTCCAGGGACATCCCTATCCAGGAAATCTGTCGGGCTGCCACCTGGAAGACAGCAATCACCTTCATCGCCCATTACCACATCGACCTTGAGTCACACCGGGATGCTGGTTTTGGGGCCTCAGTTCTCATGTCTGTTCCCAAAGTAGGGGGTGTGCACCTTGCTTCCCTCCTCCCAGAGAACTGCTAGGAGTCTGTCAATAAGTGTTGGTGAACAACATATCCACGATCCTAGAAAACTAGGTTACTTACCTGTAACAGTAGTTCTAGGAGTGGTATATGTTGTTCATCCACACGGACCCACCCGACCTCCCCGGCTGCGATGCACAAATCTGGCTTCCAGCGGGCTCAGATCTGGCATCATGGGGCGGAGCCGAGGGCTATACCACCCAGGTGGGTGGGAGGAGCCAGCTTGAAGACCTTCCTGCGATCCTTAAAGGGGAAAGGGACATGCCAATAAGTGTGGATGAACAACATATACCACTCCTAGAACTACTGTTACAGGTGAGTAACCTGTTTTTTTCTTGTACTTTCTGTGTGCAGTCAGCTGATACTTTATGCATTGGTGATGCAGAGATTACCCCATGGCATAAAGTATCAGTCGACCAATCAGCATATAGTATTCTCGGACCCATTGTATAATAAAGTTTATAAGGCAGAGGAAGACCAAGAAGCTCTACCAGACTGCCCCCTGCAGCCCAGCAGTGGGTACCAGTTTATACGAACATGCAAACAAACGAAGAAGCCAGCAGAGGAAGGCCATTTGGTCTATCAAGACTGCTCGTATTGCAGGATCCACAGTTTGAGCTAATGTCCCTGCTCTCCCTCCCCATTCCTCCCATCCTCTCTACCCATGATCCTTACCTTCCCCCTATGCCTATCCCAGCCTCTCTTAAAGCTGCCCACTGTCTTCAATGAGATTACCTCTTCTGGCAGCACATTCCGAGTGTCTGCCACCCTGTCTGTGAAAAAGTGCTTCCTGACCTCCCCCCTAAACCTCCCACCCTCCAGCTTAAGACTGTGCACCCTCATGTTATGGTTGCCACTCAGCTTAAAGAGACTGTCCTTATCAACCTCATTTATTCCTTTCAAGTATCTGAAGGTCCCAATTATGTCCCGTCTTGCAGGAAATACATATTCAATGCCCTCAATCTCTCCTTGTATGCCTTACTTTGCTTACCTGCTGTCATCTTTGTAGCCCTCCTCTGCACCTTCTCCATCAGGATAATGGCCGTTTTGAGGAGTGGGCACCAGTACTGAACTCCATACTCTAGATGCAGCCTTACCAGTGACCTGTATGTAACCCCCCTGTGAATGGGGGTTCCCAAAAGTCTTCCAGGAGCTTGCCTGAATGCTCCAGTTCTGGGCGGTGTTCGGCGTTTAAGCTGTTTAAATGTGGTTCCAAGTGAGTGCTAGTTGAGCCTTCATGTACTGTCTCTTTAAGAGCTGTCTACTTGCAGACTTAATTAGTTTGTATGGGGGGACTGTGTGTTTAATGCTAAGATCCCACTTGACTGCTGTAGTTCGCTCTGTTTCTGCCGTGTTCCATGCAGAGGGAGCCTTGTTGAAAGATATAACTATTTGCCAGAAATCATTTGGAGTGACTGAGAAAATGTAATTTGTCTAATCTGTCTTCATTTCAGCATGAACTGTTTCAGTGTAGCTCTTTCATTTTGGTCCTGAACTGCTGAAATGGACCAATCAGTGGGGAGGTGTTCCTTCAAATGGAGCCTGTGGATGAATCGGAACTTGGACTCTCAATTTTGAGCCAGTCACAAGGGGATTGTATGGGCAGTGACTCTGGGAAATGTAGTTTTGACCTTGACGCCTTTTTTCACCAACAGTGGGAGTCTCATTGTGAGTGACAGCCGAACCAGCCAACAGAATGGTGTGGAGCTAAAGGAAATGCCCTGCTCTGTGACTGGAAAGATCAGATCAGTTGTGACAGTGAAGAGAGAAAGGAGCTCTGTGCTTCTGCAGTGTATAGTTTCGTGCGGGAAGTGCATGTGAGGCCCTGAGGTTCAGCCTGCAGCCGTTGTAAGTGCCAGTTTGGATTGAATCCAATTTGTGAGGAGAAAGAAGGAAGTCTGAAGAGCGGAAACCATGCTCACCCTGTAGAAGACTGGAGAAATTGCTGAATCGCGCTCGGTCTGTCAGGAACTGAAGCTACTGTGTGTGTTCCCGGGTATTTTGCAGTAATTGCGATCGGGATCTAGGAGCAGCCTGCCTGGTATAGTACTTTCCTTTTACATATGAATGTGCGTAGTGCTTGTGGGGAATTGCTATTTCCAATCCCCTGTGCTGTATGCTATGTGTCTAAAGCTGGAAGCAAACCCCAGCTTGTCTCGGACTAAATCCGTTTGCTATCTACTGCAGTGGGGTCCAGTCACAAGGACCTTGTCTCCATGCCCTGTTGTTCTGGCAACCCAGAAGAACATCCACCATGCGTTTCTCAGCTTGGGTATTATGAGTACAAATCAGGGTATTCTTCTGCAGCCTGTTTTCAGTTACAAGTGTGTCATCTAATTATTGTTGTTTCACTTCTTCATGGACTGAGCCATCCGGCTCGATTACAATTGGGTGTTGTGCATATATTTTCTTCTACAGGGCCCTGTCCATCTGCACCTGCTGCCACCCCAGGCAACGGACCTGGCTAGCCCCCAACCTGGGTACCCAGAGTGTGACTTTTCAGACCTTGTATGTGTGCACAGTACTGTGATTTAATTCTGCCAATTAACCTGATTGCCCCCTCTCATGTTACAGTCCCCTAAATAAATCAGATTTGTTGTTGTTATACTATATACTGTCTGTGGTGTTGGCACTTATGGAAACAGTATTGTATTTTACTGTGTATGTTGTTTAACCTTATTTTACAGGGGGTCCTCAGAGATGTGCTGCAGAATCAGTCTCGAGGGTAAATGGTACTTTATGAGTGAGCAGTGTGTATACGTGGGGTATAGGGGCTGTAACTCTTGTGTACTGTGTGAGCCACTAGAGGGAACAAAAGGGGGTCTCAGTGTCCCAAAGGGCTGTGACCAAGCTAGTCTAACCACTACAAACCCTGACCTCTGGGTGGAGGCACCCGCCATAGAACCTAGGCCCCTCAACCTGTCAGTATTCAAGCAGGCAGGGGTAGTAGTCTTTGGGACAGCGCCACCTAGGGGTTACATCTACAAGGGCAGTATAACCTCCTCTCTCCAACTACTGATCCCCCTAGATATGCATCCCAGCATCTTGTTTGTCTTTGTTGCTGCTTTCTTGCACTGTGTGAAGTGCTTCAGGTCACTAGTGATCATCACTACCAGGTCCTTTTCCTCCTCTGATGCAGATACTTGGACTCCAGCCAGGTAGTACTCTGTCTTAGGATTCTTGGCTCCAATATGCATAACTTTGCATTTCTTGGCATTGAAGCCAAGCTGCCAGATCTTGGACCACTTCCCCAGCTTTTCCAGATCTTTCTGTAGGTCCTTTATCCCTTCAGCTGTGTCCACTCTTCCACAGAGCTTGGTGTCATCCGCAAATAGGCACATTTTGCCCTTAATGCCATCTCCAATGTCATTGATGAAGACATTGAACAACATTGGCCCCAGCACTGAGCCCTGTGGGACCTCACTGGTTACTTCTCTAGTGCCAGATAACTCTCCCCCAACAACCACCCTCTGGGTTCTGTCCCTCAGCCAGTTTTCCACCCATCTGGCCATCTTTTCCCCAACCCCAAGATCCACCAACTTCCTGATCAATCTTTTGTAGAGCACAGAGTCAAAGGCCTTGCTGAAATCAAGATAGAGGATGTTTACCGCTTGGCCCCTGTCTACTGTCTTAGTAACACAGTCAAAGAAGGCAATCAGATCTGTTTGACACAATCTCCCCCATGATGATCATGCTCCTCTAGATAGTTTACCAACCTTTCCTTTAGTATGATCTCCATGAGCTTGCCCACAATGAAGGTCAGACTGACTAGTCTGTAATTCCCTGGGTCATCCTTGGGACCACTTTTGTGGAGGGGCACTAGCTGTTCTGTTCTCCAGTCCTGCGGTACCACTCCTTACTCTAGTGAACTAGTAAATAAGTCTGCCAGTGGCCCTGCCAGCTCCTCAGCCAGTTCTTTTAGTACCCTTGGATATACTCTGTCCGGTCCTGGTGAAATGTCCACCTTCAATGCCAGCAGCCCCTCCCTTGCTCTATCCTCTATCACTACATCTGTGTCCCCCCCCCCACTCTTTTCCCTCCTGAAGGCACTGGTCTTTCCTTCTCCCTGGTGAAGACGGAACAGAAATATTCATATTAGTATCTCTGCTTTCCCCTATTATCCTCCATCCCTTTCTTAAGCTTAACAATCCCTTCCTTCTTGTCTCTTTTCTCGCTTATATATCGAAAGATAGCCTTCTCCCACTTCTTAATTCCTTCAGCTATCTGCAGCTCCTTCTGTGCCTTTGCTTTCCGGACTTCCTTACTTGACTCACTAGCCAACCTTAGGTAAGTTTCCCTGTCCACCTCTCTATTGGTCTTCCTGAATTTTCTATAGGTCAGCTTCTTTTCCCTTACTGCCTGGGCAACCCCAGAACTATGTTATGTTCCCTTCTCGCGTATAAATGAGCAACTTTTTTTTTTTGTTGTTGAAACATCTTTGAACGGACTACCATCTCTTCTGGAAAGTCATTCCACACTCTCACAATCATTTGTGTGAAAGGGTACTTTAATTTGGAATAATAGCTTGCTGGTTGCACAGCGGTAAGCGCTGCTACTGACCACACACGGTTGCTCGAGTTTGGGAGTAAACTTGAGCTGCAGGAGGTTGGCCAGGAAGGAAGTGATTAAGCATCAGACTCAGCCCTCCTTCGTGAAGGGAAAGGGAGGTACTCGCCGCTTGACTGCCACCTGCTGAAGTTTGGAGACAGTGCAGAAGAAGAAGCTCTGACTGGGGGCAGGGACGGCATCAGATGTGGGCATCACTGCACATCCCTGGCCCTGGGAGAAAACCCAGAAGGAAAAACAACATCGCTGTGGAGGATGATGTGCGGCCTCTTGCAGGCTGTACAGTGCCGACCTCTGTGCTTTGCTCTCCGCCTGACCAAAAGATCCAGACTCTTGTGAGCAAGCACCCTGGAGCATACGTCTATCTGGGGGGGAGGGGGGAGTGGGCACAATACAACCGAGGAGCGATACATAAACACTGGGATAAGATGGGTAACAGAGCTGGAGATGGATTAATGGGGGCTGTCTAGCTGGCTGAGGAGGATGAATACCTGCTTACAAAAAATGGAATAACACAGCTGCCTTTTTATGTCTTCTGGTATTATGTGACCCTAACTCTGCTTCTTAACCATGCTGATTTCTCTATGTGTTGCCTCTACTAATGCCGTACATTATTAGCAGGTCACTTCTGATAAGTCTACTCTCCAAACGTACCATATCGAGCTCTCTCAGTTCATCCTTTTACCTAATCTCCTCCAAACCTCAAAACATAGTTGTCAACCCCATCAGCACCCTTTCCACATTTCTCCTGGGGCATGCAGCCCAGAGCTGGGTGTAGAAATCCAGGTGTGGCCTCACCAGTGCTCTGTACAGGGGACCCCATACTGTGCGATTTCCTAACAAATTTTGCTTCTTATATATCTTAATACTTTCTCTGCCCTTGTAACTACCTGCTTATAATGTTTTGAAGTTGATAATCAGTTGGTTACTAATACCCCCAACATATTTTGCATCCTGTGTTTCCCTGATTTCTCTTCCTTGAATGCAGTAACGGATTTTGCTGCTGTTTAATCCCATGTGCAGGACATAGCATTTGTCAGCATTAAATTTCATGCGATCGTTTTCTGCCCAGATGCTACAATAATTTTGTCCCGGTCACTCTGGATGGAAATTCTCTCTTCACTTACAGTAGTTGTACAATACCTCCAGTTTTGCTAACATCTGCATACTTTTGGATCCAGTTTTTGAGTCCCCTACCCATGTCTCCTATAAAACATGGAACACAGGACCCAGCACTGAGCCTTGTGGAACACCGCTAGTCACTTTACTCTCATTTGAAGGATTCCTTTATTGCACACCCTTTGAGTCAATCAGTTTGCCTTTTACTTTACTAGAAACGGAGGTTGATGGCATAAAATCTAGTCTGCTAGTAATACTCTATCCTGACACTCCGATCTAGTGTTTGTATGGGGTTTGTGCCCACGCTGCCTGTCCCATGTTCTTTGCCTTGCTGCTACCCGCTAGGTGACCACTAAGCCCTTAACTCTGTCCCAACCATGTTTGAAGCCATTAGTGATCTTGTCGTCTACTACCTCAGTTGGCAGGCTGTTACATGGCTCAACCACTTTCCATAAATGAAACTTTCTCACACCCCTCCTGAATTTCCTTCCCTTCCACCCATGTCCTCAAGTTCTACATTCACTGTTCCTGTTTAATAGTGCTTTCCAGTGTACTGTGTTCATTCATTTCAGGAACTTGAAGGTCTCTTTCATATTGCCCCTGTCCTTTCCAGTCTCTAGCGAGTAAATGTTCAGTGCCTTAAGCTGATCTTCATAGAATTTGTTTTGCAGGCCATGAATCATTTTTATTGCTGTAGGCTGCACTGTCTTCAACCTGGCTCTGTATTTCCTCAAGTGAGGGTTCCAGAAGCCTCCAGGACTGAGCACAGTACTTCAGGTATGGCCTTACCAGTGATCTATAGAGAGGTAGTAATACCTCCTTTCTCCTGCTATCAAATCCCCTCCCATTACACCCCAGCTTCTTGGTTGCCTTGATGTAGGCCTTGTTACATTGGCTAGATTGTTAAAGGGAGTCACTTATGATGACTCCTAGGTCCCTTACCTCAGTAGTAGTAGTAGTAGTGTCCAGTTTAACCCCTACCGCACTATTCTGTCCTGGGGTTCCTGTTCCCAGTGTGCATCACATTGCACTATTTGGCATTGAACTTCACCTGCCAAACCCTGGACCACCTCTTCAAGTTTTGCAGGTCCCTCTCAACTTCCTTACCCCCCCTCCTTGCTGTCTACCCTATTACAGAGCTTAGTGTCATTTGAGAAGAGATGCATCTTGACCTGTAGTGCTCCTTTAATCTTCTAAATAGCAACAAACTTAATGTGAGCCTGGTTTGTTAAATTCACAGAATTTTTGCCTTTTCCCATTCCTGAGAAATCCATTTCTCCAGCAGATGGATTGAGGCAGCCACTTCAGTTCACATTGCCATTCTCTGTATTAGACAGAGAACCTAAGGTCAGTTTTTTTGCAACATTTGGCTTTACCTCAGCTCACAATACCACCCACTTTTTATCATTATTTGAAGGCAGTGACGGCACAGTGAGGTGATATTAGGATACACAGTGCAGAGGATGAAAAACAAAATCCATTCCATGCTGTTCCGCGAGGTCAGAGTACTGAATACATTGTATTTAAAGGTATTATTTTACACAGGACATTGGTCAGCCGCACTACCGATAACCTCTGCAGTGGTTGTCTTTCCATATCACTACTGAGTCTGGAAATCTGTGAAGGGGAGAAGAGCGTCTCAGCAGTGATGGAGCTAGCAGACTTTCTTTTCTCTTCCAATTGATGATGATTCTTCTTTATATGTCTTTATCTGCTCCTTTTGACTCTTGCTGGTGGCCGGATTCAAGTGTTCCACAGAAGGAACATGATGTACCTTGAGTACTGTATTGAGAGTGCACATTCTCCAAGAGAGTCATTCATCTTGCTGTGATGCTGTTGCATGGCATGAGAGTAAGAATGAGGAAAATATGATTACATATGAAGAAACCTTTTATTCTTTCTTTCTTTGGCACTGTCGGATGTTTCAGGATGTGAAGGAAAGATTTCATCATTCATGCTGGAAGCTGATTGCTTTAGCAGCGCTGGCTGCAGTATTTGTAGGTGTTCACAGTGCTGACTGCTTATACAGTATATCCACAGGAGGGTTGCCAGACTTGCGGATAAAGAGACTGCTGAAATATGATCTAGCATGTAGCTAGAACAAAGAAAGTGCATTAGGATAATTACATTTATGTCTGGGATTTTAATGTTTTAAGATCACATAGGGCTCATCAGTGTTTGCCATCTTGGGATTAGACTGGTCACCTCTTGGGGGTATCACAGCACAACCTGTAGGGGACACAGTTTTAAATTGGAAGAAGAAATTCAACAAGGACATCAGAAAGTATTTATTTCACTGAGGGAGTGGTACAAAGGTGCAGCAGTCTGCCCAGTAATGTGAGCAATGCTAGGACTATCTCAGGGCTCAGAACCCAATAGGGTATTTTCAAGGGAATAATTAGGAACAAAAGGGAGGCGGGGAAGGGGTAAGCTCCTAAAGGGCATAGTACACAAAATACGAACATCAGGGCAGATTTACTGTACTCCTAGTCCTTTTCTGTCCTTAAACATTTATCTTCAGTATGTATATATGTGCTATTGCTTAAAATTGAACAACCCTTGATAGTCCTCACAAAAAACGTGATGTCTAAGGGTCTGCAATAAGAAAATAGCCCATCCCCAAACTACATCTGCATTAATGAATCAGTCAGCAACTGATACTGATTTTCTGACATTTTTCAAGCATGTATAGACAGTGATAGAAATTAAGGAGATAGTCTGGTGTGGGAAGTGTAATACCAAAACCCAGATTTGTTATTCCGCCTCAAGATTTGGTATTCTACCCATTCAAAAGAACAGTGCTACAGATAAACTGTATAGTGGCATATGTAGGAGTGGTAGTCCAGCTGGAATGTCAGCATAATAAAATGGTATTCTGCTTTGAGGCCAGCCCGCTGGTGCAGCAGTAAACCCACTGCTTGCAGTGCCAGCGACCTGGGGTCTGGAGCTCCCTCAGGAACTGGAGGGTCAGCCGGAGGGAGGTGGTTTGAGCATCCCATGGACTGCTCTGCTCCTCCTCTGGGGTGGTGGGAGGGATGGACCGCTGTGCTACTGGCTCCTGGGGAGGATGGGAGCCGTGCACTGAGCAGCCAGAACATGGGGTTGGCATGGGCAGACGTCTGATGTAACAGCGTCATTGATGTCCTCGCACGCCCACACCATGGGGGCACAAGGGAAAAAAAAATCCTCTGGCGCACATGATGACTGGTCCCGATGTCACCGCACTGCAGGCATTCAGGCTGCTTCCCCTGAATCTAGACCCTGGGTCTCCTTTTTTTTTAACACATCTATTTTTTTGCCTCCTGAAGCCACTGACCTACTATTTATCCAGCCACCGCTCCACTTTCCCGAGCGACCTAGAGGCATGCCTACACACCGGCTGGCGTATGCTGCCGTACCTTCGAGAGGGACCCTCACCATAGTCCCCCCGCCAGGCCAGGAACCAGTACTGGCATGCGATGTGCTCTTCAGCCCCACTGCCTCGGAAGTTGCGCCACTGCTGCCATAGTTAGTGCAGCCATTTTCCTCCTTAGGAAGTCCCTTTCGGAGTGCAGACTTGCACTGACGTCAGGCACAGCATGCCAATGTCCACTGCACCCCGCCCCCTAAGCTGCACCGACTCTAGCTGAGCCCCCGATCATCACCAGGGGCTGCTGCAGAGTGGTGGAAACCCACAGCCCTCCCCAGGATAGGAGAGCAGTCCTCCAGATGCCCCCCCCGCCAACCTGGGCTCGTGTCCAAACCCGGGTCACCAGCATGCTGTAAGGCATGGTGTTCAGCGTCTTAACTCTCAGCGGCACCAGGATGTCTCTAGACCCTGGGACTTCTGCAGTGGTGGTGTATATTCCCACCGTGAATTGGCTTCCAAAGAGGAATGGAGGAAGGGGTCGAGCACGAGCACTGCAAGCAGTGCGGTGCCATGGACCAGTGTGACAAAAGGCACCATAGGCAACACCCCCTGCCGAGGAGGGAATAATCAAATTAAGAAAAGGTATTCTGCCTTGAAAAGTGGTATGCAATCCTGGCAGAACACCCTTAATTTTGACCCCTGTAGGAACGTAGGAGCTGCCAAGACAAATTCAGACCATTGGCCCATCCAGTTTGTCCATTGCCGTATGGCAGTTAGAACCATGTTATTCAGCTGTTGCAGAATTCCACCAAGAACTGTGACATCACCATGCTTGTTCAAATTTTATACCAAGTGATATCAAGCTCAACTGCAGTACAGGAGGTTAAACCCTTCTCCATCCCTTGTTTACATTAGAGAAGCAGAGAGTTAGAGAAGATTTAATTCAGCTGCACAGAACTCTGTGACAAAAGCATGAAAGTAGGGAGCTCAAAATAACCAGGGAACACAAAACACTGGAGTGAAAGCTTTTTAAGGGGAATTATGGATGCATTACTACTATATACAAAGAGTTGTGGGTATCTGGAATTGAGCAGTGCTTTTAATGTGAATGTGGATAGGTTCATTTAGGAGGTTAACTTGATTTATACAACTTCTTAACAGTGGGAGATGACTTCATGGGGAAATCAATCTTCGTCCTTATACTCCTTTGTCTCTGTGTTCTGCTGGTTTGCTCTCAGCTGACCCCCTTGAATGCATCATTGCTGTCTCTATTCCGCCCCCCCCCCTTTTTTTAAAATCAACATTGTGTGCTTTCAGCTGGGGCAGGCTGGCTGCTCGGTCCTGTCCACACCCTTTCCACTATGTACCACCTCCCCAGCACTTACCTGGCCTCCTCTAGTCCCTCATGGATCCTCCCTGCCCACGTGGCAGGGCCAGGAGATGGACTGCCATCCCCACCCCCAGTGACTCACATCCAGATTGCCAGGGCTAAGTGTTCTGGCGATTGCGCAGGTGGCAGGCAATGCTTCATTTATACCTGCCCAGCCATTTTTCCTCCTGGTTTTTCTTCCCAATGCCTTGCTGGGACAGGCATGTCATCGTGTGCATGTGGAGGCACACGTGTGCTGCAGAAGTCCCACCACTCCCTCTGTTCATGTCACTCCTGCCTGCACTGCCACCTGGTCTCCACCCGGTGGCAGTCAGTGCAGAGACGGCAAGCCCTCCCTCCCCAGATGAGGAGAGCAGTCTGCTGGCATCTCAGTCCTCCCCTCCTCCGCTGACCCCCAGCAACCTGGGTTCAGTCCCTAACCTGGGTCGCTGGTGTGGCAGGTGGTAGCTGTGCCACCAAGCCCTTGGTCTGGCCACCCCTCATTTCCATGAAAACCTTTTATTGTGCCACATTCATCTTAAAGTTTTGGTTCTGCTCCCATCCTAGTTACCTCCTCTCACCATCCCTGTCTTCATCCTATCCCCTCTGTTCTTCTGATTTCTGCTCCTTCTCTACCCTGAGATGTAAATCTACCTTTGCAGAATCGCCTTTCCCTCCCACTGCCCCACATCTTCCTTTACTCTTTCAAACTTCTGCTCCAGGATCTTTCTACACACCTGCTCCTGCAGATAACCTTCACTTCTTTCACCTTTATCAGTCTCCTCCAGCCTCTTCTTCCTCCCTCATCTCTCCTGTCCATACTTATCTTCCCTTCCCTGGATTTTACTCCCTATCCTCTGCCTCTTATGGTATTGACTCTCATTGTCCTACGACAGCTGAGTGCCCAACTGTATACCTGCACCTTTTTGGTGACTGAATAGTTTTATTACTCCTATTTTTGGCACATTCACAGTTAACCATTTCCTTTTTTTGAGCATGTACTGTTTCATAATTCCTTCTTTTTTCACCATAAACATTTAATAATTTCTTTTTTGGCACATGGATCGTTTAATAATTCCTTTTGCACACTTTTATAATTCCTTTTCTGGCGCATGTACTTGTAATGTTTTCTTGTACTGACCATGTCTCCCCCCTCCCCTGTGTGAGTATCTGTCTGCCAGCCAACTACACAAAGACCTCTCTTTGTTTTTCATTTTCAAGTTCCCCAAACCCACCTCTTGTCTATTTGCCATGGTACTGTGGCCTACAAATACAAAAAAAGTTATTTTCTTTGCATGATAAACATTCACATCCATGGCCAATTGCAGTGTCTTGTTACTTTCATTTTTTAAATGCGCATTGCCAGAATTGTACTGTAAATTGGCAAAGCAAATTTTAAAAAGCCAGGAAGTAGCGAGGATTTACAATGGGCGTGGCTGTTTATAAAGTAAAAAAAAAATGAACTTATTTGTCTTTTTACAGTCATAGTGGAACGACAAATGAGTGGACAGTTATGGGCTGGGTGTAGGGTGGGATTTGGGAACTTGAAAAAACGAACACACATCTCTGTGTGGCAGTTGTTGAGTGACTGGGGGGAGGGCGCAGAACGAAAAAATGTTAGGGCAACTGGCAGGAGTTATTTTCATGTCATTTATAGTACAGTAGTGACGTAGCTACTGTGGTAAAATCACCCCATGATGTCACCACTGTGGTACAACAACAGTTTTGATTAATGGATTTACAGGCCCAGACCATATCCTATACATGGAAAATACATTCAGAATATAAAAGGGTACATGCACGATATAACACCGATATTTTCACTCTTGGTCCCTGTGAGCAGCATAATCATATAGTAGGTCGGGATTGGCTGCAACACACTTTCACAGCCTTCAGTTATCTTTTTCGCGGGGTCCGCTCTCCTCACTCTAAAACCCTTGTTCACACTGAAACCTTCCCCATGATCACTGTCCGTTCTTTCGGACTTCAAACTTAGCTTCACCCCCTCAAAGAAAAAAAAAGGGCACCACATTTCCCCATGCAGTATTTCTGACATCGACATACCCCTATTATTCACATCTTCAGTTTAGCAAGGTATCACCAAAACCACTAAGCCATATCACTCTCTTCGTTAATTTTCTGGTGCTAATCCTGGCAACAACTCCCCACTACTCAGCCTGTTTTGTAGGCAACACCACTTTCTGTCCAACACAGAACCACCCACTTGTTCACTCCCTTAATGCACACTGGCTGCTCATTCCACTAAAGTGCTGAGTCGTACATAACAGCATCATGCGTCATAAGGGGAAAAAAGACACTGTGTCTGCCGGAAAAAAAGTAAAAAAAAAAAATGCAGCTACAAAATAAAAATATACAGAAACAATTCACAGATTCACAGGTATTGCATAAATCAAATATGCCATGCCCTCAATAGAAACATCTATGATAGTTCCCCTTGTGCGATTTGATCTTTTGACATCACTTGTGGCTGTGCCACTTATGATATCATAAGGTCGAACTGCACTCGTGAGAAATATCATATATATGTAATAGACAAATGTTGACCAGAGTTGAGGGCTGTAGTGTGGAAACCTTGAGCATGAGTATGTACTGTTGCCTGCCGATTGTTGTACTGCAGACGCTCCAACTGCACCAATTTAGCCGGTACAATCCCTGCTTTCTTACAGTGGTACCGGATCCTGATAAGATCTTAGTGTGTACTGAATTTCAGTATTTCTTGGTGGCTTCCACAGAAATATTTTAAAATTTGTGTACTGTTCCACTAAATCTTCTCTGCACTAAGTGCACGGGGAGGGATGCTGCAAGCAGGTCTGAGAAAGCGTCCGTCCATCCCCATAGTAACCACCACAGCTTGCCTATGACCCACTTGAAGCAGCTGCTGTAGCCTGGAATTATCACCTAAGACCCTTCCTTGATGGGTTTTCTGTCAGTCTGTTGCATGTCTGTCAGTGTCACCTCACACACGTGGCCGGCGCCAACTAGCAACCATCATGGTGTGTCAGTGTGCAGTGTCGAGTCGTGTCCAGGACGGCAGATGACTGCACCTCGATCCCACGGAGAGTGCTGCAGATCTGTGAAGTCGTACTAGGGTTCAGCTGCAAGCCTGGCTGTGGTAGCTTAAATACTGGTGAGTGAAAAAGCTTCCTGACTCTTATGATGACTGTCCTGACAAATTTAAAAACAACTTAGAAGTCATCTCAATCAGTAAGACAAGCAGCCACAGAAAGGCATCAGCACACCGCATCAAATAATATCCTCAGACTTCAGTCTTTCCAAATAATTCACAATTTATTGTGCAAAAGACAGAAAAAGGCAGGTAGCCGGTGTAGCCCAGAGAGGCTACCACTGATGACCTGGTCAGTGGTAGCCCCCTGGGCTGCACCGGCTACCTGCCTTTTTCTGTTTTTTACACAGTAATTGTAAACTATATGGAAAGACTGAAGTCTGAGGATATTCTTTGATGCGGTGTGCTGAGTCCTTTCTGTGCTTGTTATAAACAAAGTTACTTGTCGTTGCAAGTGTGTGTAGCAGGCTCGAGCCGTGTAACAAAACCCTGGGATTGCCATAACACAGGTTCCTTGCTTGTATTCAGGTCTCGTATTATAGGTGGCACTGCAGTGAGATTTCTAACTCTCTTTCCCTCTTGGTCTCCATCTAGTGTGTGTATATGTTAATGGAGAAGTCTTGCATTTGCAGTACTGTGTAATTGGCTCTCGGGGGGGGGGGGGGTTGATCTCATCTTGTACTATCTGTCTACCTCTGCTAGGTAGGTTGGGATCATCTATCCTTTTTTATTTACACTTTTATGCTCCCCACTTCGTCCCAGGCTGCCTTTCTCTGACCACCCCCCGCACTACCTATTTTCATCTCTCGCATGTTGGAGGGTCTGATATTGCCCAAAGCCAAAGGCTGAGGGCACTGTGACTATTGGAAGGCAGTAGTCCATCCCTAGGGTTCAAGGTTTTCACACTATAGCCCTCAACTCTGGTCAGTATCTGTTTTATAAAACTTTATGTACAAAAATGCGTAAAAATAGGAAATAAAATAAAAGGAAAAAACAATAGCAAAATATTTTTAAGAGTCATTTTTCATTTACAGAGTTAACATGAGGTAATGTGGGGGTTTATATCTTATTTCAAGTACTTGTCACTAGATGGTGCTGTGTTAAAGTTGATAAGTGACCATCTGTTTTTTTCTTTTAAAAGAGCAGCCGACGCCTTCAACAGAACTTTCACAAATCATAATGTTTAGACACCATCCAGTTTGTATTTCATATTAGTTCTTTATGTCCCCTCCCCGTTGCTTATTATTGAGGACATCTGCAGGAAAACAGGTGTTTTGCTCCTAAAAATTTAATCTATTCCTGCTGCTTTCTCCCTACCTAAGGTAATAATGCATTGCTTGTGACATCACAGTTAATCCCATGGCAACGGACTGTGATATAACAACAGGGGATTGTAACTTGAAGTAGGGAGTAAGCTATAGAGGTAGAGGAACTCAAAGGGATAAAGATCATGTATTCATGTAAATTTCCTCAGTAATAAAGGGAAAGAAAAAGGGGAACTTGTGTAACCAGGAAAGGCACACTAAGTTGAAGCTTGTTTCCAGGTGCGACCTGGGAGCACAAGGAAGTTAAGTGATTTGCTCGGGGTCACACAGTATGCATGTGGGGCTGTGGGATTCAAACCCATGTCTCCAGGTTTGCAGCTCAGAGCCCTAAACCACTGTGCTATACTGCCTCCCACATGGGAGTAGAAATCTGTAGAATATATATGGAATGCAAGCTGAATTGTACGTAGAAATTGTTGGCAGATAAGGACTGCCTGGTCCATCTAGTCTGCCCGTAAACCCTTGTACTGGATTACTGCTTCTGACCCACCCGCTGCTGTACCTCTGTAGTTTCCCTATGCCTGTCCCAAGCATGCTTGAATCCATCCACTGCTTGCTCCCACCACCTCCGGAGGCAGACCATTCCATGCGTCCACTGCCCTCTCTGTGACGAAGAACTTCCTCACATTTCCTCTTAACCTTCCAATTTCTTGTCATGCCCCCTCATTCTTGTGCTCCTCCTGTATTGGAAAATATCTTCCCCCTGCACCTTGTTTATACCCTTGAGGTACTTGAATGTTTCTATCATGTGCCCTCTTTCCCTCCTCTCTTCCAGCGAGTACATAGTGAGGTCCCTTAATCTCTCCTCATAAGTCTGTGTTGCAAGCCCTGTACCATCTCAGTCGCCCTTCTCTGGACAGTCTGTAGCCTATCCTTACGAAGGTGCAGACTCCAGAACTGCACACAGTACTCCATGTGAGGCCTGACCATGATTTTATATAATGGAATCACTACTTCCCTCCTTCTGCGGGTGATACCCCTGCCTGTGCACCCCAGCATGCCACTGGCCCTCCTAACTGCCTTAGCACTCTACTTTGACATTTTCAGGTCATCTGAAATAATTATCCCCGGTCCCTTTCCTCCTTTGTGACTGTCAGCAACTCCCCTCCCCCCCCCCATCCTGTAGCATTCCCCAGGGTTTCTGTGTCCCAGGTGCATCATTTTGCACTTTTTTTTGAATTAAACTTCAATTGCCAGTCCTCAGACCAGTTTTCAAGCTTCCCCAAGTCCCTCCTCATTTCATCCAGCAGTTCATAAATATTTAAGGATCAACATTGTTTTTGAGCATGTGCAGTTAAAAAAAAAATCAGCATTCTAAAAATAACTGAATTTTCATGTGGTCCTACTACAAACATGCTGTTGTTTAATAGCTGGGAGGGCCAACTCCCTGTCTGCATGTACCCAGCTGCTGTTTTCATTATTTCGGATGAGACATTAAACCGAAGTCCCATCTGCCTCGATTGGTGGTAGTTCAGGTGGATGTTAAAGATCCCATGGCACTTATTGAAAAGAGTAGGGGAGTTTTTATTCAAAACTTCAGACAAAACCATGCAACAGTGTATTACAGCATACAGAAGTCATAAGGAAAACAAACAGAAAGAAGTAGTACATCATACATGAATACCAAACAGAAACAATTCATATCGTGACAAATACCCCCTTCCCAACCCCACTAAAAGAGTAGGGGAATTTCTTATTAGAAACTTCAAAAATCAAATAAATACACCATAGTGTTAATTCACACAAAAGAATGTACAAATCATAAGAAAAATAAAATAAGTATTACAATCATACGAATTATTAAAGTACTGCCATCTAAAGCTGTAAAACTGAAATACATCCTACTCCTGAAAAGATCCCCACCCCCCACCCCTACTAAAAGAGTAGGGGGATTTTTTTCCATAACAAAATTATAAAAAGATATATAAATTAGTATGACATCATACATCACTGTAAAAGGAAAAGAAACAAAAACATAAACAAGTATTAATTCATACCACAATCCTGAACATACAACAAGCAATATAACCCAATCCCATCCCCCTCCCCACTATAAGAGTGGGGGAATTTTTTTTTATTTCTTTTTTATTCAGAACTTAAAAGAAACTATAAACAAAGCAGTATTTCTTCATACAAAATCATAAAAAGGGAGAAAACCTAACACAAAAAGTATTACTTCATACTGTAATCCCCAAACCAGAAATAAAATACCATAAGCATAGTCCCCCCCCACTAAAAGAAAAAGGATCATAATACATCACAAAACATAAATCAAAGGAAAATACAATAGTAACATATACTGATTCCTATGCCCTCACTGTAGAAATGAGGAAACTAATGCAAACTATGAAGAAAAAGGAAAAAAAATCTGAAAACCAGAAAAACTAAAAAAAACTACAAAATGATTGCAAACCATGAGGGTACATACCCACCCCCCAAGCCCCCAAAAGGGTGAAAACATTCCTCAAGTAATCAGGTAAACATTATGTTCAAACTATGGGAACAGCAATGGGCACCAAAATGGCTCCACAGTATGCTAACCTCTTTATGGCTGACTTGGAGGAGGATTTTTTAAGGCAGTATCCCCACAAACCACTGGCTTATTTCCGTTACATTGATGATTTGTTTATCATCTGGACGGAAGGCACAGATGCACTCAAAGATTTTCATCACAAACTTAACAATCTCCACCCTACTATAAAGCTTACCTTGGAGTACTCTACCACCAAGGTTAACTTTCTGGACACCACAGTCATCATTAAGGATGGAACCATATACATGTATTTACAGGAAGCCAACAGACAGACGAGATACCTGCACAGGAAAAGTAACCACTCTAATCATACAAAAATCTGTCATATACAGTCAAGCACTTCGTTGTCAATGTATTTGTTCAAATGAGGATGACAGAGATACACATTTGGCTATGTTGAAAACACCTTTATGGAGCAGGGACACTTCCAGGAAATTGACAGGATAACAGAACGGGCAATGCAAGTACCAAGACAACAACTACTTCAATATAAAGAAAAGACAGCTACAGAAAGAATACCCTTGGTAGTCACATATCATCCAGACCTTGAACGCTCATGTAAGATTATTAAAGATCTCCAATATTTAGTGAGGATGACACCCTTAATTGTATTTTTAAGGAACTCCCATACTATCTTTTAAACAACGGCCAAATTTATACAGCCTAATTATTAGGAGCAAACTTTCACCGGACAGAATACCATGTCACACAATGGCACATGACCTGCAATCAACGCCCTGCAAGACTTGTGGGCTAATTTCTACCTCAGACTGTGTGGTTACATCACAAACAGACAATTCCAGGTGCATGGGAGTTATACATGCATGTCACGATATGTTGTTTATTTCATTCGTGCAAGAGATGTCCACAAACAGGTTATGTAGGAGAGACACGCCAACAGCTCCGCACTAGGATGAACTCACAGGCATACTATTACAGCAAGGAAGACTGAAAACCAGTGGGCATCATTCTCCCAGCCTGACCACCAGTCTCAGATATGTCAGTAATGGTCTTAAAAGGAAATCTCAAAAACACAACAGAGACGAGCTTTTGAGATTAAACTGATTTTACATCTCAATATGGTAGCAGATGGGATGAACTTGGATATTGGCTTATGGGACACTACAGAAATTAACATCCACAGACCTTTTTCTTCTTCAAGCTGACATATTATAGGACTTCAGCATGTGAGATGTGGATGCGTGTGTGTATGTATGTGTGTGTGTGTGCTGTGAGGTATGTGATATAATAGATGTGGGCTTGCTGTCACATTGAGGTAAGTCTCTATTTAGCTATATGGAGGTATAATGTGTTACTATTTTCATTCCACACACAACAAATTTCTCCTTATTTTTTATCTTTGCCTGTGGGGGGGGGGATTGATTCCATTGCACCATATTCAGTTTACCCAGCCTGCTAGTGTACATACAGGAGTGTTATCTTATACTGTTATATATAATTTTTGTAACTCTGTACATATTGGGATGTGTGATCTCATTTGCTTGGGGGTCCTGCACATATCTTTTTACATTAGGCTAATATTGTAGTAATTTACTCAGAATTTCATTACAAGTTGTATTCCTTTGGGGAACAATTACAGTGACTGAAGTTAATATAGGTTCACTAGAGAGAGATTGAGAGTGTGTGTGTGTGTGTGTGTGTGTGTGTGTGTGTGTGTGTGTGTGTCTGTGGGGGACAGAGAGAGAGAGAAAAGGAGGGGGGAGAGAGAGAGAGACATCATCTCGTTTAGTTATAGATTCCCCACCCACATTATTGTGATGTGGGTGGGTTAGGTTGTACTGTTTGTAGAGCAGGAGGAGATAAATTACTTTTTATCTCTTTTCAGATTCCCTAGACACTTGTGGTACATGTAGTTGCTACATTCTCAGTATATATCGACATCAGTACATATCAGGATGCATGGTCTGAATTCTTGAGGTTCCCTACTAGAGTTTTTTGTTTAACACTAATATTATCAATTTATATTTATATTATCATTTATATAGTCCTGAGGTTTTTGTAATTTCTTGGGCCTTTTATTTAGCTTGAGAATACAGCTGGGTGACATGTCTAGCTAGGTTTTCACATCACACAGTGTGCACTGATGTTTTTAGACAACTTTACTGGTATTCTTGTCTTTAATGCATACATTGTAATTTCATGAGCCCTATAACTATCTTAGTTTGTCTTTAAGCTGGGTGGGGTTGCCTTTCAGTAATCACATCCTTATACTGACTGTGACACTCATGGCTTGATTTGGGAGTTATCTGCTTCAGCAGTGTTATCTTATGTCAATTAAATTTATGTGCAGTAGGATTCTTTATGTTTGTTGCACCAAGCACATCTTAACCCAAGGTTCATTCGGACTGAGGGCAGTATTGTACTGTTTAAGTTCTCTGACATCATCTTCTGTTTTTTTTTTTTTTTTAAGTGAGTATTTTAAACCAATGGGGATTTTTTTCTGTTTTTCTCTGCATTATCTAGCTGTTATAAGTATTGTATTTTCTAAACAACTGCCATGAGCTTCTGAAGAAGGACTGGTTGGTCCGAAAGCTAGAGCACTTTGTTCTTGTTGTTACATCTATGTTGGTCCATTAAAAGGTATCAAATCATTTGCTTCTGGATCAAGTAATCAGAGCACACAGATAAATGCGACAGTGAGCTGTAAATGACAATAATAGCCTACTTGTATTTCAACCGGTATCCAGCCATGACATCTTTCTCCACCAAAGCTTCTATAGAGCTGGGTGCACCCTCTCCCTTTCCAACCTCTGCCACTTTATAACATCTTTCTTTATGCTGAATAAAATCTGACTTTCAGTTTTCAACTGTTTCCGAAGTGTCAGACCGCAACGAGCCTGCCAAAGCTGATAGCTGATAAACCCCATTAAAAGACGGATTGTAGTTATATCATAAATTACCCAAGAGCCAGGAAGCACACCCTCAGTCCATATCTCTGGTGATTGACCTTGGAAAGGGTTCAGCGGCCATGTGACATGACATGAAAACTAGACCAAAAGGAAATAACAAAGGGACAAGCAATTAAAAAATGTGACATAGATTCAACTATTCCCATACAAGACTCCTCTCTTGGGCAAAACCTCTCTGACAGTTCCTTATGATTCGTATAACTCCTAACCCCCAATTTTTTGTGCATGCATAACCATAAAAAATCCCATAAATATTTAGGGATTCTTTTATTAGTCAAAAAACTGTCTTTGAATGTTGGTCAGCTATGGGCAACTCCAGATACCATGGAGCAGCAAAAAAAAAAAGTCTGTACCATTCCAGTATAGAACTGTTTCCGAGAAGATGAACAAAGAGAGCTGTTAACTATTTTCCAGGCTTTTAATTTCCAATCACCCCCCAGAAATGACTTGAGAACAAAGACATCTTCGCCTGTTGGTGTAAAAGTTAGAGGGGCCCCAATTTTCTAATAAATGACTTATACCATCCTCCACCCACGGGGTCCAAACCTTATTCACCCCCTGCAAGAGAGGTATCAAATTGTAAAATATAAAAGTAACATGCAACAAAACTACTGGGTTCAACATCCCCAGTCCTCCTCCATGAATTGGCAGATATGTGATACCTCTTTTTACCTGGTTCAATCTGCTCCCCCACAAACACAGGAAAAATACACTATAAAGGGAAGCCTCCAAAGATTGTGCGGGGAGGATAAACTGCTGCTAGAAACAAAAAGTAAGGCAATAAAAATGTTTTAATCAAATAAATACGCTTAGCCTTTGACATCTGCCCTTTATTCCAAAGGACCACTCTATCATGACCCGCCATCAATTGTAATTCCCAGTTATGCCGTTGAGCATCTGTGCCACCAAATTAGACACCCAATATTTTCCTGTAACCATAATCTACAGGTATATCCCAAATCAAGGCAACATCAGCAGCATCATATCTTAATGGCAGGATCCCACTCTTCAAATTATTAATGGATGACCCAGAATTTCAGAAAAGGCCTTCGGTATTAATCAAGCTTCTTTAGCGGAAGAACTATCAGCTAGAACCAAGATTAAATCATCAGCGTATGCTACAGAAACAGTCTGCTTATTCTCACATCCAACAGAGAGGTCCGTAACCATCTCTGTCACGTTCAAAGCATACAATAAGGGGTCTAAGGACATCACGTACAACAAGGTGCTCAGTGGACACCCCTGTCTCACGCCCCTATGTACCATGACCTCTCGTCCTATCCAACCATTAATGCTAGGTAACAAACTAATGCCCTTGTAACATGTTTTTAACCAGCCTATGAATCTAAAAGGCAAACCATAGCAATGCAAGGTCTCCCAAAGGTATGCATACTCCACCTGATCAAAAGCTTTTGTTTGATCAAGGCAGACAAGATGACCAAACACTTCTCGTGAGACCCCTTATGCATAATCTCCCAGAGAAGAATAAGGGCATCCGGTAACTGCCTTTTTGGGACCCCACTAAACTGAGAGGGATGTAATATGGTATCCAGAACGTCCGCAAACGATTGCTCAAAACTTTCATCAGGATTTTATAGTCCATGTTAAGAAGCGACAATGGCCTCCAATTTTTCAAATCCCCCTTTCCCCCTTTTTAAATATTAATAACAAAAGCTCCTGTAGCATACTTTCAAGGAGATTCTCATTCTTTAATCCATCATTCAAAACCTCACCCAGTTCTACCCCCAAACTCCCCAGATCTCTTTATAGACTTCATGAGGGAGCCCATCAGATCCGGGGGCAGTCCCTGCTTTAAGTGACCAAATTACAGTCCTGAGTTCCTCTTGCAAGATAGGTTATATCAGGGTATCCTGCAACTCTGGTGATAACTGGGGTAACTGCCTATTAACTAACCAATTTTGCATGCTATCTATCGGAAAGGGTTTGCTCGTAAAGGATTTGGCAGCATAAGTGTAAATTTCATTTAAAATGTTTTTATTAGACGTTACTCGCCTTCCATCCGCGGTGTTCAAATACGTCATGCTACGGTATTCTCGCAGGAGTCATGCTGATTCAAATGGTAATGTGTCTCTTTTCTTCCCATAAATCCCATACTTATGCTTCCGTTCCATATTTTTCAAAACTTCCAACTGCAACTGAGCCAGTTCAGTTTTTAAGCCCTTAATCATGTTCTGGCACTCAGTCACCAAATGATGTCGGAGATTTGTCCAAAATTTAATACATTCCCTCAGATATCTTAGCTCATCATGTTTCAGTTTCCCATTAATGCGACCAATCTTCTAAAAATATACCCTTATTTCCTGTTTAGTGTCCTCCCACCATTTATCCTTACCATCATATAGAAAAAAAACGGACTTACGTGCAATTAAAAAAGAATGAAACCCTTCCCTCACCTGAGGGATATCCAACAAGGTGACATTTAATTTCCAGATCCCAGGCCCTCTCTGGGTCTCAGGCACATCACCCAGTACAAGCGTGAGAAGTCTATGATCTGATGTAGCCACTTCTTGTAACGACTTTGACTGTACAACAAAACCAGGTGAGAAAAAAAAAAAACAATCTATCCTGGACGTCCTAGGTCCACAAAAATAAGTATTGCTGTCCTCACCAGCATAAGTCTCAAAAGCATCGACCAAACCTACATCTTTAATCAACTGGGCTAAACAAGATCCATCACAATAAATCTTCTTTCCCAATACTGAAGTAGTCTGGGAAGGTAAGAAGCAATTAAAATCACCCCCAGAAGGACTGGATAGGAAGTGCTCAAAAATGGGCAAAGGGATTTAAACAATGCTACCCTATCAAATTTATTTTGAGGGGCATATACGTTTCATAATCGTAAAAATGTATTACCCCACTTGATATCTAGTAACAAAGCTCTACCTTCCAAAATCTCTCTGTGATGTATCACCTGAATATGGGAAGTGAAAAAAACAAATTCCAACCCCACTGCATAAGTCCTTCCCCTGAGACCAAAAACTATCTCCCAAATCCACCCATTAGTAGCTGCAGTCAACTCTTCAGAGGTGTGCAACCGAACATCTTGGAAGAAACACAGTCTAAGTTCTCGTGGTACAAACTGTGCAAAGTATTCAATGCTTGGCAGTGATTTTGATGTTGGCATTCAGTGATGCCATACACGAAAGTGAAAAAGGAGCATATGTCACAATGAGTCGGCCTTTCACTTCACCTTACTAGAAGCCCTAATCACTCTGCCGCTCTTACAGTCTTGAGGTTGTGGTTCCATTTGACCTTCCTGAAGCACCAGTGGCTCAGGCTGTGAGGGTGCCGCAGTAGGTGTTGCACTATCTTCCATAGCTGTTGGTTCTTCTAACAAATTATCGTATATATTTGAGTCTTCCAAGAGGAGGGCTGTGGCAGGGATATTAGATTTATTTTTCTGTTTGGATTTCCCTTTCGACGTCTTCTCTTTCTTACTCACAACCAGAGTGTAACCCTCACCAGGGGACGTCTGTTCAGGGGGCTGGGGGGGGAATGCTAGCACTTTCCGAGTCTTCCATCATAGGATCCATAGGCGTTGGAACTAAAGGTAAAGGAACAGTGTCAGAGGTATGGTCCAACCCATCTCTTGGAGTTTGTTTAGCTGGCTGCAGTTACTTAGAAGGGGCTACATGAGACACTCCCCCAAGGGGAGTATGGCCCTGTTTGACTGCCAGCTGGATATAGTGGTCCTGTACCCCTAAGTCTGCTTCTTCTGTATTTTTAGCAGCAATGGGACATGTTTCAAAAGCATGCCCCATCTCTTCACAGAGATTGCATTTAGATTGTTGGAAGCAGTGGGCGCTAGGGTGACCTGTTTCCCCACAGTGTGTGCATTTAAGTACTCACAAGAGGTACTAATATGCATCTTGGACCCACATTTAAAGCAAACTCTGGGCTGCCCAGGGTGAAAAAGAAACCCTTTATCCCTACCAAGGAAAAAACAGTTTGGTAGATGAATGAGGTCAGAAGCAGTAGAATGCAACTTAACTCTAAACTTCCAACCCCCATTTCAAAACCCTTCTGCATCCATAATAGGCACAGGATTTCCCTGAATTTCACATTTCTTCTCTAACCAATGGACAATATCCACAATGTTAACCCCTTCATTCCTAAAAAGGATAGTTATAACCCTAAAGGGCTGTTTTGTTAAGGGCAGGACAATGAAATCTGACCAAAGGGGGGTTTGTCTTGAGGTTTATGTAGCGACACCAAAATGTTTCTAATAATGATGGTGTACAAAAACTAATGTCAAAGGTACATTCTCCCTGGACATGAATCAGTGCATAAACCTCCGAGGGAGAAAAACCCATACGTTTTTCCAGCAATATTTTCCCAAAATAAAATCGGGGGTTGTCACGAGAACCCACATATCGCAACTGGATGGCATTATGCCTTTTCACTAGCTCCGCTAGTTACCTGAAGTGACTTGCATATGTAGGTCTTTCAGCTGCCTCAGCAACCGGGTGGTTGAACTAAATCAGTTTGGGCATTAGCCTCTTTACTCCGACTTGCCTCCAGATCAGCGGGGGGGATACAAGACCATGTGTTACAAAACCTCTTTTCTGACTCTGGTAATGTCAAACAGTAGAGATTTTACTTATCTGCAACACGGAGCTGTCCTCCATCTCACTGTCAACACCCACGGGCTTCCAATGTCCATCTGACATAGAGATCCATCCTGCATCATGAAGGGCCCTATCCGGCGACCAAGCGGCGTCCACATCACCCCAGTCCTTTCGAGAGGAAGCTGCCTCCCCATCCACTTGTACTCCAGGCTGCTGTTCAGCTGCATGAATTTTACTTGGGCCTAGTAGCGCCGTAGTTCCTGGTAAATTCTCTGTACGTTTCTTTTTCCTATTGTCCTCTTGCTTCTGTCCTGTAATCGAAATAAGCTCATGCACGCTGAGCAATTCTTCCTCTAAGCAACACCGCTTTTCTTCTAGACTTAAATTCTGCTCTGTTTCTGCCACCGAGGGACCACCAATTTGGGCAATATGCTGGCCACCCAACGGGTGCATTCCAGCTGCCTCTGCAGCGGATCCCTCTGCTAATGGTAACGCCATATCAACAGTTTCCTGGGCCATCGCAGCCCTCTCCGTCAGACCTTCCACCTTCAAGATTTACTCCAAAATGTCCACGTCTCACAGCGTCAGGGTCTCCCTGCTGCAAGAGTAGGGGAATTTCCCCGGTGTCCTGGCCAAATTTCCCTTATTCACTATAAATACCACCGACAGTTTCATCCTGGTTCTAGGTCAGTTGGCATTCATCTGTATCCCCTTCCCCCAGGTCATGCCTGAAAATAGGCAGGATTTGTCTACTGCACTTACCCGGTCAACAAAAAACTAAATAAAAAAAATTAAAAAATTCAGCAGGGATGGGCTACCTATCAGTGTGTAGCCCTACCTCTGCTGAGCGTGCAGTGCGTGTGTCTGCGTGTTTTTGTCCTGGTGCTGTGTCCGCCATTAGCTGCATGCCCAGCTTTATTTGAACTGGACACCAGGGTGCTCAATTCCCATTATTAGTTCTGTTATTAGTAAGATAGTCCAACACTAGGGAACCCACCCCCCCAGTGCCAGTGCATTCTCCCCCCACCGACTCTATACATTTTTTTTTTTTTACTTACTTTGCTTTTATGCTGCTTCTGGCAGCAACCCCCATCCCCACCCTCCACGAAAGCAGACCCAGGATCCTCCACTCAAAGTGCCCCCTGGATTTTCCCCCAGGGCAGAGCCTCCGTGCCCCCACCATGGCCCGTCAGATCTGTGTCTCGGTTCTGACGAGAACACAGGTCCATGACAGGATGGGGCATCATTGAGTATGCTGCAGGATTTTTCATGTTTCTTTGTGTTGTGGGGGGGGCATCAGCTGGATACCACGACATGACCACGTCATGCATCCAACATGTCCTCTTCAGGACATCAGTAGCCGGTGCTCTGGTACCGTTGCGCTTTGTGGTCACCTGGGAGCACCATACCAGAGTCACTCTGCCCCTTCCACCCTCCCCCAGAGGTAGAGAGTGTGGCATGGCCGCTCAATCCACCATGGCTGGCCCTTGAGCATCCTGAGTCCGTTCCTGTACCCGCGTCACAGCAGTCAATCTTTCTACTGCACCGACGGGCTGGCACCTATCATTTTAAGTTGTCAACACCAGTGTACCCTATTCCTGGTGTTGGCATACACATCCTTCCTCCATGGACCCAGCAGTCTGGGACACCGGGGTGCCTACACCTGGTGCCCCCAAGTATCATTCCGACACTGGGCTGCTCAATCCCCAGTGGCAGAAGTGTACCTGAAAGGCAGAAAACTGTCCTGTGATGTATTTTCCTTTTTTTTAACCCTGAAGTAAAATGGTCCTTTGTTGTCTGCCACATCACCTCCCCAAGCCCCCTCCACTGAGCACCCACCACCACCACCACACCCACACCCACACACACACACACCTTCATTACTGTTTACTTACCCAGCCAAGGTCCAGTGATATAATCCTCTCTGGAGTGGAGACACATCTTCACTCTTCAGTGCCAGACTGGGAGCTGAGGAAAATGGGTAACTTTACATACTGTATGTTTTGGAAATTGTAATCATGTCCTTTATGCACCAGAGCTCCACTGTAAATGAACTGCAGCTCAGTGAATCTGTTCCTTGACAAATAAATAAACATGAAATAGGAAATTGCTGGAGTAGACACAGCTGGGATTAAATTTCAAATTCTGGTTTGCAATGAAATGTGTTCTCTGGATCTAATTTTTTGTTTACATTGTATTGTTTTTCTTTTACAGTTGTCATATACACCCGTTTCCACATTCCCAGTACTATTGAAAGAGGTCTCCGTTTCAGTTTCATTTATTAATCCGGGAACATTATCACTGAGCCTTGGGCCTTGGCTCATTTATACTGATGCCCTGGCAGGCAGTAGCAGAAGGCAACAGTAGAGATGCATTCTGTCTGGTTCAGTACACATTTCAGAATACAGTTGTTTAGTAAAGGATGTACGTTGGTACTTACTGGGGTTCCAAAGTCCCCAGTACCCTGATAATTCTTTCTATTCTCTATTCTGAGTAGGTGATTGTCCTCGAGGCACAGATCAGGAAGCACAGGAAAAAAAAGGAGTGGTTGTAAAATTCACAAAAAATGTTTATTAGTACTAGCAGTAACATAAAAAAAATAACTTGTTTAGTATAACTATTTACAAAGGCAAAATAAACAGAAAAGATCCATCCGAGTTTTCCTTCAATCTCTTTGTGTCTCTTTCAAAACATTTTAGCTCTCTAAGGCCCCGTCCACACTACACCCCTCAGACCCTGTAAAGGACAGAAACCGTTACAGCCGGGGAGCGGTACAGTGTGTCCACACTGCAGCGGTGACCGGTACGATACCGGTACCTCCAGTCCACACCTCAGGAACCAGGTGAACGTTACCGCGGCACCCAATCCCACAATGCAGCTCGTGCTGCTCTACGGGTCCTGCAGAGGACCATTACCGCCCGTCCACACTACCACCGGTAACGTTACCGAGGCGGGACCAGTTTCATAACCATTGCTGAAACCACCTCATATGTGGTTTCAACAACGGTTACGAAAATGCCTTCTGTAACATTACAGGTATAAACGCAAACCATTGCAGTAATGGTTTGGGCACTCTGTAATGTTACAGAGGCGTAGTGTGGACAGGGCCTTAGTCTTTGCAACCCCCTCCTTAACAAGCATCCTGTTTTTCCTAAAATGTTCTTGTCAGTTTCATGCAGGTGCAGCAAGAACACAATGTCCCAGAACTGAGGCCCCTTCTCTACAGCTTCTGAAAAAGGGCTTAAAAATTGCTCTGAGGTTAACCCCTTGAGTTCCCAATAGCTTTTTGCAATCATCTCAAACTATAATTATATACATTTCAACAGTAGTGCTATATAATTTCTAAATAAAGGGATCCCAATATCAGTTACATTTCCACATGATGATTTGCATATTTTTTTATACCAGCAAATATGCAAGGGAGGAAAAGACAGAACAACAAGTGAGGGTAGAGAGACAGTGAGAGGCAGAGAATTGTGAGATTGTTAGGGTGATCAAGCCCTAGGTCTCGCAGGAAAATTTGGTTGCGCAACCAGACAGACGAGACAGGAAAGGAAAGAACAGAACAGAGATCCCTGCATTCAAACTCTCCACAACAACTGGGACAAGGTCCTATTCATCCCTGTCACATACACCCCTCTTCTTAAGAGGGAACCTGTTTTATTAAACAGGTTTCCAAAACTTTCTATTAATTCTCTACTAACATTAGCTTCTAACTTTCAAAAATTAAGCACGTGTGCAGTATTCTGTTTTCTATACAGTAACAGTACAACAAACAGTAAAGTTTAAACTCATACATTTGTTTTTCAACCTTCAGAACCCTCAATTCCTGATCCATATATTGACAGAAAATCAGCATTGCTATTCCGTTTACCAGATTTGTGTATCACCTTGAATTTAAATGGTTGTAGTGCCAGGTACCAACTTGTGATTCTGGAATTGTTGTCTTTCATTTGGTTAAGCCAGCAGAGAGGATTGTGATCTGTTATAAGTACAAAGTCAGTTCCTAGCAACTAAAACTTAAGAGACTCCATGGCCTACATTGCTGCTAAACATTAATTTTTAATAGTGGAGTACCTTATCTCTCTGTTGTGCAATTTCCTACTTATATAGAGAACAGGATGTTCTTTCCCATCTATATTTGAACCCAGGACTGCACTTAGGCCTACCCTGATGCATCTGTCTGTAACAAAAATGGTTTCTCAGAATCTGGGCTTCTTAAAACAGGGCCTGAACATAATGTAGCCTTAATGGCTTGAAAAGCGTCATCACACTCTGGGGTCCATTTCACATTATTTGGGTACCGTTTTTTCACAAGTTCAGTGATGGGAGTAGCTAACTCAGCAAAGTTGGGAACAAATTTCCGGTAATAACCAGCCATCCCTAAAAATTACCTGACATGTTTCTTGGTTTTAGGGACAGGGCTGTCAGCTACAGCTTCTATCTTAGAAACCTCTGGCTTGACTTCTCCATTTCCCAAAACATAGCCCAAATATCTGGTTTCCTGCATGCCTGATGCACACTTGATAGGATTAATTGTCAGACCTTCCTTTTTGATAGCTTGGATAGTTGCTCATAGGTGTTCCAGGTGGCTTTTCCAATCTGGACTGTACAAGACAACATCATCCATGTACACAGCACAATAACCAGTGTGAAGTGATAAAATTACATCCATGTACCGCTGGAATGTATATGGTGCACCATGTAAACCAAATTACTTGGTGGTAAACTGATAGAATCCAACAGGAGTGGCAAATGCAGTTTAGTCTCTGGATTCTTTAGCTAAAGGAATTTGCCAGTTATCCTTGGTGAGATCGAGGGTACTGATATACTTTGCACTCCCCAGTCTGTCTACCAAATCATCTATTCTGGGCATAGATAACTGTCAAATTCTGACATTTGATTAAGTTTCCTAAAATCAAGGCAGATTCTAACACCCCCTTCTTTTTTGTTTGTAATTACCATGGGAGATGACCAAGCACTCCTTGACTCTTCTATGATACCCAATTCTGTAATTTTGTGCATTTCCTTAACTACGTCAGTTCTTAACCACTCTGGTAACCTGTATGTCTTTTGCCTAATAGGGCGAGCATTCCTTGGTACTATTATGTGCTCGACCTATTTTGCTCGGCCTGGTACTGTGGTAAAAGTACTGTCAAATGTCTTTAGCACATTACAAATTTCTGCCGTTTGTTCAAGGAAACATTCACCGTTACAGCATCAGCAGTAATAGTTTGCTCCAATCTGTCATAAGCTACATCAATATATTTTTTATCAGTTTCTGGTAAAACCAGCATAGCAGCTTTTGGCATTTTTTCAACCCATTTCTTGAGGAGGTTGGCATGGTATATCTTAGTAGGACTTTTCCTGTCAGGGGTCTCAATCTCATAGTTAATGGTGCCAGTATATCTAAACACTCTATAAGGCCCTTGCCACTTCATTGACAGTTTATTTTCTGTTGTGGGTAACAGTAGCAAAACCTTTTCACCTGGCTCAAAAATGTTTTCTTTTACCCCATGGTTATAATATACCTTCAGCATGTTTGAGGCCTCTTCCTGATTACTGTAGTAAATTTCAACATATTTTGGCAGCTTCTTTCTTAAGGCGCACATATAAGACATTCTAGATTGTTTCTGAGTGAGGTTATCTTCCCACGTTTCTTTTATCACATCCAGTGGCCCTCTCAGCTGCATACCATACAGCATTTCAAATGTTGAAAACCTTGTTGATGCCTGTGGCACTTCTCTGTAAGCAAAAAGTAGGTAAGGTAAGTAAAGGTTCCAATCTTTCCCATCCCCTTTTACAAACCTTTTTAACATGCATTTTAGGGTTTGGTTAAAACGCTCAACAAGACTGTTTGTCTGAGGGTGATAGGGGGAGGTTCTCATGACAGTGATACCTAATAGTCTGTGCAGCTCCTTAAGTAATGCAGCACCAAAATTACTGCCTTGATCAGTATAGAAATACCACTACTCACAGTGCAGTTTAACCCCTGCAAGGTATATAGTTTTTTAAACCAAGGATGGAAATGAGAAAGGAAAATGTGAACGCACCAGGATTTGAACTCCAGACCTCTGGTGTGCCATTCCAGCGCTCTAACCATTAAGCTACAGGCCCACTGGTTAAAGCATCTGAAGAACTTCCTATTTCACAGTCACACATTCCTTTCTCTAGTGTTGCTCAATTCTGCAACCAGAATCAGTAATAATTTCTTTAGGTATGCCGACCCTGCCGAAAATTTTTGCAAGCTCTGCTGCCACTTTTGAAGCTGTGACAGTACACATTGGAATTGCTTCAGGGTATCGAGTAGCACAGTCACATACTACCAGGATAAATCTATTACCCTTTTAACTTTTGTCTAAAGGACCAACCACATCCATTGCAATTCTCTCAAAAGGCACATCTATCAAGGGTAGGGGCACCAGGGGCACCTTGTCTTTTCTAGTGACTGGGGCTACTTTCTGACACTCAGCACAGAAATTATAATAGGTAGCAACATCTTCATGAATTCCAGGCTGGTGAAATCTATACAGCAATCTGGCAAGGGTGCGATCCTTCCCTGAGTGACCAGCCATAGGACTATCATGTGCTTTCTGTAACAATTCTGTTCTGTACTTCAGTGGTATAACCAATTGTTCTGTCTGTTCCTGTGTCTGAGGTTTAACCCAAACTCTGTACAGTAACCCATTACATTTTTTAAACATTGATTCACCATGTTTTGGTTTCACCCCCAGCTGCTTAAAATAATGCTGGAGAGAAACATTGTTAGCTTGCTCTGAAAGAAAATTCAATCACTTAGCTTAGTTTCAGCTTTTTCATATGTTAACCCCTTATGTCCATTAGTCATTTGTTGCCACGGTTTATTCAGGCATCATCTTTCTTTCCTGGACTTCCAGATCTTGGAGCTGTGCTCAAACAACTCCGAATCAAAATCAGTGAAAGGAAAAGTCTCCACCGTTTGAGATTTTCTTTGCCTAAGCTCTTGTTACCACTGCTGTTGAAACTGCAGGGTTCAGTTCCTCTGAGATTAATTCAGTAAATCCTGGATAGTCATTTCCAAAAATCATGGGTACAGGTTACTCAGGTACTACCCCCACTTTCATTTGGTGTGACACACCCTTAATTGTCAGAGTCACTTGGGTGGTGGGATTGTACCGAGTGTCCCCGTGGATGCAGAAGACACCAGTACCTGGTCCTTTTGCACAGTGTTTTCCCAGCACCTCAACGTGCACTAGGGTATGTCTGCTTCCAGAATCAGTGAGTCCCTTTACAGTCTTATCCCCCACCTTCACATCTGTTAAGTACTTGCCAAGGACAAATCTGCTCCAGTGTCAGTCTTCTTACAGCAGTTTCTTGCAATATGACCTAGCTTATTACAGTTATAGCAAATAACGTCTTTGGGCACAGATTTGTTACCCCCCACCAGAGTTCTTATCAGACTTGGAGTTTAAATGGGAAAAAGAGCGTCTTAACGGTGATTGGCTGTTACCTCGCTGATGTGGTATTTGTCTGGTCATTTGGTAGTCTTCAGCCAAAGAAACAACCTTTTCCTCACTTTCTGGTCAGTGTTCCTTTACCCAAAGCTGCACATCTGTAGGCAGGATGTTGATGAATTGCTCCATTGCGAATGTGTTGATGATCTGTGGGACTGATCTTATCTGTGTCAGTCTTCACCACTCATCACTGTTGGGTTCTTGCCAGAGGATTGGGACCCCATGGAAGCTCTTTATTTATTTATTTTTTTGCAAGGGGGAGGAGTAGACGTCGGGGCGGCGCTGCCTTCGAGGCCGACGCATTGCGTGGCGATCACAGGCTGGCTCATAACAGACCCCTCCCCAGCCCCAGTTCTGCTTCTCCCACCATCGAGTGAACACAACCTCGTGAGTGAGCACCATTTTCTCTATGCCAACGGCCTAGTCCGGCGGTTTCCTTAGACCTAGTTCTGCTGCTGCATTTTCCTGGTGACCGACCGGTAAGACCTTTCCATTATTTTCTTCATCAACACCAAGTGCTGTTTTTGTTTATTATTTTTATTCATCCAGTCATGTCTCGTTCAGGGGACAAAAAAGAAATCTTCCAAGGTGGGTCAGCCTCCAGTGTGGCAGACTGTATTCCATTTCAGACCAGCATGACTGGTGTGTCACCTGCTTGGGCCCTAACCATGATATGGATCACTGTGACGCCAGTTTCTCCATGGACTGTCATGTGTTGGAGTTGTGTGCATTAAAAGTTGGACATGCACAGCTGACGTTTGCGGAACAGGCTCGCACCCAGGTCACCAAATGCAGGGTTCTTGACCTTTCCTCCGGGTCCCCTCCTAGTCCTATACAGCCCACAGAGGAGGGTGTCTCTGCCTCTCCTAGCCTTTGCCTCAGTGGGAACCCCTTCCACAGTGCAGGTGGCCCAGCCTGACCCCTTTGGGGGTCAGGTGGGAGGCACCGTCCAGGCAGTCACCTCCTCGGAGGCGAGGGTTCCCCCGGCATCGCGGTCTGAGGCCTCCAGTCCTGGGCTGGCACCGTCCACCGGTGCCACCCCTGATTCTGGTGCCAGGGATCTGGATGGCCCCGCGGGTGGCAAGGGGCCAGCCTCTGGTACTGCCCCTGACTCCAGCGCTGTTCGTGGCACCAGGGATGGGGCGGTGCCATGGGCAGGGTGGGGCTGGTTCGCAGTGTCACTCGTGGCACTGCAGCTCGGAGGGACCAGGGAGTGGTCTTGGTTTGAGCCACTTTGGGGAGGACGATGCTGAGGCTGACCCAGACTAGCTTCCGGATTCTTTTGAATCCTCCGATTCCTCCTCCTCCTCTAGTGCTTCAGCTCCAGTTCAGCCCCCTTCCAAGGAGTGGATGATTTCCACTAATACCGGGGTCGGTGGCACCAACCAGTTCTCGAGTGCCCCAGGGGCACTACAGGGCAGCCTGGACTTAGTGGTCCATCTGCTCCCCTGGGAGGCTTACCCCCTCCTGTGATGGTTCTCGCTGGCTCTACTTCTGGGCTGACTGGAGTGTCTCAGGCAGGGGAGGGTACTTCACCACCAGCTGTCTCTCAGGAGTCAGCTGTGGGGTGTCAGTTACTGCGGCTGATACTAGGAAGGGGGCTCTCTCAGAGTCCAAGGGGTTGAGGGGACAGGATTTAGGGCAGCATCCTTTCCTGGGAACCCACAGGGGTTTGGGGAGGAGTCGCAGTGCTGGTCTGATCTTCTCCCCTGAGGTCTCCTTGAGAGAGACCTCATCTTCAGAGGTTAAGGGGACATCCTTCTGGGCTCATGCAGCCCCAGTTACCTCGCAAGGGGATTCTCTCTTCAGGCTCAGCCCTGGCCACTCCAGCTTGGTTGAGTGGCCTTCGTCTGCTGGGACCACCGGGTCTCATCCTCCTTTGAGGTCTCCCATCGGGCCTCCCAGCCCGGGCAGAGGTCGCGCCCCTCCTTGGAGGTACCTGACCACTTTTTCTCTTTCAACCCCTCCCTCACTCCCAGGTCACTACGGTCCTATGGGACCCCTTACTTGGGAGCAGTTTAGGTCCACGGCTGCACTATTCCCCACCTACTACCAGTCCATGGACAAGGAGGTATTCCACCACTCTTGGTGCAGCCTGAACTTAACTCTTCAGACTCATCGGCTCCCTTGTCTTCCTCCTCTAAAGGAGAGGAGTCCTCTATCCACCTTTCTGCTGCATCTGATCTTTCCAGCTATCAGTGCTTCCTGTTGGAGTTGCTCGATGAGCTCTATATCTCCACCATAGGCAGACTCAATACTGACCTGTTGGTGTGTGCCTTCTTGGGTGAGTTCAGTGCGGCCAACCTGTTGGTTCCTGCCTGGCCTACTCCCTTCTGGGAGGTGTCGTACTGTGCCTGGCGACATCCCTCGATATTTGCACCAGCCCCAAGGGACCTCTGCCAGAGGTATTGCGCACCCCTTGGGTCTCCAGGAGCCCTGCTTCATCCCCTTCAGCTGTGACTCTCCTGGACACACTCTCCGGGCATAGAAACCCAAGGCATGACCGACCCTCAGAATCTTACTCAGCTGAGTTTGATTTTTGGGGGAGGAGAGCCTTCTCTTCGGCGTACCTTCTTTTGTGTTTATCAGCTCATCAGGCCCATCGTGCTGCCTATAATAGGCACTTATGGTCTCTGCTAGGTCAGATCCTAGCTTCTTTGCCTGACTCGGAGGCAACCAGACAAGCCATTGTCCTCTCTGCGTGGGGCCTGGAGCTTGTGAGGCACTAAGCAAGGGCATCTTATGATGCCATTGAGGTGGCTTGCAGGCTGGTGGGGACAACGATCTGCATTAGGCAGATGGCGTGGCTTCATCTTTCCCGGTTATCACCCTTGGCCCAGCATAGGGTGACTGCCTCCTCTTTCCGGGGAACCCACCTCTTTTCCCACAGGGTGAGGCAGGAACTTCAGGGGTGCCTTCCCTCTCCTGCTAGTGGAAGCACACCTCACCCAGACCAGTCTCAGGCCTAAACAGGCCTAATAGGGTTTTGTCCTCTGGTGTCTCCCCACTGGAGGCCGAGGGGACTTTGTCCCTTAGGGAGGTTCTGGGCCCCTTCGGGGGGCTTGGTAATCACCCAACAGTGATGAATGGTGAAAACTGACACAGATAAGATATGAAAATTATGTAGCTACTGTAATTCTTGATCTTTCTGTATACCTTCACCATTCATCACCGACTTCCGCCCACCTTCCCCTCTTAGGCCTCAGTCTCTGGGTGATCCTCCTTCCTGTTTGCTTCTCAGCTAGGACCTTGGTCCTTCTCCAGCACCTCCCATCCCCTTACCACTTAGGGGTCATTTCTCTTCCCCCGGGAAGACAGAAAGGGAGGTTACCCTATGTTGGGACTCTCCAGGTCCCCTCCTCAGTCCGGATAGAGTGTCTTGGACTTACTTCTCTCCCTCCAGCCTTTGTCATTGAGGAAGCGTAGAGAGGAGGCCCTGGTGATTCCCTCAGCTATTCTCCTCCAACCACATTATGTCAGTCTCCATAATGCGGTTTCCCTGTAATCTCCTCTCCTCACTTCAGAGGAGAATACATCCTACTCGATACAGTTCCTCCTCTGGAGGTGACTTCTCTCTATAAAAATAAAAGAAAATCCCTGGGGGGTTCCCTCTTCAGGGATACTTCTGAAGTGTTCTGTACTACTTCAAATTCCTCTTGGCAGGAGGGGGGGAGACACCGACCCATCCTTGGCCCTCTGGGTAGGTCTCTTGACTGCTTTTCCCTCATGGAGTGCTGCCAATCTGCTGTTTCAGCCTTATTAGGCCCTCCTCTGGCTTGGAAGACGGTCTGGTCTTGGGTAATACTGTCCTATGCCTTGAGCAGTTTCCTGGGGCTATATTATATCTTCGAGGGTGGTGTCTCCCTTCTCCTTCCTCTTTCTGTCTTCTTCTGCTCCTCACTCTTTCATCCCTCCCTAACTCTTCCAGAGATTGGGGCCTTCCTGTTCCAATCCCTTAGGCCTCCTTCTTATCTGTCCTCTCTACAGCTTTATTCCTCCTTTTAGTTTTACATCCTTTCCTTTTACTATCCCTCGGGTTCCCTTGCCCCCCACCCTCTCTGTTTCTCTCTCTGGCATGCAGAACTGGGGCTGGAGAGGGATTGGTGTCGGTTACTGGCCAACCCACGAGCACCACGCAATGAGTCGGCCTCAAGGGTGGTGCCATCCCGATGTTGACTCTTACCCCTTGCAAAAAAAAAAGCTCCCGCGGGGTCCTGATCCTCTGGCCAGAACCCAACAGTGATGATTGGTGAAGATACACAGAAAGATCAAGAATTACAGCAGGTACGTAATTTTCATTTTTGCCCCTCTGGTTGGAGCCATTTTATCAGGAGTTTTCTGAGTTGGGTGAAGGCTTCTTGAGGATTGTCAACTGAGTTGTACTTCAGAGATGGAAATTTCTGCCTGTAGGTCTCTCCTGAGATGTCATACCTTTTCAGGATTTCACTTTACACCAGTTCATAGTTTTCTGACTATGCAGTGTCCATATTGCTATAGGCAAGTTGGGCTTTCCCTGTCAGATAGGGTACCAGTCTGATTGTCCATTGCTACTTTGGCCATTGCCAGGCTGTGGCAACTCTTTCAAAAGTTGTCAGGTATGCCTCTATATCATCTGAGGGACACAACTTTGTAAATTCAATGGCTTTTAAGTTGCTTGTGTTTTGTTGCTTGTCTGTATCTGTGCAAGATGCTCTGCCTTTGATAGCTTGCAAGGCATCCATTCTTTGCTGCATCTCTTCTCTCTTCTGCTGCTCCTGTCGCTGCATCTCTTCTCTCCTCTGTGCTTCTAAACGTTGAATCTCTTTTTCTCTTTGCTTCTCCATATCTTTTTGTTGTGTAGCCCACCATTTAAAAAAGTCCATCAGGCTTTCAGGGTCTGTTACTGCCTATTCTTTTTACATAACTAGTGCTGGCTGTAAAATCTGAGCTTGGACTTCTGCCTCTGCTGGTTTGGCTGCCATTCTCCTGGTAACCTCTCCTGTACTTGCTGCTGAAGAATCCATACCTTTCTCTATGCTTCCCTGGTACTAGGTCCAGTACCCACACACAGCACTCCTTGCTTAGAATATGCACGGTGTAGATCCCACTTATAAAACCATCTGTTGTCGAGGCACAGGTCAGGAGGCATAGGAACAAACAGGAGCAGTGGTAGAATTTGCAAAAAGTGTTTATTAGTACTTGCAGTAGCTTAAAAAAATAAACTTGTTCAGTATAACTATTTACAAAGGCAAAATAAACAGAAAAGATCCATCCGAGTTTTCCTTCAATCCCTGTGTGTCTCTTTCAAAACATTATAGCTCTCTCTTATAAGTCTTTGCACTCCTTAACAAGTATCCTGTTTTTTTTTAATGTTCTTGTCAATTTCATGCAGGCGCAGCAAGAACACAATGTCCCAGAACCGAGGCCTACTTCACCACAGCTTCTGAAAAAGGGCTTAAAAACCGCTCTCGGGTTAACCCCTTGAGTTCCCAATAGCTTTTTGCAATCATCTCAATCTATAATTATATACATTTCAACAGTAACACTATATAATTTCTAAACAAAGGGATCCCAATATCAATTACATTTCCACATAATAATTTGCATATATTTTTATACCAGTAGATATGTAAGGGAGGAAAAGAAAGAACAGCAAGTGAGGGTAGCGAGACAGTGAGAGGCAGAGAATTTCAAGACTTTCGGGATGATCAAGTCCTAGGTCTCATGGGAAAATTTGGTTGTGCAACCAGAGAGACAAGACAGGAAAGGAAAGAACAGAATGGATCCCTGCATTCAAACTCTCCATAACAATTGGTACAGGGTGCCATTTAACCCTGTCACAGTGATGCTCTCCATCAAGGCAATAGCTGTAGCAGGAAGATATCTTCAGAGGCAAGAAAATATTATCTAAATATTAGCTCTTCATTGCCCAATATAAACATACTGTACTCGAGCATTGGCCCATTGGCACAGCGGTAGTGCTACCGCTGTCAACGCCGGTGACTTGAGTTCTGGAATGAGCCTGTGTTCTTGGGGTCAGCTTATGAAGGAGGGTTGAGCATCCCAGAGGATGCTGTCCTTTTCCAGGGATTAGAGGGTTATCACACCACTCTCACACTACCTCCAGTGGATGCACGGGTTGCAGTGCAAGGACATCGGTATAGGGAAGGGGAGGACACCACTGCATGCTTGGCTGAGACATGCATCAGCATGTCGCTAGCATGGGTGTAAGCCATTCATACCTGTGTCCTCGGGGGGGGGAGACAAGGGGAAACGAAGGGGGTATACATTCCAGTGCCAAAGCCCCATGACTGTCCCCAGCCAGGGGGGCCTGACAGGCTGGTATATTCACCACCAGTGCCAGTGCAGGGAGCAAAAAATATGCATTAAAAAAAAAAAAATCTATACATATCCAGATAAGCTGATAATTCAGTCTGAAGATTACCCACAGAGGGTAGAACTGTCTGCAGATTTTCTTTGAGCTGTCAGGCACTAGGACCACATGGAAACATTTGCTAGCCAGGTGTCTGCCCATGACGATGTTGTGCATTAGCATCTACGTAAACATGGGCAGCCCCATCGCTTCTCAGTTCTTTTCCTGATGTGGATGACTGTCATTAGACTGGTGGAGGAAACGCCATTGACTAGTTATTGTCATTTACTCTTTTCTGTTTTTCCTCAGTGTTTTTTTGTCATCTCTGCATGCCTCTGAAATCGGCGGCCACATTATTTTAGTATTGAAAGTGTGGAGACAAAATTTATAAAGACGACTCGCACATAGCTTGTGTGTGTTGTTTGGGCCTGTCTCACAATGTGAGGAATTGTGAGATCTGCCAGGATTTCAAACAAGCAACAAGGTGACGCCATAAGAAAGCTCTGAAAAATTTCCTTCTCTGAAAACCATTAGCAGCCATGGAGAAAGACCAAGGCCCAGAATTGCAATCGCTGTCCACATTGACTGAGATGTGGCTGCCGAAGTTGAAGGACCGGGATAGAGAACTGTTATCATTACAGCCTTCCTCATCGTTGGGACATAAACATAAGCATAGAGATAAGGAGAAGTCTGCTTCTTGGCAAGATCCTGGTCATCTTTGAGACAAGGTAGTTCTTCAGCATCATCACCCACTCCAGCGGTGTTGACAACAGCTCCCTCAACTGTCGCTGAGACACCAAAGGCAAGATGTGACTTATGCACTGCTGTAACTACTGTGAATGATACTACACCATCATTGTCAGGCCCAAACCCGTCACTGATACAAGTTGTCATGGCCCCTGGCGAGGGCGTTTTTAATTCTCAGGGTGTGCTGGCACCGTTTTCAGAGATGACATGATGCATTCTGCCTGACTTACCTATGCAGGCTGTTATTCCATCGACAGGGCCAATAGGCACTCAGCTTCCATTGACGACTACTTCCAGCACACAGCAAATTCCTCCTTCTCAGCCACTGCTATTACCTCCAGCAACTTCAGTGGCTGCTGTCATCAACAGGGAGGTTGATGACGAGGTGGAATAAAATTCTGACCATATAGTATTAGAGGACGATTTAGAGGAGGAATATGAAGGAGAACAGTATGTAGCATCATGTTGTAGTTCTATCCTCTCATCCTGCAGTGTGGACTCGGTGGTGTGTATCCTGAGATCTCCTCCTGAACATCCTGCTTTTCAAGCCATGATACAACAAATGCAAACTGCCATGGGTTTTGCTGTGGAAGAAGAATGTTCCACTGGAAATAATTTAAAATAATTTTGGAGGTTCTTTGCTCACCTTCCATTATAATTCCTCCTGTTTTTCCTGCATTAGAGGATGGTACCTTTGCTGCATGTCACAGACCAAGCTCCCTGCCTACATTTCCTAGAAAGGCTGATGAGCAGTATCCTGCTCCATCTGCTAAGCCTTCTCATGCTAACCAGCCAGAAATTGTCTCAGTAGTTATCATGGCTGCTCATGATAGGTTCAGTGCACCTAAGCACCTGAATACGCTGCCTACTGGCAAGGTACCTTGGAGGTTGGATGGGCACTAGGTTATAACAGCGAATGCAACAGTAGTGCTCCTCAATACAGCACTGCAACAACAGTGCATGCAGTATTGCCGCATGATAGCGGTTCCTACACACAGGCAAGACCACTACCAAACAAAATAATAACTTATGTTTTTGCAGTGGGCTCTGCCTCCGCACCCCCTGTAACTAAAATAATCAACTCTGAGTCAGAGTTGGATTACGGGGTAGGTTATAAAGTTGGTGGGGGGTCAGCAAGACAGGAGTTACAAAAATCTATGACAACCGCCTCACAAAAAAAAAAAAAAGAGATCGGAGACAAGGACTAGAACCCTGGTCTCCAGCACCATTCTGGCTGAGCTGCTCCATACCTCATCCCTCTCTGCCATGGGAGCCACTCGGCCAGCCTCTGAATTTTTTCAACCCTTGTCAGTGCCCTTCACTGACTCCCAGTACTAGGACAGCTACAGGGGTAACACTTACTGCACTACGCTGTTCTACCCCTGCCACTGTCCGTGATGCACTCTTCATACAGTGCGTTTCTTACATGCATTGGAAGTGATGCGCAGTTCTGACTGGGTACCAGCTGGATGTGATGCGCAATCATACTTATGCCTTTGCCTCCTTGGGCCCTAGGATTGCAGACTATCAGACCCATATGATCAGATATCAGAACAGCCTGTGGAAAGTTGTGAAGGCCACAGCCCAGGTTTTACTTGAGGGTTCTGCTAAGAATGAGTTAATTAGAACTTTAACTTCTGGTGCTCAGGTTGGCAAACATTTGCTAAGGTCTTCCTCTGATGTCTCCGATGCGTGTGCCAGAGCTGTTGCTTCAGGCGTATGTACAAGATACTGTTCTTGGCTTAGAGTTTCTGCTTTTGCTAATGGTATGCAGCAGGCGGTTTTGAAAGCCCCATTTTGGGGGACAAACCTGTTTGGATATGATGTTGAAGAGAGGCTCAAAAGTCTTCAGACATCCAAAATGACCCTCAGAGCTGTTAAGCGCCTTTGTTCCACTACTTCTAGGGGATGTGGGAAGGGCTTTTCTTGTCAACCTGTTGGAAGAGGTGGTCCTGCCCACCATTGACAAGGCAGAGGTAGGGGAGGTGGCTTTTTGCCAGAACACCTCTCCCGAGGAAGCCCATTCAGAAGCATCCAAAGCAGTTAGTTCTGGCGGCTGTTCCACCATCGGTTCTGCCTGACCCTTTTCAGATTATAACCCCACTTTGTCTGTTACCTCCAAGAAGTGGTTGTGGAAGGCAGAATCTCCCTGCACCTAAAACGCTGGCGGGAGATTACAACAGACGAATGGGTGCTAGAGATAATTGCAAGAGGACATGCTGTGGAGCTGTTAGCTACCCCTCTAAATCATCCTCTGGGCCATTTTTCACTTTTGCAGGGAGAAGTATAGTTATTCCAAAAAATGTCCTATAGAACCAGTTTCTCCTTGACAGAGAAACAAATGGTTCTATTCCAGATACTTTTTGGTCCCAAAATGGATGGGAGATCTGCATCCTGTACTAGATCTCAGCTTCCACATAGATTACAAGAAGTTTCATGTGGTTTCCATACATGCCCCGATTCCCATCCTGCGAGAAGGGGACTGGCTGTGTTCCCTAGACAAGAAGGATGAGTATCTTCATATCAAAATCAGAAAAGTCCACAGGCAGTATCTCTGCTTTGTGCTGGAGGGGAGCACTGCGAGTTCAGAGTATTGCCCTTTGGCTTGTCTTATGCGCCATGGGTCTTTACCAAATGCTTGGCAGTACTAGCAGCAGCCTTTTGCACTGAAGTCCTATATGAGTTCCCCTATCTAGACAACTGGCTTCTGAAGGCCAGCTCCAGGGAAGTTATACTACACACTCTGTCTCAGACATGGCAGTTGTTCGAAGGCTTGGTGGTCATAGTGAATGTGCCAAAGTCTGTGTTAACTCCCTGCCAAAGACTGCAGTACATAGGGGCAGTCGTGGATATGGATAAGGGACATGCTTTCCTGCCACAGGACAAAGCAGACAATCTGATTGTCCAAGCACAGTTGGTTTAAAGGAGTCACTATGTCTCTACGAGAACAATGTTATGTCTCCTGGGTCTCATGGCTGTGGCTGGCTTCTGAAGGACAGCTCCAGAGAGGCGTTACTACACACCCTGTCAAGAACAAGGCAGTTCTGGCCCACCTCTTCAAGTTTTAAGTAGTTACAATTAACTTGCATGCTTATGATTTTTTTTGGCACAGGGCCTTGGTTAAGTCCTTTGAGGTCGGTGCTTTTTCCTATTTTCTCTTATGCTCCCTCATCTCATCTTATATCCTATTATTACAAGTCACTGCAAAATTACCTAGTGGCTAATGAAGGCCCTGGGTGTATGACTGGGACCACACTTTGCAATTGAACACAGCCTCCAGGAACTGGCCCTCCATCTGGAACCAACTATACAAATCAATAAAATGAAACCGTTATCATCTGTTGCCGTTTCATATTCTCCATAATCTTTATTTTACCTCCCCCCCATTAAGCTATACAAGATGGGCCATGTGCCCACCAATCTTTGTTCCAGATATGGCCAGGAACCTGGCTCACTTTACCATATTTTATGAACCTGTCAAAAGGTTGTTCCCTTTTGGGATTCTATTTGGTCCCATTTGAACCCCTTGCTGGGACTTTCTGATGCCTTTCTACCTGAGATTTGTGTAGTGGGTGACTATACAGGATCCCTGATGGGTAACCAGAAAGCACACGTGGCTTTAATATCGTTATGTGCTAAAAAAAGTCATCTTGCTTCATTGACTGGATCAAGATCCCTCACTTCCTGGGATGGTACAAGGAAATCTTGTTTGCCTTGCAGGCTGAGCATCTTATTGCTAACCTATCTAATAAAACAACGAAGTACAATTGTTTCTGGGAACCTCTGTACACATTACTTACTATATGAATCCTAATTAGATTTCTCTTACATTCATACTGTATGGAGGACTGTAACTCCTTACTGCATATTGTGATAACCAGGTGCATGTTTAGTACATTAGCAGTCATTGTATTTTGAACTTGCTACATGGAAAAACTCCGGTGGTGGAGTGGGTTGAAGTGGGGATAGGAGAAGGGGATAAATATTAAAATGTGGATGTATCAGCTCTTTTCCTCATTTCTGTATATTATGAAGTTAAATAAAGTTTAATAAATTTGGAAAAAAAAGAACAAGGCAGTTGTTTGATGACTTAGGTGTCACAATGAATGTACCCAAGTCAGTCCTGACTTCCTGTCAAAGACTGCATCACATAGGAGCAGTCTTGGATACAACATACAGACAAGAGATATGCTTTCCTGCAGTAGGGCATGGTGGACAGCCTAACTGCCCAGGTACAGCTGATATACAGAAATTGTTACGTTTGTGCACGGGCCATGTTACATCTTCTGGTACTCATGGCTGTGGCCATTGTGATGGTGCCACTGGCGCGCTTGTACATGAAGATCCCACAGTGGACATTAAGGATGCAGTGGAATCAGCCCATGGTTGAGCTGGACCAAAGGGTCCTTGTCACATGCCCGTTGCGCAATGTGCTGTTACGGTTAATTGATCACACCAGTCTCTTACAGTGCATTCTGTTCCTCATCCCAAATCCTGCACGATCGTCCCCATGAATGGCTTGGGTTTTGGATGGGGTGCGCATCTGGGTCCCTACCAGACACAAGGGTTATGGTCTCAGGTGGAGGCTAAGTTACACATCAGTGTCCTGAAAGTGAGAGCTGTCCTATACAGCTTCCAGGCATTTCAGAAGCACCTAACTCCGCATCCTCTGTTAATCCTGACAGACACCACCAGTGTGATGCATTACATTGACAAACAGGGGGCAGCAATTCCTCTCTGTTTGCAGGAAAACAGTGAGAGTGTGGTACTGGACTCTATCCCGTGGCCTCCAGCTGTCAGCCATGCATCTCCCAGGTACGCAAAATGTCTTAGCAGACAGGTTAAGCAGGTCACTTCCAGATGCATGAACAGGAACTGCTGATTTCTGTGGTAGATGACCTCTTCACAAGATGTCATCCAGAGTTGGAACATATTGCATCCCCACAGAACACAAAACTGCCATGTTTCTGCACACTCTTTCCAGGGCCTGGAGTTTTCTGGCAAGTCATCTCGTCCCTCTTGTGGAAAGGGAACTTCTTGTATGCACCCCCCCCAATTCCTCTAATACAAAGAGTCCTCCTCAGACTGTGGCTGGAAGAAGCTACCCTCATCCTCATATCACTATTATGGCCTCACCAGATATGGTTTCCACTCCTACAGCAACTGGTGGTGGAGCCTTTATTTCCTCTACCTCTCTAGTCACAGGACAAGGGGTCCCTGGTCCATCTGCACCCAAACTCCCTATATTTGCATGCACGGCTCCTGAAAACATAGCCATGGCACATTTTGGAGTATCCCCCAAAGCTGCAGATGTTCTGGCTGCAGCTCAGAAGCTTTCTACCAGACACTCTTATTCCTTAAAGTAGAAGCAGTTCACTTTGCGGGGTACTTACAAGAATTTAGTCCCATTCACATGTCCTGTAAATGCAGTGCTGGAATATTTGCTGTCTTTGTCAGATTCTGGCCTACAGTATTCCTCCTGCAAGGTGTATTTGGCTGCTGTATCAGCTTCTCATGCCCATAAATGGACATACAGTTGCACAACTGGAGGTATCCCATACCTTTTTTTAGAAGTATTCTGCATGTAAAACCTCCTATTCGTACTGCAGTCCCTCCATGGGACTTGAATTTTGTGCTTAAGAAACTGAAGTTGGTTGCGTTTCAGCTGGCTGCGAGTTGTGATCTCCGTTTTCTTTCACGGAAGACATTATTTTTAGTTGAAATCACTTCTACCTCGAAGGATTTCAGAGCTGCAGGTTCTAATGTGTAAGCCTCCTTATTTGATTTTTCACAGCATTGGAGTTTCTTTGTTTACAAATCCTAAGTTTCCACTGAAGGTAGTATTTGAATTTACATGGAATCAAATGGTACCACTTCCTGTTTGTTATCCCAAATGTGCCAATCAGGGTGCAGCATTGATCCATACTTTATATGTACATAGAATACTGAGACATTATGTGAATCGCACCAAGGACTGAAAAAAGTTCTCTCAGCTTTTTGTTTTGTTCCCCTGGGTCTAAACAGTGCCTGTCCAAATAGCTGGTGCATTGTATTATGTTCTGTTATAGGAAGTACTGTAGGGAACTTCCTGGTGTGGTTTGTGGTCATTCCTCGAGGGGATGGCCACCTCTACAGCTTGTTTCAGAAATGTCCCTGCGGCTGACAGTTGTGCAGCAGCCACATGGAGCACTGTCCACACCTACACTTAATATTACAATCTGGATATCATCTCTTGTAGATGTGTTGGCTTTGGGCTTGCTGTGTGGCAAGGCCTCCTGTCTTGACTATATCAGACTGTACCAGCCTCCTAGTGCCTTTTGGGACTGCTTGGGACTCATTCCAAAGTTATGGCCTAATGGAAAAGATATCCCCAAAGAAGATAGAACGGTTATATACTTACTGTAGCAGCAGATCTTCAAGAGAATCTCTTCCATTATGCTATGCCATCCCTCCTTCAATCCCGTCTGCTTCAATGAGGGTTGCCTCATCCATGGCTGTTATATCCTGCACCATATCTTACCTTGTTTGTGTGGTGCTGGTCTGATTTTCTGGTTCCCCACTGGTGGTTCTCTTCTGAGCCTAATCTGCAGTGGGGAACTGAGGAATGATGGGACCGCCCATGTTTATGTAGTCACTTATGCATTATCTCATCATTGGGGGCAGCCGACCAGCAAATGTTTCCATGTGGTCCTATTGCCTGACAGCTGTAGGTCCAAAGGTGTGGCCTAATGGAAGAAATTCTCTCAAAGATCTACTGTCATTGTTGTCGCTGTAAGTACGATACAGTTCTTTTCTAAAAGATCCCTGTTCTCTACAAATCTCCCAACATATCCTCCCCATTAGTGTGGTACATGTCAGTGTCTTACTGGTCATGTCTTCTAATGATGCCCACTTCCCCACTTATTGGTTTAGAGCTTGACAAAGCCTTTCACCACTCTCCTCAGTCTAAGCCCTTAACCCTTCCAGTGATGTACCAGTTGATGCTGGTTATGTATGATACTGCCACTGAGACCACTGTTGAGGATGTAAGAGTGGTCTCACGCACATTCTTAAGGTATGAGAACTGAAAACTGAAGGATAACGATCGGAGAACAATCAATATTTAAAAAAATTGCCAGAACATGCTCATTTCCAGGGCAGCTGCATGTGAGACACTCTTCACAGAATAAGAGTGCCTCACATGCAGAGGAAAGAGCGCTCTGATTGGGTGGGTGCAATCCCTTACTCTATAAAGTGTGTAATGAGTATCATCCCTCTCCTTCCATCTCTTTATTTTGACTGATCTAGTCATCTTATTCAACTCATTATGATCAGAAGACGCGAGCCAAGCTTGATCAAATGGGATCGCACTTCCTTGCTTTTTTGACACCTCAGATAAATGCACATTTGGAGTGTTTCACAATCCCACATACCACTCTGTTTATTAACCCTTACCTATGAACAGCTGAGGCAAAGTTCAAAAGATTAATGTTTTCAGATACTGTAATCCAGCCTAACTAAACTTCCAGTCTGCTTCAACCTCAATTTCGTATTACTCATAATTCTCATGTAACATATTGACCATAAGACATCCCTCTTAAATTCAGATAACTATATGTATACAGTTTGGAAATACACTGCCCCTCTTAAGCAGTAAAGTTATATATTATATTGCTCTGTTAGCACTGCAGTGGCCATTTTCCACAGAGACCTACAAGAAAGGTTCCTTACCTTATCTGTGTCTGTATACTTTTAGATGACAAATATATGAACATGCTGTAACTTATTAAGTCATGTTTAGCTAAATTTGCAGTACCTATATAGCTGCATACTGTGTAAAAAATATATTCTTCAAATTTGGTAGCCATGTGGCCCACAATTTCTTTTCATTATATATTACGTTTATCAGCCAAACACCAGAGCTGCCCTTTCCTGGCATGGCCATCTCCTAACTCCAGCCTCCTCTTCTCTGGCCCTTACCCTCCCTTCCAAGAGTTCCACAGAGCAGCTCCCACTCCATGGTGAATCCTTTTGGTGCTGGATGCAGTTTTCCCCAGCAAGTCTTGCTAATGTGTGGCAAGGGAGAGGCCAGTTGAGTTGGCGGCGCACAAGAGAGCCAGCTTCACATTGCACATGCCAGGGCTTTTTCTCCTTAGTTTATGCCCCCCAGCTTCAGGACACCAACGGCTACAGTTCTGTGGAATGCATGTATAGACAAGGTGTGCATGCTTTCTAGCAATCGTTGGCGTCCACCTGCGTACACATAGCTTCGACTGCACTGGTGGTCATTCAGCTGGCAATATAGCAGCAAAGTCTACTACCCTCCCTGTTGGAAGAGAGAGTCCTGAAGAAAGCTCGATCCTCCTTCGCTGACTGGTTCCTTGTGTCCTTGGCTCAAATATGGCAACATGTTGGCTTGTGCAAGCTTTTTTTTTTTTTTTAATCTGGCATGCTATTTTTATTTGGCATGCTATTTTTATTTGGTATGCTATTTTGTTGCAGTCTCCCGAGGCTCAGCTCCTGCTTCTTGCCTGACCCCCTCTTCATCACTGGGATCCCCTAAGGGCTACGGCGATAATCCCTGGCTTGCCCCCCAGGGTGGGGCTGCTCAGGCAAGCACAGGACCCCCATGATGCCGGTACAATAGTGTGGGTAGGATCACCCACAGGCATTGCCTCCCTGGCTTGCCCCCTAAGTTAGGGCTCCCCATCACAGATGGCAGTATTAGGTCACCGGAAGATATGGTGGTGGTGATCGGAGCTGGCGGAGCATCATGAAGGGTGACCACATGGAGTTTTCTTAGTGAGAGACCCCGGGGGGGGGCATGGTGTGCAATGATGTAAGGAACTTGTCATGTGTCAACATCCGGCATGTCCCCCACAGCATCTCCGGCACTGACCGCTGCTGGCCCCCAGCCTCCACTTGAGGTCAGAATTGTGCTGGATACACAGCCCCCGAGGAGCCATCCCTAGGACGCTCAATCCTTCTGTCCCCTGCCAGCCCTCCGGCTCCTGAGTCCGTTCCCTAACCCAGGGCATTAGCGTCGCAAGTAGAAATCCAACTGCTGTACCAGCAGGCTGGCCGCATCCTTTCTAAAAGATCAGAGATGCTATAGTACTATCATTTCATACAGTTGATTTAAGTGCTCTGAACCTAGTGACCAAACTGGCCATTTGGCCACTTAAGCATTTTCAGTGGCAAATGATGATTTGTAGCTGGCCAATGAATTTTTTTACAGCCTGAACTAGAGATGTTGTACTGTTTACCATTTGTTTTTTTAACAAAGATGACATTATTGCCAGTAAGAGATCCATTGCAGTACTGTGCAGTTCTGTAAATAGAACTGCCTGTCTTTTGTCCCACGTCAGGGCTGCTGCTGCTGCTGTATGTGGTAAACAGCCAAATTACAGCTGTGTTGTTATATTGATTTGTTCCATTCTAGCATCTCCTAATCAGATCAAGCAGTAGGAGAGTTTTCCGTTGGTTGTGCGCACACACTGGAGGCCTAGAAGTTAACTTCCTTCCTAGGTGCCTTGTAAATAACTGGGCCAGTGTGTTTATCCTGCAGAATGTTGGTGTTCTTCAGGTTGACACATTGCATGCAGATGCTACAGGTTGATTATAGCCTTCCTGAGAACAACATGCCGGTCTGGCTACTAGGGTGGGCGATCCCTGGTCTGGCTACTAGGGTGGGCGATCCCTGGTCTGGCTACTAGGGTGGGTGATCCCTGGTCTGGCTACTAGGGTGGGTGATCCCTGTGCACACGTAACTGTGCTAGTTGACAGCTGTATGACAGAAGCCCTGCAGTACCTTCTTATACTCAGACCTGCCATGGATAACTCCTTTATGACCTAAAGCTGCAATATCTGTTTTGTTCCTAACGGTCTGATTTATTTTCTTTTTTGTTATTGTAAACTGTGTAAAAAAAACAACCGGAGAGATTTTTCTTCTATCATAATATGTAATCAGTATGATGTAAGGAGTCTAGTGCAGTTAGCTGGTATGGGATGGGAGAGTGATTATAGCAGCAGTCATAGTAGGAAGTCCTTTTGTAACTAAGCTGCAAAGTGTTTGAGACTAATGTCTTATGTACAGAGGGGTTCTGGGGTGGAAGCAGCAAAGTACAGCGGTTCAAAGAATATAGTAACAATAATAAAACCTCAGTCCTTAACATGATTGCAAAACATAACATGCATGACAATCTGTAACTGTGTGTATTCTATGTTCAGTGTTTCTCTTGCACCTGTAATGTTGTCCAATGTTGTATCCTGCACTATGTACTATTGTCTGCCCTCCTTATGACGAGGTGCCTTTGTAAATGAGTCTCTGACTCAAAGGTTGTAAATCTGACGTGTACAAATAAATAAATAAACATGACAGGAAAAAGATACAGCACTGAAGTTGGCAGTCATTCTTTTCTGCAGTTAGGACTTTTAAGATGTTTGCTGTTTTCTGTTTTCTGCTGTATTCCATCATGACTTTTATCATGTGACTTGTCAGGGATACCCTGTGAATGCTAAGTGTAAAGTACTGGTCAACTGTTAGGCATTTACCACTTAGGGAAGTTCTTACAACTGATATGCAATATAATAGATGTTATTCTGTGCGGTTCTGTCAATGACAGCTACATGCACTTTGGATTTTTTAGAAAAACCTGACATGGTTTGTCAGGTTTTGACTGCTTACAATGAGCAGACACTGTATGTGGAATTGCGTCCTTTAAAAAAAAAAAAAAGGCCCTTGATTCCTGTTTTGTGATTCAATTCTCATTGTAATTAGATGGTGTCAGTAAACTGCTCTAAATGATAGTGGTCGCAATCTAGCTTCACTCCTCAGCAAGTCCATACTTGCAAGAGAAGGTTTATCAGTTAATACTAAGCCTTGATGGGGAAAAAAAGAAGCATCTCTATGGAAGAGGAGATATTTTCAGCTTTTGTCAAAAGGGGATTTTGTCAGCAGTAATCATGGTTAAATTCGACCTAACAAACTAAGCATGACTGAATTGTTTTTGTTTTTTTCTTTTGATTCTTTGGTGCTGGATTACACGTAGTTTCTGGCAAAAGCAGAAACAAGAGCAAAACCATGCAGTCATCGGTTATCCCTCAAAACCACCAGTATTGATCCACATACAGGCAGCATATAGTTGACACTTCATCCCTTTTCCAGTGTTGATCAGCTCATGGATTGATAACTAATTACTGGCTGCACAGGGCTGAATCACTAAGACCTTTACTGCTTGCAGTGGCTCAATAAACAACATCGGGGGTGGGGGGGGCCTTTGTATGGTTATTTTCTTGCTTCTCGTAGTTTGGATTTTTTATTCTTTAAAATTTCGGAGTGGTACTTGAGCTCTGCTAATGGAATTCTCCTTAAAAATAGATGTCAAAAGAATATTATTTTTTCTTCTGTATTTCTAGACAAGAGATGACTTCTTGGGCCAGGTTGATGTTCCTCTGAACCATTTGCCGGTAAGGACTATTAATAATGAATGGCAGACAATTGTTTGTTTGTTGTTGTTCTGAAATGGATATACTACAGGTAAACCATTTCAAAGCCAGTGTACGTAAACATTGTATCTGATGAGACATTCCAGTGAAGAAAATTGCGGGGCAACAAACAAAATGTTTTCTTCTACTGAAACATGGACTCTTCATACTTTCTTGAGGTTCTGTGCTTATAAAGTTAATTTGCTGATTTAAGATTATCTGTTAAACATGCAGTACTTCCATGTCTCTTTTCCGAGGAGACATGTCAGAGGAAAATGTTTACTGTAACATAGCAATTAACCTCTGATGATCCAAGTTTGTGTTCAGAACTTTGTTTGTTTTTTTTAATTAGGGCAATAACCACTGTTATTTAAAGTTATTTTTATTGTATTGATGATTGTACACTGTGACCTTTTATTTACCTTATTATTATTATAGTTTTGTGACAGCAATTCCATTTAACTCTATATCCCAGAGAAGCTGTGGTGGAAGGGAGGCATATCATATATTTTGAGCATACAAGCAAAACAGAATTGCATAGCAAATATGCACTGTTGAGGTTGAGACTTTTACAAATAGGAATGAAAGCTAAGCAGCAGTACTAGCTGACAAAAATATTCAAATATTTTGATTGGCAGTTAAGACAAACCAAAACATCAATATATCTGATTTTCCTTTGGCTTTATTTAATTCCTGAGTCAAGATAGAGGATTTTGAAGTTCTTTACAGTTACTGGTTCTTTGCCAGGTCCACCGTCAAAGATGTAAACAGATCTGGGTGGTGCTGTGCTGTTGGCCATCAGAAACATGTGCTGGCAACCAGTGGTTAATGGAAACCTGAACAACTTTTTTGACAATTAAAATATTCCAAACTCTGGCTTCAGAGAGGTAAAAGAAAGGCTATTGTTTATATTGATGCCAAAATGGAATTTATATAATTAACATAAATGCAGTTTCATAGCATTTGAAAACTGTAAACATTAGCGTTCCAATTTCAAAAAAACTGCCCTGTCTGCACCCGAAATGGCCACTAGCCATGCAGCCTAATGATCTCATTGGAGCAAGTGGCAGAGAGCTGCACGGCTCTCTATAGTTCTAACTAGTACTTTTAGTGGCCTTTGTTTTGCATTGTTTCACTAAAATGATTAAAATCATGAGTTAACATGTGTATTATTTTGATCAGTACACATGTTCGGCTACAGTTCATTTCTTTAACTTAAAACTGCAGAAACTGCATTAAAGAACTAGTGTGCTGCCCAAAACTAATATTAGATTTTAAAAGTAGCCGACCATTAGCTTTTATATCTGAAGTACTTTTTATTTTCCCTTTGTTTAATTAGAAGATGGTTTACCTAATGTTAGCTGGTGTGATGTGTGGAACAGCTCTTAGCCTGGCAGCTGACATATCTTGCTGTACTGCCCCAGACTATATCATCAGCATTGTGACCTCACTGACTGTGACATCACTGCTACTTAGGAGCAGCAAGTGAGTGACTGCCAGGTTGTTCACATGTGATGTCACTATCAGTGAGCTCACAATGCTAATGATATAGCGTGGGGCAGTAGAGTTTGTCAGCTGCCAGACTAAGAGCTGTTCCACACACCCAGTAAAATATTATCACATAGAAGACTTTCTGAGGAACAAAAGGAAAAACAAAAATACTTCAGAAATAAAAAGTTATAACTGACTGCAACTGAAAATTTGTATTATTTTCCTGTCTGCCTGTTTTGGCTCTACTAGCGCTTTAAGATTTAACTGGGTGCCAAACCACAGTACAGTACAATGTTTTTTTAAATACCTGGTGGTCAGTGGTTCTGTCTCGATGTGTATGGTGGCCCACCGGTCCAGTTCAATGGCAAAGTAAATTGTTTCCAACTTGGTAAGAATGCACTTGTTTTATAGTTCTTCTTTATTTCAAATTCCAATTGTGAAAAGCCCCCCCACCGGCAGCCAGTCCGCCCACCTGCTTGCTGTCGCACCTCCTCTATCAATGCTGAACACTTCTTATGGCCCGGCGCCTCATATCCATCCAGTTGCCACCGCTGGTTCCAAGAATAAACACAGACAAGCCCACTGCATAATCCAGCTCCTCTCCGAGAGTGCATGCCTTTAATAACACTCTCCATCTTTCCCTGCTGGCATTATTAAATGATGTGCATAATGATGTAATTTAATAGTGCCAGCCGGGAAAGAAGGAGCGTGTTGGTTAAAGGTGCACACTCTCTTAGGAGGGCAGGATTACGTAGTGTGTTCCTCTGTGTGTGTTCTTGGGACTAGTGGTGGTTCTCAGATGGATATGAGGCACCAGGTAATAAGTAGCGTTCAGTATTGATAGGGGAGCGTGCAACAGCAGACGGACAGCAGGTTGGCTGCCAGGGGGCAAGGTTCTCCATGATTGGATTGTGAAATAAAGAAAGACTAAAAAAGAAGTGCATTATTACCAAGTTGGAAAAAAACAACTTTGCCATTGAACCAGTACAGTGGGTCACCATAGACATCGGGACATCATAACTAGACCACCAGGTATTTAAAACATTGTATTTCACTGTGGTTTTGGTACACAGTTAGATCATGACACAATTTGTGCAGTTTTAAGTTAAAGAACTGAAAAAAAAATCATAAGCCTAACATACGTAGTGATCAAAATAACACATGTTAAATCAAGGTTTTTATCATTTCAGTGAAACAATGCAAAACAAAGACCACTAAAAGTATTAGTTAGCACTGCTATACAGAGCCATTGTGCACTCTGACACTCGCTCCAATGAGATCATTTATGTTGCACATCTAGTGGCCATTTTAGGGTGCAGACGGGGATTGAAATGGGAAGGCTGATCTTTACATTTTTCAAATGCTACAAAACTGCATTTACGATAATTATATAAATGCAGTTTTGGCATTAGTACAAACAGGTTTTCCTTTACCTCTCTAAAGCTGGATTTTTGAAATGTTTTAATGGAAAAAAGGTGGTTCAGGTGTCCTTTAAATTGGCAGGTTTTATGAGGTGGAACTGTATGCTCTACATTTGTAGGAAGTGGAACTGTGTCATCCCCAGGAGGTGGAACCTTTCAATAGTATTTTAAGGAGAAAGGTATCAGAGCAGAAGAGGTGGAACTGAGTTTCTGTGAGTTCCTGCCTAATTTAACCCCTGCTCTGCATTATAAATACAGTGGGTGCAGTTTGTATGTTATCTCTTCGGAAATTTTTTAAAGGTGCTGGGGGCTGCTGTCTTCATTGTAGATCCACGCAAATTACAAACGTAAATAAACATGGTCTTAAAGAGCTAGTGTACTGTCTAAAACTAATACTCATTTTTAACAGCAGTTAACCAATACCTTTTATATCTGAGGCACTATTTATTTTCCCTTTGGTTAAGTAGAAGATTGTTTAGCTGCTGTTCATAGGTGTGATGTGTAGGACAGTACTCTGCCTGGCAGCTGACATAGCTGTCTCCCTTCCACCCACTACATCATCAGCATTGTGACCTCACTGACTGTGACATTGCTGATGCTTAGGAACTGCCACTCAGTGGCTGCCAGATCAGTCACCTGTGATGTCACTGTCCGTGAGATCACAGTGCTGAAGATATAGTATTGGGGGGGGGGGGGTAGAGATAGATATGTCAGCTGCCAGGCTAAGAGCTGTTCCACACATGCAGCACCATATTATCACACAGAAGACTTTCAAATGAGCAAAAGGAAAAAGAAAAAATTCTTCACAAATAAAAGTTACACCTGACTACTTCTTAAAATTTGTATTATTTTTCCTGTCTGACTCTTTTGGCTCCACTAGCTCTTTAAAAATAGTTGATTGAATTTAAAATATCCCAGAGAACACATTTCAAGTCCGTCAGGGAACTGGTGGGCCCACCCTGTGGGGTAAGCCAGGGTGCTTGGAGGGGATGTGGGTGAGTCCCAGGAAGCAGTAGCAGGGTCCGAGCCTCGGAGTTCAAGTAGACTGATGGGGGTCGGTCGGAGTGGAGGAGCAAAAAAAAAATACCCCAATGAAGAATCTAAGATTCTCAGGGATACATTACTGCTAAAAAAAAGATAGGATGACATTTATTGCTGGCAAACTAGTACTGCTGCTTTAAACTTGAATGGGAAATGTTGAAATGGCAAACAAGAACTGGTGAAAGCCACTGTACTTTCACAGCCAGAATTTAACAGAGCTATCACACATGCACACTCAGACATGCATGAAAGCACACCCACACACATCAGCACAAATGCAGACCCAGATGCACACACATAAAGGCAGGCATACATGAAAACATGAACAGCAACTCACATTTTTTTAAGCTGTACTCTGCATGGCCCTGGGACAGCAATGATGATCCTCTGTGAGGTGGGATGACTTTTCAGAGTTGCATATAGCACATAGCCAGGTACTGACGTTTCCCAAGTGTGGTTACTGGTGAACCATGTCTCGCTAATGGCTACTATGTCCAGTTTAGCCTCTGTCATTGTTGCCCACAGGTCTGGGATCTTGTTTTCCAGATTGCAGGCCTTCTTGTTTTGACCAACCTCTAAAGGAAACTGGGCAACAGTGAGGAAACACAAAATGCCTTTCAGGCCAGTATGTGTCCCCACTTTCCTGACCATCAGTAGAACAAATCAAGACACCAGCAGTAAAATGTGCTTGAGCACACGTGCTCTCTTCAGATTCTCCATGCTCCACCTTCCTCCCCACTGTCAGACAAAGCCTGAACACCAGCAGGAGGTGCTGCATTTCTTCAGGCCTGTGTGCCCCCCAAAGTGTTTCCATTGATTCATAAAACTATTATAAAGGCAGGGAGTTGCAGGTCATGTTTGAGCCTGCATGTCCTCACCTCAAAGAGGAGGGTCCTTATCACACCATTCCTGACTCTTGACTACCCAACCAAGTAGAATTCCATTGAAAAGGAAAAGAAAAAGTCCTAAGCAGTGTCCTCACAGCCTTTAGGAAGAAGGGGAAGAACACAGTATTTAGCAGACTAGTAAATGTTTACAATAATGATTGGGTAAATGAATTGGTCCATTAAAAAATGAGTGAATTGCATGATAATGTTTAGATCAAAAGATGATTAACTACATTGAAACTTGGACAAAAATAAATATTTATTGAACTAACATGCTGCCGAGTCCACTAAGTGAACAAGAGAAAACTCTTCTAATTCTCTTGGAAATGATCACAAAAAATGATTACAGAGGACTCTCTGAGAGTCATACACTGAGTAGCTTTTGGTCCTGCTGTCCCCTGCTCTTCAGAATCTGTGATCTTCCCTGAATGAATCTTCTGCATTGATTCCCACTTATGGGTTTGAGTTGAACAGCATGCTAGTGAAACCATGTTCAGGAATGGACTCCAAGCTGATAGCAGTACCAGCATAGGCCTTGGTGCCAGGCCCTCCCCTGGCACCCTGAACAGTGTCCGGGGGTGGGGTGGGGGGCCGGCACTATTCCTGGTTCCATAGTGCTCCAGCTATGTCCCCAAACAGCTACTTTTTATAAAGTTTCTTAAGTTTGCAATGATGCCTTTGTCCATCAGCTTCAGTTGTGACGTTGTGTTGGAGGAGCTACAGGACCTTTTTGCCATTGTGGCTTTTCATTTCCATCTGCACTGGGATGTGCTGGGCATTGGTCCAGTAATAGCAGTGCATTTGGTTCAAGTGACTCTGACCACAGAAACCTTCTTACAGATGGAACAAAGGTCTTATGAAACTTCTTGTGAAAAATTTCTCTAGTCATCCACGCATTGCTGCTATTCATGTATATCAGAGGGTATGGCGTCTCTGTTTATGTGGTGGAAGCAGCATGGATTGGCAAAGTGTCTGATGTAGTGTGGTTTCAGTTTATTTTGTGCAAGCAAGCAGGTTCAAATGGTCTTTTAAAACTTTATAGCCTTTTGAGGCATCTTCTTCAGTGTGGACAGCAATGGTACTGTCTGGTAGACATTTCAAAAGCAGCCCATTCTCATCTGCATTATAGAGCTGAGCTGCCTTGTACCTCATCCCACATCCAGGATTTCAGCTAGCTTGGGCAAAAACTCACTGACTACTACCTCATCAGCTGACTGCTGCTCCCCCCACTGTCTTTAACTGGCGCATTCCATTACACCGTTGCAGTCTCCATAACCACCGGGGAGACCATATGGAGGAGCTCTTGGGACCATAGATATGGTGGGCAAATAATTCCACCTGCTCCTGGTAAATTACTGCAAAGAGAGGAACACTGGCAACTCTTTGAGACTTGAACCAGAGATAGACCGTGATGTCAACCTGGACATTAGTGGCAAGGCAGAGCTTTTTCATCTGGAGGCCTGTCTTTTCTGCACAGTTTGCAGCAAAGGTGCATATGCCCTCTTCAGTTTTATGTTTGCTTGGGGAGCACATGTGCAAATTGATCTAATGTGGATACTCGAGAGAGTAGCGGCTGCAGAGGTGTGTCCATGTAAGATCCAGTGCAGCTTAGACTGTAGGAGGATTGCCACTAACAGCCCAGTGAGGAGCAGACTGACAGTGATGGTTTTCAGCCTGGCTGATGGGCGGAAACTTTGTGTAGTTGAAAGGAGGCAGCTGCACCTACTGTATCAGAGTGTGGCTTCATTCTTTCATCTAAAAGACGCCACCCAGTAGCCAGCTGAACAGCACCACGATGGGCCTGCTTCTCGTCCTCTCCTGAATGTTCACTGCCCGAGTTTTACTGGTAATCTGGTCACAGTACTGAACCACTTTTCCAAACAGTAGATTCTAGTGCCACCATCAGCCATCAGGATCATTGGCAGCAATCAATTGAAGCTGCAACTGATCTTATTCTTTCTGATTGCTGCTATAAGTATGTGGAGTCACATTTTTTGTGATTCTAAACATAGAAACATAGAAGTTGACAGCAGATAAGGACCGCAAGGTCCATCCAGTCTGCCCATTTTGTTTTACCTTATGAATGTGCCATAGGCCTGTACTCTGTCAATGGCCTATCTATTCATACTCATCTGTATTGCTCCCTTATGCCTATCCTATGCCTGTTTGAAGCCATGCACTGTATTCATATCCACCACTTCCTGAGGTAGGCTGTTCCATGCATCAGCCACCCTTTCTGTGAAAAAGAATGTCCTCACATTACCCCTTAATCGGCCTCCCTCTAATATCATGCTATGTCCTCTTGTCCTGCTATTTTTCTTATATTGAAACATGTTAGACTCTTTCACCTCGTTAATGCCCTTAAGGTGTTTGAATGTTTCGATCATATTAGCTCTCTCCCTCCTTTGTTTTAGGGTATGAATATTGAGCCCTGTTAATCTGTCATCGTATGTTTTCTGATGCAGTCCCTGCACCATTTTGGTTGCCCTTCTCTGGATTGCCTCTATTTTGTTAATGTCCTTGTGTAGGTGCGGCCTTCAGTACTGCACACAGTACTCCAGATGGGGCCTAACCAGTTTCTTGTAAAGAGGGATTATTACCTCTCTCTTACGACTTGTGATACCCCTACTAATACACCCCAACATCCCCCTAGCCTTACCTACTGCTTTAATGGTCTGCTTGGATGATTTCAGGTCACCTGTGATGATGATGCCCAAGTCTCTTTCTTCTCTTGTGATTGCCAGGTACTCCCCTCCCAACCTATAGGTGGCTTCAGGGTTTCTCTTCCCTATGTGCATGATCTTGCACTTCTTTGCGTTAAACCCCATTTGCCACTCTTCTGACCATTTTGCCAGTTTATCCAGATCTCTTCTCATTCTGCCCACCCCATTTGGATCAACTACTTTGTTGCAGATCTTGGTGTCATTTGCAAAGAGACAAACCTTACCCTCCAGTCCATCTGCAATGTCACTGATGAAGATATTGAAGAGGACTGACCTCAGGACTGATCCCTAAGGTACCCCACTTGTGACTTGCATCTCTTCTGACTGTATACCATTTACCACCACTCTCTGTTTTCTGCCCGTCAACCAGTTTGCCACCCAGTTGACCAACTTCTGACCCACCCCGAGCCTACCCGTCTTATTTATCAATCTTCTATGTGGAACAGTGTTGAAAGCTTTGCTTAAGTCAAGGTAGGTGACATCAACTGCTCCCCTTGGTCAACCACTCTGGTTACTCAGTCAAAGAAATCTATGAGATTAGTTTGACAGGACCTTTCTGTTGTAAACCCGTGCTGTCTTGGATCCTCTGCTCCTATGGATTCCAGGTGTTGCACTATCCTTCCCTTGAGGGGTGCCTCCATAATCTTGCTCACTACTGAGATAAGACTGACTGGTCTGTAGTTCCCTGCCTCCTCCCTGCTACCACTGTTGTGGAGCGGGATCACATGAGCCCTTCTCCAGTCTTCTGAGACCTCTCCTGTGCTCAGAGACTCACTAAACAGTTCTGATAATGACTCTGCTAGTTCCACCCTTAGCTTCTTTAGTACCCTGGGATGTATGCCATTCGGTCCCATTGCCTTGTCCACCCTGAGCTTAGCGAGCTCTTTTAGGACCCTTTCTTTGTGAAGGGACTTGTGCACACCTCCCTCCCTCCCTGCTGTGTCCGTGGTGTTGAACTGTGGGCCCTGCCCTATCTTCTCCTCAGTATATACTGAGCAGAAGTATCTATTTAGGATAGATGCTTTTCCTTGGTCCTCCTCCACACACACACTCTCCCTTATTCCCTTTGATCTTAGCAATACCCCCTCTGGACTTTCTCCTTTCACTAATGTATCTGTAGAAAGTCTTGTCCCCTCCTTTTACTGCTCATGCTAGTGTTTCCTCTGTTTGGGCCTTTGCCTGCCTTACTGCCCTCCCTGCCTCCCTTAGGGAAGTTTGGTATGCCTCCCTATCTTCGTCCCGCTGTGCTCCTTATATTTCCAGAAGACCAGTCTTTTGGCTCTGACTTTTTCTGCTACTGTGTTTGAGAACCAAAATAGTTTCCTCCTTCATTTGCTCCTGCTTTTCTCCCTAACATAATGGAATGTTGCTTCAAGTATTGCATCTTTAATGCTTGCCCACTTTGCCTATACTCCCCGCACCTGTATTTCTTCTTGCCAGGGCTAGCTTAATTCTGTTGGCCATCTTATCAAAATCAACTCATCTGAAGTCCCATATTTTTGCATTGAAATGGGATGATTTAGTTCCAGTGGCCAAACTGAACCATACCATGTGATGGTCACTGGCCCCCAAGTGACCTTCTACCTGGAGTTCTGTGATCCTTTCCCCGTTAGTCATTACTAGATCTAGGATAGCCCTGTCTCTTGTGGGTTGTTGTACCAGTTGTTTGAGAAACTCCCAAGCAAGGAATCCACTATGTGTCTAGTTCTGGTGGATGTTCCTGCTGGTATTGACCAATCTGTATCTGGCATGTTGAAGTCTCCCATTATCAGAACCTCCCCTTTAGCTGTCATGTGTTGTATATCTTATAACAGTAATGTAACTATGTCCTCTCCCTGGTCTGGAGGACTGTAGACATCCCCAGTTTGTATGGCTGTCCCATTTCCTGTTTCAAGTGTTACCCGCAGTTCTTCTGTCTCCTTATGTGTATTCCGAATTTCTGTAGCTCTGATATTTTCATTAAAAGGGCTACCCCCCCCCTTTTGTACCTCAGTTTCTTCTGAACAGTACGTAGCCAGGTACTGAAGTCTCCCAAAGTGTGGTTACTGGTGAACCATGTCTCACTAATGGCTACTATGTCCAGTTTAGCCTCTGTCATTGTTGCCTGCAGGTCTGGGATCTTGTTTCCCAGATTGCAGGCGTTTATGTACATGATTTTCCATTGGCCAGATTTTGGTGTGTTAGTTGTTGAGCGAGGTCTGGCATTTCCCTTGCGCGTCTTGTGGGGAGCCGGAACTTTTTCCTTACCTGGTGATGCAAATGAACTACAAACATGCTGAACTCCTGTTTGATCATTAGCTGGGGGGGGGGCTCTTCCTGTCCGACGTCCCAGGTGCTGCACCCCTCTCGCCATTGGCTAGTTTAAATATTCTGCAAAGACGTCAGACTTCTGCCTCAGTGCACTGACTCTCTCCTTAGTCAGATGCAGTCCATCAAATTTAAAGCACTTTCGCTCCCAAAACTGTTGCCAGTTACTTACAAATTTGTGTCCTTTTTCCTGGCACCAGCCCTTGAGCCACATGTTTAACTCCCCTATCTCCCCTTCTCTGACCTTCCGTCTGTCTGCCCCCCTCTCCCAGACCGGCAGGATCTCAGAGAAGGAGATGCTGGATGAAATCGATGACAGTTTGTCTCCCAGCCTGGTCAGGTGTTCCTTGGTCTCCACAACTGACCAGCTGGAAAGATCATTAGTCGCTATGTGTACCAGGACATCAATGTTTTCTCCTGCTTCCTGCACGATTTTAGCAATGTGGTCAGTATCTCTCCATGCTGATGTACCTGGGAGACATCTGACCATTACCTCTGGCTGTAGGTAGGTATCACCTCCCCGAATCATGGAGTCTCCTATGATCAGAAGTGTTCTGGATTTCCTTTTTGCTTTGGTCCCTGTTTTGGGTGAGTTTTGTTGTGCTGGCTCCTGTGCTGCAGTGTCCTGCTTGTAACATGAGGTTAGTTCCACCTTATTTCTCATCATTTTGATGTTATTATCTAGTTGGGATGTAAATTTGCAAGATTTATTTACATATATATTTTTTTTAATTTTAGAATGAAGGTGCTTGAGATTGCAAGTATGCTCTTAGTCTGATGAAGGAACATAATTTTGGTTCTGAAACGTTACAAATTACAAAATATTCAAGGAGCAACGGTGAAACTACTGACTTAAGAATAAAGCAATAATTGCTTATTTACAGAATTTATGTTTCAATTAATTGTTGGGGATGAGTGAGAATTTATTGTGACTGATGAACTTTTATCCGTTTTTCATCTCACTCCCCCACACTTATCGTCCTAACTACTGAAGTTTATTCTAAAGTCAAAAAGGAACCTTGGGACACACAAGTTGGATTTTTTGCCTGCCTATATTACCATGGCCTGGTCTTGAGTGACAGGTTAGATGATGGTGACCCCGTTCCCTTCAATCAGCACATCAGAAGAGTGGAGCTGAGCCACTTTGGCACTTGTCTACACGCAGCACTCACTTTTGGTGAGCTGATGTGGGCAGGCAGCAGGTACAGAGTAAAGTAGCTGTGCGGTGGTACAGTGCAGATGGGACGGTAAGATTGGCTGCTTGTTGGCAGTGTGCGAGGACACCAGGGAAAACTTGTTGCTCATGATGTGGCTGGGCTCTGAACTGGTGGTGGGGTGCAGAGACTTGGGTTTGGACAATCTGGACACAAGGACAGAAATCCAAAGAGTTTGGTGATATGTGAGAATTTGAGTCGGATCATGTCGTGTGGGCGCATCAATAGAGAGTGGGTGCCAAACAATTAACTCCAGATAGTTGTCGTGGCACCGGCAGGTCAGCTCAACAAGTGACACAAAGAAAGAAATGTAGGCTGCACTGGGGAGAAGCAACAAGTGAGCTATGAGCGCAAGGCAAGCCTGAGGCATGTGGTCACCAGAGTATCGAGTGAACAAGTATCTGCAGTAGTAGCATGCCACACATCTCTATTAGTAAGACTGTGCTGCTGTGTGGATGGATGGAGAGCAGCGCAACAGGCAGGTGAGAGGGTGTCTAGTCAAGGGTGCAACTGCATTTGAGACACAACTCCCAGAGATCAGTCCTGACCTAGTGACTGACTCCAGGCCTAGCAGGCCATGAGGAATAATCAAGCAACGAGTGCTGTGGTGCACCTGCACCTGCTCCCGGTTGAATCCTTGCTCGAGACGAGCCTCATACCCGCGACCAAAAACACCAAGACTGGAGAGAGACAGGCCATGACCATTCGAGAGAGAGAGAGAGAGAGCCATCAGAGTCTCCACTGCCATCAAAATGATAAAACAGTCGGAGTTGCTCTGTCTTGATTTCCATTCATTTACAATATATAAAATAAAAATCTGAAATAAATGATCATGAGCGCTGCACTGGTGGAGATGGGTAGAGGAATCTGCAGGCAGTGGCATTCATTCACATTTTTCACACTGTACTTTGTCCCTCCTTTGTAAAATGGCATTATAGCAAAGTATTTTTAGTTTTTTTTTTTGGGGGGGGGGGACTTAAATTGTAAAAAAAAACAAAAGAATCCATGACTTCTGTGATGAGATTTTGGTTACAGACTTCCAATCCAGTCCTGTAGCATTTAAATGTACAATTAAAGAAAGATGTTTTAACTTGTGATGTGCCAGTAATCTCACAGCACTGTACCACTTTCCCAACAGTGTCTATATTAGCTAATTTAGCCTTAAGGTATGCAGTCAAGATGGCGGAATAAACTGAAGCAACTCCAGCTGCACGCCGTGACACAGTTTACATTTTAGAGAGTACAGTCCCTCACAATTTGGTAGGCTCCCTGGGATTATCACACCAATAGCTCTTGTCCACAGTGGCTGGTAGAATAAATCCTTGCTCGCTTTCCAGTTATGCTGCCCTGAGTTTCACCAGTAATGCACAGGAAACGTGGCTGCACTGTCACTGTATTGCTCTCATTGTCGATCACTGTGCTGGGAAGCAACCATCATAAATGCTTGTAGCAACTGCGGCCAATCAACCCGACTCTCCCACACCCTGTCGGGGACTCAATATGTAACCCCCTACAAATGGGGGTTCCTGAAAAGTCTGTCTTCAGCTTGCCTAAATGCTCACTGCCAGGCTGGTGTTCTGTGTTTTAGCAGTTTAAATGTATTGCCAGAGAGTGCCTGTATGGCCTCTGTGTACTGTCTCTTTAAGAGCTGCCTGGATTGCAGTCATAATTAATCTGAGAGGGAGCTCTGTTAGAAGATGTACTTGTTTGTTGATTATTTGTTAGAGTAGTAATAATATTGCAGTTTGTTCTAACCTGCCTTCTTTGCAGCATGGACAGTTCTGTTTGTTTCCATCATCTTGGTCCTGGACTGCAGAATGGGCCAATCAGTACATTTGGGACTCTAAAATGGAGCCTGCCTACAGGGGCTTGGTGGGGCCAAAACTTTGTAGGAATTGCAGTTTTGGGTTTTTGGCACCTAAAATAACCTGGAGGGGGAGCCCTTGTTGTGACTGACAGACAGATCAGCCAACCGAGCCTTTTGGATCTTGAGGAAAGTCCCACACTGCTTGCAGTTTCAGTTAGATCTGAGTTGGGAAGTGAAGAAGTAACAGCTCGAGATAGTTCGAGCAGCAATCCATAGTGGATTCGTGCGGGAGAACTGTGGAAAGGCCTGAGTTTGACCTGCATGCCTGCTTGCTGTTCCTGAGAGGGAACTTATGCTTTTTTTTTTTTCGGACTGAATCCGAATTTGGAGAGCGAATTAAGCCACTGAATTGTGACCAGGCTTTAACCTGAGGAAGACCGAAGATTTTTTGAACGCGATTGGCCTGTCAGGACTTCCAGCTACCTATGAATTGTACCCTACCTGGATTGTGCAGAGACTCTGTAATTGTGACCGGAGAGCCATTTACCTTGTACAGTTTAATTTCCTCACATGTGAATGTGCTGTGTGCTAATAGTGGGTCGTGATTTGGTTCCCCACTGTGTGTCTGAACTGTTTTTTGCTTGCTGGAGGCTGTATCCAGCTCCACGGACTGAATCCGTATCCATTTCTGTTTGCCTGGGCTCTGCTACACTGGCCCAGCCAGAATATCTGCTACGCAGAGAAAGTCATCGACGAGAGACCGGCCTGGGGATCAGCCCCCTGCTCAGTGCCTTGAACAGGAAGAACGCCTTGGTGATTCGTATATGCCCTGCTTCTCCTGGCACTCCCACTCAACAGCCTGCAGTCTCGATTTCATCCTGCCTGTGTCCAGTATTGGGTATCATGAGTAAACATCAGGGTAGCTCCCTGCAACAAGAGCTAAATCTAAAAGTGTTGTCATTTGATTGTCTTGTTGCCTTTTCTTTCACTAACTGGGTCCTCTGGCTCCGGATTACAAATAGTGCGTGTTGTGCATGTTGCTTTTTTCCATCACAGGGCCCCAACCAGCTGCAACGTTCCTGGCTAGCCCACCGTTTTCCTACCTGGGTACCCAGAGTGTGTGACTGTGTAGGGACTGAACTGCATGCATAACTGTCTGATTAATATAGCTTTTAAACAAATACACCTGATTATGCTCCTCCCTTGTTCAAGTCTCCTGAATAAATCAGATTTAATTTTGTTTGCATTTAACCTGACTGTGGTTCCAGTTTGTGCCAAAAGTATTGTACTGTTGCTGTTTGCTGTGCTTAACTTTGTTTTACAGGGAATCCCCAGGGTCAAGCTAGAGGAACCAGCCCTGGTGGTAAGTGCAAACAGTGTGGGTAATTGCCTGGTGAATAAGGGTTATTGTGAAAGTAATTATTGTATATTGTTCAGGTCACTAGAAGGGAAAGAGAGGGGTTACAGTGTCCCGGAGGGCTGTGCCCAGGTTAGCTTGACCACTAACAGCTTTGACTTCCGGGTGGAGGCACCCGTTTCAGAACTCAGGCCCCTTAACCTGCATGTCCCTTTCCCCTTTAAATCCATTTGGAAGTCTTCAAGCTAGCTCCTCTCACCCACCCGGGTGGTAAATACCTCAGCTCCATCCCATGACACCAGATCTTCCTTTCTGCTGGAAGATTCAGGTTCCCTCGTGCTTCTTATCAAATTCGTAGGCCCTGGATTCGCAAAGTCAGTTTTCACTGCAAATTACTTTGAAACTCATCAGAGTTCATGATTCTGATTACAGCGCATCGGACATGGAGGACAAATAGTCCTCCAGATTTTGCCGGTGTCACTGCGGCTAGAAAATGTTACGCACTGATCCCCACCTCTCGTGTATCTATTGCCTAGGTGTCAGACATGACACCACGTCATGTACATTCTGTTTGACCTTCCATCCCAACGTTCTGGATGACTGCAAGGCGCACCTAAAATTGGGGAGACTGGAGCTTAGAAACCCGCCGGTGTAATGTAAGGAGGCAAGGTGGGCAGTTTCCGCGGCCACGGGATCCACCGAGCAGCTTGAGTAGATGGCTGCTTTTGAGGAGGAGGCGGCTCAGGCCTTGGCCAGTCGCAGTTTTTTCGTTCCTCTCAACCTTGGCTCTATCTTTTCAGGCTCCTTTAGGGAGTTGTGCCAGTCTCTCCCCACCAGGGGTGAGGCGCCCTCGGGCTCACATTCCTCCCGCCCTCGGAAGTGGGACAAGGACCCCAAGTCATCTTTTTCCAGGAGATGCTCCTGGGACCAAGAGAGGTCTGAGTTCCAGGAACATGCGGGCTTGACTTCGGTCGAGATCGCTTCCTCGGCCGCTGGCTTTACCGACCTTCCGTCAGGCCAAGGCACCAAGACCGAGGAAATGGCTGAACCGGCCAAGATTACTCTCGACCCAATTGAGCCTTTATCGCCGACTCTGGTCGATGATTCCTTAGAAAGGACGCCTTTCCTTTCCCAATGAGGAGACACTGCCCTCAGGTGTCCCCATTGAAGATAAGGTGCCGGAACCTCAGTTTTCACTGACTCTGGTGTCCCCTGATCGAACTAGTTGACCCCGTCGGTCTCGATCGAGGACCAGGACCCCTTCGGTCGATTGGCTGAAAAAGGGCCATAAACATTCAAAAAAGAGGTGCTGCCGCCAGTCCTCACCCTCCTCGGACGAGGAGAGGCTTCAACGGAAACTCCGTCAACGCTATGAGGATTTGATGTGGCAACAGCTGATTTTGACCGGGCAGAAGCCGGCTCCACCGGCCGCCCCGGCCATTACTTGGCTTCTGCCTCCTAAGCTGACGCCTACCCCTCCAGAACCGAAGGCCTCGGTTCTGCCTCCCGTGGGTCCAGTGCATATACCGGCTCGGCCTATTCCGGTTTCTCCACCGATTTTGGTGGAGCCACTGCATAAGCAGTCTCAGGTAGGGGCTCCCTCGAAAGAGGACCATAGAGACTTCGGGCTTCCCCGACGTCTGTCCATTACGGTCACCCCAGACTGCCCTTGGCAGATTGAAGGGGACGTAGGCAGTAGTCCACTATACCCCGACTCTTCGGACTCCGATGACACGGGGTTACACTCTCATCCCGGGGATGATGAGTCGCCTGTGGCCGGACTAGAAGAAGGTCCTTCCTCCTTTCGGGGCATTCTCCGCCTGATCTCCGAGTCCACGCGGAATGGCCCTGGAGCCCAACCAGAAGAAGTCAGAGTACCCCCTTACAGATATCCTCAAAAGGGGGGATACCCCAGCGGAGGCCTTTCCAGTGGCCAAAGCCATTGTTGGCCTGGCCCTTATGCTTTGGCAGCGTCCTGCTTCCTGCCCAGCTCCGTCTGCCCACATGGCCCACAAGTATATGGTGCCCATGGGGTCTCTGGCTGGGTTCACAGAGTATCCTTCGGCTGAAAGCCTAGTGACTTCTTCTGTGTTCAGGCGTACTGGTAGCTCAGCCGAGACTGACCAACCTCCGGACAAGGAGTCCAAAAACATGGACCACTGTGCCCGCAAGGTCTATGCGACCTCCTCCTCTTTAGGCTTTCGTCAGGCCAGCTCGGCTGTCATCATGGCACACTTCTCTCATGCCCTCCTTGGGTCCCTCAACTCCTGGCAGACATGCAGACCAAAGTGAAGCAGGTCCGTGATCAAGGCCGTGCTGTTGCAAAACAGCAGCTCCAGATGGCCCTGGATATTGGAGATTCCTGTGCCTGCCCTTTGGCAGCCGCAGTGGCCACTCGCTGCAGAGCTTGGCTGTGGCTAACCTCCTTCCTGGTGGATACCCAGCACAAGTTAGCTGATGTGCCCTTCCTAGGCACCAACCTCTTTGGTCCAGGAGTGGCTGGTCACCTCCAGTGCATAGAGCAGTCCAATGCCACCTTGGATGCTACCTCTGTGAAGGGTTCTACGGGCAAGAACCAGCAGAAGTGCAAGAAGAAGCCTTTTCGGCACTCTTCCCCTGTGGTTAGGCAGCCCTCCTGTCAAGGAGGCCAGCAGCAACAGCAGGCTCAAGCTTGGCACCCCAAGCAGGGTCCTCAACAGCCCCGTAAAGGAGGCCGAGGTGCCGGTCCAGAAGCCTCCTCCTCCTCCTCTAAAACTGCCCAGTGACGGTTTGGGGGTTGCCACCCCTACACCCATCACGCCAGCTCTGGGTCCTCCCATGGGGGGCCGGCTCCACCACTTTCTTTTCGCCTGGTCTGATATCACCTCGGACAGGTGGGTCCTAGAAGTGGTCGGCCTGGGACTGCCTCTGGAATTCGAGCAGTACCCTCCCAGCCGAGCCTGTGCCCCTCTGGAGGAAAGGATCTCAGTTCGCACTCAGTCGGATCTTTGAGGCGACATTGCTCAGCTCCTCTGCAAAGAGGCGGTAGCTCCAGTGCCGGATCCTCCTACAGACCAAGGCTTCATGTCCAGGTACTTCCTGGTGCCCAAGCGGATGGGGGGGGTTGGCGCCCCATCCTAGATCTCCACGACCTGAATCAATATCTCAGGTATTGCACCTTCCGGATGGTAACTCTGAACCAGATCATACCATCTCTGGAGCGACACATGTGGTTCTGTTCACTGGATCTGCAGGACGCGTTCTTCCACGTCCCAATCCATCTGTCCCATCAGCAGTTCCTCCGCTTCAGAGTCGAAGGGACCTGTACGAGTTCCGAGCCATGCCATTCAGTCTGTCTTCGGCCCCGAGGGTCTTCAGCAAGTGCATCGCAGTGGTAGCAGCCCATCTCCAGCATTGAGGAGTTCAAATTTACCTTTATCTCGACGACTGGCTCTTGGCAGGTTCCTGCCTTCAGGAGGTGGAGAGATCCAGGGATCTGGCTCTTCAAACCTGCTCCCAACTAGGCCTCCTGATCAACAAGGCCAAGTTGGAACTCGTGCCCTCTCAGGTGATAGGCTTCATCGGGGCAGAGCTCGACTCTTGTCAAGCCAGAGCCTGGCTCCCGGCAGATAAGGTGGAGGTTCTTTCCTCCTTTGCCCAGTCATTTCTGTTTGGGCACTTGCGCCCTGCCCGGGACTTCTTGCGCCTTCTAGGTTACATGGCGGCATGCACCTCAGTGGTCCATTGGGCCCGATGGCACATGCGCCCTCTCTAATGGGAGCTGGCCGCTCAGTGGACTCAGCGCCATGGTCACTTCGACCAGCTGATCACTGTGACCCAGAAGATGTGGGATGCTCTCCAGTGGTGGACCGCCCCAGACCGGTTGCAGGAGGGGATCCTGTTTGTCCGCCCCGAGCCGATGGTTGTTCTCACAACCGATGCCTCTCTCATGGGCTGGGGAGCCCACATGGGGGCCACAGAGCCCACGGGTTCTGGACCCCCAAGGAGTCCCGATGCCACATCAACCTGTTGGAGCGCAGAGCAGACTGGCACTGTCAGCTTTCCCTCCTCAGCTCTGGGAGTCAAGTGACTCAAGTCCAGACGGACAATACCACGACCATGTACTACCTCAACAAACAGGACGGCACACACTCCCGTCTCCTGTGCAAGGAGGTGCTCCGCCTCTGGACCCTTGTAAGCTGGTTGGAGGCGGATCTCCTAGCCATCCATGTGGCAGGAGTCTCGAACCAGCTGGCAGATGCTCTCAGCCACATAGGCCAGACATCTCATGAGTTGCTCTCCATCCAGAGGTAGCTTACGGCTTGTTCTCCCATTGGGGCAAACCGCTGGTGAACCTGTTTGCCTCCAGGGAAAACACCAAGCTGAGGCTGTACCATGCCCACCCCACTCAGCAGGGCTCGCTGCAGAAGGATGCCTTCTCGAGGCTGTGGACCCCAAGCCTCCTCTATGCCTTCCCTCCGTTTCCCTTGATCCACAAGGTGTTACTCAAGGTGAGGAGGGACAAGGTGAGGTGATCCTGGTAGCCCCAGACTGGCCGCCCCAGTTTTGGTACCCAGATCTCCTCAGCCTCAGCTGCAGGCCTCCAGAGTGGCTTTGTACACACCCGGACCTGATATTTCTGAACCAGGGGAAGGTATTCCATCCGTACCTTCAATCCCTGCACCTCACAGCCTGGTACCTGAGCGGCTAGAGTTCCAGGCTCTGCGTCTTTCTGAGGATGTCTACACCGTGGTGGAGGCATCTCATAAGGAATCGACCAGGAAATGTTACGCCTTCAAATGGAAGAGATTTTCCATTTGGTGTCAGGGTAAAAGTCTGGACCGCTTATCTTGCTCTGTGGCTAACATTCTCGACTACCTTTTGTCTCTTTCCAAAGGGGGTTTACGGTCATCGACCCTTAGGGTGCACCTGGCAGCCGTTTCTGCTTACTGGGCTCGGGACGGTCAGCCGACATTGGTACAGGAGACAGTGGTTGGGCACTTTTTCAAAGGCCTGGATCACATATCCCCACCGGTCTGTGAACCTCCACCTCCATGGGATCTGTTGCTGGTTTTGGCAAAGCTTATGGGCAAGCCATTCAAACCCATGCACAAGTGTGAGCTCTCACACTTGTGGTGGAAGACGGCCTTCCAGGTGGCTATCACATCTGCCAGAAGGACAGGGGAGCTCCAGGTGCTCTCGGTGGACTCCCCTTATCTGGTTTTTCACAGGGACAAAGTTGTCCTAGGCCACATCCAAAATTCCTTCTGAAGGTGGTGTCAGAGTTTCACCTTAACCAGGTGTTTAGTCTGCCAGTATACTACCCTAATTACACCTTGGACGCCGAGAACATGCTCCATACTCTGGACCTGAGACGGGCTTTCTCCTATTATAAGGACAGAACGGTGGAAATTCGGGGTGAGGTTTGCCAGCTGTTTGTCACCTACGCTGAATCCGCTTCTGGCAGACCTGCAGCCAAATGGACCATTGCAAGGTGGATTACATCATGCATAGGTCTGTGCTATGAGTTGGCGGGCAAGGAGCCTCCCAGAGGGATAAGAGCTCATTCTACCCGCTATACTGCTGCATCGGTGGCTGCTTCCAGGGACATCCCTATCCAGGAAATCTGTTGGGCTGCTACCTGGAAGTCAGCAAACACCTTTATTACCCACTATCACATCGACCTTGAGTCACGCCGGGATGCTGGTTTTGGGACCTCAGTTCTCCAATCTCTATTTCCCAAGTAGGGTGTGTGCGCCTTTCCTCCCTCCTCCCGGAGAACTGCTTGGAGTCTGCTAGAGAATGTGAATGAACAACATATCCACGATCCTAGAAGAACAGGTTACTCACCTGTAACAGTAGTTCTAGGAGTGGTATATGTTGTTCATCCACACGCACCCACCCGACCTCCCCGGCTTTAGGCGCACAACCTTGCTTCCAGCGGCTTAAGATCTGGCATCATGGGGTGGAGCCGAGGTGTTTACCACCCGGGTGGGTGGGAGGAGCTAGCTTGAAGACTTCCGGCCAGATTTAAAGGGGAAGGGACATGCCAGAGAGTGTGGATGAACAACATATACCACTCCTAGAACTACTGTTACAGGTGAGTAACCTGTTCTTTCATGCACTTTCTACTCGAGAGAGAGAATTGCAAAGAGAAGCTGAGTTGTTCTGGCTTGAGCAGAATGCAAGTGAAACCACTCTTACTGCAATGAGTGGTGATGCAGGACGTATTAATATATTATAGATCGATGGAGTGCTCAGTGTTATTTTAAAAAAAAGTCCAGAAATGTGCCTGTTTCCAGGGCATCTGCGTGTGAGACACTCTTTAGAGAATAAGAGTGTCTCACTTGCAAGGAAAAGGAGTGCTCTGATTGGTTGGGAGCACTCCTTCGATCTATAATAGGCAATTGATGCAGTGCTGTGTCCTGACCAGATAAGTGAGATGAGATTGCTTTTCAAATTCTTTTCAGATTTGCTCTGGGACATGGAGGCTGTGACTGTTTCTATGTGTGCACTTGCAGGGCGGACCGATTCAAGGTTTCTGCAAAAAGCATGGAGTGCTGCTACCTGTTGGGGGATCTATTATCTGATCTGTGTGCTGCTTTCCCGCCTGCTGAGCTTTGGTGGTGTGATTACCAGGGACCTGAACTAACAGGAGTTCACTGTCCACCCTGTGCAAAGGCATCCACTACAGCTACACCTACATACCCAACCAGCTTAACCACAACATGCAGGATGAAGCAGGCCTGGAGGTGCACCAGTTCTGGTCTGTTGTTGAGATCAAGTGCTTGCCTCCTCTGTAGCGAGTACACCCCCGACCTTTTTTTTTCTCTTCATCTAGTTTTAGTTGACCAGGAAAGGAGGGCTAGGCAATTCTGCCTATTGTCAGCCTTGTTGGGGGTGGGGGGTATAGATACCATTTGAAGCAGGTTTAAGCTGTTAGTGATTCTGCCTGAAGGACAACAAGCAGTCACAGCCATCGTGTCACAGTGTGTGGGCCAAGGCTGGCTGTACCCTTCTTGTGCAGCAGTACAGCTTCCTGATTGCATGTGCTGCAACTGGCTCCCCAATCAAGACAACCTGGACACATTGTGCATGGACTACAACTGCACTAATCTCACCACTGCCCACCAGCCTTCCCCAAACCGACGACCCAGCCTACCTGGGCCAAAAGACTCAGCAGTGCTTGGCCCGGCCTCCCATACTGAAGCCAGGCTTCTTGGATGAGCGGGTTGCTTAGTGGGCTGCCAGCGGCAAGCACCCATTGTGTGGGTGACGAGTGAGAGGCACCCACTCTACAATCAGGACAAAATGGGCCTGACGGTGAACTGCTGTGCCATGCCACAACCCCAGTGATAGCCTGGATGAGCTGGCATTCACCGTCTTTTGGACCAGACAGTGGTCGGTGCTCTACTTTGTCTCCATCTTCACCACCATAGCCACCTTTCTCATTGACGTGGAGCACTTCAAGTACCCTGAGTGACCACCATCTTCCTCTTCACCTGCTACCTCTTTGTCTCAGTGGGCTGCATTGTGCAGAACCCAGTAGTGGGCATTTGCTAGTTGGGCAACCTAAACCTGAATAGCATGGGCTTTGTGCTAGTGTCCCTTGTTATCTGCCTCTTCATCGGTACCATGTTCCTGCTGGTGGGCTTTGTCTACATCTTCAGGATCCACAGTGTCAACAAGCAAAATGGCACCAAGACTGACAAGCTGGAGCAGCTAATAATCCAGACTAGTGTCTTCATGGTGCTGTACACGGTGCCCACCATCATTGTTGTCTGCTTCTTCTACAAGCAGCACAGCCGGCCAAGCTGTGAGCTGGTACATAATTGCTCCGGCTTACTGGAGCACCACACAAGGCTCGGTGGTTGGACTACACCATTTTCATGCTCAAGTACTTCATATGTCTCCTGCTGGGCATCACTTCTGGCATTTGGTTCTGGTCGAGCAAGACTGTGAAAGTCATGGCAGGCCTGATGTACCTGCTGCTGCTGGGCCAGTAAGGGGGCCTCCGTGGGAGGGGGCTGCATATAAAGTGATGCCACTAGTTGAGGCTGTTCTGTGCCGGCCCCCCCTCAGCAGGGCTCACTGTAGGAGGATGCCTTCTCAAGGCCTTGGACCCCAGGCCTCCTCTTTGCCTTCCCTCCACTCCCCTTGATCCTCAAGGTGCTGTTCAAGGTCAGGAGGGAAAAGGCATGGGTGATCCTGGTGGCTCCTGACTGGCCACACCAGTTTTGGTACCCCGATCTCCTCAGCCTCAGCAACAGGCTCCCGAGGCATCTTCCACTCCACCCGGACCTGCCCTTCATCAATCAGGGGAAGGTACTCCACCCGGACCTTCAGTCCCTGTACCTGACAGCCTGGTTCCTGAGTGGCTAGAGTTCCAGGCTTTGGGTCTCTCCAAAGATGTCTCACTGTGGTGGAGGCATCTAGAAAGGAACTGACCAGAAAATGCTATGCCTTTAAATGGAAGAGATTCTCCATTTGATGTCAGGGGTAAGGGGCTTGACCCTCTGACCTCTTCAGTGGCTAGCATTTTGGACTACCTGTGGTCCCTCTCCAAAGGGAGACTTCAGTCGATGACCCTTAAGGTACACCTGGCAGCCATCTCTGCTTGCCGGGCGCAGGCTGGTCAGCAGTCAGTGGCACAGGAGAAGGTGGTGTGGTGCTTTTTCAAAGGCCTTGACCACATTTCCCCTCTGGTGCATGAACCACCGCCACCATGGGACTTCTTGCTCATTTTGGCAAAGCTCATGGGCAAGCCATTTGAACCAATGCCCAGGTGTGACATGTCTCACCTGTCATGAAAAACCATCTCTTGGTGGCTGTCACATCAGCCAGAAGGATCAGTGAGCTCCAGGCACTTCCGGTGTAGTCTCCTTACCTGGTCTTCCACAGGGACAAGGTTGTCCTGTGCCCCCACCTGAAGTTCCTCCCAAAGGTTGTCTCAGAGTTTCACCTGAATCAGGTGATGACTCTAACGGTGTTCTTCCAGAATCAAACTTCGGAGGCCAAACACAGGCTCCATACTCTGGACCTGAGATGAGCACTCGCCTATTAAAAAGAGCGCAGAGCTGGAGTTCGGGGAAAGGTTTGCCAGTCGTTTGTCACCTACACTGAAGCCGCACGTGGCAGACCTGCAGCCAAGCAGATGATTGGCAGGTGGATTACTTCTTGCATTGATCTCTGCTGTAGGTTGGTGGGTAGAAAGCCTCCCAGAGGGCTAAGGGCTCATTCCACCCGTCATACTGCTGTGTCGGTGGCTGCTTCTAGGGACGTCCCTATCCAGGAAATTTGGAGGGCTGCTACCTGGAAGTCAGCACACACCTTTATTTACCATTACCTCATTGACCTCGAGTCACACCAGGATGCTGGTTTTGGGGCCTCAGTTCTCCAATCTCTGTTCCCTAAGTAGAGGGTGTTTACCTTGCCTCCCTCCTCCCGGAGAACTGCTAGGAGTCTGCCAACAAGTGTTGATAGAACAACATATTCACGTCCCTAGAAATACAGGTTACTCACCTATAAGAGTAGTTCTAGGAGTGATGCATGCTGTTCATCCACACAGACCCACCTGACCTCCCCTGGCTCAGGTGCACAACCTCTACTTTCAGTGGGCAAGATCTGGTGTCATGGGGTGGAACCGAGGGATATACCCCCTAGGTGGGTGGGTGGGAGGAGCTTGCTTGAAGACTTTCCGGCACATCTTAAAGGGGAAAGGACACTGCCAACAAGTGTGGATGAACAACATATGCCACTCCTGGAACTACTGTTACAGGTGTGTAACCTGTGTTTATGTCCATAAAGAGAATTAACAGCTGAAAAAACAGAAGAAACTGGTCCATTGTGTTCATCCCTGAAACATGTCAGCAGTCTGTTAATTGCATCTGTTTTTTTCTGTAGTAGCTATTCCCCTGCATGGATAATACAGTGAATTAAGATTTTTAATGTTCACTGCAACATCTATAGCCAGTCTTGGAGCCGAGGAGAGTGCTCCTACTTACTTCTTGGTTTCTGTGGTGTTCTCAGAACAGTTCTTTTTACTGTCAGATTTCTGATCATAAAAAAGGAAAAACTGCCTTGATTCAAACATCAATATAAGTCATTGTTGAATGGAAGCTGTACTTTACAGTGCTTGTGATTCCACCATTTAAATAAAAGACTGAAGTACAGAAGTACACACTGTAAAGAACTGTACCAGATTCCAGACTGGAGAAAAAACTGAATCTGGCTACTGCTGCTTGTAGGGACTCAGCTGTAAACCTGAGATCATAGCCCTTCTACCTTTTTTGATTAAAATGTGGGGCGCTTATACTCACGGGGCTGGATATTCAGACTGCGCCAGGCAGGGGCGCAAGCCTAGGTGCAGCGCAACTGTGCTGCGCCAGGGCATGGACCAGGTGATATTCAACGGTGCTGTGCCATGGCTCAGCACCATTGAATATGGCACTGAGGGTGCATGCACTGTGCCAGCGCAAGTGGCAGAAAGCAAGGGGAGGCACCAGCACAGTGCAGTTGCGCTTGGTACATCATCCATGATATTTAGCCTGGGGCATGCAAATGAGGCCGTAATGCATGCAAGGCGCAAATGGGACCATTAGCTTGTCATTACAGCCCCATTTGCACGTGTTGCACAGGGCAGCCCGGTGAAATGCACCTGGCTCCCTGCACAGGCTGCAGTGTGGACCAAGGGGTCCTAGGACAACCCCAACCCCACAACTTCGAGTGCAGCAAAGTATAGAAGCCACACGCCCTGGTAGTCTAGCAGTTCCCTCCCTGTTGGCCTGATAGTGGGTACTGGTAACAGTAGGATCCCTGGCAGTCTAGTGGGTCCCTCCCATACCCCCGATCCTGGGCATCAGTATACATAGCAACCCTGGTGGTCCAGTGGTAACCCCCACCCATACCCATAATCGCAGTGTGTACAGATGTCTGTAATCCTTGGTGGTCCAGCGGTTCCCCCCTCCTCACCCGTACCCATGGATACTGTAACCCGTAGGCATCGCCAGCCCTGGTGGGCTAATGGCATCCCCCTCACTCCCGTTCCGCACAGTCACAGTCCCCTGTCTGATAACAATGTCCCTGGTGGTCCATCGGAACCCCCCTCCCCACCACCCACTGAGGACCCCTGTCACCTAGCTCCCCCCCATCATCGGCGGGTGGCCACACCCCACCCACAGGCCACCCGGCCACCAGCTGAATGACAGCTTATAGTACTGTCAGTGAGCCCATTGGTCCACAATGTGGACCAATGGGCTTGCACACTATGCTGTACTACACAGGCATGAATCTGTGAATGAAACCATTCACAGATCCATGCCTGTGTAGTACAGTATGGTGTGCAAGTCCATTGATCCACATTGTCGACCAATGGGCTTACAGACAATTACTGTAAGCTGTCATTCGGCGGGCAGCCAGGCTGGGTATGGCCACCCACTGATGACGGGGGGAGAGCTGGGTGGCAGGGGTCCTCAGTGGGTGGTGGGGAGGTGGTTTCTGATGGACCACTAGGGACATCGTTATCGGACGGGGGACCATGACTGTGCTGAACGGAAGGGGGGGATGCCACTAGCCCACCAGGGCTGGCAATGCCACGGTTACAGGTCTGTGGCAATGTGGGTGGGTGGGGGTTACCACTGGACCATGAGAGCTGCTACATATACCGATGCCCAGAATCAGGGTATGGGAGAGAGGGGGGACCTGCTAGACTGCCAGGGTCCATTACGGTGCTTGTGGACGGTGTTCTGGGTGGGCAGGTGGCCACCCACAGCTGGCAGCTGCTGTGTTACACCCTGCAATTCAGTGGGCCACCTGTGGGTGGCCAGGTCTTGTTCCTTCTTTTTCCTGGCACAACTTTGCACCCCCTTGGGCGTCTCAAGGCAGGGTTTTACCAGCATATGCGCCACATATCCCGGGCTGAATATCGGGATGTGCCGCATATGCATGGGCACGCCCCCTGCTGTTGCACCCGCATACATTACCAATGTGCCCCGGCGCATCAGGAGTTGCGCATCACAACTTGCCCCTTTGAATATCAAGCCGGGCACATTGCTGGGTTGCGCATGGCACATCCCTGTTGCTTCATGCACAACCCCTTTGAATATCCAGGCCCCAGTATGAAAAATTGGGGGAATGCTGCCTCTCACAATGTGAGGCGCATCATCAAGTCATGGTGACACAATCACAGGACTATGTGGGAACGGAAGTAGTGCTTTTATTTTGCACAAAGTTAAATTTTGGTTTAGCATCGTAGAATATTATAAATGTGTGCTTCAAGTCTGAGTTTATAATGTAAGACAGCACCTTCTCTGTGTATGGCAAAACCATGTCCTTGTGAAGTGGAGCAATTCTGATAGTAAAAGTGAAGATGCCCCTTGTACTGTAACTTCGCAAATATTAAGAGGCTGGAGGCTCTGAGTGAGAGAGCAGGAATGGCTGGTGGCAGGTATGGGGTTAAACATAGTTGCCCACACCCACTTTAGGAAGGCTTAGGTGAGTCCAGTGTTGATAAAACCAGACAATGAAAATCAGAAAACTAAAAAAACTGTTTCTACTTCCCCAGATAATTCCTGTTGTCTGCCATCTAGTGGAACAATGTTTCATAGTCACAGACAGCACCTCAATGAAGTTGCAGCCATTTCCAAAGTTTAAAAGAAAATTCTCCCTTTTTTTTTCCATGTACTTTAAATCAACAGACTGAAGACCCAAACATGGAGCGACCATACACCTTTAAAGATTTCCTGTTGCGACCAAGGAGGTGAGTGGTTTTCCAAAGCTAGAGTAAGGATGTTTTTGTTTTCTTGCTGAGGCATACCAACAAAAACCAGTGTACCGTAGTTCCTGTGGTCTGATAGCAGTAGAAGTGAATGAGTGAAAGAGCTTATTAAGAAAATGCAGACTATTCAAAATGTCTGCTTAAATCTTTGTCTTGTTTACTATAGTGAATGTAATTGATTTTGTATATATTTTTTATATTGTACTTTTTTGTTTCTTACGGTACATGGCTGCAGTTGTAAATGAGAGGTTTTCTCACAGCCTGTTTACTAATAAACGGCTTGATTATTGTCATTTAAACATTACACCACAAGAATACATGAAGTTTTGCAGAGTAAAGGGCAAGCTCCACCATTACACGAAAGAGGAGCAGGAGTGAAGCAATAATAATTCCTGGTGCCAGCCAGAATAATTTAAGGATATCTAGTCCTTCTGAGAGACCTGCAAGGGGAGAAGTGCTCTCACAGTCCATTTTGTACCCAAGGATCTATGTAACTGTTCCCTGTGTTCCTCACAAGGTATTTTAATTGGCGAATGCTGGCATTCTAGAATGTCCAACAGGGTACAAGATCGGGTCCCAAAAGTCTGGGGTCTGGGGCTGCTGAGGCCCAATACATTGTAGGATGTTTTGATGCTTTGTGGTGCATTTGGGGGATATTTGGAGCATTTTAAAATGTGTATGTCCTCGATATTTCAGTGCCTCCCCAGGTCTGTTTTTTTCTTTTCTTTATTCGCCACACTGGCCGTCGGCATTTTCAGCCCTGGTCACGGCACCCCCTAGGCTTCCACTTCCTGGATTGATGGTGGCTCTCCCAGTCACCCCTGGCTTGTCCCCCAGAGGGTGGGGTCATGGCATTGTACCCCAACCAGCGCTGCGAAACTGGGACTAGTCGGGAGAGCCCAGCTCAGGAGGCTAATCGAAGCCCAGGGCAGGGCTTCACATAGATGAATGGGCAGCAGTCCCCCCCCCAAAAGGCTGGGGTGGGGATGTGCAATGATGACCAGCGTCTGCCCCGCCCCAGAAGTGATACTGCCACAGGTGCCGTGCAATGAACTTGGCCTCCACCAGGTGTCACTATTGTACCAAGTGCACACACCCCTCCACCCAGGAGAAGGAGAGCAGTCCAAGGGACGTTCAATCCTTCTCCCCCGGCTGGCCCTCTGATGAACTGGGTCACTGACGTCGCAAGCGGAAATCCAACCGCTGCACAGCGGGCTGGCCCCTCTTCAGGTCTGTTTAATGCCCACAGATGGTTTTGTCCACTGGCACATAACAAAGTGTTTGTGTTAAAGTATTCCCAAAGGATGCCGGATTATCCTAATGGTTGTTTTATGCCCCCAGATGCTCCAGGCTGCACTCTTCCTGTGTCTCTGACTCACCTTGCTGAGCAGCCTGCCCTACCCTGTGTAACTGGCTGCATTTTTTGGTTAGATCACTGAGTAATCTCTCTTGTTTAATTTATTTAGTTGTCAGGGTCCCTCCCCATAAAACATACCATTTATTGAATCTTGTAAAAAGCCAGAGTTTGAGAACAAGAGAGCTGAAAGCACTAGTACTTTGACTGTAGCACACAGCGATGAGACAGCTCTTCTCTGCTCTCAGCCTGCCCTGCCTTTGACTGAGTAAGTTTTTATTTTATTTATTTAGTTTTTATTGACCAGGAAAGCCCACTAGACAAATGTCTATTTTCAGGTACGACCTGGGAGGTTACAAGACATACTGACAAACAGTTACAACAGTACGTAGAATACAGGGTCTGGCAGTATAGCCTAGAAGTTAGAGTAACAATCTGTGAATGAGATTGGTATATCCAACAGACTGGGGTTTGATTCTCACTACCTCTACTTGCATTCTGTGTGTCTCTGAGCAAGTCACTTAACCACCCCTGTGCTCCCGGGTCATCCCTGAATACAGGCACTTGTGTCTGTGCCTAGTGGGCCTTATCTGGTTACCAAAGAAGTAAAAAAAAAAAAACACACAGTAGCTTATACGTACAGTAGTGGTAAAGTAATGATTACAGCATTATACAGTGTATGCATGTGACACAGTGGATGCAATCACTGTCCTGAATAGACAAGACTAGTACTAGAACCCACAAACATGGGAGGGAGAGGATACTAGAACTAAGTGCAGCTGCATGCTGAGTCGGCCTTCGGTTAGTCCTACAGGGACCTTCTAAAGAGGAAGTGAAAAGAGGCACTGCAAATGGATAGCAGGAAGGCGTGTCAGTCAAGTAGTACATACTAATCTCTTTTTTTTTAATTAATTAGGCATCCTTCCAAAAAAGAGCAAGAGAGCTGTATAATTAAGCACGCTTTAGCACTATAGCTCTTCTCTGCTCAGAGTTTGTCACACATTGCCTCTAAGAGTTGCAGCAGACACTCCACTCAGGCAGCGCTTGCCTTCCCCAATTCTCATGTCTCTCACATTGAGCACTAAAGGCAGTCTTAGTGACTTCTTAAAAACATATTCCTCTAATCCTCCACGTCCACCCAAACTCCAAGACTGGGGTATTAATAATGATTGCTCTAGGATTTCCTTACTCTTCCCTTGATTCAGTGTTCAGGGACACTGGCTACCACTGGCAACCGTACATTCCCAGTGAAGGGATCAATGCTTTGTGACTTGTGGGAAGTGCCAGGCTCATAATTTAGAGTTAGTGCATGCCAGCCAGAGAGTACATCACATAACATGCCCCCCCCCCCGTCTTGTGTCAGCAGCAGAGTCTGCAGTGGCAACAACAGGTAACAACAAGATGGCAGTGATGCGGAGCCAGACACACAACAGTGGCAGTGAGCGTGGTGATGTTATCATGCAGAGCCACTGGACAGATGGCAACAGCTTAATGGTCACAGTTGAACCCAGCTGTGCTGTTGCCTGCAGGCTCAGAAATGAAATTGCAGCTGCTGTAAGAGCTAAGCTCTTTAAAGGGCAGCAGATCCTACATTTTTTGTCGGTGCCTAGATGAAAGTGGTGGGTTCTAGAGCACTCCAGCACCCCACAGTCAGTGCACTTGCACTGTGGCTTCCTCGGGGGAGAAGCCTGTGCTAGATAATATAAGCTACACTTGAATGCCATACTCAGTAAGAGTCTTTGAAGGACTGTAACTCCTTTATCCTCTGCATCTGTAGAGAAAGGTCTGGAAATAAAAAAATTCTAGCCCTATCCTTCAAGATAAAATATTTTCTTTAAACAAGTGCTGTCTTAGAAAAGTACATTTAACACAACTGTTGAGTATGTTATATATATATATGGGTTTTAAATATGACGTTTACACGGTCATCTCTTGTTACATGTATACAGTAAAGCACAACTGCTGAAAATGCTGTTGTGGCTATTACTGGTAATTAGATTATCCTTGCAAGTCATCATGTAAGCATTTCTGCTTTAGGCTTTGTAGCATTCATACCAGTCATGTACCAGAATCGTAGGAAGTGCTGACGCAGCATATAGAATTTTGTTTCTTATTTTCATGCAGGACTTCCCTTTTATCACCCACACATCCTCTACAGACTTAATCCAGCAGTCAGTGGGTGGCCCCTTTCCCACCCTGTCTCCAAGCAGCTGACCATCTCTTTTTCAGGGAATGGACCCACCCTCCCCCACCCAGCCAGATTCTGGAATTTGCATGGATTTCAGAAGTCATTCGGATGTGCCATAGCATCACTGAGGTTGGGATACAGATCATCTGGATAGCACTTGAGAAATGTAAATCCGTTCGTGGCTTTTAAAGCAGAACTGATGTCCTTTAAAAGGCAATAAGAAATTGCTAATTGGCAAGTCTACCCCTGAAATGGCCATGCTTCTGAAATATGTTAACACAGCGATATTAATGTTTTACAGGCCTTATTTCCCACTTGCTGGCGTTCATTCCTAAACATATTTATTTATTGAAAGGTATTTGATCTGAGTAAGAATCCATAGATCAGTTATAATCTCATTTACAGTTGTGTCAGGGGGCTAGTGGAAAGTACAATGAAATAAGAAGTTGCCAATAATTTTTTTGAACACACACACACACACACACACACAATCCATTGTATAATCATACTAAGATACTCCAGAGCATATATGATGCTGGGTAACATCACTTTTCAGGTGGTTGAAGGCATTTGGCCTCACAGACCCCTGAGGCATGATACCCTTGTAACACCCATGCCCTGCCATGCTTTACTGCTTAATTGTAACCATGTTAGTTTGCTTACAGTCCCTGCACTACCAGTATTTTCACTTGTTAGTCTGTAAAGTGCTTTGAGATACTGTACATACATGTTGGTGGGGACTGCAGTCCAGAAGAAAGGAATACAAAAAAAAACATGTTCCCACCAGCTGACATTCTACAAATTCTGTTGAAGTAGGACTGTGTTGTGGCAGCTGAACCTGGAAATTCAGGCCGCAGCTGTCATGTCGATGCAGCGGGCTGTTTTCTTTTCATATTTTGCTCTAATTCTTCCCTTCACCCTGTGTTATGAGCAATTGCCATTTCGATCCCGTGTTTTCTTCATGCACTGCGAGGTGAGCAAGCTTCCTGGCACTTACCACAGGTGTCGCTGTAGCACCAGAAACCACTGCCAGCCCTCCCTTGGCAGAGTGCACTGTGCTCCAACCCATAGCCTCACCCTAATGCAGCTCAGTGGGTCGTCTGCTTGACAGGGTGACGTGCTGCAGCTGGGCCTTCGGGGAGGGTGGGCCTCTGTGCCCTTCCTAACCGACTTGTTTTAATAAATAAAACTAAATTGAGCTGCTGGTCACCTGACCCCCTCCTTAAATGTTTCTAAAGCAGGATGCCTTAGCATTAGCAGCATACAATTCACCTGCCACTTTAAACCCTATAGTGTAGTTGGCAAGTTGCCACAAGAACTTTTAACTGAATGACAAAGCTCTAAGCCAAACCATACAAGTAAAACAGAATTGCCTGTCAAACTGCAGAAGCTATTTGAACTATTCAGTCTGTCATCTAAATACAGAAACGCTTATCAAAAGCAATTTGATAAATGCCTACTTAAACACAGTAACACAAAGAAGGAATCTGAAAAACTGTTTTACATCGGTGTTTGAAATCATACTTTTCTAGATGGATGACTATTTTTTAAAATGGACTTGTCAAATCAAATGATTCTGTTATTAATGCTTCAATGGCACTTCCAGTAGCCCTGTATACTGCATTACTGAACTGAGAGCACAACCACCAATATAGATTTCTGGAATTTACACTTATCCAAGGCAAAGATACCAATTAAAACTACCATGATGCAAAAGTCAAAAGGGTGTGTGTTTTCAAAATGTATTTTTGTGTATTTATTATTTAGGATTGTAAGAGTCCACAGGTTATTTTCAAAAGGCTTGTTTTAAGCATACAGTAAGTGCATGCAAGTAATTTGTTGATAAGACAAGGGCTGAAAGTACAACCAAAGTTGAGATGCAGTGGGATTTAAATTTAGTGAGAAAATGGAATACTAACTGTGCCCCTCTTAATTGTCAACTCCCTCTGGCCCTGGTTGTAAGCACTACCGATCTGCACCCCCTCTTTCTTGTACTTACCCTGTATTGTTTTTTTTTTCATTGTACCCTCACCTCAGCCAGTAAGGAGGAGATGTTCCATTTATTTGTGTCCATATGGTAATCGGGTTGACCTGGAAAGATGCTCTGTCCAACTCCTTTCTGGTGCCAGTGTTCTTTGGGTCGGCTTGGTCTGCTCTGCTCACAAAAATTGCTCCCTAATCTTCATGGACACACTGATGTAAGCCCTGTCTGTTGCCGCCCCTCTTTCTTGTACTTACTGTTTATTGCCATTTTAAAATAACAATACAGGTGATTGCAGGTACTCAATACAATGAATAGGTTATATAACCACATTAGAATTTGGGTAGTAAGAAGAGTGAACCCATGTCCTGCATACTGGTACAGAAGGAAATGGGGATCCTTTAAAATGTACTCATTGTCCAGATAATAGTCCCAAAAATGCCAGCCACTTCAATGGCAAGAGTAAGGTCCTTTAGGGAAAAGCCAAGGAATTTTAAAATGCTCTACAAGCTGTGCTTATATACTCTATATATAGAACAATCATAAAAGGAAGAACGTGCTATTACATTGCTCAATTTTTAACACAACAATCCACCGTTACCAACATTATATGTTGTAGAAACTGAGTCCCAACAGTAGTAACCAGTTCCACCTGTATCATTGTAAGGCATAATCTTTAGGCTACATCAACCTGAGAACTAAGTCATTTAAGGCTCTATTTTGCCCCTGGACCAAATGCTAAACGTGTTTAATGTCCCAAAAGTTCAAATCTTGTCCAAATATAAACTATAAGGCCCTTTAAAGTAGTAGATCTGTAGTCAAACACTCCCCCCGTTTTGTTTTGATCGGAGTTTTCAGCAAACCCCAGTTAACTTCAGTTATAACTTTTAACTACAACAAGAGAGACATAAATTAAATTTGAACTTGCGATTAGATATATGGTAAGTCTGTCAGGTCTCCTCTTCTTCTGACTTCACAGTATCATGTCGTGAGTATGAGCGGGCCTCAAATTCAGCTTCTGTATGTTCCATCCATCTTCCATCATCTTTGGGATCCGCAAATTGCCATGATTTCCCTCCATAAGTAATGCAGAGCCTGGCTGGCAGTAGAAAGGAATGAACAATGCCCAATGACTGGAGCCACTGATGAACTACATCAAATTGTTTGCAGCATGCTCTGGTCTGATAGGAAAGATCTGGAAAGATTTTAACGTCCCAATCTTGTAGTATGAGAGGGTAGGCCACCCTCGCTGCCAATAGCAGGAGATCTCTAATTTCCCGACCTGTTGTACGTAGAAGCACAGTCCTAGGGCCCTCATTAGCAGAGGAACGAACTCGTGGGTTCACTCGATATGCTCTGCGCAATTGTCCTCAGTCGAAGTCTTCAGGTACTTCCAACAAATTTGCCATCCAGCCCCACAGGAAAGGCAACAAGGCTGTGCCCTCAACCCCCTCTGTGATGCCAACCAGATGCAAGTTGCCTGCCCTCAGTTCATTTTCGAGGTTCTCCATGCGGCTTCTCATGGCGGAATTTTCTTTAGTTAAGGCCGTCACATTAGCTTGAGTGGTGATACTTCTCCTATCCAATTCTGCCACAGTAGTTTGAATTTCTTTCAGCGCTGTGTCATGCATCTCCAATTTTGTAAGTGTTTTTTTTCTATCTTCACATCCATTGCTTTGACAAATTCCAGTATCGCCTGCCAGGGAGGAGTTGAAGAAGACGTAGGCTGTGAACTCCCGCTAAGGCCTCCATTAACTGCCTCTGCGGTATGTTGCGATGTAGTGGGTTTTTGAGTCCCAGTCAGCTGATTCTTCTGCTGTCCCATAGCAATGTTTGGTATCCACCGATTCCTCAAGTTGTTAGGAGATGAACGGTGGTTCTTTAGATGGTGTATTTTTAGCTTAAATTTGATTTTTAATGCAATATGGGTATTGCTGTGCTGGAGCTCTGTAAAAAGCTTCCTTTCCAGAAGTTGGCTCTCTGGCACCCCCCGTTGCCACTCCTCTTGTATGCTCATAAATGGGGGGGTTGACTAGAAAAGACAACTGGCATGCATAGCTGCAGCAGTAGGATGAAGGATTTTCCAACATTTGTGTGGAATCTTAGGGACATCGAGCATAAGGGAAGTCCTTTGTGACTGGACATCCATGCAGAAGCCCCACCTCAAAATGCACTATATAAGCAGTGCTGCCATATTAAGTGTAAACTGCCACTACCATATGCACTAGATTTCTTTCCTAGTCACCTACTCTCACCTTCAGATTAAAAAGCATTAGTGTGCCCTGATGATCAAGAAGTGCATTTTGTGAAGGCAGATTGAGCAGACTTAATGACCCAATGGGAGCAGAACAGAGTTAGATGGTACAATGTCCCTGCTGACCCAATGATTATTGGGACCATGAATCTAGGATGGATAGGACTTGCCCACACACACAGGATTGGTAGAGGGCAGAATTTAAAAAGTGGTTTGTGGTAGAGGGGTAGAGAGTGCTTTCAACAGTAATGGGGGAAGGGGACACAGCTGTGCTTCAGAGTGTTCAGTAGTGTGAAACATACTTTGCAAACTGCACGACGTTTGTCTCTGCTGCATTTGCTGTGCAGAGCAAAGAAGGCAAACTAAAGTAGAGAGGAGTTGAAGATCTCCTCATTATGGAGGTCCCAAAACCTGTATATAGCAAAATGTGAGAGATAATGCACATGGTCATTGGGAGAGTGTGTAACATTGCTGATTGAGGAATGGCTGCGTATCTGTATACAACTCCCTTAAAAATAATTATTAAAAGGGTATAAAAATCCAGAAACCTGATTGACTGAGGAGCTCGGAATCCAGTGCTGATATCCCAGTACAACTGCACTGGAAGAAGATCCAGCAACCTCTTCACAATAAAATCAATATTATGCACTGGACAGGAAAAATCTGAGAAGCTGATTGGTCGGCAGCATTCCAGACTCTTACTTATATTCCCTCATAACGGAACGGCTAAAAACAAGTCCCCTGACCAGAGAACAATATCCCTGAGCCCTCTCAAAACCCTTATTCTAATCAGTTAAAAGTTAGGGCAGTTACCTGATTGATGATTCCAGCATTGGATTATTTTATGCACTAATGTACTTCCACAGTTTAAAAACAGTGAAAAAATTGTTATACCTGTTTTGTGCCTTTTTTTAACTTTACTGTATGGGTCCAGTGCATAATCGCAATAACACACTCCAGGGTGTGCTTTATAATAGGATATCGGCACTTCTTGGGTGCTTAAGGCACTCTGCTTCACCTCATGCCTCACACCAAACCCAAGGTGTGCCGATATCCTATGATAAAGCACACCCTGTCATTTGTTATTGCTTAATTATACAATAGCTTAAACAGTTTTGGAATGTGATTGTCTAGCTGGCACCTCCAAGCCACTGTAAATCCTGACACGGTAAGAGGTGCCAGCTAACAACACATTCAGTACCCCAACAAATGTATCACTCCGATCCCGGAAAAACTGCTGACAGAGCTGCCATCTTGCCCAGTCGGAGAAAAAAACTACACATTTACTTGCAGCTAAAGCGCGAGTTTCAAACTGACGGCTCTGTTTCCTGTGAGTTCCCCAGAAAGTGCCTGTTAGAAAATAAACTGAACTTCTGTTCTATATTAATTATAAAAGTGAATCTTTACTGTACTTTCACTGATGATGGGTGCTCCCTCCCACCTCAGTTTCCAGTGATGACTTGCTACTCTTAAATTTGCTCCCTTCTGCCTTCGTTGCGAGTACTTGGTGTCGTTGAGGCACAGGTCAGGAAGCATAGGGAAAACCAGGAGCAGTTGTAGAATTCACCAAAAATATTTATTTTCACAAGCAGTAACATAGAAAAATAAATAAACTTGTCCAGTATAACCGTACAAAAGAGAAAAAAAATGTCATTTTCCTTGAGTCTCTGTGTCCCTTTTTCTCTTCAGCAGTTGCAGCTTAGCTCCTTTACGAGTCCTTTCAACCCCCATTCTTAGCAAACATCTTGTTCCTGTAAATATCAGGTGGGAGCTGCTAGAATACAGTGTGCTTTTTGCGTGGAGGCCCCCTTTTGCAAAAGGCTTAAAAATTTAACTCTGGTAACCTCTAGCTTCCAACAGCTTTTTGCAGTCATCTCAAATCATAATTATATACATTTCAACAGTAATAATAATAATAAATTAAACTTTATTTATACTGTGCTTTTCTTAAAACCAAGGTACCTTTACAGCAACTACGCATAAAACAGTAAAATAAATACAAATCCAATAACAGCTGAGTTCATACAGTACAATAAAATCATCATCAGGGGTAAGCCTTTGACCATAAATGGGTCTTTAAGGCCTTTTTAAATTCCTCCATGGACGCACACTGCTGAAGAGTACAGGGTAGAGAATTCCAGAGGGCAGGGGCCCGCGTACATAAAAGCATGGCCCCCCGAAGATTTTAAGGAAACCCTCGGAATCTCTAGCAACCCCTTGTCTGCCGTGCGGAGCAATTGCCTAGGGCATTAAGGTACCAGGAGCTGTTTCAGATAGTCTGGGCCCAGTCCATGTAGGGCTTTATAAGTCAGAAGACTGACTTTAAAGGTGATCCGCCACTGTTTTGGCAGCCAGTGCAGATTGCGCAGGACTGGAGAAGTATGTCAGGCATGAGAACTACCTGTCAATAACCGGGCCACAGTGTTCTACATGAGCTGCAAGCATCGGATATCAACCCCTGGTAGCCCTAGATACAGGGAGTTGCAGTAATCAAGGTGCGAGGTCACAAAGGTGTGGACCAATGTACTTAATCCTGGAGATGCTCCTCAGATGGTAAAAGGATGATTTGACGACTGCCGACACTTGTGATTGCAGTGTCAGCCCATCATCAAAAATCACCCCCAGGTTCCACACCCGTTCAGAGGTAGGGAGCTGGATGCCACCCAGAAAATGAGGGCAAACCAGCTCCCATCCCCTCTATCCGGCGACCCGGGTCCACAACCATCACCTCCGTCTTCTCCGAGTTCAACCTCAGCCAGTTTGAATTCATCCAGTACTGGATTTCAACGAGGCAGTTATTAAATACCAAGAGAGCTCTAGCCTGGTCGGGTGCAAAAGATAGGTAGAGTTGGGTATCATCAGCATAGCAGTGAAACCTCAGACCATACCTTCTTACAGTGTCTCTGAGGGGTAGCATGTACACTGCGAACAACATGGGGGACAACACCGAACCCTGAGGAACCCCACAAGACAGAGAGACTAGGCTGGAGGAATTAATCCCCGACACCACCCTCTGAATTCTGTCTGTGAGGAAAGATCTAAACCACCTGAGGACTGTACCAGACAGGTCACAGATGAACCTCAGGCTTTTGAGAAGTACCCTATGGTCCACAGTGTCAAATGCTGAAGAGAGATTGAGAAGAACCAAGATGGAGTAACTCTTTCGATCTCTCGCCATCAAGAGATCATTGAGCACCCGAACCAGTGCCGTCTTGGTATTATACCTCTTTCAAAAACCAGACTGGAGTGATTCATAATGTCATGGATGGTCAAATGGTTCTCCACTACTTTCTCAATCACCTTCCCCACAAAGGGGAGGTTAGAGATTGGTCTGTAGTTAGCACGGCAGTCTGGATCCAGAGAAGCTTTCTTCGGGGGCATTACCACCGCCTCCTTCAGGGAGCTAGGGAACTAACCCATCTCCAAGAAGCACCAGACTGTCCATGCTGGGACCGGGCCAGTAATATTACAACAACCCTTTATCAGGGAAGTTGGGCCCGCATCCAAACTACAGCATGTAGGATGCATACCCTGGACAATCTGCATGACATCAGTGAACTGCGGCCATTCGAAGGAACTCCAGGAGAGCCTAGGGACTGAGACCTGGCGCCAATCCACTGCTTCTCCCATAGAGGATGTAGGCTGGAGTGCCGCACTGATGTCAGCCACCTTAGCCACAAAGAAGCGAGCAAGCTTTTCACACTCAACTTGTGAAAAGGCCATTCGAACCTGCAGACAGGCTGGGTTGCACAATCTGTCTACAGTTCGAAAGAGCTGAGCTGGTCGGTTCTGAGCAGCCACAATCTCCCCGGACAGGAACTCTGCCTTCTTATGGGAGATTGTGGAATGATAAACTTGATAATGTTCCATCAATCTAAGATTGTCGGCATCAAGGGCGGATCTCCACCAGCAGCGCTCTAATCTTTGTCCATGTTGCCACATCTCCCTCAAAGTCCCATCAAACCATGGGGACGAAGGGCGATGGGGGAGAGGATGAATGCAGATGGGAGCAATTAAATCCAGAGCTGAGGAGATGGCTTTATTATAGGCAAAAACCAAGGCATCTGTATCACTGCCTACATCAGAAAGCTCTGATAGGTCAAGCACTGCTGCCAGGCCCTCAGAGCTTACATCTCGCAAAGAGCAGTACCTGACCATCTCCACAGGGGTAGGCCTGTGAAGGGGTGCACAAAAACTGAACCCCACAGTGTAATGATCAGACCATCCAAAAGGTTCCACCCCCAAATCGAAGGCTTCGATCCCCAGGAGGAAGACTAAGTCCAGAGAGTGACCATCTTTATGAGCGGCAGAAGTAACAACTAGTGTAAGACCCAAAGATGTCATCAATTGGAGGAAGTGTTGTCCAATCTGCGAGAGTTCATCATTGACCCAGGCATTGAAGTCGCCCAGGGCCATCAGCCTGGCGACTCAAATGCCATGTCGATCACAAAGTCCTCTGCTTCCTGCAGAAATGGCTTCACATCACCTGGTGGATGGTAGATGAGAGCGATTCTGCAACCCTATTCTGCCACTACGGTACACTCAAATGATTCAGCCCCCTCAACTGGTACACTTGTGAGGCCCAGTTCGGTCTTGAAACAGACCGCAACCCCCCCCGTCCAACCTTGGGCGGTGTAACACTGTGTACCCGGCCGGAATAGCGACCTCTAATATAGGGCCTGCATTCTCATCCAGCTAAGTCTTGGTAATGCACGCCAGATCCACTGACCCAACAAGATCTGCAATAACTGCAGTCTTGTTTTTAATGGATCTGGCGTTGCACAACACCATTCGGATAGGACGGGCCTCTGGAGCTGCACGGACTGCTTGCCCACCAATGCTGGTGGTGTCCATGGGTATGGAAACTAGACAGGAAGGACCCCATTCCAGATTCCATTTCGTTCCAGGGCATCTTCTGGATCTCACTACCCCAATATGATGGCCCTGCTCATTCACCCTCCACTGTTCGCACCCCCAACTCCCCTCCTTCCCCTACGAACAATACCCAACGCTGTACAGCATTGGTATGTCAATAGCTGTAATGAAAGGGGGGAGAAAGGGTGGAGGGCATGAAGAGTGGAGGACGAATAGCACACGATCTTGCGGACAGGCCTCCTACACATACTAAGACCCAATAATATCAAAACACCCCTGAACAAATCCCCAATTAAATAACTAGTTGAACTCCCAAATAAATTCCCAAATTAAAACAAACCCCAATAGTTTTCCTGAGACTCCCCACACGCTCACACTGAGAGGAGAGACTCAGGGAAGCAAAATTAACAGATCTCTTCCCCCAAAGCCAGTCAATAATACAGTACAATAAAATTATTCAAATAAATTCCCAAATTAAAACAAACCCCAATAGTTTTCCTGAGACTCCCCACACACTCACACCAGGAGGAGAGGCTCAGGGAAGCAAAATTAACAAACCTCCCCCCCAGAGCAAGTCTGTAATACAATAAAATTACAATCAATCAGTCCCAAAATGTAAAATTAAATAATTGAGATGTCCAGAGATAATTATCACAGGATCTGTGTCCAAGTATATAAAGCACACCAAAACTTCAAACAGTTGCTTTTATGCAGGGGAGGCTGTCATTCTCTCCCAGTCCAGAAAACAAAAAGCAAGGTTGCTCTCCTCTTTTACCAGCAACATCCACTGAGTATTTGGAATACAAATTTTTTGGTCTATTTGAGGTACTCTCATACTCCACCAGTCTAATCATAACGTTCCTGTGGAAAACATATGGGCTGGCAAACAGTTCCCAAGGTAACCTGGTCCAGTTTCCTTCTTTCCAATCTCCTCTTCTTAGGACCACTCCAGAACCTCGGGCTGCAAGCACCAATCTCGGAGGATAAAAATCTACAGGCCGCAATCAGTAAATACGGGCCCCTGAGGAGACAACCATCATCTCCCCCCACAGAAAACCCTAAGAATCCCCGGGTGGGGCACCATCCACCAATATGCACCCCTCCAAGTTCCTTCTGGTCACAGGCCAACTCAGGTAATGTTCCCCAGTTTGGTGCTGTGGCCCAAGAGGTATACTGCCACCTTCCCCTTCCTTGGAGCAACAGACCTACAGTAATTTACAGGCTGAAAACGGGCCCCATCAGAAGGGAATTGGAGACTCAGCCGCCCACCGGCCACAAGAGTCCCCCTACCTAACAACAGCAGCTGAGAGTAAACCCTCCAGTCTAAACCCCCTGTTATTGCCTCCCTGGAAACCCGACACAACACAAAACCTGCCAGTCATCCCTCCTGAGGCAAAAAGGAGCAAGTACCTGAGACCCAGAGGAGTAGACACAGCCACACTCAGATATTCCTACAGCGCTGGATGCACTCTCACCACACCAACGCCTGCTCCACAGACGAGCGGTCAAGGCGGCAAACTCCACAGCCACGCTCAGATCTTCCCCCAGACACTGAATGTGCTCTCACCACACCAACACTACTCCATGGATGAAAAGTTGAAGCAGCGGTCTCCAAACCTCACACTACATACAGTTCAGGAGAAGTTCCCCAGTTCAAGTTTCCAACTGTACTCGACCTCAGGTTTCCCCTCACGTAGTCAACCCATATCCCAGAACAGCAGCTCCAAGCAGCAACTCCACAAATCTCCACTGCAGTGATAGGGGGCTAATTATGGTAATGCTATATATTTTCCAAACACAAGGGATCCCAATAACAGGTACATTTTCATACAGTGATTTGCACATGTTTTTATATTAGCAGATATGCAAGGGAGGAAAACAGACAGTAAGAAAAAACTGAGAGACAGTGAGAGGAAAAGAATTTCGAGATTGTCGGGTTGATCAAGTCCGAAGTTTCACAGGAAAATTGGTTTGCTCAACCAGACAGAGAAGAGACAGAAAAGGAAAGATCCTTGCATTTAAACACTTTCTCAATAACAACTGGGACAGGGTACTATTCTACCCTGTCACACTCAGTCCTGTGACACTCACTCCCTCCAGCCTCCTTAGTGGTCCCACTTGCTCCCACTCCCAGTATAGAACTCCCATGCTGTACAGGACTACTGTCCACCTTCTCTCTGTCTCCCTGTTTCTGTTTGAATCAATATCCGAAACTGCTGACAATACTGCTCCTCAGCCTGTATAACACAGTACTGGAGTAAATCCTCAGCTGTGTCCACACCTTCTTTCACACTCTCGGCAACCGTCGCTTGCCTGTTCACCTTCACTTACTACAGCACTGACTCGGAGCTAAACCCACAAACGCATAGGACCCTTATGCTGCTCAATGTGAGAAGCAAGAATATTTTAATTAAAATGAAAGTTAAATACCTATCCAGTGCCACTGAAATGTTGCTAAACGATGCTGACAGCCCAGCTGCCTGTCTCTCTCTCTCCCCTTCACATCTTGCTCTCCCGCTGCTTCTCGCTGTCACATACATGCCTAAGCCTATTGTACCTCTGTCTGTCAGCCAAGTAACCAATGAATAAAAGTAAATTTCTTGTAACCAGATGTTTCAGTTGGGGGGGGGGGTTGCCTCAATATACCCCCTAGCAACAAGGAACTATATTTTGTGGCGTAAGGGTAAACAAAACCAAAAAATCATTAAAACTGCCAAAAAGCTGACTTTTCCCTTATTTGTGGTACAACAGATACAGTGGGGGACATTGTATTATTGCAGTGAACCACTCCAGGGTGTGGGTTATGCTGGGATTTACCCACTTCTGGTGTGGATTTGGTCACAAGGCTTGCGGGCTCGTGACCAAACCACACCAGTCGTGGGTAAATCCCAGCGTAACCCATACCTTGTCGTGGTTTATTGCTTAACTACCACACATCCCTGACTGCCATCACAAATGTGGCTGTCACCTTTACTCATTAGAAACCTTCAGCTAGGCCCTAAAAATAAAACCGCCTTAAATTTAAAAACATAATAATTAAATGTTATTTGCCCTGATAATCCTCCTATTAGACACACTTATAACTTAAAAAATGAAGTACTACGGTACCTACAATTTTAATTTGAGGTGTTTCTTTGCGGACCATGAGGAATCCCCCTCCTATCCTTACCTGCTTACTGGGGAAATCTGTGATGTTTAGCCTGCTACAGATAAAACAGAAGCCCTGGTTCCATCTGAGGCCTTCTGTTGTGTGATAGTGGGGGTGAACATTCTGCCAGTAGAACTGAGCCAAGATTTGAATTCTTGTATTCCATACATAATAAACATTCCATCTGTTCAATTCAAACCCAAAACAAGTATCTTAACTCATTACTTCCAATAGCTTCGTATGAAGTCTGAACTATCCATTGTTTACCTGACACAAAATGGCTGCCCAGGTAATAATCACCTTTTTGGGTACTATGTACTTAAATATTTTTGCAACCGTATAACAGATTTGCGCAAAGGTTTGCGTGCGTGGTCTTGGGAGGTAGATCTCTTGTACTTTTTTTTAGTGAAATATATAAGAAAGCACACAAGCATATACAGTGAAGAAATATCCATCATATAGGAGTACAAAAAGAATCACTTAACAAGACATGTTATATAGAGTCAATATAATATAGATGCCTTATGTACACATGTTGATGATAAGAGTTTGTCTTAATTATGTCATAAAAGGTGAACAGAGGAATTACAGTCATAAGGTATAGTGAGTTCAAGAAGGTAATCAGGTGCAAAGTGGATGCTGAAACAGGCTATGATAAGGCACTCAATTTATATAAAGTGATACCTATAGGAGTACAGACAGTATACACTGGTGGGGGAAAAGGGATAGAAGAAAGAATACAATAAGTAGGAGAGGATAGAGAAGAAGGAAAGGAGAGATATCTGTACACAAAAGTATCAAATAAACCCTAATCTGAGAGCAAAATAAGACAAGGGCTAGATAAACCTTAAGGATTAGAGTTTATAAGATCCCGAAGATTCAATATATTTGAAGTAATCCTGCCAACACCGATCATATACAGTGAGCCGGTCATGAATAACATGAAATAAATGATCTAGCGAGGCATACTGAGAAAGGCTTTGAAGAACATCTGAAAGGAAGGGGGCAGAAGTAGATTTCCATTTCATAAGAATCAGATGTTTAACCAAAAGAAAAAGTATGTTTAGTCATCTAAAATGTACATGTGAAAGGGAAGAATTATTTGGAATAAAGATGCCTAGAAGGAATAATTTGGAATCAAAGGGTAGTTTTTGTCCTATGACTTTAGAGGCAAGTAAATAAACTTTACGCCATAACTTATTAATGGGAGCACATGACCATAAGATATGGAGCAAATCCCCGTTGGTCTGGTTATAGCACCAGCAGTTTTTATTATTTAAGTAGGCCTATTCGTTGAAGAACAGAGGGAGTTCTGTACCAAAGATGTAGGATCTTAATTTGTATTAAAGAACTGCGGGTATCTTTAAATGAGTTGAGTGCAAGACGCCAGCATTTGCTCCATTGTATATCTGAAATATTGTAGTTAAGGAGAGTGCTCCATTTATTTTTGTTTGATAAGGACTGATCAGGAAGATTGTCGATAATGCCTTTATAAATGGAGCTATTCCATTTTGTGGATAATTTTACCCAGTGCAAAATTTTATTTATTTATTTATTTATTGAAAAGTTTTCACCAGGTAAGGTACACTGAACAACAAGTTGCTCATCTCCTGGTACAACCTGGGGGAGAGGGTGGCGGGAGTGATATAGTAACAATGAGTACACACAAAATACACAATATCATACAAAAACATAGGTTACAGGTTAATCCCCACGCCTCCAAACTAAAATCTTATAGTTATCGATTTCGAGAAAGCTTTTGACTCCTTAAACTGGGACTACCTCTATCAAGTGCTATCCCATTTTGGTCTCCCTCATACCTTCTGCTCCTGGATCAAACTATTATATAACTCAAAGCATGGCTAAAATAAACAGGGAAGGTGATAGGGGACAGCCTTGCCTAGTTCCCGTTGGAAGTGGGAAGAGATTGTGGAATTGGTAAGTACCCTAGCTACAGGGGAGTTATGTAATAGTTTGATCCAGGAGCAGAAGGTATGAGGGAGACCGAAATGGGATAGCACTTGATAAAGGTAGTCCCAGTTTAAGGAGTCAAAAGCTTTCTCGAAATCGATAGCTATGGCTGCCGCTGGTGATTTAAGGGGTTTGGCTTTGTAAATTAGGTTGAGTAGGGAACGTGAGTGATCAGATCAGGACCTATGTTTAATAAAATCAACTTGTGAACAATGGGTCAGCTTGGGAATCAGGTGCTCAAGTTGAGAGGTAAGTATTTTAGCAAATATCTTCCCATCTGTGTTCAACAGAGAGATTGGCCTGTAATATGCTGGGTGTGTAGAGTCTTTATCTTTCTTAGGGATTAGGGTTATAACTGCTTCAGTACAAGATGGGGGAAGCTTGCCAGTGATGGAAACTTCTTGATAAACATTGAGAAGAAGGGGGCATAGGGTATCAGAGAACATTTTATAAAAATCGACAGAGAATCCATCACCTCCAGGGGTTTTAGGAGGTAGATCTCTTGACATAAAACGTTACGATTTGGTCAGATGTGCGGTGTCCGAGATCCAGGTAGTGAAAAAAGTTTCAAAATTGCCATTATTTGCTGTTTTTTTGTCATTGTCTAGCACCCAGACTGTTTGGAATTTTGGTCTGAAACTTTCAGGGTAGAAAGGTCTTGACCCACAGATGTGCCTTTCGCTTGTCTGGTGAAAAAATATTAATTCATTCCAACAGGGAACAGACTCTCAACCTGTTAAGCAAGGAGTGTAACCTCAGCCAAAGGTACACAAAGCACTCTATTAGAGCCACAGCTGTGCATCTACTGTCTACTGCTGGACTGCAAGCAAGGGAGATTATGGCAGTCATGGGGCATAAATCCGAAGCTAGCTTGAGAAGCTATTTGAGTGCCTCTGCCGAAGACCAGAAAAAGTGGAGTAGAATCCTGGCATACAGTTTTTTTTTTTTAATCAATTAATTAATTTATTTATATCTAGGATTACAGACACCTTTGAACCACTGGTTCTTTTACAAAGGTTCCACGTCATAGGAGTATAGCCAGACTGATGTAACCCCTAGATGGCGCTATCCCAGGGGCTACTACCCCTGCCTGATTTTCCACTAACAGGTTGAGGGGCCTGGATCCAATGGCAGGTGCCTCCACCCAGAGGTCAGGGTTTGCAATAGTTAAACTTACTTAGTCACAGCCCTCTGGGACACTGCAACCCCCCTTTCTTTCCACTAGTGGCCCACACAGTATATCAGAATTACATTCACAGTATACACTTACCCCCAGAACTGGTTCAGGCACTGGGACCCCCTGTAAAACAAGATACAGTGCAACAATCACAGTACAATATTTTAACATAGACAAATACCTCAGGCAGTATAACTTTGCTGAAACAAGCAGCTCTGATTTATTTAGGGGATATAACAAGGACAGGGAAATCAGGTTAATTAGCTTATCACTTTACTCATCTACCTATGGCTCTGTGCACAGGCCTATCCCTACCAGTTACTGTCCCTGGGTACCCAAGCCCTAGTGGCTAGTCCAAACCGTGGCAGCTGGTAGGGCCCTTTCACACCGAGAAAAGAAAAATTAGTTTAAACAGTCAGCAGTACAGTGATTCCATTTGGATTTAATGTGGCAATTAAACAGGGGCTGACCCAATTAGTACTCACGACCTCCAAACAAGATAGGGTCCTTCAGTGTCAGCAGGGCTACTCTTGAGCTCCACAAGACTCCTCACACATTTATATGGCAAACAGGCAGGCTGCTTCTCTATCCCGGTTGCAATTATTGCACAATACCCGGGAGAACACACAGCAGATTCAAGTCCTGACAGACCGAGTGCAATTTAGCAATTTCTCCAGTCTTCTACAGGGTGAGCCTGATTTCTACTCTTCAGATATCCTTTGATTCTCTTCACAGGACGGATTCAGTCCTAACAAGCAGTTACACAAGCTGCAGACTGGAACTCTGGACCTTACACATGTTTTTTGACTAAAACTGTGTACTGAAGGAGCACAGGGTTCCTTTCCCCTTCACTGCCAGAGCTAAACTGAAACTCCAACAGACAAAACCGGGCACTTCCTTTGAGTTCCTCCCAGTTCTTGACTGGATTGGCTGTCACTCACAATAGACTGCTCCTGTTGGTCCAAAAGGCGCTAAGTCTAAACTACATCTCCCAGAGTCACTGCCCATACAATCCTCTTGTGGCTGGCTCAGATTATGAGTCCAAGTTCTGATTCGTCCAAGGCACCATTTTAGAGCTAGCTTACCCACACTGATTGGTCCAGTTCAGCAGTTCAAAACCAGAATGGGAACTAGGCAGACACAGTTCTGACTGCAAAGAAAGCAGGTTAGACAAACTGTAATTTCATTATTACTCTAAATGGTTTCTGGCAAACAGTTACATCTTTCAGATAGGTTCCTTTGCACTCCTAGTGACTGCAAAAATGGGTGAATTGGCAGCAGCTCAAGTGGTACTCAATCAAAGAAACACACAGTCCCCCATACAAACTAATTATGTCTGCAAGCAGACAGCTCTTAAAGAGACAGTACCAGAGGTTCTAAAAACACTCACTGATAAATGGCTTAAACGCCAAACACCATTCAGGCTTGGAGCATTCAAGCAAGCTCCTGGAAGTCTTTTGGGAACCCCCATTTGCAGGGGGGTTACACTGACATAGTAAGGACACAAAAAACATAAAGCATAGTGGAAAAAAAACACATTACATGTAGGGTATCAAGTAAGGCAGAACTGTAAAGTTCAAAACATTTTATGGTGCTGTCCGTAAAGTGACTTTGTCAATAGTAATTGTGTGAGAGACGGTTACAAAGACGGAGGTCGACAGATGTGTGCTGTGGAGAGATGAACAGAGGGGAGAATTAGGGTAAGATGAGTGTTGGTGGGGTGGGAATCCCAGAGGGGCAATTCAACAAAAGACAAGGTTACAAGGGGAGAAGGTAATTAGAGGTAAAGGAGTACGGAAGAAGTAGGTGGTAAGATATAAAAGGAGTGAGGTGGGAGTAAGGTTAGAATAGTAGGTGGGGAAATAATGGAGATAGTAGTGGATGAAGGGGGGCAGATGTAGGCCATATGTGAGGAATAGGTAAGAGGAGAGGGAGGATAGCTTAGGGAGGACAGTCACAGCTGCTAAGTGCAGTGAGGTGTTGGTGAAGTTTAAACTTAAAGAGGCCCAGCTGTGATTCACCATTGACGTATTTGGGGAGGCCAGTAAGCTAGGTAGGAGCCCTGAACATTAATGTTCACTGAGCCTGAGTGGTACGGCAGTAAGGGATAAGGTAGGTCTGTTTGGAAGCACTCTGGGTACTGTGCAGATTGGGAGCCTGTGTAAGGAGATGCCTGATGGCTGAGGGTGTAAAGCCCAGGCTAATTTTTTTTGCAAGTAGGCAGGTCTGGTAGGTGATCCTGCCCTTAAGGTGCAGTAAGTTGGTCTGTTCATATAGGTCACACATGGGGGTCCACTTGTGGGCCCCAGATACCAGTCGTCAGGACTTATTAAGCGCTGTGGTTATTCTTTTGAGAGTGGTGTAAGAGGCAGCACCATAAATGACTAGCCCATAGTCAATTATGGAAATTACTGAGCTGATGACTGCTAACCAGAGAGCTTCAGGTGTCAAGCAGTGTCGGTGCCTATATAAAATCCCGATCCTTGAATTTATCACTTTAGAAATAAGGTTGATATGTGTGGCGAAGGACAGTGAACTATCCAGGGTTATGCCGAGATATGTAAATTCATGAACCTGTTCGAGTGGCAAGCTTACATTATTCAGGATAGTCAATTGGACGTATTTGTGCCTATTCGTGTGGACTAGCAAAAAGCATGACCTTGGTTTTCTTGTAGTTCATTAGCAGTTTGTGTTGAGCGAACCAGGCCTCTACCAAGTTGAAGTTAGTTTGTAGGTTTCTTGTATGGTGAGGTGATCAGACTGACTAGAGAATAGGATGGCATTGTCCGCATAAAGCACCATATTGCTGGTGCAGGTTCATGGGAGGATGTTGAGAAAAAAGCTGAAAAGTAAGGGTTCAAGGATGGAGCCTTAGGGGGACCAGCTTTAGGGAGACCCCTGACCATACTGGATTGCTGTCAGAAAGAGCATCACAAGGGCCGGCCCAGTGGCGTGGAGGGCTGAGGCAGCAATGCCTTACCTCTTGCCATGCCGGTGGCCCATGTTCGCGGTGCGAGCGGGTCGTCAGGGGCCAGCCAGGGTGGGAGAGGATCAAGTGTCTGGAGGACAGCTCTCCTCTCCTGGGGAGGGGAACAAAGGTCAGAATGTGTCTGACACCTAGCGGAGGCTAGGTGTTGACACACCTGGTCCAGGTACAGTGGGGCACGGAGCTGGAGCAGTCAGCAGGTGTACTGTATGTGGACACGCGCATGGCATGCCCACTGTTGGCGTTGCACGCTCTGCCAGCGTTAATAAAAATGAGGAAAAAATGGCCCGAGTTGAGCGGTTTGATGGCCATCTGACACACTGCACCATATATCAGAAGGTCATTGCTTGTACTGTATCCAGTCCTGGTGGGCGAGTAGGAGGCACCCCGCCACAGGGGGGCAAGCCATGGGGATTGCAAGGTAATGGCCCGAAGTGGAGGATGGGTGTGGGACAGACGGCGGCTGGATGAAGAAAGTTGCTAGGACAAGAGAGCTGACCTGGGGGCCTGGGGAGAAAAAGAGTAAGTAAAAAAAAAAAAAAAAGAGCATCACAGATTGTGACCTGTTGCATTCTGCCTTCAGGGTAGTTCTGCAGCCATTCAGTTACCCCAAAGGAGAGACCAAGGTCAGTGAGTGATTCCAATAGCAGGGTGTGGTTAATGGTATTGAAGGCCTTAGTGAGGTCAATATATATTGACCCCACTAGGTGACCCAGATCAAGTGCCTTGTGTAGGAAGTCCATATACTCAAGCAGAGCAGTAGTGGTGCTGTGGGCTTTTCTAAAGCTGTGCTGCTGAGGACATGGCATGTCATTTTTGTGCAAGTACTCGATAATTGTTCGGCGATTATGCGCTCCAGGGCTTTGGAGGGTATAGGGCAATAGTTTGAGTGGAGTGTCCTGTCTCCACCTTTATGAACGGGTGTTAAAATCGCCGATTTTCATCTTTTGGGGAACTGCCTAAGGGAGACATATTTAGGAGTTTAGTTAGAGGTGACAGAACAGCTTCTAGGGTAAGGTTTAGGAGTTTGAGGTCAAGAGAGTCACTACTATACCTGGATTTGCCAAGCACCCTTTGTAGGTATTTTCTGGCTTCATTCAGGGTGACTCTCCTGAAATAGAAAGGTATGGTGTGGGGGGAGGGGGACTATATTACTGGCGATCTTCCTTGAGGCAATCTCTTGCAGCAGGTCATAACACATGGGGGATATCAGCCACAGGCGTCATTTCCTCCAGATGACTTCTCAGTAGTCAACCTTGGGACCTCCCCCTAATGATACCACGTGGTGTCAGTTTGGCTTGTATAAAAGGGGGAGGTCCCAGCTACTCCTCAGTTCTTTTCGACTGCAACCTGCATGCAACAAGTCCTTCTTTGGAGCTCTGCTTACCAGTCATCAACGAAGAGTTCCACTGACCAAACATTCATTCTAAACGGGTTCTTCTACTGATGTCTCTGGATCCCTTATTCTGAAAGTGTACCTGTGGTCATAAAATCACTACAGAGGACCTCCACGATGTCTGTGTTCAGTGCCTTGGTCCTGAACACGACACCCAGGATGGCATCCTCTGTAACTGGTTTAACAAGGCCACAAAACGTCAAAGGCTTCAGCAGATTTGTGAGTTTCTCATGGAGCAAATGGTTGCCCTTCTGGAGCAGCAGTAATGCTCCAAGCTTAGGGAGTCTTCAACGTCCTCCTCAGGGTCCCACCACTTTGTGGGTGAGCCTTCCTCATCGACGGGACATGGTCCTGGTAAGAAACATACCAGCAAATTGAAGCATGTTTCTGCCGCACCCTTGTCATCGATGACGAGTACCCTGATTACTATGAAAAAGGTAAGTACTGAGAAAGTGGCCACTATAACATTGTTTTCTACACTGTCAATGATTGTTGGCTCCTTTTTTCCCTCGTCAATGGCTCCTCCATCGATGGTGGGTTCTGGGGTGATTTTTCAGCTTCCGTTGCTGCCTCCCCCATCTTTGGAAGCTAGCTATTGTCTGTCGATTATGGCTTCTGGCCCATCGACTATTCTCTCGTCAATGACCAGCCTTACCTCAAAGGGTTCTATGTTAGCTTCCTTGTTGACAGTTCTGGGGTCTTAAACACACCCCACATCGACAGCTGCACGATTGGTTCCACTGCCATCTTCGATACCGTCAATGATTCCTATTCACGCTGTCCATTCTGCCCTGGCTACATCCATTGGGCAGATGGCTATGACTGATGTCCAGGCCCTAGTAAACGCTATCCTGGACCTTGCAAAGACCACTCGCCCACCTAGTGAGGTATCTGCCCCAGTGTCTGCTCCCTCTAGGCCTTCTTCAACCCAGAGGATGGCCAGCTCTTCCCCTATCTCCCCGGGTTTTCAACCTGTGGATGTGGACGTGGATGAACCTTTCCTGCAGAACTGGGATTTAGCTGACCTTGATGCTGACGAAGGTATGGACCAAGATGAGTCCCCTCAGTCCTCCTCGGCCACCTCGTCTATACAGGGTGAACGTACCCCTGAACTGCGATGATCTCCACCTGATGATCCCATGTTTTCGGATATTATGATCCGTCTCCAGAAAACATTTTGGTTCCAGGGTACTGAGCAGGATACATCAAGAAAAAAGTTGGCACAGTATTTGGGCGTACCAGAATGCCCTACTCTAGTTGTCCCCTGGTTGGTGGATGCCTTTGAAGAGGCTATTTGGGCTGCTTGGAAGCAACTCTTTAAAATCCTCACTAATTCTCGTAAGGCTGATAGGATTTATCAAGCCCTGGTAGACCACCCCTACTTTATGTCTCCACCACAGGTGGATTCAGCGGTGATCAATGCTGATTATGATAGGTCCTCTAGACCACAACACATGAGTGCTCAGCCCCCAGATAAGGAATCCAAGAAATTGAATGTTATAGGGAAAAGGGTTTATCCCTCGGCTACTATGTCTCTATGCATACTCAGTTACATGGGTCACCTTCTGAAATATCATGAGGAAATCCTTAAGGCCTCCCAGGCGACGGTTCAGTCCCACCCGGCAGGTTCTACCCAGGAGGATCTGGCTCCCAAGATGTCTACTGCAGCTGCAGTATGCTGCTACCTGCTTAGGGCCACCTATGATGCCATTGACACTGCAGCCCGAGCATCCTCTGCAAGTGTTTGTCTGAGATGTCACGCCTGGCTGAGAGTGTCAGGATTTTTTACAGGATGTACAACAATCTATCCTTAATGCTCCTCTTAAGGGTGATACGTTTTCTGGACCACAGACCAAAGACATGTTAAAGGACTTATAAGACTCAAGTTGTACCCTTCAGTCAACCGTACCTTGTACCGTACACAAGAAAAAACGGCTTACAGGGGGTCCTCTAGGGGCCATCCCTACAGGTTGCATCCCAATACTCAAAAGACCACCTGCCAATAAGTGCAAAGCTCATATGACATTGCCTGGTCCTAGAAATGCCCCCAAAACATCCCATTATGTCCCTGCTGCTCCCCAGCAGGGCCAGCCTTTGGCCTGAAGGTCTTCCTCCGGTCATGGGACCGGAGACCCTTTCCACGGCCATCGGGGTAGGTTTTTCCTGTACCTACAAGGGTGGCAAGTCATCTCCTCTGACCTGTGACTCCTGCAACTGATCGAATTAGGGCACACATTGGAGTTCACAGAGATACCCCCTGCTTTGCCACCAAGGGTTTCTCATTACTCCCCAGACCAAGCATTGGTCTTATAGAATGAAATCAATGCTGTGCTCACAAAACATGCCATTGAACCAGTTCCCCTTCCATAGAAGGGTGTGGAATTTTATTCCAATTTTTTCCTGGTTCCCAAGTGGATGGGGGACATATGTCCCATTTTGGATCTCAGGGGTCTCAACCTCTATATCAAATACCAAAAAGTTCAGAATGGTGTCTCTTCCGACACTTCTACGCTTGCTGAACACAAGAGATTGGCTCTGTTTCCTCGATATGAAGGATGCATACCTCCATATCCAGATGCACTCCGCTCACAGGTGGTTTCTGTTTTCTGTTCTAGGGTCATCATTACCAATTCAGAGCCCTCCCATTTGGCCTTTCTTCAGCCCTGAGGGTGTTCTAGAAATGCCTAGAGGTGGTGGCAGGGAAGGCCTCTATGTCTTTGGAAAGCGTCTTCTCGCCATAGGCTGCTGTTCACACTTTCCCAAACCCTTCAGCTGTTTAACCTGGTAGGGATAGCTGTAAACTATCCAAAATCCAAGATGGACCCCACACAATGCCTCCTCTACATTGGTGCCATGTTGGACACCTCCTTGGGGATGGCATTTCTGCCCAAGCCTCGGGCGGATGCCCTGATTGCTTTGGCACACAGACTAGAGTCCAGCAGATTTGTCTTGGCATGAGACTACCTGCATTTCCTGGATTATTTGGCAGCCCCGATTCCAACTGTCCCCCATGCTAGGCTGAATATGAGTGTCCTTCAGTGGTCCCCGAGAGTCCAGTGGGAGCACGACTTCAGTGCTCAGGTCCTGATATCTTCCCCGGCTTTCCGAGCTCTACAATGGTGGAAGTCCACGGACAACTTAATGTAAGGCATGCTGGATCCTCTACCTCTACCGATTTGCTAGGCGCTGTTGTCCCAGGTGTAAGGCTCCTTGCTACACCTGGACATTCACTCCCTACACCTACATGCCTGGCTCCTGAGGACATAGTCCTCTCACACTTCAGGGTGTCCCTGAAGGTAGCAGAAGTCCTGAGGGCTGCCAGGAAGCCATCTACATGGTCCTCCTATTCTATATAGTGGAAACGCTTCTCCATTTGGGCTTTTACACAGGACTTAGACCCTTATGAGTGTTCACCTTGGAGCATCTTGGACTATTTGCTCTCCTTGTCGGAGGGTGGACTGAAATATTCCTTGGTAAAAGTCCACCTTTCGGCTATTGTCGCATCTCATTTATCTGTGGGCAACAAACCATTGTCCCAGTTGCCTTTGATTAGAACCTTTTTAAAAGATACTCTGCATCTTTATCCCCCTATCTGGGATCCAGTCCCTGTGTGGGATTTGAATTTTGTGCTTGAAAAATTGACCTTGAGTCCTTTTGAACCCGCTGTTTCCAGTGACCTCCATTATGTTTCTTGGAAAACTATATTTTTAGTTGCCATTACGACAGGAAGACGTATTTGAGAGTTACAGGCACTAATGTACAGACCTCCCTACCTACAATTTCATAATGATAGGGTGTCTTTATGCACAAACCCGTTATTTTTGCCAAAGGTTGTTTCTGAATTTACTTTTTATTTATTTATTTATTTAAAAGTTTACCAGGAAGGCATACTGAGCAGACAAACTGCTCGATTCCAGATGCGTGTGTGGGGGGTTGGGGGGGGCCGAGAGATGGAGACAGTACAAATAATATATGGCATACAGTGAAGGAACAGTACATTGTACACAGAAAAACATCAGAAATTATGATACAATGCAATAGGAAATTAGTTATGATATAATACAAACTCATATGATTAACAGCGAGTCCAAATCATCAAAACAGTCAAATGTTTGAATCAGACTACCCACTTACCAGTGTACTGTGTAGAGCCAGTGAATCCAGGGGAATCCCTGCTTCATACTCTCGATGTGCATAGAACACTGAGACATTATCTTCTCCGCACCTCACAACCGCGAAAAACGAAGCAACTTTTTGTTTCTTTCGCCCCTAGAAACTAGTGTGTTTAGGTTTCAAAGCAGTGTTTGTCCACATGGTTGGTCAACTGTATTACATTTATCTATATAAAATACGACAAACCTCCCCATTCAACCAGAGGCATGGCTGACTCCATGGTGTGCTCCCGGGGTTTCTCTGCCTTAGAAATTTGCGAAGCTGCCACGTGGTCTACTGTACATACATTCACGAAACATTACAGTCTAGACATTGTTTCTAAGAAGCGGACCAGTTTTGGATGGGCCGTTCTACAAGGCCTCTTGTCTTAAGGTCCTAATGGTTCACTTCCTCCTCCCCTTGGCATTATAACTGCTTGTGAATCTTCCCATGTGTTATGACCTGCTGCAAGAGATTGCCTCGCAGAAGATAGTACAATTGCGTCAGAACTTACTGTAACAGTAGATCTTACTTCGAGAGGGTTCCTGCAGTAGGTCTTTACATATAGGACTGCAACCGCTGGCATCAGGACCACATGGCAAACTTGTAGCTATCAATCATGCGGTGGTCTCCTCCCCCCCCCCCCCCGGTGTCAGGTGATGGACATCAGTGTGACTATAAAAGGGGTGGTCCCTCACCCGCTCTCCAGTTCTTTCCCGCTGTCGCATGGTATCGTTCGACAAACGCGGTAGAACAGCTTTCAGTTGCCCGCCTTTTTCTTTTTTTTTTTTACTTTCTTTCTTTATCTCCTCCTTACTACCCTTGGAGCCCCCTCCTTCCGTCCGCTCATGTCCTCCTCAACCTACCTTGGGGATCTGCCCCTAGAGTGCTTGTCCTCCTCCTCCTCGCACATCGGGGTCTGTCCTGCAGGTGGTCTGGGGACTTAGGCGCCTTCATCTAGGGCTGCCAGGGGTTTTCGTTTTCTCCCTTCGTCACGCCCCTAGGGCGTGTCGGTCGCTTCAGGACATACGTCCCGAGAGGTGGCGATGCTAGCGCACGTCAACACCCTCATGCGTCAGCGGCGTCCCCCTTCCCCGACTCCGTTGACGGAGCCGCCTCCATCCCCTCAACTGTCGGTGCTTCCACCGGCTGCGAGGGTGATGCAGAGCGCGAAAGCGCTCATGGTTCCCACCCTGAGGGAGGGAGAGCATCCGCTGGGGACGCTCGATCCTTCCCTCTCCCCTGCCGACCCCGGCCAGCCCGAGTCCGTTCGAACCGGGTCGCCCGGTAGCGCGGTGAGGCTTCCAGCACCTCAGCCCTCAGCGCCACCGGGCCGACTGCCCGCCTTTTTCTAATCGTATTTTTTTCCAATTTTCTTTTTTCTCGACAGTGTTTGTTTTCTCGTCAGCCCAAGAAGAAGTGCTCCAAGTGCAGTTCGCAAATTCCACATGGGGACAACCATTCCCGGTGTGTCCTCTGCCTGGGGCCAAAGCACAACTCCACCGAGTGTACCATTTGCCAGGGCGTCAACCAGGCCACATGCATCCATCACAAGAGGACCCTCGATGCCCATTTGTTGACCAGGAGATTGGTATCGACGGAAAAAGAGCTCCAGGAGCTGAGGGAAAGATCATTGTCACTGGCCCCAGAGAAGAAAAAGAAGAACAAGGAGAGACACCGGGAGCAGAGCTGTTCTCCTCAAGGGAAGTCCAGCCAGACAGCCGACGCTGACCAGGGTGGGCCCTCCACCTCCATGGGTACCCCACCTGTAGGGCCCTCTCCTCCCCCCCGCTGAGGGTCGCCTCTTTGGAGGTTCCTTCAGGGTCTCCTGCTTTGAGTGCTGCCATTAAGTCACCCTCCAGGTCCGCCGCCAGGCGCCCGGCCCAGGTCGATCGGCCTGACTCTAGCCTTCCAGCTCCTGTCAGCCCAGCCGTGTCCAGTAAGACGATCGACAGCTCCTCTACCGACCGCATGGCCACCACCTCTCTCCCGTCAGACTCCCTTGTGGGCCCCAATGCTGGGCAGAGAGAGCTTGCAGGTCCCTCTTCATCCCCCCAGGGTTCTCCCTCCAGGGATTCTCTACCTTTATCCAACCTTCTCAGGTCACATCTCTCATCGGATAATCTTTTTGACCCGTCGACAGGGGCTCTACCTGACCTCCCCCTTCCCCCGCCGGGCTCTCTCCCGATGATGGATCCTTACTTCTCGCCGGATCCCTCACCAGACCTTTTTGGGGGTGGCATGGAACCCTCTCCTGCAGAACCTTTGGCTCCTCTCCCTACCCTGTGGAAGTGTGGGTTAAGTGACAACACAAGACAGTTCTGAATTGTAGAAAACACACTGACTTAGTGTGTTAAAAGGATTTATTTCTGTTACAAATCAAACTCATCCACTGAAGCAACGAAAGGAAAATAACTTTCATAGTTTAAATCAAACAAAATTCACACAGGGTGATCCCATCAGACTAACAGGACCACCATCCTCTGTGTCCAACATCCATCTGACTCAGGCTTCCGTTGAAGTCTTTATATAGTCTTTACTTGATGACATCATGTTACACTAACTCTGCCCCTAATACAAATACAAGGAATTAATCTACACTAATACATGCATTTGGGCGGTAACTGAGGTCATTAGTTGCATTATATCATATTTATAAGCCCATTACATTGGCTGAATCAAATAAAGTTTTATAAATTTTGTATAAATCATAATTTTAACTGCATACTAATAGGACACCTTAACACCCTGACTCCTCCCTCTGATGTAATATCTCCTTCTGAATGTTGTTATAAAAGCAGGACAGAGAGGAGCATTCAGTCCTATGAGTGCCTTCCTACAGGCAGGAACTATGTGTGGAGTGTTAGGCAGGTAAGGTTTAGCCTTTAACCCAAAAAGAAAATGAAATGTCTCCATTATAAAATAAAACTCCTTCACTAACAGTGATTATGAATACTAGACCTAAATTGCTACTGTCACTTTAAATATTAGCTTTGTTTAGGCTGCTCTGAAGTCTAGCTGAAGGAGTTCCTTCCTAAGCACCTCTGTCAGGTAACTTATAAACTTAAGTATTTTCTTGTTCCCTTTCTGACGTGCTCTATTTTATCTGGACTGGGTCCTTGAAAGACCAGGCAGGCACAGTCCTTGTGTGCAGGTTGAAACAAGAAAAGGGGAAAAATGATAACTGTAGAAAGAGCTTGCTATGAGTCATTTCTTGTTTTGTTTTTATTCACTTCCTGCTTGTACCTGCCTAGTTGTCTCTGTAAGACGCTCACAGCCCAATGACAGTGAGGCAGCAGGGAAACAGGGCATGTCAGGCAACACTCTCCTTGCTCTAATGAGCAAGAATTCCAACACAGCTATAACCTCTACATACTGAGTTCAACAAGGGGTATACATATCGAGTGTCTACCTTTTACAGTCTGACATTCATTTGGTGATATGTGGGAACTTTCCACCTCCTGAACAAATCCTAAAGAGAAAACAGGCAGGAATGTACTATAATAGGAGGCCAACCCTATTACAGTAGAAAATAAAGGATAGAGAAAGGAAAAAAAATAAACATAGAAATAAACTAGTACTACTGCAGTAGATTTAAAGGAAAAATAACAGAATAGAGAACAGCAGAGGTTTGTCCGGGGGGAGGGGGTTCCCACTCTACCACATACCCCATCGCAGGACCCGCATCCCAGTGGCCCTTCAACACCCCCTTCGGCGGGGCCATCTTTTCCTCCTTCAGGCCCGACTGGGTACATTTCTGTATATACTCCTCACTATCCACAGTACCCGACGCCAGGGGGACCGTCGCCGGGTTTTAACCAGCCGATGCTGAGCCACCCAACGCTGAGCTCCCCTTCACCAGACCAGGCATACCAAGGCTACCAATATCCATACTGGTATCAGCCACCCAGCTACCTTTCTTACGCAGGGTACCCGGGTTACCCGCCTCTGCCTCCACCACCAAAATGAGAAGTCATCCTGGCATGGTGGAAGGACACTAAGTCCCAACTCCTTTTAGAGTTGGGTCAACCACAGGTAGTGGTCAGGACCACCCCACCTATTAGGGTATCTCCAGGTAGTCCTGCACCCTCCAGCCAGGTCTCTGACAAAGACTCTGATGCTCTGCCTTCCGGACTCATGGGTCATAGGCTCCTGGGACCAGCTCAGGAGGCATCCTTGCCCAGTCGACCGGAATCCTCAGGAAACCAGTCCGAACCTCACTCTCCTGTTGAACCTCAGCCTAGAGAGTCCCCAAAATCTCCCCCTGAGGATCCTTCCTTTGCGGAGCTCCCCAGGACTATTCAAAAATCATCCAGTTGGGAATCCCAGGAAGTGGACCCCAAACGCAGGAAACTGGCAGAGCACTTGGACCTGGTCAATGTGGACCCCCTACCCATCCCACCCTGGACGGGGCCACATGAGGACCTTATGTCCACCATTTGGCAGCAATCTTCGTCCACACTGGCCATATCTAAGAAGGCTGATAGGACTTACTACCGCTGCGGAAGGGGTCTCCCACCTAACTGCCCATCCTAAGGCTGATTCTATTGTCATCACGGCTGCCCACGATAGATCAGCCCAGCCTAAACATCTTAGTGCCTCCCCACCAGATAAGGAGTCTAAGCAGATGGACCAGTACGCTAGGAAGATCTACTCCTCATCCACCTGCGCTATTCGTTCCCTGAATTATGTAGTCCACATGGTGGCTTTCCAGAAATTCTCCTTTTCAGATTTGGAAAAAGACCACTAAGAGAGCCCTGACGAACAAGTAAGGAACAAACTTCTGGACAAGATCAGGATGAATAAGTCCTCCTGTCACCATGCCCTCTGTGCCACCTATGACTCGGACTCTGTGGCACATGTAGCAGCTATGAGAATCTGCCTGAGATGCCTAGCATGGCTTCATCTGGCGGGGCTGGCTCAGGATGTACAAAGCTCTTTTCTGGATGCTCCATTCAGGGGTCCAGTTCTGTTTGGCGGCGATGCCAAAAATATTATTACTGAGCTGCAGGAGAGGGGCAAATCCCTGAAGGATGTCTGTTCTATGTACTGTTCCAGTCAAAAACAACGGCAATAGCCATTTCATCACCAGCAGAAATGGAACAAGAAGAACCAGGGCAGACGACAGAACAAGCGTCATGCCTTGGGTTCCAGTGCCCAAACTCCCCAGGCCAAGTTCCCCAAAGCCACCTCAGGGGGAAAAGGCACCTCTCACCTCAGCATCCTGACTTCCTCCCTCCTTCTGCTTCCTCTGACCCTTTTGGAGGAACCAGTGGGGGGGAAGATTCAGTCTCCACCTGGACGGGTGGCGGGCCATCACCGCAGATACACGGGTTCTTCAACTCGTAGAAAGATGTCACTCAATAGAGTTCCTGGAGAGACCTCCTCCCAACCCTCCAGGAAGGTAATTTTACCCGTCAGGCCAACAACAGCTGGTCTCTCAGGAAATACAAGGTGTACTGCATAAAGCAGCCATAGAGTGCGTTCCACCAGAACAGACAGGAAGGTGGTTCAACTCACACTTCTTGGTTCTGAAAAAGACAGGGGATCTAAGGCCCATCTTAGATCTCAGCATGTTCAGCCTCTTCATAGAATACAAGAGGTTTCACATGTTGACTCTCCAGGGACTGTTACCTCTGCTCCCCCCCAACACTTGGCTGTGCTCCCTGGATATGCAGGATGCCTACCTCCATATCCTGATTCTACCGGCACACTGCCGCTTTCTGAGGTTCTCTTTTCTGGAGGATCATTTCCAGTTCAGAGTCCTACCTTTTGGCCTCTCCTCAGCACCTCGGGTGTTCACCAAGTGCCTAGCGGTGGTTGCGGCATTCCTATGCCGCAGGGGCATTTATATTTTCCCTTATCTAGATGACTGCCTATTTCCAGCCCCTTCCCCAGACAGTCTGAAGAAATCTCTTTCCTTCACTCTGGACCTTTTTTCCAGTCTGGGCATTTCAATCAACCTTTCCAAGTCCCAGCTGATACTCTCGCAGCACTTCCAATTCATTGGATCGGTGCTGGACATGGTTCAGAGCAAGGTCTTTCTTCCGTCTGACTGAGCAGAGACCTTAATCTCCCAAGTGACACTAGTGGCTTCCTCTCAGTGGACCACGGTGCGTTTGGTCCTTCAGCTTTTGGGTCTGATGGCGGCTGCTATACCCACAGTCCCATTGGCCAGACCGCACATGAGCGTTACCCAATGGTCTCTACGAGTCCAGTGAGACCAGTGTTTGGATGACATGGACCAGAGAGTCCTTGTCTCCAACAGCCTTCAAAACGATCTCCTGTGGTGGCAGAACCCAACCAACCTCTCAATGGGGGGTTCACTTCCACCCTCCGTCTCCCTGTCAGATTCTCACCTCTGATGCCTCGAACTCGGGATGGGGAGCACATCTGGGAGACCACAGAATTTAAGGCTCTTGGTCTCCCATGGAGGAGAACCTTCACATCAATATTCTGGAGATGAGAGCGGTGCTTTATCCTCTCCAGGCCTTCCAGCTGCTCTTAATTCCAGGAACACTTCTTATTCAGACAGACAACATGGCCACTGTCTGGTATCTAAACAAACAGGGAGGCACTCGTTCGTACCCTCTATGCAGGGAGGCGATGTGGGTGTTGTACTGGGCAATACAGTACGGCCTATCTTTGACAGCAGTCCAGGTGCCAGGTGTTCACAACATTCTGGCGGACAGTCTCAGCTGATCAGCTATCAGGGCTCACGAGTGGGAACTAAAGCAGGCAGTAGTGGAAGACCTGTTTCTTCAGTGGGTTTGGCCAGACCTAGATCTTTTGCCTCCCATCAGCATAAAACTACCAGCTTTGCTTTCGCTTCGTTCCAAGCTGGTGCTTTTTGGCAAGGCCTTGTCTCTTTCCTGGACAGGGAGATTTTTATGCGCTTTCCCACCATTTCCTATTCAGAAGGTGCTGCTGAAGCTTCAAGCAGAGGAGACTGACATGATTCTCAGTGCCCCCCTATAGCCTCGACAGATATGGTTCCTGTTGCTCCAGCAGCTGACACTGGAACCCTCAGTACCGCTTCCTCTCTTTCACGACCTTCTGTCCCAGGAACAGGGCATCCTGGTACATCCAAGCCTCAGGTCTCTCTATCTTCATGCGTGGCAGCTATGGACTTAGCAGTTACTCGCTACGGGATATCCTCAGGGGTAGCTCAGGTCTTGGTGGAAGCCAGGAAGCTCTCCGCTAGATCCACTTATGCCATGAAGTGGAAGAGATTTTCTACCTGGGCCTCAGCAAAAGACCTACACTCCTTTTCTTGCTCTGCCTCCCAGGTTTTAGAGTACCTTTTGCATCTGTCAGAGTTGGGCCTCAGCTATTCCTCCCTGAAGATCCATCTCTCTGTGGTTTTGGCCTACCACATCCCGGTGGAGGGTAACACCCTAGCTCAGATAGAGGTTTCCAAGACTTTCTTGAAGGGTATCCTTCATATCAAACCTCCAGTCCGGAATCCTGTTCCTCCCTGGGATCTCAACTTTTTGTTAGAAAAGCTTACTTTGCCCCCCTTTGAAGCAGCAGCAAGCTGTGATATCCATTTTTTAGCGTGGAAAATGCTCCTTTTAGTTGTTGTCACTTCAGCCCAAAGAGTTTCAGAGCTTCAGGCTCTAGTTTGTAGTGAGCCTTATTTAATTTTCCACAGAGACTGAGTGGTTTTGCGGACTAACCCTTCATTTCTTCCGAAAGTGATTTCGGAATCGATTCTTGACCAGAGTGTTGAACTGCTGGTGTTCTTCCCAGAGTACTCCAGCAGGGGGGAATATATCCTGCACACCCTTGATGTGCACAGGATTTTGAGGTATTATACCTCTTGGACTAAGGAGGTTCAAAAGTCGAACCAGCTCTCTGTAGCCTTTGCCACCCAGTGCCAGGGCAAGGCTATTACAAAACAGACTCTGTCTTGGTGGCTGGCTAATTGTATCCATTACATTTACCAGAAGAACGAGAAACCCATTCCGGGGACAGTTAAGAGCCACTCCACTAGGAGTGTGGCCAGTTCTAGCACCTTTTTTAGGAATGTCTTCACTGTAGACATCTGTGCAGCGGCCTCTTGGTCTTCCGTCCATACCTTCACTAAGTGTTACAGTCTGGACATTGCCTCTAGGCATAGGGCTGGCATCAGCCTTGCAGTCCTGCAAGGTCTTTTGTCTTGAACAGACCATTAGTTGTCAGAATTTTTCCTCCTCCTGGAACCTCGTCTCCAACTCCTCCTTTTGTGTTAGACTGCTTGGTATTCAGTCCTATATGTAACGACCTACTGCAGGAACCCTCTTGAAAGTAAGATATAGTAGTTACATAAGAACTTACTGTAACAGTAGATCTTCGAGAGAGGTTCCTGCAGTAGGTCTAGTTTCCCGCTCACCTTTCCCCCAGCTCCTGTTTTTTTCTTTCCCTGCCCAGGTCTCTGTCTCATCCAGTGCACAGGGTACCAGGAGTCTATCACTCCTTTTTTCTGCTCCCTTTTCATGGGTCTCCGGTGGAGAAGAACTGAAGGGTGGGCGGGGGATGGCCAATTTTATAGTCACGCTGAAGTACGTCACCTGACGCCGGGGGTGGTCCCCACAGTGATTGCTAGCTACAAGTTTGCCGTGCGGTCCTGACACCAGGGGGCGCAATCCTATATGTGAAGACCTACTGCAGGAACCTCTCTCAAAGATCTACTGTTACGGTACATTCTTATGCAACTGCTATATCTTCGAGAGTATCTCTTACTGCAGGTCATGCTACCCGCCTGCCTCCACCCTTGCTTTTACTTCAGGAGGGTGCCTTGCTTCTGTCTTTCTATGACCCCATGAGCTGCTGCCTTAGTTCCCTCCTCGGTTCCCATCAGAGGCCTGAGAAATGCTTTCTCAGTTTGGTCACTATGATGGAAAAGAACTGAGGAATAGCTGGGACCTCCCTCTTTTATACATGCCAAACTGACACCATGTGGTAAAGTTTGGGGGAGGTCCCAGGGTTGACTGCTGAAAAGTCATTTGGAGGAAATCACACCTGCAGCTGATATCCCGCATGTGTTATGACCTGTTGCAAGAGATACTCTTTAAGATCTACTTTTATGGCAAGTTCTTACACAACTGTACTTTACCCTTCCCACCAGGAGCTTCAAAGAAGTTGGGAGAAAGAATACCAATAAGATCAGTTAAGGTGGTATTAAATGTGTCAGCTATTTGCTTAGGGTCCTGAATGGTTACACAATTCACCTCAATCATAGAGGGGACGGTTTTGTTAGGTTTACCCGTGATGTCTTTGAGATTGTCCCAAAATCTCCTGCCATTATCTCAGGAGTTTGAGAGCTCATTCTTAAAGTGATTGATTTTGGCAAGGTGAACTTCACGGGTACAGGCATTCCTAGCAGCAGTACAAAAGAAAATCAGCAGATGGAATCTTCAAGCAAGAATTAAGAAATGGAGCCTACAAGCAAGAAACAAAAGCCAGAGCCTGAAAATGAGTTTACCAACAATGAGCATAAAAAAACACCATCAAGAGGAAATACGGTACTGGAAAACATGTCTTTCAGACTCTTAAACCATGTATTCCAAGGCAACATGCAAGTCATCAGTTTCAAGTTAACCTAAAATGTTCCACGTTGTAGGAAAAAAATTTTTTCTGTTGTTATTTTGACTGCCCCAAAAAAAGAAGTGCATCACGTGGTTCTAAGCGATTTATTACTTTGACTATCCCGTAATTAGGGACTGTTTTTCTCCCTTTTTAAAGATATTCTCTAGTCTTTATTTTAATAAATGTGAAAACATTTTTATAAATGCAAACTACTTGTAGTGTCACTTTTTCCTAATCATAACCCATTTTGTAAGTGCAATAAGACACTCCAGGGTGTTGCTTCTTCTGTGATAACCACATGCCTAGGTGAAGTACACACTGCCCTTGGCTTTGTGCCTTACCATGCACCTAGACGTGCGGTTATCACACAACCAACACCCTTTTGTGTCTTATTGCTTATGTGAGAACTTTTGTTTTGTTATTTAAATAACATTTCTGGAATGATATGTATCTAAAATTATGAACTGAGGATCGTAAATAGAGGAATCTGATTGGCCAAGAGCTCTTTAAAGCCGTGATGATAGCGGGCTACATCATCATGGCTTCAAAAAAGTTCCGGCACCACCAGCCTCTTTGTTCTCTATTGTTGGAGAACTATTTTTTCAAAATGTACTCCTATACCACCCAAAAGCTCATTCATAAAATGTTTTAAAACCTGTTTGTTTTATTTTTTTTTTTATTTATAAAACTTCAAACTCAGTTCATAATAGCAATAAGTCACTCCAGGGTGTGGTATAACATGGGATATTGTCACTTCTTGGGTGGTTGGACACACTCGTCCTGCGGCCTTGTGCCCAACCACCCGAGGCATGATGATATCCCATGATATACCACACCCTGGAGTGCCTTATTGCTTGATTAGATATGGCAGTAATGAAGGTTCAGCTCCTGTTTGCTGAACAAATTAAACCTTATCTTCCATCATTGACGAGACGTCTTGTGGCTATTCCACTTCTTCAGTTTGGTGGTTTCAAATAAATGAAAAAAAATTGTTTAGCAAAAAAACAAAGCATACAGTATATCTTTAAGTTATACAATCCAGTGACAAAGCATCATAAAAGCTCAATAAATAACCAAATAAAATCAATTTAACTTCATCTAATAGTGCCATAACCTGTCTGTCTTATGATTATATCATGTATTGCTGTTCTTAGAGAATTAAAATATAGTGATGACACTTTAATTGTCTATTTCAATGTGACTAATAATTACATGCAATAGGGTAATTACACTGTAGTTACATGTTTGTTACATGCAACTACGTTGCAGTTTCAGTGCAGTTACAGTGTAGTTAACTGACACTTAAAGTGTAACTGATGTAACTATCCAGACAGTTACAGTTTAATATACTCTTAGAATAATTGGTGCACCAGGATCATGCATTAATCACTGGTTTAGGCACAGTTGCTGTGAAGTGTCTCTGCTGCATGATTCCTCTTCCCAATTGGGGCTTCTTGCCTCTGAAGCCAAAGTAAAACAGTGCATCAGCCATTGAAATCCCCTGCCACCCCTCGACTGTAGAGTGACTCAGTGCTGTAGGGGGCAATGACCAAGAGGGGGCTGGCCTGGCAGCTCTGATTTAGTGTCTTTTATTTTGTTTGTACATTCTGTTTTTGCTCTCTGTGTCCACAGAGGGGGCCATACCCCAAATCAGCCTTGCTGATAAGGGTCTCAAAGTCCTGCCCCACCTACCAGCCTCCGCTATGACCTGGCTGAAGCAGGGAGGACTATGGCTTGCCCCCCCATGGAGGGACCCTTCCTAGCGGGGGATGGGAGGGAGACCGTATCACCCTTGAGCCCCTGACCGTCAAGTCGGGCTTTGTTTGGAGGTGGTGAACTTAGCCCTTCGGAGGCGTCATTCTCATGGGCAGTGGGTTTTTCCTTACTTGTCCCTGAGGACGCAAATGCGCAGTGACATCAGTGTGCACTGGGTACGTTCCCATACCCACCTGCAGGACATAGACTACGTCCCCACCCCATACTGTGACATTCCCAACTCACTACCCCCCAGTTTCCACTGGGAGTCGCTAAGTGCTGGGAAATGCAGCTCCACCTTCCCAGGAGAGAAGAGCAGTCCTCTGGACACTCAGTCCTACTCCTCGCCTGCCAACCCACTGTGATCCGAGTCTGCTTCTGAACCTGGGTCACTGGTGTGGCATGAGGTGTGGTGTCCAGTGCCTCAACTCTCAGCACCACTGGGGCAGGCTGATTACGTGTCTTGCATTCCCTTCAGAAAATACTAGATATCTGGCTTGCTAGTTTGTTGCCATAATATGCAAACCCCATGTTATGTCTGCTTTTCCAAACCCTATAGTGTCGCCTTGGGAGCGCTCTTCAGTACCTGACAGGTAGAGAGAGCGAGGCACAGGAGGGCACAAGCCAGTGACAGAGAGAAATTTTCCTGCCATGTCCTTGGGCAGACCTGCACTCAGTATGTGTGGGAGAACTGAATGAACAGCTGCAGCCAGCACCGAAGGGAGTGAAAGGGGGCAAGAGAATGAGTAAGTGAGTGTCGAGAGAGAGAGAGAGAGAGAAAGAGATGTGCGCCAGCACAACCCACTCCTGCTTATCCTCTGTTCAGTTGTCGAGCATGATATGGAGCGTGACAGAGACAGTGCACTCCCCATCCTCCGCTCGCCAAGAGCAGGACATGTAGGTGAGTAGTGTCCCCCACAGCGTTTGTCCTTGGCATACTGTGGACATAGTTGTCTCCACCATGTTTGGAAAGTTGTGGCTGTCTCCTGGCCGTGTGTGTGTGTGTGTCTCTCTCTCTCCAGTCATACAAAACCACATTTGCAGAGCGAGAGAGACCGACCAGGAGGAAGAGGTTGGTGCATTCCCTTGTCTGTGTCTTTGTGTTCCATTGGAATTGCAGTCGAGATCCAGAGAAACCCTCACAGCAGCGACCGAGAGAGAGAGAGAGGGCAACACACACTGCCCCCAGCATGTCTTGCTTATCCGTGTGGAGAGAGAGAGAGAGAGATGCAGTGTCACCACAGAGCGAGGGGCAGCACAGCAAACTGCAGTTGCAGTTACTGTCTCTTCTAAGCAGTCGTATAGTCCATCGGGTCAGAGCACTTGTATTGCAGCTCATTGGTAGTTGCATACAGAGGTACTTTTATGTTTCGGCAGGCAACAAATGGGAACTACTTTCTGAGTTGGCAGGATACCCTGTCAAAAATCTCATTTTCGGCCTTAAAAATGGCATTTTTGTTTATTATTCACGTGAACAGGATGCCCCATGTTATAAGTGCAATAACCCAAAAACTCATAGAATAATTATAAATCAAGGCATATCACCTTTAGGTGAGAACCACCTTAAAAATGTACTTACAACTCCACTATTACTATAGTTATTTCAGAACAGTGCAGAACATGCTAAACAATTCAAAGCCTAGTTTATTAAACCACTGAATCACATTACCAAGCAGTATAGTATCTTGGTGTTAAAGAGAACTTAGTATGGTGCAGTTTAAACATTACCAGAAATGTTAAATACCACATGAAACATAGCTCCTTAAAAACATGTCTTACTGAATCCAGTATAAACAAATGTACCTGTTACTTATTATACAAGCAGGCTCACAGGAAAACATCTGAGATTAACTGTCAAGAGAATTTATAAGGTTCTTGAACTCCACAGTGAAATATACCCTCCACCAAAAACATGTAACGACAATACCCACTAGTATCTTGCTATTTAAACCATACCACTTCCATTGCCGTATAAGGTTTTAATGCTTACTTGGCCTCCTGGGGGAACTCATGTTTTGCATATCTTGCACAGTGTACAAGAAATAGAACTGAGGGATTCTTAATAACAAGCGCACAAAAAAACAATCCTATGAATAAAAAACAAACTTTGCTCATTATCACCACTTTTTTTTTGTAAACTTTAAGTTAGCAGAGTAAAGTAAACATTCAGCAGACCAAATTGTACAGAGCACTTTCATATCTCTTGGTAATACCAGTACAATAAAAAAAATAATGATTATAGCAGTCAAACTGTTTGTGGAACATCCAAACTGTTTTATGGAATTGTAGCTCAAGGGAGTAATATTGCTGGGCTACAATTATTATTCCACTGAGCAGTACCTCTGACTGGACTTGTTTTATTTATTTCTTTAGAACAGTGGGAACCAGTCCTCATTTACAGCTGCTTCTAATGGGGCCCATAACTCTGAGTATTTTTCAGTTTGTCCTCTGACAGTGTATTGGATTTTCTCTAACTTCATGCATTCCATGACGGATCTTATCCATTCTGCCACAGTAGCGATCTCCGGGAGCCTTCAGTGAGTTACCAGTGCACGCAGCCTAGTAACATTTCCCAGTCTCCAGAGGCTAAAAGTTGGATGACAGGAGTCGCCCTCCCTCCCCATGGATAACCCCAGCAAAATTTCTGCTGGATCAGGTCTAAGAGGGGTTCCTAAAATAGAAGCCAAAATCTCATGAATTACCCTCCAAAATGTTTGTACAAGCTGGCACTCCCATAGCATGTGGAATAGTGATCCCTCATGGATCTTACATTTAGGACATAGAGAATAAGCTTCCGGATCTATTCTATGAGCTAGAAGGGGGATATGATGAGTTCTTAACAAGACATTATATTGGATGCATTTTATTCTGTAGTTGACAGAGCACTTAGTTAAGTTTTTCAAGATCAGCATCCAGTCGTCACTTGTTAACCCCTCAGGATGTAGGTCCATTTCCCATTTGGCTTGCACTTTCTCCAGGGGGTCAAGGAGGGCCACCACCATGAGCTCATAGCCTCTTCGAAGGGGACTAAAAGTGGGATCGTTTGACTGACCAATGTATAGTTCCTTAAGGTGGGGAAAGGGTCAGGTGATTACCCTCCTGATCGAGGCTTTTTACCTTGAGATTCAGGCATTTCAATTTTTCATATAATGGGAGATGAGAGGCCTTAATGTGGTGTTCTTTGAGCAACTCATTGAAAGGGTGCACTTCACCTGCCTCCGTAAGATGGCGAAGAAGATATACCCCCCCCTGTAAAACCAGCACTGAAGGATGGGTCTCTCCCATGGTGTTAGCCTCTCCTCGCCCTCCAGTAACACTTGGATGGGGTAGTCGGGAGGGGGGGACCCCTCCATTGTGACCAATACAATCATGGGCTGTCTTCCACTCTTTAAACGTGGATCTAGTGCAGGGGTTGGTTAAATTAGATGGGGAAGTCACCCCTCCTGTGCCCACCAGTGCAGAGTGATAAAGGGGTATATATGAAGTTCTCTCCAGTTCCACCCAGCCTGATTGTTTATGTTTCTCTTGCAGCATATGTTGCACATGGGCCAGCTGGGCAGCCATGTAGTAATGCTTAACTCTAGACAAACCTAACCCCACTTTTCTGTGAGACAGCCCTAGAATTGTTTTTTGTTTTCAGGGCCTTTTATTGTGCCAAAGTAATTGGGTAATGGCTCCCTCTAGGGCCCTAATGTATTTTTGCTGGATGCTTAAGGGGACTGTTTGAAAAAAATATAAAAATTGGGGGAGCACTGACATTTTTATCAAGTTTACCCTTCCCATAAGGGTCAGTGGCAATGCTCTCCAAGAAAAGCAGTCCTCTTTAAATTTTTTTGTGATTACCTTCATGTTGATCTTAACTAAAGTAGAAAGTCTAGCAGGGATGGTTATTCCTAAGTTCGTTTGTTCTTTCTTTCTTGCTTGGATTAATAACTTTGAGTCAAGGACTCATTTTCAAAGGTTCCACGTCAGTGTTGAACAAACATTACAAAAATACAAGGTTTACAGAGAAAAAAAAAGAACATTAAAGCATATACACAGGCAGTAACAGTAAAATTTGAACTTATACACATCAAATTAGTACATATTAACAGATAGACTGATTAGATAAGAGGAGGTTGGGGGGTCAGCTGGAGGTGGCATCGTCTGAGGTGGGAGAGAAGTGGAGCTTTCAACCAAGTGAGGCCATCATCAGGTAATGGGGTGTGGGGGAGCGGGTTAAGAAAAAATTGGTATATAGAGGAAAGATGTAGTGGGGGTAGGTAAATGGAAAACTGGGGCCGAGGTACTATCACATTAGTGCAGGCAGGTACAATTCATTTTAGAGCCAAGGAGAGATTTGAGCCCAGCTTTGAAGGTACTAATCTTGGTAGTATCAGTGAGGTCAGCAGGTAGTTCATTGTACCATTTTGGTCCTTGTTACAGGATGGAGTTCTGGGCAAGTTTTGTCCTTTTGAAAGGAATCACCATCTTGTCAGCGACTGCACAACGGGTAGATTTCGTTGGGACGGCCAGCTTAAAGTGTCCACCCAGTGTGGGGGATGTCAGTCCAAGTAGTAGTTTTTTTGGGAAGTAGGCAGGTTTGGTATTGCCCTCTACAATGGAGTGGGAGCCACCCAGTTTTAGTGTACAGCGAGCAGGTGTGGGTGTCAAGAGTAGCCTCCAAAGTAAGATGAGACACCTTATTGAGAAGTGTGTTGAGCCGGTTAAGAGCAGTTTTTGTGCCCGCCCCATATATAGGCAACCCATAGTCAATGCCAGACAGTATTGAGCTACTGGTGGCTAGTTTGAGTGCATCCGGTGTCATTGAATGTCTGTGATGATAAAGTACACCAAGTTTTATATTTGCAGTCTTGATAACAGAGTCGGTGTGGTTTGAGAAGGTGAGCATGTCATCAAAGGTAATGCCGAGATATTTGAAGTTAGATACTTGGTCTAGGATCTCATTCTTTTGGTTATGAATACACAGGGACAGGTATTTCTTTTTGCTTTGGGAGGTGGTGAAGAGCATACTCTTTGTTTTTTTTTACGTTTAATAGTAGCTTGTTTTCCGTAAACCAAGATTCAAGTTTATGGAAGCTGCTTTGGAGTTCAGTTGTGATGGATTGTTGGTCTTTGCCAGTGACTGAGATCACTGCTTCATCAGCATAGAGAACTGTGCTTGCTGAGCAAGCCATTGGGGGCAGAGTTGATGAAAAGGCTAAAGAGCAGAGGACCTAGGATTGACCCCTGCGGAACCCCAAGGTGCACCTCCTTAGCTGTGGATATCACCAATTTTGACTTGTTGTGTTCTGTTAGAGAGGTAGCTGCCAAACCATAGTACCGTATCTGGGGATAGACTTGTAGACAGAAGGCAACTTAGGAGAAAGTTGTGATTAACAGAGTCGAACGCCTTCGTAAAGGTCGATGAAGACTGATCCAACTCTCTGACCACTATCCAAGGTGTTATATAGTTGAGATGAATAATCAATTAGAGCAGTGAGTGTGGAGTGCTTTTTACGGAAGCCATACTGTTGCGGGCAGAGTAAGTTATGGTTATCAAGGTATTCAGTAAGCTGCTCCAAGACCATTCTTTCGAGTACTTTCGAAAGGGGGAGGAAGGATGGATATAGGTCAGTAGTTAGATGTTTGGGTTTTATCCCCCGCTTTAAAGACGGGTGTTACGTTAGCTGACTTCCATGCATTTAAAAATACTCCTGATCTTAGAGAGGCATTAAACACCATGGTAAGAGTTTGTGAAGGAGTAGACCAACCAGCTTTATGTCAAGCAGATCCACCCCCCATCCTAGTCTTGCCAAGCACCCTTTTAATATGCTTGATGGTTTTGGCTTTGGCAACACGTCTAAAGTAAAAGGGTGGTACATCTTTCCTTGGGGGACCTTGAGGGGCAGTTGGGCATTGCTGAACATGCATATCTTTGAAGTAGTCACCAGAGAGTACACTTGAAAGGTCAGTGAACGCATTGTTAAGCTCATTAGCCATTTTGATGGGTTCCTGTAGGGGCCCCTTTGCAGTCAGTAGTAGATCTGGAGGGGGGGGGGTCTTGGGGGCTTTGCCCATTAAGGATTTAAGAGAGCACCAAAAGTCTCTTCCAGAACCCCAGGTTTTGGTTAGTAGATCCTTATGGTAGGAGACTTTAGCCTGTCGGATGAGTCTGGTGTAGGTGTTTCTAGCTGCCTTGTAGGTATTAAATGCAGCAGGTGTACCACCACTTTTGCTATATGCCAAAGATTGGCTCTGTTCTTCATAAGTCCAATAAGGGAGTTGGAGAGCCAGGCATTGGAGGGTCCCTTAATTGTTTTAATTTTGTATGTTGCAAAAATTATCACAAGCATGGTTGAAAACCATTATGAGGTAGTTAAGTGCCTCATTACCATCTATATCCCCAGCCAGTGGGGACCAATCCAGTTGTGTCATGTACAGTACAGCTTGAAATGTTCAAGTAGTCCAGGCCTCAGGCAGCGGTTTTTGCATACCTTGGGTGAACTCTTGGGGAAACTGTTAGACCACGTACACTTCACAGGGGAGTGGTCACTGAGGCTTTCAAGCAGGACAGTGACATCAGATATATGCTCAGGGTGCATGGTCTGGAGCCAGTCTATGAGAGAGCTGTTCCCTGTTTTGTAGTTAAGCCAGGTGTCAGCACTGACCATCTGTTTTAGGAAAAGGCTAGTAATTAGACCCTTGGCTTTTGTTTATTTCTGTGAGTGCCAGTTTATGTTGAAGTCACCTACAATGATCTTCTCCCAGTGGTTGCCTAGCTGCTCTTGGCTTGCTATGACATGGTTTAGCCCAGCAAGTTGGTGCTCTGGAGGTATGTATACTGTAGAGACCAGCAGGACTTTATTCTGTGTCCCTATGTTTAATTTGAGGTTCAGAATTTGGGCCTCTTTTGTATTAAGACTGTTATCAAGGGCCTGCACCTTTATTCCAGACCTGACATATACTAGGCACCCACACCCGCGTTTAGCAATCCTATCTTGTCGGAACGAGTTGTAGTCATCAAGGGAGATAGATGCATCCGGTGTCTTGGGGGAAAGCTAGGTTTCAGTGAGTGCGATAATATCTGAGTTGATCACTTTAACTGCTTGACTGGAGAAATACGAGACCAGGCACTAGTGATTGGATAAACGAGACCAGGCTCTAGTGATTGGATAACTCCCACCTCTCAGGGGCATCCATTCGCATTTTCCCCAGTTAATCTTATGTCCCGATAAAGGTCCATATAATTCACATATCTTTTACAAGGCTGGTAGTGATTCCTGACGGGAGCGAAGGAACAGCAGAACATTATCTGCAAAAAGTGATATCACATGGTTGGTTCCCTTCCAGACGAATCCTTTTATGTTCTGGTGTGATCTAATACTCTGTGCTAGAGCCTCGGTCATAAGGACATACAACAGGGGGGAGAGTGGTCAGCCCTGTCTCGTCCCCCTTGACAAGGCAAAAGGGGAGGAAAGGACATCATTAGTAAGTATTTGGGCTTTTGGGGATTTGTACAGGGCACTAATCCAGTTCAACATGCGAGGCCCAAGGCCATATTTTTTTACATTCAACCCTTGTCAAAGGCCTTTTCAGCATCTAACATTAAGAGCCCCCCTCCATGCCCCCTGACCATATATGTATGGTGTTAATAGATCTTCTAATATTGTGTTAGGCTTGTCTCCCCTTCACAAAACCACCCTGGTCAGGATGAACAAGTCTAGGGAGAAATCCCTCCAATCTGGAGGCCAAGAATTTTGCCAAAATCTTGTAATTTGGAGTTGAGGAGAGATATGGGGCAGTAGGATGAACATTTGAGGGGGTCCTTTCCAGGTTTTGGAAGGACAGTGATGGTAGCCAAACACTGTGATGAGGGAAGAACTCCCACCTTCAGAACTTCCATCACAATCTGTAACATTACAGGGCCTACAACCTCCCACATCAATTTATGAACCTCTTCAGGGATCCCATCAGGCCTCTGTGCCTTCCCTTTTTTTACTCCCCATACCACATTTCTCAGCTCTTCCATTGTTATAGGAGAGTGTAATTTCATCTTGTCCTGGTTCTCTAAAGTTGGTAGGGTTACTTGGTCCAAAAAGACAACAGGGTCAGCCCCTGCTGGGAACTCCGAAGTATACAAGTACGAGTAAAAAGCTTTAAAGGAGTCATTTATTTTGTGTTGGTCGTAGGTAATAGTCCCTTCTATACTTTCTACCCCTATTATAGTGCGCTCTGCTGTTTTCTTTTTTTTACCAACCCTGCCAACCATTTTCGAGACCAGATTTTGTAATTATTAAATCTCTTTCTAATTTCCTAATCGAGAGTTGATTGAGTTTACTTTGTAGTAATTTGAACTCAGCCACTCTTTTTGAGGTAAGGGAACTCATTGTTACCTCTTCGAACTTTTTAATTTGTCTTTCAAGCGCAGCTTCCTGCTCGTTACTCGATTTTCTTTTAAAGGGAGGGTAGGAGATTGCCTCCCCTTGGATAAAGGCCTTTAGGGTATCCCATACCACTCTGCCACTAGTCCCCTCTGGGGGATTGAGGGCTACGAATTCTGTTAAGTGATCCTTTAATTGCGTAAGAAACTGTTGGTCTACCAGAAGCGATGGGTCCATACGCCACTGGCAGGGAGACGGGGACTCCCAACCCCCCTCAGTCACTACCTTGAGAGGGGCATGGTCAGATATTAACAGAGGACCATACTCTGCCTTCAGTATGTTACCCAGCATGGCTGAGGGAAGGAATATGTAATCTAATCTTGTATATATTATGAGCATGGGGGAAAAAAAGAAAATTCCTTAGTTGTAGGGTGGCAACATCTCCAAGCCTCTTTCAAGGCCCTGCCCTCTGCCAGATGATGGGGAGTTGTAACGCTACAGGGGACTGGACCACGTCTTGAACCAGAGTGGTTTAATTTAGGATCCCAGTAGGTATTTAGGTTGCCATCTAAAATCAGATCCGGGTATGGAACAAGGGTCGTTGCCAAGTGTGTAAAAAGGTCTGGTGAATCAAAATTAGGACCATATATGGAGACAAAGGTCAAAATCTTGCCCCCAGTGTCTACCACAACAGTGACGTATGTCACCTGGGGATCAGTCACAGAAGAAATAAAATCTTTTGTGGAAAATTGGGCCTGATCCAGATTGCCACCCCTCGTGTCTTAGCAGTAAAAGGTGAAGACACCAGAGAGCCACGCCATGATACTTTTAGATGATCTACCTCCTCCCTGGTTGAATGGATTTCTTGCAAAAAAATTATATCCCCTTTCAATTTTTTTATTTGGGACCAAACTCTCTTCCTTTTCATCACTGTCCTTAGTCTGTTAATGTTCCACGAAATCAAGGTAACACTATCCATTTGCACTGAGATGTCCAATAATCACAGGTCTGCCTGTCTTCTGGTATGGTAAACGATTAACAAAGACTCTGCTTGAATTTTTTAACATAACACCAATTACTACGACTACCCTCAACAAGTTATTTCCCCCCTCCTCCCTTGAACATAGAATACATAAATTAAACTACAGCACATTTTTTCCCTTATTTTTTATAGTTCCCCTTTCCAACTAATTTCCCCCATAGAGAACTAGCATAACCATAATAAACATCCAAAAAGCATAAGTCCCTGCCCTCTCCACCTCCCGAAAACCACCATTTCTACCCATTCACTACTTTTCGTTGCAGCCCTTGCATTACTTTGTAGAAACCAAAGCTGGTAAAATGTACACCATGTTACCCCTCCTTTGTCACTCCATTGGATGGGGGGGGGGAGACCGGAAGGTACCTCCCCAGCCCTAACTACTGGTGTACCTCATTCAACCATTGAGCACCTCCAGGGGACCAACCCCAGCTGAGACACGGAACTGGATCGGCCCTCGCCTCTATGGAAGTTTCAGCATTACCTAAATTGCTCTTACAGGTACAGTATATTTGTAAGACAGAGCCCCCCAGAGCATGCCCACATCAACATAAACGGGTTCCGTACCCCATCCCCCCCCTCCAAAGCGGGAATAACATGAACCTTTATTTAAGCCAAACAGTAGTAACTAAAACAGAAAGACTGCAACATGTAGATTGATAAAGTACACTGAAATAAGCAGGGCAAAGAGCTCCTTGAGTTTAGGGGTAGTCCTGTTCTGCGAGTGAGAAGGCCTGGAAGCCAAAGTACTAGAGGAGCACCCCTCCCAAAAAGGGAACAACAGTGGAGTATCCCCACCAAGAGATTGCCCCCATCCCACTTAGGAAGAACTCTGCTTCAAAGTTTTGCCGGACGATAAAGCCGCCTTCATAGATTTACTTCAGATTCCGCACCGAGGGTGATAATACTCCGGCCACTCAGTTACAGGGAGGAGGGGGAAAGGGGAGCCCACTGACCCTGCCGTGATGAGCCCCCACAGGAGTTACAGCTCGGGGAATCTGCACCCCCCAACCTGCCCCACGAATCAACCCTCCAAGAACACAGTACCTTTAGTCATATATGGAGATTTAAGCTGTTAATTATTCTTCGGTAAGTCTCTGTTCTGACGCTCCAGCTCCCGGGTAAACTCCAAGGCTGCCTTTGGATTTGTAAAGGCCTTCTGGTTGTCTCCCCCGGTCTAATTACCAGACGGGCTGGGTAGGCAAGAGTAAACGGGCAGGAAATCGAGTGGAGTCGTTTCTTAACTTCTGCAAAGGCCTGCTGCTGGAGCTGCAGTTGGCGCGAGTAATTGGGGACTAGACTAACTTGGCTTTGCTGAATCATGATTGCCCCGTTTTTTGTGCAGCTTCCAAAACTTGCTGCCGGTCTTGGTATCAGAGAAATTTAATGATGTATATTGTGGTTTCTGCTCCGGAGAGGATTTTGAACTGGGTGTGCCCTTTATATTTTGAGGGAAGTTTCTGGTGGTAGTTGTAGGTTGTTTCTCAGCCATGACTGAAGAAAGCCAGGGCAGTCCCTACCCTCCAGGCCCTCTGGTAAGCCGATTATGCGAATGTTGCATCGACGCGCATGGTTTTCGTGATCGTCGATGGTTTGTTTCAGAAGCTCAATCTCTCTGAGGGCTCTTGTCAGGTCAGTGGTATTTCTCTGCAGTCTGTCGTCTTGATCTCCCACTCTGTTTTCCACTTCCCCCAAGCGGGATTCGTGCGTCTTCACAGTCTCCATAACAGAGTTAACTGCCTGTTGGAGGTGCTGGATTTGGGCTGTTACATTATCGAAGCCCGCCTCCATTCTCATACCTAAGTAGTACTTATGGTCTTTTATTAGGCGCTCTAAATTTTGATATCCCTCTGCCATATTGTTAAAGGAATCGGAGGGCGATGGCTGCAACTGCTGAGAATTCAAGGGCGCTTACTTGCTTCTGGGATCTTGATTGCACGACGAAGGGCCCTTCTGTGGTCCGAGCTTCGCTAGTCCTCCCATGTCTTCACTCGAGTTCAGTAGTTTGAAGTGGAGTTTAGCTTGTTTTTTCCCCATTTTCGAGTTAGCAGGCATTGGAGCAAAGTTAGTGATCAAAGTTAGCTACTGATGGCTCAGTTATGCTGACAAAGGAGGAAGATTGCAAGGGGTGTTCATGGAGCTTCTCTTTCAAGTTGCTATCTTACTCCTGCACTAGGCCACGCCCCCCATTATCACCACTTTAATCTGTGATATTCAATAGTATAAAAAAATTATCTTCCTTATCTATTCATTTTTTAAAAATAAATCTTATATATGTGTTAAATGATTCACCCTCTTAGTGCTTAGTGAGGATACAAAGCCTTACAAGTAGAAGTATGGAACTTACTTTGAGGGCATCTCTTGCAGCAGGCCATCACCAGTAGGACTAAGCCATCAGGCACCAGGACCACTCAGAAACCTTTCTAGGTAGCAGTCTACCAGAGGGGGCCATCCACCTTCAACATCAGCAGCCAACGTCAGCTAATCCTATATAAGGTGGGTGACCCCCACACCCTCCTCAGTTCTTTTCCCACTGTTGACCAGTGCATGTCAGACCACAGACACCACCGAATCTACATTCGACTGCCGTTTTCCCGTGTTTACCTTGCTTTCTTATTTTCTTGTTTAAACAGTTAAACATTTAATATTTTGGTGGTGTTCTCTCACTTTCATGTCTTCTCAACCATCTTCTACTTGCAACCGCTCCACAAAATGATCCTGCAGTAAACAGATCCTGAACAAGGATGGCCACTTTTCTTGCCACTTCTGCCCAGGCCCAGACCACGACATGCAAGCCTGCTAGGTTTGCCAGAAGTTTAATCTGGCTACCAGGAACCGCCACCAGAAGACCCTGGAAAGTCATCTCCTCCAGCAGAAGATCGACCTGATGGAACAGAAGCTGCAGGTCCGGAGCTACTTTGCCTCCCCAGCCCAGTCCTCTGGCTCTTCTTCATCCAAATTGAAGAACAAATCTTCAGGGAAGCACAAGCATTGGAACAAGAACTGGGGCCAACCCCAATCTTGACTCCCACTCGCGGTCTCCGCATAAAGCTCCTAAAACGACTGCGTCAGGGTCTTCCTCCCTTGGGGGGGGGGGCAACCTCCTCAGCTTGCATGCCCTTACCCCTTCCAGGCTGCCAGTGGCCCTGCTGCCCTCCTAGATCTCTGTGACCAGTGGCAGCTCTTCGGGGCAGGGTCTCCCATATCCTGCCCCCCAGTCCCCGCTCTTCCAGCCCTTGTTTTCTGTGGGCTCCTGTGCAGATGGCTCAGTCAGAGCTCCTCTGGCCAGTGTGGTTGCTGCTGGTACCAGTTCTGTCTCCCCGTCACCTGCGCCCCTGATGCTAGTCTTGAACCCTGGTACCTGCGTTGGTCCTTCCCCTCTTTCGTAGGGGCAGGCACTGCATGGCACTGGCACCTCCCAGAGCTTGGTCTCCTCATTGACTTTGCCAGTGGGGCCCTCCTTCCCAGCGCCAGTCTCTTCTTCTCCAGCAACTGTGGATCCCCCTCCGTCGTCACCCAGGCCAATGCCTGCTGGGCCTGTGCCTGTTAACCAACAGCCCATGGGCCCTTCACCAGCCTTGCTGCCTCTGGCACTGGCGGGGCTTTTCAGTTCCTCCCCTACCAATGCCTGGGGACCTGTGCCTGTCCCCCAATTACTTCTTCCAGGGGGACTGGCGCCTGTGCTGCCTCCAGCTCCTGTGGGGCCATAATCTGGGTATCTGGCTCCAACACCTTGGGGTCTGATGCTGGCTTGCCCCCTACCCAATGCCTGGGAGACAAGCGCCAGCTTACCCTTATCCTGCACCGGTAGGACCCCAGCCAGTTTATAACTATCCCGCACCTTCAGGGCCGATGCTGGCACTGGTGGACTACCACCCCTTGATCTCAGCACTGTGGACCTTTATGCAGTTGCAGGTCCCTTCTCCAAGTGGGTCACTCCAGCTGCACTCGCAAGGGCCTCCTAGGGACCCTCCCCCACCTCTGGCCTCGACCCACCTGGGCCCTGAGTGCTCCTCGTACACCCAGCAGCCCTACTGATGTGGGCACCCCTGTTTGCCCGCTCGATTGCCAGCCTGACGACAGTGGGGATGATGACTCGGCCACCGACGATGGTGCCAGTTCAGAGTCTTCCTCCATTTTGGCAGGCTCCTCAGGGGATGATGGAGAGTCCAGTAGTGTTCCCAAATCACCTCTGGATGATCCCACATTCATGGATATCATGAGGCCATATCCAAGCCACCGTGGGGTGGGAGACTGAGGAACAGGACCCAGAGCGTCGCTGCCTGGTGGTCTACCTTTGTCAACATGATGCTTCCCCCTTGGTAGTCCCCCCATTCATCGAGTCTTACGAAGACATTACCAAGGCCACATGGCACCACCCCCATATGGTTCCAGCAATCTCTAAAAAGGCTCACTGGCTTTACCATACACCAGCTGGCAAATCCTACTTTGGTGACCTCCCTAAAGCAGATTCTGTTGTCATTAACATGGCCCATGACCATACCAAGAGGTCAAAGCACCTAAGTGCCCTCCCTTCCATACAGAGAATCTCGACAGCTGGACCAAGTAGGCAGGCGTGCCTTTGTGTCTGCCACCCTAGCTATCCAGGCCCTTAACTACTTGGCCCATGTGGTGCAATACCAAACCTCTTGTGAGACCAAGCCAGGGAGGCTGTCAAGGCCATGCCAGACAACCCCTTGAAGCAGCAAAGCCTTTGGGTCCTGAAGACTGAGTCTGACATTGGCACCCACGTCCTCAGGATGGCTTATGATCAAGGCCACTGTTTTTTGGTTTTTACTGGAAAACCTGGTAAAATTCCGGAATTAGGGCTGCCTGAAAACTGGTAAAAACAAAGATTTCATGGAATCTGGCATTTTATATCAGATCAGTAACTCTGCAAAACTTGTATTTTTCTTATAATTCCTTCCTGTACTAGTTTCAGTTTGCTTTATCTAATGCTCTGTATATTAAGCCTTCTTTAATTCTGATTATTTATGCACATACTAAAAGAATGATAGCAGAATCTCAGTAAAATCTGGAAATTAGAGTAACAATCACTGGTGCAATTACAGAATCTGAAGTCTTGAAAATGGAATTTCATTGTTTTAATCACTATAAATCAGTGGCCTTGCTTATGATGCCGTGATACTTGGGGTTTGGTGGCTGCCACCGGCATTAGCATGAGGCTTAATGCCTGGCTCAGCGTCTCGGGCTTCACTCCAGATGTCCAATCTAGCATAATGGACACTCCCTTTCAGGATCCCAAGCTGTTTGGGGGAGGTGTTCAAGACATTATCTCTGAGCTCCAAACCTCCGGGCAGGCCTTGAAGTCAGTCCACTCCCTGTACCACACCCAGCCAAAGTTGGGCCACAGAGACCCCTTTTGCTGCTCCTACCATAGACAGGCTCAGCCCCCTCCCAAGGCCAAGGGTAAACGCAAGGCTGGTGCTGCCCACTCCGGCCCCTTCCTGAGCAGCTAGAGGCAAGACCACAGCCCAGCCAAGAGCTCACCCCACCTCCTGACTTCTTGCCAGACCCCACCCCCATAGAGTTTCAGGAGGTGGTGGTCAGGGGTCATTTGTCCCTCCACCTGGACAGCTGGAGGAAGGTCACTACAGACAACTGGGTGCTGCAGCTCATCGAGCATGGCCACACTCTTGAGTTTCTACAGTGGCCTCCAGAAAATCCCCCTGTCCCACCTGCTTATCCTCCAGGCCACACACCCCTCATATGGGCAGAGATTTGGGCCCTACTGCAAAAGAAGGCTATAGAGCCCATTCCCTGGTCCAAACAAGAAAGGGACTTCTACTCCCACTTCTTCCTGGTTCCCAGGTGGACAGGGGATCTCTTGCCCATCCTGGACTTGAACCATCTTAGCCTGTACATAGAGTACAAATGGTTCTGGATGGTCTCCTTTCTGGGATTGCTGACCCTGCTTCACCAGGGCTCTGCTCTTTGGATATGCAAAATGCTTACCTGCACATCAAGGTTTCTGCATCCCACTGGCACTTCCTCTGCTTCCACTTTCTGGGAGAGTATTACTTGTTTTGGGTTCTTCCTTTTGGCCTGTCTTCAGGCTCCAGGGTTTTTACCAAGTGCCTGGTGGTGATCGTGGCCGCAGCCTTGAGGTGACTGGGTTTTTACATTTTTCCCTACCTGGATGACTGGCTTTTGGTTGCCGTGTCTAGGGACCAACTGCTACAGACTCTGGCGAGTACCTGCGGTCTGTTCCAGGCTTTGGGCATTACCATCAGTCTGCCCAAATCCTTTCTCACCCCCTGCCAGCATCTTCTTTACATAGGGGCGGTGCTGGACACAGATCAGGGCAAGGCCTTCTTACCTTTAGACAGAGTAGAATGCCTGATGGCTCAGGCTCACCTTCTTTTTTGCAACCACTGTGTTCTGGCAAGTAAGTTCCTAAGGCTTTTGGGCCTCATGGCTGCAGCCATTGCTACGGTTTCCTTAGCCAGGCTACACATGTGGATCTCTCAGTGGACTCTGCGGGTCCCGTGGGACCAATGCATGGATGCCTTGGATCAACCAGTGCTAGTGTTGGGTCCAGTCAGGAAGGTGCTGCTGTGGTGACTGGAGCCCAGCAATCTCTTCGGAGAGTTCCATTTTCTGTACTCCCCCCACTCAGCAGATCCTTATGACGGACTCCTCCAGCCTCAGTTGAGGAGCCCACATGGGGTCCCACCAAACCCAAGGGACTTGGTCTGAGATTGAGAGGGGTCTCCATATCAATGTCTTAGAAATACAGGCAGTATTGTACATCCTACAGGCCTTCCAGTTTCTCCTGTTTCTGCTGTTGGTCCAGATGGACAATATGTGCGTAGTTTATTGCATAAACAAGCAAGGGAGACTCACTCTTATCCCCTGTGCAGGGAAGCGATGAGAGTCGGGTATCGAGCCATTGAGCACAGCCTGGAACGTTCGGTCGTCCATATTCCTGGTGACCAAAATGTCCTGGCGGATAGCTTAAGTCACTTGGTGGCACGGGCTCATGAGTGGGAATTTCTGACCTCAGTGGCAGAAGACCTCTTAGACAGGTGGGATCAGCCTGAGTTGAACCTTTTTGTGTCTCCACTCAGTGCAAAACTGCTGCTTTTCTGCTCGCAAGATCCAGGGCCTGGAGTTTTCTGGTGAGTCGCATTGTCCCTCTCCTGGACAGAGAAGTTCCTGTACGTCTTGCCTCCCTTCCCGCTCCTTCAATGAGTTCTGATCAAACTTCAGATGGAGGGGGCAACAATGATCCTCATTGCCCCCTTCTGGCCTTGACATATCTGGTTCCTGTTACTACAGCAATTGGCAGTGGAACCTCTACCGGCCCTGCCTCTGTGCACAAGGTTGCTGTCCCAGGACCAGGGCACCTTGGTCTACACGGACCTCAAGTCACTCCATCTCCATGCATGGTTCCTGAGGATGTATCCATAGCTAGATTCAGGATCTCCCCCATAGTGACTGATGTTTTGGTGGTGGCTAGGAAGCCTTCCACTAGGGCCACCTACTCTATTGTTTGGAAAGCGCTTTGATCTTTGGGCTGCTTCACACCAGTGGGATCCCTTCTCCTGTCAAGCGGAGCAGGCGTTGCAGTACCTTTTGTCCCTCTTGGACTCTGGGTTTATGGTACTCATCTATTAAGGTACATATCTCTGCTATCTCTGCGTATCATGTGCCTGTGGATGGGTGTTCACTGGCCCAATTCGATGTGTTCCATACATTCCTGTAGGGCATTTTGAACTTAAAGCCCCCAATCAGGAACCCTGTCCCACCTTGTGACCTTAATTTTGTGTTGGAAAAACTTACGTTACATCCCTTTGAACCGGACGTGTCTTGTGAGCTGTGCTTTCTGTTGTGGAAAGTGTTGTTTTTAGTTGCCATTACCTCTGCTCGAAGGATATCAGCACTTCAGGCCCTCATGTGTAAGGAGCCTTATTTAGTTTTTCACAAAGACAGGGTGTCTTTGCGCACAAATCCTAAGTTTCTTCCTAAGGTGGTGTCAGAATTTATTTTGAACCAATCCATCTGCCTGTTTACTTCCTAGAGCATTCCAATCAAGGGAAGCATTTTCCATACCTTGGAGGTGCATAGAATCCTGAGGTACTATACATAGCAGACTAAGGACTATCGAAGTCCAATCAGTTGTTTGTTTTGTTTCTCCCTAGAAAGAGGGACCTCAGTATCCAAACAGTGTTTGTCTAAGTGGTTAGCAGATTGCATTGTTTATTGTTACCAGAAGTATGGTAAGGAACTTCCTGGTGGGGTTAAGGGCCATTCCACAAGAGGTATGGCTACATCAGTGGCTTGATTCCATAATGTGTCAGCTGCTGACATCTGTGCTGCTGCCTCCTGGAGCACTGTCCACACTTAATTTACCAATCATTACAGTCTGGACATCGCCTCTCGTCGAAGGGCCAACTTCAGCCTAGCTGTCCTCCAAGGCCTCCTTTCTTAGGTTGCTATTTCTTTTACCTACCACCTGGCCTGTCTGTTGGTTCTATAAGAACTGCTTGGAACTCAGTCCTACCAGTGATGGCCTGCTGCAAGAGATACCTTTGAAGTAAGATAGTACAGTTATGTAAGAACTTAACCATAACCGTATATTTTGAGAGGATCTCTTGCAGCAGGCCCTGCTTTCCCTTCCTCCTTCCCCCTTCTGTCCTGGCTCTCTCTCCCTTTCCATTGGGGTGAGCCTTCTGCTTTTCTTTCCTTCGCCACAGGGTTACCTCAGAGACCTCCTTGGTTTCCCCCTTCCGGTATCCTGCTTATGGTCTCTGGCAGGAGAACTGAGAAGGTGTGGGTGTTGCCCACCTTATATAGGATAGGCTAATGTTGACCGCTGATGTTAGAGGTGGGCGGACCCCTCTGGCTGCTAGCTAGAAAGATTTCCATGTGATCCTGGTACCTGATGGCTTAGTCCTACCAGTGATGTCCTGCTGCAAGAGATACTCTCTAACATCTAACATTACGGTAAGTTCTTGCATAGCTGTACTTTATCCCGGGACCATATAGAAACATAGAATTTGACGGCAGATAAGGACAGCTTGGCCCACCCAGTCTGCCCATTTCCCTACCTAATGGATAAGCTGCAGATCCTAGTTAACCAGCAGCCTACTTCTTTCTACCTCCACCCCCTAGAATTGCCTTATGACTGTCCCATGCATGCTTGAATTCAACCACTGTTTTTGACCTCACAACCTCCTCTGGAAGGCCATTCCATGCATCCACAACCCTCTCTGTGAAAAACTACTTTCTTACATTACTTCTGAGCCGCCGCCGCCCCCGCCCATCTTCAAATTGTGCCCCCTTTTTCTTGCACACCTCTTTTTTTGAAAGATGCTACCCTCCTGGACTTTGTTGATTCCTTTGAGGTACTTGAAAGTTTCTATCATGTCCCCCCTCTCCCTCCTTTCCTCAAGGCTATACATATTAAGCTCCTTTAGTCTCTCTTCATATGTCTTCTGGTGCAGACTCTGCACCATTTTAGTTGCCCTTCTCTGGACAGCTTCCATCCTGTCTATGTCCTTGCGGAGATTGGGTCTCCAGAACTGCACACAGTACTCCAGATACTCCAGTACTCACCAGCTGTCTGTACAGAGGGATAACAACTTCCTGTTTTCTACTGGTGATGCCTCTCCCTATGCATCCCAGTTTCCCTCCCGGAAAATTGCAGCCCTCCTTACTGCACTCTCACATTGCTTTCCCACCTTTAAGTCATCTGATATGACTACCCCCAGCGCCCTGTCCTTTTTTGTTGTTGTTAGTATCTCACCCCACCATTGTGTACTCTTCCCCTGGGTTTTTGTTTCCCAGGTGCATTAACTTGCACTTCTTAGCATTGAATCTAAGCTGCCATACATTTGACCATTCCTCTAACCTTGCCAAGTCCCTTCTCATCCTTTCTACCTCACCTTGTGCATCAACTCTGTTGCAGATCTTTGTGTCATCTGCAAAGAGACATACTTTTCCTTCCAGTCCCTCTGCAATGTCACGTAGAAAGACATTGAAGAGGACCGGTCCTAATACTGAACTCTGCGGTACCCCACTAGTAACCCCTCCTTTTTCAGAATGGACTCCATTTACTATTACCCTCTGTGTTCTGTTCTCCAGCCAATTCTTTACCCAGGCTATCATCTTGGGACCCACTCCCAGGCTGGCTAACTTGTATATTAATCTTTTGTGTGGGACTGTCAAATGCCTTGCTAAAGTCTAGGTAGGCCATGTCCACAGCCCCTCCCTGATCTACTACTTTGGTCACCCAGTCAAAGAAATCTATTAGATTCATCTGGCATGACCTTCCCACTGTGAATCCATGCTGCCTTGGGTCCTGTGCCCCTCTGGCCTCTAGGTACTTGACAGTTCTTTCCTTCAGAAGTGATTCCATCATTTTCCCTATCACTGAGGTTAAACTAACAGGTCTGTAGTTTCCTGCTTCTGCCCTGCTCCCACTTTTGTGAAAGGGAATCACATCTGCTCTCCTCCAGTCCTCAGGTACCACCCCATCCTCCCATGGTTTGTTAAAGAGGGTAGGCAGTGGTGTCACTAGTTCTACCCTTAGTTCTTTTAGAATTCTGGGATGAATCCCATCATGCCCCATTGCTTTGTCCACCTTCAGTTTTAAGAGTTCTTTCAGAACCCTTTCTTTTGTAAATGGGCTGGTATCAACTTCTGCATCCAGAGTGTTTCTATTGCTTGTTTTAGGTACCTCCCCCTTTTTATTTGTAAATACTGAGCAAAAATATTTGTTTAGTATCTCTGCCTTTTCACAGTCACCCTCTGCCCACCCCTTCTCCCCTTTATTAAGCCTCACTATCCCTCCCTTGGTCTTCCTTCGCTCCCTGATGTACCTAAAAAGGTTTTATCCCCCTTCTTAACTGAGTTGGCTATCTTTTCCTCGGTTCGGGCCTTTGCTGTTCTGACTGCCTTCCCAGCTTCCTTTTGCTTTAACTGATACAATTCTCTGTCCTGCTCCTTCTGTGATTCCTTGTACTTCCTGAATGCTTTCTTTTCTCTTGAACCTTCACTGCCACCTCCTTGAGAACCACAGTGGTTTCTTACATCATTTTGTTTTGTTTATTTGCTTCACACAAAGGCTTGTTACCTCTGTGATGGCAGTTTTATTGTTCTCATTGTTCTTCCACCCTCCTTCCTGCCCATTTGCTAGTGCATTCCTTAGGCAGTCACCCATTTTGGCAAAGTCAGCCTCCTGAAGTCCAGTACTTTTGCCTTTGTATGGCTTGACTCTGTTGCTGTGTTTATTATGAACCATACTGTTCGATGGTCGCTAGTTCCCAGATGGCTACCCACTTCTACATCTGTGATCCTCTCTCCATCTCCATTTGAGAGAACCAGGTCTAAGACTGATCCTCTCGAGTGGGTTCCAATACTAGTTGTCTAAGGCATGCCCCATGTAGGGCATCTAGAATAAGCCCACTCTTAGAAGTGTCTGCTGCAATTGCACTCCAGTTAACATCTGGCATAGTCAGATCACCCATCAGCAATATCTCCCTTTTTTCTGCCATTCTAAGTATACTTTCTATCATTTCCTTGTCCATTTCCTCCCCCTGAGGGGTCCTGTATACATGTAACCCCCTGCAAATGGGGGTTCCCAAAAAGACTTCCAGGAGCTTGCTTGAATGCCCAAGCCTGAATGGTGTTTGGCGTTAAGCCATTTATCAGTGAGTGTTTTAGAGCCTCTGGTACTGTCTCTTTAAGAGCTGTCTGCTTGCAGACATAATTAGTTTGTATGGGGGACTGTGTGTTTCTTTGATTGAGTACCACTCAAAGTGCTGTAATTCACTTCATTTTGCAGTCACTAGGGTGCAAAGGAACCTATCTGAAAGATGTAACTGTTTGCCAGAAATTATTTAGAGTAATAATGAAATTACAGTTTGTCTAACCTGCTTTCTTTGCAGTCAGAACTGTGTCTGCTAGTTCCCCATTCTAGTTTTGAACTGCTGAACTGGACCAATCAGTGTGGGGTAAGCTAGCTCTAAAATGGTGCCTCGGACGAATCAGAACTTGGACTCATAATCTGAGCCAGCCACAAGAGGATTGTATGGGCAGTGACTCTGGGAGATGTAGTTTAGACTTCAGTGCCTTTTGGACCAACAGCAGCAGTCTATTGTGAGTGACAGCCAATCCAGTCAAGAACTGGGAGGAACTCAAAGGAAGTGCCGGTTCGTCAGTTGGAGTTCAGTTGAGCTTTGGCAGTGAAGAAGGAAGGAGCCTGTGCTTTTTCAGTGTGCAGTTTTAGTCAAAACGTGTGTAAGGCCCAGAGTTCGGTCTGCAGCTTGTTAGGACTGAATCCGTCCTGTGAAAAGAATCAAAGGATCTCTGAAGAGTAGAAACCAGGCTCACCCTGTAGAAGACTGGAGGAATTGCTGAAAATTACACTCGTCTGTCAGGAACTGAATCTGCTGTGTGTTCTCCCGGTATTGTGCAGTAATTACGATCGGATACAGATGCAGCCTGCCTGGTATAGTGCTTTCTTTTATGGATGTGTGAAGAGGTTTGTGCACCTCAAGTGAGCCCCTGCTGACATTGAAGGACCCTATCTTATTTGGAGTCGTGAGTACTAATTCAGGGTCGCTCCCTGTTGAATTGCCACATTAAATCCAAATGGAATTACTGTACTGCTGACTGTTTAATTCTCCTTTCTCTGTGTGAAAGGGCCCTACCAGCTCCCGCGGTTTGGACTAGCCACTAGGGCTTGGGTACCCGAGGACAGTAACTGATGAGGATAGGCCTGTGCACAGAGCCATAGGTAGATTATTAGAGTGATAGCTAATTAACCTGATTCCCCTGTCCTTGTTATATCCCCTAAATAAATCAGAGCTGCTCGTTTCAGCAAAGTTATACTGCCTGAGGTATTTGTCTATGTTAAAGTACTGTACTGTGATTGTTGCACTGTATCTCATTTCTAGGAGGTCCCAGTGCGGAACCAGACCTGGGGGTAAGTGTATACTGTGAAGGTAATTCTGATATATTGTGTGGGCCACTAGTGGAAGAAAGGGGTTGCAGTGTCCCAGAGGGCTGTGACCAAGTTAGTTTAACTATTGCAAACCCTGACCTCTGGGTGGAGGCACCGCCATTGGATCCAGGCCCCTCAACCTGTTAGTGCCAAATCAGGCAGGGGTAGTAGCCCTGGGATAGCGCCATCTAGGGGTTACATCTTGAGGCTCACCGCTGGGATTGTGTGTCCTCTAGTGGCCATATTTACGAACCACTGTTAAGAAAAAATGGGTACCCGACAGAAGTGGCTGTGCACCGGCTGGTGGAGTGGTGTACTGGGGAGGAGATCGACCCCAAAATGCTATGCTTATCCTGGACATCCCCTAGGTATCAACACGGACACTGTGCAGGAGTACTTTCCAAGGTGGAAGGTTTACAAAACCCTGTGGTGGTGGGCATGCTAATCTGCTCACCCACACTTTCCTGGCCCTAGTAGAGTTTAAGGATCCCATAGATAGCTCCAAAGTGCCACAGACCATTACCCCAGAGGGAGCCCTCACTGCTTGGAGAGTGATAACTAAGGACAGTAAAGACCTGGGGGAATCAGCCCCACCACTATCTGAAACTTTGAGGGAAATTTGCTGAATGGTTGCTGGAGAGGGAAAACTGTGGAGGACTTGAAGAAACTATTCTGCCACCTGGGGTGTTCCTCCCCAACACCCTCTCCTGCTCCAGTGCCCGTAATGGTGGCTGAACCAATGCAGACTCCTATTTCTGCACCTGCCATTAGTCACGACTCTACACCGGGTTGAGGATCTTCTCTGGCACCCTCCCACCCCCCAAGGGAGGATGACTGAGACCTGGATAGACTATGTTGCCCCAGTGCTAGAATAGCAGTACTTTCGGAAGGCGAAAAGAAGGTTAGTGAGGCCTCCGAGGCCCTGCCCCAGCTACCATCCGTGCTAAGCAGACCAGTAACCCTGAAGGCGGCTGCACAGGCCTCATCTTGAGGCCTTGGAGAATGTGTAGGAGCCCAGATTCTGATGAGGACCTATGGTGGGAGAAAGAAATGCACAACAGTACCAAGGGAGTTGTTGTCCGTGTATCTCTCGGCTGGAAAAATTGTTGCAAGAATGCCTCAGAAAGGGTAGTTTGCCAGCGATTGAACTGGACCGAACCAGACTGGACAGAATCCTTAAGTCTGCCCCTTCTCAGAACTGCTGTTGCTTCCAGTTCACCACATGGCAAATCGACTGAACCCACCCTCCTATGATGAGTTAATGAGAGGAATTCGAGGAGTTGAGAAAAGGCGACCCTCGGGAGGTACCTGCACCAACAGCTGTGGCTACGACCGAGTGACTGAGGGTGACCCATCAAGTGAAGTTCAGGGGCAGAGGTTGACAGTCAATGAGTGCTCTGACAAGGAGAAAAGATATACAATAGAGGCGAACTGTTGAGAGATCGAATTCAAAACAGTCCCTTTATGAAAGCCACGCCTGCAATGCAGACTGACCTATATCCGACTGCATCTGCATGAGTGGGGTGGGGGTACCAACCATGTATCCCTGCTGATAACAGCTCCAAACTCAATTCCCTTGACCATGGAAGTGGAGAAACTGACAGATGTCTCCAAATGCTTATCACGCCGCAGACAGAGATGGCACCAAGGTTTCCAGTTAGTAATACCCCGCCCTGGCTCCCAGTGTGGCGCCGTGGCCAGCTCAAACTCCAGAAAGTATGTTTTGCTATAATTGTGGGAAAGATGGGCACATGAAAGGGAATGCCAGTCCCCAAAGACACTGACAAAGTGCATATAGGCTACAAGGAGAGCTTCGGAGAAGAAATCAGTGGTTAAGAGGTGCACACACAATCCCAGTGAGGGCACCAAAATGCTAATTCACGTCCTTTGTGGCAAGGTCAGTTGCCAGGCCCCCCACTACCGCCTCTCAGACTGGTCCAGAATAGTGGGTCCCTCCATGGAGACCACTGTAAAGGTGAATGGAGTGTCTACAAGAGCTGTATGTAACAGTGGCTCCCAAGTGACAATTATGTTCCAGGATTGGTATCAGAAGCATTTGTCAGACGTGCCTCACAATACATTAGAAGGACTGCATGTATGGGGGTTAAGTGAGAAGGCCCACCCTATTCCGGGTATATCCAATTTGTGTCTTTCCCCACCTCCGTGGCTGGAGTGGCCGAACAAGTAGAGACCCTAGCCTTGGTGTCCCCCACTGGACTGTATGATGGTGTCCCTTTGTTGATTGGAACAAATGCTCATATGTTCGGAAGGCTGGCACAGTTGTGTTATGAAAACAGGGGTCAAAGACTAGTAGAGCTTTAAGAGTTCGGCTTTAATTAAGAAGGCCTATGAGGCACAGAGAGATGCTGAAAAACAGAACCAGAGGAACCGGTCGAATTGTATGGAAGAAGGATCCTGAGTCTCTGATCCTGGCGCCAAATGCCCAGTGTACCTTACAGGGAGGGTCCGTATCAGAAAGGATGTTAAGAATAAAATATTAATGTTGGATGCACCAGGCGATGGAAAATTGCCAGAGGGACTGCTGGTCAAGCCTAGTATTTTGCCCGCTAGAGCCAATGCTTATGCCAGAAGGGTAATGGTCCAAGTTCATAATGTGTCTGAAAGAGACATTCGAGTAAACAGAGGTTGCATCCTGGCTAATGTGCATTTGCAGACACTGCAGTGCTACCCAGCAGCAAGGTTCAAGGAAGAATGACAGAGTAACGCCTGACTTGTTTGATTCGGCGACTCCCGCTGCCAGCTGAATGGAAAGTGAGGATCAGTGAGAAGCTTGCCCAGAGAGACCAGGTGTTTTCTTTAAAGGAATGGGATGTAGGATGCGTGCAAGGAGCTGAGCACAATATCGGCTGCATGACGAAAGACCATTTCGTGAGAGGTCTCGACGCCTGGCACCTGCTGACATAGATGATGTGAGACGGCATCTGCAAGAGATGTTAGCTGCTGGTGTAATACAAGAATCCAGAAGCCCTTATGCTTCCCATTGTGGTAGTGAGGAAAAAGAATGGAACAGTAAGGATGTGGTGGATTATCGCACCTTAAACCGGGCGGACTATCCCTGATCAGTACACAATGCCCCGCATTCAGGGATGCTTTGACTGCCTAAACGGGAGCAAGTGTTCTCTCTAATGGATCTCCGAGTGGGTACTACCAGATCCCGATGGCCCCAGAGGACCGTGGAGAAGACGGCCTTTATCTGTCAGCGGGCTTCTATGAATTCATGAGGATGCCTCCAAGGGATTTCAGGTGCCCCAGCCACTTTTCAACGATTGATGGAGCGTGCAGTGGGGGACATGAACTTACTAGAGTGCCTGGTATACCTAGATGATGTTATTGTGTTTGGCAGCTCACTGGAGGAACATGAGAGCAGATTATTTAAGGTATTGGACCGACTGAGGACTTTGGCCTTAAACTGTCCATTGATAAGTGTCAATTCTTTCAAACATCAGTAAAGTATGTGGGACACATAGTATCCACCGAGGAATAGAGACCGACCCCAAGTAAAGTTGAGGCCTTGACCACCTGGCCACAGCCCAAAAATCTAAAGAACTGCAAAGATTCCTGGGATTCTGTGGTTATTATCGGCGCTTCATCAAGGACTATTCAAGAGTGATCCGCCTTTACTTATACTCAAAGGTATCCCCCAACCCAAAATATCACAAAAGTCAGCGTCCTCAAGACTGAAAGAGTGATTTTCATCAGAGTAAAGTAGTTGGGGCCGCTGGACCCTGATTGTGAGACTGCTTTTCATGAGATCATATATCAACTCACCCATGCTCCAGTGCTGGCCTATGCCGATCCAAGAAAACTTCACGTCCTGCACACAGTGCTAACATGCAAGGGTTGGGGGCTGTTGTTGCAAAACACGCAGGAATGGCCTGAGACCAGTGGCCTTTGCCAGTAGAAGCCTGACCCCATCGAAAAGAACTATCCTGTACATAAGTTAGAGTTCCTAGCTTTGAAGTGGGCTATTGTTGACCAATTCCATGAGTACTTGTAGGCTAAAATACTAGTAAAGGCAATAGTAGCACGACCTGTGCAGATAATAAGTTGGATTCACCACTGGCCGCCATGGTGGCTTTCTGCATTATCTACATATGACTATGCTCGAATACCGAGAAAGAATCTCGAACCACTACAGATGCTGATGCTCTCTCCCGGAGGCCTGTTTCCCAGAATGATTGGGTCAGTTAGCAGAACTCTGACATTCGGCAGTCTGCCGGAAGTTTGACAGGGAGGAACAAATGTCCACGGACGCAGTGGACTGCACATGGTGGATTGCTTGGGGTCCTTCAGAATTGCATACTGCTGCTTGTTGCCACTTTTCTGCAATAGACATTGGTGCACTGCCTCAGCTGGACAATGACAGTATTCGTGGGCTCAATCCTCGATCCCATGATCAAAAGCAGCTTTAGAAGCCCTCTATGCAGGAAAAGATGTGTCCAAATTACGCCCACTGATTTGAGAACTGCACTGTTATACAAAGAAGGTCCTAAGTTGAAACTGATCAATAAACTGTTATACAGAGAAACAGTAGACAGAGGGGACAAGTAGACAAACAACAACCAGTGCTGCCCACTGCCTTCGAGACTCAGTACTGAGGTCCTTGCACAACCACATAGGGCACCTTGGTATAGACAGAACACTTGACTTGGTGAGATCCAGATTCTATTGGCCTAAGATGGGGCTGATGCGGAGCAACACATTCGAACTTGTAGTCGCTGCTTACAGAGAAGCTTAGCCAGAGGCTGCCCCTTGTTAACATCACCACCAGTGCACCCATGGAGTTGGTCTGTATTGATTTTCTAAGTTTGGAGTCAGATCAAAGAAATATCAGTAATGTGCTGGTGGTCACTGACCATTTCACGAGATATGCCCAAGCTTTCCCCACCAAAGACCAGAAAGCATCCACTGTGGCCAAAGTACTTGTAGAAAACTTTTTGTTCACTATGGGGCTCCACAAAGAATCCATTCTGATCAAGGGAGAGACTTTGAGAGTCGCCTGATCAAAGAGATGCTTTCTCTGTGGAGTGCGAAGTCCAGAACCACTCCTTACCACCCCCAGGGGACCCACAGCCTGAACGTTTCAACCAAGACTTTGCTAGATATGCTAGGCACCCCTGCACCCAAAGGACAAGCCTAGATGGAGCCAACAAATTAGCACCCTGGTACATGCTTATAACTGCACCAAAGTGATGCCACTAGATTCTCCCTCACCGCCTGATGTTTGGAAGAGAAGCTCGACTCACCAGTAGATGTGTGTTTGGGGTCTCTCTGATGGGGTCAAGCTGACAACTATTTACAGTATGTGCAAAGTTAAAGGCCCAGCTAACTCATGCGTACTAACTGGCTCAAACCATGGCTGCCAAAAGAAATCTGGCCAACAAAGAAAGGTATGATAAAAGGTGAAGCACAGGAACTCCAGGAGGGAGTCGGGTGTTGCTAAGAACTGGGACTGCATGGCAAGCACAAGATTGCTGACAGATGGCACCATCTCCCTCACATTGTAGTGGGCAAACTAGATGATCTGCCAGTGTACAAAGTAAGGCCTGAGAATAATTCAAAAGATGTAAAAACAATGCATAGAAATCATTTACTGCCCATTGGACAAATCCTGATTGAGTCTGAGCCCCAGAAGATGCCCCTCTGGACCAGTGACTAGAGCTGCTGCTAAGAAAAGACCAAGGAAGTCTGCACCTACAGAAGCAGAGTTAAAGTGTTCCCCGCACAAGTCCCAGTTGAGCATGACTGTCAGTCCATATCAGAAGAAAGTGAGAGTGACTTTGAATACTATCCTTCTTACTGAACTGAGTCAATTATTTCGGGGCAATCCCTAGTCAATACTGGAGATGAAGCTGGGCCTTCTGGACTGTCAAGCCCCCAGCTTAACCGTCCAGAGCTAATGCTCCCAGAAAGTGAAGTGCAAAGCATCAGATCAGATGAAATGGAATCATTGTGCATGGTTGAACTGTTTGAGCTTTCAGGAGGAAAATGATAGATTAGGGCAGACTGGTGATACACCCAACAAGAAGAGTATTTTGAGTGCCCTGACAGTCCACTGCCAGTGTCCGAAAGCTCTCCATGCGAGCCAAATGTTGTGGACTCAGAAACTGTAACTCCTGGAGCTGAAAGTGCCCCAAGTTCTAGCCTCTCTCACCCCCATGGAGACTCCCTGACAAGTGAGGACAATGCTGAAAATGAGGCTCAGAGTGCAGAGACCATAACAGTTCCCCTAGAAAGACTGGCCGAGCTGTAAAGCCTGTGGTGCACCTCAGTTATGATTCACTTGGGAGGCCTGTAACTTGCCTCTCAATGTTGTCCATAAGGAGTGTATGTGTCCCCAGCTCATTGCCCAAACTGAGCATCAGTGCTAACTCCAAGTTACTTGTGTTGCCTCTATAGTATGGTGCCCTTGCCCCATCCAGCCCCAAGGTAACTGATAGGAAGGGCCCCCTCTTCAGGTTTCATGTACAAGAGGTAATAACTGAGTTATGGTACAATGTGTATGTAATACTATGTAAAGAGTGACGAACTGCAATGTTTCAGAAATGTGTTCTTGGTAAAATGATATATTGACTGATGATTACATGTGCGGCCTAATGCAAATGTATATAGTTTGCAGTTGAAACTTATGAAATTACTTGTAGCGGACGTCAAGCTTTCCCAGACCAGGAAGGTGTAACCCCCTGCAAATAGAGGTTCCCAAAAGACTTCCAGGAGCTTGCTTGAATGCTTCAAGCCTGAATGGTGTTTGCGTTTAAGCCATTTTATCAGTGAGTGTTTTAGAGCCTCTGGTACTGTCTTTAAGAGCTGTCGCTTGCAGACATAATTAGTTTGTATGGGGACTGTGTGTTTCTTTGATTGAGTACCATCAAAGGTGCTGCTAATTCACTTCATTTTTGCAGTCACTAAGTGCAAAGGAACCTATCTGAAAGATGTAACTGTTTGCCAGAAATTATTTAGAGTAATAATGAAATTACAGTTTGTCTAACCTGCTTTCTTTGCAGTCAGAACTGTGTCTGCTAGTTCCCCATTCTAGTTTTGAACTGCTGAACTGGACCAATCAGTGTGGGGTAAGCTAAGCTCTAAATGGTGCCTTGACGAATCAGAACTTGACTCATAATCTGTGCCACCACAAGAGGATTGTATGGGCAGTGACTCTGGGAGATGTAGTTTAGACTTCAGTGCCTTTTGGACCAACAGCAGCAGTCTATTGTGTGACAGCCAATCCAGTCAAGAACTGGAGGAACTCAAAGGAAGTGCCAGTTTCGTCAGTTGGAGTTCAGTTGAGCTTTGGCAGTGAAGAAGGAAGGAGCCCTGTGCTTTTCAGTGTGCAGTTTTAGTCAAAAAGCGTGTGTAAGGCCCAGAGTTCGGTCTGCAGCTTGTTAGGACTGAACCGTCCTGTGAAAGAATCAAAGGATCTCTGAAGAGTAGAAACCAGGCTCACCCTGTAGAAGACTGGAGGAATTGCTGAAAATTACACTGGTCTGTCAGGAACTGAATCTGCTGTGTGTTCTCGGGTATTGTGCAGTAATTCGATCGGGATACAGATGCAGCCTGCCTGGTATAGTGCTTTCTTTTATATGGATGTGAAGAGGTTTGTGCACCTCAAGTGAGCCCTGCTGACATTGAAGGACCCTATCTTATTTGGAGGTCGTGAGTACTAATTCAGGGTCGCTCCCTGTTGAATTGCCACATTAAATCAAAATGGAATTACTGTACTGCTGACTGTTTAATTCTCCTTTTCTCTGTGTGAAAGGGCCTCTACCAGCTGCCACGGTTTGGACTCAGCCACTAGGGCTTGGGTACCCAGGGACAGTAACTGATAGGGATAGGCCTGTGCACAGAGCCATAGGTAGATTATTAGAGTGATAAGCTAATTAACCTGATTTCCCCTGTCCTTGTTATATCCCCTAAATAAATCAGAGCTGCTCGTTTCAGCAAAGTTATACTGCCTGAGGTATTTGTCTATGTTAAAGTACTGTACTGTGATTGTTGCACTGTATCTCATTTCACAGGAGGGTCCCAGTGCGGAACCAGAACCTGGGGTAAGTGTATACTGTGAAGGTAATTCTGATATATTGTGTGGGCCACTAGTGGGAAGAAAGGGGTTGCAGTGTCCCAGAGGGCTGTGACCAAGTTAGTTTAACTATTGCAAACCCTGACCTCTGGGTGGAGGCACCCGCCATTGGATCCAGGCCCCTCAACCTGTTAGTGGCAAATCAGGCAGGGGTAGTAGCCCCTGGGATAGCGCCATCTAGGGGTTACATACAGCCCCTGTGCGGATTGTGGTGCCATTGTCTGTCTCTAAATTGACCCACAGTGCTTCTTTTCCTCCCTGTTTACCCTTTTGTTCTGTTGCTTTGATTCCTTCCCTTATGTAGAGAGCTACTCCTCCTCTTTTACCCTCACTGTCCCTCCTGTAGATAGTGTATATTGGTATGTTTACGTCCCAGTCATGGTTCTGTGTGTACCATGTTTCTGTGACTGCCACGATATCCAGATGTTCCTCCTCCACCAAGGCCACTAATTCAGGAAGCTTGTTACCCAGACTATGGGCATTGATTCTCATTGCTCTCCATTTTTTGATGGCTTTACCTTCTGTAGCAGCACCTCCCACTGACCTTTCTACCTTGGTCTTTTTCTCATTTAGGACCCTGTTTTGTAGGGGGAGGCTGTGATGTTCCTGCTGCTTATCAGTGCCTCTCTCCTTGACTAGTTTAAAAGCTTGCCAATGAAGCATTTAAACCGATTGCCCAAAAGACTTGTTCCCTTCCTGGACAGATGCAGACCATCCTGCCAGTATAGGCTGGTGTCCCTCCAGGTGGAACCCCAGTCCTCAGTGAAGCCAAACCCCTGTGCTCCACAGCATTTTTTCAACCATTCGTAAAACTGCATGGTGCAAAGTACCCTCGCCTCACCCAGCCGACTTCTTGCTGACAGAAGCTGCCAGATTGGGAATGGACCCTCGTTATATACCATAATAAGCCTAAGGGACTGTTCCTTGGTGCCAAAAAAGGGCTTTTATAGAACCCAAGCTGCTATGCAATCACATATCCTTGGTTAAGATTCTGAATGAATGTGTATTGTATCTATGACCCCCTTTCATGCAAATGCCTACTCTGTCAAAAGATGGACTTGTAGTGAAGCAGTTTTTAGTGCTTAACCTGCTGCAGTTTAAATGTTATACAACTGAATATGTTTGCAGTTTCTACAAAAGATCTCTAATTGTCTCTTTGTTAAAGTATGTTTGGCCTCCACATGAACATTTCTTTTTTCTTAACCGGGCAATGTATGCAAATAAGAAAAAACATGACATGTACAACAAATAGGGTGTGCTACAGGGTAAAACCTACAAAGAGTTCTAATAATTATTGTTAACTGTTGGTATGTATCGTGCCCATATCCTTTGTGATGCAAAGTAGGCCCTATTTTTGACTTTTGACCAAAACAGAAATAAAAATTGGCTGTAAAATTAAGAGACTATGCTATTATAATGATCTAGATTCAGTATCCGCAATACAGCAGGTTCCACTGAGCACATGCTGTGTCACCAAAACTAGTCTTCAGTCTTGACTCCTAGCACCCAGTCATATGCCTTCGAGTCTCCAGCTTCACTGAGATTTTCCTTTCTCTTGAAAGAAATAGCTAATACTTCCTTCACGACTCCTGCTTGTGATTTAGATTTTTGCAGTTTGCAGCTATCCACTAGGTATGCCTATTCCCAGAAATAGAAATTTTTCATGGTCTGATGTACCTCTCAGAACTTGGACACTTTTACGTGTTTAATAAATCCGGTTCTGAATTTCCTGTTATCTTTGTCTGAGTGGGGCCTACAGTACCACTGCTCTGTGAGGGTACACAGCTGCTGTCTATGCCTTTAATGCCCTCTCAAATAATAAGACAGTTGCCCAACTGGAGGTGTCCTGCAGGTTCCTTAGAGGAACCTTACATCCTTTTCTCTGGTTTGTAGCCCAGTTCCAGTGCGGGACCTTAACATGGGTCTTGAGTCCCTTATGACATCTCCCTTTGAACCTTCTTTACTTGTGACATACAGTACGTGTCATGGAGTAAGCCATTTTTGGTGGCCATTATGTCAGCAAGAAGAACTTCTGAATTAAGTTCTGGTTGTGGCGCCCCCTTACTTTATCATTCACAAGGACTGGGTTGCTAAGGATCATTCTTCATTTTCTCCTGAAGTTGTTTTTGACTTCACTCTAAATCAGACTGTTAACCTTCTGGTTTATTTTTCTTCACCCACGACTGGGGGAGAGGACGACTGGTTGTTATATATGCTAGATGTCCATCAGAATCTGTGTAGGTACCTAGATCATACAAAGGACTGTAGGAAATCCTTTCAAGTTATTTTTTTCTTTTGCCCCAGTGTGTTGGGTTCTTCTATTTCTAAAGAAATGCCTTTCCACATGGTTGGCATCCTATATTGTTTTCTGTTACAGGATGCATAGTAAGCAGCTTCCAGGTTCAGTCCATTCCCATTCCACTTGTGGCATGGCCACTACCAAGGCTTGTTTTCACAGTGTGTTCACCACTGACATTGTGCTTCTGCCACCTGGAGTACCGCTCACACATTCACTAAACATTACAGTCTGAACATTGTCTCACACAGATGTGCTGGCTTTGGCCTTACTATTTTTCAAGGCCTCCTGTCTTAGTGTCTTATGGATCCTTCCTGCCTCCCTTTATGCTTATGATACTGCTTGGGAATTGTTCTCATGATTTGTCTCAGTGGAGGGAGTCATCCTCAAAGAAGACAGAGAAGTTATTTATGGTAATAGTAGATCTTTGAGAGAATCTCCTCCATTGACCAACCACTCATACGCCCACCTTCCCCTCTCTCTCTCTTCTCTGGTAGTTTTACCAGTAGTCCTGCCTGCTGTCGCACACACTATACTCCCCCACAGCTTAGGAAACTTAATGATTTGAGAGTGAATAGACATCTGGTATGGTGGATTCAGAGTTGGCTAACCAGCAGAATGCAGGCTGAGAATAAATGGTGTGGTGTCGCATGAGAGAAATGTGACCAGTGGGGTCCCACAGAGTTCGGTCCTGGGCCACTCCTGTTCAGTTTATTCATCAGCGATCTCAGTATTAAAAGTAACAACAAATTGGTCCAATTTGCTGATGACACTAAACTGGGGGGAATAGTTGACACAGCTGAGCAAAGGAAAATGATGCTTGAAGATCTTACAAATATAGAGAGATGGGTTAAAGAAAATAACATGCAGCTTAATATAGAAAAGTGTGCCATCTTACATTTTGGCAGGAATAATGGGAAACAAACGTATCAGATTAATGTGATCGACATCAGATCTGTGGCATCAGAGAGAGAGACCTAGGAATCATTGTCAGCAGTGATCTCAGATCAAGCACCTACTGTAAGAATTTAGCATGTAAAACAAGTCATCTCCTAAGCTGCATACCCAGATCATTTTCATCAAGATCAAATTCTGTCTATGCAAGTTATATATTGTAGGAGCATGGATATGTTGTTCATCCACACTCTCTGGCATGTCCCTTTACCCTTTAAATCTGGCCGGAAAGTCTTCAAGCTGGGTCCTCCACCCACCCACCGGGTGGCAAATACCTCGGCTCCACCCCGTGATGCCAGATCTTCCTTTCCGCTGAAAGATTCGGGTTCCTTCGTGCTTCTTCAGCAGTTCGTAGGCCCTAGATTCTCAGCAATGGTTTTCACCACAAACACTTTCTGTAAAACTCATCAGAGTTTACGATTCCAATCCGAGCACATCAGACATGGAGGACAAATCGTCCCCCAGATTTCGCCAGTGTCCCTGCGGACAGAGAATGTCGCGCACCGATCCCCACCTCTGGTATGTCTACTGCTTGGGTGTCGTACATGACACCACCTCTTGTACCATCTGTCTGGCCTTCCATCCCAACATCCTGGACGACCTCAAGGCGCACCTAAAATTGGGAAGACTGGAGCTTCGCAATCCACTGGTGAAATCGAAGGAGGCAAGGTGGGCGGTTTCAGCGGCCGCAGGATCTGCCGAGCAGCTCGATCAGATGGTGGCTTTCAAAGAAGAAGCTACTCAAGCTTTGGCCAGCCGAAGTTTTTTCGTGCCTCTTAACCTTGGCTCTACCTTCACTGGGTCCTTTCGGGAGCTGTGCCAGTCTCTCCCCACCAGGGGTGAGGCACCCTCGGGTTTGCACTCCTCCCACTCTAGGAAAAGGGACAAGGATCCCAAGTCTTCTTCATCCCGAAAGAGATGTTCCTGGGACCGAGAGAGGTCCAACTCTCAGGAACTTGCAGTCTCGACCTTGGTCGAGAATGCTTCCTCGGCCGCCGGCTTCTTGGACCTTCCTTCAGGCCAAGGCACCGAGGCTGAGGAAACGGCTGAACCGGCCGAGATTTCTCTCAACCCAATCGAGCCTTTGTCTCCGACTCCGGTTGTCGACTCCTTGGAAAGGACACCTATCCTTTCCTTCCCCGATGAGGAGATCCAACCCTCGGGTATCCCGATAGAGGGAAAGGTGTCGGAACCTTGCTTCTCACTGACTCCGGCTTCTTCTGATTGAACAAGCCGACCCGGTCGGTCTCGATTGGGGACCAGGACCCCTTCGGTCGGAAAACCGAAGAAAGGTCACAAGCACTCCAGGAAGAGGCGTCGCCACCATTCCTCATCCTCCTCAGATGAGGAGAGACTTTGGCAGAAGCTCCGTTGACGTTATGAGGATCTCATGTGGCAACAGCTGATTCTAACCGGTCAAAAGCCAGCTCCGCCAGCAACACCGGCCATTACTTGGCCCCAGCCTCTCAGGCCGATGCCGACCCCTCCAGAACCGAAGGCCTCGGTTCCCCCACCCGTAGGGCTGGCACGCATTCCAGCTTGGCCTATTTCAGTCTCCCCACCGATATTGGTGGAACCACCACCTAAGCAGCCTCAGGGAGGGGCTCCCTCGAAAGAGGACCAGACAGACACAGGCCTCCCTATTGTCTGTCCATTATTGTTGTCCCCGCTCCCCTTCGGCGTATCGAGGGAGGCATACACAGGAGACCTTTATATCCCAACTCTTCAGACTCGGATGCCACTGGTCTGCACTCGCATCTGGGGGATGACGAGTCATCAGTGGCAGGCTAGGAGGAAGGTCCTTCCTCTTTTCAGGGCATCCTTCGCCTGATTTCTGAATCGATCAGAAAGCCCTTGGAGCCTATCCAAAGGAAGACGGAATACCCCCTCACGGATATCCTCAAGAGGGGGGATACCCCAACAGAGGCCTTTCCAGTGGCCAAAGCCATTGTTGGCCCAGCCCTTGCACTATGGCAGCGCCCTGCCTCCTGCCCAGCTCCATCTGCCCACATGGCCCACAAGTACATGGTACCCATGGGGTCCCTGGCGGGTTTCACAGAACATCCCTTGGCCGAGAGCCTTGTAACTGCTTCTGTGTTTACACTCACAGGTAGCTCAGCTGACACTGACCGTCCTTTGGATAAGGAGTCCAAGAACATGGACCATTCTGCCCGGAAAGTATATGCGGCCTCATCCTTGGGCCTTCGTCAGGCCAGCTCGGCTGTGGTCATGGCACACTTCTCTCATGCCCTCTTGTGGTCAGTAGATGAAGTCCTCCCTCATCTCCCAGTGGACATGCAGACCATGGTGAAGCAGGTCCGTGACCAGGGACATGCTTTTACGAAACAGCAGCTCCAGACGGCCCTGGACATTGGAGATTCCTGTGCCCTCTCCTTAGCAGCCGCAGTGACTACTCGCCGCAGGGCCTGGCTGAGGTTATCTTCCTTTCCGGCGGATACTCAGCACTGGTTAGCTGACGTGCCCTTCCTTGGCACTGACCTCTTTGGTCTGGGAGTGGCAGGTCACCTCCAGCGAATAGAGCAGTCCAATGCCACCTTGGATGCTACCTCTGCAAAGGGTAAGAACCAGCAGAAGTGCAAGAAGAAGCCCTTTCGGCATTCTTCACCTGCGGTTAGGCAGCCCTCCTATCAAGGAGACCAGCAGCAACAGCAGGCTCAAGCTTGGCACCCCAGGCCAAAGCAGGGTCCTCAACAGCCCCGTAAAGGAGGCTGAAGTGCAGGTCCAGGAGCCTCTCCTCCTCTAAGCCTGCTTAGTGACGGGTTGGGGGTTGCCACCACCACACCCGTCATGTCAGCTCTGGGTCCTCTGGTGGGGGGCCGGCTCCACCACTTTCATTCCACCTAGTCTGATTATCACTTCAGACAGGTGGGTTCTGGAAGTGGTCGGCCAGGGACTGCCTCTAGAATTCGAGCAGTACCCTCCCAGCCGAGCCTGCTCCCCTCGGGAGGAAAGGATCTCAGCCCGCACTCAGTTGGCCCTTCAGGATGACATTACTCAGCTCCTCCGCAAGGAGGCGGTAGCTCCAGTGCCAGATCCTCCTACAGACCCGGGCTTTGTGTCCAGGTACTTCCTGGTGCCCAAGCGGATGGCGGGTTGGTGCCCCATCCTAGATCTCCATGACCTGAATCAGTATCTCAGGTCTCGCACCTTCCGGATGGTAACTCTGAACCAGATCATACCATCTCTGGAGCGAAACGTGGTTCTGTTCGCTGGATCTCAAGGACGCGTTCTTTCACATCTCAATCCGTCCATCCCACCAGCGGTTCCTCCGCTTCAGGGTTGAAGGGACCCTGTACGAGTTCCGAGCCATGCCGTTTGGCCTATTATCAGCCCCTCGGGTCTTCACCAAGTGCATTGCAGTGGCGGCAGCCCATCTTCGGCATTGAGGAGTTTGGATTTACCCCTATCTCGATGACTGGCTCCTGGCGGGTTCATCCCTTCAGGAGGTGGAGAGGTCCAGGGATCTGGTCCTCCAAACCTACTCCCAACTCGGTCTCCTTATCAACGAGGCCAGGTCAGAACTCGTGCCCTCTCAGGTGATGGGCTTTATCGGGGCAGAGCTCACCTCTCATCAAGCCAGAGCTCGGCTTCCGGCGGACAGGATGGAGGTTCTCTCCTCCTTTGCCCAATCATTTCTGGTTGGGCACTTGCGCCCTGGACTTTCTGCGCCTTCTGGGCTACATGGCAGCATGCACCTCGGTGGTCCATTGGGCCAGGTGGCACATGCGCCCCCTCCAATGGGAGCTAGCTGCCCAGTGGACTCAGCGATATGGTCGCCTCGACCAGCTGATCACTGTAACCCAGAAGATGTGGGACGCTTTCCAATGGTGGACCGTCCCAGACCGATTGCAGGAAGGAATCCTGTTTCTCCGCCCCGAGCCTACGGTCATCCTGACAACCGAGGCCTCTCTCATGGGCTGGGGAGCCCACATGGGGGACCATAGGGCCCACGGGTTCTGGACCCCCGAGGAGTCCCAATGCCACATCAACCTGTTGGAGCTCAGAGCAGTCAGACTGGCACTGTCAGCTTTCGCTCCTCAGCTCCGGGGTCAAGTGGTTCAAGTCCAGATGTACAATACCATGACCATGTACTACCTCAACAAACAGGGCGGCATGCACTCCCATCTGCTGTGCAAGGAGGTGCTCCGAATCTGGACCCTCGTCAGCCGGTTGGCGACTGATCTCCTTGCCATCCATGTGGCAGGAGTCTCAAACCAACTGGCAGATGCTCTCAGCCGCTTAAGCCAGACATCCCACGAGTAATCTTTCCATCCAGAGGTAGCTTACAGTCTGTTCTCCCATTAGGGCAAACCGTTAGTGGACCTGTTTGCCTCCAGGGAGAACACCAAGCTGAGACTGTACCATGCCCGCAGCAAGGCTCGCTGCAGGGGGATGTCTTCTCGAGGCCGTGGACCCCAGGCCTCCTCTATGCCTTCCCTCCATTTCCCTTGATCCACAAGGTGTTATTCAAGGTGAGGAGGGACAAGGTGAAGGTGATTCTGGTAGCCCCAGATTGGTCCCACCACTTCTGGTATCCAGATCTCCTCAGCCTCAGCTGCAGGGCCCCAGAGCAGCTTTGTACATGCCCGGACCTGAAATCATTGAACCAGGGGAAGGTGTTCCATCTGGACATTCAACCCCTGCACCTCACAGCCTAGTACCTGAGTGGCTAGAGTTCCAGGCTCTGGGTCTTTCCGAGGATGTCTACACTGTGGTGGAGGCATCTCGTAAGGAATCGACCAGGAAATGTTATGCCTTCAAATGGAAAAGTTTTTCCATTTGGTGTCAGAGTAAGAGTCTGGACCCCTTATCCTGCTCTGTGGCTAACATTTTAGACTACCTTTGGTCTCTCCCCAAAGGGGGTCTCCGGTCATCGACCCTTTGGGTGCACCTGGCAGCTGTCTCTGCTTACCGGGCGCAGGCCAGTCAGCCGACATTGGCACAGGAGACAGTGGTTGGGTGCTTTTTCAAAGGCTTGGATCACATATCCCCTCCGGTGCGTGAACCTCCACCTCCATGGGATCTCTTTCTGGTTTTGGCAGAGCTCATGGGCAAGCCATTCGAACCCACACACAAGTGTGAGCTCTCTCACTTGTCGTGGAAGATGGCCTTCCTGGTGGCTATCACGTCAGCCAGAAAGACAGGGAAACTCCAGGCGCTTTTGGTGGACTCCCCTTATCTGGTCTTTCACAGGGACAGAGTTGTCCTGCGCCCCAACCCGAAATTCCTTCCAAAGGTGGTGTCCGAGTTTCACCTTAACCAGGTATTGACGCTGCCAGTATACTACCCTAACTACACCTTGGACGCCGAGTACAGGTCCATGATCTGGACCTCAGATGTGCTCTCTCCTATTATAAGGAGAGTACAGCAGAAATTCGGGGAGAAGTTCGCCAGCTGTTTGTCACCTACGCTGAAGCTGCTTCTGGCAGACCTGCAGCGAAGCAGACCATTGCTAGATGGATTACGTCATGCATAGGTCTGTGCTATGAATTGGTGGGCAAGGAGCCTCCCAGAGGGCTAAGAGCTCATTCTACCTGCCATAGAGCTGCATCGGTGGCTGCTTCCAGGGATATCCCTATCCAGGAGATCCGTCAGGCTGCTACCTGGAAGTCAGCAAACACCTTCATTACCCACTACCACATCGACCTTGAGTCACACCGGGATGCTGGTTTTGGGGCCTCGGTTCTCCAATCTCTGTTTCCTAAATAGGGGGTGTGTGCCTTGCCTCTCTCCTCCTGGAGAACTGCTTGGAGTCTGCCAGAGAATGTGGATGAACAACATATCCACGCTCCTAGAAGAACAGGTTACTCACCTGTAACAGTAGTTCTAGGAGTGTTATATGTTGTTCATCCAACCGCACCCACCCGAACTCCCTGGCTTTAGGCGCACCACCTTGCTTCCAGTGGGCTAAGATCTGGCATCATGGGGTGGAGCCAAGGTATTTACCACCCAGGTGGGTGGGAGGAGCCAGCTTGAAGACTTTCCGGCCAGATTTAAAGGGAAAAGGGACATGCCAGGGAGTGTGGATGAACAACATATACCACTCCTAGAACTACTGTTACAGGTGAGTAACCTGTTCTTAGGCCTCATATGAACTGTTGTTCTCAGATTTGGCATCCTTACCTAAAAAAAGATATTAATATGCTGGATAAGGTGCAGAGACTATTTACTAGATTTTTCAAGTGTTATAGGAAGATACCCTATCAACAGCAGCTTAGTGAAATGAGGCTCTGGACCTTAAACCTAAGAGAACTAGGGGGTGATTTGTTACTCCTATACAAACTTCTGGATGACCCAATATTATGTATCGAATTGGGATTGGTCTACAAGGACATGAAATATAACATCTGGGGATACAGACGTCAGCATGTTGAGCCAAGTTTTAAAACTAATCTCAGGAAATACTCATTTTTACCAAGGACTATTAGATTGTGGAATTTGCTTCCAAAAGAAATAGTCACAGCCAAAAACCTGGTACTGTTCACGAATAGGCTTGACACTTTCATAAATGGGAATGGAATGACAATAGCCCACTGAGCAGTGGGGGCAACTATATGGGCCATGGCCTTCTGTTGCCTTAAGTCTGAAATAAGTATTATTATCCAAAATAAGTATTAATATGCCCGCTCCCAAGTGCTAAGTTTTGGTTTGCTTGGTCCTTGTCAGTTGGATAATCCTTCAAGCTGGTCTTTGGCGGGGAACTGAAGCATGACGGGGTTGCCCGTGTTATGTAGTCAATGTCTACGTGCATTGATGTAGGCAGCCTCCGCTATTGAAAGTTTCCTGCTGGTTCTGATGCCAGCAGCTTACAGTTCCCATGGTGTGGCTCAGTGGGGGAGATTATTTTGAAAATGTACCATTACCGTAAGTAACTGTTCTTTATCCCTGATGTTTGTGTGGCACCCCCTCTCTTTTGCCCCAGGCAGTCGCTTGTGTCTATGTGGCATCCCCCTCCCCATTACTTGTCACAAATTCCCTGGTACTGTATGTATGTGGAGCCCTCCTCCCCATCCCATGCCAAGTAACCCCTATTTCCCAAGTGTCACCGCCCTCCCTGTCCCATGCCAAGTGGTCGATGGTGTTTAAGTAGCTCCCCCTCCCACAGCAAACACCCAATCTCTGTCCTGCAAAAATCATACAAGCTGCTGTACATTGGGGCCTTCCTGCAGGTCAGAGGCGCTGTCTCCAGCTAGTGTAGAATGCAACAGCTAGGTGTCTTACCTCCCCAAGGAGGAGCGAGCATATTACTCCAGTGCTGCATTCTTTGCACCGGCCACCTGTGAGATGGTGGATCGACTTTAAGGTCTTACTTTTGACTTATAAAACCCTTAATGGGCGGGGCCCCTGTACTGTAGCAATCTTCTGGCAACCCATACCAGTATCTGTGAGTTGTGATTTTCTGGCACTGGCCTGTTGATTGTCCCAAATCAAGATTAAAATCAGTGGGGGGAATAGAGCATTTTCTGTGGTGGCCCCTCCTTTGGAACGGTTTTCCTACAGATATTCAGTCTAACTCCCGTGGTCCCCACTTTCAAAAGCAAATTAAAAACATGGCTATTCACGCAGGTATTTGATGGTGACTGCGACAGCTGTTGGCCTTCTGCATTGTTCATCTTTTACATTAAATGCTGTTTGTAGTTGGACTATTTATTGTATTTGTGGTATTGGGATTTTGTAATATATTTTGTTTGTTTTCTTTTATCTTGTATTTGTTTATGATGGTTTTGTTTGTATAGTGCTTTGGTTTATATAAAGGTATTTTTAAATAAGATGTCAGTCTGTCAATGTATCTCTCTCTTTCTGTCTGTGTATCTGTCTGTCTATCTAGATTCACCTGATGGCTATATTGATAGAGCTGTGTTTTTATTTAGCTGTTTGGGCTTTGAGTCTCCACCTGCACCTCACATTTTGTGTCTTGTGCTGCTGGCAACCCTACTCCCCTATTTGCTGCTCCTCCCACAGTCAGTCAGGCTGGTGGGGATCCGGTGTGCCAACAGCCATCATGTAGATGACCTGCTGCAGATACATATTGCTCCTGTTCTCCTCCCTAGTACCATAATCCCTCCTTCTGCCATACTGTGAGTGCAGCCTGTGTTGGCCTCCTGTGGACACAGTGTCACTGAGACAAGAGCAACCCCCTTGACTAATGGTAGGAGGTTGCTGTGGCACTGGAATTGATGCCAGTCCAACCTGACCAAGGCACGCTGCCACAAGTCAGCTACTTCAGCCTTGCCGTCCTTCTGCTGCAGCTACGTTAGTCTGCTTCAATACACATGTTGTCCGCATAGTAGCATGGTGCATTGACACTGGTCCATCTGGGCGACCCAAATGATGTAGCTGTTTGAATGATTTTCATTTAGACATCATGCAAACAGTAATCTCAGTATATTAGTGTAGTGGTTCTGTTAAGTTAGAAGGCAGTTAGCCATGGAAGTGAGCAGAGGGCTGTGCCAGTCACCACTACAATATGGGGGTGGAGGGTTTTGATGTAGCAAGGGTGCCAGTTAGACACCAGATGTTACCTGGTACTTGATGGGAAGGGGACAGGGGTGCTACTTACACACTAGGGATTACTTGGAATAGGACATGGAGAAGGAGGGGGTGCCATAGACATAAGGGATTACTTGGCATCGGACAGGGAGAAGGAGGAAGGGCCACATAGACATCAGTGATTACTTGGCATGGGATGGTAAGATGAAAAGGATTGCCACTTAGATGCCAGGTATTACTTGGCACATAATGGGAAGAGGAAGGGGGAACAAAATAGACACCAGGGATTACTCGGCACGTATTGGGGAGAGGGAGGAGGCACCACTTACAAACCAGGGAGTACTCTGAATGGGGTGGTCAGGGGTAGGGGGTACCACTTAGACACCACAGTACGGGTATGTTTCCTAGTTTGTTGCAGGGTTCAACTCTGTTCTTCTTTCAAAATCAAACTTTGAACCATAATTTGGTTTCAAGGTTCAGTCTGGTAAAACTACCCTGGCAGGAGGATGAATCTTTTTTCTAAATGAGCCATTCCACTATCTCTCGATAAAAATGACCTTTACAATGAACCCAAGGAGTTGGGAATTAGGTGAGCTGCTTTGTGTGTGTGTGGGGGGGACATACTGCCACTACATGCTACTGTGAAAAGAGGAACTATTTACAACTGGTGTGGACTCGCTAATCTGCTTTACTTTTGAACAGCTTTTACTGTTTAAAAAACTAAGAACTTGAAGCCGAAATGCTTGCACATAAATTACTACAGAAACATGAAATACACTGCATATACATGTATGATGATGATGGAACCGCTTAGCGTAACATTACTTGGGATTTTTAATCCGTTGTGAAAAATGTTCGGGGAGATGTACTGAGTACAGTGTGCAGCATTAGGCATTGAGGCAGTAGAAAGAGTGCAGCGCAGTATCACTAAAATGATCAGAGGTTTGGAGGAAACAATTATGAGAAAAGACTGGGGGCCCTTAACAGGTTCACCCAGGAGAAAAGGCGGCTGCATGTGTGTGTGTGTGTGGGGTGGAGACACAACCTCAGTCTTGTGTATACTAAACGGTTCTGACAAAGTCGAAAGAGATGGAAATGTTTGATGTGGTCTGCTTTGGCAGGACACAGGGACATGCCATGAAGCTCAAAGGAGTAAAATTCAGGGAATTCACGAGGCACTTCTTTTCCTAGCAGGTGGTAAACCTATGAAACTGACTACCAATAGAGACAGTGGTCATGAAGACAGTGCAGGCCTTCAGGTCAAGCCTAGACAAATGTCTGCTTTCCAGGGAAATCGCAGGGTACCCTGGCTAGTAGAGTTGGTTGGTAGGAAATATCATTAAAATAGTACATGCTGACACAGCATGCTTGTTTGTCCCTGTGGGCTTTGAAACCAGAGGGGTAAGGGTGGATTTAATGGACCTAGTGTCCCTTGCAATCCTAAATTACTGTGTACGTGTGTTACGTAAGAGCATTACTGGCATGCTTTTGTTTGTGAGGTAGTTTTGGTTTTTCAAAATGTGCTGTTTAAAAACCCATTGCATTATATGTTACGATATACATTGTGTAAATAAATACAGTGTGCTAAAAATTGTGTTGCCATGATACTGTATAAAATCTGTATTGTGTTGTGTTATGCCTGCAGTCATAAGTCCCGAGTAAAAGGCTTCTTGCGTCTTAAGATGGCCTACTTGCCAAAAAATGGAGGCCAGGAAGAAGAAAATGGTGAACAAAGGGAGGATTCTGAGGTACGAAAATACTAAAACAAAACTGGTGTATATTGTGTTGCAGCAACTTACTTAGTCTGATTCTGACTTTTTTATGTTGTGTTTAACCCCTCCTAACCCAGTGGGGGCGGCTGTCATTTACCCTGCCTACAAGGCCTTGATTGTGTTTCTTCTGGAGCAGTTACACTGGCCCTCAGATACACACTCTGTCAGCTCTGATTTGTACTATATTTCGTTGTAATAATGTTATAGGACGAAAATGCTTCATGCGTTCTACAGTGTTGATGGCTAAGAGCTGATACCTGTGTACTATGCTTTCTTCTTGAAATATGAATGATGTAGTTACAATTCCAGCTATTTTACATCAGTTCAGTATTTTTTACCAGGAGATAAGACCTTAGATACAGCACATAGGTTATAATACTCTTTGGTATAATCAGTATAGAAGTCCCTTAGCTATAACCAGGCTATAACAGTCCTAGGTATAACCAAGATATGACCATTAGTTATACTGAGGATACATATCCCTTATGTATAAGTTTCCGGTCTGTGAAGACCTTGGTCAGGGAGTACTTCAAGACCCCTTTGACTTGCCACAATAGCCCCCGAGATGGCTACTAGTCTCTGAATGTCTCCAAACATTGTAGCCTGGTCTCTGGTCTAATTGTGCCCATCTCATGTCTTCGGGGATGAAATTTCTGCCGAGATAATCATGATGCATCAGGTACAGTTGCATGCTTAAATTTAATTTGTTGTTATGTATTATATCTTGTGATCCTCTCCTCTAGGGCCCTGTAAAAAGACCCTTCTGTAACATTGCTCAGTATTTACTGCCCATTCCTGTGTACCTTATGGCTCTGTTTTTGAGTCATTTCTGTATATATTGTTCATTCCTTGACTATTGTTGCTCATACTTATTGTACATTTGACTCTGTATATAATTTGTCTTTGTACTTATTATGTATTTGCTTACCCTGCTTTGTTGGTATTTCATATTGTAGAGATGTGGATATGTTGTTCATCCACACTTCTTGGCATGTCCCTTTAATTCTTGCCGGAAGGTCATAAAGCTGGCTCCTCCCACCCTCCGGGGTGGTATAACCCTCAGCTCCGCCCCATGATGCCAGATCTTCCTTTCCACTGGAAGATACAGTTGCCTCCTTACTGCTTCCCCGTTCTGTAGGCCCTGGCTTTGTTTCCTTCGGATTCTTTGAAGATTAAGCTTGTCCGAGCTAGCGATTGTTGTTTCTCAGTCATGGAAGATAACTCTTCCCCCGGTTTCCACTGGTGACCATATGGACAGACAAAGTCACGCACAGACCCGCATACCTGGTGCGTCTACTGTTTGGGTGTCGGCCATGACACTCAGGCCTGCGAGATTGTCTCCCTTTTCACCCGAACATTCTTGACGATCGTCTCGAACGTCTCAAGCTGGGCAGGCCTAAAAAACCTAATCCACTGGTGAAATCGAAGGAGGCTCGGTGGGTGGTCTCTGCGGCTGCGTGGTTCGCCAAGCAGTTAGAGCAAATGCAGGCTTTCGAGGAAGAGGCAGCGCGGGCTGCGGAGCTCTTCTCTCGGATGATTTTTGTTCCACTCAATCTGGTCTCAACCTTCTCTAGCTCCTTTCGGGAGATGTGCCGGTCTCTCCCCAATAAGGGTGCAGGACCTTCGGTCATGCATATCTTCCAGTCCCGTAAAAAGGACAAGGGGCCAAGAGATTCTTTGTCTCAGTGAAGACGTTCTTGGGATCAAGAGCGATCTCAATCCCAGGGATCTCCAGTCTCGACTTTGGTCGAGACTGCTACTTTGTCTGCCGGCTTCTTGGCTTTGCCGACTGGTCCCCCAGTCGAAGTCTCGATCGATGACATGGTGGAGATCACTCTCGATCCTGTTGATCTGTTGCCGCCCAATGAGGCCAACAACTACCTTACCAGGACTCCAGTCCTGCCTTTTCCTGATGAGGAGACCCAGCCCGCTGGTAATCCCATTGAGGAAACGGTCCCTGATCTGGGAAAATCACCGGTTCCCATGGTGTCTCCCGAGCGGTCTGGTCGGCCAGCCCGATCGAGGTCAAGGTCTTGGACCGATAGGCCAAGGAAGGTGCATAACGCTCAAAGAAAAGGCGTATCGCCGACATTCATCTTGTCCTCCTTGATGAGGAGAGTCAACGAACTTCATCGACAAGCTACGAAGGTCTCATGTGGCAACAGCTGATCTTGTCCGGTCAGAAACTGGCTTCGGTTTCCACACTGGCCATTACTTGGCTCTCGCTTTCTAGGCTGAAGCTGGCTCCATCAAAACTGATCATCTCGGTTTCTCTGCTCATGGAGCCGGTAGAACCTGCCACGGTTTGGCCAAAATTGATCTCTCCACCGATAGTGGTGGGGCCGCTGCCTAAACAGCCCACAGGAGGGGCTCCTTGGAAGGAAGCTCGGACTGCTCTAGGTCTTCCCCGGAGGATTTCAGTCACTCTTATGTCTGATCACCACTGGTGTGTGGAAGGAGGCCTTGATGGCCGGCCAATTTATCTGGATACTTCGGATTCTGACGACTCTGACCTACATTCTCATCTGCTCGATGATGAGTTGGTGGGCAGTCTGTCGATGGAGGAAGGTCCTTCGTCCTTCTTGGGGATTCTCCGCCTCATCTCTGAATCCACAGGGATGCCCCTGGAGCCTGTCCAGAAATGGGCGGAGTACCCTCTTACAGACATTCTTAAGAGAGGGATACCCCTACGGAAGTCTTCCCAGTGGCCGAGGCCATTGTTGGTCCGGCTTTGGAGCTTTGGCAGCACCCTGCCTCCTGCACAGCACTGTCTGCTTGGATGGCCTACAAGTATGCGGTGCCCATTGGGTCCCTCTCGGGGTTCACAGAACACCTCTTGTCGGAGGGGTTGGTGACCACTTCTGTGTTCACATGCACAGGCAGTTCTGTCGATACCGACAGACCTCCAGACAAGGAGTCCAAAAAAATTGGACTACTCTGCCAGGAAGGTTTATGCCGCCTCCTCACTAGTCCTCTGTCTGGCAAGCTCTGCTGTCATCATGGCGCACTTCTCTAATGCCCTGCTGGGCTCCTTGGATGAAGTTCTCCCACACCTCCCCACAGATCTTCAGACTATGGTTAAGCAGGTCCGGGATCAGGGCCGGGCTATTGCTAAGCAGCAACTTCAGATGGCCCTGGACCTCAGGGACTCATGCGCTCGTTCAATGGCAGCCGCAGTTGCCGTGTGCCACTGGGCTTGGCTGAGACTTTCCACCTTCACGGCTGATACCCAGCACAAACTCACTGATATTCCTTTCCTGAGCACCGATCTCTTCAGTCCAGGTGTGGATGGACACATTCAGCGAATCAAGCAGTCCAGTGCCACCTTGGACTCAGCTGCTTCTTCTCAGAAAGACACCCTTGGCGCCAAGAAACAGCAGAAGAAGAAGTCATTTTGCCACCCTGCTCCTGCAGCCAAGCAGCCCTCCTTCCAGGGTGGGCAGCAACAGCAGGCACAGACTTGGCGCCCTCGGCCCAAGTCCAGGCCTCCAGCGGCCCACAGAGGCGGTCGAGGTTCAGGCGGCTTCCAATCTGGACCCTCTTCCTCCAAGCCTGCCCAGTGACAGGTTAGGAGCTGCCACCCCTAATCCCATCATACCAGCTCCGGGTCCTCCCATGGGGGGGCCGGCTCCGACACTTTCTTTCCACCTGGTCTGCTGTTACCATAGACAGGTGGGTCTTAGAAGTGGTCAGCCAGGGTCTGCCTCTAGAGTTTGAGCAGTACCCTCCCAGCGGAGCCCGTGCCCCACAGGAGGAAAGGATATCAGTCCACACTCGGTCAGCTCTGAGAGATGACATAGCCCAACTCCTCCTTAGGGAGGTAGTGGCCTGAGTGACAGATCCTCCAGTCAACCCAGGGTTCGTTTCCAGGTACTTCATGGTTCCAAAGCCGACAGGGGGATGGTGCCCCATTCTAGATCTGAATGACCTGGACCAGTTTCTCAGGTCATGCTCCTTCAGGATGGTAACTCTGTCCCAGATCATACCATCCCTGCAGCAGAACATGTGGTTCTGCTCACTGGATCTCTAGGATGCATTCTTCCACATCCCAATCCATCCATCTCACCAGCAGTTCCTCCGCTTCAGAGCAGAAGGAACCCTATACGAGTTCCAAGCCATGCCATTCGGCCTGTCATCGGCCCCATGGATCTTCACCAAATGCATTGCAGTGGTGGCAGACCACCTCAGGTGTCAAGGGGTCCGAGTCTAACTCTGCCTCGACGATTGGCTCTTAGCGGGTTCCACCCAGCAAGAGGTGGAGAGGTCCAGGGATCTGGCCCTCCAGACCTGCACTCAGCTTGGCCTCCTGATCAACGAGGCCAAGTCAGAGCTCGTGCCTTCGCAGGTGATATGCTTCACTGGGGCAGAGCTCGACTCCTGCCGAGCCAGAGCCCGGCTCCCAGCAGACAGGGCAGAGATTCTCTCCTCCTTTGCCCAGTCATTTCTGGTTGGGCTATTGTGCCCTGCCCGGGGCTTTTTGTGCCTTCTGGGGTATATGGCGACCTGCACTACCATGGTCCTATGGGCCTGGTGGCATATGCGCCCCCTTCAATGGGAGCTGGCCGCCTGGTGGACTCAGCGCCAAGGTCATTTCGGCCAGCTGATCGCTGTGACCCAGAAGATGTGAGGCGCTCTCCAGTGGTTGACCATCCTGGATCATCTGTAAGAAGGAATCTCTTTTGTCCACCCCGAGCCGACGGTCGTCCTCATGACCAATGCCTGTCTCACGGGCCGGGGAGTCCACATGGGGAACAACAGGGCCCACGGGTTCTGGACCCCTGAAGAATCCCTATACCATATCAACCCGCTGGAGCTCAGAGCAGTCAGACTGTTGCTGTCAGCATTTCCTCAGCAGCTTCAGGGTCAAGTGGTTCAAGTCCAGACGGACAATACCATGACCATGTACTACCTCAACAGACAGGACGGCACGCACTCCTGGCTGCTGTGCAGGGAAACACTCCACAGCTGGACACTCATGAGCTGACTGGAGGTGGATCTCGTAGCCATATATATGTGGCAGGAGCCTCAAATCAACTGGTGGATGCCCTCAGCCGCCTAGGTGAGACATCCCACGAGTGGTGTCTCCATCCGGAGGTAGCTCACAGCCTGTTCTCCCACTGAGGCAAACTGATGGTGGACCTGTTTGCCTCCAGGGAAAACACCAAGCTGAGGTTGTTTCATGCCCACCCCCCCCTCAGCAGGGCTCACTGCAGGGGGATGCCTTCTCGAGACCATGGACCCCAGGCATCTTCTACACCTGCCCTCCATTTCCTTTGATCCACAGGGTGCTTCTCAAGGTGAGGAGGGACAAGGCACAGGTGATCCTGGTAGCCCCAGAAAGGCCCTGCCAGTTCTGGTATCCAGATCACCTCAGCCTCAGCAACAGGCTCCCGAGACGTGTTCCAGCACACCTGGACCTGATATCAGTCAGTCAGGGGAAGGTATTCCATCCGGACCTTCAATCCCAGCATCTGACAGCCTGATACCTGAATGGCTAGAGTTCCAGGCTTTGGATCTCTCTGAGGCTGTACTCACAGGAGTGGAAGCATCCAGAAAGGAGTCGACCAGAAGATGCTATGCCTTCAAATGGAAAAGGTTTTCCATTTGTTATCAGGGCAAGGGCCTGGACCCTCTGTCCTGTGCAGTGGCTAGCATCTTAGACTACTTTTGGTCTCTGTCCAAAGGAGGTCTTCGGTCTTTGTCCCTTAAGGTGCACCTGGCAGCCATCGCTGCTTACCTGGTGTGGGCTGGTCAGCAGACGGTGGCACAGGAGAAGGTGGTCTGGTGCTTTTTCAAAGGCCTCGATCACATATCCCCTCCGGTGCATGAACCTCCACCTCCGTGGGATTTACTGCTGGTTTTGGCAAAACTCATGGGCAAGCCAATTGAACCGATGCACAAGTGTGAGATGTCACATTTGTCGTGGATGACTGCCTTCCTGGTGACTATCATGTCAGCCAGAAGGACTGGGGAGCTCCAGGCACTCTTGGTGGAGTCTTCTTACCTGATCTTCCACAGGGACAAGGTTGTTCTGCGCCCCCACCTGAAATTTCTCCTAAAGATGGTGTCAAGAGTTTCACCTAAATCAGGTTTTGACCCTGCCTGTGTTCTACCTGAACTACACCTCGGATGCCAAGTATAGGCTCCATACTTTGGACCTGAGATGTGCTCTCTCCTACTACAAGGCGAGTGTGGCAGAAGTTTGGGAGGAGGTTCGCCAGCTGTTTATCACCTACGCTGAAGCCGCACCTGGCGGGCTTGCAGCAAAGCCGGACGATTGGCAGGTGGCTTACATCCTACATTGATCTCTGCTATAAGTTAGCAGGTAGGGAGCCTCCCATAGGGCTAAGGGCTCATTCCACCTGCCATATCACTGCGTCAGTGGCTGCTTCCAGGGACATCCCTATCTAGAAAATCTGTCAGGCTGCTACCTGGAAGAGAGCAAACACCTTCATCACCCACTACCACATCGACCTTGAGTCGTGCTGGGATGCTGGTTTGGTGGCTTCATTTTTCCAGTCTCTGTTCCCTAAATAGGGGGTGTGCGCCTTGCCTCCCTCCCTCCTCCCAGAGAACTACTAGGAGTCTGCCAAGAAGTGAGGATGAACAACATATCCACGTCCCTAGAAAAACGGGTTACTCACCTGTAACAGTAGTTCTAGGAGTGGTATATGTTGTTCATCCACACTGACCCACCCGACTTCCTTGGCTGCGACGCACAACCTGGCTTCCAGCAGGCTAAGATCTGGTATCATGGGGTGGAGCCAAGGGTTATACCACCTGGGTGGGTGGGAGGAGCCAGGTTTAAGACCTTCCGACAAGAATTAAAGGGACATGCCAAGAACTGTGGATGAACAACATATACCACTCCTAGAACTACTGTTACAGGTGAGTAACCTGTTTTTCCATGATAACCCACTCCCCTTGCCCAAGTCGCAGCTGGAAGCAAGCTTGTTGTTTCCTTACCTGGTAAAACATGTCTCAAATAAATAAGGCTGTAACTGTAGCTATTCCAAGGATACAAGACCCTTCGAAATAGCCATGCTAAAATACCCTTAGATGTACCCAGGATATAAGACCCATGTACTATATATTATTTCCAGAATATAAGACCCTTTGATACAGCCAGGATATAACACTCTTAGATATTCATAGACTACAAGACTCTGAGATATTCCTAGGATAGTGCATAAGTCTTATAGATACAGCCCGGTTAGGTCAACCCTAATCATTTTCTGAACTGCTTTTGAAGATACTGACAGATCAAATTATGAGCAGGTCTATTTTTTGGGCATTGTTTTTTGCTTTTAGACTGATCTTGTAGCTATGGAATTATCAGTCATGATTTTTGCAGACTAGGTATTGTTTAATAAAACATTGTTAATGAAACTTGACACCCACATTCAAAAGAAAATTAGAAAGAGAACGTTGTCCTCCTTTATCGTGAATCACTTGTAATTTTTATTTCCGTGGCCAGTAGTTCATTAAGCATTGCCCCCCACCATGTAGCAGTATGACACCTAATTTTTCCTATGTATTTTGAAGTGTGTTGTCTAAAATGTAAAACTATGTTACAATTTTTTTTATTCAGTCACCTCCAGAGAGCCCCTTTTTCTGGTCTTAGGCCGGAAGCTCTAGGATCACAAGGAAACCAGAAATTTTGGGGGAGGCATCCATCATGTGGATGGTACCAGTGTGCACTACCACACGCACCACTGGTGTAACTAACAATGTCAGTCTCAACCCCCTCATTTCCTTTTTCCTCTTTCCTCAATGCCACAGAGCTATGATCCAGTCAGGGACCAGGATCTTTTGTTGCTCCAAATAGCTTTCCTGTCTAGTATGTCATGCTTTGTGTCATTTATTTGCTGATGACACAGTTCTTTTTGCTTCTGGCTCCTTCTCTTCCCAAGACCTTACCTCCCGACTGCAGTTGAATTTTGACAACATTCAGCGCTGGCTCAAGTCTAACCAGTTGTCCCTCAATGCCAATAAAACTGTCTCCTTCACTTTTGGCACCTGTCAGAGGCTTGCCAGACTTACTTCTCTCCCACTATTTAATACCCTTGATGGTGCTAAGGTTGAAGATGTTTCCTCCTTCAAGTACTTCGGGGTTTGCTGTGATTTGGCATCTCGATTTCTGAGTGCAGATTGAAGCAGTTCACCATAAGCTACACCCTAAGCTTGGAGCTTTGTACAGGAATAAAGCGAGTATTCCGCTTTCTGCCTGCCGAGAAATTGTAGTAAAATTATTCTCCCTATCTTTGATTACGGTGGCTTAGTCTACAGTTGTGCCCTAAATCTTCCCTTGCCAGACTGGACCCTCTTTTCATTCTTTTTGTTGTTTTGCTCTAGATTGCCCCTCTGCATCGCCACTGCTCTCTCCCTCTCTAGATGCTAGGCGCCTTACCTATTGTGCCTCTTTTATTTCCGGATTCTGGTTCAGCTCCCTTCCCTCTTATCTTAAATCCCTTCTATACTCTCCGCTTTCTTCCTCCTATACCCTCCACAACAATATTTTCCATTCTGTCTCTCTCTGTTCCTTCTAGAAAATCTACTGTTAGCAATCTGCTTTTTCTCACCAGTTTCCTTGGTCCTCCCTTCCCCTTTTAATTAATTCTGCCTCTTCTCTTTCCTCCCTAAAGTCTCTTCTTTGTGACTTTTATTATCCTACTTGCAGCTGTCTATGACCCTCTCCTCTTCTTATTCCCTTTCACTGTACATAAGTGTGTTGTAATATATGGAGATACCAAAATAATACCATAGTATCCCATACAAAAAAATCCTGGTAATACAGCAGTAGCCAAAGCGATAATACTATCATTGGGAAGTGATAATACTATCGTTCAGAGCTCGTAATACTATCGTTCGAGCTCTGAATGATAGTATTATCACCAAACCTGAAGAACGCAACTTACAAGATCTTCCAAACCATACGCTTAGTGCCTGACATCCCAAGGCAACCTCCTGGCCCTGCGTGCTGACATTCTTAAAACTGCACCTCCTGATTGGATGCGGTTCCTCTGTGGTCGGGTAGAATCGTTCAAAAAACATGGCGGCTGTCTCTCGCTAAGCAAGAGAAAATCGTCCCTTTGCTTTACGGACAGTATTGTTTTATTCCCCTTTATGCTACAGACTGCATGATTAAAGAAGCAAGGTAAGACTGCCTCTAAAACAAAATCCTTTTCAACTAAAACAGACACAGCATAGAACATGTGGGTGGGCGGGCGAGCAGAGGTGGACCGGGGACGGAAAGGACACACACACAGAGTGAGTGAGCGAATCCTCACTGCAGCGGTAGTACGGCCTCACAGCACCACATTCACAGAACTGCTGCAAACAAAATTGGGCTCCATATATTACAAAAAATAAAAAATAGGTGAGGGTCTATCACTCGGGAGTAATACCATCTCGAGGTTCTGGGGACAGGGGAACCTCTCAAGCTTCGCTCTCGAGGTTTCCTTGTCCCCAGAACCTCTCGATGGTATTACTCCCTTGTAATAGACCCTCACCTATTTATTGTTCTATTTTTATTTTCTAATTGCATTCATTTATTAATTTGCCTCTAATATTTTTGTTTGCTTCTTGCAGCACTATGTTATTGTGTTTGACTTCTTTTTTTTAGTAATTTTGTAGCTATCTCCTTCTCCCCTTTTCCCCCAAGGACGCATCTGGAAACTAGCAGTTTTCAGCTCAGTGTGTCTTTCCTGGATAAACTTATAACTGACTAACTAATAAATGTACTTCTTGTAATTAATAGTTTGGCATTCTGTTTTCATTAATTTTATAGTTTGTGCCACTCTATTCCACTCCTGTGACTATGTTGCAATTTTTCCTTTCAAAAACATGATTGTTAATATTGTTGACAGCTTTTTGGTGCCATTAATCTCCCTGGCACTGATTATGCTCCAGAACTCAAGTTCTGATAGTTTAGAGCCTGTATTGACTTGTGACATTCATCTGTCGTGCAGTGGATAAGGGATGCAGTATGACAGACTCTGTGATGGTGCTTATTGTTTTTTTTTTGTTACAATCCTTGAGTAATGAGGAGGACTCAGTTGCAGTCTGATTGAGGCCCAGTGATTATGTCCACACCATAATGTGACATCAGTGACTATAATGGTACCATTAGTGTTCATGGCTCCACCTCAGTGCTGAGATGATATCAACATCAGAAGCTTTGGACATCCCACAGCGTTAGCACCAGGCGTTTTGTCATCAGTGCCAAGCATGGTACCGTTGTTAGTACCCAGCATGGTACCATCAGCAATGTACCATTATAATGCCAGCTCGAAGTGCTGTTTTCACACAGTTTCGTGTTGTGCTACTTTGTGTTATTTTGAGCAGCTTTTCAGTATTTTTAGGCAGTGTTCTTCTACTTCACACAGCACATCATGTGTTGTTTTCATGTAATCATGTGTTACAGTCATGCAGTTTAGCGCATTAATTTTGTGCAAATTTGCACTACTTTCATGCAGTTTTGTGCAATTTTCATTCAATTTTGTGGTATTATTTTTCCTATTTGGCATAGCACACCTGCTCCTCTTTGCCCATAGAATGAGGGGTAGCAAGACTGGGCCATCTTCAGCCATCATTGCCAGACATGTTGTCAACAGTTTATTCACTTTCTACAGTGGATATACCTGGAACAGGACAACTGGCACCTTCCGCCACATTGCAAAGCATTGCCAGACCAAGTTCTGCAATGTCTCTGAGCTAAAGTTATAGCCCTTGTAGATGGTCTCTAATGGTGTACATTTGTGTAGTTTGTGTTACGCATATTGCAGTGTTTTTAGACTGGCTGCCCTCCTTGCACTTTCGGAGTTGTGTCCTTTCATGGACCTTCATGCCACATCTTGGCAAAGAAAAATTTCCAATGAAGGCAACTTCTTTTTTTTTTATGTATATTTACATTTTTATTGTTTTGTCAACAAATAAGCAACAGTACATAACAACACATTGGTGTCAGCATTTTAGTCCTGTGTACAGTAAGGTGCGTCACAGTGTTTGACAACATACAGTAGCTTTCCCTCAAAAACAACTTTCATGATGTTTGTAGCTAGGATATAGAAACATAGAATTTGCCGGCAGGTAAGGACCACTTGGCTCACCTAGTCTGCCCATTTTTCCCTGCCTGCAGAATCACTGCAAATCCTACTTGATCTCTGGCCCATTAACCCACCCACCCTTCCGTTTACCTAATATTCCCTTATGCTTGTCCCATGCATGCTTAAACCCCACCACTGTTTTTTCACCCTCTACCTCTGCTTGAAGACTGTTCCAGGAATCCGCTACTCTTTTCTCTGAAGAAGTACCTCCTCATGTCTCTCCTGAATCTACCCCACCTCAGCTTCTTATTTTGCCCCTTGTCCTTGAAAACCTTTTTTTCTGAAAAAATAATTTCTTCCTATACCTTCTTTTTTCCTTCTTGAGGTATTTAAAGGTCTCTTTCATATCCCCCCCCCCCCACCTCTCTCTCTCTCTCTCTCTCTCAGTATGTACATATTTAGGTCCTTTAGTCTTTCCTTGTAGGACTTCTGTTGCACACCCTGCATCATTTTAGTTGCCCTCCTCTGGACTGCCTCCACCCTAGCTGTGTCTTTCTGGAGATGTGGTCTCCAGAACTGGACACGGTGCTATAGATGAGGTCTTACTAGCAATCTATAGAGAGGCAATACCACCTTCCTCATTCTGCTGGTGATATCCCTTCTTATGCACCCCAGTATCCCACTAGCCCTTCCAACTGCCTTGTTGCACTGCCTGGCCACCTTTAGGTCATTCAACATGATCATTTCAGGTCTGTTTTCTGCTTGGTGGGCGTCTGAGCCACTCCTCCAATTTTTTACTCTGCTGTGGGTTTATGTGCCCCAAGTGCATTACTTTCCACTTTTTCACGTTGAAACCCAGCTGTTATACCGTTGACCACTCCTCAAGTTTTCTCAGGTCTCTGGTCATCCTTCCCACCCCCGGAGTGTCAACCCTATTGCACATTTTGGTGTCATCCGCAAAGAGGCAGACCTTCCCTTCCAACTCCTCTGCAGTGTCACATGTTTATTTACTTATTTAGTTTTTGTTTATTTATTTAGTTTTTGTTGACCGGGTAAGTGCACTAGACAAATCCTGCCTATTTTCAGGCACGACCCTTGGGGACACAGATGAGTGCCAACTGACCTTGAACCAGATTTAGCTGTTGGTGGTATTTTTAGTGAATGAGGGAAATTTGGCCAGGACACTGGGGAAATTCCCGTACTCTTTTCGATAAGTGCCATGGGATCTTTAACATCCACCTGAACTACCACCAATCCAGGCAGATGGGACCTCGGTTTAACGTCTCATCCGAAAGACAGTACCTCAGAAGTGCAGCACCTCTCTCATGCTGCACTACAGTGTCAGTACTGGGATTCTAACCCAAGTGCCAGATGTGGGAACTGAACCCACAGCCCTCTGATCTATCGGCCTCAGAGGCGAGTGTGCTACATACCGAGCCACTGACACTGACAAATATAAACTGACATATAAAGACATTAAAGAGGACCTGTCCCAGCAAAAGCACTAATCCCTGAGGCACCCCGCTGGTCACCCTCCCTTCCTCTCAGTGAACTTTGTTTATCATAGTCCTCTGTCACCTAATAAATTTCTTACCCAGTTTATGATGTTTGGACCCACTCCTAAGCTACCCAGCTTGCTTAGTAGCCTGTTATGTGGAACACTGTCGAAAACCTTACTGAATTCTAGGTCTGCCATGTCCACCGCGCCACCCTGATCTAATTCCTTGGTCACCCAGTCACAGTAATGTATTGATTTGTTTGATATGACCCCCCACACACACACACACCATGAATCCATGCTGTCTTTGGTCTTATAACCTATTGTATTCAAGATATTCCACAGTCCTTTCCTTCAGCAGTGGCTCCATTAACTTCCCACCACTAAAGTCAAAGCTGACTGTCTTAGAATTGCCAGCCTCTTCCCTACTACCACTTTAGTGAAGTGGGACTACATCTGCTCTCCTCCAAAACCACTTCTGTTTCCAATGAGCAGTTAAATAGGACTGTCTGAGGAGCAGCCAGTGCTTCCCTGAGTTCCCTCAGTACCCTTGGATGTACCCCACCTGGCCCCATTGCTTTGTCCACTTTCAGATTAGAGAGTCCCTTCAGGCCTCTCTCCTCTGAAAATGGAATAGTGTCCACCTCCCTCCAGTGCTTCTGTTACTTTTTTATGATTCCCTCCCCTCCCCTCCCCTTCTTTCTCTCTAAATACCGAACAAAAGTATTTGTTCAGGATGTCGGCCTTTTCCTGGTCCCCCTCTGTGCATTTCCTCTTCCCTTTTTTAATATTACAATCCCACCCCTGGTCTTCCTCTGTTCACTTGCATACCTGAAAAAGTCTTGTCCCCTTTCTCACCACCTGGGCTATTCTCTCTTCAGTTTTCGCCTTTGCGCTTCTTACTGTTTTCCTTGCTTCCTTCTGTTTCCACTGATATACCTCCCTATCTTCCTTCTTCTGCATCTCCTTATACCTTTTAAATGCTACCCTTTTAGTCTTCACCTTTTCTGCCACCTCTTTCAAGAACCATAGCAGTCTTCTTTTTCTCTAGCTCACTTGCTTGACGCAGAGGTTTGTTGCCTTCCCTGTGGCCCTTTTTAGCTTCACCCACTGTTCCTTCACCCCACCCAGGTCATCCCACTCCCTTGCCAGGTTATCCCTGAGGCATTCGCCCATCTTTTTAAAATTTGCCCTCCTGAATTCCAGGACCCTTGCCCTTGTGTGGTTCAGTTCCGTAGCTGTCCTTATACTGAACCACACTTTTTCATGATCGCTGTTCCCCAGCTGGCCTCTTGCTTTAGGATTTGCAACACTGTTCCTGTTTGTGAATACCAGGTCCAGTATTGCCCCATCATGAGTGAGTTCACTGACTAGTTGCCTGAGGAACACCTCCTGCAGGGAGTTCAGGGTGCCTTGCTTCTAGCTGAAGCTGCAGCTGGGAGTTTCCAATCTGTGTCCAGCAGACTGATGTCACCCAGCAATAGCATGTCCCCCTTTTCTGCCATTTTGTCAGTACCTTCCACCAGTACTTTATCTAACTCCTTCCCCTGTGCTGGAGGTCTGTGGATTATGCCAGTGCTAACAGATGCTTCATTCCCTGTCTCTAGGGTGACCCGCTGTACCTCTGCTCCCCCTTTATTTCGTACTATTCAGTTGCTTTTATGCCTTCCCTCACATAAAGCACCACTCCCCCTCCTTTCCTTCCCACCCTGTCCCTCCTGAACAGAGTATAGCCTGGTATGGATATGTCACAGTCATGGTTTTCAATGCACCATTACTCAGTAATAGTCACAAAATGCAGGCCAGCCTCTGTCATTATGGCCTCTAGGTCTGGAATCTTATTTCCTAGACTTCTAGAATTCACACACATGGCCTTCCAGATTTTGTTACCATTCTGTTTGTTACCCCCTTTCTTTCCTTTTGGCCCTCTCCCCCCACCCTCGTTTTAATGCTTCCATTCCCATTCCTCTTCTTTTCTATCATCCTGCTTCCTTTATCACTTTCCACCCTGGAGGATTTCTACTTCAGCCTGTGGGGAAGGGGGCAGTTACTGCCTCCCCGATTTCTTATGCCACCTCCCTTGGCTAGTTTAAATGCTCATCAAAATAACATCTAAACCATCCACCAAGGACTGTGGTTCCCTTCCCAGCTTGGATGAGGGCTACCACCCCTGTAAAGGTTCTTATCTCACCAGATGGATCCCCAGTCCCCAGTGTAGCCAAATTCATCCTCACTGCACCATACCTTTAACCATGTATTGAAGATCTTGGTGCAGAGATCCCTCACCTCCCTGTTGTAGACAGGCAGCACCTCAGTGAAAGACACTGAGCATACTGCCTGTCTAAGACCCCTCCTCCAGCTCCTTAAACTTCCCCTGCACTATTCCATCCCCCATCCCTAGCCAGGTCGTTAGCCCCTAGGTGGACAGTGACATCCAGCTCTGCTTCCAATCCTGCTGCCCTAGCAATCCTCTGAATCTGCTTCCCATCCTTCGGGGTCGTGGTGCCACATAGGCACTTAAAATCCCCCTTCCCCCCCTTTTCTTATTCCCAAATCTATCCCCCTCACAGTTGAGTCCTCCACCAGAAGTTGCTTTCTCTCCTCTGGGGTTCTCTTCCTCCCTCATTAGGGTCTTCTCTCCAGAGAACCCCCACATCCTACCTTGCCATTACCACAGTTGCCTCCTGCTGGCAGTCCCGCCTTGCCAGAACAGTGTAGGAATGTCATAGTTGTGCTGGTTAAGGAATGTGCCATTGACCCACCACTCCCACCCTTAGAGTCCACTGTAGTCCAGATGTTCCTCCTCCCTGGCATCCTCTGAGGTAACTGTGTCCAACTTGGTGGCTCCCAGGTGAGGAAAGAGGTTCCCTGAATCGTAGCCAACTCAGCCTGGAGTCTAACGACCTCCCCCCTCAACCCAGAGGTGCACGCAGATGGGACAGCATTGCATTCTCCAGAAGGTCTCTCTGAAAACTGCACTGCACCACTCCTAGCATTTCCAGCTTCTGTGCTCCCTATCTTACCTGGAAATACTTATGTGCCCTTACCCCGATACAATCTTCCTAGCTTCCCTTTTGTGTGTGTGTGTGTGTGTGTGTGTGTGTGTGTGTGTCCTACTTGTGTTCCCCTGTGGCTGGTGTACTTCCCCTTATACTGTTACCCTATATAAGGTGTTGCTTCTATTCCCAGTTAAGGCCTACCCTTTACCTTCTGCTCTTCCGAGCAGTGAACTCAACAGGAGTGAACATGTGCTTTACCTTGGTTGACCACCAGGATCCCCTGCTTCTCTGCTTCCTTCTGCCCATACCGGCCGATGCCCAATATGCCAGTCTTACACCTGTTCCACTCCTTCGCCGTTCCAATCACTTGCTGGACACGAATGTGTGGGACAGATTAGAAGGGAGCCCTTTTATAGTGCTCTTGTAAGAAGGATAAGGAAGTCTAAATGGAGACAACTGCTTCTCCTCTGCTTAAGCCACACACCCCAATTTACAGCTATCCTCCTGAGCCAGCTAACTGCGAGGAAGATCAGCGGCTTCCTAATCCCAACTCAGAATAGCACACTAACTACTGTATTTTTACTTTAACTAATGGTCTCAGATTACCCTGCAGACCCTACACTTCTAATAAAGTATCTGTATGCTTACCCCCAGTTAGAAATGTTCTTGCAGAAATGTTCTAGCTACCTAAGTCAGCTACCTCCTTGTTCTGATAGCAAGATTGCTAGGTCATGATATACATGTTTCCTGTGATGCTTCCAGTCCTTACCACAAGTGACATAATATTGACTTTTAGGGGGTGAACAGTGGGTCCATAGCCATCATGTATGCAACCCATCTTGTCCATCTGTTGGTTCCCTTCTCTGCTTGTTGTCTGAGTATGTTAACAGGTCTATAGTATACATCTCCTATATTAGTGATTTCCACTCCTCCTGAGCGAGGGTGCTTGTGTCAGCCATTTTTTTGGTAATACACTTCCTGGCTGCTACTAGAAGGATGGCTAGGAAGTATCTCTTGGCCAGATCATTCTCTTTTTGGGATGCCTGTGAAAAGGAAAAAGGTGGTCTTCTTCAAGGATATCTCTTTCATCAGGCCACACCGATGGAACTATATCCGTCAGGCGCCAGAACCACATGGACACCTTTTTGCTAGCAGTCTACTAGGGGCTACCCATGATGCCATCATATGTCGACATCTTCACTATATAAACATGGGCAGTCCTGCACCCTCCTCAATTCTTTTGATGCCATTGACCATACTCACTGGACTCTGCGGAGACACCGTTGCTACGGTCAGCCACCAAATCTTCAATTTCCGTAAGTTTTATTATTTTTCTCACACTAGTAATTATCACTTAATCTTAATCACTTTATCTTAAAGTGGTTGCCGCCGTTGTTGTTCGTTGATGACGGACTTCGCTAAACTCATTACTGTGAGTGCAGTGGAAAAATCTACTCAAATGAGAACCATGACACCTGCATCCACTGTCCCGGAGAGGCCCATAACGTTAAGGCCTGCGAGATCTGCCTGAAATTTAACCAAGCTACCTGGTGACACTGGCAGAAAGTCCTGCAGTCTTTTCTCCTTGAGCTGAAGGTAGCCAGAATGGAGAGGGAGCACTAGGCGAGAAGCTCCTCCATGTCGCCGGCCCCTTCCTAGGGCTGTCACTCCTCCAAGGCCCAGTAGAAGCCTTGAGGAAAGCATAAACACTGGGAGAGGGATCAGCGTAAGTAAAAATCCCCCTCCCCGGTCCACTCTCAGTTGCCATTTTGCTTGGCACTGACCACTGCAGCATTGTGGTCCGCTTCAGTGACAACACCTCCTGCCACCCAGACCTTTGATCCCAGAAGGTTGGCTGTGGCAGTGAGTTCTGCTGTACCTCCCATGGCAGGCAAAGGCCCATTGATGTCAGGGCTTATGAGTCCCCCATCAACGTCGTTAGCCCTGCCACTTAGACTTCAGTTCCCTGTAGGTCAGCTGACAGTGAGCTCCGCCACACCTCCTACAGTTGGCAGTGGCCTGTGGATATTGAGGTTCCTGCCTCATCTGTCAACATTGCAAGGTACTCTGTCGACACTGGGGCTCCAGACACCCCGATCAATGTCACAAGGCACTCCTGCTGTGCAGACCACCGTCGACATGTAGACTGTGCTCTCCTCCTTTGCGGAGATAATACAGTGCCTGATAACTCCTCTTCCTGTTCTGGGCATGGCAATGATGGGGCCTTGCAGACCAGTCCCCGCATCGATATCTGTCACTTCATTGTGCCCTGCACACTCCAGGGCATTGCGCGTTGATGTCCTCACTTCCTTCCTTGCATTCCCTCAGAGCCCATTGACGAGGCTCAGGAATACAACCCTGACCTCATTTTACAAGAGGATGATGATGAGGAAGATATGGATGGGAGCCCTACTGACAGATCTGACTTCACTATTTCCTCCAGGAGTGAGGACTCAACCCGGTATACCCCGAGGTCCCCTCTTGAGGAACCCTCCTTCATCTCTATGATGAAGCAGCTCCAAACTGCAATGGGTTTGATGCTGAGGAGTAAGACATCACTAGAAGAAGCCTGGTAGAGTTCCTGAAGCTACCAGATTCTCCCCTTCTGATCATTCCTCCTCTGTTGACTGCACTAGAGGATGCCACCCTGGCTGCCTGGCACAGACCAAGCTTGATCCCTACCATGCTCAGAAAGGCAGATAAGCTGTATCAGGCTCCCTCAGGGAAGCCATTTTTCACAAACCAGCCTCAGGCTAATTCAGTTGTGATAAATGCAGCCCATGATAGGACTCTGAGAGACCTAAGTATCTCAGTTCTCTCCCTCCAGATAAAGAGTCAAGAAGACTCCCTGGACATGGGTTATGTGCCCCAGAACTGGAGGGTGGCCCTTGTGGTGCCCATTCATAAGAGCCCACGGGATGAACCTGGGAATTACCGACCTGGCAATCTCACTTCCATGGTGGGTAAACTTATGGAGGCGATACTGAAAGAGAGACTGGTGGCATTTCTGGAGGGAAATGAACTCCAGGATGGGTGACAGCATGTGTTCATCTTGGGGAGAATTTGTCAGACCAGTCTGGTAGAATATTATGACTGGGTTACAGGGTAGCTCGATAAGGGGCATGCTGTGGATGTCTTATACTTGGAGTTCAGCAAGGCCTTTGATTCAGTGCCTCATGGGCGACTAGAGGGAAACTGATGTCCATAGGCGTGGGGGAGAAACTGGCAAAATGGATAGGGAATTTGTTGAGGGGGAGGCAACAACAGGTTGTGGTGGTGGGGGGACTCTCAGCACCTAGGCCAGTGATGAGTGGAGTGCTGCAGGGCTTTGTGCTGGGTCCGGTGCTGTTTGGCTATTCATTTTGGATATCTTGCATAGAACTGGGAGCAGGATTACTCTGTTTGTGGATGATACTAAGATGGGGGCAGTAGTTGATGAAGTGGATGGGTGGAGACAACTACAAGGGGATCAAACCAAACTGGAGGAGTGGTCGGAGAGGTGGCAGCTGGGCTTCAATGCGAAGAAGTGCAAGGTTATGCACTTGGGGCAAAGAACCCAAATAGAGACTATTGGTTGGGTGGGGTGAGGCTGGGAGACACTGAGGAAGAGAAGGACCTTGGGGTGTTGATAACAGGGAGCATGAACAACTCTGCTCAATGCAGGAAAGCCGCCACTAAGGCTAACGAGATGCTGGGGTGTATTGCAAGGGGATTCATGTCCAGGCACAGGGCAGTGATCCTGCCCCTCTACAGGTTATTGGTCAGGCCACACTTGGAGTACTGTGTGCAGTACTGGTGCCCATATCTGAAAAGGGACATCAGATTGCTGAACGGGGTGCAGCGGAGGGCTACAAAAATGTTAGGGGGGATGGAGGGCAAAGCCTACGAGGACAGGCTCTGTGCACTGAATGTGTACACCCTGGAAGAGAGGAGGGATGGCGGTATGATTAATAAGTGCAAGTATTTGAAGGGGATAAACAAAGGCGGTGTGGATGGGTTGTTTAATCTGAGAAAAGGTAGGGACACAAGGGGGCATGGGCTAAGATTGGAGGGTGATAGATTTAGGAGAGAGATGAGGAGACATTACTTTATGGAGAGGGTGGTGTCGAAGTGGAACACCATGCCGGGGGGGGGGTGGTATAATGTAAGATGGTGGGAAGTTTTAAAAGGGCATGGGACAAGGAACGAGAGAGGGTCTGGGTGAATAGTGCTGAGGACTGGGTGGATAGGGCTAAGAATGTCCTGATGGTGGGGGAGTTTGTTGGGGCAGCTGCAACATAGGGGTGTTAACTGCACACTCGAGCAGACTTAGATGGACCATAAGGTCTGTTTCTGCTGGCAGATTCATGTGTTTGTATGTAAGACTGGACCTCATGGGAAAGAGAACCTTTGCCTCTGCCACATTGGGCCTTAGAATAGCAAACTAGGCCAATATGGTCATATACCAGAATACCTTCTGGAAAAAGACTAAAGCAGCTGCCCAGGCCCTCCCAGAGGGCTCCAGAAGCAAGAGAGGCACAGGGCTCTCCAAACTGGGGCTGACGTGAGTAAAAACCTCTTAACATCTACTTACAGTATGATATTTTGGATGCATCAGCCAGAGCAGCTGTGGTTGGCATCTGCCTAAGATGGCATTCTTGGTTGAGGGTGTCTGGTTTTGCAATGGGTGCCCAGAAATCCATCCTGAACACCCCCTTCAGAGGATACAAGCTCTTTGGGGCAGATGTGCAGGACATCTTCTCTGACCTGCAAGCATCAGGAAGGTTTCTAAGGTCAGTCCATTCCCTCGACCACACACAAAACCCAAAAATAGACAGAAGGTGCCCTTTCACAGGGCCATGAATAGACCTAGATCAGGGGCCAGACAACAGAGCAAAAGTAGAGCAACTTTGCTGGTCCCAGCCTCCTCCACAGGTGCCCACTCAAAAGCACGGTGGCAGCCACCGGATCTGCCTCAGCATGACTACTTGTTAGACCTACACCCTCCAGTAGACATGGTAGCGGGTTGCCTCTCCCTCCACCCGGACCAGTGGAGAGAGGTTACAAAGATGCATTGGTCCTGCAGCTAATAGAAGAGGGACACACTCTAAAATCTCTGGACTTTCCTCCAAATGTCTGCCAATTCCCTCAACTCATGGTGATTAGTGAGGTAAACACCAAGGTACAGAAGTTATTAGGGAGCAGAACAGATTTAAATGTAAAAAAAGGCAAAGGCAGTAAGGACAGAAATGGGGCTAAAAGGGGTAAGGCTATCAAAAAGTGGAGGGTGATGAGTACCAATGCCCGTAGTCTGTGTAACAAGCTCCCTGAACTAGTGGCCTTGATGGAAGAGGGTTGCCTGGATATTGTGGCAGTCACAGAAACATGGTACACAGAGAAGCATGACTGGGATGTCAACATACCAGGATACACAGTCTACAGGAGGGACAGGGAGGGTTAAAGAGGAGGAGGATAGCTCTCTATGTAAAGAAAGGGATCAAAGCAACAGAACTAAAGAGTAAACAGGGAGCAGATGAGGCACTTTGGGTCACCCTGGAGACAGGAAATGGCACCACAATCCGCATGGGGGTTGTATACAGACCCCCATCTCAGGGGAAGGGAATGGACAAGGAAATGATAGAAGGCATCCTTAGAATGACAGAAAAAGGGGAGGTATTGTTGATGGGGGACCTGAATATGCCAGATGTTAACTGGAGCACCTTTGCTGTAGCCACATCCAAGAGCAGGATCATTCTCTATGCCCTACAGGGGGCATGCCTCAAACAGCTAGTGTTGGAACCCATTCAGGAGGGAGCAATCTTAGACCTGGTACTCTCAAATGGGGACGGAGAAAGGATCTCAAATTTAGAAGTGGATAGCCATCTGGGAACAAGTGCCCATCAGACAGTGTGGTTCACGATAAACACAGCTGTAGAGTCAAGCCATACAAAAGTGAGGGTACTGGACTTTAGGAGGGCTGACTTTGTCAAAATGGGAGAGTGTCTCAGAAAAGCACTAGCAATCAGGCAAGAAGGAGGGGTGGAGGAACAATGGGGAAACATCAAAACTGCCATCACAGAGGCAACAAGCCTTTGTGTGAAGCAAATAAATCAAAATGAAAGAAAAAAAACACTATGATTCTCAAAAGGGATGGTGGGGAAGGTTGGGGAGAAAAAGATAGCATTCAGGAAATATAAGGAAACACAGAAGGAGCAGGACAGAGAATTGTACCAGTTAAAGCAGAAGAAAGAGGGGAAGGCAGTCAGAATAGCAAAAGCCAAAGCCGAGGAAAAATAGCCAGCTTGGTTAAGAAAGGGGATAAAACCTTTTATAGGTACATTAGGAAGCAAAGAAAGACTAAGGGAAGGATAGTGAGGCTTAATAGAGGAGGGTGAGTGGGCAGAGGGTGACAGTGAAAAAGCAGGGATACTGAATGAATACTTCTGCTCAATATTCACAAAAGAAGGGGAGGAGGAGGTACCTTATCCAGTCAGTAGAAGCACTCTGGATAGGGGGTTCGATACTAGTCCATTCACAGAAGAAAGGGTTCTGAAAGAACTCCTAAAACTGAAGGTGGACAAAGCAATGGGCCCTGATGGGATTAATCCCAGAATTCTTAAAGAACTAAGGGGAGAACTAGTGACACCACTGACTACCCTTTTTAACAAATCATGGGAGGATGGTGTGGTACCTAAGGACTGGAGAAGGGCGGATGTGATTCTCCTTCACAAAAGTGGGAGCAAGGCAGAGGTGAGAAACTATAGACCTGTTAGTTTGACCTCAGTGGTAGGGAAAATGATGGAATCACTTCTGAAAGAAAGAATTGTTGAGTACCTAGAGGCCAGCAAGGCACAGGATCCAAAGCAGCATGGATTCACAGCGGGAAGGTCATGTCAGACAAATCTCAGATTTCTTTGACTGGGTGACCAAAGTAGTAGACCAGGGAGGGGCTGTGGACATGGCCTACCTAGACGTTAGCAAGGCACTTGAGACAGTCCTACACAAAATATTAATAAACAAATTAGCCAGCCTGGGAGTGGTTCCCAGGGTGGTAGCCTGAGTAAAAAAAAGAGGGTAATAGTAAACGGAGACCACTCTGAAAAAAGGGGGGTTACTAGTGGGGTACAGCAGGGTTCAGTTCTGGGTCCAGTCCTTTTTAATTTCTTTATAAGTGACATTGCGGAGGGACTGGAAGGAAAAGTATGCTGATGACACAAAGATCTGCAACAGGGTTGATACACAAGGGGGTGTAAAGGATGAGAAGGGACTTGGCAAGGTTGGAGGAATGGTCAAAAGTATGGCAGCTTAGATTCAGTGCAAAGGAGTGCAAAGTAATGTACCTGCGAAACAAAAAACCCAGCGGAAGAGTACACAGTGGAGGGGGGGGGATACTAACAACAACAACAATGGAACTGAACCTGAGGGTAGTCATATCAGATGACCTAAAAGTAGGCAAGCAATGTGAGAAGGCAGTAAGGAGGGCTGGAAGGATACTGGGATGTATAGAAAGAGGCATCACCAGTAGAAAACAAAATGGCGTTATCCCTCTGTACAGACAGTTGGCGAGACCCCATCTGGAGTACTGCATGCAGTTCTGGAGACTCCATATCTTCAAGGACATAGACAGGATGGAGGCAGTCCAGAGGAAGGCAACTAAAATGGTGCAGGGTCTGCACCAGAAGCCATACGAAGAGAGACTAATGGAACTTTATATGTATACCCTCGAGGAAAGGAGAGAGAGGGGGGACATGATAGAAATGCTTAAGTACCTCAAGGGAATCATCAAGGTCCAGGAGGGTAGCATCTCTCAGAAAAAGAGATGCGCAAGAACAAGGGGGCACAATTTGAAGATGGAGGGGGGATGGCTCAGGGGCAATGTGAAGAAGTATTTTTTCATGGAGAGGGTGGTTGACACATGGACTGGCCTTCCTGAGGAGGTCCTGGGGTCAAAAACAGTGGGGAAATTCAAGAATGCATGGGACAAACATAAGGCAGTTCTAGTGGGGGGTAGGAAGAAGTAGGCTGTTGGTTAACTAGGATCTGCAGCTTATCCAGTAGGTAGGGAAATGGGCAGACTGGGTGGGCCAAATAGTCCTTATCTGTCGTCAAAGTCTATGTTTTTATTAAGGGTCCAGTGGGATCAACGCACTGATGACCTAGAACAACAGGTTTTGGTCCCTTCTTCTGTCTGAATGTGCTCCAGTGGTGGATGGAACACAGCAATTTGCTGAAAGGGATTCCCTTCCTCATTCCCTCCCCTCAGCAGATTCTCACCACATATGCTTCGGGGATGGGCTGGGAACACATCTGGGGACTCACCAGACACAGGAACATGGGCCAGAGTGGAGACTTCCTTCCACATAAATGTCCTAGAGATGAGGGCCATTCTGTATGCTCTACAAGCCTTCCAGAACCATCTGTCCGTGGGGCATCTGCTGGTGCAGATGGACAGCATCAGCAAAGTACACTACATAAACAAACAAGGAGGGACCCACTCATACCCTCTGTGCCGGGAAGCAATTACAGTCTAGAACTGTCAGCTGTCCATGTTTCAGGCGTCCAAAATGTCTTGGTGGATGGGCTGAGCTTGTCACAGTCTCAAATGCACAAGTGGGAGCTGCTGACCTTAGTTGTAGAAGACCTATTCGACAGGTGGGGTTGTCCAGAGTTGAACATTTGTGTGTCCCCACTCAACGCAAAACAATGTTTTTTTTCTGCTTGCTTGCTCCAGGGCCTGGACTTTTCTGGCGAAACCCATCATCCCACTCTTGGAAAGGGAGGTTCTTTTATGCCTTCCCTCCCTTTCCTCTAATTCAGAGGGTGCTAATCAAGCTTCAGATATAGGGTGCCACTCTAATTCTGGTGGCACCCTTCTGGCCTCATCAGATATTCTTTCCCTTGCTGCAGCAGTTAGCAGTGGAACCTCCAGTACCCCTGCCCCTGTGCAAGGGGTTGCTGTCACAGAAACAGGGCACCCTGGTCCATCCAGACCTCAGGTCGCTCCATCTCCATGCGTGGCTCTTGAAGACATAGCCATTGGGAGATTGAGTGTCCTAAAAGATTGCCGATATTCTGGTGGCTGCTAGAAAGCCTTCCACCAGGGCCATTTGTTCCATGAAGTGTAAGTGGCTTGCTTTGTGGCCCCCTTCTCGTCAGCTGGATCCCTTCACTTGTCCAGTGAATCAAGTTATAGACTATGCATTGTCCTAGCCAGATGCAAGATTCCAATACTCCTCTGCTAAAGGGCAATTGGCTGCTATTTCAGCTTTCCATATGCCTATTGATGGCCGTATGGTGGCTCAGCGAGAGGTAGTCCATACATTCTTGAGAGGTATCCAGCACTTGAAGCCTCCCATCCACAATTCAGTCCCAGCTTGGGACCTGAATTTTGTGCTGGAGAAACTCACTTTGCCACCTTTTGAGCAAGCCGTGACTTGTAGCTTATGTTGCCTTTCTTGGAAAGCATTATTTTTAGTTGCTGTTACTTCTGCTCGAAGGATTTCTGAGCTTCAGACTCTGATGTGCGAGCCTCCTTATTTGATTTTCCACAAAGACAGGGTGCATTTGCATACCAACCATAAGTTTCTTCCAAAGGTGGTGTCTGAGTTTACTTTAAATCACACCATCCACCTGCCAGTTTATTTTCCTGAGCATGCCAATCCAGGGGAAGCATTGCTCCATATTCTAGGTGTACATAGAATACTCAAGACATTATGTTCATCGTACGAATGACTGCAGGAAGTACTCTCAGCTTTTTCTTTCCTTTGCCCCTGGGGAAAAAAGGCGTGCCGGTTTCTAATCAGTGCGTGTCCAAATGGTTGGCCAGCTGTATTACATTTTGTTACAGGAAGTATGGTAATGAACTTCCTGGGGTTGTGCGTGGCTTTTCAGCCAGAGGCATAGCCGCTTCTGTTGCCCATTTCAGGAATGTGTCGGCTGCAACCTGGAGAACTGTCCGATCTTCGACTAAACACTTGTCTGGACATTGCCTCTAGATGAAGGGCAGGCTGTGGCCTGGCTGTGCTTCAAGGTCTCCTGTCATAGGCTACTGCCTCCAGCCACCCAGACTGTCTCTATGTCAGTACTGCTTGGGACTCGTGACATAGGTCTGATGAAAGAGATATCCTTGAACAAGATAGTAGTTACATAAGAACTTACCGTAACAGTAGATCTTTGAGAGAATCTCTTTCATCTGGCCATGCTGTCCCGCCCCCCCCTTAGACTCAGAGTTTCTCTCTCTCTCTCTCTCTCTCTCTCTCTCTCTCTCTCTCTCTCTCTCTCCCCTCCCTCCAGTACAGTCTACCTGTTTTCAGCCTTGCCCTTTCAGGGGTGTAGCTACAAGGTTGCAGGAGGTGCAGTCACACTTGGGCCCTCGAGGGTTTAAGGGTCCCAGTGGTCAGACTAAAAATGTATTTTTCCCCATTTAAAACTCTGCCTGCGCATGTATGCTTGCACTGCTAGTACCGCCACTTTTTTCCCCGTTGGTTTCTTTCTTGACGGAGGATTTAGTGTCACCGGGGGGGGGGCATCCTGCTAGGCTGCAGTACACAGTAGATTCACTCGTAGTCAGTCACAGTAGTACTGCATGACTCTGTAAGCCTGAGACAATAGTCATGTGGTATAAGCTTAGCTAGGTGGAAGTGTGCATGCTTAATTGAAAATGAAAATTGCCCTTTCACTCCATCTTGACCGTTGTTGTTGCTGTTGGGTCGGGTTGTGTGTGGAGGAGGAGGAGAGGACTAGTAGAGAGTGCCATGGTCGTGGTGGGAGTCTTTACTGCAGAAGTCAGTCATCGATAGTGCTGTGCGAGTGTGACAGTGTGCGTGCCGAGTCTAGTAGTCCAATGACTTGAGATAACTAGTAGGTAATTTTTCAGTCAGACTAGTCTTTTCTAACTGCTGTGTGGGGACTGGAGCGAGGAGTTAGCTAGTTACTCCTAACTCAGCAGGTGGGGGAACCGCCCAGGGAGGCGTGGGTACTGGATGTGGTCCTGGCAGACAGTGACCAGATTGGGGGCCTGGAGATAAGGGACCCATTGGTGGGGAGTGACCCTGCCATGGTCTGGCTCTGCCTGGACCTAGGAGGGGTAGAAGGCTGCACAAAGACGGAGGTAACTGACTCAGGGGTGGGTTTTAAGGAAATGGGAAGGATCCTTATGAGCATTTGATGTGATTGGTCAGACATGGACGCTGACAGTAGGTGGGAAATAATCAGGAGAGGGGTGCAGGATGCTACCAGCACCTGTGCCAGAGTAAGACAAAAATGCGGTAGGGCCCAAAAACCCTGCTGGTGGACCAGGGAGGTCCAGGAGGTGGTGCGAGGAAAGAAGGCAGCCTATAGGCAATTCAAGTGCTCAAGGAGTGAAAGGGATCGAGGGGAGTACGAACTGATGGCTAGAAGGACCAGTAGGGTGGTGAGGGCGGCTAAGGCAAGGAAGGAACAGAACCTGGCCAGGGAAATTTGGAGAGGGAACAAGGGGTCCTTTAGATACATTGGGGGAAAACGGAGGGTGAAGGGGCAGATTAGCAGGATTAAAACAGGGGAGAGATGTGCACAAGACCCAGGGGAGCAGGCTGAGGTACTAAATGAGTACTTCACCTCAGTTTTCACCAAGGAAAATGGGGTGCTGCATCATACATGGGAGGAGATGGTGATACTGAGGAGGGGAGGACCCTTACCGATCGGCGGGTCTGGGGAGAGGGGGAGGCATCACTGGCAGGAGGGGAGAAGGCTAAGCAGGGAGAAGAGGTAGCGGAGGTGGAAATCACAGCAGAGAGAGGTCCCTTAAGATGGAGAAAGCACCGGGGCCGGATTAATTACATCCCAGAGTGCTGAAGGAACTTGCGGATGTCATGGAGAAACCCCTGGTGGAGCTTTTCACCATCTCTCTGAGGACAGGGTGGGTGCCCCAGGACTGGAAGGTGGCTGATATGTGCTTATCCACAAGGAGGGATCAAGGGAGGTGGTAGGGAACTACAGGCCTGTCAGCCTGACATCGGTGGTGGGCAAGGTGATGGAGGGCATTGTCAAGGAGAGGCCAGGGGGGGACCTGGAAAAGTCAGGGTACCTGGACGATAGACAGCATGGATTCGTCCCAGGGAAATCTTGTCAGACAAACCTTATGGAGTTCTATGACTGGGTGATGAGTGCCTTGGACCTGGGTAGACCAGTGGACGTCCTCTTTCTAGACTTCAGCAAGGCATTTGACTCTGTTCCTCATGACGGCCTGTTGGATAAGCTGGGAGAAATGGGGGTGGGGAACCAGATGATCAGATGGATAGACAATTGGCTCCAGGACCAGACCCAGAGGGTCGTAGTTGGCGGGATAGTCTCATCCCCAAGGAGGGTCATTAGTGGGGTCCCACAGGGATCAGTCCTTGGGCCCCTCCTGTTCAACGCCTACGTCTCTGACATAAGGACAGGTATCAGGAGTGAGATGAGTCTCTTTGTGGATGACTCAAAACTGGGGCGGTGGTGGATGGAGAGGAGGGGAGGGTGGCCCTACAGGGGGACCTGGAGGCTCTGGAAAGATGGTCTAGAAAGTGAAAGCTGAGGTTCAATGCAGGGAAATGCACGGTACTGCACCTGGGGGCCAGAAACCCAGGCCAAGTGTACACCCGGGGATGCTACAAGTCTCAATGGCTGAGAGGGACCTGGGGGTGGTGATGGATGTCAAGATGAACAACTCAGAGACTTGTATGAGGGCAGCAGCCAAGGCCAACAGGATGCTGGGATGCATCGTTAGGGGGATCACCTCCAGAAGGAAGGAAGTGATACTCTCTCTGTATAGCTGCTTGGTGAGGCCACACCTTGAGTACTACATGCAGTTTTGGAGGCCACACTTAAATAGGGACATTAAACTCCTGGAGAGGGTCCAGAGGAGGGCAACCAAAATGATTTGGGGCTTGGGGACAGGACCTATGGGAGAGGCTCAAGAGCTAAATATGCACACATTGGAAGAGAGAAGGGACCCGGGGACATGATAGAGGTCTTCAGGTACATGAAGGGGTAAATAGGGAGGAGCAGTCAGGGTGCTGAAGGAAGGAGGAGGGCAACTAGAGGGCATGGGTGGAAGCTGGAGGGGGAAGATTCAGGGGAGAAAGGAGGAGGTGCTACTTCACTGAGAGGGTGGTGGAGCCATGGAATGCACTGCCCGGGGGCTGGTGGAGGCAGAGACTGTGGAGGGGTTCAAGAGGGGGTGGGACAGGTACAGGGGAAGGGTTCTGGAAACAAAATCCAGTGCAGTGAGAATATCCGGAACTGGGAAGGGAGAAGCCAGAGAAGGCAAGGGGGGCAGCAAGGTCAGCCCACAGGGTGGGGACTGACCAAACGAGCAGACACGAAAGACCGTTAGGCTTATTCTGCTGGCATGTTAGTATGTTAGTTAAGTTGTGCTGTGCACATGCATGGTTGGTGCACCTGATTCGAGTCCTGAATCCTCCCGACCCTAGTATCCATCAGCCACCTGGTCACCCCCTGCTGTTTATAATAATTGAAAAAAACATTGTTGGCATTGGTCGGCCGCCGGGCAGGCCGTGGCCCTCCACAGCTGCCGCAACTGTTCCCATTTACAAATTTTACATTATTCCTATGATCCTATCCTAGCCGTCAGTCTGAGTCGGATTCCTCCATTTCCTCGAGTCTGATTATCCTCTCATCGCTGGGCCCCTGGCTGCTTCAGCCCTAGTCAGGGACTTAAAATTAAAACTGCAGTTTTGATCCATCCATTCGGTTTGGCGGAGGGCAGGCTAGTCTTGACTTGATGTTAATAAAACTATCTACTTTTGAAAGAAAACATTCATAGTCTGAGTTTGGAACTAGGACGGAAGGAACGGGGAAATCAAGCAACACAATCTTCTTCTTACTTTAAGAAACTAAACTGTCCAAATGACCAAATATTAAAGTATAACCCCCCCCCAAAAAAAATCAGATTTTAAAATACTTTCTATAAATAGAGTGTACATCTTTGTTCATAACTACAGGCATCAACAGAAGAGTTAACATGTAACAGCCTTTAAGTTTCATGAATAACATATTGTTCATTTACTACTTCTTGGCAGTTAGAATTGAACACATACATACAGTAACTGAAGGCTGATGCATGCTGCAGTGCTTACCACCAATTATTTTATTAATTAAAATTTGAAATGAATTCAGCCTGAACTTTCTGACATTAGTTCCACTTCTGCTAGTTATTTTACTAATTGCCCTGGAATTAAATGTGGGTTCATTAGGAGAATTGGCACCCTACTCCTCTGCTCCATCCATCACAGAGTTCTTTACTGTGTTTACTACTGCTTGGTAGTTTGAACTGAACACAGGCATGTAGTAATTATATTGGATCTGTGACATAAATGACATAAGCTTGTGTTTTCCAAAATGTTTTCCTAAACAGCTACCAACTTTCACTTTTTTTAACTTCTTTTAATGCTGCTGCTATCAAGACAGTCACATCACGCCAATCTCAAATGGAGTAAATTAGGTTTCAAAACTCTCAGCGTGGAAGTTTACTAAATATTCACAAGACTGTGGAGGAGTCATGTGATTCCCAGAGAGTGATAGGTTTGTATTTTGTTCTGATCCTGCAATTATCCATCTACATTTGCCCTTATTTGCTCTCTTGACGAAATCCTGTTGAACAGGACTAGCGGCTGACTTGAACAGCTGCAACCTGCAGCTGATGATTAGTAAAATGAAAATGTTATAATAGTTTCTCTTTTGGATGGTCTTGACATCATGCTAATTTTGCATCACCACATGGTTAAATAAAAAATAAGCTGAAATACTTAAAAAATAGTTTTCATTGAGATGGAGAAGAGACACTGAAGAGCAAGAGCAGTGTGACGTTAACCTGCTGCTGCCTACCTTGGAGCAGCAATCATCCTCACAAATTCACAGAGTATTGATAATTGGATTTTGTAAACATCACATTACAGAATAAATACATTAGTCGTGATTAGACAGAAATTCATCCATGCCAGAAACCTGTGCTGGATAGAGCAGAGGAGTAGGGTGCCAGTTCTCCTAATGAACCCACGTTTAATTCCACTGCAATTAATAAAACCACTAACAGAAGTGGAACTTGTGTCAGAATGTTCAGGCTGAATTTATTTCAAACTTTAATTAAATAATTGCAGGTAAGCACTGCTGCATGCATCAGCCTAAAATTACTTAGCAGGGGGCTACTTCCAAATGGGGGATGGGGACTGGGAGGTGGGCTGTTTCCAAACTTGGAAGGCCTATGACATACTCTTGCACCCAGGCCCTATGTGAATTGCTATGCCACTGGATCCTTTGCATATGGTCTCTGGCGGGAAACTGAGGAAGGTGCAGGGCCACCCATGTTTATATAGTGAGGATGTCGACGTATGACATCATTGTGGGCAGCCCCTAGTACATTGTTAGCAAAATAGCTTTCGTGTGGTCCTGGCACCTGACGGCTATAGTTCCATAGGTGTGACCTGATGAAAGAGATTCTCTTGAAGAACTACTGTTGTGGTAAGTTCTTGCATAACTGTACTTTCATCCAGGTGTATGTGTGGGGAAAATACATCTCTTAATGCTCTCTTCAAGTCTTCTATAAAATGTTGTAAGATGGGTCAAGCCCACATGATGTGGTGATGTGTGGTATTGGGGTCTCCTCAGTGCCTCCAGCATGCTGGAGTAGCGGCTGTGTCCTTGTGCCCCTGTTATACCGGAGTTATGAAATATCAAATTAGGCATTTTCAGTTACACTGTCTCCATAGCACCACTGTGGGCATCTTCATCAGAATGCAGGGTAGCAGTACGTCCTTACCTAACTGCTTTGTCTAAGAATGCATTTGATAGGTAAATGCATATGAACATATGAAAGAGCCAGCAGAATAAGGCCATTTGGTCTGCTCATATTGCAGTGTCCAGAGCTTAAGCTTCTGACCTTGCCTCCCCCATTCTCCTATCCATTCCATCTGCCCCTACCACAACCCTTATTTCCCTCTTAAGTCTATTCTAGTCTCTCCTGAAGCTGCTTCACCGTCTTCATCAAGACCACCTCTTCCGTTAGCGCATTCCTACTGGCCACCGCCCGCTCTGTGAAGAAATGCTCCCTAGCCTCCCTCCTAAACCTGTCCCTCCTCCAACTTAAGACTGTGTCCCCTCATGTTATGGCTGCCTCTTAGCTTAAAGAGACCCTCCTTATCCATTCTATTTATCCTTTTCTGGTGCCTGAAGATCTTACTTCGAGAGGGTTCCTGCAGTAGGCCATCACAGATAGGACTGCGTCCCCTGGTGTCAGGACTGCACGGCAACCTTTTCCAGGAATTCCTGGCATGGGACTGCCCGCCACACATCACGTGATGGACATCAGCATGACCCTATATAGTGGGCAGTCCCCATGCCCACCCTCCAGTTCTTTCCCGCTGTCTACCTACACATAGTACCTCGCAGTTACACTTGCTCAGTCGATCACCATTTTTCACCCATTTTTTTGCTTTAACCTGATGATGAATCATCTCTTTCTGGGGGAGATTCCTTGGAGGATTCTTCGGACGGACATTCCTCCATGGCTAAAGGGAAGCATTCTCCTAAGTCCCCTCAGGAGGATCCTTCATTCACTGAATTATTGCGTATTATCCAGCAGTCTAATGGCTGGAATACAGAGGAGCAGGCTCCTATGAGGAAGCACCTTGCTGAGCATTTAGATCTTGAGATGGCTTCTCCTATCCTTGTCCCCCCCCCCCGTGGATAACCCCTCACGAAGACCTCACCAGTACCATCTAGCAGCTGCCACATTCCATTCCGGCTGTCCCTAAGAAGGCAGACCAGATCTACCGTGCTCCAGAGGGTGTTTCCTTCTTGGACTCCCACCCCAAAGCCGATTCAATTGTTATTGCTGCAGCCATGATCACTTGGCCACTCCCAAACACATGAGTACCTCTCCCCCAGGCAAGGAATCTCAGCAGCTGGACCACTATGGCAAAAAAGTTTATTCTTCCGCTACGTGCGCTCTTCGTGCCCTCAGCTACGTAGTGCACATGGTCTCATTCCAAAAAGCAACTGTGGCCAAATTTTAGTCCTGTATCCAAGCCATGGAATGTTTGAAACTCAAGGAGGAGTTGGTTAAAGACCTATGCTTGTCTAAAATATCGTGTTGACATGCACTTAGGGCAACATATGACACTGTGGACATGGTAGCCTGCTCATCCGCCATGGCAGTGTCCCTTAGATGACATGCTTGGCTTCGGATTTCTGGCCTCAATAACGATATCCAGGCTGTGATCCAGGATGCCCCTTTTAGGGGCTTGGTCATTTTTGGAGGGAACACCAAATATATTATCACAGGCCTTCAGGAGAGTGGCCAGGCCCTGAGGTCCGTGAGGTCCATGTACCTACCGATCGGGATTTCAGAAAAAACAGCCCTTTCAGAGACAGACCAAAAGGCAGGGTAAACAGCCCTTCGCTAAGCGACAGGGAAAAAGAAAGTAAATGGGCCCCACCTTTTCATCCCCCCACCTCAAAATCTCAGCAAGGGTCCGAGGGACCCCTTCCCCCTCGAACTTCCGCTTCCTGACTGGCTACCCCTTCCCCTGCTTGCAGGCAAGGAGCTGGTGGGAGGAAGGTTCACCCTCCATGCACAGGAGTGGAGGGACGTGACCTCAGACGCATGGGTACTGCAGCTCGATTCAAAAGGGCACACCTTGGAGTTTCCTCTAGATTCCCCTCCAAGTCGCTTGTCTTACTCACCACACCAGGTCCCTCTAGTCGAGGAGGAAATCAGGTCTGTAAGTCAGAAGGCAGCCGTAGAGCTAGTCCCTCTGCACCAATGGGGGAAGGGATTTTACTCCCACTTTTTTCTGGTTCCAAGAAAGACGGGCGGCCTCAGACCCATCTTAGATCTCAGCAGTCTAAACCTTTATGTGGAGTACAAAAGGTTTTGCATGCTGACACTGCAGGGCCTCCTGCCTCTTCTGCAGAAAGACCATTGGCTTTATGCATTGGACATGCAGGATGCTTACCTGCATATTCCGGTGTTCCAGGACCACCGCCACTTCCTGCATTTCTGTTTCCAAGGGGAGCACTCCCAGTTTACAGCCCTCCCCTTTGGCCTTTCCTCGGCACCTTGGGTTTTTGCCAAGTGCCTTGTGGTTGTGGCAGTGGCCTTGCGCTGTCCGGGGATAGCAGTTTTCCCTTACCTGTATGACTGGCTTTTGATGTCCCCATCCAGGGACAGTCATCTGGAAGCCCTCTCGTGCACGTTGGACCTTTTTTCTCACCCGGGTGTCGCAGTTAACTTCCCCAAGTTGACTCTTACCCTTCCAGAATCTTCAGTTCATTAGGGGCTATCTTTGATATGGTCCAGTGCAAAGCCTTCCTCCCCCTGGACAGGGCAGAGGCCATTTGAGAGCAGGTCAGCTTGCTGATCTCTTCCAGATACCTTCTGGCCTCCATCTCCACAGTCCCATTTGCCAGGTTGCATATGAGGATCACCCAGTGGACCTTGTGTGTCCAATGGGATCAGCGCCTGGATGACCTGGACCATCCGGTTCTAGTCTACAGTGCGATCAAGAAGGATCTTCTTTGGCGGTTAGATCCTTTGAATCTTTCGCGGGGCCTTCCACTCAGAAGTTCCCCACCGCTTTGGACTCTCACCACAGATGCATCCTGTCTTGGGTAGGGGGCCCACCTGGAAGACTACCGGACTCATGGTTCATGGTCACAGCTGGAGATGGCACTCCACATCAGTATTCTGGAGATAAGGGCAGTTCTTTATGCCCTCCAGGCCTTTCAGTCCATTCTGTCTATTGGAACACTGCTGATCCAGATGGAAAATAGGTCTGTAGTGTGGTACATCAACAAACAGGGAGGCACTCGTCGTACCCCCTATGCAGGGAGGCGATGCGGGTGTGGATTTTTGCAATTCAGCACGGGGTGTTCCTAACTGCCTTGCACATTCCAGGGGGTCAAAATGTCCTAGCAGACAACCTCAATCGGACCGCTGCCCTCACTCATGAATGAGAACTCAGTCAGGAAGTAGCAGATTCAATCTTTCAGATATGAGTTCGCCCAAACCTAGATCTGTTCACCTCCCCATTCAACGCAAAGCTTCCCAGCTTTTGCTCGCTCGTTCCAGAGCCTGGTGCTTTCTGGCATGATGTGTTGTCACTTTGTTGGACAGGGAGGTTCTTGTATGCCTTCCCTCCCTTTCCCATTCTGCAGAGAGTTCTTCTAAAACTCCAGGCAGAGGGAGCCCAGACGATCCTAATTGCTCCCCTCTAGCCGAGGCAAATCTGGTTTCTGCTCCTGCAACAGCTCTCAGCGGAACCCCCATTTCCTCTTCCTCTCAGACATGACCTGTTGACCCAGGATCAAGGTAGGTTAGTGCATCCCAGGCTCAGGACCCTGCATCTTCATGCGTGGCTTCTGCAGACCCTGCGTGGCCCTGCGGCGGCTTTTTAAGCAGCGGGACAACCTGTGGCACCTTGCTGTTGCAACTGGCCGTCCAGCAGACAGGCAGACCTATGCTGCGGCTCGTAACCGGTGCACCTGGGCTATCCGCAAGGCAAAGGCAGAGTACTATCAAGCCTCCCTTTCCTCCTCTTGGGGAACCCTAGGTCCTTCTGGGAAAATGTCAAGCAGCTGAATGGTCACTCCTGGTCCCCTCTCCCTCACTTCTTAACATCAATGGTACTGTCTCCTCTGATCCAGCCCTCATTGCCTCCTCAATAACTCCTTTACGATCTTAGCTCAGGTGCTCCTAGTAACTTCTTTAGTCCTCCACCCCCTAGTTCTGCTCCACCCATCACACTCCCTTGTTCCACGTCGTTGTGTGACCATTAAAGCTCAGGCCACACCTGCTAAAAGCCTTAAAGGTAACACCATGGTAATGACTCCTAGATCCCTGCCTCCTACGTCAGGTCCTGGACCAGGTCATCTCGCCCATCACATGCATCTTTAACAAATCCCTCTGCCTTGGACAATTTCTGCTGTCTGGAGGTTGCTACGGTTACCCCTGTCCACAAAGGTGGCGACAGGACTTTTCCGGGTAATTACCGACCCATCTCAATCTCCCCAAGGCCTTGGAGAATATTGTGGCCACTCAAATCTCTTAACTACCTCTCTAAGTACAATGTTCTCTGCCCTGAGCAACATGGGTTCAAAGCCGGTCATAGTACCAATACAGCACTTCTGGAGTTCGCCAACTTCCTCCACACCTCCTTGGACTCTGGTGCCCTGGCTGGCGTGGTATTCATTGACCTATCTAAAGCTTTTGATACCACATCACACCCACTCCTGTTAACCACCCTCGACCACATAGGTTTTGCCACTGGTCCAGTCTCCTGGTGCGCTAGCTACAGTATCTCTCAGCCCGCTCTCAATGTGTGAAAGTTAGTGGAACTCTCTCCAGCACCTGCCCTATTCGCTCTGGAGTCCCCCAGGGCTCTATTCTTGGACCCATACTCTTCTCCCTCTTCCTCAACTCACTACCCAGCAAATGTGCGGGTAAGATCCTGCTCTATGCTGATGATGCAGTACTCATTGCCTCTGATAGTAACCCTATGTCGCTTCAGAGCTCTCTCCAACTTGCCTATGATTCCGCTGAAACCTGGTTCACTGAGCACCGACTCACAGTCAACCTAAAGAAAACAAAAACAATGCTCTTCTCCCACCCCCAAAATAAGTTCAGCAAATTTCCCCTCACTGTCCATTCCGCCCTCAATATCCCCATTGAACCTGTGCAGTCCTATAAATATCTTGGAATAATCTTTGACCCTGCCCTCTCTTTCCATGGCCATATTTCCTCCTTGAGCTCTGCTGCCAACTCGCGGCTGGGCATTCTCTACCGGCACAAAAAATGCCTCCCTTCGGATGCCCTCCACCTGACTGTCACCTCCTCGGTCATATCTCTCATCGACTACGGCCTTACGGTCTATGGGTCAGCTGATCAGACAGCCCTGAGCAAAGTTCGCCTTATACTTAACAAAGCCTGCAGACTTATAACCTGTGCACCCAGACTTACACACACGTCTGCTGTACCCCTTGGCCAACCTACTCACCCTGGATGAGCAGCTCGTGTATCAAACCTGCATGCTCACCTTTAAAGCCCTACATGGCCTATCTCCTACTGGCCTATCGGACGCTATCCACTGAGCTACACCGACTGTGAAACCCGCAGCTCATCCAAAACAACTCTGGTTATACCAAGAGCTAGGACCTCACAAGGCCAAAGGGCGTTCCCTCACAGAGCACCTACCTGGTATAACTCCCTCCCTGTCTGTATCTCTGACTCCCCATCATTAGCAAGTTTTAAACTCAGCCTCAGAAACCACCTGCTCATCTCACGCAGATGCTGCTGCCGCTAATAAAAAAAAAAAATTATTACCCGCACAATGCTGCTGAGCTGCCTCCCCCCTTGCTTCCACCTCCTCCTCTACCACCCGTCATCCCTGGCCTTCCCCTCCTCTCTGCTCCTCCAGTCCGCTCCCCTCTTCCTTCTTCCTCTCCTACCTACACCCTCCCTACCCTAATTTTGAACTTTAACTTATCTACTATCATATGTATTGGAACCTACTGTAACCCTGAATGATAACTCACTCTTAAACTGTTATTATCTGTTGTCTCTTGTGCTGCTGTCTGTCCTCTATGTGACGAGGTACCTTTGTAAATGAGCTCCTAGCTCAAAGGTTGTTAAACTGATGTTTAAATAAATAAATAAATAAATTAAGTCTAGCTTTGGGGTCTCCCATAGGGTCGCTCAGGTCCTGGTAGAGGCCAGAAAACCCTATACCAGATTGACCTATGCTATGAAATGGAAGCGTTTTTCCATTTGGGTGGCAACTAATGGCTGGGACCCCTTTACGTGCTCGGCTCCACAGATTATGGAGTATCTGCTGCACCTTTCTGATTCTGGTCTTCTTACTCATCCCTCAAGGTTTACCTGTTGGCCATTTTGGCCTATCATGTTTTGGTAGGGGGGAAACCTGTGGCACAGCTGGAGATCTTGAAAACCTTTCTGAAATGGATTCTCCACCTGAAACCTCCCATCCGTAACTCCACCCCACCTTGGGATTTGAATTTTGTGTTGGAGAAGCTTACACTTCCTCCTTTTGAACCAGCGATGAGCTGTGATATGCGCTACCTCTCTTGGAAGGTGCTGTTTTTGGTTGCCATTACTTCTGCTCATGGAATTTCCGATCTTCAGGCCCTGATGTGTAAGGAGCCTTGTTTAATTTTTCATAAGGACCGGGCAGTCTTATGTACAAATCTTAAGTTTCTTCCCAGTGTGGTTTCTGAGTTCACCCTTAATCAGACAGTTGAACTCCCAGTTTACTACCCTACCCATTCAAACAAAGGTGAGGGTCTTCTTCATACACTGGACGTACATAGAATTCTGAGATGCTACGTCCACCACACCTAAGACTCCAGAAAGTCTGATCAGCTTTTTGTCTCCTTTGCCCCTAGGTCCTCGGGTTCAGCTGTATCTAAGCAGTGCCTATCCAAATGGCTCACCAACTGCATTCGCTTCTGTTATCAGAAGTATGACAAACCTCTACCGGGGGAGGTCAGAGGTCATTCTACCAGCGGTATGGCTGTGTCCACAGCCTTTTTGAGAAATGTTTCTGCAGCAGAGATTTGTGCAGCAGGTCCCCGGAGTTCAGTCCACACCTTCACGAAGCATTACAGTCTTGACATTGCATCTAGGCGTTGGGCCAGGTTTGGCCTTGCCGTTCTGCAGGGCCTACTGTCCTAAGGCCGGTCCTGTTCTGTCCTTTTAGTTGCTCTTCCTCCCATGACTCTCTCAGTCTCTCTATGAGTGACTGCTTGGGATTCAGTCCTATCTGTGATGACCTACTGCAGGAAAGCTCTCGAAGTCAGATAGTACAGTTATGTAAGAACTTACTGTAACAGTAGATCTTCGAGAGAGGTTTCTGCAGAAGGTCACATTTTCCCTCGTTCCCCCAGTTTTTGCATTCTTTCAGCCTTTTCTGAAATGGGCTCCAGGATTCATCCTTTCTCCTGTCTCTTCCTACTTGGATCTCCGGCGGGAGAACTGGAGGGCGGGCGTTGGGACCGCCCACTATATAGGGTCACGCTGATGTCTGTCATGTGAAGGCTTGTGGGCGTTCCCCCGCCAGGCATTGCTGGAAAAGTTTACCGTGCGGTCCTGACGCCAGGGGGCATAGTCCTATCTGTGATGACCTACTGCAGGAATCTCTCTCGAAGATCTACTTTTACGGTAAGTTCTTACGTAACTGTACTGTCTCAAACATGTCCCCTCTCTCTCTCTCCTCTCCTCCACGGAGTATATGTTCAGGGGCTCCAATCTTTCCTCATATGCTCTACTCTGCTGGCCCGTGATCATCTTAGTTGCTGTCCTCTGGACAGATTGCAGCAGGTTAATGTCCTTTTTAAAGTGTGGGCACCAGTAATGTACTTCATACTCCAGATGTGGCCTCACCAGTGACTTGTGCAAGGGTAGTATAACCTCTTCTCGACTACTGATGATCTCCCTGGCTATGCAGCCCAACATTTTATTTGCCCTTGCTGCTGCTTTTCTGCTCTGCATGGAGTGCTTCAGGTCACTAATGATCATCACTCTCGGATCCGACTACTCCTCTGTTGCAGATACCTGGAACCCTTCCAGGCTGTACTTCATCCTGGGATTCTGGCTCCAGTGTGCATAACTTTGCATAGAAGACAGGTTGTCAAAGGCCAGAGCACCCCCCATGCTTTTTCAGATTGTCTTGTAGGTCTGGTATCCCTTTCACTGTGTTCACCCTCCCTCAGAGTTTGGTGTCATTGACTAGGCACATTTTGCTCTTAATGCCATCCCCAGTATCATTGATAAAGACATTCAACAACACCAGTCGCAGCAGCGTGCTCTGCAGGAACCCACTGGTGACCTCCCTGTTGCTAAATAACTCTCCCCCTCCACCATCTAGATCCTGTTCCTCCGCTAGTTTTCTACCCATTTGATTATCTGCTCCCCAACCCCAATAGCTGTCAGCTGCCTGATCAACCTCTTGTGGGGCACAGAGTCAAAGACCTTGCTGAAGTTCATTTAAAGGATATCCACTGTTTGGCCCCCTGTCTGTTGTTATAGTGACCCAGTCAAAGAAGTCAATCAGCTTTGTTTGACACAACCTCCCTCCCATAAATCCATGTTGCCTAGCATCCTGGAAACCATGCTTCTCTAGATACTCTACCAACTTTTCCTTAAAGGATACCTAACTGCAAACAAGCAGTTTTTCAAAACTGCAAACTCCAAAATCTGGCTTCATTGTGAGGTAAAGTAAAGGATGCTGTTTACATTTATGCTAAAACTGCATTTATGTAAGTAACATAAATGCAGTTTCATAGCTTTTGAAAAATGTAAACATCAGCCTTTCACTTACAAAAAACAGCCTTGTCTTCTCCTTAAGATGTCTGCCAACTGTGTTAAATGATGAGTTATGATGACATCATCGGAGCCAGAGCCAGAGACCAATATATAGTCCTATAGGCTAACTAGTTCTTCTTTCCCTCTTTGTTTTGAATTGTTTTACTAGAATGATCAACACCATGTGTTAACATGTGAATTATTTTTATCAGTACAGGTTAAGCTATGATTTTGTTCATTTAATTTACTTTAACTTGCTGAAAATGTTTTGCAATCTAGGTGACTTTACTTTTGGCAAACTGCAGAACAGTACAACACTTCAAATACCTGATGATCTAGTGGTTATGTGATGCCTCAAAGTTTTTTTTTTGTTAACAAGGAGAGACACACTATGCTGAAACCTTGTTTACAGATGTGGCCTGACAGCACAAGTAAGTTAAGTGACTTGCTCATGGTCACACAGCAAAGTACCGGTCTGGTCCAATTCCAAAGCTCGTGCATTCTTGTTAATCCACAAAAAAAGCTTCTCTTGTATTCTTTTTCCATGTGAACCACTTGCACCTAGCCTGGCTTCTGTTGAACAAACCACCATCCATACCTTGTCCTTAGTACTGCCTGGGGCTGCATATGAGCTTGCGGTCTCATGAAGAGAATTATCACACCTCGGACTGTAATCGTATACCTCAGAGAGTTATGCATACCTATACCAATACAGATGATCATCAGCTGTGCACTGTTAAAAAATGCCTCCCAAATCACACATGTCCACTTTTTCAGTGTTTGTTTTCAGCTCCCACGGTAAACATTGAGTGGATCACCACCCTTCTGCACAGTGAAGGCAGTATGTACAGTTCCCCTGCTGTGTTTTTGTCCCACCTCATTAATCAACAATTGGTCTTTGTCAAGGGCCAAGCAATAAGCCTCAGGACTCACCAGAAAAACTGCTGTTCATGCCCTCATAAGGGCTGTACTTACTGTGGATAACAATATTATTAGCAGGAGAGGCATACTAATGCCTTGAGTGAATCCACCAGACTTCCAGTGTCAGTCTACTCCTGTACCTGTGATCTGCAGAACCCCGCAGGACAGTTCCCTGCAAAGCTTCTCCAGTACTTTTTAGTGCCCTACTCCACAATGAGAGCTAGTTGGCTACCACCCTTCTAAATCCTGAATGATCTATACACAGCTCCCTCAATACTGTCCTGACAAACGTCAACAACCCCACCCCCCAACCTGAGGGTAATATCCCTACACTGAATTCAAGTAACACTTTAAGTACAGCCCTGCCGCTGAGTATTTGTCTTTGCTGGCTGCTCTCATCCACAGTCACTTAGTAATCATAGTGCTGGGAGCCCTACATTTCAGATCTCGCAAGTCTGCTAAACATCCCCCTTCCTGTCTTCCCCTAACCTGAATATAGCTGTACCCTGCTGGAATGGCCTCTTCAGTCCCTCTCTAGCATTTATTCTTCTCTTCTGCTCCCTACACCAAAAACTGGTGAGCTCACTACCCGTCTGCATCATGAATGTGGATAGCACAGTCACCAGTGTCATTTTTGCATATTAATAATAAACATGATCTTCTGGTAAGCCAGGCTGATAGCAGCAGGGCACAAGGGGAAACATAGGCATTCCTACCCATATAAGATCTAGTCCACCTATAATTAGGCACTATTAAATGACATGCATAATGATGTGCACACCCATCATTTAATAGTGCCTAATCAAAGGTAGCCTAGATCTTTTAAGGATAGGAAAGCTTATAATTCCCCTTGTCCCCTGCTGCTATCAGTCTGACTTACTGGAAAGATTTGTTTATTTTTGATATATCAAAAATTCTGGGGACTGTACTACCTACATTCATGATGCACAAGGGTGATGAGCTCATCAGTTTTTGGTGTGGGGAGAAATATTGAGAATGAATACGAGAAGGTGGCTGAGAAGGCCACTCCTTCAAGGTACTGCTATATTCAGGGAAGGGGGAAGACAGAAGGGGAGAAATATGAGCAGATCACTGTGAGAAATAAGATGTGGGGCTGCCAGCATCATGATTACTGCCTGACCCTATTGTCCTGGCCAACATTTCCCTTCCCATAAAACCAGTTAATGCAATTGTCCAAGGCTGTGTGTGGGTATTACTGTGTGAATTGGCTGCCACTGCACATTCAGTCACTTCACTACCAGCTTAGCATTGCTTGTAAAGCACTTTGGGATACAATGTGTGTGAAAACACTATATAAATACTGATTCTTATTCTTATTTCCCCTGGATAAAGACAAGAAGTCAAGACAAGCATATTTTTGATTTCCAAGTGTAACCCCCCTGCAAATGGGGGTTCCCAAAAGACTTCCAGGAGCTTGCTTGAATGGTCCAAGCCTGAATGGTGTTTGGCGTTTAAGCCATTTATCAGTGAGTGTTTTTAGAACCTCTGGTACTGTCTCTTTAAGAGCTGTCTGCTTGCAGACATAATTAGTTTGTATGGGGGACTGTGTGTTTCTTTGATTGAGTACCACTCGAGCTGCTGCCAATTCACTCCATTTTGCAGTCACTAGGAGTGCAAAGGGAACCTATCTGAAAGATGTAACTGTTTGCGGAAACCATTTAGAGTAATAATGAAATTACAGTTTGTCTAACCTGCTTTCTTTGCAGTCAGAACTGTGTCTGCCTAGTTCCCCATTCTGGTTTTGAACTGCTGAACTGGACCAATCAGTGTGGGGTAAGCTAGCTCTAAAATGGTGCCTTGATGAATCAGAACTTGGACTCATAATCTGAGCCAGCCACAAGAGGATTGTATGGGCAGTGACTCTGGGAGATGTAGTTTAGACTTGGCGCTTTTTGGACCAACAGGGCAGTCTATTGTGAGTGACAGCCAATCCAGTCAAGAACTGGGAGGAACTCAAAGGAAGTGCCGGTTTGTCTGTTGGAGTTTCAGTTGAGCTCTGGCAGTGAAGAAGGAAGGAGCCCTGTGCTTTTCAGTGTGCAGTTTTAGTTGGGAAGCGTGTAAGGCCCAGAGTTCCGGTCTGCAGCTTGTGTAACTGCTTGTTAGGACTGAACCGTCCTGTGAAGAGAATCAAAGGATATCTGAAGAGTAGAAACCAGGCTCACCCTGTAGAAGACTGGAGAAATTGCTGAACTGCACTCGGTCTGTCAGGAACTGAATCTGCTGTGTGTTCTCCCGGGTATTGTGCAGTAATTGCGATCGGGATAGAGAAGCAGCCTGCCTGGTATAGTACTTTCTGTTTTACCATATAAATGTGTGAAGAGGCTTGTGAACCTCAAGTGAATCCTGCTGCCATTAAAGGACTTTTGCCTGTTGCAGTTTGCCATATAAATGTGTGAGGAGTCTCGTGGAGCTCAACAGTAGCCCTGCTGACATTGAAGGACCCTATCTTGTTTGGAGGTCGTGAGTACCAATTCAGGGTCGCTCCCTGTTGAATTGCCACAGTGAATCCAAATGGAATCACTGTACTGCTGACTGTTTAAACTAATTTTTCTTTTCTCTGTGGGAAAGGGCCCCTACCAGCTGCCACGGTTTGGACTAGCCACTAGGGCTTGGGTACCCAGGGACAGTAACTGGTAGGGATAGGCCTGTGCACAGAGCCATGGAATAGATGAGTAAAGTGATAAGCTAATTAACCTGATTTCCCCCTGTCCTTGTTATATTCCCCCTAAATAAATCCAAGCTGCTTGTTTCAGCAAAGTTATACTGCCTGAGGTATTTGTCTATGTTAAAGTATTGTACTGTGATTGTTGCACTGTATCTTATTTTACAGGAGGTCCCAGTGCCTGAACCAGCCCTGGAGGTAAGTGTATACTGTGAAGGTAATTCTGATATATTGTGTGGGCCACTAGTGGGAAGAAAGGGGGGTTGCAGTGTCCCAGAGGGCTGTGACCAAGTAAGTTTAACTATTGCAAACCCTGACCTCTGGATGGAGGCACCCGCCATTGGATCCAGGCCCCTCAACCTGTTAGTGGCAAATCAGGCAGGGGTAGTAGTCCCTGGGATAGTGTCATCTAGGGGTTACACAAGAAAGCATGAACTCTGGCATTGGACTACACAAGAACTTTGCTACAAACAAGTGGTGAATCTATGGGGTGGTGAAGGGTGCAGCTGTACCCCCCCCCCCATTTTAAAGTACTCACTTGCTGCTGCTGCATTTCTCTTCATTGAAGAAGTCTGATTTATTGATTGTACAAATATTTACATTCAAAAATATGGATTACATTTGTAGTTTCAGTGAAAAACGTACTAGAAAAGCATAATAGCAGAAAATATAAAGGTTTCATAAAAATGTTAAAATGCATAACAAGTTTGCACACGTCCCAGCACCCATCCCCCCAATTGTAGCATCCTGGATCCTAGACCACCAGGTTATTCAAGATGTGTACTGCACTGTGGTTTGCCAAAGAGAAAGTCGGTTGGATTAAAACACAATTTCAGCATGTTAAAGTAAACAAAATGAACAGAACAATAGTCTAACGTGCGTATTGATCTAAGTAATGCACATAGGTTTGACCATTTTGGTGAAACAATTCTATACAAAGGGAAAAAAGAACTAGTTAGCACTATAGAGAGCCATGTAGCTCTCTGACTTTGCCTCTGATGATGTCATCACTTAGCACATTTGGCAGCCATTTTAAGGAGCAGGTAAGGCAGTTTTTTTTGAAATTGGAAGGCTGATTTAACATTTTTCAAATGCTTTGGAACCACATTTAGGTAACTTACATAAATGTAGTTTTAGCATTAACGAATTCAGCAGCCTTTCCTTTAGTCCTGTTTGAGGTCAGATTTTGAATAGTATGTTAAAATGTTGTTTAGGTATCCTTAAGTATAGTCTTCATGAGCTTGCACACGACTGAGGTCAGACTGACTGGTCTGTAATTCCCTGGGCCATCCTTGAGACTGCTCTTATGGAGGGGCACCACATGTGTAATTCTCCTGTCCTGCAGTACCATGTCTTACTCCAGTGAACTGTTGAACAGGCCTGCCAGTGGCCCAGCACGTTCCTCTACCAGTTCCCTCAGCACCATTGGGTGTATTCTGTCTGGGCCTGGTGATTTTCCACCTTTAGTGCAGCAGCCCTTCCCTCACTCTGTCTTCCTCTACCACCGCATCTGATCTTCTTGGGTATCTCAGTCATCAGGTAACACCATAGGAACCTTCGCTGTCAGTGACGGGGAATCCACACGAAAGATTTTCAGCAGTACAACTGGAGCCGCCAATGTCAGCAACCCTGTAAAGGGGTGGGCAGCCCTGCTCCCTCCTCAGTTCTTTCCCGCTATCAACTTGCAAGCACAGTCTCTGCAGAAGTTCATTCGCAGTGTTCGTATCTTTTTTTCGGCCTATGACTGCATTTTTCCTACTACCCTTACCTAAATCTCTTTGAGATTTTTATTTTTTTGTTTATGTCGAGAGTTAATCCTATATCTTCTCTTTTCAGTTGCTGCTGCTGCGGAAAGAAATTTTCCTCTACAGATGAACACTGTGTTTGTGTCTGCTGTCTTGGCCCGACCACGATGTCTCTGACTGTGAACTCTGCCAGAAGTTTTATCAGACAACCCACAGGCAACTCAAGAAGGCTCTCAAAAAATTCCTGATGGAACAGCAGGTAGCCAGCTCTGGGCAGGGGTCCTCTGGGGCCCCAGCGGCTGAGTGGCCCACTGGATCTTCGAGCTCTCAGGTCTCCAAGGCCTGAGATAAGTCCTCAGGGAAAAGTCACAAAAAAGATTGGAATCGTGACCGCTTCCCCCCAGCGGCCATCCCACTCCCTGTCGTCCTCTCCTTTGGGGGGGGCTCTTCATTGACGGGACTGCCACGGTGAAGAGACCAGCTGTCCAGATATCTGTTTCTACCAGGCCCATAATGACAGCATCTCCACCTGACTCTCAGGGCACCTGGCCATTGACGACAGGCTCATCATCGATGGTTCCTCCGTCGAGACCTGCCACTTCCTCTCTGAGGTATTACAGGCTCTCAGTACGGAGGGTCGTCGGCTTCTGGGCTGTCGACCCCCCCCTCCATCGATGATGACTATTGATCTGAATGAAGTACTTGTCAATTCACTAGCGTACTTGTTTAGCAATTTAGTGCCGTCAATAGGCCTTCATCGCCGGCACCGTCAATGGCGGCTTCATCTTCAACACCTGTTAGTCGACCATGGGAGACTCCCCATGGGCCACCAATGACCACTCCGATGCCAGAGCCAGACGAGGAGGTCACGGTCGAGGAGGAGTACCATTCTGATCTCATCCTCCCTTATGTCATAAAGGATGCGAGAGGAGAGTAAAAAGCACCCACTGCCAGGACTAAATAAGCATGCTGGACACATAAACACTTTAAAGTGTCAGTCCTTTATATATAACTTATGGCAAAACAGTATAAAAAGGTGACAGGCACAATGGCTATGAAGAAGCCTAGCAGACAGGCGAAATGTAAGTTTGTTCCACATAGCCACTGTAGCCATTGTGCCTGTCACCTTTTTGTACTGTTTTGCTATAAGTTATAAATAAAGGACTGACACTTTAAAGTGTTTATGCATCCAGTGTGCTTATTTTGTCCTGGCAGTGGTTCTTTTTACTCTCTTCTCTCGTATGTGCACTCACAGAGCACCACTGCATTTTTCCCGGTGCTTATTTGCTCTCAGTTCTTTGACATAGAGGATGAAGAGGAGGAGGAAGAAATCCTCATCTCTGAAAAGTCCACTGCCTCTTCAGTCAGTGAGGACTCGGTCAAGCATACTCCAAGGTCTCCTCCTGCTGCCTTCTTCAATGTCATGAAGCAATTCTCTGCCACTATGGGCTTCCAGACAGAGGAGGAGGATGCCACCAGAAAACACATGGTGAACTTCCTGGAGGTTCCTGAAGCTCCCCCTAAGACTATTCCTCCTATGCTGCCAGCCTTGAAAAATGCCATCACGGCAGCCTGGCACAAGGCAGACATGGTGCCAGCTATGCCACCTAGGACAGATGAGCTTTACAGTGCCCCTCAGGGCCATCTTTATTTTGCTGCCCAGACTGAAACTCATTCTGTGGTCATCAAGGCAGCCATGACAGGTCTAAGGCACCAGTGCACCTTAGATCCCTCCCCCCAGACAAGGAATCCTGCAGGATTGACCTCTGGGGTAAGAGAGTTTATACCTCCTCTGTTTTGGGATTAAGGATCGTAAACTATCTGTCACACATGGTTAAGTTGGCAGTATAGCCTAGAGGTTAGAGTAACGAGCTGTGAACGAGCTTGGTACATTCAGCAGACCAAACCTTGGTTTGATTCTCACAACCTCCACTTGCATACTGTGTGACTTTGAGCAAGTCACTTAACCGCATAGTGCTCCCAGGTCGCCCCTGAAAACAGGCACTTATGCCTAGTGGGCCTTACCCAGTTACCAAAAAACTAATAAAAAAAAAAAAATAAATAAAATTAAAGTTCCAGAATGCCAACTGGAAGAACAGCAAGGTGGCTGCTCAGGCCCTTCCTGATGACACCTTGAATCAGAAACTGGTCCAGTGCCTGCAAACTGCTGAGAATGTAAGTAAACACCTCCTCAGAGCACTGTATGATATGGTTGACACAGCAGCCAAGGCAGCTGCTACTGGCATATGCCTTTGTAGGCACTCATGGCTGAGGGTCTCTGGCTTTGCAGCTGATGTGCAGAACAAGGTGCTTAATGCCCCTTTCAATGGTGCCAAGCTCTTCAGCCCTGATATCCAGGACCTCATTAATGTTTTGCCTCTGGCACAGCCATTAAGTCTGTCCACTCTCTCTACCACACTCAGCCCCTTGGTAGAGGGCACTCTACTTTTCATAGACAGACCAGTAGGCCAGGCTTGGGCCCTGCACTCAGGGCAAGTGCAGAGCCCAGTCTTCCTTGCCCACCCCTCTAATACTGATGTGGCGGCCAAGAGTCCCGGACATGATGGACCAGTCTCCACAGCTGGTCCCACCTCTGCTTGACTTATTGCCAGACCCCCTTTCTCTGGTCCAGACCCAGGAGGCAGTGGTCCGAGTTCTTCCTCAGTCTGAATCAATGGAGAACGATAACTTCAGATGCTTGGATTCTGCAGACCACAGAGAGCGATCATACCTTGGAGCTTATTCAACAAACTCTGGATACCCCTCCACCGCTCTGAAACTACCCTCCAGCCCATTTAACTGTCCTCTGGGAGGAAGTACAGTCTCTTTTGGGAAGCAGGCTATCAAACTGGCGCCAAGGCGACAGAAAAAATGGGGGTTTTACTCCAGGTTTTCCTGGTCCTCAAAAAGACCGGGGATCTGAGGCCCATCTTGGACCTCAAGGACCTCAGTCTCTTTGTCCAGTACAAAAAGTTCTGGATGGTGACTTTGCCAGGCATCGTGTCCCTCCTCAAGACCTGGGGCTGGCTCTGTTTACTGGACATGCAGGACGCTTACCTGCACATTTCGGTCTTCCTTCCTCACTGGAAGTTTCTTTGCTTTGCCTTTCAGGGTGACCATTACCAGTTCAAAGTGCTGCCCTTTGGCTTATCCTCTGCACTGCGAGTCTTTACCAAGTGCTTAGCAGGGATCGCAGCAGCTCTCAGAAGAGAGGGACTGATGCCGGCCTGGTGGTGCTGAGGGTTGAGGCGCTGGACGCCACACCTCGTGGCATGCCGACGACCCGGATTCAGGAGCGGACTCTGGCTGTCAGGGGTCAGCAGTGGAGAGGGAGAATCAAGCGTCCCGTGACAGCTCTCCTCCCTCTGGGGTGGGAAGGGAGTCCATGTCGCTCTGCAGCGGCAACTGACGGAAGCCGGGGCACTGCTTGTAGCAGTGCACAGTTGAAGGTTGGAGTGCGGCAGGCGTCGGTACATTGTGCACTGATTCCATTGCATGTCTGGCTCCAAGGGGGAGAAAAGCCAGGCGGAAAATTGTGGGGCGGTCGTGCCGGCTGATGGCCATGCACCACACCCTGGATATAAGAGGTGCGCTCCCCAGGTATCAGGATCCAGGTGCCCTGGGGGGGAGGGGACTCTGCATGCTGGCCTGAGTGGAGGAGAGTGTGTCGCTGGCCACACCGGGTCCGGGGGTGCAGGTGCCAGTGGCCGGTCGACTTGCCGCCCGCTCCGCAGAGGTAGAAGAAAAAAGAATATTGTGATAAAAAAGAAGAAAGGGACTGTATGTCTTTCCTTATCTGGATGATTGGCTTCTCAAGGCCTCATCCAGCAAACAACTTTTGCTGACTCTCAAGTGCACTGTCCTGCTCTGCCATTCTCTGGCCATACAGTCAACTTGTCCAAGTCCATTTTAGTACCGTCCCAAAGACTGCTATACATCAGGGCAGTTCTGGACTCCAAACAGGGGAAGGCCTTCTTGTCCCAGAACAGGGCGGAATACCTTATGGCTCAGGTTCAGGAAGTCACTCAGAGTTGGTACATTCCTCCCAGACTGTACCTCAGGCTAACAGGTCTAATGGCTGTGGCCATTCCCACCATTCCCTTGGCAAGACTTCACATGGGCACCCTTCAGTGGACCCTCGGAGTACAATGGGACCAGCGTATGGATGAGTTAGAACAACAGGTCCTGGTCTCCCCACCAGTTCACAAGGTAATGCAGTGCTGGATGGATTACTCAAATCTTCTTCAAGGGTTTCCTTTCCTGATTTATTCCCGCATCAGATCCTAACCATGGATGCTTTATGGTCTAGGCTGGGGAGCACACCTGGGTCCCTTTCAAACCCAGGGTTCTTAGTCCCAGTGGGTATCCTCCCTGCATATCAATGTCCTGGTGATGAGAGAGGTGCTGTTTGTCATGCAGGCTGTTCAGAAGCATCTTTCTCCATGCCAACTGCTGGTGCAGTCAGGCGGAATGAGTGTAGTCTACTACATCAACAAGTAGGGTGGAACTCGCTCATACCCGCTTTGCAGGGAGGCCGTAAGAGTGTGGTATTGGGCAGTGTGGAGCACAGTCTGGCACTCTCTGCAGTCCACATGCCAGGTGTCCTAAACACCCTGGCAGACAGTCTCAGCAGGATGCAGTCTAGAATGCTCAAATGGGAACTTTTCTCATCCGTAGCAGATCATCGATTCGACAGATGGGGTCATCCAGTGTTGGACCTTTTTGTGTCCCAACTCAGTGCAAAACTTACCAATTTCTGATCGCTAGATCCAGGGCCTAGAGTTTTCTGGTGAGATGCGTTGTCCCTCTCTTGAAGCAGGAGATTTCTGTACACAATCCCTCCATTTCCACTGATACAAAGGGTGTTGATCAAGCTGCAAATGGAGGGGGCCAGCATGATCTTGGTTGCTCCATTCTGGCTTCGCCAGATATGGTTTTCTCTGCTTCAGCAGCTGGCAGAGGAAACTCCAGTCCCTCTGCCCCTTTGCAGGAATCTGATGACTCGGGATCAGGGAGCGCTGGTCCATCCCAACCTCAGGTCCCTTCATCTGCATGCATGGCTCCTGAGGTCATAACCATTACCAGGTTTGAGGTCTTTAACAGGGTGGTGGATGCGCTGGTGGACACTTGCAGGCCTTCTACCTGTGCCACTTGTGTCATGAAGTGGAAGTGGTTTGCCATCAGGGCCGCCAAACATTCCCTAGACCCTTTCACCTTTTCTGTAAATCATGTCCTGGACTATCTTGATTTCTTTATTTGACTCAGGCCTCCAGTATTCCTCCCTCAAGGTCCACCTTTCAGCTATTTCTGCCTTTCGTGGGCCCATGGATGACCGCACAATTGCTCAGCTGGATGTTTCCCATACCTTCCTTAGGGGTGTCCTGCATCTGAAACCTCGAATCCATTGCCCTGTCCCGGCTTGGGACTTACATTTTATTTTGGAAAAGTTGACCCTGTCTCTTCTTGAGCCAGTTGCAACTTGCAATTTGTGCTTTCTCTCTTGGAAAGCACTCTTTTACTAGCAGTTACTTCTGTTCAAAGAATTTCAGAGCTTCAAGACCCCTGAGGTGAGGAGCCTTATTTGGTTTTTCACAAAGATAGGGTATCTTTGCGTACTAATCCTACATTTCTCCATAAGGTGGTCTCTGAGTTCACAATCAGTCTATCCACCTTCCTGTTTATTTTCCTGTGTGTGCCAATCCAGGGGAAGCACTGCTCCATATATTAGATGTGCGCAAAACTTTGAAATATTATCTGCTTCAGGCTAAGGAGTCCAAAAAGTATAAGCAGTTGTTTGTTCCCTTGCCCCAGGTAGAGAGGGTGCTTCAATTTCTAAGCAATGTTTATCCAAATGTTTGGCAAATTGCATTGTGTTCTGCTACAACAAGTACGGAAAGGAACTGCCTAGTACTGTCAAAGCTCATTCCACCAGAGGCATGGCTACCTTGGTGGCTTGTTTCAAAGGGGTCTCAGCCGCTGATATTTGTGCTGCTGCCACCTAGAGTACAGTCCACACTTTCAACAAGCATTACAGACTAGACATTGCATCAAGAGCCCATGCAGGATTTGACAGGGACGTGCTTCAGGGACTCCTGTCTTACGTTTATGAAGATCTAGCTTCCCAGACTGTCTGCTTTGTCTTGTCACTGCTTGGTACTCATTCCTACGGTGCAACCTGATGACTGAGATACCCCCGAAGAAGACAGAACAGTTACGTAAGAACTTACCGTAACAGTAAATCTTTGAGGGAATCTCAGTCATCAGGTCTGATTTCCCTCCCACCATGCCCCTTCTTGAGGCTCCAGTTTTTGACCAGACTACCTACTGTGTCCATATGTTTCTTTAGAGATGGGTCCCTCTATCTCTCCTTAGTTCCCCAGGGTGTGAGCCTTGCTCCCTTCATCTGTAGAGGGAAAGAACTGAGGAGGGAGTGGGCCGCTCACACCTATATAGGGTTGCTGACATCGACGGCGTGGGTGGCCCCAGTTGTACTGCTGAAAATCTTCCATGTGGATTCCCCTTCACTGATACTAAAGGTTCCTACAGTGCAACCTAATGACTGAGATGTCCTCGAAGATCTACTGTTACGGTAAGTTCTTACATAACTATTCTTTCTTCCCTTCCCCCTACTCCTCTTTTCCCCATGTGGGCACCAGTCCATCTTTGTCCCTGGTGGAGATGGAACAGAAGTATTCATTCATTACCTCTGCTATTCCCCGCTTCTCCTCCACCCACTCATCCCCTTTCTGAAGCCTAACAATTCCATCCTTCTTGTCCCTTTTCTCATTTATGTAGTGAAAAAAGGTTCTATGTCATGTCAGCTACTGCAGAATGACAACTACCATAACAGCGAGTATACATCGCCAAAAACCAGAAATGGCGATGTACACTACACTAACTAAAAGGGCAGCTCAAGGGGTGCATTTCAGGAAGGGGAGAAGCAAGTTGAGAGGAGGAGAACGTTGGAGGGGCAATCTGCGTGGTGGGGGACAATGTCGGAAAAAGCAGGACTTCATCAAGAATTTTTAAAAATTACACAACCCCAAACAAAATAAAAAAAAAATGTATGAACCCGCGTCCACCAGCATCACAGGCGGTGACTGTAGCCACCACACTAGACAAGCAGCTTGGAACTGCCTCCCCTTAACAATCCCTATAACCTTATCTAGCTAACCCTGACTTGCTTTTTTTTTTACTTTCTGTTTATGCCCCCTCCTACTCCACACCTGCTCCTCTCATCAGGCCAACCAGTGTGACCACTCAGGTTGTGCTGGAGGACGGGAGACTTTCCACTCCCACAAGTGCCCACCCCTATCTAACTTCAAGCACTCAGATTGCCCCCTGAGTGGGGTGGAGGAGTCCCAATTTACCCTCCTTACCTCAGGTGGAGCAGACACTCTGTGGAGCTTATATCCTGATCTCTCTGGTCACCGGCTCTGGGACCTGTCTTCAGGAGCCGATATGGGGCTTTTCTCATTTTTCTGGTGCCACCCCTGCAGATGCCAGCATGCAGGGAGGGACCAAGGAGATGAAGGCACGCTGAGCTATTCCTTCACTCCGGACCCTCCGTCAATGTCTGCCCCTCCCTCAGACTACTGCTCCCGCAGCTGCACCTCCACCTGTGGTCACCCAGGTGGCGGAATAGCAGCGGGGAATGCTGCCCTTCCCCCTCTGGGTGCTCGATCCTCTCCCCCCCACCCCCGTCTGGCCCTCCAGCAGCCCAGGTTCACTACTGAACCCGGGTTGCTGGCGTCACAAGTGGTAACACTACTGCAGCGCCAGCAGGCCAGCTTGACTCACTGTTTAAATTAATATTTACTCACTATTCCATCACCCTCACTATTCTTTCAACGTCGCTATCCCCACAGGCGCTCAAACTGAACTGCTCAATTTGAGTTGCTCAGATTGAGTCGCCCATAACACAGGATACCGTGAAAAAAGGCAGTCTCTCCCTTCTTAAATCCCTCAACTCTCTGCAGTTCCTTCTGAGCCTTAGCCTGCTGGACTACCTTACTTGCCTCACTAGCCATCTTTAGGTAATTCTCCCAATCCTCCTCTCCCTTGGTCTTTCTGAATTTCCTGTAGTCTAACCTCCTGTCCCTTACTGCCTGGACGACCTCAGTACTGGACCAGCTGGGTGCTTTGGCCCTTGAGTTCTTTCCCTTGAGTCTAATGCACTCCTCTGAGGCAACCATTATTCCATCCTTAATAATAGACCACCTTTGGTCCAGCCCCTACATCTGCTCTGATGCCCACCAGGTGCCTCCTTAGCACTTCGCTCATCTTCATGGAGTCTACCCTCCTAAAATCCAGGATTTTGGTCTTAGTGGGGATGTTTTCCCTGCCAATATCCAACTGGAACCACAGCTTGCAATGGTCACTTCCTCCCAGGGGCTTCTCAACCATTATTTCTTGTATGCGCTCCCCATTTGTGAGCATTAGATCAAGGATTGGCCCCTCCCTGGTGGATTCTGTGATGCCCTGAGTTAGGAACCTACTCTGCAACCTTCTAGGATCACCTGACTCCTGGCACATGTTGTGGACGGTACACTTCAGTCTAACTTGAGCAGGCTGAAGTTTCCCATTATTACTAACTCTCATTTTCCTTCAGCTTTCAATATTTGTGAACTCAATTCTCTGGCCATTTCCTCTTCCTGGTTGGGTGGTCTGTAAACCACCCCCAACCTCACTTTTCTCCCTGTTTTGGACTGTAACTGAACCCACAATGCTTCTGCCCTCCCCTCCTCTGATTCCTCCCTTGTGCATGTTATACCCTCCCTGATATAAAGCACTACCTTTCCCTTCTCTACTGCTCTACCCCTCTTGCATAGTTTGTATCCAGGGATCGAGAGGTCCCAGTCATGATTTGGTGTGACCCAATTCTCAGTGGCTGCCGGTGTGTCCACCCCCTCCTTCTGGTAATAGCCCCAGCAGGTCATCCATCTTGTTTCCAAGACAGGCTGCTTTCTCCTACCATTTTCCTAAAATTTGGAACGCCCTTCCCTTAGATATGCGCTCTGCCTTGTCCACTCATTCATTATCCTTTCTTCACAATTACATTTCTGCATCCTGCAACTGCACCTGACCTGCTCCCCAATATCCCCCGCCAACCCTGATTCTCTGTCAGTAAACCAAGTCTCCTCACCTACTGTGTCTCTGCTAGGGTCAGGCCACCAAACTCAAATATAAGTCCAATATTGTATTTCTAACTTATTTATCTTCTGCTCGTCTCAAGCTGGTCATAGCTATAATTTATTTCAGAGTTACATCATTGTATTATTTTGATTGATTGTATTATTTCTATTTTGTTGTATCTTGGTTTTATATATACACCAATTGTATTTTCCCATTCCCCCCTCCTTCCAGGACGCATCTGGAAACGAGCTATTGTAGCTCAGTATCCCTTCCCTGGTGAAACTTTTTGAAATAAATAAATAAAACTTTGTGAATTCAGAGACACCACCTTCCTCCTGGAATCTGAGCTTTTTCCCCCTTCTCTCTTGTTTTTTTCTCATTTTTTCCCTCTGTGTGCTCCTCCCCCACTCCTGATTGCTAACTACTCCACTACCCTTCCACCTCCACCCACTAGACCCCTTCTACTGGTATTGGGGGAGGTCTGTTGATGTCCTCCTCCCGGAGGCTTTGAGCCTGCAGTCCCACTGGCACCCCCTCTCTGTAGTTTTAATTAAGTTTATGAGTTATGTACCCCCTCAGTTTGTCCCTGAGAACCCTCGCGCCCTCCCCATTAAGGTGTAGCCTGTCTAGTGCAAAAAAGTTTTAGTTGGCCAGGTCTCCTCCCAGTCCTCAGTACAGATGAACCCTTTTCCCAGTACCATTTCTTCAGCCAGTCACTACATTCCTCTTCCCTTTTCTTCCTGACTGTGCTGACTCTTGGCACTGGTAACACCTCTGAGAAACCCAGCGATTTTGGTCCCTCCCTGTAGGTCCTCCCAAATGCCCTGAATCTACCTTGCATGACCTCCGCCTCCTACCTTGCTAGGTTGTTGGTAGTCATTGTATAACTACATTTGGTGTCCCTCCAAGCCCCCTTACTGTTTTTCTCAGTCTTGGGCATACCGTCCCCAGTGTCATCCCAGGCATTTTTTTTTTTAATTTATTTGTTAACTGGATAGGTACATTGATCCCAGGGACCATTTTCAAGTATGACCCAGGCCATAAAGATGGCACTTAAAGTATGACAAAAGAGGCAACATGATATGAGCAATTAGAACATACAGTGTGGGAGAGAGCAAATACATAAAATACTGTACACAATGGTCCAGGGGAACTTTAAGTGGTACAGGCATATACAGTACATGAGAATATAAATGCCCAGTAGTTCCACAAAACAGGCTAAGAATAATTAGGTGCATCATTTACAAGGTTCGACAAGCAGTTAATTAGGTGCATCATTTACAAGGTTCGACAAATAATTACAGTAGCACTTAGGCAAGGATGTAGATGCAATACAGTTATCAAACAATGGACTGTAACACAGTAGGATATTGGACCTTGGCTTGGGTCATGAGGTGCATTTGCAGGCTGAGGTAGACAGCAATATGTTTTTCAGATAGGTTTGGAATGCGAGTAGAAGGTCTAATGAGAGACATAGGGTTGGAAGGCTGTTCCAGAGCTTTGGAGCCGCTACAGAGAAGGCTCTGTGTCCCATGTCTGTGGAGATCTGGGGGTAGTTAGGTTATGACAGGAGGACCTCAGTTCCCTTGTGCCATGTTTAATGGAGAGAAGTTTGGTTAAGGAGGAATGGGCACTGTTGTTCAGAGCTTTGTAGATAAGGGTCCTCATAAGGAGGTCCCAGCGGGCCTGGGGGGAGAGCCACTTGAGGGTTGCGTATAAGGAGCAGTGATGGGTGTTGAGCGGGGCTAACAGGACAAATTAACAGATGCTATTGTAAGCAGTTTTGAGGCAGGCAAGTTGTCGAGACAAGGTTTGGGAAGTGATGGGGGGGCAGTAATCCAGCAGTAGTAGGAGCATGCCCCGCCCAATGGTAAGGTGTACTTTAGGGGGTCATGAGATGTTGCAGGCAATAACAGGAACCCAGTTGTTGGTTAACTCACTTTATTATCAGTTCAATATGATCTTGGAATGTTAGGGGGGGGTCCAGGATGACACCTGAATACTTATAGGTGAGACTTGTTCAAGGGGGGATCTTTCTGGGATCTGGATGCTGAGGAAGTTGGTTTGGCTTCCATTGCATTTTGCAAGTTTGTGCAAGATCCCAAAAAGCATTGTCTTAGTGTTTTTGGGTGTTAACAAGAAGTCTGTTAGCTGCAAACCAGTTGTGAGTTGACTTAAAATCATTGGAGAGGAAGAGGGATAATTGTTGTTGACTGTGGTCACTTCTTTTTTTGTTAGTTGTTTAATCAGGAGTAGCACACTAAGCTGAAAGGATTTTTGCAGGTGCAACCTGGGAGCACAGGGAAGTTAAGTGACTTGCTCAGGGACACACAGTATGTAACTGGAAGCTGTGGGATTCAAACCCAGGTCTGGTCTGCTGAATGTCACCAGATTTGCAGCTCAGAGCCTTAAACCACTGTGCTATACTGCCTCCTGAATTTCTATAAATAAGATTGTCCGTGTACATTGTCTTATGCCATTCTGGATGGTTGCCTCGAAGATTGTAAACAAACAGTAAGAACAGAGTGGGACCTAATATGGACCCTTGTGGGACATCACTGTGCACCTCCAGAGAACTGGATGCTACCCCTCCAGTGCAAACCATGTGGGATGTGTTGGTGAGGTAAATTCTAAACCAGTCAGTGGTGCCTGGTGAAAAACCATAGGAGGTGAGTTTATACAGGAGGAAATCAAGGTCGAATGCCTTAGAGAGAGATCGATGAATATCACTCCTGTGAGCTTACCCTCATCTGCTGCTGTTAGAACGTGGTCCAAGAAGCAAGCTAGCGCCATGGTGGTACTGAAGCCCTTGGGAAAACCACGTTGATTAGGGATAGTATGCTGTATTTGGATATGTATTCAGACATTTGCAAAAAGACAATTTTTGCCAGGATTTTGCTCAGCTGGGAGAGAATGCTTGCAAACCACCTTCCTTCTTGCATTTGGGTCCTACTTCCTTCACCAGTGAATACCCTTAATTATGGAGTCCCCTAGAATTACCATCCTTCCATCCCCTCCATCCATGTTTCCCTTCTTTCCTTTCTCAACTGCCATATGAGCTGCTCCCTCACCTAACTGCCCCCCCACCCTGGTTGACTATGTGTCGTATCCACTACTTCCCCCCCAGCTGTTTCTCCATTCCCCTCTGTGCCCTTCCCTTTCTGGGTAGTCATGCTTGCTTTTACTTTTCTCTCTGTTCTTCTCTTTCTCTCTCCTTTCCCTCTCCCCTATCCTCTGCTCCATTTTTTCTGCTTCTTCTTCCCTGCCACTTTGACTAGTTCCCCATCCTTCTACCCTTGACTTGACAACCCAACCTCCTACCCCACCTCCTGATGCCCCTTCCCCCATACCAGGCAATGGTTCAAATCTATTCATTAAAGGCTTCCCTTCAAGAGTTCCCATTCCAGCTTCAACCCTAATAGTCCCATCCCTTCTCTCTACCGCTTGCCATTCCTCCACCCTGGGTCCCCTGGTCCTCTGAGGAAGAGGTACCCGTGGATATTGGGTGATCCTTCCTGCTCCCATCCCCTGCCCGATAGCCTCGCTCCCCTGGGCATCCCCCTCCCATCTGCCTTTCTGTTTGCTCCATGATGCCCAACTGCCATCTGAGCTGTCTTACTTGTGCCCTTAGCTGCTTCAGGCTCCTGCACACTAGACAACCTCTTGCACACTGGACAGCCCACTGTACTCCACATTGTCCCCAGGAAAACTGCTGCCCCACAAGTTTTATAACATACTGTACTCCTCTCACTATCTTGATGCCTGTACATACTCCTGTTTCCCCACATCCTCCTAGCCACAGCTTCTCCTAGCCTCCAGATATGTATCTCTGTATGTATCTCTGTATGTAAGAAAGGAATATGTGTGCCTCATGGGCAAGCTCAGAAGCCTGCTAATCACTGAGTCTCCCATAGCTCAGGGGTTAGAGTACTAGCACGGACTGCTAGGGGCCTGGGTTCAAGTCCTAGTGGGAGTCGCACTTTTCCTTTCACATTTCCATCATCATGATTTGAAATTGCCTCACAGTGGCTTTAAAGCACTTAGAAAGTTGTCTTGTGTCTCTGACATAAGCCTATGTTGCTGGTTACACAACACAATAAAGGAATATGTGTGCCTCGTGGGAAAGCTCAGAAGCCTGCTAATCACTGAGTCTCCCATAGCTCAGGGGTTAGAATACTAGCACAGAATGCTAGGGGCCTGGGTTTAAGTCCCAGTGGGAGTCTCTCTTTTCCTTTCACATTTCCATCATCATGTATGTAACCCAGACAGGGATGTTTACGGCAATTCCCAAATTCCCCTGATTCCCCTACTCCCTCCACCTACCTTGCTGCTCAGTCCAAATGAAAGCTGACCCTAGAGATCAACTGCTATCCCCTTCCAACCCCCTATAGTATACTTCCTACCTTCCCTTTTGCACTTACTTTACTCCCATGACCAGCATGGCCTGCGCCCAACAGCCTGGATCCATGGACTTCTTTCCCACAAGACTGTAGTCTGTTGTTGAAGGGTCATTATGTCCAGGTGAGGATCAGTTCCAGACACACTCCATGCAGCACATGTCGTGCCTTATGCTGATCACAAGTCATGTAGAATGCTACACTGAGCTTCCACATTTGTGCTTCACAGTGACTTTTCAGTCATCATTATGCTCAGATGTGCAGCCTTGGCTCAACCAGCTAGTCACACATGTATCAATTCATTCTGTTTCGTAACTGCCTGGCCAGGTTTTTAGACCTAGTAGCTTGGGCCAGTAACTGGCTCAGAGATGAGGTTGTGTGGTTCGTCTTTGGATTTCACAGATGATGTCTGAAGTACAGTAGTTCCTTCTGGTGGGCAGCAAGGTGCCATGTTTTTTATATCCAGGCACTGCTTCACAAGAGTTGATACTTTGGCTGCCATTAACCTAGGTCCATGGTGGTGGTGGGGGAATTCCCATCAGTGGCCCTTGGTATGCCTGGTCTATGTGAGGATGAAAGATCCGTATGAATGCATACCACTCCAACCCAGTCACCGCGAATGCCTCAAACTCTCCATGGGCTTACGTCGCTTTTATTCCACAGTGCTGCCTGTTTGGCATGCAGCAACCTCACGTCTCTACATAGTGCTTTGCAGTTTTAGTGGTGCATCTTGGAGAACCATGGATTTAAGTATTTCCTTCTCTGCATGGCATAGTACAGCTAAACTCGTACAGAGCTCTGAGGGAAGGACTAGCTAGATCGCGCCTTCTTTGAAACCAAGTAAATACTCCATAGTCTGTCGGCCTTAACTAGTCTCGGTTTAAAGACTGCAGTTTTGGAAAGTGCTAGGTCTGTGAACAACTTTCCAGTCCTTCTTGTGAGGCTTCATAGGCCAACTCGTGAGTGGTCCATGGTAATGATCACAAGCATCATGATTACTAGATCTTCATGTGCAGATAGCAGTAGGTCGCTGTTGTGATAGAAGCATTTAGCCACACAGCAGCAGATCCACTTGTGTGGTGTCTATTGAGCAATGTCATACAGTCTCTGTTTGACAATGCCCAAGCTGGAAATGAACCAGGTTTGCATCTCTTCAGATATGCACAACCTCAGCCTTGTCAAAGCAGATCTTATAACCACTTCTTCAACAGAGAGCGACTCCAGGCCCAGTCTACTCCCTCTGCAGCCTCCTTTGCTGTCCTAGTTCCTGTGCCAGTTGTTGCATCAAAACCTTCCATCTCTGCATCTTCCTGTTGGGCTTCAAATGAATTAGAAGTCACCAGGTTCAGAGTATCTGATCATGTAACCCAAGTCTTTTTAGCAAGAAACCTACCCAAAAGAGTCTGTGGGTTCACTTATAAGCAGATTTTCTTTGGATTTGCCTACACATTTTTTGATCTATGCACCTGACCTTTTGAACATGCCCTAGAGTACCTGCTGGATTTGTTGGAATCTGGTCTGTAGTTCTCATTAGTAAATGTTCATCTGTCAGACTTTTCTGTTTGGCGCAAGGTGTTCAGTAGACCCCCATCACACAACACAGGGAAGTACTTCTTCACTAAAAGCATGGAGGACGTCTGGAATAATCTACCAGCAGAGATGGTGGGGTCAAAAACAGTGGTGGGATTACTTAGCCACTCAACTAAAATGGGCTTTGCTCTGGTCCACATGGGGCTATTCTGCCCGCTGGAAAACAGGGGAAATGGTTTCCACGGAAGGGATGCCTTTAGGAGCCAGAATGGCGATGCCAGAATTCCTGAGCCAAGATAAAAACACATTACTATTCACGGTAAGAAATACATTGTGGGCACTGAAGCGGCTATGGTCCAAACATAAATGCTCCAAAGACTTATGGCCCATGAGATGGTTTGTTTGGGACCGAGGGTTCCCTCCTGCACAACAGGACCTCACCTTCAGAAGGTGGGGGAGGCTAGGTCTTCACACTTTGAGTCAGTTTCTGACTGGGGCTAATGTAATGGATTTTGCTAGATACTCTCTCAGGCAAGCTGATCACTACAGATATCTCCAGGTCAGAACATATATTGAAACACTGCAGTGCCACCAGAATCAAGATCAGGTCCCAGTAGGGTTACAAGGGGTGATAGATGATATAATGACCTCACGGATACAAAGAGGCCACATTTCGGCCATTTATGAGGAACTAAGGGATAGGGGTGTAAGTCAAGCCACAAATCTCCAAAAAAAAAAAAAATGGCAACTTGAGATAGGTGAGCCAATAATAGATAAGGAATGGGAAACCAACTATACCCAAATCTATAAAACTACATACTCCCCAATGTGGAGGGAGTTCAAGTACAAGATTAGAATGAGGTTCTTCATTACCCCGACTATTAAGTGTAAATGGGACAGGAACTGTACACCGACCGACTTGCTAGAGGGGCTGTCAGGAGATGAGGGTGGACCATCTTCATGTGTTCTGGTCATGCCCGAAGCTGGCCCAATAATGGAGAAAAATAACACAAAAGTTAAGAGAATTATTCTCAATCATGGAGCCCATTGGCCCAAAGCACTTGATACTGGGGGTGTTTCCTGGGGAGGTGGGGGGGGGATAAGAATTATTTATGGAACATCCTGCTGATATCAGCCCATAAGGCCATCATGAGGAAATGGCTTAGTCCAGACCCCCCTAGCTTCTAGCAGTGGATGAATATTGTTCGGGAGATCCAGAACATGGAGGAACTGACCCATAAAATCAATTTCAGAACACCAAAGTTTGTGGGCAGATGGACACCCTGGATGCTGGTGCAGGGAAAGGAGGTTTCAGAAACAGGTGAGAGGGAGGATGCCATACTGGAGGAAACAGAAAGATCTAGAGGACGTTAATGAAGGGAACAGGGACTTGTACTGAACATATAAAGTATTTGTAATATGTTTTTTGTAATAAAAAGGGGGTCAGATTGTGGTCAATGTATTATTGATGTACTAGAACCTATACCATTGCACTGATTATAAAGATTAATTGACTGAAGTTTAAACTCTAGACCTAAAACCAATAGTATATATACAAGCTGAAATGTGAAATGTAATATGTAATTGTGCGTAATAAGCAATACACTTGAATTTAAAAAAAAAAACAAAAACGTGGTGGGCTTCAAGCATGCATGGATGCATGTAATAGGCACAGAGAAATCTTGGTAGGAAAGTGCAGGGGTCGGAGTAGTGTGAGATCAGGTAAGGTCTGTGGTGACAGTATAGGCAGGGACAGACTGGGTGGGCCGAGCGGTCCTTATCTGCTGACAGATTCTATTCTTTTGTGTTTCTGTGTAACATCCTTGCTTCATAAAATTTCTTAGTGGAATTCTTTATGTCCGTCATTGTTAAAAACACAGTGGTGAACTGCGCTCTTATTCTGGTTCTTAGTAGGTTGATGAGCCTCTCCATTCAAATGGGAAGTAACATGAGAACTAAGACTCTTCACAGAGAAACCAGTTTTCCAGGTGGCTGTCACCACAGCCTGATGGGGGTCGATGTGTTCCTCAAGAACTAGATGGTTCTTTATATACACTCTTTAAGTTTTTACCATAGGTGACGTGGAAGTCCAGTATTGATCAATCTTTGATTCAGTCAACATTTTTCCCTAGTTGGCAATCCTGTGAAAGTTATACTGCATGGAAGCTCATGACAAATAGAATGCCCTTTTTATCAGGCAGGGCTAGAAATAAGGACCTTGGTGGTACATTTCCTCTGGAAATGTGACTGGTGCATCATAGCTTTCCAGGACAAATACTGCATTTCCAAATAAAAATTAAAAGTTTTTTTTAATATACTTAGAGAGGGTCAGAAGCACAAGTTCCTGTTACTCTCTCCCTCAGAGGAACCATTTGACAGGCTCAGATCTTTTTTTTTGTTTATAAAACTTTAAGCTGCTTTAATAACCTATTGAACAGCAGCTGTCAGTGACTGTTCCATTGCAAATAAGGACTGAAAACTTCATTTTGCCCTATTTCAGAGTTTCACCATGAGATCGCAATAGGATTCAAAGGAAAAACTCTTCAAACTGCCTTTCTGTGGAGCTGCAGAGAGCTTAAACAATTGCTAGACACAAGGCAGCTTAAAAAAATATTAAGTGCAGAGGTTTAAACTACTGTTGACTAATCCAGTCTGGTATAAATGACAATGCGACTTTTCTAAAAGCAAAAACTAATTTTGCTGCCTTTCATTTACTAACACAGCTGTGTTTTTAAAGAATATTGTGCTTGACATTGTTTTTTGAGATTGCTGGGACTGACACAAGGGAAATGGATGATCCTCTCTCTGCTGCTCTCAAATCAGAACTGCCACTCAACCTGAAATGTAGCTCCAGCACTGGCTAGTTTGCCCAGTCAGGGAAGGCCGAGTCAGTGCAGCGGCCATTTTGCATGCTAATAGTGTGGAAAGTGGCTGTTGCTGTCATCCAGTTAGATGGTATCCATAACTGTAGCAGGCAATGATATTGCTGATTGCAAAGCAGAGGAAATCCTGGTCCAGACTGAGGAAATCACTGGCGCCTGAAAAAAAATCCTGTTCTCCCTGACTGCAGTGCTGTCATGCCACTCACTCCTGCTTCAACACATGATGCATGTGACTTTACTGCCACAGGCTCCGAATTTCAGAGCATGAGGCCCCTTTCCCCCACCACCACCAGCTATGAACGAGCTTGGTACATCCAGCAGACATGTGTTTGAGTCCTGTAGTCTCCGCTTGCATACTGTGTGACCCTGCTCCTGAATTGTCCCTGAAAACAGACACTTGTGCTTAGTAGACCTTACCTGGCTACCAAAGAATTAAAAAAAATGATGGGATTAGGATGACCAACCCACCTTTGTATCTTGCTGTCTTAATCAGTTTATTTCCTGTTGGAAAAGGAAGGCATCCTGAACAACTACTTTTGTTCAGTGTTCACTGAGGAAGGAGAAGGGGAGGAGCCACAAAAAAGTAACAGAAGTTTTGGAGGGAGGTAGATACTAGTCCTTTTCTGGAGGCGAGAGTCCTAAAGGGACTCGCTAATCTGAAGGTGGACAAAGGAATGTGGCCAGATGGGGTACGTCCAAGGGTATCTGGGGCACTCAGGGAGATAATGGTAGCATCTCTGACAGTCCTGTTTAGTAGCTCACTGGAAACAAGAGAGGTTCCAGAGGACTGGAGGAGGGTGAATGTAGTCTCACTACAGAACAGTGGTAGCAGGGACGAGATTGGCAGTTATGGTCCAGTCAGATGACATTGATGATTGGAAAGTTAATGGAATTACTGCTGAAAGAAAGGATTGTGGAATATCTTGAATCCTGTGCGTTACAAGACCTGAGGCAGCATGGATTCACAGTGGGGAGGTCATGTCAAATGAATCTGATAGATTTTTTTGACTGGCTGACAAAGGATTTAGATCAGGGTGGAGCAGTGGACATGACCTATTGTGTGTAGCTAGATTTCAGTTAGGCTTTTGACACCATTCCACATAGGAGACTAGTAAGCAAGCTGGGTAGCTTAGGATTGAGTCCAAAGATGGTAAACCAGATAAAAAAAAATTGGTTAGGGGTAGGCGACAGAGGGGTGTATTAAATGGAGTTAACTCCAAGGAAGAGAGGGTGATCAGTGGAATGCCTCATGGATCAGTGCTGGATCAGGTCCTCTTTAATGTCATTATGAGTAACATGGCAGAGGAGCTGGAAGGGAAGCGCTGCCTCTATATGGATGACACCAACATCTGCAGTAGTGGACACTTGATATGGGAGGTGAAAAGGATGAACAGAGACCTAAGAAAAATAGAGGAGTGGTCAAGGGAATGGCAGCTGAGTTTCAATGTGAAAATGTGCAAAATAATGCACTTAGGGCACAGAAACCCAGCGTTGGAGTACAAAATGGGTGGAGTGGTATTGACAACTAACAAGCAGGAAAACATCCTAGGGATAACCACATGGGATTATGTAAAGGTGGCCAGGCAGTGCGACAGGGCATTTGGGAGGGCTAGTGGGATGCTGGGGTGCATTGAAAGGGGCATCACCAGCAGAAAGAGGGAGGTGGTGTTGCCTCTGTGTAGATCACTAGTAAGACCCCACCTAGAGTACTGTGTCTGGTTCTAGAGACCACATCTCCAGAAAGACATACACAGAGTCAAGGCGATCCAGAGGAGGGCAACTGAAATAGTGGAGGGTCTGCCTCACAAACCCTAGGAGGAGAGGCTAAAGGACCTCAATATGTACATCCTGGAAGAGAGGAGGGAGAGGTGGGTATGATAGAGACATTTAAATACCTCACGGGGTATAAACAAGGTATGGGAGGGAATTATTTTACAGAATAAAAGATGCTCAAAAACTAGAGGACATGCTATGAAGCTGGAAGGGGGTAGATTCAAGAGAGATGTGAGAAAGTACTTCTTCACAGAAAGGGTGGTGGATTCCTGGAACAGCTTTCCAGTGGAGGTGGTGGGGCAAAACAGTGGTGGGATTCAGGAATGCATGGGAACGGCACAAGGGAATTATAGTGGAAAGGATGCGGGTAGGGAGAATGAGCTGTAGGTCAGGTATGGTCTATGATAATAATGGAGGTTTGGAAAAATGGGCAGTGGCCAAGTGGTTCCTATCTGCTGTCAAATTCTGTGTTTAAGTGTTTGACTTGTGTGACCTTCCTATTGCCCATCACCCCCACTACTTCCGCTCATGATGCACGCACCTAGACTGCTGCTCACTACTGCCATTGCGTCCAGGCATAGAACTGCATTTCCAAACAGAAATTCTGGAGTTAGAATAACATTTCCTGCAAAGAAAATGCCTTTTCATAGAAATTTGGAAAGGCAGTATTTCAGCCCCTGTCAGGCCATTGTTACTTTCCAGTGGGTTAGGGAAAATGTCTCCCTAAGAAAATGTCACATTTAACCCTAGCAACCCATCTGATGGTATATTCCCATTAAAGTACTACTGTAAATCCCATTAAGGCATTCCTACTGTAAAAAGGAAGGCTTACATTTAAAAGGATGTATTTAGTTATTTGCTGTATTTTGCTGAAATAAAATGTCCTTTTATCCAGGTATGGGAAATGGAGTCGACAGATTCAGATTCTCAGCGGGAGCAGCAATTACCACCTCTGCCACCGGGATGGGAGGAAAAAGTAGACAACTTGGGCCGGACGTACTACGTCAACCACAACAACAGGTCAACTCAGTGGCATCGACCTTCTCTAGTGTGAGTATCAGCTCTTTGAACAAAGTTGTCACACCCAGCTCATCCTGTCATAACATGTGCACCCAGTGCTGGCTAGCGATGGAGCAGTATGGTCTACGGGGTAGCTGCTTGCTGGTCCTCACTGTTGGTTTGTGATTCCAGTGATCTTTTAAGGCTAGAGTTGGGGCCAAAAAGAGGGGGAATTGGGGGGATACAAAAAAATCCCAGCAGGAAAAGGATCCTGTGAAATGTGTAAGTAGGCAAGAGATTCTTCAGAAAGATACAGTAGTTGTCACCCAGCCCAGAAACAATGGAGGTAGCAATTTGCCCTACTATGTGGTAGACCTAGGTTTGCATTGCAGATCTGACTTATTGCCCTGGGCCAGTGGAGTCTTGGGAATGTTGTGGAGATTGCTGTTTTGGACTCTGGGAAAGGTTGCTGATTCATCCTGCCACTGCAGCATGTCCTCCGAAGCTGTCAACAGTTACCCCTTCCCCCAATGCAAGAACTGCGTGTTGAGGGAGAGCATACTGAGCAGGGTTGGGGGGAGTAAAACGGAAAACTGCGACGGTTACAAGGTGATGACCCCTGGCAGTCTCAGGCCTCATTGAGCTTCTGTGCCACGTTGACAGTCACAGTAGTGTGGCTTTGGGGCTGGGCGCTCACTGGGGAAAGCAAGCATAATGGGGTTTCCCATATGAGAAAGCATAAACTGATGACTGGAAAAGATCATTCTTGTGTGCTGTTTGAAACAACACCCCACTCAAACTCTGTAACATTACAAAATGGGGTGAAATTTTTTTTTTATTCTATTTATCCCTCCTCCCCAGCCTGCCTCCTCCGACCCTTCAGGGGGGACAACTGGACATCCCACTGCCCGGAACCCTACCCAAGCAGACCCCTAGGCCCCATGGAGCCGCGGATTACCCCCCGGCGGGACGAGGGCGGGGCCTTAGACTCCGCATTTACATTTCGTCGTCTGAGGTCTGCTGGGCTGGCACAGGCAACCGTGGGTACTGCCATAATCCTCCCATCTTCCCGGCTGAGGCAGGCTTTTTGCGTTTCTCCCTTCCTGAGCAGCAAGTAACCTCCCTAGATGTCATGACGCACGCGCCGATGTCTATGCTGCCCAATGGCCGCCCATCCCCAAGTGGGGCTTGCAGTTCCTCGAGCCTCCGCTCGGGGTCATGCAAGTGCCGGGCATCGGCCGAATCCTTCCCCGGAGAAGGTGAGCTGTCATTGGACACTCCAGCCTATCTCCCCCCAGCAGACCCACCGACGACCCGAGTCCGCTCCCGAACCCGGGTCGCCGGCGTGGTGCAAGGTGTGGCGTCCAGCACCTCAACCCTCAGCGCCACCGGGCCGGACAATAGGGTGAAATTTTAGCAGATCCGATTGATTTACAAAAGTATTTACCTGTGGGTAAATCCGACAGTAACCCACAGATAAAGATCCAGTAGCTAGAGGAGCCAGTTTACCAAAAAAAAAAAGAAAACAAATCCTTTCTCACTCCAAAAAGTTTTGATCTTCCAGGAATGTATCTTCACCATTTATTCACACTAACGGGTCTGTCACTAGGACCCCGCGAGAGTCAGAACTTTTCAGGAGGGCTTGTGTTGAGGCAAGCCATGCATGTGCATGGTACTGCGAGAGTGGCTCGCAGCATTGGGCTTATCTCAGCACCAGCCCCTAACCACCTCAGTTTCTTTTTTCCTGCTGTCAAGTGCACTTCAGTGACGATGTTGCCCGCCCTTCAGGAATCAGAACTTCATGTCTATAGGACTGCCGCTTTGAGCTAGTTTCCGTTTTTAGATGTTTAAAGCTAGAATTTATTTTCGTATCTGTTTAGTGATTTTATGAAAAATGTTCTGTTAGTTTTCTCTCAGCCCATACCAAGCCTCATCAGAATGTCACTTCAGGATTATGGTAGGGAGCCTTCCTGGTGCAGTGTTTGGCCTGATGCTGTGTTGACCTGGCACCAGGGTTGTTACGGTGCCATGTTTGGCCTGGCACCATATTTGGCCTGACATCATGCTGGGTCTGGTGTCATGTTTGGACCGGCAGCAAGGTTGGCAGACTGCTTCAGCAGCAGGGGCCGTGTCCAGTCCACTTACCCATGAGGGAAGGGATCTGACCATGAGCAGTCCTGTACATTGGGGAAGGGCAGTCCTCTGGAAAATGAAGGAGTGGGATGGGTTCCAATTCCAGTTGGGTTCTTGGCGATGCTCGACCTCAAGTTCTTTCTTTTGCCTTTGGGAGAGAAGGAAATGGTACTACCTGAGGTCACCCTCCAAGAAGTCTTCCGTGAGACTCTCGTTTCCAGGGCTGTGGCTCTTTTGGCGGCATCCACATCACTGTGGGGGTTGGTGCTGGGACACTGAGACCTCAGGCCTGGGGTCCCTCACTCTCGCCTTTAGGAGTGTCCGCAGTGGGTAGTCTTTCCTGGGCAGCTGTTCAGAGCAGCGGGTGTAGCATCAGGCTGGGGTGTCGCTGCTTGTGGGTCCGGTCCCTGGCCTTTGTAGGTTGGGTGGCACTGAACCTGTGAACAAGGCCCCCAAGCCAGGTAGAGCATTTGGCTCTGGCAATGGCCTTCTACCCTTGCCAGTGACCGTGCCGCCAACTCTTGCCCTGCTGGCTGCACCCTTGCCTTATGTCACTTGGTGGGACTGGTGGGGTACCACTGCCAGTCACTTCAGTGCTGGATGGGTCACCAGTGCTGACTCTGGTTCTGGCATTGGTGCTGGGTTGGATTCTTCGAGGCCTGACCTGGTGCCACTTCTGGTGCTGGTCCCGGTGTTGGGTTGACCCTCTTCGGTGTCATGTGGGCATATGCCGTCATCAGGTCAACAGTATCTCCTGGTGTCATTCTCTGCCCTCCCTGGCTCTTTGTGGCTAGGGTGGGTGCCTGTTTCAGTGCTCCAGGCACGGGATTGTTTTAGTTAGTGCTGGGTTGGCTCTGGCGGTTCCTGGCATCGGAGACCTCCAGGCTCCAGTTTGATTCCTCTCGCTGCCGTCCCCCCTGACTCCACTGGTTCTGGTGTCATTCGACTCCAAGTTGGTGCCAGGGATCTCCTGACAGCACAGCTAGTCCTTCTGGTACTGCCTTTTATGATGCTGGCCTCGAAGCTGTATTTCTTATTCTGTTGGCGCTGTGTTCCCGGCGCTTTGTGTCTAGTGCCTGATGCTGTTTTTGTCACCGAGGGTCTGGCACCATATCCAGTGCTGTGTCCGGTGTCACGCCTGATGCTAGGTCTGATCTGTCATTGGGTCCAGCACTGTGCCTGGCATCATGCCTGGTGCCGGGTCTGCACTGTCCCTGGTGCTGCCTTCAGCATCCTCTCTGGCATCCTGTCTGGCACCTGATCGATGCCAGAGGTTCTCACTAAGGGGAGCCTCTCTTCTCTTCTCTTCTCCCCAAGGGGGGATATCAAGAAAGATAAGTCTTACCCCTACCTCATCTCTTCTGAAGATGGCGATGTGACTTCTTAGCCTGGACTGTTCAGACCAAAGTACTTCTACTGTGCCTCAGGGCATACTCTTGTGGTTGCTAGCTCCAAGGGTATTTTTCCCTTTGTGTCTATCCCTTTGCAAGTCGCCTGGCTCCTGGCAGAGGTTTTAAAGAAAAGAAAAGGAAAAAAAAGAGAAAGGGAGCATTCTGCTGGCCGCTATATACAGGATTTTATCCAAACAGTCACCAGTTCTTTTATTTCTCCGAGATTGGTTACCTCCCTAGATATGTAAGCTTTTAGGTCCTGCCCCCTGTGCTCTCTTGATGCTTCCGAGATATTAGGACTCCTAGTTCCCTTATCTTGGACAGTTGGCTTATAGCCTTTTCATCCAGCCCTTCCTTTTTGGAGTTGTAGTGAGTCTAGAAGTCTCAGCTCCGACCTTCACAGCAACTGCTGTTCCTTGAGGCTCTCCTGGATGCGATCAGGACCTAGCCTTCCCTTTTGGGCAATATACAGATGATACAGCAGATAAAATGCTACATGGTGGAAAACAAATTTCTTTAAGCCTGCTCCATGCAAACCATGCCTGGCCTTGTAGCAGCTGATCAATCCCCTGGTTTGATCACTTACTTGCCAGTCAGTGGCAAACAATCTCCTCCACAGTTTGCCTTCTCCCATTCGAATCCCCGGGCAGCTGTTTCTTTGGAGGCCTGCTTGTTGAGTAGCCCACTGTGTTTGTTTCAGCTTCAAGGTGTTTGGAACACGTCGAAGTCTCAACTCCATTTCAGTGGGTTACACATGTGTACTGTTATTGTATGGCCTGTCAGCCCTAGTGGATCTCGGCAGCTAGAAAAAAGTCCTTTTCCAGACTGCTGACAGTCTGCCTTGCATTGATCGAGAAAACAATGACGGGCATTCTCTTACCTTGTCTGCTGAGATACTATGAGGGTCTGGAGAGAGGGTCTGGAGCAGGGGATCCTACTCCAGGCCAGTTGTCTACCAGGAGTCCAGTACACACTGGCAGGTGAGCTCAGCCGAATGGGGGCCTATCTTTTATCTGATTTTGTGAGGTCACTATTCAATGAGTGAAGCACTTTTGCTCAAACTGCCTCAAGTCTGCTCCAGAAAGCATGGACATGGCATTTTCTGCTAGGAGTCATTTGGACTGCTATAACAAAATCTCCCCTATATGCATTCCTTCCAGGCCCCCTAATACTGGGAATATTGCTCAAACTGGACACGCTAGGGGGGAAAATCACTCTGTTTGCACGCTGTTGGCCTCAGCAGATATAGTTTTTCTGTTAAACAGTCAGCCAGCATAATATCCTTCCTCTCTGGCTGGACATTTCTCTGGGACTTCTACTCCATCACAACCTGCACTTCCTTCTCCTTTAGACCTGGCTCCGAGAGAGATGGAGATGATTAGGAATGAGGTATTTCAGAGGATTCCTGCAATACTCTTTCTTGCTTGTAACTTTCCACTTGGAAGCCCTACACAACCAAATGGAAAGGTTTTCCATCCGGTGCTCCAGACCTCGCATGGACCCGTTCAGGGGTCCAGCTTGCTAGGTTCTGGAGTTCATGCTCATAGGGACAGGGTAGTGCTATGCACTCATTATGTTCCTTCCTAAGTGGCATTGGTATCCTTGCTCTGAATCTGCCGCTGTGCTGCCTACCTACTTTGCCAGCTTCCAGAATGATGGAGAGCTCTCTCTCTCTCTCTCTCTCTCTCTCTGTCTCTCCCCCTCCATTCTCTGAACATTCAGGAGGTCCTCACTCCTCACCTGGACAGAGCTAGGATTTCAAGCAATCCTAGCAGCTTTTGATCTCCTTTGTTTCCAGCTGAACAGTCAGTCTCTTCCAGTCGAGCGCATTTCTGCCTGGGTGGTGAGTTATTTGCACCTCTGCTATACCATGGGTCATACGAACATACGAAATTTGCCAGCAGATAAAGGCCTAGAGGTCTATCAAGTCTGCTCGAATGTGCAGCAAGCACCCCTTATTCTGCAGTCATGCTGAAAGATCAGGCTCACGCCAGCTCCACCACTGCAGTCGCCACATCCTTAACAGGGGTTCACTTTGTGCAGTTGGTGATACATTGCAAAGCTGTTACTGGGATCACAGTGCGCATTTTTATTACACACCATGCTTTACATGTCACTGTCAGGCAGTATGCCACTTTGGCAGGACTGTCCTGAGTAGACTGCAGGCCTGGGAACGTTTTTCACTCCTACCACCCTACCCTAGGAGTTCCTTCTCAGCTTGGTACTCTGACCCATTAGTGTGAATAAGTGTTGAAGATTCAATCCTGGAAGATATGAAAATTATGTACTTAATGTAATTCTTGATCTTCTAGGAATATTTTCACCACTTATTCATATCCCTACCATCCCTCAAACTTCCGTTGTGTTTTTGATCTCTCGTTTGTTCAGGGCTTGAGCTATAAAGACACTGTCTACTCATACACACTGACCATACTTTCACAGGTCACCAGGGCTCATCATGCTCTTCATGGAAGTGCATGACTACTAGTTAGCTTATTCTGCACCTCCTCTGTAAAAAAGGAACTGAGGTGGTTGGGGGCTGGTGCCAAGGTACGCCTGGCACCTCAAGCCACTCTCGTGGTGCCATTCATGGGCATAACTTGCCTCGGCACCAGCCTTCCTGAAAAGTTTTGGCTCCTAGTGACTCCAGCACAGACCCATTAGTGTGAGTAAATGGTGAATATATTCCTAGAAGATCAAGAATTATGGTAAGTACTAATTTTAATTTTCCGCCGCCATCTTGATTTTTGCTTAGCTACAACTCCCGTTTCCTACTTGTCATGGTTACAACTACATGAACTACCCAAGACACATAATCCTTCTTTAAAAAATTCCCCAAACCCAGTTTCCATAGCAGAAACAAAACATTTTTTCTTCATAATCTTTCATTGGATTCCAGTTGCTGCTCTGTGACCACTGGCACCCGCCTCCCCTGTCTTGCTGTTTCACTAGCAGCTCTGCAACCACACTCCACACACAATTGTCAGCTGCCAGCTCAGTAATTCTAAATACCCTAGTGTCTGGCATGTTACCTAAATGACGGTGTCCCGATCGCCTAAAAAAAGAAACTGCTATATCTCCTAAGGTTCACTAAGGTGATTTGAGGAGCAAGGAGCCCATAAAAGCTCCTATACTAATTCACAGGATAATATGTCAGATTGTACCCTGCTGTTATAAGGTTATCAAGTCGTATTTTGAATTCTGTTTTGTTTTTGCTGATGATTACTTCCGTAGGTGTATTATTCGTTGGGTAAAAAAGTATTTCCTATTCATATAATTTAACCTTTTTCCTTTCAGTTGGAGTGGGTGACCTCTAATATTATAAAAGTCATCCTTGAATTCAAGTTCTAGTTCTGTCATAATGAACGGATCTTGAATAATGTCAAAGAGAAACAACAGATCACCCCTAATATGACGAGTAGCTAAATTCATAAGGTTTAATGATATCATAAGATTCGTAAGGTTCATTAAGGTGATTTGAGGTGCGAGGAGGCTACAAGACCCATAATAGCTCCTATACTAATTCACAGGATAATAACTCAAGTTATAAGCCTGACCTCTCAGTCACACTGACCCCAGAACCATATGCTCAGCTACGACAGCCCGTCCACTCGGTGATTGTACAATGCTGTCTCTCCAAGCCATAGCTAGAGAGTCACTCAGAACTCACACCAGGTTCTCCCTTTTACACACACATGCACACAAATCCTTGTGTGTGTGTTTCTAATGGGGAGGAACCATAATCTACTAGCAACAAAGTGTGTGTGTGTGGGGGGCGGCCCAATAATCTGCCTGGCAACAAGACTCCATATAATACAGAAAGGAAACCAAAAATTAAATATTCTAATCATTATTTTTTCATTCTTTACTTATTTCCAGTTGTATAAATGCAGTAATCCACTTCAGGGTATGGGTTATGGTGGGATTTACCCACTTTTGGTATGGTTGTCATGTGGCCTGCTGTCCCATGACCAGTCCACACTAGGCATGGTTAAATCCCACCATAACCCACACCCTGTCATGGATTATTGCTTAATTTTTTTTGACAAACATGCTACAGACATTGCATTGGTGTAAATGATTAATAAATTGAGCTCAGAAAATGTTTGGACATTTTTTTTTCCATATTTCAGTCAAAAAAATAATGCAGAAAAACCAGTGCTCTTTATACCACATGAGTGAAACTGTGAAATGTGTAGTTCATTGTGGTAATGAGAAGAGTGTTCTGCTGGTCAGAACACTGAACTTTGAGACAAGAGATCACAGGTTCCATTCCCACAACAATCCCCTCCTCACTGTGTGACCTTTACCAAGTCATTTCACCCCAAGTGTTTCAGTCCTGCAAGCAATAATAACATTGATTTCAGGCCTCCAAGCACTTACAACACTGGGTAAAAGCAGGATCGACTGGAAACCAGAAGTTGCATCTCAGTGTGGCCAGTACTGGTAAATATGTTCTCCTGCCTTTTCCTTCTGCTTCCTTGAATTGTGGTCCTCTCTTCCCCTGACCATCTACCCTGCTCCCCCCCCCACTCCCTCAAATCTATCCTCTGTGACATCACAATCCAGTACTGCAATAGCTCCTGACCCTGTCTCGTGCATTGCTGTCCACCACCCTCTAGCCACTGCTCTACCTGTTCCCCGCATTTGCACTGGTGCAGTTCCCCCATTTCCACCCTCCTCAGTTTACAGCTACTGATCCTATTCTGTACTGTATATTGCCGTTTTTGTCTTTTGCAAATGTTATGAACCTAATGCACTTTATTGCGCTGTTTCTCTGCACCTAATATTTGCCTTTTGCACAGTTGCTAATTCACTGTACTTACTGCACCGTGTTATACTGTTACTGGTCCTCCCCACCCCTCACTCTCACAGTGCATCTGGAAACAAGCTATTAACAGCTGAGTATGCCTTGTAAAACTTTTCCAATTAATACATGCCTATATAAATAAATAAAACATATATTATTAAAAAAATTGTCATTACTCAACACTGCTAACATAGAATTAGTTAGCCTAAAAGCTTTCACAAGGGTTGGTAATAAACATATTGTGGAAGTTAGGAGCCAGTAAAGTTTAATGTTACAGTGTATTACAATACAGAAATTTTGTAAGAAAGTTGAAGTTTTATGGTTCTTTGATGAAGTGTGTCAGTTGTCAGTAATCACATGCAGTGCAGTAGTAGAATAAAGAACAGTTAGGTATTGAAATTAATTTTTTTTGGTATGGTAATCGGCAAACTGCATTATAAAATTAGCAAATAATAGGTTTCAAATGACCCTTCAGTCCATTAAAGCCAAAAAATCCTATCACACTTTGAAATACTAATTGTGTGTAACCTTTTATTTATGTGGTAAAATTACTGAGCTGTATTAGAATATGAAGATGAAGTTGACTTCACAGCTCTTAAAGACCACATTAAGAAGTTCAGAATATATATATATATATATATATATATATATATATATATGTGTATATATATATATATATATTTACACACACACACATGTATATATATATATACGTATATGTATGTATTTAGTGGGGCATGGTAGCACCCCTATAGTTAGGGTTGAGTAGCCTGTTTAATGTTTTTAAATTTTGCACATTAATATAGATACATAGACAGTGTCGGCAGATAAGGGCCTAACTATGGCCCACCCAGTCTGCCCATTTGAGCTTGTAAGTTCAGTTTTTGTTTTCCAAGAAGTCTATTGCCCCTTACCCCTGACCTCCAGAATTCCTTTATGTCTATCCCATGCATTTTTAAATCCCGTGATTGTTTCAGCCCCCACCACTTCCTCTGGCAGGGTGTTCCACTTGTCCACCACCCGTTCTATGAAGAAATTCTTCCTCATGTTTTCTCTGAATCTTCTCCCTCCAGCTTCATCCCATGCCCTCTAGTCCTGGAACATCTTTTTCGCTTAAAAATAGTGTATTCCTGCACCCTGTTCCTCCCTGTAAGATACTTGTATGTCTCTATCATATCCCCTCTCTCCCTCCTCTCCTCCAGAGAGTACATGTTCAGTTCCTTCAACCTGTCCTCATAGGACTTGTGATGCAATCCATGCACCATCTTTGTTGCCCTCCTCTGAACCTTCTCTACCCTGTCTATGTCCTTACGTAGATAAGGTCTCCAGAACTGTACCGTGTACTCCAGGTGGGGCCTCACTAGTGTCTTTTGTATAGTGGAATTATGACCTCCCTTTTCCTGCTGGTGATGCCCCTGCCTATGCATCCCAGCATCCTATTTGCTTTACCTGCTGCCTTGTCACACTGTTTCCCTGCCTTGAGGTCATCAGAGATGATAACCCCAAGATCCCTTTCCTGCTTGGTGCATGCTATATCCTCACCCTCCCCAACTGATATATTGTGCCATGGTGTTTGTGCCCCATATGCATTATCTTGCACTTCCTTGCATTGAATTTCAACTGCCAAACCCCTGACCATTCTTCAAGTTTCGGCAGGTCCCTTCTCATTCTGTCTACACCCTCTGGTGTGTCTGCTCTGTTACAGAGCTTTGTGTCATCAGCGAACAGTGAAATTCTGCCTTCTAGGTCCTGCGCAATGTCTCTGATGAAGATATTGAATAGGACCAGTCCCAGCACTGATCCCTGTGGTACCCCACTGGTCACTCTTCCCTCTGTGGAGTGACAGCCATTTACCACCACCCTCTGTGTCCTGCGGCCCAGCCAGTTACCTACCCACCATACTACTGTCCTGCACACACCCATATTCCCCAGTTTGTGCAATAGTCTTCTATGTAGCACAGTGTCAAAGGCCTTGCTGAAGTCCAGATAGGCCATGTCCACTGCCCTTCCCTGATCCACCTCCCTAGTCACCCAGTCAAAAAATTCAATGAGGTTGGTCTGATATGACCTCCCCCTGGTGAAACCATGCTGCCTTGGGTCCTGTAGTCCATTGACAACCAGATGTTCCACTAATCTCTCCTTCAGTAGTGATTCCATGATCTTCCCCACTACCGAGGTGAGGCTGACTGGTCTGTAGTTCCCCGCTTCCTCTTTGTTCCCACTTTTGTATAAGGGGACTACATCTGATATCCTCCAGTCTTTGGGTACCTCCCCTGTTTCCAGTGATCTGCTAAACAGGATTGCCAGAGGTTCAGCCACCACCTCTCTTAGTTCTTTAAGGACCCTGGGGTGCACCCCATCTGGCCCCATTGCTTTATCAACTCTTATTACTTCCAGTTCCTTTAGGACCCTTTCTCGTGTAAAGGGACTTGTCCATCTCTGCACCATTCTCACCCCTTGTACTCCATTCAGACCCATTACCCTCCTCTTCCTCAGTAAAGACTGAGCAGAAATACCTGTTCAATATGTCAGCTTTACTGTTGTCATCCTCCACACAGCCCCCATCCTCCACCTTCAGTCTCACTACCCCTCCCTTTGCCTTTCTTTTTTCACTTATGTACCTGTAAAAGGTTTTGTCCCCTCTACCCACTGATTTTGCAATGTGTTCTTCTATCTGAGCTTTGGCTTCCCTTACTGACCTCCCTGCCTCCCTTTGCTTCTCTTGGTACTTCTCCCTATCCTCTTCTGCCTGTGTCTTTTTGTATTGCCTGGATGCAATCTTTTTGGCTTTCACTTTCTTTGCTACCTCTTTGGAAAACCATAATGGTCTCCTCTTCCTTTTACTCTTGCTAACCTGCTTAATACATAATTCTGTTGCTCTTGTAATCCCCATTTTAAATACTGCCCACTGTTCCTCAACCCCTGATTCCTGCCCCATTCCCCTTAATGCCTCTTTCAAGTATCTCCCCATTTTCCCAAAGTCTGCCCACCTAAAATCCAGGATACGTGTTTTTGTGTGGTTTGGTTCTGCTCTTTCTGTGATTTCAAACCACAGTGACTGGTAAAATATCTTTGTCTCTTTTTGATGAAATGAGCTGAAATTGTGTGTATGTTGTCTGGGAGGCAAGGTCTTGATGTGTGGAAATGTTTGTGATGGCAGCTTGTTCGGTTTCTGAGATCCACATATGTCATTTAAAAAAAAAAAAAAATTTTTTTTCTTCCTATATTTTGACATTTATTTTTTTTGCTTTCACCTACAGCCTGTATGGAAAGGAATTTTTGCCCCAGACTTGCAGGAGACATGTGTCATGTCCCAGGGTAGTGTCTTCAACAGGTCTGGTGAAAAAATTTCAAAGGATTCCAGAGTTATTAGGCTTTAAATGCTAGTGTTTTCCGACCTGCGCATGCGCAGTAGAGTTTTTCAGATAACGATCTGTGGCCAAAGGGAAAATGTACTGTCACAAATGCTGGTTTTTGCTTTCGCGTCACTGGATTGGCACAGCACCAAACTTTTTTTTTGTGCCATGTCAGCTGTTATCTTGCTGATCTTTTCCACAAACCAACAAACGTGGAAAATACATTAAAGTGCTGGATTTTTTAAACAAACATCAGAACCTAACTGAACAGGAGCCATTTTGCTAGATTCTGATGTTTGTTTTTCTACATCATGGCCATAAATACACGTTCTGGGCACCGAAAATCCCAGGTGCCTAGCTTAACAAGAGGAGCATTTCTCCAGCATTCTCTGTATGAGAACACCAGGAATTTCTTGACTTGTGCAGCCGCAGCTGAAGTCGTTTTGCTGGTTGCAGTTATATCTGTGAGCTGCCCTTTACCCTGGTGTCTTAGTGGCACCCCCCCATCCACCATTCACTGTCCCTGGTGTCTAGTAGCACCTCCACACCTGCTGATTGCTGTCCCTGGTGCCTAGTGGAACCCCCCCATTTGATTGCTGTCCCTAGTGTCTAGTGGCACCTTCCAACCTGCCGATCACTGTTCCTGATATCTAGTGGCACCCCCCACCTACCAATCACTGTTATTGGTATCTAGTGGCACCCACTCACCCACTGGTCACTGTCCTTGGTGTCTAGTGGCTCTCCCCACCCAGCGCTCACTGTCTAGTGGCACCACCAGCCTCCAATGGCCATCCCCTAATTTTTACTTCAGTGTCCACCCACAGCCTGTTGTTTTATTTATAGTGCTGACATTGGGGGGGCCCAATCCCATGTCAGCATTACAAGCCCCCCTCAGCAGTGTGGGACACTGTGGAGCCCATTTCCAGTGTCCTCAAATATTCATTTAGTTGTATTTGTAAAAAGAAAACAGTACCCTGGTGTCTTTTTTTTTAAACCTGAAATAAAGAAAACAGTCCCTCATCATCGCCGCCATCCCCATCCCAACCCTCCCGCTGAGCAACCATTAACCCCCCCCCTTAGCCTATACTTACCACCAGAGGTTGTAGGCTGTCATCTTCTGTGGACTGAGACACGTCTGCACTCTTCAAAGCTGAACCATGAACTGAGGAATCAAGGTAAGCGCCGTATAATGTATTTCAATGGCATTTTTGAATTTATGTTCATAACCTTGCCATTTTTAAGTATTTTTTCATCAGATTTTCAACGTGGCCTTTTTGGGACCCCACCTCATAAACACAGGTACTGTAATTTCATTAATCAAGCCCAGAAGGTGATTTTGCAGTCACTGCGCAAAATCGCCTTTTGGGACTGAATAATGACATTTCTCCTTGAGTGTTCATGAGGTGGAGTCCCACAAACGGCAAGTTGAAAATTTGGTTAAAAAAATTCCTAAAATAGGCAGAGTTATGCACGTTCATTGTAATTGTTCTACACATGTGCATAACTTTGATAATTTTCAAAATTACCCTTACTCTAAATTTTCAGCATAGCCATTTTTTTCGCACCACCTCAGCAGCAGTACAGCTGTCCTTTTTCACATCCTGTCCAAAACATATTTTTACACCTGGGGCACAGAATAGCATTTTGGCACAGATCTGAACATTTTCACCAACAGGGTTTATGAGGTGAAGTCATAAGAAGGCTATGTTGAACATTTGGGGTCACAATATGAAAAAATGCCAAAGTTATGACCATTTGTTGCAATATCACTATGCCTGTTCGTAACTTTGGAAATTTTAAATATTTTGACCCCAGATTTTCAACATAGCCTTCTTATTACCTCACCTCATGTATGTCATAGCTCTCATATTTCAAATCCTACCCAAAATGTGTTTTCACACCTGTGGCGTGGAATGGCATTGCAGTTGTACAGAATTATGTTTTGGCAGGGATTCAAAAATTTTCTGTACCAGGTACATGAGGTGGGGTAATACGATGGCTATGCTGACAATTTGGTCACTGTTGTCCTGTAAATGGAAGGGCAGGGCCCAGAGGACCCTGTGCTTCCACAGCTACATACATATAAGCATCTACAGAGGGATGGGAAGGCCATGCACTCTCTGCACTCTCATAGGCAAATAACAATACAATTATACTATGTCAGAAAGTAAAGAAATACATTGCAAAAAACTGTGTTAATGTGCTAGTTAGGGCTACAGCCACAAAAGTAGGGAAATGTGACAGGGTTTCCAAACCTAACAGCCCACCTCCACGCTGCACACACCAACAGGTGTCAGGTGTGTGCCTTGGGGTCATCAGCCCTAACGCTCAAAATTTTGCATGTTTTGTTGTAAACCTAAGTACTAAGCTGTCTAGTGGCACCCCCACCCTCTGATCGCCATCCCATAATATGTTTATCTTTCCCTAGTGTCTAGTGGTACCCCCCCCCCATCCTCCTCTAATCGCCATCCCCACAATATGTTTTTCTTTCCTTGGTGTTTAGTGGTACCCCCCACTCTCTGATCGGCATCCTCATAATGTTTTTGTCTTTTTCTGGTGTCAAGTGGCATCCCCCATCCTCCGATCACTGTCCCCATAATGTTTTTGTCTTTCCCTGGTATCTAGTGACACCCCCCACCCTCTGATTGCTGTCTCAGTCTAAAATAAAGAAAATGGTCCCTCAAATGTTTTTTTTTTAACTTCAAAAAAGAAAACGGTCTCACACTGATCTGACCCCCCAACCCCCACCTCCTTCTCAGCACCCACCACCCCACACCCTCAGTACACCCCCACACACCCTCACTCACCTGAACAGGTCACATGGTGAAGGGCGAAGATCCACTCTCTGATTGAAGACATGTCTTGCTGCTGGAACTGCTATTTGAGAAACTAAAGTAAGTGCAGTTAGGTGTATTTCAATGGGGTTTTCAACTTTGATGCATAACTGTGTCATGTTTGCATATTTTGACCCCCAATTTTCAACATGGCCTTCTTGGGACCACACCTCATGACCAGTGGTGGTGGTGGAATTACACAAATCAAGCCCAAAATGCGATTTTGCGGTCTCTTGTCATAGGATCCTGCACCTCTCCCTCCCTTGGGTGGCAGAAGGACCTGTGCATTGGCTGACAGGTGCACTGTTTGCCCTGTGCATCTGTAGCTGTGGCCACATAGAAGTGCAGGGACCAGAGGGCCCTGCACTTCCACAGCCCACCAGGCAACCCCATGAATTCTTCACATCTGTCATTGCACCAAATTGCAGGGTCCGCAATTTGTAAGCCCTGCAATTCTGTAGATGGATGGAGTCTTCTCTTTATTTATTTACTTTTGGTAACTGGGTGGGTGCACTAGACATAGAGATGCCTATTTTCAGGCATGACCCAGGACAATACAAGTAAAAAATACATGAGCAGTACAATGTGACGCAGCACAAGGGAGAGGTATACAATGGGATTATCTGCAATGAAAACAATATTGTCAACTGGATTGTTATACAGAGATTAGGCAAATGTTAAACAATATAGACAGTACAGCTAGGAAAAAGTAAAACTAAACAAAACAAGCGTCAACAGGACTGTATTGGAGCTGTCAGAAAAGTGCAGAACAACAGTAAGTACCATCGTGTGGCGCAATATTGAGAGAGAGAGGAGAGAGAGAGGGGGGAGGGGTGGGAGATGGGGTGAAAAGGGGTGAGGGGAAAGAAGGCAAGTGCAGGACAGAACAGGGTGGAAGGAGTGAATGGGCTAGAGTGGATGGAAGCATGTGCAGGGATTTGAGGCCAGTAGATGTTCACGGCGGGGTTTCTTGAAACTGGCATGGGTGGGAGCTAGGCGAATAGTTTGAGGGATAGAATTCCAGTACTTAGGTGCAGAGTGAGAGAAAGCACATGCACCCATAGTGGTTTTACGTCTAGGGATGAAGAGAGGGGCATAGTCATTGGATTGGAGCCCATAGGAGGGTGTTTGGGAGTGTAACCAGGAGGCGAGAGATTTGGGGAGACCTGATCTGGTTATACCGTCTAGTAGGGAGCCAAAGGCTAGTAGCCAGTCAACAGAAGGACTGGGCCATATTAGGTCAGCGTGAAGCTGACAGTGATGTTTGAAGCGTGGCGATTCGGAGGCATAGCGGCAGATGCTATTGTAGGTGGTGTCCCATATATGGAGCGAGGTCTTAGAAGCTCCTAGGTATGTGACCAAGCCATAAGCCAGGGCTGGAAGCAGTAGGCTTTAGCCACAGCAAGCCTGGCCGATGGTTTGAGGGCATAGCTTGTATGGTAGGCACCTCCGATTTTTGCGTTGATCGATTTGCAGGTGGTGGTGATATGGAGGTCAAAGTCCAGGGATTCATCAAGGAGGATGCCTAGGTATTTGAAAGAGCTGGTGCTAACTACCGGGGAGCCATTTGTACACAAAATTTGAAAGGCGTTGCGAGTCGATTTGAGTCCTGCTGGAGAGCTGAAAAGCATGGAGTGTGTTTTGCTTGCATTAAGAACAAGATTGTTTTCACTTAGGCAGGATTGAATACTGAGGAAGCCTTCATTTAGGGAGTGGTTAATATCCACAACATTACTTCCACTACGATAAATGACAAGGTCATCTGCATACAGCAAGGAAGAGCAGTCTGGAGCAGCCGATGGGAGGTGATTTATAAAAATAGAGAAAAGTAGTATGCCTAGTATGGAGCCTCAGGGAACTCCCATAAGTACGGGAGAAAGATTGGACATAGCTGAGTTAAAACCTGCAGCCTGCATCTGGTTGGTTAGGTTGCTGTTGAACCAGGCAACTGTTTCGGCAGAGAAATCGAGTGAGTGGAGTTTGGTAAGGAGAAGGGTGTGGTTTACCAGGTCAAACGCCTTTGTTAAGTCAGTGAAGATAGCCCCTGTCAAGAAGCCAGATTCCATTGCACCATATATGTCATTTGTAAGTTTTAGGATGGCAGTGGTAGTGCTGTGGCCTTTGCAGAAGCCATGCTGGGAGCCTGAGAGGAGGTTATGCTTCTGTAGGTATGCTGTAGTTTGGGTTGCCTCTAGTTTTTCAAGGATTTTGCCGAGGACAGAGAATGGCAATAGGTTGATAGTTAGATATTTCTTTAGGATCACCTTTCTTAAGGATGGGAGTGATTCTGGTGATCTTCCAGATGTTGGGAACCGTGCCATGACATATCTATAAGTTAAAGATTTTTGTTAAAGGGGAGGCGATGAGAGGGGCAGCAGTTTTCAGTAGCTTAGGTTCCAATCCATCAGCACCAGGGCTAGTGCTATCAGAGATGGAGAGTAACAGCTTTAGAACTTCTTTTCTGGTGATGGTCCAAAACCAGAACAGTGGGTGAGAGAGTGCCGGTTCTGTGTCCATTGAGTTGGAGGTGGGGGGACCGGGGGGGACGGAGGCTGAGTAGCTCGATAGATCAGCGGAATGGCAGTTTAGTGCATTGGCTATAGTCACTGGATTATTACAATGTATGTTGTTTATCATCATGTCATTACTAGTGGATGTTTTGTTGGCTCCAAGGAGACTTTTTATGACGGACCAGAATTTCTTGGTGTCACCAGCAGATTTCATTAATAGGTCCTTACAGAAAGAGCTTTTTGCTAGTCAAATATTCCTTTTGCAGGCGTTCCTCTGGACTCTGTAGTCGTTAAAATCTGCTTGAAGCCCTGAGGTCTTGAAATGCCACCAACTTTTATCCCTTTCCCTGAGTTGAGTAAGGAGATCTTTGGTGAGCCACTTTGTTTGTGTTCCCCGTATATGGCGTGTGACTCTGGGGGCATGGATGTCTTGTAGGCATCCAAACCTTGCCAGGAAGTAGTCAAGGGCTGAGTGGGCATTAGAAGAGGCAAAGATAGGAGACCAGTCTATCATTGAGAGGTCAAGCAAAAAATGTGCCTGATTAAGATTAGCCAGATTACGGAAGGTAATGAGTTTGGGAGGAGATGGTGATCTAGCGGAGCGCCAGATGCAGTAAATTGGGGAGTGATCAGTTATAGCGCCTGGCAGGATACCAGCAGAGACTATACTGTTGAGGCGGTTAGTAAGAGCCCAATCTATTAGTGTACTAGAATGGGGGCAAAACCCTTGTAGGGTCAGTGATTAGCTGGTGGAGGTTATGGCCTTGAACCACTGTGTGGTAGGACTGATTTGATTTGCTAGTCCAGTTGAGATTTAGATCTCCCATAATGAGGACCTCATTTCGACCAATGGCTGTGTTCACCTGGGATAATAGTTCCTTGAGCCCAGTGGTGCTACCAGTAGAGGGGTTATAGGCACAAACTATGTGCAGTTTCTTAGAGCCTAGTTGTAGGGTAGCATGAATAGCTTCACAGTGAGAGAGGGTGAGAGAGACAATACGGTGTAGGGATAGGTGAGTTTTAAAGAGGATTGCAACACCACCACCATGTTTAGATGTGGACCTATCTTGCCGGAGTATTTTGTAGTTAGGTAACATGCACAGATAATCAGGGGTGGAGGGTTTTAGCCAGGTTTCAGAGAGACATAGAATGTCAGGGTTGTGTTGGGTAGCCCAGGCCTCTAGTTCAGTTAAGTTGTGGGGAAGACTCCTGATATTCAGGTGAACAATACGCAGCCCCTTTAGGTCCTTCCAGGCTACAGCATGGTGGGCAATGTTATCGGCTGGTCTTGGGTTGAGTTCAACATCTTCTGCTAACAATAATGATAGGAGGAGCAGGTACCATAGTTTACGATGAGGGAATGGGGCAGGCAGGGAGGTAACTGGAGGAGGGGAGTTATGGAGCATATAAGCAACATGATAGGTGATTCTGTTTGAGACAAAAAGTGGAAAGGTGGCAAGGGGCCAGTGGGATAGTGTAAGCATGTTGGGAGAAACAGTAGGGTGTGAAGAAATGCCATACCAGGAGAGTGGGCAGTTCAACAGGGGCAACATTAAGAGTAGAGAAATAATAGAGACTAATAGAGAGATTGCACAGGGATTTGGGGCCCTGTTGTTAGAAAAAGAGAATGCCATAGTGAGGATAGAGAATGTGACAGCTAAAATAGCTATTTGAAGAGAGAAAAAATCTACAGGTATCAGAGGAATCTGGATGGAAGCACTGATTGCACACCAGTTTTCAGACCAGGAGTGAGATATATATATTATTTAGCAGATTTCTAAGAGCCCTCTAGTGGCGAAGAAGTATAGGCTGCAAATGAGAAAGTGAGGAGATGGTTAAAATCCTGACATACTTCCACAGTAGGTGGGGCAGATGACCCCTATATAACAAATGCCAGGAAAGGGTGGGTGTGGTGGGGGGCGGCTGCGGGACACAGCGCTTTGCAGCTGGGGTTATTAAGGGTGGGGCCGAGAGATCACAGTGGAGCTGCAGTTCTGACTGGGCTGCCTGGGGACTCCGAGTGCCTGAAAAAGCCCTGCAGATCTGTTCAGAGTGCTGCTATACTTAAACGTGAGCCCGATACCACACTAGCTCTCTGTTCGGGGGTATATTTAAAATGTTAGGTCCATGCACGTCTAGTGAGCTGGAGGAAACTGTAGCCGTTGACAGTTTAGCAGCAGTTTACAATCTCAGAGTGCATCTGAGTTTTACAGACTGGCACTCGATTTTACAGTTAGTAGCAGTGGAAATGTAAGGTCCAAAAAAGGCGCCAAGATTCAAACTACAGACAAAGGCTGACGACCTCTGGTGTGGCGTTGTTCAAACGGAGCAAACAGCTAATGAAATTACCTTGATTACAGTTTGCACGGCGGCATGGCTTGCTGCAGGGCAGGGTACCCTCTGGTAGGGCTGGGGAGAGAGAAGAATGTGCAGTTTAAATAGGGTCACAGATAATGGGAGGTAGGTAATAGGAGGAGGTAGAGAGTAAAAATGGGTGGGGAAAGGAGAAGTTTGGTAGTGAGAGCAGAAAAAGAAATCACAGTGAAGTAGTAGTCAGTATGACACTATTACAACTATTTGTACTGTTATACATTATTTCAGCAGCACATAACATGTAGAAATCCCTCAGCAACACACAAGTAAAAAGCAGTTACAATATGGGTAGAGTAACAAGGTTCAGATATATTCCAGGCTATTGAAATCATCTAAATAGCAACTAGCACCAGACTTTTCAAATAATTCATTTTGGTCCACTTTCTGCTCCCAGGAGTGAAACTGAACCAAGGGGACCTAAAACTTGGCCGAGGGACCTATTGTGGTAAGGATTCCCACTTAATTTGACTGAGACCAGAGCTGCAGATTTAATTTAAGGTTACAAGTCAGACTACAAATTCAAACTGAGTGCTTTGCAACTGGGGTTATTAAGGTTGGGGCTGAGAGATCGCAGTGGAGCTGCAGTTCTGACTGGGCTGCCTGGGGACTCTGAGTACCTGAAAAAGCCCTGCAGATCTGTTCAGAGTGCTGCTATACTTAAACGTGAGCCTGATACCACACTAGCTTTCTGTTAGGGGGGGGTATATTTAAAATGTTAGGTCCACGCACGTCTAGTGAGCAGGAGGAAACGGTAGCCGTTAACATTTTAGCAGCAGTTTACAATCTCAGAGTGCATCCGAGTTTTACAGACTGGCGCCCGATTTTACAGTTAGTAACAGTGGAAATGTAAGGTCCAAAAAAGGCGTCAAGATTCAAACTACAGGCAAAGGCTAATGACTTTTGGCATGGCGTTGTTCAAACGGAGCAAACAGCTGATGAAATTACCTTGATTACAGTTTGGACAGTGGCATGGCTTGCTCCAGGGCAGGGTACCCTCTGGTAGGGCTTGATTACAGTTTGGACGTCGGCACGGCTTGCTGCAGGGCAGGGTACCCTCTGGTAGGGCTTGATTACAGTTTGGACAGTGACGCATGCTTCACGGCAGGGTACCCACCGGTAGGGCTTGATTACAGTTCGGATGGCGGCATGGCTTGCTCTAGGGCAGGGTACCCTCCAGTAGGGCTTGATTACAGTTCAGACAGCGGCACAGCTTGCTGCAGGGCAGGGTACCCTCTGGTAGGGCTTGATTACAGTTCGGACAGTGATGCTGCATGCTTCACGGCAGGGTACCCACTGGTAGGGCTTGATTACAGTTCGGATGGCGGCATGGCTTGCTTCAGGGCAGGGTACCCTCCAGTAGGGCTTGATTACAGTTCAGACAGCAGCACAGCTTGCTGCAGAGCAGGGGGACCCTCTGGTAGGGCTTGATTACAGTTTGGACGGTGGCACGACTTGCTCCAGGGCTGGGTTCCCTCTGGTAGGGCTTGATTACAGTTTGGATGGCGGCATGGCTTGCTGCTGAGCAGGGTATGCTCTGGTAGGGCTTGATTACAGTTCGGATGGCGGTGCGGCTTGCTCCAGGGCAGGGTACCCTCCGGTAGGGCTTGATTACAGTTCACATGGTGGTATGGCTTGCTCCATGGCAGGTACCGTCTGGTAGGGCTTGATTACAGTTTGGATGGTGGCACGGGCTTGCTCCAGTGCAGGGTACCCTCCGGTAGGGCTTGATTACAATTTGAATGGCAGCACAGCTTGCTCCAGGGCAGGGTACCCTCCAGTAGGGCTTGATTACAGTTTGGACGGCGGCACAGCTTGCTCCAGGGCAGGGTACCCTCTGGTAGGACTGACAGGGCATCTACATCAGGACCTGCATGAATGAGCATACAGTTCCACTATCTCAAAAAGAAAGGACAATCTTTGCAAAAGACGTTATTAATGCACTAATTAGGGTTAAACCAAAAAAGTAGGGAAATGTGGTGTTAGGGTTTCCAACCCAACCCTAACATCCAACCCCCACCCTCCAGGTAGCAACAGTAAAAACCATTACAGTTTCACCTCCCCTGCATCTTCGCAAATTAGGCATGGGGTGTACTTTGGGGTTGTCAACCCTATCTCTCAGTCCATTGTCATGTACTCTACACATCTCAGCTTCTTTAATGATTGAATGGAGTGAGTGTTACAGTTGTCGACCCCAGGGCACACCCCACACCTGATTCATGAAGATGCAAGACAGGTGAAACCGTAATGGTTTTTCCTGCTGCTGCCTGGAGGGTGGGGTGTTAGAGCTGGAAACCCTAATGTCACATTTGCCTACTTTTATCAGTTTAAAACTAACTAGTGCATTAACTACGTATTTTGCAAAGTATTGATTGCAAAAACCATCTTTAACACATCAGTTAAGGTTGAAGCTACAAAAGTAGGGAAATGAAGCATTAGGGTTGAGACCCTAACCACCCCACCCAACCCTGCAACCCCACCCCCACCCTCCACACACCAACAGGCATCCGGGTGGGCCTTGGGGTCATCAGCTCTCATTCTCAACCCATTCTATTTGTATGTAAGCTGAGATGGTACAGTATAGGAGAATGGGGTGAGAGTTGGGTCCAACAACCCCAAGACACACCCTGACACCTGTTGATCTGTGGAGGGTGAGGGTAGGGTGGGTGGGGAGTTGGGTGGAGGGGGGTTAGGGTCTTAACCCTAACACCTAATTTTCCTCCTTCTGTTGCTTCAGCCCTAACTGATGCATTAACAAAGTTTTTTGCAATGACTTTCCTTACTTTTTGAGAAAGTGTAGTCTTACCTCATATGGTTTTGGGAGCACAGGGCCCTCCGATATCAGTTTTTTTGTAATGAACTGTCATCTCCCTGAGCTCCCAGTGTTTCATAAAGGATGACCCAGCAGTTCTATTACTGCATAATGGTATCCATATGTGGGAGTGCAGGCCTAGACACATTCCAAGTAACCCTTGTGCTGCAAATGGCGCAGTATCTCAGTAATTGTAGCAACCCTGGAAAAAATTCCACTGCAGTTGTAATCATGGACTGGTAACTTGCATGTATGCTTAGTACACCTAAGGTGTACTAAGCTGTGCTTATCGAAAAGTCCATCTCTTGGAACCGTTTTCGAGATACAGCACCAAAAAGATGCCACGTTCGCCACAGTGTTATCCTATGGGAAATTTTTCAACTTTAGAATGGCATAAGTATAGAACCGATTGACATTTTTACACCAACCCAGGATAAGTCACATTTGTGAGACAACCTCTTCATACCCTGCACATTTCAATACCAAAAAAGTCCTAACTGTTTCTTTGCAGTGAAGTGGCAAAGAAACAGCAACCTTTAAAAATCTCTGTTTGTGAGCTGTCAAAATCCCTGTTCGCGAGCCGAATCCCTGTTTGTGAGGTGTCAAAATCCCTGTTTGTGAGAAATCCCTATTCGTGAGGTAGGGTCATCCCCTCACGAACAGGGACTTTGACAACTCACAAAAAAGGATTCGTTTTTATAATCCCTGTTTGTGAGCTGTCAAAATCCCTGTTCATCTGCCAAATCCTTTTTCATCAGCTATCAAAATCCCTATTTGTGAGAAATCCCTGTTTGGGACATAGAGCCATCTGGTCATCCCCTCACGAACAGGGATTTTAACAGCTCACATAAAGAGATTTCTTATGAACAGGGATTTTGACAGCTCACGAACAGGGATTTTGACACCTCATGAAAAGGGATTCCTTTTTATAATCCCTGTTCGTGAGCTGTCAGAATCCCTGTTCAAAAGTCGAATCCCTGTTCATGAGGTGTCAAAATCCCCGTTTGTGAGAACTTTTATTTAGTTTATTTAGTTTTTGTTTACCGGGTAGGTGCACTAGCCAAAACATGACTATTTTTAGGCATGACCTGGGGGAGTACAACAAGGAAAACATGAACGTATTACATCATCAACAGTAAACAACAGCTAGACAGAGAAAATACAAAATCACACATGCCCACACAATGCAAAGCATCATGGGCTGCATATGCAAATCACCACAGAATGTTATGCTAGTCCAAGTTTAAGCAGAATTGCATGGTGCCCGAAAGGCCTCTCACACAGTTTGCAAAGGGTGCTAACAGAAGACATAGACACGTGTTTCGTTCTACCAGGACTCATCAGTATGCCTCGTCTGTTTGACACCCCAGTGGAATGGACCAGCTACCCTAAGACAGTGTGTCTTGGATATGTTGTGGTGAACCCATTAAAATAAAAAACTATTTAAAAGACAAAGAACCTCTGTGCGCAAACACTGAGGCAAGGGTTACCCCCAAAGGGCATTTGGCTGGGAAGCCAAGTTTCAAGAAAATACAAAATCACACATGCCCACACAGAAAATACAATAGCTTAACATGAGTAAACAAATAACTTTGGATGCAAATTTACAAGACAGTGCACTAAGGTCAACTAGAGCATAACATAATACAATATAGTACTAGGACAGGCAGTGGTAAGAACTCCACAGATAGGAGCAATCACAGGTTAGTAGGAGGGAGTAGGAGGGACTGCAAAGGGATTGGAGGGAGAAAGGGGTGTGAGTTGGGGGGATGGGGAGAGAAAAAAGAAACAGGGAAGAGCATAAATAGAAGTGAGGAGTGGAAATTTGGGTAGGTGGAGCACGGAAAACCCCAAGGTTTCAGGTGGGGTCAAAACAAGTACACGCGTCAGTGAGAGATAAGTAGAAATCCCTGTTCGCGAGATAGGGCCATCTGGTCTTCCCCATAGGAACAGGGATTTTGACAGCTCATGAAAAGGGATCAGCTTGTGAACAGGGCTTTTGACACCTCACAAACATGGATCAGAAGTGAGTTGTGAAAAGGGATTTTCAAATTTAAAAATGGACATTTTTTGACTAAACAAATGGAACCAAAGCCATGGGTTTGTAGAGGGCATCGCCCTGAATGAAGCACATATATAAGTCTCTACAGAAGACATCCCTGGAGTAAGTTACAAGGTTTTGCTTTTGGAGAAAATTGAAAACAAGATGGCAGCTTGCAAACAGGGATTTTTTTTTATATGAACAGGGATTTAATGAATCCCTGTTCGTGAGCTGAAATCCTTGTTCGAAACTGTGCAGCTATCCAAAAGACTGAACTGAGCATGCTCAGAACCCAAAATTTCAAAATTGAATAACTTTGGGATGAATTAATATTTTTTCACCAAACCAATGCTGTCTTATTCTTTCAGGCACGCACTTTCTACCCTGAAAATTTCAGGGCACAATTCCAAATAGTGTGGCCACAGCGTGATGAGGAACAATCAGCAAAAGTGGGTGAAAAAAGCGGGTTTTACACTTTTTTCACTGTGCGCTGCTTGAAATCCACAAATCTGAACAAAACTTGGTACATCAAGAGATCGGATGATGTATACCAAATTTCGTTCAAATCAATTGAACTGTTGCAAAGTTATTAGAGTGAAAAATTTAAGGTTTAACATTAAACTACCTGCCGGCCCAGTAGCGCTGAGGGTTGAGGTGCTGGACGCCACATCTCCTGCCATGTCAGCGACCCAGGTTCAGTGATGGACTCGGGTTGCCGTGGGTCGGCAGGGAAGGGAGAGGATTGAGCATCTGGAGAACAGCTGTCCTCTGGGACTCCAGGGTTGCTCGGTGTCCTGGCGACCCCTGATGGAGATCGCAGATAATGCAGGTACATCAGCCAGAATGCAAGGGGGTGGAATGCATCAGACTCCAGCAGGGCAGCCATGCACAGGCATCACTGCACACCACACTCTGAGGGGAGAAAAAGGAAATACCCCTGATAGAAACATAGAATTTGACGGCAGATAAGAACCGCTTGGCCCACCTAGTCTGCCCATTTCCCTACCTACTCGATAAGCTACAGATCCTAGTTAACCAACAGCCTACTTCCTCCTATCCCCCACTAGAATTGCCTTATGTCTGTCCCATGCATTCTTGAATTCCCCCACTGTTTTTGACTATATGACCTCTTCAGGAAGGCTGTTCCATGTGTCCACAACCCTCTCTGTGAAGAAATACTTCCTCACATTACCTCTGAGCCATCCCCCGCTTTATCTTTAAAATGTGCTCCCTTGTTTTTGCACATCTCTTTTTCTGAAAGATGCTACCCTCTTGAACTTTGTTGATTCCCTTGAGGTATTTGAAAGTTTCTATCATGTCCCCCCACTCCCTCCGCGGTTAGGGGGAACGCCGAGTGAGCCAGCCTGAGAGAAGCCCCGGACCACCAGGTGAATACAGTTGAAACAGACAAACAAAAAAAAAAACATTAAACTGCCTACTCAACCTTACGTATAGTGTCGCACCACTATAATATATATATATAGAGAGAAAAAGAGACTTCTCTTAAATAAGTCCAAAAATAAATGGCTGTGTTGTCCATGACAGTCCCATTTTGAGTTTTGTTTATGAGTGGGTGTCTAGTTGATCTAAATGACTGGTTAAAAAGAAAGAACATCATAGAATGAGGCCATGCATAGTTTAGCCATGCAAGCCAGACCGCAGAGACCCACAGTGAACATGGAACATGAATGTTTATTTGTTAACTTTCCCACCCATAACCACTCATGATAAGCACTGGTCCAATTCATTATAAAGAAAAATATCCCCCCCCCCACTACACTCCAGCCTCATACTATAATTAGTAACAACTTGTGATTACCATAACTGCTTTGGAGCTCTTAATCCTGTACTGCAGTAGTGTCTCCCCTCCCCCAACCACTAACATCACTTCTTCAGTAGAGGTGATCTTGGGGGCAGCCTGATGGTCCAGAGGGTAGGCCCCAACAAATTCGTGTTGGCTACCCAGGTTTGGGAATGAACTCGGGAAGCCGGCTGAGTGACCCCACAGCTGGAAAGGTGCTGCTGCGCGACTGGCTGGGAGCTGAAGGGGCTGGTGGAGATGACAGGGACATAAAAATCATGATGGAAAAAAAGATAGTGATAGAGTAGCTAAGTCCCACCCTTTTGCTGATGGGACTTCTTGCCCATTCTTTAGAAGTTGCAATTCCTAGAATGAAAGTTGCCCTTCGCAAAAGTAGTGATGGGGGCAGGAGCACCGAAGATAAAAGGGAGTGATCAGTAATAACATGTTACCGGAAAGGTCACCATAGGTCAGTTTACTGAGTAGGCACCTGGAGAGCAACTAGCAGTGCATCACACTGTTAGACATTGGGAAGGGGGCTAGATTTGCAGAGGACTGACACAGACAGATGTCCAGGATGCATCTCTGTCTATTCCGCTGTGTCTGAAAGCCCCCAAAGGCATTGGACATCTTTTCAGAGGCTCCATCAGTTTGCAACATTTTGATGCAATGAACAGTATTTTGCACCTAATAACAGAAGCAAGTTGCTTGTGATTTTAGAAACAAATTTCTTCTATCAGAAGCAAGTATTAAACTATGCACAATATGGTGTACTCTACTCTGCCCCATACAGAGCAGATGCAGGGCTTTAAAAATGCTGCATACCCTGAGCATCATTTTATTTATTTTTTGACCATTGGTAAGTCATTAAGAATCAAAAGCATACTTTTTACCGACACGTTCCCTACTTTTGGTTAAAGTCATTTTTCGTGTTATATTTTATTTCTTCAATTCAAGAGTTCTTCCCAGACATATCTTCTGATCAACAGTCGCAAACATGGGTAGGCATGCTGCTTTTATTACTCAGCTCTGGCAATGTTCCTTAGCAAAAGCCCTCAAGTCTGTATTTATTTTCATTATTTTAAGAGCATGAGAATGCAGAGCAGATGTCGTTGATGCCTTACGGAACTTAACCTGCTACTGTGGTATTTTACATAAAGTACGACTAGGGCTATGACTTTGTCATAGAAGTCATACATTATGTTGAGTTGGCAATTTTCACAAAAAAGAATCATGATTCTTGGCATTTGAAAAGAAAATATTAAGGAGGGTCAGCAACGGCAGTTAGGAGCCTAAGGCAGTTTAAAATGGTATTTAGCTGTTGTGGCAGTGCTGTGTATTTATTTTGAAAACCTCCTGCCTTGGGGAGGGTGAGTGGTTCATGACGATTGATGACTGTCCCTGATTGTTTAGGAGGTGGGAGTCATACAATATGAGCAACAACAATACACGGCCATATGGTGGGAGGAAAAATCCAGCTGCCGGCATGACATTTATTTATTTATTTAACAAATCGGAAAGACCTTTGAGCCAAGGGCTCTTTTACAGAGGTTCCACGTCAAGTCACAAGAATAGCAAATTACAATGTTTTCAGTAAGTAGTACAACATGAAGAAAGTAATTACATAAACAAAAGAACAATGTGGCAAGATAAATATTGTGTCTAGTGCAGCCAGTGGCCTTGTCTGAAGAGGGGTGAAAGGGCTTACAAGGAGAGAAAGTACAGAGGGTGAATAGGGGGGTGGAAGGAGCAAAAAAAAGAACAAGGAGGGAGATTCCACACTGAAGCTTGAGCAGGAAAGACCCACGGGGTGGGGGTAGAAGGAGAGAACAAGGTGAGGAAACAGAAGAGTGAGGGGGGAAGTGGGAGTGGAGGGGTGAGGGAAGGGGGGATGAGGTAGGATGAAAAGAGGGCAGGAATGGGAAAGGGATAGAGGAAGTGCCTTGAGTGGAATAACGCAGTAGTAGCAGCAGCATAGAGCTATACAGTGATAAATGGTAAAAGAGGGAGGTCCCAGTGCATTTAGCTGTCAGCAGAGATTAGGTACAGCAGTCACAAGATGCTCCGGAAACTAGGAATTGATGCAGCTTCCGCTCAAATGGTCCCACGGTTGCAGTTGTCGCAATCTCAGAAGGAAGGGAATTAAATAAATTAGCAGCTCTAACTGCAATGGATCGCTGTCAGAGCGAGGTTCGACAGCAAGGGACAGTAAAAGTTTGGCTCGCAGAACTTTGTGTGCTCCGAGTGCCCTGGAAGGGACTGAAAAACTGAACGGAACCTGGTTGTAGGAGACCAAAATCTGCCTTCTTAGCCAGAAGGCAGGCTTGATATTCAATGCGAGCCTGGAGTTGAAGCCAGTTTGCATGTTCATAAAGGTCACAGGTGTGAGTAGGATATGCTGCACCAGTTAGTAGACGACATGCCTTATTCAGATTTGTGGTGAGCCGATGTAGGGTTGTGTCTGTGGCGGAACCATAAATGACCAAACCATAGTCAATAATAGACACAGTTTAACTTTGGATAGCCAGTCTGAGGGCTTCAGTAGTACGGCAGTGTTTATGCCTGTGTAGAAGGCCTAGGCGAATGTTAACTACCTTGGCAACATTCTTAACATGGTTGGAGTAGGAGAGCGTACTATCCAGAGTAACTCCTAGGTATTTAAAAGATTTAAAGCCAGTTTGCTTGTTCGTAAAAGTCACAAGTGTAAGTACAATACGCTACACTAGTTAGTAGACGGCATGCCTTATTCAGAGCTGTGGTGAGCTGATGTAGGATTGTGTCTGTGGCAGAACCATAAATGACCAAACCGTAGTCAATAATAGACACAATTGAACTTTGGATAGCCAATCTGAGGGCTTTGGTAGTAAGGCAGTGTTTATCCCTGTGTAGAAGGCCTAGGCGAATGTTAACTACCTTGGCAACATTCTCAATATGGTTGGAGTAGGAGAGCGTACTATCCAGAGTAACTCCTAGGTATTTAAAAGATTGAGTCTGATCAAGGATAACACCCGCACTGTTTTTAATCACCAATTGTTTGGCTATGTGCTTGCTGTGGGTACCATGGGAGAGCATGACCTTAGTTTTGTTGCCGTTAAGCACCAACTTATGAGAGATGAACCAGGACTCAGCTTCAGTAAAACTTTTCTGAAGTTGGGCCTGAAGGAGGATAGGGACAGCAGTCTTTGAGAAAATGACCTCATCATCTGCGTAGAGGAGTACTGGTTCAGAGCAGGATGCTGGAAGATTATTGAGGAAGGTGCTAAATAGAAGAGGTCCCAGTATCGATTCTTGAGGAACCCCAGAGCAGACAGGCAGTTTATCAGAAAGGGCAGACCCTATTCTCACCTGTTGTGTGCGGTATGCTAGATAGCTGGTGAACCACTTTAGGGCTTCTGAAGATGTACCAAGCCCAGCAAGTTGATGTATCAGCAAATGGTGACTGACCATGTCAAATGCTTTAGACAGGTCAATAAAGGTTGCACCAACAAGTTGACCCTGATCAAGAGTATGGTGAATGAAATCTGTGAATTCCAGTAGGGCTGTGAATGTGCTGTGCCCTTACCCATGTTGTTGGACACATTGTAGGTTGTATTTTTCTAGGTACTCCACAAACTGGTCAGCAACAATCCTTTCAAATGCTTTGGACAGCAGGGGAAGAATACATATTGGCCTGTAATTCCCAGGTAGTAATCTGTCCCTACTCTTAAAAATTGGTGTAACCAGAGCAGATTTTCAGATCTGAGGGAATTGTGAAAGTATGAGGGAGAAATTGAGAAGCTTGGTGAGGGGGATAGGACTTCATCTAGAGGTAGGGTAAGAAGTTTTAGGTCGAGGGAATCACTGCTTGTCCAAGTTCCTCCTAGAACTTTATGTAGGTAGGTCTTGGTCTCGCTGTCCGAGATAGCTTTGAAGTAGAAACATGGGTGGGTAGATGCCTCTTCAGATTTGATGGACGTAGGAGCTGTGCTGGGTGGTTCAAAGAAATTTGGGGGGCAGAGTTTGGCTAAGGTCTGTGAAGGATGAATTAAATGTGTTGGCAATTAACACGGGGTCATGGGTGTTAGACCCATCAACATTTAACATAGTTGGAGCCTGTTTGGATGCTTTCTCAGTGATTTCTGAGAGGTTTTCCCATGCATGACAGATTCATGGGTCCAGTCCTGTGCTGGCAGTAGCAACTAGAATACAATGGGTGAGTTGGTCCTTGCCCACTTCTGGTTGATAGGTAGTTCTACTCCGGATGTGCCCCAAAGTGTGAGAAGTAGGACTGTGGAAAAAAACCTGCCCTACGGAAAACAAATAATATTGAAGCAGTTGATGACATGATGTTTGCCCCTGCCTAAGCGCCATACCCAGACTTATCTATGGATGGAAGGAGTCTAGTTGGATTTGTCTCCTAACCAGTCAGTGTCAGTCAGACAAGTGCAGAGGAGTGAGTCTAGAATACAAACAGAGGTAAGCAGTGGGTAGCTGGAGGCCTTGGACAACCACCCGGATGGCAGAATAGGCTTCTTAAGGAAGCATCTTGGGGAATGCCTCATTATGTAGAGATCGTGCTTGAAGAATTCTGTGGCAACTTTGACCAATCACCACAAATTTATTTGAGAAATTCTTTTTTTTTTTTACTTTTAAAAACAAACAAATTTACGGTGAGAGCATTAGCTGTCATTTTCAGCTGTGGTATGATATAGCAGAATGTAGTTTGAGAATGAAACATATCATGACAAGGCTTTGGATGAATTATGATTAGCTGAAATAAGAGATGGCATAAACTTAAAAAAAGAGGCTGAATAGAAATGTAAAAATCAACAGTCATATATTTCAATCCAGTCTTCTCACTTGGGGTTGATACCTCTAATGCTGCTTGAAAGGATCTTGACCTCTGTTAAAGAGCTTAAGTGGACCCATCTTAAAATGAGGCTAAACTGAGAGCTGGAAATAATTTTTACAGTTTCACTGGCACATCTATTCCATAAGTAGTTTAATTATATAAATACTAATCTGATAAAACAGAGTTTATATTTTAAGCAGGATACCATACAAAATATAGTCTTAAACAAGAAACAAACAAACAAAAAATACATTCGACTAATATCGTAATTAAAAGCCAAAACATGAAAACCATTATTAAGCGTGGACACTAAAAACCATATATTGATCATGGGCAATCATGGCTGTACCCGAAATAATTTACATTTTGTTTTTATTGCTGTTTATCGGCCCTATACCCAAACAACCGAAGCCCCAACATCCCCCTGGCGGTGTCAGCAAGGTTCCTCAACCCCCCCAGGTGAATGTTTATTTTATTTATTTATTTACATTTTGGTGACTGGGTAGGCCCACTGAGACTGAAACAGTCCCTTTTTCAGGGACAACGTAGAATTAGTTACATACATTTATAAACAAAACAAAATACACACATGTCATTTCGCAATTAACAGTCAATATAGACATACTGACTCAGTCAAGGATACAGTGGCAAGTTAATTACAATCAACACCAACAGGAGAAGTACTGTTATACACGAGACAGTCACAGTCAGATTGATGTCCCAATGAGGTTAGAATGGCAGTAGGGAGTTGGCTGACTCTCAGTGGTAGTAGATGCAGAGGCTCAGTTCCAACAGGTGGGCCTTAAGACCCATCTTGAAGCCCTCAAGGAAGGTACGTTCCTGGAGACTGCTAGGGAGACCATTCTAGATGGGAGGGGTGAAGGCAGCGTAGGACCGGAGTCCTAGGGAAGTCCTTACACTGGGGACTTGGAGAAGCTGGTGGCCATAGGATCTTAGTGTTCTCCCATTCTTTTTGGGAGCTAATGTGTTTGTTAGGCTAGGAGGGTCACCATTTTGCTGGAGCTTAAAAGCAAGGCACTGTGAGGGATATGATAATCTACTCTCAAGAGAAGTCCACCTTAGAGATAATAGTACCTTGCAGTGATGCTCCCATGGTGGTGCCCCTGCGGTGAAGCACCCTATCCTGTGATAGTGTTTTTAGCCTTTGCATTTCAGAGCTTCTTATAGAACGTAGCAAAGGGGCCCTGTATAGTAAGGTTGGAAGGAGTGTACAAGTGGAAACCCTGAGTTTGGATTCACGAGTGAGGAAAGGGCTCAGGCGATATAATAGACCTAACTTTTGGTCAAGTTTCTTGGTCAGATGGTTGATGTGACCCTTAAAGGAGCAGTCTTGGTCTAAGTATACACCTAGGTATTTGATACAATCGATCACTTAAATTTTTGAGCCATTGGAAAGAGCTGGGGACAACAAATGTGAATGGGGTGGGCCTAGGCTTTCAGGGCCCAATAGAATGGCTTTGGTCTTTTTACTATTAGAACTAATTTATTAGTAAGAAACCCATTCTCAAGTAGACCAAGGTCTTGGCAAAGAAGGTTATTTAGTTGGACAGTGTCTCGGGAGGACCTATAAAGCACGGCATCGTCTGCATATAAGGTCACCTTGGCCCCTCCACAATGTTGAGGCAAATCATTAATAAACAGGGAAAACAGGAGTGGTCCCAGTATTGAACCCTATGGGACACCATCTATGATGGGGTGTTTGTCGGATTAGCTCCATGCCATCTGACAATTTGTGATCTGCTGTCAAGGTAGTCCATGAACCATTGCATAGACAGATAATCAAGACCAAGAGATGTTAGCTTAGTGATAAACTGCTGATGATTCACCAAGTCAAATGCCTTGGTGAGGTCTATAAAGACCGCGCCGGTTAATGTATCCAGTTAGGCTGGCTGCCGGCTAGTCATTTGCAAGGCCTGCGGGTGTCTGGCATCATCCTGTTGGCAGGGAGTTTCTCCTCCTTCTCTGGAAGTGCGGTGTGTAGTATCATCATGATACATGACGTGTGGCAATGGCTGCCGCACCCAGCCCGATGCCATCATTAGAGGCCAGGCTGTTGCTGGTCTCCGACCCCTGACCCCACCCCCAGGAAGAGGAGAACCGCAGTCCCTTAGACACCCAATCTTCCTCCACCTGGCCGACCCTCCGATGCCTTGAGTTTGCTTCTGACCCCAGGTCACTGCACTGCAAGAAGTGATAACACTACTGCTGCGCTGGCGGGCTGGCTAAAATGTTATTTTCCCAAATTTTTTTTATGTACCAGATTGAATATGGATTCAGTGTTCCCAGTTTGTCTCTCTTGATTGTTTTTTCTAGGTATTTGTGCATCAACCATCGACAAACTAGGGATAGAAGTATCATGGGCAGAGCTGGGATGACTGTGGATGCCCATGGATACTCTTGTTCTTTTCATGAAAACATGATCAACTGGAGAGTGGGACTTAGCAGCTGCTCCACAGCACAGGGCTGGTTTAAAAGGAAACTGTTATCATTAGGGCATGATCTTCATGTTTTAAGTGTCTTCCAACTAATTTTGCACAAGTTTTGGGGGGTGGGGGGGACTGTATTCTGACGGAACATCGAAAATGGACCTGTAGCCCCCGAGCTTGGCAATTTCTCAATAACTAATCCTCTTCCATCCATGCATATATGTACTTATGTTTATGTCCAGGATAGCACTGAGGCAGAATTAGGTAATGAAAGGGATTACTGAAGTACGGATGGAATGAGGTCTGAGAGGAAAGATTTCTAATTTATGCTTTTCTTCCCATACCTTGCACTTTGTTCCAGTAGGAATGGGGTCTGGGAGGGGCATCTATTTGGTGTATTAAATGGGTGTTTTCTGCAGGCTGAGTTCGAGGATGAATCGTGCTTATCTGAATTCTCAGTGGCTGGTGTCTGTGATTGGTGCCGTAAGTCTTCTATCTTAAGTATGTACTTTGTGTATGTAAGACAGTTCAGGAGGCAATACTTTCTGTTGTACAAACAAATGTTCAATTGTTATGTCTTACCAATAACAACCTCAATAAACTTAAGTTTAGAAAAAATTTACTATTCACACATTTCAGTGGTATTTCAACTGTACATTTAGAATGCATTCTTATTTTGTGAAAATTGGACTTACTGGTAGTGCAAAATGCAGGATTGCTCATCTCCTCAGTGTAGCCCTTGGTGCTGTGGACGAGACTTCAGTGTGATGGCAGTAGTGGGAAAAGTGGTGGCACCTTCTGCCCTGGGCAGAACAAAACATGTTTGCTGAACTGCTGCGGGAGATATTGGACATTATGAACTGAGGATCGTAAATAGAGGAATCTGATTGGCCGAGAGCTCTTTGAAGCCATGAGGATATCGGGCTACATCATCACGGCTTCAGAAAAGTTCCGGTGCCAACAGCCTCCTTGCTGTCTACTGTCTGAGAACCAGTTTTTCAAAATGTACTCCTACACCACCAAAAAAACTCATTCTTAAAACATTTTAAAACCGGTTTTTTTTTTTTTTTTTTTTTTTAACTTTAAACTCAGTTCATAATAGTAGTAAGTCACTCCAGGGTGTGGTATATCATGGGATATCAATCACTTCTTGGGTGGTTACGCTTTCGGCCTGCAGCGTCGTGCCCCAACCACCCAGGCGTGATGATATCTCATGATCATTTTCTCCCTGGAGTCTGCTATTCTTGGTAAAACCATGTTCACACTATGATATTTAAAATGGTTCAAGCTCCTTAAACCATTTTAAATCACAGTAGCGTGATTTGCATCCGCACCTATCATGGATTGTAACACATTTTGAAAAATCATGCTAATACCCGGATAAGACCTATGCTTAGACACGGTTTTAAAAATGTTACAGCCGCTAAATTGAACTTACTTGCAGTGCGGAAGCAGAGACACAGTTCTCTTTCATGTGAGCACATGGGAACTGGTTACGAATTAAGTTGAGCTGGAGGCAGTAGTGCACATGCAGTAAACTGTCTTTAAGAATGGCTTACAACATGCTGTCGCTAGTGTAGACGCTACAGCATGGTAATTAATCCATTTTTTTAAACCATTTTTGGTTACCATGCTGTAGTGTGAACAGGGCCTAAAGCAGTCTGAAACCAACATATAAAAGACATCTCTGCCATCAGAGAGTGGATAGTCACAGCGGAACAGAACATTGCCAGTGTGAAGTCTGAAACTGACACCTCAAGACCAAGCTTTATGACCAGACCCATACAGTAAAGCTTCTGTGATGTAGCGTGGAGGACCACAAGAACCAGAACCAGAGTAATAATCTACAGTTTGTTGGGTTCCCTGAGGAGGCCAGAAATGATGACATTATCAGCTTCCTCCAACTTGTTATCCCCATTGTACTTTAGGTTCCCACAGAAGCCCAGCTGGAAACTGAGTATGTCCCTTGCTTTTTAGTTCCCTTCACCTCAGCTGGGAGAAAAGCTACACTTGCTTCTAGTGAAATATCTTTACTTCTCAGTGAAGGAATCTATCCTCTGGCTTATTCGGGAGAGATGACCATTACAGTGACAAGGCCACACAATTCAAATAATCCCTGACTATTCAGCAGAGCTGTACCAAAATGGAGGGCCTTCTCCTCCATAAAGAAGAAACTTCAGAGATTGGACAATCCTGCTCCTTGAGATAATCAGCGTAACTCAAGTTTACATTTAATGGTGCACATAAAACTTTTTGCATACCAAAATCATTGGAAGACTTTTTAAAACTAACTGGCCTGCTGCAGCAACAAACAACTATGGTGCTTACTCAGCTGTTCTTGCCAGGCAGCGCCCAATATCTCTATGGATGCCCCCTTTGTTCTACCGATTTGAACTCTCAACAGGCCTCATCCTCAACTCAAGCCCCCCCCCCCAGTGACTGAGGATCTGTGGCTGGCTGCACCAAGAGGCAGGAAAAGGCACCACAGCAGCCATTTCCTGCCACACTAGAGATCCAGATGCAGAATTATGGACAATTCTCAAATATCGTTGGACAGCTTACCCATATTATTGAAGGCCAGTCTCTACGCTACACTCAAACAGTATACCATGGATCCCCCGTTACCAGAGTCAGATCCTTTGCTACACCCTGCCGCCCACATTCCTTGTCCCAAACAGGCATGGCTTCTGCACCCTGTTCCTCATTTTGGACTTCTGTACCCTGATGTCACCCCTGTCTCCTACCTGAACAGTCGGGGCTGCTGCACCCAGCTGCCCTCTGTCCCCACCCCCACAGTCATGGCCATGGCACCCTGTTACTCCCTGCTCCTGTCTCCACAGTCAGGGATTCTATGCTGTGCTACACCCTAGAGTCCTGTGCCCCCTGCCTCCAAAGGTGGGTCTGCTGAACCCTGCTGCTCACTTCCATTGCCCCAAATGAGATGGGCTGCTGCACCATGTGCGCCTTGTGCCACAATCAGGGCTGCTGTACCCTGATGCCCACCTGTGTCCTGCCCCACATTCAAGGTTTCTGCACCATGCTGTCCTCTGTCCCCTGCCACCACTGTGCCCTGCTGCACTGTGGAGCCCCTTGCCTCCACAGTTAGGGTTATTGCACTATGCTGCTCACTCCTACAGGGACAGGGGGAAGCAAAGTGCTATGGTCGGGACTGTGGGGGTAGGGAAAGAGGGCGGCATATGCCATTCTGGCAAAGTGTGGTTCCTCTATGGAGGCACCTACAGTGGAGACCAAGGAGGATGCTGGGAACCTCCACAAAGGAGACCCACAGGAGGGTGGCAGGGGACCCTGCAGGGGAAGGAAACAACTCCTGGTGGGGGACTCCATTGTTAGGAAGGTAGAACTGGGCAAGGAAGGGGAGAGGGAGGTAAGGTGCCTGCCTGACGCCATGGCTTGGAGGGACAGGGAGCGAATCCTCAGGATTGCCAGAGCAGCTGCACAGGGGAGGGAGCTGGATGTCATTGTCCACCTAGGGACAAATGACCTGGCTAAGAAAGGGATTAGAGAAGTGCAGGAAGAGTTTGTGGAATTGGGATGGGGCCTTAGTCAAGTAGCATGCACGGTAACCTTCTCGGAGGTGCTACCCATCTATGGCATAGGAGAGGCTAGGGTGTTCCGTACCATGGGATTCAATCAGTGGTTGAAAAACTGGTGTGGAGCTCAGGGATTTGGCTTCATTGGGGACTGGGGGTCCACCTGGAGTGATGCAAGCCTATACTGGCATGATGGGCTGCATCTGTCTGGGAGGGAACCAGGATCCTAGGTGATAGGTTTAAATGCTTCATTGGCAAGCTTTTAAACTAGCCAGGGGAGGCACTGGAAAGGAGCAGGAAAATCCTAGCCCCCAACAATCACGATAGTAGTTGGCAAACACCAACATGGAGGTGTCAATAGGGAGAGGGCAGGGGTAAATGGAGAAAGTGACAAAGGCAAGAAGGACAGGGATGGGGCAAAAGGGGTAAGGCCATCAGGAAATGGAGGTAATGTACCAATGCCCGTGAGTCTGGGCAACAAGCTCCCTGAGCTGGTGGCCTTAATGGAAGAGGATGCCTGGATATACGTAGCAGTCACAGAAACATGGTACACAGAGAACCATGACTGGGATGTTAACATAGGGTACATAACCTACAGGAGAGACAGGCAGGGGAGAAGAGGGAGGGTAGCTCTCTATGTAAGGAAGGATAAAGCAACTGAACAAAAGAGTAAACAGGGAGGGGAGAGGAGGCACTGTGGGTCACCTTGGAGACTGGAAAGGGCACCACAATTCGCACAGGGGTTGTGTACAGACCCCATGTCGGGGGAAGGAATGGACAAGGATATGATGGAAGGCATTCTTAGAATGGCAGAGAAAGGATACTGTTGATGGGAGACCTGAATATGCCAAATGTTAACTGGAGCATTTGCTGCAGCCACATCCAAAACAGGGCCATTCTTGATGCCCTACAGGTGGCAGGCATTAGACAGCTAGTTTGGAACCCACTCGTGAGGGAGCAATCTTAGACCTCGTACTCTCAAACGGGGGCAGTGAGAGGATCTCAGATCTAGAAGTGGGTTGCCATCTGGGGACAAGTGACCATCAAACAGTGTGGTTCACGTTAAACTCAGCTACAGAGCCAAGCCATGCAAAAGTGAGGGTACTGGACTTTAGGAGGGCTGACTTTGGCAAGATGGGAGAGTGCCTCAGAAAAGCACTAGCAAACAGGCTAGAAGGAGGTGTGGAGCAACAATGGGGAATTATCAAAACTGCCATCACAGAGCAACAAGCCTTTGTGTGAAGCAAATAAACAAATCAAAATGAAAGAAAAAGACACTATGGTTCTCAGAGAGGTGGCTGTGAAAGTCAGGAAGAAAAAGATAGCATTCGGAGTATAAGGAAACACAGAAGGAGCAGGACAGAGCTGTACCAGTTAAGGCAGAAAAGAAGCAGGAGGGAAGTCAGAAGAGCAAAGGCCTAAACTGAGGAAAAGATAGCAAACTTGGTTAAGAAGGGGGATAAAACCTTTTATAGGTACATCAGGGAACGTAGAAAGACAAAGGGAGAGATAGTGAGGCTGAATAGAATGAGCGGTGGGTGGGCAGAGGGGACAGTGAAAAAGCAGGAATACTGAACGAATATTTCTGCTCAGTATTCACAAAAGAGGAGGGTGAAGTGCCTAATCCAATTAATAGAAGCACTCTTGATAGGGGGGTCGATCCCAGTCCTTTCACAGAAGAAAGGGTTCTGCAAGAACTCCTAAAACTGAAGGTGGACAAAGCAATGGGTCCTGATGGAATTCACCCCAGAATTCTAAAAGAATTAAGGAAGGAACTAGTGAAACCACTGGCTACTCTTTTTAATAAATCATGGGAGGATGGTGTGGTACCGAGGACTGGAGGAAGCGGATGTGATTCCTCTTCACAAAAGTGGGACCAAGACAGAGGCAGGAAACTACAGACCTGTCAGTCTGACCTCTGTGGTAGGGAAAGTGATGGAGTCACTTCTGAAGGAAAGAATAGTTGAGTACCTAGAGGTCAGTGGAGCACAGGATCCAAGGCAGCATGGGTTCACAGCGGGAAGATCATGTCAGGCAGAATCTAATAGATTTCTTTGACTGGGTGACCAAAGTAGTAACCAGGGAGGGCTGTGGACATGGTCTACCTAGACTTTAACAAGGCATTTGACACAGTCCCACAAAAGATTAATAGTCAAATTAACCAGCCTGGGAGTGGGTCCCAGGGTGGTAGCCTGGGTAAAACATTGGCTGGACAACAGGACACAGAAGGTAATTGTAAATGGAGTCCACTCTGAAGAAAGAGGCGGTTACTAGTGGGCTACACATGAGAGTTCAATATTGGGTCCAGTCCTTTTAATGTCTTCATCAGTGACATTGCAGAGGGACTGGAAGGAAAAGTATGCCTTTTGCAGATGACACAAAGATCTGCAACAGGGTTGATACACAAGGAGGCGTGGAAAGGATGAAAAGGGACTTGGCAAGGTTGGAGGAATGGTCAGGCGTATGGCAGCTAGGATTCAATGCAAAAAGTGCAAATAATGCACCTGGAAACAAGAACCAGGGAAGAATACACAATGGTGGGGAGGTAGTAACAACAACAAAACAGGAAAGGGACCTAGGGGTAATCATATCAGATGACCTTAAGGTTAGCAAGCAATGTGAGAAGGCAGTAGGAAGGGCCGGGTATACTGGGATGTATAGGGAGGCATCAGCAGCAGAAAACAGGAAGTTGTTATCCCTCTGTACAGACAGTTGGTGAGACCCCATCTGGAATACTGTGTCCAGTTCTGGAGACCCCATCTTGCAAGGACATAGACAGGATAGAGGCAGTCCAGAGGAGGGCAACTAAAGTGGTGCAGGGTCTGCAAGAGAAGCCGTATGAGGAGAGACTAAAGGAGCTTAATATGTATACCCTTGAGGAAAGAAGGGAGAGGGGGACATGATAGAAACTTTCAAGTACCTCAAGGGAATCAACAAAGTCCAAGAGGTAGCATCTTTCAGAAAAAGAGACTTGCAAGAACAAGAGGACACAATTTAAAGATAGAAGGAGGCGGTTCAGGGGCAATGTGAGGTATTATTTCACAGAGAGGTAGTGGATGCATGGAACAGCCTTCCTGAGGAAGTTATGGGGTCTAAAACTGTGGGAGAATTCAAGAATGCATGGGACAGACATAAGGCAATTCTTGTTTGGGGCAGGAAGATATAGGCTGTTGGTTAACTAGGATCTGCGGCCTATCCTGTAGGTAGGGAAATGGGCAGACTAGATGGGCCTAGCGGTCCTCATCTGCCGTCAAAGTCTATGTTTCTATGCAGCAGCCCTGACTGTTTGACTGGGAGACAGGGGTGTCATCAGGGTACAGCAGCCCAAACTCTGGGACATGGTGCAGCAGCCATGCCTGTTTGTGACAAGAGATGTGGACAGCTGGGTGTAGCAAAGGATCTGACTCAGGTGGCAAGGGGGCAGCAGGGTGAAACTGCCTCAATTGTGGAGGCACACAACAGGGTGCAACAAATGCCCTGACTCTTGTTGCATGTGGCAGCATGGTACAGCAGCCCTAACTGTGGAGGCATGGGGTTCTAGGGAACAGCATGCCACAGCAACCCCAACTGTGTAGACAGGAGCAGGGTGCAGCAACCCTGGCTGTGGTGACAGGGGACAGAGGACAGCATGGTGCAGAAGCCTCGGACTGCGCAGCAGAACACAGGGGGGCATCAGGGTGCAGTAGCCCTGACTGTGAGACAGGGTGTGTGTGATGCAGCAACCCTGCCCATTTGGGGCAAAGGATGTGGGTAGCAAGGTGCAGCAAAGCCCCACCTCAGGTAGTCTAGGGCAGCATGGTGCAGCAGCCCCAGCTGTGGAGGCAGCGGACCTAGGGCTCTAGGGCTTAGCAGACCACCGCAGCCCTGACTGTGGAGACAGGAACAGGGGGCAACAGGTGCAGCATCCCTGACTGTTAAGCAACTCTGTGTTATATAGTCAGAAAAATCAGAGTTTTGATGAGAAAGAACTAAGAGCTGTGATACAGACAAGCTGATCTCTCACAGAGAAAGATTTCCACTACTTCAATTCAGCACTGAAACTCAAATGATCAATTTCTATAAGAAAAGAATGATAGATTTTAAGCTAATCTATCTAAACACAAACCACAGACCGAGTCTGTAAGAAACCTGGTGAACAAACCGTAAACTGCACAGCCTGCTGTGATTGGGAATCTGAAGCAGCAAGCTACAGTGCTCTAAGATGATGTCATTGCTCTCCAAGCCTGACTGAGAGAGACAGAAATAACTCCACTGTTTTCAGTCACTGTAGAGCAAGTTAACAAATGCTGATTTAAAGAAAACCACAAAACCAAACAGCATAATATTATCAGGAAACTCTAATCTTGACACAGGGACTTGATTTCAAGCTTTATTTATAATATGCAAAAAAGCCGGCCTGTCGGCGCAGCAGTTGGATTTCTTCTTGCGATGCCAGCGACCCAGGTTCAGGAACGGACCCGGGACGTAGGAGGGCCAGCGGGGGAGAAGGATTGAGCGTCCCAAGGACTGCTGTCTTTCTCCAAGGGGGAGGAAGGGGAGTGTGACCAGTGCTTGATGGATCCCTGGCTGAGGCCGGGGGCACTGCAGCAGCCGGCACCAGAATGTAGTTTGAGGAGCAGGGTGTATGCTGGCCGTCATTGCACGCCCCAACCCCTTGCATACAGGGGAGAAAATTTAGCTGCCTGCCACCCAGATGAAGCCTGCCCCTCTGCTCCAATGAGCTCCCAGGCCAGCTCTCTGGCCTATCCCGACTTTGCGGCACTTGAGCTGGTGCTGCAACCTCACCCTGGGGGGCAAGCCAGGGGGTATCGGGGAGTCGTGGCTAATGTGGGGGTGGGAGTTGAATGGGCTGTGACCAAGGCTGAGGAATGGCAGCAGGTGGCACAAAAAAGCATAATAAATTAAAAATAAATAAATAATATCCAGAAAGCTTTACGCATGATCTTCAAGTTGTTTTTTGATATAATCACAACACAGTCCACTTTGATGATGTGGCTTTTCTCCGCAATTCAAAGGTCTAACAAAGCTAACATGGCTAGGGTTTCTCATGTCATATTTATTTAAAGGGTTTCAGCAACTTCTTTCCTCCGTATCAAGTAGCATTATTCCTTTCTTGCAGGTTCCAAACCCCTCCTAACTAATGTCAGTTATTACACAGCAATGTGGCCCTAGGTGCTCCCTCATGGCCCCTCTCCATCCATGTCCTACTCTTTGATATTCATGGCTGACCTGCACTGCAATAATTGAAATGTGCAGGAACTCAACTCCCTGATTAATAGAATGATTATTCTCTCCCACCTGAAGAAACTTGCAACACAGATTGCATTTTTGCATAAAACTAAACTTTCATATATAGAGGTTTGGAAATGAAAAAAAGGGAATGGGTTGGGCAAGAGTTCCATAGTACAGAGTTGGTCTAGAAACTGGGAGTCTTTATATTGCTCCACAGGTCTTTTATGTAGACTGTAGAAGCGGTGCGAGCAGATACATAGGGGAGATGGGTGATGGTCTGGATCAGCACTTCAGCTGGGCCTTTGGTGCTGGTGAATATGTATGCACCAAACCAAGACTGCCCCGAGTTCTTCCACACCCTTACTCTCAATCCCTTACCCAGTTCATCTCAGCAGGTGAACCTCTTCTCATGGGTGGGAGTTTTAGTGTCACTCTAGCCTTCATAATAGTCAGAAGCAGTGATCGATCAGAACTCGACCACAGGGCAGCTGTGGCACTTATGGCTGTCATGCATAAACTCTCGTTGACAGATGTCTGGCCCCTGATGTGCCCTTGCCAATGATTTCACATCCTTTTCAGCAATGCATGTATCGCATACCTGACTGGCTTTCTGGTTTTCTTCCCCGGGTCTGTCCTGTCAAGCATTCACCACGTCTGTCAAATCTATCACTTCTAATCATGCCCCTGTTCTCCTGCAACTGTTGTGGGATCTTCCTAAAGCTAAGTCTAACACGTGGCATCCACTACTACTGCAAGGGACACTTCTTGCAATTGGCCCAGGCGGAAACTGATTCTTACTTTCAGAGACATGACATGGGAAGTTTCCCTCAGAACACTGTGTAAAGGGAAGCATATAAAGTTGTGTTACGAGAAAAAAAAGCTGTGTGACTCACAGAAAGAAAAAGAGGGAGAAGGAATTCTACGATTTCATGCAACTTCTGCAGCAGAAAGAGATACTCCTTAAATCTCCTTCCCTGGATTTGGACCCCAGAGCTCTTAGAGCTGAGGTTAATGCTTTCTACATCAAGACAAATGAACATCTCACCAGGAAGGTGAAATGGCTGTCCTCTGCTTAAATCATCAATACTGGGGAGGCAATAGCGTCCTTCCCTATAGGCTGCGTAAACACCTGGCTGAAAATAGCATCTCTGGGTTGAGGGACCATCAAGGTTCTGCTGCACGGACACCAAGGGTATCCAATAGTTATATACTAGTGCTACGAGAAGCTATATGCATCTCAGTCCCCTCCCATGGTTATCTCAATTGAGCAATTCCTGGACAAACTTACAAGGACAAGAGTCCTGGATTTCTGGAGGGCAGATTTAAAAAAAAAAAAAATCAGTGAATGCCTTAAAGATGATCCTGTGGGGGGGGGGTGGATGGCCTTGGTGGGGTGGAAGAACAGTGGGACAAATTAAGGGATAGCATAGTGGAGGCAACAAACCTCTGTACAAAAAGAAGTGAGCAGTAACAGAAAAAGAAAAAAAGAGAGAGTACTCTGGTTCTCAGGGGAAGTGACTGCAAAGGTTTAAAAGCAGCTGGCACATTCTTACCATTTGGGCAGGCAACTCATTCAAGGGAGTTGCCTGCCCAATTAGCTAAATGAGCTGCATTTAACTTTTTAAAAATAATTTAAAGGTATTCATTTTAACTTTCTTCACTCAGCTCATAACTTCCGTGTACCAGCTGAGCAATCACCGAGTGCTGCAGCCCTGCCCGGAAAAACAACCCTTTGATGACGTGTGGTAGGGAACAGGGCTGCAGGCGCCCTGTGTAGTTACTAATAAGATCCAGGGAGTGGGGGGCCATTGTTCAGATCGTTTTTTACCATCACCCAAATTAGGTCCCTTGTCCCTCCTGATGATCAGGCCACTCTAATACATGTGTTTGTCACCTCAAGATTTGACTACTATAACACACTCTACCTTGGGGTCAGTGGAGGTGTGCTGCAGCTCCTGCAACTGCTGCAGAATGCTGCAGCCCGGCTATTGACAGATCTGTCAAGGTCCAGCTATATTACACTGGTTCTGCGTGGATTGCACTGGCTACTGGTGCATCTCCTTTATAATAGGTCTTTTGACCTATATGGCCCTACACAGGTTGACTCAGGGCTACCTGAAGGAGCTCCTGCATCCCTGTACCCCGAGTCACTCTCTTAGATCAGCGGGGGGAGGCCCTCTTAGTGGTCCGCAGAGTAAGACTAAAATCATCCAGGGACTGGGCATTCAAAGTAGCAGCCCCAGTCTTGTGGAATTCTCTGCTGGGGTACCTCCAGTAAGTGCCCTCCCTTGAGATATTTAAAAATAACTTAAAATATTTCCTCTATCAAGAAGCATTTGGGGCCTGAGAATTATGTCTATCATGACAAGCAGTATGTGATTAATTAGTATGAATTTTATTGATTGGGTTTTATGCTTATTTATATTTACTTTGTTATAAGTTTTTTATGTATTCATGTGACTGTTTGTCTATTTTGTGCTGTAATGGCACCCTGAGCCTACAGGGAAGGGCGCCCGAAAGAAATAAAATCTACTACTGCTACTAAATGTACTAAGATTATCTTTGCTGGCAGTTTTTACATGTATGGGGCTCGTATATCATACATATTATAGCTCCATACATGTAGAACTGCCAACAAAGATGATTGAGGTACATTTATAAAGTTCCCCTTCCCCAGTCCTATTAGTACTACATAGAGTGCCTGCAGCCCCGTTCCGTTCCTCATTTCATCAAAGTGCTGTTTTTCAGGGTGGGGCTGCAGTGCTTGGCAATCGCTCAGCATGTACATAGAAGTTTTCAGCTGAGCAAACAAAGCTAAAATTAATACCAAAGTTAAAATTAATACCTTAAAACTACTTAAAAGAAAAAGGTTAAATGCAGCTTATTTAGCTCATCAGGCAGGCAACTCCCTGGAATGAGTTGCCTGCCTGGATCATGTTTGGCAGCATTCAGGAAGTACAAAAAGACACAGAGGGAAGAGGATAAGAGGTTATCAGGAGAAGTAGAGGGAAGGAGGGAAAGCGATGAGGGGGCACACAGGTGCAAACTGAGGAAAGGATAGCCAAAGGGATAACTGAAGGGGGCAATACCGTTTTAGATACATAAGTGAAAAAAGAAAGATGGGGGAGGGATTGTGAGGTTAAGAATGACCTAGGGGGTTGTGCAGAGGAGGATCAGGAAAAAGCAGATATTCTGACAGATACTGCTGTTCAGTTTTCATAGTGGAAAGACCACACAAAGGCAGCAGGATCGGGTGGAGGGGTGTAGACACAAGTCCATTCGCAGAAGAGAAAGTCTGGAAAAGACTTGTGAATCTGGAAGTGGACAGAGCGATGGGGATGTTGTCAGTAATTTTCTATGGGAATTAAAAAAAAAAAAAACGGGTGTAGTAGAACCAATCTGCAATTGCACTGTAAAAATTGGGTGGTAGGGCCTCCCTTGGGTTTATATGTATCACTCATCACTCAGCATACATGGGTGAACAAACCCCAAGATGGTTTTCTGATCCAGAGCAATACAGCACTGCAGTGAAGATAGGATGGAAAGGTCAGCCATGGGTTTTAGATCACCTATGTTTTCCTCTACAATAAAATCATTCCCTCCCTCTGCTCTCACCCACCCATCTGTGGGTCTGTAGTGGCATGAGGTAAGCTGAGTAAGATTATGGAAGTCTCCCTAGTCTGATGCACTTGGCCCCACTATGGGATACTCCCACGTTCCAAATAGGTGGTAGAATGGTAAAGTGGCATTCTTGGCATACAACTGGGATCTGACAAGTGCAGAATCTCTTAGTTCCGGGATATGTTAAGTCCTTTGAAAACTTGAGGACAAAATACCATTTTACTAATGCAGACTTCTGGAAATTCTTTCAGCTCATAAGTTCTTTACTTTTACATTTATCCCCCAGTGAAGTTGTCTCCGCGGATAAGAATCCTCCCCTCCTACCACTATGGCTCACGCTGCAGAGAAATAGCTGGGACAGTCTACAAGGCCATTTGAGACACACTGCCTGATCAATTTCAGAAATCCAAAGAAAAGTGGACTGTACCCATAGCATGCCTTATTTCATAGAAACAGTGGGACTAGGAATGTGTAAATGCCTACAAGGCATGTTCCAAAAATTGGAGCAGATTGATCCAAAATAAAGCCATGCATCGCTGATATAGGACTCCTGCAGAATCGTAAAGGATGAGGGTGATGTCTGATAAATGTTGGCAGTGTGGCTTACCCCCTGTGACATAATACACATTTTATGACGTTGCCCCTCCCTTGCACCATTTTGGTATGACATTATAACTGCATACATTATAGTCACTAAGGACCCACCCCTTTACATGCCACAATGTTGCCTTTTAGGCATTGTGGCCTCCTCCCTCCTTGCACTCACATCCACAACCCATTGAGCTGAGTGTACTAGTGGAAGCAAAATGCCTCATTTTTCACAGATGGGGATCTAAAGTAATACCTGCCCTCTTAGAATGATGAAATGCCAATGACAAATGTGCCACTTATGCAAGATTATTTAAGGTGGACAAAGCAATGGGGCCTAATAGGATTCATCCCAGAGTTCTAATAGAACAAAGAGTAGAACTAGTGACACCACTGACTACCCTCTTTAATAAATCATGGGAGGATGGGGTGGTACCTGAAGACTGGAGGAGGGCAGATGTTATTCCGCTTCACAAAAGTGGGAGCAGGGCAGAAGCAGAAGCAGAAACTACAGACCTGTTAGTTTAACCTCAGTGATTGGGAAAATGATGGAATCACTTCTGAAGGAAAGAACTGTTGAGTACCTAGAGGCCAGAGGAGCACAGGACCCAAGGCAGCATGGATTCACAGCGGGAAGGTCATGTCAGACGAATCTAATAGATTTCTTTGACTGGGTGACCAAAGTAGTAGATCAGGGAGGGGCTGTAGACATGGCCTACCTAGACTTTAGCAAGGCATTTGACACAGTCCCACACAAGAGAGTAATATACAAGTTGGCCAGCCTGGGAGTGGGTCCCAAGATGGTAGCCTGGGTAAAGATTGGCTGTAGAACAGGACACAGAGGGTAATAGTAAATGGAGTCCACTTTAAAGAAAGGGAGTTACTAGTGGGGTACCGCAGGGTTTAGTACTAGGACCGGTCCTCTTTAATGTCTTTATAAGCGACATTGCAGAGGGACTAGAAGGAAAAGTATGTCGACACAAAGATCTGCAGTAGAGTTGATACACAAGGTGGGGTGGAAATGATGAGAAGGGACTTGGCAAGGTTGGAGGAATGGTCAAATGTATGGCAGCTTAGATTCAATGCTAAGAAGTACAAAGTAATGCACCTGGGAAACAAAAACCCAGGGGAAGAGTACACAAGGGGGTGAGATACTAACAACAACAAAAATGGAAAGGGACCTGGGGGTAGTCATATCAGATGACCTAAAGGTAAGCAAGCAGTATGAGATGGCAGTAAGTAGAGCTGGTGCAATACTGGGATACATAGGGAGTGGCATCACCAGTAGAAAACAGGAAGTTGTTATCCCTCTGTACAGACAGCTGGTGAGATCCCATCTGGAGTACTGCATGCAGTTCTGGAGACCCAGTCTCCGCAAAGACATAGGATGGAGGCAGTCCAGTGGAGGGCAACTAAAATTGTGCAGGGTCTGCACCAGAAGACATATCAAGAGAGAGACTTAAGGATCTTAATATGTATAGCCTCGAGGAGAGGAGGAGAGGGGGTACATGATAGAAACTTTCAAATACATCAAGGGAATCAACAAAGTCCAAGAGGGTAGCATCTTTCAGAAAAAGAGGTGTGCAAGAACAAGGGGCACAATTTGAAGCTAGAGGGGGGACGGCTTAGAGGTAATGTGAGGAAGTATTTTTTTCACGGAGAGGGTTGTGGATGCATGGAACAGCCTTCCTGAGGAGGTTGTGGAGTCAAAAACAGTGGTGGAATTCAAGAATGTATGGGATAGACATAAGACAATTCTAGGGGTGGAGGTTGGAAGAAGTAGGCTGTTGGTTAGCTAGGATCTGCAGCTTATCCATTAGGTAGGGAAATGGGCAGACTGGGTGGGCCAAGCGGTCCTTATCTGCCGTCAAATTCTATGTTTCTATGTTAATCTCATGTCAGTCCATGCAAGTATGCCACTACCCCACTGGGTAACTCATGTACTGCCTCAGCCCATAGTCGCCAATCTATCTCTTATCTCACTCTCCCAGAGACCCAGATCCCCCCTTTGAGCTCTAGCCATTAAAGGAAAGGGTCAGATATGGAGTAGGGGGCCTAATGAGCATCTGATGCTCCATATCCTTCCTCTCCTTGGCTAGGAAAGAGTCTTGTGCCCTGGATGTCTACCTTTTTGACTCCCCTTGTCTATTGCCAGTTTTCCCTGGCCTTCCACCCACCCTCTTCCCTCTACATGGAACTCTGTGCTGGAGGTAGGTGTGATTTGAGGACCAAGAGAACCAGGTCTGGGGAATCAGCAGTAGAAACCCAACCAATGATCATAAGTCCTACTCCAGTAGGTATACTCGAGATTAGACCTTTAAAGAACTGCTGACGCCTCAAGAGGAACTTTGAAAAATATAATACTTAGATACAAAGCAACTTATATTTCTCATTAGCTCTATATTTTGTATCCTCACTATTTATTAATGAGGTCATATGCATGAAAACAGGAGATTTGTTCCTTGAAATTTCATCAGCTCCCTGTTGCTTCTTCCCAGCCTGATGCCATAATACTTTGCTTGTGACATCGTAGTCATTCCAGTGGAAACATACTATGATGTCACAACAGAGCATTATAATTTCAAGTAGGGAATAAGCTACAGAAGCAGATAAACTGTGAGGGATAAAAACTTCATTTTGTGGAAATTTCTTCAGTAGTAAGTAATGGCGGGGAGGAATCTGTAAAATATATATACATGTATATGAAATATGAGTTGAATTGTTTCTAAATCTTATGTTTTCCAAAGTTTTTGTAAAGGTGTCAGCTGCTCTTTAAGGTTAGGTAGAAAACATGATATGAAGCTGTGGCACTGAGTCATATGTTTCAGTCTGGTCATGGGCAATAGCTAGCTGATTATGTGTATTAGACTTGGCAGGAAAACTGGGCATTGTTGTACTTAAATGTATTTTTGTTTTGTTTTTCTGTATGTTACTGAAAACTTTTAATAAAGTAACATTTTGTGCAAGTTCCATAAGAATATGCCCTTGTTAATCATCAAGCATTTTATTTTTGTTGTTCACATGTGCCCGAGTGTTTCCAGAAGTGTTTTGTGGCAAGTTTTCTGAGGAACCACTGTGTTTATGCCAATTTTATTTTTAAATGTTTAGGAAAAACCATTGAGCAAATTGCTCATTTTCAGTGGTGTCCATTACCAGTAATTACTTTTGGTAACTTAACTTGCTCACGCATTCTAGTCTAATCAAACAGAGATTCCTGCTTCCTGCCTGCATGTTCATGTTGCTCGTCGCTCTTTATAGGCTACGATATAAAATAAGAATATTCAGCAATACAGTAAAAATCTGAGTTAATTAATGTTTCAGGTTATTCCTCGTTTACTCACCATGTGCATCTTAGTTTTCACACCAAGTGTCAGGGGATAGATTGTGTCTTCTGTGTATTATCGGATGCTGATGTAGTCTCACTTACAAGTACTTATATAAGTTACTTGTCTCAGGTATACATCCCCGATGTCGACATGTCGACAGCAGAGTCCTCTACAGCTACAGCAGCGCCATGTCACTGTAGGGAACCCGCTAGCATCCGGCACTGTCTGTAGGGGGTCCTGCACCCCCTCCGACTTGGAGTTGAGAATCCTAAGTGGTGGAGGTGCGGGGGGGGGGCGCAGCCCCTCACGTGGAGGGTTCAGGGGGCAAGAAAACACTTGTAGCTTCTGCAGACCGGCAGCCGACTGCAAAATGCAGGTGATCTGCTGGTTTCGCTGTCGGGTCATTCGACAGATATTTTGTCGATGACCCGTTGTGGATCCCTTGTCTATCACCATGTATCCTTATGTGCACCCTCCCATCCTCATTCCCCCCCCCCCCAAAAGCTAGGCTGCTAGTATGTGAGCATAATTAAGGCATGGCTGAGGAAATTCTCTTGAATGATTCAGCTGGAATCCTGAAGTAAAAGACAAGCAGTAGTAAGTTTCCCAAGAGGTTGTCGAATAAGTGGGGATCAAAGCAGTTGCAGTCAGTCTGGTGGCTATGAGCAGATGCTAAGACAGTTCATACCGCTGCCTGTAAAGAGCAAAATGAAGGCAGGCAAGAGGCAGGAATCTGTGTGGATTCAGAATAGAAATTGCTGTTTTATCTGTTATGAAATTAATGTTTTAGTAGCATGTATTCACTTCACTATCCCTACTCTGGTAGTTCTGCTGGATACAGCTTAGTCATTGGACGTATTCAAGCTAAGCTCCTTCCACCAGCCTTGATATACATGCTCCAGCTCCACCCATTTGACAGCAGATCTTCTTTTGTGCTGGAAGGGGATAGGTCTCTTAAGCAGCGCTGCATGTCTGAGAAGATTCTAGTTTTCACGTGCTAATTTCTAGGCAGACGTTTGACTTTTCGATAAGTCTTTTGACTCATAGAGTTTATAATGTCTTCCAGTTAACATTCTGTTGACTTTCTCAAGAATTTAATGTCTGAAACCCAGGTGTAAGCACTGTTTGCATTGTAGCCAGAAGATGTCGGCCACAGACCCACATGACACATGCCTCTATTGCCTGGGGGAAGCTCACAACATGAAGCAGTACCTTTCTAGTCATGTCATGCATCCTTTGATGATCAAGGAGCAGAAGGTGCGACTCTTTCTTGATGGGCCCAAAGACTGCAAACAGCCCTCAATGGCTGCCAAATTGGTGGCACAGCTCACTGCCTGAGAGAAGGAAGCGGCCGCATAGCCAGGCTTGTTCTTGGCCTCGGCAGTGGTCCCAGCTGGGTACTCGGTCAGAGAGCCTTTCATGGATGAATTCCATTGAATGTATTTGGCCCTCCAGACCTGTGGTGACAGCCCACCATATGACAGAAAGCACAAGAATCATCATCGTTGTCGATTGTGGGAACAGAACAGTTGCACTCTTCGTACTTTTTCGATTTCCCCAACGGGTCATCCTAGGTTGAACTTCCACTAGTCATGGGGCAGGTCTAGGCTTCCATGGTGGCCCCATTGGAGCTTACAACCTCTACTATGGTTGAGGAGTTGGTCAAGAGTTTTCTCAAACCAGTTGGCTGATAGTTGGAAGGGGAGAGTTGACAAGACTTCATCGATCTTGAAGACCCCAGTCTCCCAGTCCTCACTCAAGAGGAGCAGGCACAGTTGGTAGTTCTGGTCAAGCGTGCCTGGGTTATGTCTCCTCCGGTACTCACCCCTCCAGTTACCACTCAGAGGCCCATTGTGGTCTCCCTTCTGAAGCAGTTGGTCTACACGAACCCAGAAAAAAAAAAGCAGAAATCCTGCTCAAAGGCAGCCATGCAGTAGTGAAATCACCAAATCATCCAAAAGCACAAAGAGACACTGCGCAAAATGTCAAGCTTGTGCAGGTGCACATTTATTAAAGGCAAAATGATACAGACTCCAATGCTTCGGGGTTCACTACCCCTTCTTCAGGAAGCTAAGTGACAAATTCATAGAATACGTGCAATTTAAATACTTTTTCAACCACATATTACACAAGTGCAATTCATTTTAAATACATATGGTTTATTATCCAGTGTGATTCTCAAAAATCTAACCATTTAAAACTCTGTCCAATAATTATATGACAGACGAATAGCAGAAAAAATAAACATTACACGACTCAGACAAACTAACAATAAAAGAAAGCCAACAGAAGAAAGGGAAGGGGGTTTGGGGTTGTAAAACACAAACTAAACAAGACAAACACAGGCATAAGAACAGGAATACAACAGATAGTGAAGAAATAAATAGAAAATGGCCAACATTAAACCACTCACAGACTCAAAGCAAAGATGAATCAACTAAAAAGGGGAGGAGGAAGAAGTAAAAACCAAAAGACTAAACAACCACAAACATAAAGACAGGAAATGTGGAAAAGATATTGCTGCAAGAAACTGTGCCAAAATAAATAAAAAAATACATACAAAAAGATGAATGAAGTTAAAGTTACTTTGCATGCATGTATATTTTTTTCTAAATTAATGTACTTATGAGATCTGCCAAATATAATATAGGTGATCAATCAAATCCATCTTGCATGCAATAATATTAAACCCAGAAAAACAGAAACAGTCTGTCACAATCAAACTGTAATCTTATGGTTACATCAAATTGTACAGACTTGTAAAATTGCCATAATGCAGCACACATTCTGATAGTTGTAATCGCATAAAAATATCATGTTAAAAGTAATCAACACATGCAAGTGCAGCGTTAACAAGCTCTGGCAGAGCCACTACGACCGTGAATGCATTAACTAGATAAGGGTGTTTCATGGGCTTAAACATAAACATTTATTTATTTATTTAAAAAATATCAGATTTACCAACCTTTGAGTCAGAGACTCATTTACAAAGGCACCTCGTCGAAACTAATACAAAGACAGCACAGTTAACAAGTCCAAAAACAATGGCTCGGAGAGCAGACAGTTATAACAGTGATTCACTGGAGATACATGGGTAGCAGTAGATAAACAGATGACATAGTTTAGGCACACAGGCACCACATCAAGAAGACCAAAGCAGTTCAAACAATAAACAATAGCTAAAGCAAATAGACATCAGGAGTCGAAGAGAAGCCCAGAGTGTTCACATGAAGGCTGTTGCATACACTAACTGAATCAAAGTATAGTACATTGAGAAAGGGCATATTTAAGCAATAAGGCACGACAGGGTGTGTGTTATCATGTAATAACGTCACTCCTGGGGTGGGTTGAAGCATGAGGCGAAGCCGAGTATTTATTTATTGATTGATTTGCACGTACTTATTTGATCCACTGGATCAGCAACATTTGCACAAGCTGTGCCCAGTGCAGATTTTACAGCACTGGTCCTGGTCTGGTGATCTGGGTTTTACCCATACCACACTGCATATGGCTTAGTGATATGCTGCACAGATGGTTGCAGAGTCTAACCCATTGAAGGTTGAAGTTTCAGAAAACCATTATGCTACAAATATCAAGACTCACTCCCTCACTCACCCCCCCAGTTACAATTAATCCTCTACCAAAGTCATGCTTAAATACTGGTGCCTCCACATCCATGCCATTAAACTTTTAATGCCAACATGTTTCTTCTGCTGCTGTGAGTTAAACTCTTTATGTAAAAACATTTTGTTGAGAAATTTTTGTTTTAGTATATCCATGGTCAGGAAAAATGAATTTGTAAAAGAAACTAAAATCTCCATTTATCAGTTCATTGAATCACAATACAGCATGTTATGAATTTTTCAGATTCTGTGCGTAACCTACAGTAAGTCAAACAGAAATTATACACAAATGCCTACCTATTTGCAAGTGAAGCAAATGTGGTTATTATCATTCAGTTGTAAACACCTATAGTCACAGCCAGGATTCACATTGCTAGCATCTTGGTAAGTATGACAAGTTTCCTAAATACTGGTAACTTACCAGCTGTGTTCTGCTTGGTTGTGTGTGTGTGTGTGTGTGTGTGTGTGTGTGTGTGTTTAAACATGTAACTTTCTATAGTATATTGTATAACACTGTGAATCCTGGCTACACTGTTTTTTTCTCTGCTGTAGCTAACAAGACACTGGCCTGCTGTAGGGGCTATTAGACATCAAACCAAAGGGTACGCTGTGAAGACTAACTTGGAGAAGATGCAATAAAACAGACTTGAATGACAGCCCCCAGACATTATAAAACACCCAGGGAAAATTAGAAAAACTCCGCTAACAGTCTAGACAGAAACAAAACACTGGATTGAAGTGAGAACTCAAAACTTGTAGTAATACATATATTCCTGATTTTTAACATGCAGTTTTCCTTTAAGAAGATTCAGTAGAATATAAATAGTAGCCCAGAACTGCCTGCCTGAGAATGAAGTTGGTATATTATTTGGAAAAAGGGAAGGCTAGGTCTCTTGCTATGCAATGTCCTGTAAAGTAACACACTGACTGCTCTTAGGATGGTACTGTCAAATGCTGTGAGGTGCCATGGGGAACTTGTTATGCAGAAAGTTCCAGGAAGTGTTAAACCATTCTACTTCTAATAGGTGTCTCTACTATCCATTTGTGCAAGTCAACTCCACTTCTCAAACTTAAAAAGAAAACTACACTTCATCACAGACTGTGTTTACTAAGCACTGTGCCCATGATTAAAATAATTTGAACCCCATCCCCCCAAAAAATGTGCCCTCACATGAACATGTAAGATTTATCTGTAAAGACAATTAAAAAAAATTGTTTCTAAATGCATTAGTAACACCAATGCTTTCAAGGTTATCTGTAAAGACAATTCAAAAAAATATAAATGCATTAGTAACACTAATGATTTCAAGATTTTGAAACTACTAAAAATGCAAACTATATATATAGATAGATAGAATATGGTAAACAAATATTGTTAATCCCAAAAGCTGAACTCTGTTTTTAGTTTATAAATGTTTAAGAAATACCTGAAAGCCGTCTATTTTCCTTAGTTTTTAGATACTTCTTAGTCTTTCCTTTTGAGACACCAGGTGACTGATAATCATTTGTTCCAAGGGTTTTTAAGTCAGTTTGAAGGCATTTTAGGTATCTTCTGTTCTAGTCCTTAACAGAATGCAGGGACTTCACAGATTTCTATTCCTTGGTCCACATCCCAAACATGTGAGTCTTCTTTCAGGATGATAGATCCACCTCTTGCCCCTCCCACATGAATAAAAAAAAGGTGGGATGGACCTTTTGGAGCTTCTTGGGTGGAGGTGGGGTGGACCTTACTTCCCCCCAAAAAACAGTGCTGCCTCCCACTAATCAGATTCCAGTTCTTGTACCACCCATTTAAGAAAGAAAATAATACCTGCAACCATTGACTAACATGAAAGCGTATTTATTTGAGGGCGGAAAACATTTCTTGCTGGAGGGTAAGACGGAGGAGACTGTTTACACCTTCAGTCAGTTCCACGGACAGAAAACATGACATCACTCCTTTTGTACATGCAGTACTCCTGTAGGCTCTGCCCACAGTCGTAAAAATAAGTATTCTCTATATACTTCCAAAAAAACACCATAGAATCCAATTTTAAATATAAAACATACAAAAGACATGAATTTGTTGCAAATAGCTTGAAAAGATGAAAAATGTCCAAACAGTCCATGTGAATGAGTATGTAGAGTTCCAGAATGTAACTGACATAAAGAGGAGCCAAGTTGTTAGGAACATACATCTCACAGATCCTGTATACCTACATCAGAGGAAAAATTAAAAATCACATCTCTTTAAAAATAACAGTGGTCAAGTTCAGTTCATTTATAGAAACACTGTCAAGTCTAATTGCTAATTCATGCCCAAGGGCCGTAATGTATTTAGGTGAAATATCCACTCACATTCCCATTTTACTAATGTGAGCAGACTATCGCCCCCTTGTGGGTGGGAGGTATCTATTCAAGAACACCACATTTCAAGCCTCCTGGGTCCATATCGTGATTTTCACAGAAATGGGCACCTATGACGAGTCAAAGTTTCCCTTTCTAATGTCCCTTATATGCTTCTGTATTCTGGTTTGCCCTACCTAATAGTGGGCAAGGGCACACAAGGACATAAACAACATATGATGTGAAACACTGTGCAGAATGGCTTAAATGTACAATGTAATCACGAGTGGGATGTTCAAAAAAAATCCTCAACAATTGCAAACTTACAGACTGAACATCGACCATGGGTGTACAGGCCATTGGGACATTTGGGTAGCTACATAGGCCACACATTGGACTTGGACCTGTAGTGACTGTTTGCATTGATGTCTTTCAAATCTTTTTCTCCCTTACTATAGGTAACCCTTGATTTTTTTTGAAAAATGGGAGTCCAGCATCTACAATATTCCAGTACTCCCCAATGTTTCAACAAAATATTTTTTTTTTACCTTGGGTGCTAATTTATTGTATTGGAGTGCATAGGTCAGTTTAGCATCCTGATTGTCATGATTCTTAACAGTAAGCAATTCCCCCCTCTCTTTTCTAGCAGCCCTGTGGAAGGAATCTTCTAATACTTCTGCCTTATATCCTCTATTTGCTAATCTTCATGTTATTCCCCCCCATTTGTTAAAGTTTAAATCTGATGTACAATTTCTACACAACCTAAGATAGTGCTCATAAGGGATACTGCATATTATTGTTGGTGGTCATGTACTCAAAGCACACAACATGCTATTTTCAGCTGTTGGCTTTCTATGCCTATGAGAACCTAAAGATGCATACTACTTGAACGTACAACTCTAAATCCAAAAACTGAAGTTTTCTGTTCTATCCTTGATGAAAAAGACGAATTCAAATTATTGTTTTCCAGTGCAATAAAAAAATCATTTGCCATTTCAATGGTTCCATCCCAAATTATAAGTACATCGCCAGTGTACCTGTTCCACTGCATGATGATATTTAAAAAATTATCAGAAAAAACAAAACCATGCTCCCAAATCCTAAAAACAGATTTGCATATGAAGGAGCCATGGTGGCTTCTATTGCTGTGCCCCATTTCTGTAAATACATTTTTTGCTCAAAAGTAAAAAAAACTGTGTCTCAGAATAAATTCTACTGAATGTAACAAAAGTGGGGCTACAGGTACTCCCCACCGTATATTTTGGGCTTGTTCCAAACTCTCAGGATTCAGGCAGGGGGTTGGTTTGGAGCTTCAAAATATAATGGGCATCCAACTCCCCCTCACTTTTACAGATTTGATTTTAGGATTCCCTACTTTATTGGCTGCCACCAAGGACATCAGATGTCTGGGCCAAATTTTATACTAACATACTAATTGCCAGCAGATTAGGCCTACGGTCTATCGAGTCTGCTCAAACCGCAGATCCCTAGTTGGGTTCTGAGGCCCCCCCCTTGTGTTCCAGAAACCCCTATCATCCATCTCCACCTCCCCGGGCTAGGCCATCATCTGGTACATCCACTTTCTGTGTCTGTCCCACCCTCTCTTGAAGCCCTCCACTGTGGATCTCTGAACCAGCTCACCAGGCAGTGCATTCCAAGGGTCCACCACCCTCTCAGTGAAAAACCTCCTCCTCTTTTCCCCCCTCACCCTTCCACCTTCCAACTTCAAACCATGCCCTCTGGTGATACCTCCCTGCTTTAGTCTAAAGATCCCCTCCATGTTTACCCTATTTATTCCCTTGAGGTACTTGAAGACCTCAATCATGTCCCCCCTGTCTCTCCTCTCCTCCAATGAAAACAGGCAGAGCTCCTCAAGTCTGTCCTCATACGTCAAATCCCCTAGTCCTCGTATCATCTTAGTTGCCCTCCTCTGTACCCTCTCCAGGAGCTGTATGTCCCTCTTCAAGAGTGGTCTCCAGTACTGTACACAGTACTCAAGGTGTGGTCTAACCAGTCCATTGTACAGCGGCAGAATCACTTCCCTGCTCCTAGAGGTGATTCCCCCTTATGATGCATCCCAACATACTGTTTGCCTTGCTAGCCGCTCTTCTGCACTGCTTAGAGTTATTCATACATGCATCCACCATGACCCCTAGGTCTTTTTCCCCTGTTGAGGCCTCCAGTGCCTCCCTTCCCAGGATGTACCTGTGTTTAGGGTTTCCCCGCCCGCCCAAGATGTAACACCTTGCACTTGGTGATATTGAAATTTAATTTCCATGTGTGAGCCCAGCTTTCCAGGGTGTCCAGGTCCTCTTGCAGCTTATCCAGTAGGAAGGGAAATGGGCAGACTGGATAGTCCAAGTGGTCCTTACCTGCCATCAAAGTCTATGTTCTATGTTTCTATGTTTAACCTCCCCTTTTCCCCCTCAACTACTGCTCCCATCTTGGAGTCATCAGTGAAGAGACTCATTTCATACCCTATACCCTCCCTGATGTCCGATATGTATGCATTAAACAGGATCGGACCCAGGACCAAGCCCTGCGATACCCCACTACCGACCTCTCTAGGGTTTGAGAGCTCCCCACCGACCACTACTCTCTGGGTACATCCAGCTAGCCAGTTTTCAATCCATCTGACCATCAAAGGGGCTACTCCCAACCCCATCAGTTTCTCCACCAGACCATTGTGGGGGACAGAGTCAAACGCCTTGCTGAAGTCCAAGGATAATACATCCACAGGCTTCCCCCTGTCCAGCTCTGATGTTACCCATTTGTAGAACTCCACAAGATTGGTTTGACATGATCTACCTGGCACAAACCCATGTTGCCGACTATCCAGACCTCCCCTCCTCCAAGTACACCCCAATTGTTCCTTTAGTATACTCTCCATTAATTTTCCCACCACCAAGGTCAAACTGATGGGTCTATAGTTACCTGGTACTTCCCTCAATCCCTCTTTATGGATTGGCACCACATGTGCCTCTCGCCAATCCCTAGGTACCCTCCCTGTCTCAAGCGACCTGTTGAAGAGCTCCACCAGGGATGCAGCCAGTATGTCCGCCAGTTCCCATAGTACTGTCGAATGAATGCCATTTGGTCCAGGAGATTTATCTTTCTTTAGGGCCTTGAGGGCTAACCACCCTTTCGGTGGAGATAGCATCATCCGTCTCCTCCACCTTACTGGCCTTTTTATCCTTATCCTGATGTGACACCCCTGGGGTACCTCTCCCTCCCTCTTGCTCCATTTCTGTTGCTCCCTGATCTCACTCACTGCCGCTTCTATCCCCATCGTGTCTTGCTTTGTAGATATCCCATCCCCCTCCCTAGTGAACACAGAGGCAAAGTACTCGTTTAATACCTCTGCCTGGTCCCTCGCCTCTTCCACCCTCCCTCCTTCTGATCTCAATCTGCCGAAATGGCCCTTAGTTTTTCTCCGCTCCCCAATGTACCGGAAGAACCCCTTTTCCCCTCCATGTATCCCCTGTGCCAGCCGCTGCTCTTTACTGGACTTTGCCCCCCTCACCATCCGGGTGAATTTTCTAGATGCAAGATGGTACATTTCCTTTTCCCTATCCCCTCTTGTTGTTTCATATTTTTTGTAGGCCTCCTTCTTTTCTCTGACCACTACCTGAACCTCACTGGACCACCAGCATGGTTTATGTGATCTTGCTCCCTTACGTTTCACCTTAGCGCAGGTCCTGACTGCCTCATGAAGTCCCCGTTTTATGACCTCCCATCTCTTGAGTGACTGCCTCTAGGTGGCTGTCCCCTACCCCACCCACTGTGGAATGTTGGCAAGCTAGGGTGGCAGAGATTGAATGGATGGAAAATATCACTAGTCAGCTGAGGTAGCAGCATGAGAGATTCCTGGAGATCTGGCACCCTTGGCATTCACAGACCCCATCTAAACATTTATTCCTGAACATGGTCAATGGATGTGCTAAATGGAGGAGGGGGAGGTGCGTGCACCCCTTTTGTTGCATTCACACCCCTTTTGTTGCTGTTTGTTTCTTTCCCTTTCTCTGTATGTTCTATTATATTATTATATGGGTTGAATGAGGTAATCTTTTCCTTTGCATAGTATTTAACAATGCACAAAATGTACAGTACGGCCATAGTTTGACTCTGCGACAATGGGCAGTTAGCTAATAGTTTTCTGACCCCATGTTTGCCTTTACCTTATTTTAATAATAACAAGACATATTTCGATGGATGTTTTGTTATGTAGTCAGTTGATAAGAAATTACACTGACCCAAGTTGGGTCTGTTTTGTTCTGCAAAACTTAAGCATTGTATTTCAGTTACCGACTACTAATTGGACTGCTTATGGGCCATTCAGAGGTTCTTTGAACACTGGACTTTTATGAGACTTCAACCGTATGATTATTGTTTAGTTTTACTTTGATAACAGGTAGCCATTATGGAGTTGTAGTATTATTATTGTCTTCCTATTTTTGGGTAGGCTCCAAGATAGGTTCTAGACTCTGAGTTGGTTATGTTAAAAGAGATCATTGCTGTACTGTGTCATACATACAGTATATGAATTATTTCAATAAAGTATTTTTTGAAGTTAAAAAAACAGGGTGAAGGTGCACTGGTACATATGCTGCTGACGATGTAAAAAGGTAAAGCATCTAAAACAACTACATGATGAATGCAAGTATATAACAAGTTGACATCTGTTCCTATCCAGAGATAGGAGCCTTTCCTAGTAACATCCCTTAATTTGTATAGAAGGTCCACAGAATCTAGGACATCGGAGTGTAATGACATCACTATTGGTTGAAGGGGAAAAAAAATCAAGAAATCTGCATTAATTTTCAGTCAATGCTCCTATGCCCACGACTATAGGTCACCCAGATGTTATTTCTTTATTTTTATGGACCTTTGGCAAATAATAAAAGTCACTATAACGGGTTGCTTAACCTGTAATATTTTTCAGTAGTAGTTATATCACCTTTTAACATAGCTAGTTCTAAAAGGTTGAAAAGCTGGTCACTGAACTCTTTTGTTGGGTTTGCCTTTAAACAATCGGTATGTGCTGTCACTTTAAAGCCTATATGCTTCATTCACAAAATCTTTTTAATTTAGGAAAACTATGTTGCCCTCCTTATCTGCCTTGCGAATAATCATGTTTCATCAACTTCGACTGTTCAATGGCTTTACCCTGCTTAGCAGTAACATTCCATCTACCTAAATTCCACTCCTCGTTAATCAATTTCACTAAATAATTTTTTATCATAGTATATAGGTCTGAATTGCTGGAACTTGAACATTGGAGAAAAAAAAGGTAGATTTTTATTTGAATACATTTTGCTTGTATTTCTTTTTTACCAAATATTTGCCATGCAAACTCCCAGCCAAGTTTGCGGTATCACTTTCTCATCTTCTTTCTCCAGTGTTGTCCGAATCTAAGGAAATAAAATCAGAGAGCACAGGGTTGGTATTTCAGTCATCCATTATGTCTTCTTCTGCAAACATCCCTAGTCCAGATTCAAAGTCTAATACATTCACCAAAGTATCCACGTTAAGGTCAGAGTCATCATCTCTAGATACACGGATATCCCGATCTGTGTTCTTACTCTGTATCACAGCATTTAGGAAACTAAGATCCTCTTAGAAACGACATAGATAGATCGTCATCATTAAGTAGCAGCCTCTTATATTCCATTTCAGCCCGCATATTGTTGCCTTCAAATCTATATTTTAAATGAATTTTACAAGAGATCATGATGTCAGTTTCTAATTGATATATGTAATAGAAGGGGATGAGGACAAACCTCAGTCCTTGTTGAGGAAGGTTTCTTGTTCTGCTGTTAAACTAACATCACTTTATTTCTTGGCCTTTTGCTTCCATTTTGTACAGCTCCTGAGTACAGTTTTCTTCCCCTATCTCCTTGTCTTCCTCTTCTGTTTTTTTGTTGGCTTGATTCTTCCCAATTCCCCTTGTGCCTGTTTTTGTTGTTCTTTGTCTAAAAAAATACACAGAGTTGTTATAACTACTAGGTGCATCTGATTCCTTAGAGCTGCTGAGGTCATTATCATCTTCCAAATTAATTACTTTGATGATGCCTTTTTTGTGTCTGATTAGATCTTGGTCTTAACTGTGAACAATTTTGCTTTCTTCCATGATGGTATGATCTCGAGATAGCCCCACTGATGGATGGATGCCCATTGACACCTGAAGGGGTCAAGGTCAAGGCATTGTTACTTGTTTCGCTGTTGCTCAACTGATCAGCATCAACGCTGATGCCGTCTTCAATGCAGGCTTGCTATGGTAGCAGTGGGCTGTTGCTGGGCAGGGCAGATCACTGCTCTCAGGACCCTTGATGCCGTGGGTCAACCTTGTGGCTGCCCCCTGGCTGGTGGCTCCACAGTGTCTGGTCTACCCTCCCCTCATGGTGGAGCCCCTCCTCTGCAGCCTTGTGATGGGGCCCCCCCAAGGAGTCTTGCCTGGCCCCTGGGATCTAGGATAGTTCACACACCTGAGAAGCTGACTCAAATGGTCTTTGAGAATCATTCAGACTCCCAAGGAGTTCTCCATGGCCGTAAATCAAACTGATCTGTTTGACCTCTTCTCCTCTGATAGGAGATCCTCCCAGTCGGGCTTGAAATCCTTTGGGACTTTGCTCTAGCTCAAGTCAGAATCCATGGATGTCCCCTTGGAGCCGGCACAGAAGAGGGCTAAATGCCCTTTCACTGACTTCCTGATAGGGGTGACTCACCGGTAGTCACTCTCCTTATGGCCAAGGCCATAATGGCACTGACTTTGGATCTGTGGCAGTACCCCTCTACCTATATGGCCCGCAAGTATGCAGTCCCTATTGGGAGCCTCTTGGGGTTCTCAGACTACATATCCGTGGAGGAGCTCATGTACAGCTCAGCCTTTCAGAAGTTGAAAGGCCAGTGGAACATAGTTAAGCCTTCAGATAGCTCATGAAGCTGGACTGTGTGGCCAAGAAGGTCCACAAGGCTTCGTCTTTTTGCCTCCTGCAGGCCAGCTATACCATGATGATGGGGTTGCTTTGGTCATTCATTGTTTGATCTCATGGGGAGCATCTCCCCTTGCTCCCGGCTGACAAACTGGTTGCGGTCAGGGCTACTCAAGACTGGGCTGTATGCTGGCTAAACACTAGGTACAGACAGTCTTGAACCTGGGTGAGTTCTGCATCCGAGCAGTGACTGTGGCCATGTCCATGTGCAGTAGGGTCTGACTGAGGTTGTCTACTTACACGTTGGACTCACAGCACAATTTGGCTGATGTGCCCTTCTTGTCACTGAGCTCTTTGGCCCAGGGCTGGAGAGAAATCTCACTCATATTGAGAAGTCCAGTGCCACCCTAGATTCTGTAGCTTCATCCCAGAAGGAACTGAAGCAGGTCAAGATTAAGAAAAACCCTTTTTATACCCACGAGTTCCAGCCACAGCAGACTCTACAACAGCCCCGGCAGGGTTAGTTTCAGCAGTGGCCCCTGAAGCAGATGCTTGGTGGTAACAGCAAAAAATAAGAGAAGGCAGGGTGCAGCTGGTGTGTAGTAGGTTGAAGACATCTCCAAAGCTGCTAAGTGATGGGTTGTGGGGTTCCATTCCCCCCTCCTGTCCAGTCTCTGTCCCAGCTCCCAGTCAGGGGTCAGCCCCTTCATTTCTTGCCCCAGTGGTCTGCCATTACAACAGACAAGTGGGATCTGGAAATGGTGGGAAAGGATTTACCTCTGGACTTCCAGGAACCCCCACAATACTGACCCCGAGCTCCAAAGGAGTACAGGGTGCCTAAGAGCACACTGTCTGCTCTTCAGAGCAAGATACTCAGCTTCTTGCACACATGGCCATAGAGTGGGTTCAGGACACCATGGCTACACAGAACTACGTGTCATACTGAGTTGAACGGGAATCTGATGCCCCATACTGAATTTGCAAGATCTGAACAGATTCATAAGGCAACAGAAGTTTCTATCACTCAAGCTGGTCCAGATTATACTGTCCCTGGAGCTGGGGGAGTAGGGGTCTCCATGACATGTTCTTCCACATTCCAGCCCGTTTGTCCCACCACTGATACCTTTGATTCAGGGCGGAGGGGATTCTTTACCAGTTCAAGTTGATGCTGTTTAGCCTGTCGCTGGCACTGAGGGATTTTCCAAGAATCAGTTTTCACCACTGATTCCCACTTATGGGTCTGGGCCATCCACAGCTACTGGGAATGATGCCTGTACACGCCCCTCTTGGTGCCGCACACCAGCCACTGACTGTTTCCGGCTCCCTGACTAACCTCAGTTCTGTTCTTCACGCCGTCGAGTGCACATTGTGATAGTGCAACACCTAACTTATTGCCACTTTTTTGTCTGCATTACTGCTGATTTTCCCTTATTGCAGTGTCGATTGTGTTTATTTTACCACGATGGTAAAGTCCAATAAAAAAGGGGTGAAATTGTTGAAGAAAGTCTGACAGACACCCTTTATTTGTTGTTGCCCCTCTGGGAAACTGATGGCTGTTCTGGACTGGCATCAGACCTGTGTAGCCTATCTTGGAAAAGAACCCAACATGGATATGTATGATGCCTGCTTCTCCATGGACTGCTGCATCCTAGAGAACCACCTGTTGAAAAGGGGTCACGTGATCCCCTTCCTTCGGAAGCAGGTACCACATGCATGCATAAAAACACAGGTCTCTAGGCCCTTCTACTGGATCTCTTCCCAGGTCCTTTAGTTCTGTAGAAGTACAGAATTCTTCTCAATGTCACTGTGCTGAGGTGTCAGAGACTCTGGTGGATGAGTCTGGTGGATATTTGATGATTTCTGGGCTGTCGACTACGAATCTTTCAGAGTCAGCCTGCAGTATCGGAGGCTGCAGGTATACTCTTGTTCTACACCCGTGGACATCTCAGTGTCATCCTTTGGCATCGCCCATGCTGCTGTCACCATTTGCAGTGACAACATGGTGGGTGGCACCAAAGAAGGCACTGGGACTCTTCTGACACTATTAGCAGTGCCAGGAGAGGGACTGGCACCAGGGCTGTTGTTTGCACTGTTGCCAGTTCGGATGCTATCACCATCAGTGGTGTAGCTAGCAACATGGAAAAAGGTGACAGCTTCTGACACAGTGACGGAGGCAGCTGCAACCATGGTGTCGGTTCTGGGTCTGGCTCCGGGAGAGGTGCTGATGAGGATGTCGCCCCAGAGGTCTTCCCTAAGTCTGGTGCCATTTGCAACTCAGAGGAAGGGGATGGCTCTGGGAACGACATCGAAGTCTGTGCTGAGCATGGTGTCAAGGGCAGTTCCAGCCATGGTGACCAGGATGACACTGTCTCTGAATCTGTTGCTGATCCTGAGCCCGGTGCTGGAGTGGCACCAGCTCGGTGTTAGCTAGCAGCCCAGAAATGGAGATATCTCTGGAGTCGCTGGATGTCACTGCCACCGGTGAGGACCGGGGTTGCCCTGTGGGACTAGTACAGCTCTGCTGTCTCCACCTGGGGGATTTCCACCATGGTCAGCAATCGGGTCACTCCTCAGATGTAGGAAGATTCCCTTTGGGCAATCTGCTAGTCCATCCCCATGGGCGAGGCCCCCTATGCAGTTCAGCAGCCCAGGCTGAGGCCTTCAAGACCAGGAGTCTCAACCCCCCTCTAGCAGGGCCTCACTGTTTCTTGGAGAGGTTGCCCTTGTTCTTAGGCCCTGAGGGGCTGTTAGCATGGGAGTAATGCCAGGGTTTCATTGGTGCCTTAGAGAACTGGCATAGGTAGTCTGACAGGACAAGTACAGGCCCTTTTCCCCAGAACCAGTGGTTCTCAAAGTTGAAGCCTTGTTTCCAGTGATGTCCTCCTCAAAGGACAATGAATCATCTGTTCAGCTTCCTTCAGCTGCTGAGTGTGCTTTGTACCAGCAGTTCTTGGTGGAGATGCTCCAGGTGCTCAGCTTACATGCTTTTACAAGCTGCAATCCAGAAGTCCTGCCGTTGGAGCTCTTCCAAGTTCCCAGTGTTGATACTTCTGTTATTCCTACATGTCCTAAGCTAAAGCCCTTGAGGAGACGTCCAGGGCAGTGTGGAGGTGTTCCTCCTCCAACCCAGCCATTCCCAGGGACCTCCTCACACAGTAGCATGCACCTTCAGGGTCTGCAGATGAGGTACTTCATGCCTGCTCAGCACTTGAAGTACTGCAAACCCTGGCGGAGCCACACCTCGCATATGACTGACCTCCAGAGGCAGACTCCTCTCAGATGGATGCCCTTGGCAGAAAGGCTTTTTCCTTGGGACACGCAATAATATGCATTTCTGCACACCAGGCACATATGGTGACCTGTAATCATCAGCTATGGTTGTAGCTAAGCAACTTTTAGCTGCACTGCAACAGTGGGAGATAGGCAGGGCCTGGAGGTAGCCTGACAAGTCAAGGTCAACTTATGATGCCAGCGAGGTGGCCTCTGAGTTGGCAGGAATTGTAGTCTGCATCAGGCAGATGGCGTTTCTTCACCTCTCCCAACTGGTACCTTTGGTCCAATATGAGGAGTTTAACTCACTCTTCCAACTGGCTCATTTCTTCTCCCCTAGGGTTAAGCAGAAACTCTCGGGGAACCTTCCTGCTCCTGTGATACAGGAGCCACCTCCTGGCACTGAGCAGCCTCAGGCTTCACCCTGAGCTGTTCTCCCCCATGCAAAGGGTTGAGGGTACATTTTACCCTCAGGGTGAGCCATCTCCTCCCTCAGAAAACAAGGGAAGTCTTGTTACTTGGACCCATAAGTGAGAAGCAGTGATGAAGATTGATTCTTGGGAGCTATGAATGTTACATGCTCACCCTAACTGATGATATTGCCGAATATCTTTACCATTGATTATCACACCCACCTACCATCCCCCACTGTAACAGAACCAGGCCTCTGCCAGCTCATCCTGTTGGTGCTGGCCACCACCATCTAGGGTCATGGCATCTCCCCAGCTGTACTCACTGTAGAGAAGTTGGTTTTTGAAAAAAAGGGTTTGGGACTCATTGCTGGGTCCCCCAAAAACCAAAAACTCAAAACTGGAGTGAGGGTTCCTTTTAGGCCCTTACACCAACTAAAAAAAAAGCAGTAAGAGAAGGCAGCTCCCTTCCTTCTTTTTCTTTCTTGTCCTCCTCCTCCCTACCCAGGTTATATCCCTTCATTGGATGAGGTCATGAAAGTTAAGGGACTTGTGGACTATGATTAAAATTCACTACAAGTCAATATGGCTAGCACTATTAGACTTGCAGACATCCTATATCCCTGCTAATTGCTAAATGCACTCTGTGTCTGGGCACTATCCATTCTCATTCCACTTGGCAGTTGCACTGTCTGTGGAACAATACCATGCACTAAAATACTGGAATTTGGACCGTCTGCATACTGGTATAAAAACAAAGAATTTTATGGAATTTGGCATTTTAGATCAGATCAGTAAATCTACAGAACTTGTATTTTTCTTATAATTACTATTTTCAATTTACTTCATTTAATGCTCTTGTGGTGTTTTGTTTTGGTCTGCCACTAAAAGACCCTTGCCTTCTTTGTAGTCTGCCTTGCCCATCTGGTGCTTCTGTAGTAGTCATCTTGTCGGTACCGAACTAACTGAGTCGGACGCATAAAGTAATAAACAAAATTAGTTTATTCAGGAACATAAGCAGGGATATCTCGTCAGCACGAAGTACAGACTCAGACTGACTGTTAGGCAGGAAGTTGGGATTTCCAAGCCCCTGCTGGAAATAATTATCATAACAGTTTCCCAAGGCTCAGATTGCAGTAATGTTCTATTTAAAGGGGCGGTAGCTATTCTTAAGCCCCATACTTACATGTACTCCACACTACCAAAAGAATGACACTAGGTTCCTGGTAAAATCCAGAAATTAGATTAACAATCACCAGTGCAGTTCCCAGAATTTTAAGTCTTGAAAGCATAATTTCATTATTTTAATCACTGTAAATCAATGACCTTGCTGATGTGTTTTTTTCTTCTGGCTATGCCAGACTATCATCTTGGTTGGTATGCTCTTTTTTTCTCTTGTGCCAGCTGGGCTGTTAGCCTTCTACCCAAAGGGGTGCCTGGAGATATGAACACATCACAACTTCTTTAGGCTTTTCAGCTTTACAGTTCCATGTGCACCTGATTCAGTCCTTATTTTTTTCCCTGATGGGAAAAAGGGGGACATATTTTGACTACCTATTCATTCAGTCCTCCATCAGGAAGTTAGGTTTTCCAGGAGTCTACTGTATATGTGTGTGAGTCATTCATATTTTGGAACATTGTGCCAACTCAGTTGGAAGGGGGTCCCATTTCTGGGCATCCCCTCTAACTTTTCTGCCAGAGCCACATGCTTCAGTGCTGCTGCCTTTTAAGATCACTATCCATCTCCTGTCCGAATAGTTGTGTGAGGCTCTGGTTCCATACTCAACCACCCCTTCAGGCCACCTAGTGTGCCCATTTTCCTTTTATTCAGAGGTTGGTAGTTGGCTTTTATTTTGTTGTTTATACTTTCTATACTTTTTCCTTATCCATTTGGGCTAGGAAAATTCTTAGCCCCCTCTTATTTTTCCCCACTTTGTTTCTCTCCTGGCAAACAGAACTGAGGTTAGTGAAGGAGCCAGCAATGGTTATTGGTTGGTGCATAGCACCACAAGAGGGGAACGCGGGTGCCATGGCTGGCTACCTGGCAAAAGCTTTGCTTCTGTGGGGTCCTAGTGCCTCCAGCAAGACCCCTAAATGGGAATCAGTGGTGAAGATATTCTGGAAGATCAGCAGTTACAGTAAGTATATAACTTTCATTTTTAGCTAAGTACCTATTGGTGGTGGTGCTCATTCTTCGTCACCATGGCATGAGAGTGTATCTGTACCTGGATGACTGGCTCATAGCAGGTGTATCCAGGGAGGCTGTGGTGAGGTCCAGTGATCTAGCCCTCCAGAACTTTCATGACCTGGGCCTTCTGTTCAACCTGGCCAAGTCTGAGCTTGTCCCCATGCAAGTGATTAAATTCCTTGGGGCAGATCTGGATGCCCTGTGGGTTAGGGCCAGGCTATCTCTGGACTGTGTGTCGAATCTTGCCTTCTTTTCCCCATCATTTCCGGTTGGCACTCGTGCTAAGCTTAGGAATTCCTCCAGCTGTTGGGGTACATGGTAGCTTCGACCAACATAGTCAGTTGGGCATGCTGGCAAATGTACCTCCTCCAGTGGGAGCTGGGCCCTTAGTGGTCTCAGTGCCATGGTCCCCAAGGCCAGCTGGTCTTGGTGACCCAGCTGATGCGGGATGCCATTGAATGGTTGCTATGTCCCCTGAGTTTGGAGGAATTGATTCCTTTGGTCTGCTGAGAACATTCCATCATCCTTAAAATGGATGCATCTCTGGGTGTGATGGGGAAACCACATTCTGGTCCCCACTAGAATCCTGATGCCATATCAGTCTGCTGGTGCTCAGTGCTGTGCATCTGGCTCTGATGAAATTTGCTTCATTGATTTGGTGTTGGGTCATTCACATCCAAGCAGACAACACTACCACTGTGTTCCACCCGGACAGGTGGAGCGGGATGCACTCCTTTTCCTTGTGTCATGTGGCTCTCTGCACGTGGTCACTGGTGCACAACCTGCAAGTCGATCTCCTGGCAGTCCATCTCACGTAAGAGAACAACCAGCCACACAGGCTGCCTCGGCAGTGGTTAGAGATCTGCCCAGCTGGTGGTCCCTGTACCAGGATATGCTAGAAAAACTGTTCTGTCAGTGGGGCACCTCTCTGTTGAGCCTATTTGTCTCCTAGGAGAACAGAAAGCTGAGGCAATTCTGTGCCCGCTCCCCTCAGACTGGAATGCTGTGGGGGGGGGGGGTGCCTTCTCTTGGCCCTGGACCCAAGGCTTTCAGTATGCCTTTCCTCCCTTCTCCTTGATTCACAAAGTACTAATCAAGGCCTGGAGGAAACAAGGTGCAGTTGATCTTGATTACTGCAAACTGGCCCAGGCAGTTCTGGTACCAGGATCTGCTCAGCCTCAACATCGGATCCCCGCGGCAGTTGCCTCTTCCCCTAGATCTGCTAATGAGCCAACAGGGAATGGTCCTGCACATGGACCTTCACTCCATGCAACTCTTGTCCTGGTTTCTGAGCAGCTAGAGTTCGAGGTCATGGCTCGTTTGAAAGACATCCTCCATGTGGTGGAGGTGTCCCTAAAAAGGAGTTGGCTCGCAGAATGCATGCATTCAAGTGGAAGAGGTTCCCACACTGGTGCCAAGGAAGGGGATCTTGAGTCTCTCACCTGCCCAGTGGCCACGATCCATGATTGTCTTTGGTACCTGTCCCAGTCAGAACTGTGAGCCACAACCTAAAGGTGCACCAGGCGACTATCTCTGCACACCAGGTGTGGGCTGGTATGCAGACATTGGTGCAGGAGAAGGTGGTTGGCATTGTTTCAAAGGCCTGGATCACTTGTCCCTTCCAGTGCACGAAAAACCACCTCCACGGGACCTACTGCTGCTGCTGCTTACATTGCTTCTGGGTAAACCATTTAAACCAATGCACAAGTAGGTGATGGCTTACTTGACATGGAAGATCACCTTCTTGGTGGCCAGCATGTCAACCAAGAGCATGAGTGGACTCCAGGTGCTGTCAATGGAGTCTCCTTATTTGGTTCTCCACAAGGATAAGGTAATTCTTTGCCCTCATGTGAAGTTCCTCCTGAAGATTGTGTCTGAGTTCTGCTTTAGTTAGTTGATTAACCTCACAGTTTATTTTTATAGCTCGACCTCGGACACTGATCACATGCTTCACACCCAGATCTGCGGAGGGTGCTTTCATATTGCAGGGAGCATATGGTGTGAATTCATAGATACATAGACAGTGTCGGCAGATAAGGGCCTGTGGCCCACCCAGTCTGCCCATTTGAGCTTGTAAGTTCAGTTTATGTTTTCCTAGAAGTCTGTTGCCCCTTACCCCTGACCTCCAGAATTTCTTTATGTCTATCCCATGCATTCTTAAATCCTGTGATTGTTTCAGCCCCTACCACTTCCTCTGGCAGGGTGTTCCACTTGTCCACCACCCGTTCTGTGAAGAAATTCTTCCTCATGTTTCCTCTGAATCGTCCTCCCTCCAACTTCATCCCATGCCCTCTAGTTCTGGAACATCTTTTTCACTTAGAAATAATGTATTCCTGCACCCTGTTCCTCCCTGTAAGATACTTGTATGTCTCTATCATATCCCCTCTCTCCCTCCTCTCTTCCAGGGAGTACATGTTCAGTTTCTTCAACCTGTCTTCATAGGACTTGTGATGCAATCCATGCACCATCTTTGTTGCCCTCCTCTGAACCTTCTCTACCCTGTCTATGTCCTTACGTAGGTATGGTCTCTAGAACTGTACACTGTACCCCAGGTGGGGCCTCACTAGTGTCTTGTATAGCGGAATTATGACCTCCCTTTTCCTGCTGGTGATGCCCCTGCCTATGCATCCCAGTATCCTATTTGCTTTACCTGCTGCATGGTCACACTGTTTCCCTACCTTGAGGTCATCAGAGATGATAACCCCAAGATCCCTTTCCTGCTTGGTGCATGCTATATCCTCACCCTCCAACTGATATATTGTGCCAGGGTTTTTGTGCCCCATAGTGGGCTTGCAGGCTTTGTCACATATGTTGAAGCCGCTCCTGGCAGACCAGCAGGAAAGCAGACAGTTGCCAGGTGGATCATATCATGCATTACTCTCTGCCATAGCTTGACTAGTAGGGAGCTGCTTAAACGGCTTAAGGCTCATTTATTTATTTCAATATTGTCACCAGGAAGGACATGCTGAGCTCATAACAGCTTGTTTACAGATGCATCCTTGGATACATCATTCCACCAGAAATATTGCTACCTTTGTGGCTGCTTCAGGGTACATCCCATAGAGAAGATTTACAGGGGGCTAATGTGCACCCATTCATCTCCAACTACAGAACTGACTTGCTTTTATACTTCACAGATCTGCTTTTGGGACCTCAGTCCTCCAGTCTCTGTTTGCCAGATAGGGTCATGTGCCTTGCCCACTCCTCACGTAGGACTGCAAGGAGTCTGCCAGAGTGTGGTTAGTGAACTGAATCCACATTACTAGAACTATAGGTTATTCCCTTGTAACCATAATTCTGTTAGTGGCATTCACTTCCCATCCATGACACCCACCTGACCTCCCCTGGCAAGAAACACATAGAGCCATGCTTCTGGTGTGCAAAATCTGACTTCAGAGTGGTGGAACAGAGGACATACACCACGGGTGGGGGTGGGGGGAGCTTAACTTGAAGATGTGCAGTGACTAAGTTTTATCCAGCAGAACTGCCAAAGGTGTGCATGTGAATGGAATACCACTAACAGAGCTACGGTTGCAGGTGAGTAACTTACTTTTTTTCTATGTCTCTGATTCACCGGACTTGGATTTAATTGTGTGCTGACCCAAGGATTTATCCAGGAGGTCATCTGCGGTGAGAAAGGTGCCACTGTGTTCGGGCCTGCTGTTGGTGGTATCCAGAGTAGGTGGTGAGTGGAGAGAAGCTGTTTTTCAGCAGTCTGGTGAGTTCAGTTTTGTGCCTTTGTGTGTATCGCTGTTTGTTGCACAGATGATGAATCTTTCTAACAGTTAAGTCGGTATTCTATTCTAGAAACAAATGAAATGATCCCAGTACCTCCTGCTTACAGTAGTGAAACCTACCAGCAAACTGAAACTAACTGAATGCAGGCAGTTTACACTCCTGTCTTAGTTTATTTACTTATTTTATTTATTTGTTCATTTGGAAAAAATACCTTTGAACACAGGTGATTATTTACAAATGGTTACTGTACAAAACAGATTTTACATCAGTTCCAGAGGAATATAGTCAGGACAAGTTAACAAGATGTATAATTACACAAATGGACTTTTGCCATTTCAATTTCAGTTACAGCGTAGAGTTACAGAGCAAGTTGGGAAAACAGCTGAGTAGTGTACAGATTAGTTAAAGCAGGTATAATTGGAACTGGAGATGAGGGATAGGCGTTGGGCTTTTTTGAACTGGGTGGTGTTTGGGATACTTAGCAGGGATTCAGGCAGTTTGTTCAGACAGACTATTGCCCTTGCACAAAGAAGCATTTACCATGATTTGCTCTCCAGAAACGCAGTTCTATGGCATTCCTAGTCATGCTTCTGGTATTATGTTGATCAGTAACAGGATGGAAGCAGTTATGTATATAGATTTGGGGGTGGGGGGTGGGATTAGGCCCAACAGCCCCTTTTAGTAAGACAGGTTTGGTGCATTTCCTGGGTCACACCTGAATACAGGCATTTACTTGCCTAGTGTACCCTATACAGTAAGGCAAAACTAACTAAATAAATAAATGTAGGGGTAACCAGTTGGTGAGGGATGAGAATACAGCTGTGGATGATTTTGTCTACCCCCAGCACAAAACGACAGACCTTGTTGTATATCACCTTGACTCTGTTTAGTACAGTGTCACATGCAGCAGCATAGACAGGGATGCCATGGTCCATGAGTGACAGGACAGTGCTGAATAGAAGAAAACCTCTGGCTTTGTCAGTAAGGTTGAAGGGGTTCTTATACAGGAAGCTCAGTCTTCTGTTTGCCAAGCTGGGAGTTATTTATTTATTAAATTTTGGTAACTGGATGAGCCCACTGGGCCCTGAAGGTCCCTTTTTCAGGGGCGATCCGGATTCTACAAGGTATAAATTCAACATAGTACATTATATAAGAACGCATTCAAACATACTACAGGGTTATACATGGTTGCTGGATCCCTTACTCACTGTTTCTGATCATATTAGGTTTGTTTCTCATAATATTAATCAAAAAATTGGAGCCATTTATAACTTGAAAAGTTTTTTTCTTTTGAATCACATGAAGTCGTTGCTGTTGTTTCTCTTTCACTTCATTTTGATTCTGTATCTAGCCTTGTTTTTGAATTGGGTTCAAAGGAGGTACAAAACCTTACTGTTGTTTATAACAACATTTGTCGTTTTGTTGGCTCCTTCACATACATGCCACTGTTATTTATACTTACAGCATGGTTGGTTATCCTGGTGCAACATATACAATATTTTTTGGTTGTTTAGTTTTTAAAAATATTTTTCACTCCACCCTTTCCCCGCTCTCTGATCTGCTCTTAATCAGGGATATGTTGCCTAGTTTACAGTCATCAGCTGGGGTTGTTCTTAATGTTTGATCCTGTAAAAGTAAAGCTGGTTCACGTGCTTTTACTGCAGCTGCTTCTCGATTCTGTTATAGTTTAACTGAAAGTTTGCATATAAACTGTTCTCTTCAAGGTTTTAAAAAGCGACTGAAATTGTATCAGTTTGATTTTTGTGTTTGTAACTATAAATGAATGTTTCTTGAATGTTGTATATTTTTTTGTATTGCATAATTTGCCCAGGTCGAGCCTGAAAAAGGACCCTAGGTCCAGTGCTCTTACCCAGTTACAGATTAGATCAACCAATCAGCTAACAATCTGGTCAACGTGAAGGGCAAATGATTGGTGTCACCAATGAAGTTAAAGGATTCTGTCTTTTCCAGATTTTAGCCCTTGGTATGAGGATGGCCAGTGGGGGGATTTTTTTTATTTGTGGGTGTTAAAATAATGTAGTTTTTTTTGTCAGAACCAATTTGTTGTTAGTGAACCATTTTTCTAGTGACTCAAAACTGCCCTGGGGGTCAACAAAGATTTTACCTAGGTCTTCATTGCTGGTGAAAATGATGGCATCAGCAGCATATTAGAGTACCCTTGCTGACTGGCAAGTCTCTGGTAGACTGTTGATGAACAGACCAAATAGGAGGTGGACGAGAATTGATACCTGAGGCACACCTATGGAGACACTCCTGACATCAGATAGAGAGCTGTCACCCTTTATATGCTCGGAGCAGATGGTGAGGTAGCTTAGAAACCAAACTGCTGTGTCCTGAGACACACCACAGGAAAAGAGTTGGTCAAGCAGTAGTTTGTGGTTGACAGAGTCAAAGGATTTATGTTGATGCAGATGGCTTCCACCAGCTGATAGTTGTCAAGGGCCTCATGCAGGTATTAGTGTACTCTATCTAGGCAGTACTGGTGCTGTGGAGCTTTCTGAACCCATGCTGTTGTGTGCATTGTACATTGTAGTTTCCCAAGTAAGAGACAGATTTTTCTGATACGAGTCTCTCCAGGGCCTTGGACAAAGGAGAGAGGATTGAAATTGGCCTGAAATTGGCTGGGTTGGAGCAGTCACCATTCTTAAATGCTGGCATGACCGGCATAGTTTTCTATATCCCAGGGAACTGGGAGTACTGCAGAGAGAAACTGAATATTTTGGATATGGGTAGGTAATTTTCTCTAGGGCCATTGCTAACAACTTCGTATCTAGTGCATGATGAGGTACTCTGGTTTTACCTGTATCCTGTTAGCATGCGTTAGTGCATCTTTGGTGGAGGTAGGCTTTAGGGTGACCTGGTACTGGTTCATGACTGCATAAAGCTTCAGTGCTGCCACCATCTCATGACACCTGTGTGGGACTGTCAGGGATGACATAACTTAGGTCTATAAAGGCTGCGTTAAATTTGTTTGCTACTGGGGGTGTGGCTAGCAGCCAAGCTGAGAGGAGCAATCTTCCATTGCTGTGCACCGCCACTTTTATATTTAGCTGATTGAAATGCTAGAAGTGGACCAAAACTGCTTTCAAGGACATGACTGGATCTAATAGCTACTGCGGATCACAACCGTATAAACATTTTGCTGTTGGAGGCATGGGTCACATGAAAACGACGACCGGCAGAGACGGGGCTAAAAAAAAAAGACACCTGAGCAGGCCCAGATAAGGAGAAGGAGCCTCCAGAAACAAACCTGAACCAGCCTTCAAGTGCCGCTTTACTGAAAGCAGTTCAGTCAATAGACAAGGAGATGGTCGAATTTACCTCCCGACTGCTGGTAGCAGAAACAAAACTTTATTTGGTAGAGAAAGCAGCAGCAGGAGCATCTAAGACAGCTGAAAAGGCGCTTACTGTGATGTCTGGCGGGGTAAAAGAAAATTTGCTTCTACGGCGTAGGCTGGAGAATGGGGCGCAGGCATCTCATATCCAAATTTTAGGGTTACCTGAAGAGTCGGAGGGTAAAGAGTTGTGCAATTTTGTGGAACAATGGCTGCCAGATTTTCTTCACCTGGACTTTCCAATCTTGATAGTGAGGGTCTACAGGGTTAATGCCAGAGGGTCCGTCTGCATGTAGACCCTGCTCACCCACCAATTCGGGCTGTACTGGCAGTGCTAAGCTTAGTAAAAGAACAGGTTTGTATTTTAAGAGAGGTTGGGAAGCAAGGACCCTCACAATGGCAGAGAGCACCAATACACATATTTCCTGACCTCAGCTTCACCACCAGACAACGCCAGAAAGTCGTCTATGTATTCAGATCGAAGCTGCGTCAACTGGGGGTCCACCATATTTTGCTAATGCCAGCGAGCTTAAAAATAGCCTACAGAGCAAAAACATATCACTTTGCAGACCCAGATGATGCGGCCAAACTAATCATTAAAATCGAGCTGGATTACTCGGCAGGGGTCCTGATTTCAATTCAGAGGAGGAGAGTAACACCTGAACACAGGACAGATCTGACCCAGTAAGTTTTACTTGACTTGCCTGCAGTTGCTTCCAAGGTCACTTATTCAGTGACCACCACGAAAACTTGTCACTGCTTGGCTTTGGCCTCTGACCCTGCCAAAGAGTCTGTGAGTATCTCCCCTGCCTGTCCAGGAAGTTCTTAGTCATTTCATTCATTCATGCTTGTGTACTTATGGTCTAGCATCAGGGGGAGGGAAGACAAAGTGTGGGAGACAAGTAACTTACAGTATGTACACAGTAACAACTAAGACCACATCAACACCTGATATTACCTAAAAGACGCAATTTGTCCCTTCCCAACACATAGTCCAAATATCTGGTTTCCTGCATGCCCAGTGCACGTTTGGTAGGATTAATAGTCAGACCTGCATTTTTGATAGCTTGGATAACTGCTCGTAGGTGTTCCAGGTGGCTTTTCCGTCTGGACTGTACACCACAACATCATCCAGATACGCAGCACAATAACCAGTGTGAGGGGATAAAATTACATCCATGTACCGTTGGAATGTAGCTGGCGCACCATGTAAACCAAAGGGCATGGTGGTGAACTGATAGAATCCTATAGAGGTGGCAAATGCAGTTTTATCTCTGGATTCTTTAGCTAAAGGTATTTGCCTGTAACCCTTGGTGAGATCGAGGGTACTGATATACTTTGCATTCCTCAGTCTATCCACCAAATCTTCTATTCTGGGCATAGGATAACTGTCAAATTGTGACACTTGATTACGTTTCCTAAAATAAAGGCAGATTCTAACACCCCCTTCTTTTTTGTTTACAATTACCATGGAAGATGACCAAGCACTCCTCGACTCCTCTGTGATACCCTGTTCTTTCATTTTTTGTATTTCCTGAACCACGTCAACTCCTAACCGCTCTGGTAACCTGTAAGTCTTTTGCCTAATAGGACGAGCATTCTTTGTCACTATTACGTGCTCAACCCCTTTTGCTCGGCCGGGTACCATGGTAAAAATACTGTTAAATGTCTTTAACACATTATGAATGTCTGCAGTTTGTTCTGAAGTTAAGGAAACATTCACCTTTACAGCATCAGCATTTACAGTTTGTTCTAGTCTATCATAGGCTACATCAATATCTTCCTCGTCAGTTTCTGGTAAAACTAGCAAAGCAGTTTTTGGCAATTTTTCAACCCATTTCTTGAGGAGATTAGCATGGTATAGCTTAACAGGATTTCTCCTGTCAAGGGTCTCAATCTCGTAGTTAACAGTGCCAGTATTGTCTAAGAACTGTATATGGCCCTTGCCACTTCATTAACAGTTTATTTTCTGTTGTGTGCAACAGTAGCGAAACCGTTTCACCTGGCTTGAAAACTTTTTCTTTTACTCCATGGTCATAATGTACCTTCTGCTGATTTTGGGCCTCTTCCTGATTACTATGGGCAATTTCAACATATTTTGCCAGCTTCTTTCTTAGGGCACACATATAAGAAGATATAGATTGTTTCTGAGTGGTGTTATCTTCCCATGTTTCTTTTATCACATCCAGTGGTCCTCTTGGCTGCCTACCATATAGCATTTCAAATGGTGAAAACCCTGTTGATGCCTGTGACACTTCTCTGTAAGCAAAAAGTAGTTAAGGCACCTTGTCTTTTCTAGTGACTGGGGCTACTTTCTGACACTCAAAACATATAGAAACATAGACTTTGACGGCAGATAAGGACCACTTGGCCCACCTAGTCTGCCCATTTCCCGACCTACAGGATAAGCTGCAGATCTATTTAACCAACAGCCCATTTCTTCCTACCCCCCCCCCCACAAAAACTACCTTACGTCTGTCCCATGCATTCTTGAATTTTCCCACAGTCTCCTCAGGAAGGCTGTTCCATGGCCCACCACCCTCTCTGTGAAAATACTTCACATTGCCCTGAGCCATCCCCCTCTATCTTCAAATTGTGTCCCCTTGTTCTTGCATGTCTCTTTTTCTTAAAGATGCTACCCTCTTTGACTTTGTTGATTCCACTGAGGTACTTAAAAGTTTCTATCATGTCCCCCCTCTCCCTCCTTTCCTCAAGGATATACATATTAAGCTCCTTTAGTCTCTCCTCGTATGGCTTCTCTTGCAGACCCTGCACCATTTAGTTGCCTCCTCTGAACTGCCTCCATCCTGTCTATGTCCTTGCGAGATGGGGTCTCCAGAACTGACGCATTACTCCAGATGGGGTCTCACCAACTGTCTGTAACGGGGGATAACAACTTCCTCTTTTCTGCTGGTGATACCTCTCCCTATACATCCCACATCCCCCCAGCCCTCCCTGCTGCCTTCTCACATTGCTTGCCAACCTTAAGGTCATCTGATATGATTACCCCCAGGTCCCTTTCCATTTTTTGTTGTTACTACCTCCCCATTGTGTAATCTTCCCCTGGGTTTTTGTTTCCCAGGTGCATTACTTTGCACTTCTTTGCATTGAATCCAAGCTGCCATACTTCTGACCATTCCTCCAACCTTGCCAAGTCCCTTCTCATCCTTTCCACGCCTCTTTGTATCAACCCTGTTGCAGATCTTTGTCTCATCTGCAAAGAGGCATACTTTTCCTTCCAGTCCCTCTGCAATGTCACTTATAAAGACATTAAAAAGGACTGGACCCAGTACTGAACCCTGCGGTACCCCACTAGTAACCCCCTTTCTTCAGAGTGGACTCCATTTACAATTACCTTCTGTGTCCTGCTGTTCAGCCAATGTTTTACCCAGGCTACCACCCTGGGACCCACTTCCAGGCTGGTTAATTTGACTACTAATCTTTTGTGGTGGGACTGTGTCAAATGCCTTGCTAAAGTCTAGGTAGGCCATATCCACAGCCCCTCCCTGGTCTACTACTTTGGTCACCCAGTCAAAGAAATCTATTAGATTTGTCTGACATGACCTTACCACTGTGAATCCATGCTGCCTTGGGTCCTGTGCCACACTGGCCTCTAGGTACTCAACAATTCTTTCTTTCAGAAGTGATTTCATCATTTTCCGTACCACAGAGGTCAAACTGACAAGTCTGTAGTTTCCTACCTCTGTCTCGCTCCCACTTTTGTGAAGGGAAATCACATCAGCCTTCTTCCAGTCCTCAAGTACCACACCATCCTCCCATGATTTGTTAAAAAGGGTAGTCAGTGGTGTCACTAGTTCTCTGCTTAATTCTTTTAGAATTCTGGGGTAAATTCCATCTGGCCCCATTGCTTTGTCCACCTTCAGAATGCACGTGGGGGCTGATGGGATTCAAACCCATGTCTCCAGGTTTGTATCTATACTGTGTATACCGGAATACACCTTAGCTGGGTCCACCATGCAGTGATAGGGGACCACTCCAGTGAGCAGGCAACCTAGGCCCACACCCAGAGTCTGGAACACCTGGAATGGAAGAGGGCACGGAGGGCTCAGAGCATCCATCTTGGACGCTGTCCTCCCTAGATGGGTGTATGTGCCATATCTCACAGAGCGACACCGCATGGAGGCATGCAGCAGCATCCTTCGCAACGCTGATAACCACACACTGACCACTGGCAAAGGGAAGTGCATTGGGGGGTAGTGATCACTGAAGGAGAGGCAGGGGAGAGTAGAACAGCAGATAATGCCAGTAGGGAGGGTAAGGGGAGTAGCATGGGGGGGAAGGGCTCAGGGGTAGTAGACAAGGGATGATGAGAAAGGGAGGTAAAGGGATACCAGGAGATAGGAGAAGGATAAATGAAATAAAGAACAAACAGAAGGAAAGGGGGGGCAGAGTCCTACTCACTGGGGACTTAGTAATAAAAGGGATCAGATGGGAGGCAGGAGCAGTGTAGTTTGGGTTGAGTGCATGCCAGGTATGATGGCACTAGAGGTAATGCACCATATTCCCTCATGAGGTAAACAACAGGATGGGAAAACACACCTGGTGTTCCACCTGGGGACCAATGATTTGGAGGGGACTAGCCTTTTTTTTTTTTTTTCTATTTATTCTTTTCTGCCCTGCCGCGTAGCCGGAACCATCTGCGTCACGCCCACCCCCCACATCGGCCTCGCGATCCTTCCGATACCCGTGGCTTACCCCCACGGTGGGGCTGCTGCGGCACTGGGGACACATGCCACGCGCGTCAGACTAGGTCGGAGGGCTGGCCTGGGGGACTAGTGAAGCTGACCGGCTTCATCTAGGGCCCAGTCTCCCTTTCCTTTTCTGAGGCGGGCGCGGCAATGGACGCTGGAGCCGGCCCTGCCCCGCCTCCGACGTGACACTGTTGAGGTCGGTAGTCGCGCTGCACCTGGTCTCCACCAGGAGTCGCGCAGACCCCGAGCACTACCCCATCCCTCCCCCCGGAGAAGGAGAGCAGTCCATAGGACGCTCTATCCTTCTCCCCGCGGCCGGCCCTCCAGCGACCCGAGTCCGCTCCCGAACCCGGGTCGCCAGCGTCGCAAGCGGAAATCCCACCGCTGTGCCGGCGGGCCGGCCTGTGGTTTGGAGGGGACTAGCCTGCTGGAGGTGCAGGTAAGATTCAGGGAGCTTGCTAGGTTTTGTAGCAGTCTGTTTCTCCAATCTACAGCTTTTTCAGAGGTGTTGCCTGTGCCAAAAGCAAGTACTGCAAGGAGGCAGAGGATCAAGGAGTTTAATCAATGGCTAGCAGGATGATGTGGGCAGATGGGGTATAAGGTAGTGGGGGACTGGGGGGGTCAATGTGGGAGAACGAGAGCCTATTTGCCCTGGACAGACTGCACCTAAACGGGAAGGGAGTGGCAGTTCTGAAAAGTAAGCTAGGATAATTCATAGAGAAAACGTATAATTTAAACTAAATCGGAAGGGGGGGGGTTAGGAAAAAAGCCACACTAAAAGACAGGAGAGACAGGGCTTTCAGCCTCACCCTAGGAGAAGGATAAAATGTTAGGCATCAATATGTCCAAGTGAAGGGGGGGAGGAATTTGGTGGAAAGGATTAGCAGCTAATGCCAGGAACTTGTGAAATAAGATGGTGGACTTGGAGGCCATCATGGGGGACGAAGGACTGGACACAGTAGCAATAAGTGAGACTTGGTGGACAGAACATCACACCTGGGAGACAGCCATCCTGGGCTACAGGCTGCTCAGAAGGGACAGAGTGGGTAGGGAGGGGAGTCACTCTATACATCAAAAACATCATAAGGGTAACAGAGGAGCAGGAAGAGGACAGGGAGACAGAGCTCCTGTGGGTAACACTGAACAAAAGGACAGGGGAATCCTTGTGACTGGGAGTGGTATACAGGCCTCCTGCACAGGGGGAGGAAGGGGACAGACAGCTGATACAGGCAGTCACACAGATGGCCCTCAAAGGGGAATTACAGATGTGGACTGGGGCATCCCGAATGCAGTATCGGATAGGAGCAAGGAAATCGTAGAGGCGCTGCAGGGTGTATTCTTGCAGCAGCTGGACAGGGAGCCAACAAGGGGCAACGACCTGCTGGATGCGATCCTGACAAATGGGGAGAGTGTGGAGGAGTGGAGGTGGGAGACGTGCTGGGCACCAGCGACCACAGGATGGTAGAATACAGGGTAAGGACAGGGAGGGAGGGAAGGCAAACCGAACCAGCACAACAGTTATGGACTTCAGGAGCATGGACTTCCACAGGATGAGAAGGATAGTGAGGGAAGAGATGACGGGAATGGAAAATATAAAGGAAGTGGAGGAGTTATGGGAAGCTGTTAAAGGTGGGGTGCTGAAAGCCAGGCAACTGTGCATAAAGAGGGTAAGGAAGAGCAGAAAGAAGAGGAGACCACTTTGGTTTACAAGGGAAGTGGCGGGAGTGGTCGGGGACAGGAGGAGGAGGGCTTTCAGAAAATATATGAGGACACAAGGCGGGGAAGACAAGGAGGCTTATAGGGAGAAAAGGAGACTAGCAGGGGAGAAAAGGAGGGCAAAATTGGACATTGAGGAGAGAATAGCTAAGCAGGCCAAAAGGAGGGGAAAAACTTTTTTTTAGATATGTGGGGGAAAAGGAGGATTGCAAGGCTGTGGGGGGAGGGAGGGACTCAACTGGAAGAGGACTGTGAAAAAGCTGAGTAACTGAATAAAGTACCTTTGCTTGGTATTTACAGAGAAGGAGGAGGGCAGGGGGCCTGAGCGTAGGAGAAGGGGGAAGGAGTACAAAAGGGTGGATCCAAGCCCGTTCAGTGTAGAAAGAGCTACTTAGGGAGGAACTAGGCAGGTTGAAGGTGGATAAGACAATAGGGCCGGACGGGCTGCACCCGAGGGTGATCCAGGAGCTGGGGAGGAGTTGGCCGCCCCACTGACGAGGCTATTTAACTTGTCTCTGGATTTGGGGAGGGTTCCGGAGGAAGACTAGAAACAAGTAGTGCCACTGTACAAGGGGTAGTACAGAGATAAAGAGAATTATGACCGGTCAGCCTCACCTCAGTGGTGGGGAAGGTCATGGAGGCACTCATAAAGGAGAGGGTGGTGGACTACCTGGAGGACAGTGGCTTGCAGGATGACAGGCAGCATGACTTCCCGAAAGGGAAGTCATGCCAGACAAACTTGATTTAGTTCTTCAATTGGGTGACACAGGTGCTCGACCGGGGGGGGGCAGTGGATATAGCCTATCTGGACTTCAGTAAGACCTCTGACACCGTCCCCCACAGAGAGTTGGTCAGCAAGCTGGAAAGTATAGGAGTAGGTGGGAAAACAACCAGGTGGGTGGAAAACTAATTGGCAGGCAGAAGCCAGAGTGGTGGTAAATGGGGTGTACTCAGGATGGGGGGGTGTGGGGCAGGGTGCCCCAGGGGTCAGTGCTGGGACCACTCCTTCTTAATATCTACATCAGCGATATAGCAGAGGGACTGAGGGGAAGGGTGTGCCTGTTTGCTGATGATAAGAAAATCTGCAACAAGGTGGACACCGCGGGGGGGGGGCATGGAGGTTATGAGGCAGCATCTGAAGACGCTTGAGGGATGGGCAGAGACTTGGCAACTGATATTCAATGCCAAAAAGTGTGCTGTGATGCACCTGGCATGCAGAAACCCGAGAGCAAGATACACCTTTGGTGGGGAGGACATCAAAGAAGAGGAGCAGGAGAGGGATCTGGGGATTACAGTATCATGTAACCTTAAGCTGGGAAACCAATATAGCAGGGCGGTGGGGATGGCCAATGGAACATTGGCATGCATTGGCAGGGGCATCACTAGCAGAAGGAGGGCGGTACCGATTGCCATGGTACAAAGCCATGGTAAAACCACACCTGGAGTACGGAGTCCAATTCTGGAGGCCACATCTACGAAAAGACAGACGGGATTGAGAGGGTTCAGAGAAGGGCAATTAGGATAGTGCAGGGTACGCAAGGGATGACATTCGAGCAGAGGTGTAAGGAACGTGATCTGTACACATTGGAGACTAGGAGAGAGAGAGAGGGACATGACTGAAATTTCTAAGTACGTCCAGGGGATCAACAAAGTAAAGGAAGGGTGTTTACTTAAAAGGAAGGAGGGGGCTGTAACTAGAGGGCATAGCCTAAGACTTCAGGTCGGGAGATACAGAGGCAATGTGAGGGAATGATTCTTTATGGAGAGGGTAGTAGAGGTATGGAATAGGCTTCCAGAGGAGGTGGTGTGGGCTGCAACGGTGGAGGGATTCAAGAGGGCATGGGACAGTCATATGGGGCTGAATTGCAGAAGGGGGATCCAGAGGGGGAGGGGATGAGTAATGGAGGGAAGGGGCAGACTAGATGGGCGGGAATTACAATAGGTAGCAACATCTTCATGAATTCTAGGCCAGTAATATTTATACAGGAATCTGGCAAAGTTGCGATCCCTCCCTGAGTGACCAGCCATAGGACTATCATGTGCTATCTGTAATAACTCTGTTCTATACTTCTGTGGTATAACCAATTGTTCTGTCTGTTCCTGTATCTGATGTTTAACCCAAACTCTGTACAGTAACCCATTACATTTTTTAAACATTGGTCCACCCTGTTTTGGTGTCACCCCCAGCTGCTTAAAATAACCCTGGAGAGAAACATTGTTAGCTTGTTCTGAAAGAGAATCACAATCAGTTATCAAATTAGTTTCAGCATTTTCGTATTTTAACCCTTCATGTCCATCAGTCATTTGTTGCCATAGTTTCTTCAGGCATCATCTTTCTTTCCTGGATTTCCAGCCAGCCCTAAAAATGACCTGACATGTTTCTTTGTTTTAGGTACAGGGCTGTTAGCTACGGCTTCTATCTTAGAAACCTCTGGCTTGACTTCTCCATTTCCCCTTGCTGTGGGTGCAAAAAGTAAGCTACACATGGCAAGGGAAAGAGGGATAACCAGAAACGTTACTTAAGTAAGCATTAAGCCACGATGAAGGTGGCATCTAATGGTGGATTAATGCATGGTTGGGAGGGTTGTGGCGAGGGCTGCGGGCGGTGCTACAACAACAACCATGCATTAATCCACCATTAGATGCCACCTTCGGAGTGCGGCCACGCGCTTGTAACATGGCTTGGAATACTGTCTGGTTAGTATGAGATTTATTTTCACACTCTCAATAGAACAACACATAGATTTTCATATTTTGTCATTTCTTTGCTGCACTGTCTGAACATTTCACTGACTGCGATTTATATACTGATGTTGTCATAACAATGCAACCCTTAAGTATAAACTAACTATATTTTAAGATTTGTGTGTCACATTTATGCAGATGTGTGCCGCTGTTTCTCTCATACGCATCGTGGGAGGTCTAGGTGATGCTCGTTTCTGCATTGCAGTATCTCGCACGCAATCTCATTTACATGTCTGCACACCTACTCTGTGTCTGTAGCGTATTGCTCCGATGCGCTGATGCCTGTCTTTCCTGACTTACCTTCCCTTGCCCCTTCCTTGCTTCACTTTGTCAGTTGGACTTCCTACCGGTCTTGTTGCTCTGTTTCCTACATCACTACTTGTGCTTCACCATGCCATGCACTTTTGGCGACTACAGATGGACGCTACAGCTGATTTTCTCTTGCGACCCATCTCAGGGTCGGTTGTGATCCAGACCTCATTCGCCCGTTGCTCCTCTGCCGTCTTGCGCGTCATTGCTCCGCTGCCCTGTGTGCTCCTACAGAGTCCCGGTGAGTGCTCCAGACAGACAGTGATGGGGATTTGGGTGGGTGGTTGGGATACACAGGTGTTGGTTCTATGCTGCAGTGCTTCTCAACCTGTGTGGATCAGTATGGTATTTCAGTTTGGGGACGGCATTACTGCTGGATTAATGCCTGCTCCAAACTATACCACCTGATGTCTTTTATCCAATCCACTATGCTGTTTTCCCATTTCTTACATTTGCCATGTTACAACTAGTATTCTTCCTGTAAAGAGCAGCATGAATGCACAGGCAGGAGGCAGGAATCCATACGATCAGAAAAGAATGTGCTAGTGAGTCATTTATCTGATTAGCATAAACACAGCAGCTTATCAGATAACTGGCTACAAAACATGGTGACAAATACACTGAGTACGTCACAAAATCAAAAATCAAATGTTTGATGAATAATAAGGGCATATATTCCTCTGTCACTTACTAAGCATAACAATTTCACTAGTAAAATTTGCAAGCCAACATTATTTATTTATTTTGAAGAGCAGTCCACAGATATAATACTCCATCTCCAGACAGCCTCTGATGATTTAGATCTGCTCCACAACTTGGGTCGCCGGCATAGTGAGCAGTAGTGCTACACCTGCACCACTGGGCCAGCTGCAAGCAAAGATTATTGGCATTGTCCAATGCTTATTATTACATCATTGGCACGAAAATGGAATCTTCTGTTCCTTCTGCTTTTTCCTCCTCTGAAATAATATTCTGCTGTTTGACATATTCAGTTCCACAGCAACAAAGTGTGATGTCACACACAGAGGATTATGACATCAAGGGAGGAAAAGCAGTTAAATTTAGGGACAAATATTCTGTTTTCAAACAGATGTCCTCCACAATAAAGAACAGGGGGATAGAATAGACGATTGCTGAACTACAGTATATGATGATTGTGTTTGAATATTCTATTTTAAAATGTTTTCCTGGATACTGAAGACTCTAGCTGCATTGCCACCATCTTTTCCACAATGTTTTATAGAGAGTGTTCTAGCAGCTGCTGCCTGATATGTACAAAAACAGGATGTTTGCTAAGAGTGGAGGTTGAAAGGACTGATAAGAGAGTTGAGCTGCAATTGCTGAAGGTCAGAGATGGGCACACAGAGACTGAAGAAAAATATTATTTTATTTTGCCTTTGTAAATAGTTATACTGAAAAAAGTTTATTTGATGATACTGCTAGTGTAAATAAATAATTTTTGGTGTATTCTACAACTGCTCCTGGTTTTCCTATGCTTCCGGACCTGTGCCTCGATGACAAGAAGGAAACAGGCAACTACTTTGTTTTAGATTTCTGCAAGCACAAGTACCAGGGGCTCATAGGACTCCAAAAGGAGCTCTGTGATATCTGGGTCAAGTATTTAAGAAATGGGATCCAATCTGGTCAGTATCTTTAACATCTCCATCCCAGGTGCGTGAAAGTGACAGTGTGATCATCTGACTGCAGTGTTGCTGTGGAAATCTCCTGCTCAGGGCCAGTTGAGACATAATCTGTAAGAGTTTTCTTGGAAAAATGTCAGAGCTCTCAATAATCCTGACATTAGAATTTCCATGTAATAGAAGCCTCTGGAACTCCTTCTGGAACTTTGTCTTGTAACTTGGAGAGTGGTAAAGTAACAGAGTCCTACCTCTCAAGCCTGTTCTCAACAACAGTGCCAGACAGTCAGGAAACATTGGTTAAACTTTAGTTCACACATCAGTAATGACATTAAAGAACTCAAAAATACCGTATGTAATAATTAAAACTATGTAAACGAATCACAGCAAGGTTTCAAATAAGGGCGATCATGTACAACAAATCTACTTAGCTTTTTTAAACCAGTGAATAAGGTATTAGCTGAAGGTACTATGGTAGATGTGATCTGTTTAGATATAAGCGAAGCATTCATTGTGGTTCCACATCATAAACTCACAGACAAGCTTAGGAGAAATCTTCCAGACATAAATCCATTATTAATAAATTGGATCAATAATTGGTTGTCTTATAGAACCCAGTGAATAAGGCTGAATGGATTTATTTTTAGTGAGGGAAGTGTCACCAGTTTGGTGCCCCAGGGTTTGGCACTGGGCACGGTACTGTTGGGACAGTTTATCACTGACCTAGGTGTCGACGTAAGGAACTGGTGTATTAAGTTTGCCGATGACACCAAATTGGGGGGTAGTTGTAATAATAAATAATGTAATTATAATAATTTTATTTATAACGCTCCTTTCCAAATCCAAGGTGCCTTAATTTAAAAACAGTTCATATAAAATCCATAAAAATAATACAGCTGAAAATCATAAACAATTCAAGAAAAACTTCAATTCTCCAGAAAAGCTTTTTGCCACAGAAAGGTTTTTAAGCCCCTCTTAAATACCTCCACAGATGTGCACTCCCGTAACCAACGGGGTAGAGAATTCCAAAGGGTGGGAGCTGCATAATCAAAAGCTGTTGAGCCAGATGATTTCAGATTCACCCTTGGAATCTCTAACAACCCCTCGCTGGCCACGCGGAGTGATCGACCAGGGCAGTAGGGGACCAGGAGCTCTTTCAGATAGTCTGGACCCTGTCCATGCAGGTCTTTAAAAGTCAGTAAACTGACTTTAACGGTGATCCACCACCGTATTGGTAGCCAGTGCAGTTCACGCAGCACCGGGGTGATATGGCAGGCTTGACTAGAACCCATCAAAAGTCGGGCTGCTACATTCTGCACCAGCTGCAGGCGACAGATTTCAACCCCAGAAAGCCCTAGATAGAGGGAGTTGCAGTAATTCCAAGCACGAGGACACAAAGGCGTGGACCGAAGTTGGAAGGTCATCAGACGGAACCAGATGTTTCACCCTGGTGATATTCCTAAGATGGTAAAAGGAACTCTTGACGACAGCCGATATCTGTGAATGTAGAGTCAGTCTGTCATCAAAAACTGCCCCCAGGTTACACACCCGTTCAGAGGTCGGGAGAGAGACGCCACCAAGAGTAATTCCAGAAGGGGCACCAGCACCAACAAACAACTTGGAAGAATAAAACAGCTTACAAGGGGACTTGAACCTTATGTCAAGCTGGGCACACAGTTGGGGAATGAGGTATAATGAGGCCAAGTACACGGTTATGCACTTGGAAAGAAATAACCCTCACTGAAGTTACTATTTAAATGGAACCAAATTAAAAGCAGTCACCACTGAAAAAGCTCTAGGAGTCAAAATTTCTTCTGACTTTAAACAGGGGCATTGCTCTAAGGCCAACTACTTACAGAACAATATACATTGCCATTTTAGTCGCAAATAAAGGAAAGTCTTACTTCCAGTCTACAAATCATGCATAAGACCTCTGACTGATTGTTGTTCACAATTTTGGGAAGAACTTCACTAAGGGGGATAAATTCTAACTGGAAAGGATCCAACAGAAGGCAAGGCAAGGCAAATTTTATTTAAGAAAACACCCATCCTGGAGGCTCTGGGCACCCGAACATATCACAATTTCATACTACAATTCATAATAAATAAACAACATGCTACTGAACATAAATATACAATATTCCAGCAATTAAAACACGATTTTGCTTAAATACTACCCTCAACAACAGCAACTAAGGGTTATGTGTCAAAGAGTAGAATTTTAGAAAAGGGTGTACCTCAAGGGTCAGTCTTGGGACCCCTATTGTTTTCCATATTTGTGGATATTATACCAAGTAAAATTCTTAAGGCTAAGACAATCTTATATGCTGATGATATAATATTATATTATAGCTCTAATTCATTAGATAAAATTGCCCAAGATTTGACTGTAGATTTTGAGAGTCTAGAAAATTGTTTGTTGGACTTAAAATTATCAATGAATATTTCAAAAACCAAGAGTATGATATTTGCTTCTAAACAAAAGTTGGTTAAATTAGGGAAACTGAATATTTTTGGTAAAAATGGAACTAATTTGGAGCAGGTGCAATGTTTTAGATATTTGGGAATGAATTTGGACTCAAATTTAACATTTTAAAATCATATATTGACTTTAACAAAATCAGTAAATCAAAAATTAGGGGTTTTATTCAGACTACGAATGTGTTAACTTTACAAGCCAGGAAACATATAGCACAAAGTATACTACTTTCTCAACTGAATTATAATTCATTATTGTTTACTAGTTTGTCTAAACATGTGGCAAATAACTTAACAATGACTTTTCATAGTATTTGTCGATTTGTTTATAGATTGCCTTATAGTACACATCATTGTACTTTATATCAAGTTTCAGGGTTTTTACCGCCTAACTTGAGTTCCATATACTCTCTTTGTTGTAAAACGGGTAATGTATTGAGACAAAAAAGTCTCTCTCCCCTGTATTCTCTGATATCTGTAAGGGAAGCTCCGAGAAACTTGAGATCAAATTTTCTTTCTTGTTTAAATTTGAAAGTCACTAAAACTAAAATGGATGCTCAAGCTTTTTCTATCCAAGCACCAAAATACTGGAATGATCTTCCAATTGAATTGAGAACTATGAGTAGTCATAATTATTCAAAAAGAAATTGAGGCACCATTTATTGAGTAGCTTGCAATGTCACTGCTATTTTAAATAATTTGTATTATATTGTTTGTCTTATATGTCATGTATTTGTATTCCTGTATTAAGTGAATGTAAAAGTTATCTTTTTGTATAACATCTTGTGACTATTTTATAGTCTCGGGTCGCATTTGAAAAATGGCATTGGCTCATATGTTTACCTGGTTAACAAAAGAAATAAAAAAAAAAAAAAAACCCACGAAACTCAAAATAGCCAAAAGCTAACTTAAGCATAAAATGCTGAAAACAGTTAAGGGCTATAAAACGCAGTCCAGGAAGGCCTGATTATACAGGAAGGCCTTGAGGTGGGCTTTAATACCGCCACAAAAAGCAAATTCCACAGGATGGGGGCAGCGACACTAAATGCTCTGTCGCCAGCTGTTTTTACCCTCGTCCTGGGAATCGAGAGGAGGCACCCTAGAGGAGGAGCAGAGGGAGCGGACCAAGACAGCAGGTGTAAGAAGGTCCTTCAGGTAACCAGGGCCCAGGCTGGATAGGGCCTTAAAGGTGAGCAAACCCACCTTGAAGAGGACCCTCCACCTAACTGGTAGCCAATGCAGTTTACGCAGCACCGGAGTGATGTGACAATACTTAGGCTGTCCTGTCAACAGCCTTGCTGCCGCGCTCTACACCAGCTGCAGTTGGCATAGTGTACCCCCAGAGACCCTGAGATAGAGAGAATTACAGTAGCCAAGCCTGGATGTCATGAAGGCATGCACCAAGGTAGGGAGGTCCAGCGGTGGAACTAGGGGCTTTATCCCGGCGATATTCCTCAGATGATAAAAACTGGTATGGACAATGGACGCCACCTGAAACTCAAGTGTCAATCCGCTGTCAAGAATAACACCCAGATCACACACCCTAGAGGATGCCTTCAATGGTACAGAGCTAAGAAAAAGCCCTGTCTCTGCACTAGAGGCCAACCTATCACGCCCTCTGTTCGACTCCACCACCAGTACCTCTGCCATATCAGGTTCAGTCGGAACCAGCTGGAGGCCATCCAGTCATTGATCTCAGTGAGGCAGCGGTTAAGCACTTCCACTGTGCAAGACGTTCCAGGAGCAAAGGAGAGATACAGCTGGGTATCATCAGCATAGCAATGAAAACCCAGACTGTACTTCCTAATGAGCTCTCCCAGGGGCAGCATATACACGGCAAACAACATCAGCGACAAGACCAAACCCTGGGGAACTCCGAATGATAGGTGGCCAGGGGAGGAGGAGGAGGAGGAGAAATTCCCCATCACTACCCTCTGCCTCCTGTTAGCTAGAAAAGACTCAAACCAGCAGATGACAGTGCCGGCGAGTCCGCAGAATTCCGTTAGGCAGTCAGGTAACACTCAATGGTCCACCATGTCAAACGCTGAAGAGAGATCGAGGAGAACAAGAATTGTCCCCTCCTCTCGATCTCTAGCCTTAAGGAGATCATTATGCACCTGAACTAGCACAGTTTCTGTGCTATGCCTCGCATGAAACCTAGACTGGAGTGACTCGTATAGATCATGGGCCACGAGATGCTCCTCAGGCTAAAGCGTCACCACCTTCTCCACAATCTTACCCAAAAATGGAAGACTGGAGGTGGGATGGTAATTTGCCTTGACGTGGTCCAACGATATTTTTTTCAAAAGGGGTCTCACCAATGCCTCCTTCAAGACATCAGAAAAGACCCCCTTCAACAAGGAACACCGAACAATCAAGGCAAACACCGGGCCAACAGAGTCAACACATCTCATTAGGAAACGAGTTGGCACCGGGTCCAGTTCACAAAAGGTGTGCGGCTTGGAGGCAGTCTCAGTGACCTCAGCCACCTCCACCAGTCTAAACTCACCCCAACCAGGCGGAGTGCTCTTCGGTCGCCCATGGCGACCACTGTCGGCCAAACTCTGACCCACTGGTGGAACCCCTTTACCTGATAGCAGACACCCTGTCCGAGAAGAACTGAGCAAACTCCTCACACAATGCATTCGAAAAGGCAACCTTCGGCTGTAGACAGGAAGGATGGAGAAGCCTGTCCACAGTCCGAAAGAGCACAGTTTGTCAGTTCCTCCCCGCAGCAATCTCCCCGGACAGGAATTCTGCCTTCTTATGGTTGATTGCCCCCTGGTATGCACCGTAGTGCACACATAGGGCCAGTTTGTCTACCTCCAGACCAGACTTCCTCAAGCAGCGCTTTAATCTCCGACCTAAAGTCTTCATTGCCTTGAGCTCCCCATGATACGAAGGGGACCTCAAGTGAGAAGACTTGGGTTGTAAATGGACTGGTGCAAGGGAGTCGAGCGCACAACGCAGCGCCTTATTATAGGCATCAACTGCTGCGCACACACCCCCAACGCATGCACTGTCCACACTAGATAGGTCAGCCACCGCCAAGAAACCCTCGGGTCAACCCCATCAAAGGGTGATAGCTGACCATCTCTGCAGGGGGAGGGCTGTCAAGGGGAGCACCGAACAAGAACTTCACCGATCAATGATCGGACCAAACAACCCGATCAGTCCCGAAACTACTGATCTTAAGCCCCAGTGAAAACACCATGTCCAACATGTGGCCACCCTGATGGGTCGCGGTGGAAACTCCTTGCGCAAGGCCCAGAGATGACATAATCTGGAGGAAGTTGTAACCAAGCCGATAAGATGCATCATCGGCCCAAACATTGAAGTCCCCCAGCACTAAACATCTGGGGGCCTCCAATGTTTCTCCAAAGATGAAATTGGCCACCTCCTGCAGGAAATCTCCCACCGCCCCAGAAGGGCGGTCAATCAGGAGAATCAGGCAGCCTGCGCCCAGACCCCCATGGATGGCCACACATTCAAATGAATGTGGTGCTCTCACTGGGTGCAGGGTGAAGCCTAGCTCGGATCTAAAACAGATGTCTACCCCCCCCCGCCCCTGCATTCCGCTCTAGAGCAATGCACTACGGTATAGCTGGACGGGATGGCGGCCTCTAAAACCGGGCCACCTTCATCACTGATCCAGGTCTCCGCGATGCAAGCCAGATCGGTCGAAGAAACCAAGTCCTCAATAATTGCAGTCTTGTTTCTGACTGATCTGGCATTGCAAAGCACTGCCCTCAGGGGACTGGTGGACAGTGCAGCCCCTCTAGTTACCTTCCCACTCGGTCTGGTGGGAACCTTGGTGACAGGAACTAATCATGTCTGGCCTCTCCCTAGGACCCATCTAATCCCAGGGCACCTGCAACCCACTACCTCGATCCTACCACCAGCCGCAGTGCATGGGGCACCCCAACCCAATCGAATCATGCAGTTCCTCCCTATTCCATCTTCCCTACAGTGCCTTGCTATAGTAACAGACACTGAAAGTAACAGAAAACTACTAAAATGATGGGGGGACTCAATCAAATGGACTACCACAAAGACTGAGCTCTCTGACACTGCACAACTTTCATAGAAGAGTGGGGGGGGGGGCTCTCCTCCTTTTCAATAATGTACAGAATGATAATGAAATATGAGAAAATTTAGGCATTACTTTTCACACAGATAGTCACAATACCCACATAGGAAAATGTACTATACACAGAGAATAACACGGATATGGAATTCACTGCCAGCTAAAAAAGTTGCCTGTAGCAATTTCTTCATTTCCTTTTTTTTTTTTTTTGTTTTGATATTTATATTTTCTCCTCCTACTGCCCCACCAGAGCCGCTCCTTCAGGAATTGCCCATTAAGCCTGCCTCTACCAGTGCCTACCTTGTAGCCGCCGGTCCCTCCATCCGGCCTCGGAACCCCCCCGGGTGGTATAGGGATCGGGCAGCCCCCGAATCTTTCAAGTCTTGTCAGGGTCCTGGGTCTGCAGGCAGGCACTGGCACATCGGGACCTGGCTCGGTGTTCCATCATCCCGGCTCTGAGGGGTGTTTTTTCCCTGTTCTGTAGGGAACGCTGCCAGCCCCTGACGTCAAGGCGCAAGCGACGATGTCCGCAACGTCCTCCCACCCCCCCCCGATGACGCAGCCCCTAGAGGTGATTGGTCTGCAGGCCTCCACCCACGACCAATCAAACCCCTGAAGTGCAGATGTGCAGTCATGCCCCCAGCCTCCGCCAGAGGTCACCGCGCGCCGGGTTGGATACCCACCCTCCTCCCAGAGAAGGCGAGCCTTCGTCGGACACTCAGTCGTTCTCCCCTCGGCCGACCCCCAGCTCCCCGAGTCCGTTTCCGAACCCGGGTCGCTGGCATGGTGCGAGGTGTGGCTTCCAGCATCTTAACCCTCAGCGCCACTGGGCTGGCTGCAATTTCTTCATTTTCAACAAGAGATTGGATAAATACATGCATGGGGCCATATAAAAGATTATTTTTCTAATCATGAGATTGTCAGTAATAGATCTGTTCTTCTTCTACTATCTCTAAACTATGACGCCAAGTATGACACTGCCAAGTTCAGACTTGAAATAAATCAAATGGTGACTCACCAGCTTACTGTTCCTGGTTGTGCACCACTGTGTGTGTACCTTGCAGAACAGAAATGTGCAAATTGGACCAGTGTTCCTGTCCAACTAGGCCTGTGCAGTGCATACCAGATAAGCAGCAGAGTCACAGATAACATTTTGAGATAGTCATAGAGCATTTTGAATTAACTGATTGGGTCTTATACGGTATGTGCTTCCACAACATTTCCTACTTCTGACCTTGGGTTATGTGTAGAAAGTTTGTAATAAAAAAATGATCATTAAACTGTCTTAAATTTGAAGAGGACATGCAGGGAAATGTTTATACTGTTTTGTCCAATTTATCCCTGTATATACACACACACACACACACACCCCTCTAAACCTTTAATCACCTAATTGTATAAAGGTGCTTATGAATGTCTATATACTCAGGTGGCTCTCCTTCTACAGGAGGGACACCATGTTATTTCCTATCTCAACCATGGTCCTTCAGGAGGGTGTATCTGTTTTCTCTAGTTTCCCTTCTCCCAATGGTTTTCAGAAAGATTCATCGATAATTACGGTCGAGACAGGCAAGGGAACTCATGGTTCCCAAGGGGGGAAGCAGGGTTTGAAGGGGGGAATGCAGCCCACCATGGCAGTAGCTCAGTGGAATAAGGTTGTATAGTAAGATCAGACTCGATGGACCTTTGATCTCCTTCTGCCATCAACTTCTGTTTTTCTGTGTTTATCCCTACATGGATGAGCTCTTGATCCAGGCAGATTCAGAACAGTTGACTGACCATTTAATCTCCTGGACTTTACAGATCCTGGAGGAGCATGGCTGAACAGTGAATCAGGAGAAAGGTTTCTTTCAGCCCTTCAATCTCTGAAACACCTCTGAGCTTGCTTTTGGACAGACCTGATGAGACTGTCTGTTGCTGAGCCAAACTGACAACCTCATTGAACAGATAGGCAAGCCAGGCTGTACAAGGCCGTATCAGTCTACAGGTGTCTTCAGATTTTTGGTCTTATAATGGCTACCATAAAGATGGTTTCTTAGGGCTGGACTACATGAGACCCCTTTAGGGTTTACTACTACCTTATTGGTCATTGTCACTGGAACAGAACCTGACACCAGTCTGGTTCCTGAGGCCAGTGCACCAGTCATTGCAGTGGCAGGAGAATCCTTAAAGTCTTCTAAAGGAGTCAACATTACCAGTTGTTTCTGGACACCAGCCCCAGCCTGACGGGCTGGGGGTGGTAGTCCTGGAATAGATTCCGGTCTAGGTGATATAATTCTGGAGGAGCAGAGCCTCTAAATAAAAGTTTTCAAGGCCAGAGCTGTCTTACAGGGATTGAGGCATTTCAGGACAGAGTTCAGCAGACATTGATAAAGGCCCAGTCCGACAATGTGGTGAGCATCACTTAGATAAATAAGGCAGCACAAGAGGTGAGGTGATACTGGTGAAAGCGTACTTGCTTCCCCATTGTGTGGAAACTAATCTGGAGTCCCTGTCAGTGGTTCAACTGGTGGGACAGCTTAACTCCCAAGCAAACTAGCTGAGCCATCAGTGGTTTCATCCAGGAGAATGGTCTTTACTATAGATCAGGAAACATTTCAACACCTTTGCTGCAGATCTGAGCATCCAGAGATATATTTGTTTGCCAACTGAAGTAACACTCAGGTGGTGAGATTTTTCATTTGGTAGTTATGTCCAGTAACAAAGTGATGGATGTTTTGTCCTAACCATGGTCCTTCAGGAGGGTGTACCTGCTCCTGCTATCTCCTTTTCTCCCAGTGGTTCTCAGAAAGATCTGTTAATCTCATGGTTCATTCTAGTGATTCCAGGTGGCCAAGAAGGTTGAAATACTTCAACCTCGTCAGTCTGGCGGTTCAGCAGTCCTTCTGGCTCCCTCAGCAACAAACTCTGCCGGGCCAAGGTCCAGTTCTTCATTCCAGTCCACTCAGTTTCAGTTTGCAGTTTGGCTTCTGAGAGGCAGAGACTTCTCATACTAGGATGCTTTGAGAGGGTTGTGGATATTCTAATATCATAGAGAAAACAGTCTGTATCAGTGGCTTAGTATAAGTTTGATCAATTTCCTGATGGTCCAGGCAGGCAGGTATTAGACCAAGGAAGGCATTTATGTCCTATAGTTTTGGTTTTCTTCAGGAAGATGCAGGCAAATGTCTGGCTGTCAGAACTTTTCGAGTATAAGTTTTTGGAAAGGCTGGTAGAGTGTCTTGAATTCAGTGGGCTGCCAGACCACAGGCAGCATTGATTCACAGGGATGACCAGGGAAGTAGCTCATGGGAAGGCAGTGGATGTGGCCTGTCTGGACTTCAGCAGGGCCTTTGACACTGTGCCATTCAGGAGACTGATAAAGAAATTGAGCAGTCTAGGGGTGGGATCCAAAAAGTTGAATTGGGTTAAATACTGGTTAACAGGTGACAGAGGGTGGTAGTTAACGGTACTCACTCTAATGATAGGAGAATGATAAATGGGGGTACCACAGGGCTCAGTACTGAGTCCGGTCCTCTTCAATGTCTTCATAAGCAGCATTGCAGAAAAACTTGAAGGAGAGTATGTCTTTTCAGATGATACCAAAATCTGTAACAGGGTGGACACTTTTGGGGCACACGGGATCTTGGGAAACCCGAAGAGTGGTCAGGAGCATGGTGGTTGGGTTTCAGTGCCAAAAATGCAGTATCATGCACCTAGGGCATTAGAACTCAGGAGCGAAGTATAGTATGGGGGAAGGTACTAGCAGTCACAAAGCCAGAAAGAGACCTTGGGGTTATCATAACTGATGACTTCAGAGTGTCAGGGCTGTGTAACAAAGCAGTGGGTGGGGCTAGTGGGATGCTGAGTTGCATAGGGAGGGGTATCTCCTGCAGGAGGAGGGAGATGGTGTTTCCACTGTCTTGTTCACTGGTGATACCCCATCTGGAGTACTGTGTCCAGTTTTGGAGGCTGCCTCTCAGAAAGAACATAGTGTGGAAGCAGTTCAAGGGAGGACAGGTAAAATGGTGTAGAGGCTGCATGAGATGCCATAGGAGGAGACACTGAGAGCTCTAAACATGTGCACCCTTGAAGAGTGAGAGGTGACATGATAGAGATCTACAGGTACCTCACAGTAGTGAACAAACATAGAAACACAGAAAAGTGACAGCAGAAGGAGACCATGGTCTATCTAGTTTGCCAAAGTGTTTCCAAGACCTCTTATCGGTCCTGGAGTCTAACCCCCCCCTTGAAAATAACCCTTTACTGATCCTGCTGTTCCCCTTGAAATTAACCCTATCCTGATCCTGCTGTTCCCCTTTGAGCCCTTGCTTTATGCTACACATGTTTGAATGCTGCCACAGTCTTTGCACTCACCACCTCCCCTGGCAGGCCGTTCCAGGGTTCCACCACTCTTCCTGTGAAAAAATGCTTTCTTAGATCTTTTCTGAAGCTCCCTGTGGCAGAGTTACTGTAGGCTACACCCTCGGCTGTGACTGATGGACCACTTTTCTATTTCCTTATTTCTAGCAACAGTTAACACTTCTCTTTGCTTTTCTCTCCCCACCCTAGGTTGGCCACCTAGTGTAGCTCTTTACTATCCCTACTAAACTTCCTTCTAGTTCTCTCTTTTCATTCTTTTTCCATTTATTTATTTAGTGTTTGTTAACCGGGTAGGTGCACTAGCCATGAAATGACTATTTTCAGGCACGACCTGGGAGAGTACAACAATCAAAGACAGGTACATAGCATGAGTAAAGTGAAATTACAATAGCGTTGGTCAAAACAGTTAGTAGTAATGAATACATGCAGCCAGAACAATAACAATCAATACAACTCACATAGCATTTTAGGCAGAGAAAACCTACACAGTCTAGGAAGAGATACCACAACATAGCAGCAAGAAATATTGTTAAAATTAGTCACAGCAGTGAAGATTCAAATAGGCAGCGAAACAAGGCAAGGGCAAATTCCTGACTGGGCACAATACATTATCATGGCCTCTGAAACAAGGCTCAGGTGTGTGTGTGTGGGGGGAGTTGGGGTAGATTAGCTGTCAAGGAGATAGTAAGGGTAAGAAGTGCTATGAGGTAGGAAGGTTAAAGTTAGGCCAGGCAGCATCTGGCAGGTGAGTGGATTAAGGGGGATTAAAACAAGTGCAGGGATCAGCAAGGGATAGATGGAAGTGCGGCTCCATTTTGAAGCTGTCATGGGATCCAGATATTCGAAATGCTTGGGGGAGAGAGTTCCAAAGCTTAGGAGCAGAGTGATTGAAGGCAGCAGAGCCTTTTGATGTTTTACATCTAGGTACATTCAGCAGGGATTTATCTACTGATCGCAGTCTATAGGAGGACGTTTGAGGTACCAGCAATGTTGCAAGCGCTAAAGGGGTCTGGTTTCTGAGTATAGAGTCAATCAGGGAGCCCAGAGAGCATTGACGGCAAGCTGAGGGGGCTAACCAGCCCAGGTCCCTGTACAGTTGGCAGTGGTGCTTAAGCCATGGTGACGAGGAGGTGTATTGACAGATATTATTATAAGTGGCATCCCACTTATGAAGGATGGTTTTGTGTGTGGCAGCAAAGGTCGGCATGCCATAGGTGAGGGCAGGGAGCAGTGTGCCTCTGGCAATAGCAAGTTTAGCAGAGGGAGTCAACATGAAACTGGACTTGCAAGCAACCCCCAGTTTAGCATTCACTGCCTTGCAGGCAGATTGTATATGCAGGCTGAAGTCCAGGGATTGGTCCAAAAGAATTCCGAGGTACTTAAAAAATGTAACGCATTCTATGTGTGTGCCACTGCAATCTTGCACCAGTAGGGGAGTTTGACATGTCTTAAGTTTAGGGGCAGATCCAAGTAACATTGCTTGGGCTTTCTTAGCATTAAGTACAAGCTTATGTGCAGAAAGCCAATTTTGGACATTTGTGAAATCTGAAGAAAGAGATGCATTTATGCTGGCGACCTTATCAGAGCTTGAATAGAGTACAAGATCAACTGCATAGAGAATAGATGAGCATGAAAGAAAAACCTCATCTATCTTATTGATAAATGAGAAAAGAAGTCGTCCCAGAATAGAGCCCTGGGGAACCCCAATATTGATGGTAGTACCATCAGATAAAGAGGAGTTGAATTTCACAGTTTGAGTTCTGTTTGATAGATAGCTTCCATACCAGGTGACAACTGGTGGTGAAAAGCTCAGACTGCAAATAGAGGAGAGGAGCAGGGGGTGATCAACAAGATCAAAGGCTTTGTAAGGTTTATAAAAACTGCCCCTGTCAGCTAGCCAGCGTCCATACTGGTAAGCACATCGGGTTGTGAATTTGAGAAGCGCCGTAGAGGTACTGTGACCTTTACGAAAGCCATGTTGTGTGTCCGAGAGAAGGCTGTACTTTGTGAGGTAGTCAACAGTTTGATTTGCCACAAGTTTTTCCAGAAGTTTACTTAGGACCGATAGGATGGCTATAGGCCTGTCGTTAGTAATCTCCTTGGTATTATATTTTTTTTAAGGACCAGCGTTACATGAGCAATCTTCCAGAGGTCAGGAACTTGGCTATTAGAGAGAGACAAGGTGAAAATTCTAGCCAGAGGGGAGGCTATGTATGGTGCAAAGAAAATCACTACTCAACATCAGTAGTTTCTCCCATAATACAGTTCTGGATCTTAGAGCTCCTAAGACCTTTTCATCTGCATTCAACGGCTTGTCTACAGTAGCAGTAGAACCTCTCTCCTCCTCTTTCAGGTCTGAGCCCCACTGAACTGCACTGAAGTGAACTCTGAAGAGGTTTGATATCCTCTTTCCATCCATCCAGCCCCGGGAATGATGCCAAACACTCTGAGGGGTGTTGTGTAAAGTGCATAAGTGCATTTTGTATATAGAAAACATGAAGGCTATTTTAAATAGGAATGAATACAGTTAGTAAAGCCTTTTTTAAAGAAAAAGGACTCAGAAGTCATATAAATCAATAATAATTTCATGATTAGTACAGTTATAAGAAATCCTTAAGGTACTTTCATAAATTCACACTATAAATGTGTTACTATATAAGGTTTTATGTATGAGGCTGAATGGTATGCTTTATAAAAGTGCTTAGTCACTGTGAATCAGATGTAGAGAGTCAATATCTGTGGAGATATACACTGTACCTTTAACTGAACCAGGAAGTCCCCTGAAACAAACCCCTCCTTGGTTTTAAAACAACATGTCCAGACATGTAAATACAGAAAGGGCTCAATCAGGTGACCCCACCAAAAGATATAAAACCTCTTCAGAGTTCACTTCAGTGCAGTCCAGTGGGGCTTAGCCCTGAAAGAGGAGGAGAGAGGTTCTGTTGCTACTGTAGACAAGCTGTTGAATGCAGATGAGAAGGGTCTTAGGAGCTTTAAGATCCAGAACTATATTATGAGAGAAACTACTGATGTTGAGTAGTGATTTTCTTTGCAGTTTTTTTTGGTTTTCATTTATAATTTTTCTAGCTTTTGAAAAATAAATATCACACCACGGTGTGTTTTAAACCTGTAAATTTCCCTCGTCTGAAGTTTATTCTCACACTATGTGACACACTTGATGTCAGAAGTGAGATAGTACTGGTTGTCCAGAGAAATAAGGGGGAGACGTACCGAGATACCAGCCTTGGTATCTAGACATGGGGGTCAAAGAGCAGGATGGTGTACCGCCAGGATCTCGTGGATGCCAAGGATCTGTTGAAGGAGGAGGGGCATACCAGAGCCCAGATGAGGAGAACCAGAGGGGAATTACTAACTGGGCTGGAGTTCAATAGAATGCGGAGGTGGATGAGCACTGGAGAGAGGCAGAGTACCACTGCCAGGTTCTGATGAAGGGTTCCCAACTGGAGGATTTTGTGGAGGAAGCAGAGTACCAGGATCCATGGGTTCTAGAGGAGGAGGAGGACCCCCTGATGGAACCTGTTGCCAGTCACTTTTGAAATCCTGTTTTCTCCCTTTTGTCCAGGCTGCTGCTACTTGGAGGACAATGGGATGAAGGCCCCTCATAAGACTGTTTCAGGACATTTGCATACTGGGGTGAAGACTACAAGTGACAGGGAAGACACCATGGTGGCTGAATAGAATTTTCCATGTTTTGAGCCCCCTGTGATATGGTATGAAATGTATGAAACATGTAATGTTTAAAATGAATATAGCATTAAAGCTGGTGCTGAGTACAGTCAGTTGAGTGTACCAGAATGGTGTAAGGGTTGAAAGGAAACCCCTGGTATGTTACAAATAAGGGTTGAAAGGAAACTCCAAAGGTTTTGGAGTTAGGAACTGGCTGGTTGATGTTTAGCATGAGAAGGTTCCTTGTCTACCAGAAAATATATGAAAGGGAAATGGATAAATGAAATGTATGAAATGATTACAAGAAATGTGTAACATAAAATGAAATGTCTATACTGTATGATATAAAATGAGGAACCAAGGATCAAGGGAGGATCTAGGTATGAGGTGGAACCTATGATTGGGCCCTGAGTGGAAACAATGTGTTAGAATGAGGTTAGAGCTGGGTAAAACTCGCCACAGAGAAAGTTGTGGTATAGGCCTGTACGGTTGCCTTGATAGCTAAATGGAGGAAGCTAGAAGTCAGAATAAAACTGCTGTGTATTACTTCCTCTTTTTTACTGTACTGATGAAGGTACGATAGTGGGTGCACAGGGCTGAAATAATGCCAAGTGATGGGTATGGAGGAAGCTCGAAGTCAGCATAAAACTGCTGTGTATTACTTCCTCTTTTTTAATATACTGATGAAGGTACGATAGTGGGTGCACAGGGCTGAAACGATGCCAAGTGATGGGTATGGAGGAAGCTCGAAGTCAGCATAAAATTGCTGTGCATAGCTTCCTCTTTTTTAATGAAAGTGCCTTGTTCCTGTTTTTGTAACTGTATGTATAATTACACCATCTGTATGTATTTACCTGAACTTGTACTCTATATCTGTATATCCCTTTCCCCTTCCCCCAGGACGTACCGTGAGATGATCATTAAGTTGCTCAGTGTATCGTTCCTGGTGAAACAATTCAATAAATAAATAAATGAAGGTACGATAGTGGGTGCACAGGGTTCTGAAACTATGCCAAGTGATGGATGCTGAAACAATGCCTATTGATGGGGCCTGATATTACATATGAAGTGGCTGAGTTGTAGTAACCAGAGTGAAATAGTTAGGGGATAGAAAGTCACTACAGACTGAAGTCCTCAGAGCATAGATGGGTACTGTGCCGAACTGTATGACAGCCGTATGGTAATGTTGTGAAAGTATTGTTGTATTACAGTAACTTGGTATGGTGGACAGTACTAAAAATAGCTGAATTAAGGGACCCTGGGGTGACACTTTCATAGTGGGTGAGAGAAAGTTACAACCAACCCCCATTCTACTGTTTTGGTAGAATATTTATGACCGAGAAGGGGTTCTTGAAAAAACAGTATAGTTTTGAGAACTGTTTTTTTTCTTAAGGAGGGAGGTGTGTGGCGAGAGTTAGGTTACACTCTCGGCTGTGACTGATAGACCACTTTTCTATCTCCTTATTTCCTGGCAATAGTTAACGCTTTTCTCTTTGCTCCCCCCAAGGCTGGCCACCTAGTGTAGCTCTTTACTATCCCTACTACACTTCCTACTAGTTCTCTCTTTTAATTATTTTTGCATTTCCATCCATCCAGTCCCTGGAATGATGCCAAACACCCGGATAGGTGTTGTGTAAAGTGTATAAGTGCATTTTTTGTACAAAAAGCATGAAGGCTATTTTAAATAGGAATGAATACAGTTAGTAAAACCTTTGCAAAGAAAAAGTATTCAGAAATCATATAAACAATAATAATTTCATGATTAGTGCAGTTATAAGAAATCCTTAAGGTACTTTCATAAATTCACACTATAAACATGTTACTATATAAGGTTTTATGTATGAGGCTGAATGGTATGCTTTATAAAAGTGCTCAGTCACTGTGAATCAGATGTAGAGAGTCAGTATCTGTGGAGATATACACTGTACTTTTAACTGAACCAGGAAGCCCCTGAAACTAAAACCTTCTTGGTTTTGAAACATGTCCAGACATGTAAATACAGAAAGGGCTCAGTCAGGTGACCCCAAAAGATCTAAAACCTCTTCAGAGTTCATTTCAGTGCAGTCCAGTGGGGCTCAGCCCTGAAAGAGGAGGAGAGATGTTCTACTGCTACTGTAGACAAGCTGTTGAATGCAGATGAGAAGGGTCTTAGGAGCTTTAAGATCCAGAACTGTATTATGGGAGAAACTACTGATGCTGAGTAGTGGTTTTCTTTGCAATTTGTTTTTGTTTTCATTTATTATTTTTCTAGCTTTTGAGAAATAAATATCACACCACAGTGTTTTAAACCTGTAAATTTCCCTCGTCTGAAGTTTATTCCCACACTTTGTGACACTCCCTCCCCGCAGCTTCCATTCATGCCCCCTGGAAGTGGAGAAGGTGGCCCTTTGGAATAGTTCAGTTTATGGCACCTTATTTATGCCACTCAAGAACTTGAAAGTCTCGATCATGTCCCCGGTCTCTCTCCTTGTTTCCAGTCAGAATAAATTTAGCTCCCTCAGGCGTTCCTCATACGAGAGGCTATGGAGGCCCTTTATCATCTTGGTCACTCTTCTCTGGACAGTCTCCAGCCTAACTCTGTCCTTTTTGAGGTGCTGACTCCAAAACTGGACACAGTACTCCAGGTGGGGCCTCACCAGGGACATGTAGAGTGGGAGGATCACCTCCTTGCTCCAGCCATCTGTCAAATCCTCTACCTATGCAACTCAGAATTCTATTTACCTGGCTTGATTGTTTAAGGGTGTCACTCCTAGAGTCCCTTTCTTCCTAGGAGGTGCAGAGTTTTACCCCGTTGACCCAGTAATCCATCCTAGGATTCCCCTTACCCAGATGCAACATCTTATATCTTTTCACAATGAACTTCATTTGCCAGACATTAGACCATCTTTTGAGCCTTTGTAAGTCATTCTGATGTTTCCTAATCGTCTCTGCACTTTTAACCCTACCACTCAACTAGGTATCATCTGCAAAGTGTTCCAGCTTACCCTGAATACCTACACTTATATTGCAAATGAACATATTAAACAGGACTGGACCCAAGACCGAGCCCTGGGGCACACCACTGGTGACTCTGCCCTTCGTCTGACCTCCCTCCATTGACAACTACACTCTGACTTCTATCTCCAGACCAATTCCCCACCCATCTCACTAAGCTTTCAGCAATGCCTGAGTCTTCCATCTTTTTTAGCAGATGATTGCGCGGCACTGAGTCAAATGCCTTACTGAAATCAAAGTTGAGGAGGTCCACCGGGTGCCCCCTTTCCAACTCCGTGGTCACACTGTCAAAGAACATGGTAAGATTCATTTGGCATGACCTGCCAGCCATGAATCCATGCTGTCTGTCATCCTGCAGATTGTACTTGTCCAGGTATTCAGCTGTATCATGCTTAAGTAAGGTTTCCATTAATTTCCCCATGACAGATGTGAGGTTGACCAGCCTGTAGTTGCCAGCCTCTTCTCTACTCCCTCCCTTGTGGAGAGGTACCACCTCCGCTCTACTCCAGTCCCCCGGTACCAGTCCTGTGTGAAGCGAGCAGTTGAATAAATGTACCAAAGTGTTCGCTAGTTCTTCAGTAAGTTCCTTTAGCACCCTTGGATGCAGCCAATCAGGTCCTGGTGCTTTGTCCATAGGTGCATTAGCGCCTCCTTAACTCTGTTGGTGGAAATCTTTAGACTACATCCGATGGTACCCTAAAGCATTTGCTTTAATGCCACTTTCTTGCAATAGACCATTGTGCTCTTTGGTAAACAGTGAGCAGAAGTCGTCAAGAACACTGACTTTTTGTTGTTCATCTTTGATAATCCCTGTCCCCCACAGAGAGTCTGATTATCCCTCCCCTTTTCTTTCTTTTCTCCCTGATGTACTGAAAGAATCGTTTGTTTCCAGATTTGATGTCCATAGCAATCCATAATTCAGTCGACACCTTCGCTAGCCTTGCCGCCTTTATGGCCTCTTTATTTCTCTGGTTGTGGATGTCCCAGTCACTGTTGTTCTGGCTTATTTTATGTTTGTGGTTAGCTTCACATTTGGCTCTAATTGCTGCCTGGACCTGTCTAGTGAACCATATGGGTCTTTTATGTTTTTTCCCTTTTTGACACTTTTTTAATGCAAAGTTTTGTGGCATCAAGTATGGCCTGTTTAACCATCCCCTAGATGTCTTCTACCTCCAGTTTTTCATGTACCCTGGACTTGTAGTCTTGGATCATCATTTTTATTCTTCTAAAGCTGGCTCCCTTAAAGCTCAGGACCTCTGCCCAGGACTGAGATTTTACGTCTCCAGGTGACAGAGCAAACCATTCGGAGCTGTGGTCGCTGTTTGCCAGTGGTTCCCCAACTTGGACCTCTTCAACTGTTTCTGAGTTTGTGAGGATCACATCAAGAATGGCATCTGGTCTGGTCAGCGGGCTAACCAGTCGGATTAGTAGGCAGTCCTGTAAGGCTTCTACCACAGTCTTACGTCTTGATGATGTCGTAATTAGGTTACCTCAGTCGACGTCTGGCAAGTTGAGATCAACAAGCACCACAATTTCACCTTTTTGAGACACAGCTCTGATTTCCTTAATGAGCTCTGCATCTTTCTCCTCTGACTGCCCGGGTGGTCTGTAAATCACCCCAATACATATCTTCTTTCCCAATGCTGAGCTGAGTTGAATCCACAGCGATTCTACACCCTTTTTCTTTTGATTGTGTTGACTGATGTGGCAGTTCTGCCATCACGAACGCAAAGTGCTACCCCACCTTGCCTTGCACCCTTCCTGTCCTCTCTAAAGAGTCCCAGTAATTGTTTTCTGTGGCCCATGTTTCTGTGATGGCCACCAGGTCCACTTGAGTGTCTGCCATTATTGCCTGTAGATCACTGATCTTGTTTCCCAGGCTTCTGGCATTGAAGCACACCCCCTTCCATGAATATGCTGGAATAGACCTCTTCCCCATTTTGTTTTTCACCTGCTCATTTATGATTGCTTCATCCCTTTTTTGGGCCCTTTAACTTCTTTTTCATTCCCTTCACCTGTTCCCTGTTTGAGGCCAGGGGTTTGTCGCCTGTGGGGGAAGAGTCAGCTAAGTTTCCATCATTTATGAACTCTTTGATGGGTTCCTTAGCCTAAAACTCCCCCTTCCTAGTTTAAATGCTCTATGTAAACGTCAAATTTTTGCCCAAGTGCCCTTACCCCTTCTCGGGTGAGATGTAGTCCATCGAATTTAAACAACTGTCTCTCTCGGAAGTCCCCCAGCACCATTGAACTGGTAGCCTTTTTCCTGGCAGCAGCCTTGCATTGAATTCATTTACGTTTTTCATCCTGATTTTTTCAGCACCTCCTTCTTTGCCCCACACCAGGAGGACCTCAGAAAAAGCTAGGGAGGCCAGCCTGGTGGTGCTGGAGGTTGAGGCACTGGTCGCTACACCTCGCGCCATGCAAGAGACCCGGGTTTGGGAACAAGCCTGTGGCACTGGGGGTCAGCACGGGAAGAAAGAATCGAGCATCCGGGGACTGCTCTCCTCGGGGGGAGGGAGGCCTGTCATCCCGCTCGCTGACTGCCCTCTGGCAGTGGAAGGAAGGGTAGTACGGGTCGGGAGTCATGCTGTGATGTGCTTGTGTTGGTAGGGAGGGGGGAATGGGAGAAACACGAAAGAAAACTGAGCCTGGCAGCACTCAGTGATGGTCCGCAGCACCCGAGGGCTGACCCCGACTTCTGGATTGGGTCTCCACGGAGGAGAGTTAGCTGCCTCTTTCCTGGCCCCACCATGGGAGGCAATCTGCGGGGGAACTACCGGGGTTGGCAAATGCAGGGAGTGGTGACCCAGGAGAGATAGAGTCCCTCTTTTAGGAGGGCCAAAGCCGCATGCCAGGGCTCAAGGAGGAAAAACTATGAATGTGAAAAAGAAAAGAAAAAGCTAGGGAGGTTGAACGAACAGCCAACCGTTGGTTCAGCTGAATAAAGCTACATTTGTCTTTCTCCACTGTCTGGTTGGCCAGTTCATTAGTTCCTAGATGCACCAGTACTCATTTCCTGTTTTGTCCACCAACCTCCAGATGCATTCTGTGTTGCGTTTGGCTGAGGCTCCGGGGAGGCATTTGACCATCACTTTGGTCTATGTATTATTACTCAAGAGGGCTTATCATTGAGTCCCCTATGATGAAAATGTGCTTACATTTGTTACCTCCATTGATTTTGGGTGCTCTTATTTGCCTGGGATGTTCGACGGACTCGGCATCCCCCCCTCGCATGGTCAGGATCCTTCGCCCTTGCCAGGGGTGCAAAGTGGTTTGTAGTCTTGATCACCTTGGGAGGAACAGGGTTTGCTTGGCTTATCCTAGTAGTTTTACTCCTCCCCTTCCCCACCACCTCCTCCCCCCAGGCCCTTGGGCCTCTGAGGGAGTGGTGGCAGGGTAGAGCACCAGTACAGCTGGTGTTGCAGCTGGGCTATCTCCTTCTGTGATGCATCCAACTGAGCCCTGAGTTGATACAATGTTTCACATATATAGCAGTCATCCATGATCCAGAGATGCCCACTGGAGATCAGTGCCCCACAACCGTTGCAACCAACCACTTCCATTTGGAATCCTTTGTAGTGCAGGTTATAAGTAAACAGGCAGAGGGTAGGGTCGCCAGAAACCAGTTAAGGTGTGCGGAGACAGAGTAGGCAGGGAGCTTCTGGGCAGACTGGCTGGGCAGTCCTTTTCTCCCGACAGATTCACTGTTTCTGTGTCTTGGCATTGGGCATTGTGCTCAGTGCTTGCGAGGAACAACCCCTAGGCTCAAACTCCAAAATAAGTCAGTATCTAGGCGCCCTTAGCAGAACCAAACCAATCTACGCATTTCTGCTTCCTGCTTGGGACCTTATTCTGGTCCTTAATGCTCTCTGTAGTCCACCTTTGAGCCTCTGTCGCAATTATCGGAGAACATTCTGTCCATTAAGCAGTTTTCTAGTCTCAGTTTGCTCTGTTAGGTGAATGGGAGAGCTGCAGGCCTCTCATGCAAGTAACTAGGTAATACAAGTGGAGCGTTTCGTAATCCTGTGCAGCTGCAGGCAGGAAAATCGGAATTCAAACATGAAACAAGTTGCAGCATACACTCCGTTACCAAAGAAAAGTATAAAGCGGCACTGATTTATTGATGACATCTTGGTGGTATGGAGTGGCATGACTCAGTTGAAGCATTTGCCAGGGAACTCAGTAAAAATACCCTCAATTTGAAATTCACTGCCAAAACTGAAAATTGAATTTCTAGGCTATAAGCTAAAAGGCACAGCAGGATACAGAAAACCCACTGCAGGCAACACAATGCTACGTGCTGCAAGTGCTCATCCTCCCAAACTAACACAGTTTCTTAAACTGAGACAGAATTGTTCTGATAATGAGGAGTCTGATATACAAACAGAGGAAATGTCTGAATGCTTCAGTCAAAGGATACAGTGAAACAACACTTCATGAGTCCCTCAACAAAGCAAATACTTAGGACAGAAATAGTCTGCTCGAACCTAAACCATGGTCACAACTGGAAAATGACAAGCTCAGTTGTGTTTTGGAATACAGTTCACTAGCTCCTTAGATTAAAAACATTCTGCTGAAAAATTGGCGTATTTTACAACATTGCAGCACTCCTAACCCCTTTCTCAGAGAGACCTGGAGTTAAGAAAGTACTTAAAGGGACAGTGTCAGCATATAATTTTTTTTGTCAATTGTAAGCAGTTTGTCTCTCTTACCAGAACAAGCAAAGAAATTGTTCTGACTGCCCTAAAATGTAACAAAATGCTGTTGGTACCTTTTTGAATATTTTTTATTATTGTCCTCAAGACAAATGGGTCCACCCAACTTGAGAGTGCCGGAAGCAACTTGCACAGGTGAATGCGCATCTTTATCAGCGCCGTCCCAATTACAAAACTCATGCATGAACAAGTTTACTTTTTTTTTGGTGGGGAGGGGGCATATGAGATATAACTACTGCTCAAAAGTATGTGCAGTTCCAGGCAGTAAGATGCCCCTCTGGAATTAAAACACGCAGTGGAAGTGCCATAAAATCAACTCTGAAAAACAGAGCTGAGATTCTGAGCATGTGCATTAGCGGTGATGCACAATGTGCATGCTCAGAATCTCAGCTCTGCTTTTTGAAGTTGCTTTTTTGGCACTTTCACTGCTCATTTTCATTCCAGAGGGGCATCTTATTGTCTGGAATTGTACATACTTTTGAACAGCAGCTATACCTCATATCGCCTTCTAAAAATTTAATCTCGTTCATGCACGAGTTTTGTAATCGGGACGGTGCCGATAAAGAGGTGCACTTGTCTGAGCAGCATGCTTTTAGCGCTCTCAAGTTGGGCGGACCACTCGTCTCGAGAATGATAATAAAAGAAAATCTGAAAAAGGTACCAAATAGCATTTTGTTGTAGGTCAGTCAAAACAATTTTGTTGCTTGTTTAGGTAACAAGAGGCAAACTGACTACAACTGGCAAAAAAAAATTGCTCTAAATGCTGACAGAGTCCCTTTAAAAGAATTGATTACACACAGTCACTTGCACCCTGTGCACTTAGAAAGGCCCACATGGTTACCCCCAAAGCCCAGACGCTTCTTTGGGGTAAATGCATGGCATGCCCCCATGGTTTGAGTGGTACAGATGTTCAATAAGATGAATTACAGATTAAAGTAACCTTCAGGAACTGCCACTTGTTCCACTAGTTACGTGGTCTGTGTCTTAATCTGCCTCCGCCGCAGTATTTATGTGGGCAGAACCATCAGGCCAGCAAAAGAACACATACTTGAACATCTTAGAGACATTAGGTCTGGAAACTGTAATGTCACAGTGGCCACATTTTATTTTTTTGATCATCACTCCTGTGATCCTAAACTGGCAACATTTTGTGTGATTGAAGTAGCCCCCCCCCCCAGTACAGAGAGGGGTGATAGGGTGAAGTTATTGTTACAAAAGGAAGCAAGACGAATCTTTAACCTTAAGGCACTTAAATCACACTCTGAATGATGAACTTGATTATACTGTATTTCTGTAGGTTGCCTCTTTGCTGAGCATTTCCAATACTCTCTGCTGAATTTTGATTTTGCTATATGAAACCTTGTATATAACAGTAAGCATGAAATGATTAGATAGGATTTATAATTTTTTTGTTGCAGTTCCTGGTTTGAAACTGCGTATTTGTTTTGTATTGTGGATTACATTAGCATCTCTTGTTGCAGTTCTGGCATTTTCTGTCGGACTAATTTTTTACATAATTTTCCACATTTATCGTTGAAGCTTTTCTCTTCCACTTCATTAATTCAGCTAACATTTTCATTCACAGTTGGTGTCCCCCCCAAACCATCTTCTTGTATTCCTGCTCTCCATTCACCTGTCTTCTCTCCCCCCCTTCCTGCATTCTCCTTTTTCCAGTAGTAGTCGCATTCCCGTTTTGCTTTTGTGAGTGGGCTTTCCTTTATTTTTTTCCCTGCTGCTCTTTCCCCCTCATATCCCATTGTTTCTAACCTGTTGAGAACAACTGTTGGAGCACTTGCATGCTACAGTGTTTTTTGGGCTTTTGGGAACACTAGACATCTCCTTCACTCTGTGCCCTTATTTTAATTATTATTAGCAGGTGCACACTCACAGCTGACTGCTACTTGCCTGGCAACATGATGTCACTATCCAGGCATTTTTGACAGTTTTTTTTTGTATATATACATTTTATTCTCTTTTATGACTCCGGTGCTCCCCTTCTGACTGACCCTCCCAGCCCCATCACCCCAGAATAACTGGGACTTACCATCCTGCCCAGTCCAGGTGCAGAGCCTGTGAAGGGTTGGGCCATCATCCTACAGCCGGAGGGTTTTTCCCACCATTTTTCTCTTATTCCCTGCTGGGGCGCACACAGCGTGATGGCGTGCATGGAAGTGGGTGCTCGTCTGTGGAAGTTCTGCAGCATCCTCCCTTCCGCTGGTGCCCTCAGACCCACACTGCCCTCTGGCCTCCACCTGGGGGCAGTTGTTTGGTGGACATGCTAGTCCTCCTCCCTGGGAGGGGAGAACTGTCCTCAGGATGCTCGATCCTCTCCCTCCCCTGCCGACCCCAGGCAGCTCGTGCTCATTCACGAACACGGGTCATCAGCATGGCGCAAGGTGTGGTGTCCAGCACCTCTACCCTCAGTGCCACCAGGCCGGACCCATTTTTAACAGTTTTGACTGACAGCTGTCATTCTAACTGTGTAACCAATGAGCACTGTATAAGTGATTTAAAAGAGATGTCAGTTTGCCATATCACTAGCCATGCCCCTGATGAAGAGGCAGAGAGCCTTGAAGTGCCAGGGTTAGCTGTGAACGCGGCAATGGTGTTTGTAATGTATTACATTTATACTTTTCTTTGGTGACCCTGAGTGTGTGCTGCAGCTTATTTCGTGTTTAACTCTTATGCAAGTATCAGGATGCAGTAGTTTTACAGCACTTACAGTCCCTTACCTTCTTCCTAAGGTTGCTACTGGATTTCATGTTAACAAAGAAGTGAGCCTCCCTTACTTTTGTCCAAAACCTGTGACTGCTGTGGTGCCTGTAAAGTGGTTACAGTATTACATATATTATAAAGTCCCAAACTTTTGGGAACGCAGATAACGCTTTGTACTGTTTGTAGCAGCTAAAATGTCCCAAAAAGCTTCCAAGTTGACTTTGGCTAGATGTGTCATAACATGTATCACAAAGGCCTACACAGTGGCAAAAGTAAAACCTCCAGCGTTGATCAAAACATATTCAACCAGGTCTATGGCAGCCTCTTGTGCAGAGAATTCAGAGGCCTCAGTGACTAACTAATGCAAGGCAGAAACCTTGCCTTCCTTGCACATATTTGCAAAGCATTACAGATTGGACACTCAGAAGTTCCACTGATGCTGCCTTTGGGCAGAAGGTACTTCATGTGGCAGTAAAGCGATAGGCAGCAAAAAAATGGAAGACTATTCTCTCCCAAATATATTTAATGGGTGCTGCTTATTTGTTTCCTTTTTTTCCTGTTCATCCTTGCCACTGGAACCCATCCTAGAAAGTTTTACTCTAGAAAGAATATTCTACTGCCAAAATGTGATTGGATTTCATAAAATTAGTAACCAGGCACGTTGATGTTCTTTCTTTCAGGCAAATATTAGTGCATTGTTCCTTCACACAGAGATTCTCTGAGAGATAATTAGATTGATAGATGGATAGATAGATAGAGACAGTCAGACAGGTAGCGGTATAGATATATAACAGATAGAACAACAGCAGAAAATAATTGTCATTTAGCATTAACACAGCAAGTATATGCTAGACCTGGGTTTGAGTCCCACAACCTCCACTTGCATACTGTGTGACTCTGAGCAAGTCACTTAACCTCTCCAGTGCTCCCAGGTCACCCCTGAAAACAGGCAGTTATGCCTAGTGGGCCTTACTCATTTACCAATCATTAAAAAAAATATATATATATATATATATTACACACACCTGGCTGAACACTGTCATGGGTATCACAATTAAAAGATGTTGTGATCACTATTTTTAGTCATGAGGGGATGAATGTATGCACTCTGATATTTCTAATCAGATAAATTATGAAACTTATGCAAGTGCAGCAGTGGCAGCACATTGTTTTTATTATACAGCTCCTGGCGCAGCTGGCAAAATCTTAAGGAGGGACAGAGCATTGCATTCTCTAGTTACATAAGTGGCAGACAAAGGAGACCAGGAGAGATAGATAAAATATATGGAGAAAACGGGATGGGCAACTATGCACAGCCAGTGTGTTCTGCCACAGAGGGGTTCTGATTCCCTTCGCTCTCGAGGTTCATGGGAATCAGAAACCCCAAGGTGATAGAGCACACTGGTTGTGCATAAAGCTGCTCACCCTGTATTTTCTATAGTGTATGGTACTATGTGAAATGTGCACACAGCAGTTCTTTTGCTTTCAGAATAAAACAGACTAGTGCAGTCTCTAGAGGTTTCAAAATGCAGTCATACCACAGAGGGGTACAGTCACATTCCATGACCTTGGAACTGTGGTACAACAGTATTTTTAAAAGGGATGGAATTCTGCACACAACAATCAGCATTGTAAATTCTCCAGCTAAATCTATCTGGGTGTGGCCGTGCATGGGTGGCCTGGCATCTCTCTTGTTATCATGCAATGTGTAGGTGATACAATTAGGCAGTCTGACTATTCCAGACGGTAATGGCTCATTTGTTGCTAACCAGCATCACATGTGTTTTACCCAGTTCAACTTCAGAGACCAGCCCATTATCACAGTTCTGGGACTTTTTGATCACACCAGGAGGTTTACGTCTTTATTATTGACTTGTAATGTGTTTATAACACAAGTTAGCTCCTTGAGTAATTTGGTTTCTTATCGGTATCGCCGGTAAGTACCCAGCACAGGCTACTGATCTGCCACTGGTTTTTCTAATCCACACAACCCTTGGGTGGTGGTGTAACACTTCACAGATCATTAGGAAGATGAGATGGGGAGCATTTTAAATCCTGCATGGCTTCTTGTCAAGAAAAGATATTAAACAAATAGCTGATAATATCTACTGTACTTAAGTTCCTGTCACATAGCATAAAACAGAATCACAAACAAGGCAAGTGCAGTATTAAAGTTGATGGTACAGAAACTATGTTTGGAGAAGTCTCAGACACTGTGACTGACTAAATTAGAGGTGATATGCATGACAACGAGATTGATGCTGTCTATACGTTTGTGTAATATAGTGATGCTATTTTTCTAGATCTTTTAAAGAGTGTATACGTTAACCCTGCTATAGTTATGTTGCTGCACTGCTCTGAAAGATTTATGGGCATAGACTCTAAGCTAACAGACTCAGAATAGGGTGGAACCAGGGTTCCGTATAATGATGTCACAGGCTTGGAGTGCATTAGCCCCTAATGGTATGTGTGACCCAGCCGTAAATGAATGCCTAGTGACAGCGTTGGAACAAACATAAAAAATAAATTACAGTAAGCCTGATAAAATTTCTTCTTTCAACTTTAAACATAAAAGCTACTGTTGGATCCTCTTGTTTAAAGGGGCAGTCTGACTAACCGCAGGAAGTTACTCATTATCTGCACTCATATGTTTTATATCAAGATTTAAAGTACACTGGTTTATGGACAGTGTGTTATGTCATACATAGATTCCAGAAATAGGTTGCATAGTTCAAAAATTTACAGAGAAAGTGCAATACTTTGGAACATATTTATATTCAATAAATACAAAATTGCACATACTGTATGTAATAATTCAACAAATCATGGAAAGTATATGAAAATCTTCACAAAAGAATTTAGATTGGTTATGCTTTAATCAGGAGTATACGATGCCAAAGGTTGAGAACATGATGGTCTTACTGGTTTGGGTCATGGTGAGCCCAGAATAGGAACACAATCTAAAAGGCAAACCAACAAGACCATTATATGTCTGGTTCTCCCCCTAGGTTGAGAATATACAGTAGATAAGGTACACTGATGAGTCCTGAGAAGGACAAAACCATGTCTGTGTCGTCTGTTCTCTGATTTTGCAGATTGTGTGAGAGGGTCATTTTGGCATCATACACGCCAGTCTAATTTATTTTTATGATGATTTGCATATATTTCCCATGATGCTTGCATTATTGGGGTATGTGTGATTTTGTATCTGTTTGAAACCTGGCTTAATTGCCAATGCCCTTCCGGGGTTACCCTTGACTCAGTGCTTTTGTGCTGAGGTTCTTTGTCTTTTAGATATTTATTTATTTTATTTATTTAGTTTTTGTTGACCGGGTAAGTGCACTAGACAAATCCTGCCTATTTTCAGGCACGACCCGGGAGAGGGGATACAGAGGAATGCCAACTGACCTTGAACCAGATTAAGCTGTTGGTGGTATTTTTAGTGAATGAAGGAAATTTGGCCAGGACACTGGGGAAATTCTCTGCTCTTTTCGATAAGTGCCATGGGATCTTTAACATCCACCTGAACTACCACCAATCCAGGCAGATGGGACCTCGGTTTAACGTCTCATCCGAAAGACGGCACCTCAGAAGTGCAGCACCTCTCTCATGCTGCACTACAATGTCAGTACTGGGATATTAACCCAAGTGCCAGATGTGGGAACTGAACCCACAGCCCACTGATCTCCCGGCTTCAGAGGCGAGTGTGCTACCTACTGAGCCACTGACACTGCAAATATTACCTTCATTAATGAACTTCTTTTTGATAGTGCATTTTGATGTACATGGTTGAAATATGAAATCTTGTTTGACTAATGGCCCTTTTCTGTTATGACCCCATTGATTTAATGTTTTTATTTTTCTAGCTGCTGGCTATGCAGTATATGTAAAATATTGCATGTTATCAGCATGAAATATTAATACATGCATTTTATTTTGATTCAGTGTGCAGCTCATAAAACCTTGACACTTCCATCCTCATAAGAGATTACTAGTTTGCTCATTATTCTACTGGTGCCTGCATAATTATTAAATGTGTAGCTTTAAGAACTGATACAGCTTGGGGATGCTTAACTATCCACTATTTTTTTGTATATATATATATATATATATATATATATATATATACATACACACACACACACACACACACAGAGTAAGCTTTTCTATATGCTTTAGTAATGTTGGCATGTGTGCCGTTCAGTGCACTGAAAAGCAAGAACGTACTACTTTCATTCATTCGTTATTCCACTGTGACTTGTAGCGTGTAAAACTACATACAGTATTAGCTTAGGAGCAGCGTTGTCATTGATTTTTCAGGATTAGCAGAATCCATATTTCATTTTTTAGTCATCATTTGTAGGTTTCTAAAATAACTGCCCAATGCCAGATGAAAAAACCAATTGGAGTACAATGATGCATTTATTTTCAGAATGTACTGCAGCACGAAGGAAGCATTAAACTGTAACGTTATCTTTCTCTTGCGATATTAATGCAAAGCAGTTAGATGCCTATCACTATCATGCTAATTTGAAAATTAAGAAAAGTTTGAGTTTTTTAAATTTTGTATATCATTAATTTTGTATTCTGTTTATTTTGAATCCATATATCTTTTTTCTTTTTCGCAGTGATGTGGCGTCAGAATCGGACAACCACATCAGAGAGATAAACCAGGAGGAGGCCCACAGGGTATTCCGCTCTCGGAGACATATCAGTGAAGATCTGGAGCCTGAACCTACAGAAAGAGATGTCAGTGAAAATGTAAGTAGGATCAGTCTTACTGGGAGCCAGAAGATTAAACTACCGTGTTATTTATGACTTAATAAGTATCTTGCTAGCCTGCTTAATGGCAGTCTTACAAAAAGGATGACTTATTTTCCCTTTGCTACAGTAACTTGAAATTGTGGCATAAGTTGGATCAGAATAAATTATATAGCAGTACCATTCATCAGATCTTAGAACTTTTTTCTATTACAGAAAAAAAAATAGTTCTAGATCCCGAGAGTCAATATGGTTTGAAATTCCTTTCCACAGAACTTGTTTTGGTTGAAAAATGTTTGATTATTTCAGACCAAGTATTTACATAAGCAATAATACCCCACGGTGGGCGGTATTGGTCTATACTGGACCACACAGGGGCGTAATGAGGACCAACGCCGCAGGCAGAGGGCCTTATAGCCCCTGGAAGGTCCGATATAGACCAATACCTCCCACCCTGGAGGATATTATTACGCTTAGAAAATGGATCACTATATTATACGTTTGTGAAAAAAAATATTTTTATGTTAATATGTTAACATCTTACCTGTTTGAATTTTTTTAAATAAAATAGTTCCTACACCTGCATTAAAATGCTGATTTTTTTTTTTTTGCCAGTGGACTTTTGTATTGCGCATACATCCATCCAGATCGCGATCCCCCCACCCCCCAAAAAAACACACTAGCTGCTGCTCCATGTTGCCTAATGTTTCTGTTTTATGTCGAAGAGCATGACACAGAATGTACTTTTTTAGCGATATTCCATGGGGATTTGAGGAGAACAGAAGTGGGCCTGGTGTAGCTGTCAGCGGGACAAGATCAGGGATGATGGCAAGGAGACGTGAATGCAGTTGCTCTGCTGCCAAGAAGCCGTAAGATGCACAAAGGAAGTTATGTTTAAAAAAAATATTATTTCTTTTTGCCAAGCGGTGCTGCTGTCGGCCCGAGACAGGCGTCTCGAAGTAGCAGTGAGCACGCAATGTTCTACTGCTATGATATGAATGTTGAAACTCTTGAAAAAAAATTTTAATTGGCTCAATTGAATGCTATCTGGGGATTTCTGCTGCTTATACTTAGCACTGTTGTGAATCTTTATGCCTGCAATCCGTGGTGGCTTTACTTAGGCAGCACGTTACCACAGCCACTGACACTGTTGCATGAGAGGACCGGTATTTTCTTGAGTTTCCGTACCGCAGATGGATGTCCTTCTGCGGTATGGTAACTCAAGAAAATACCGCTGCTCTCATAGTTGGTCACGGTGCCACAGATTACGTGCTGACAGTTCTCACTGTCTCTGGGTTTGCCATCGGAAAGTTTGCTATGATGGAAAATTGTTCTGTCTCATCAGGGGAAGGCTGTTTTTTGTCATTTTGGGTCAGGAGAGCAGGATGGCCCGACTGGCACTTTTCGGGCTAGCTTTGCGAGCGGGGAAAGATGGTGGGTGACTTTTCCTAATGTTCGGGGTGCCCAGGGATTTACTCAGAAATGGGGCACCCTGAGTAGGCTCTGGTTTTGATGCGGTCTCTATCGGAAAATAAATTAATCTCTACTCGGGCTGTCAGCCAGTGAGATTTGTTTATTTTCCAATCCCATTTTCTAAAGTCATTCACCAGAGTCTGTTAAGTCTAGCAAATCTTTGTCCATGTTTAAGAAACAATTGTCTAATCTTTTTCACATCCAGTCCTATTGCAACTGTGACTAATTTTATTGTAATGTATGTATAGTAACCTTTGTAGTGTCATTGTCGTAAATGCTAGTTGCACTAGAAAATGAGCAGATCTGCTCAATGTGCCTTTTCAGGGTAAACAATCAATGAAATACAATGACATTTTACACTTGATTTGAAGAGATGAACTCTCTTATTTTTATTTTATAAATTCCAAGTGTCACAGATAAGACTGACTGCTGGGCTTTGCAGTGCTATCAGAACAGATTTATGTCGTAGTGCAACCAGGACTGAATATCAGTTACTTTTTGGAGCAGGAATGTATTGTGACTAGAAATATGCACCAACGAATCAACAGTATTATAGGATCAGGGTTGTGATATGAACCACATTCTTTTGAAAAACAAAAGCAGGAACATTTCCCTGTTTAGCTGAAAGCAAATTACCTCTTTTGAGATAAAAAAATTGTTGAAACAATTTTTTCTAGAATTAAGGATACGCTGGAAACAATTTAAAATGGTTTTGGGACGACTACCGTCGAAACAACAGTTTTGTCATTTCCACCATTGGAAATTAAATTCAGCCATGTAGAACTGAAGGTCATGAAAAGTTCCTTTCTGAACTGTTTAACTTGCACGTTTCCTAGAGCTATCAACACATCTGCCTTGCCAGTAGGAACTAGAGCATCAGACTTGAGCTTGCAGGCTGGCCTGTGTTGTGCTTCAGTGGATAGTAATTTTGTTTAAAGTGGAGCGGAGCATATCAGTCCTTGAAGAAAACATCCATCAGCTACAATTCTACATTCAGCACAGCTCCGGTGACATCTACAGTGTATGCTGGAATGCAGCTGAGATATGGACTGCAATGTACAAGCTATTTATATGGCAGTGCCCGTTATCAACATTCAGAATGAAGGACAGCTTGTAGAAGCCTTGGAGATTTCTGTTTACCCTAGCACAGACTACAAACTCAGCTCCAGACTTGAAGCTTTCTGATCATTATCTAGCACTGATGCTTGTCCAACACAGTGAGATGTAAAATGTCCCAGCAGGACTTGGCCAGAACCAGTCATTACAACTCAAAATATTTATTCATATTGGGAAGATATTATTCTCAGAATGTTCCCTTTCAGCTTGCATTATGTGTGGTACTTTGAGTCATTTCAGTGTAAGACTAGTCAAGCTGAGTGTGGACAAAGTCACATCTTCAGTTTCCCATAAGCTAAGGTTTTTGCTACAGAAGAGTTCATTCAAGTCCTGACATAGTGGTGATCAATGGAGAACTTTCTCATAGACTTTATGTTCTCTAAGCTATGTGTGACTACTATAAAGGAATGTGCATCCTTTGTGTATCTTCAACGTGTCAGAGTGACCAGAAAATGAATATGAATCTGCGGCAGCTGAAGGCACTTTTAGCACTTCACTATTGTAATTACACTTTTGCATAGTACAAATGATCTTCCTAGAGGATATCTCCTCCATTAGGCCTCACCTTTTGGAACTATAGCCATTAGTTGCTAGGACCCCACGGAAACATTTGCTAGCCTCTGGCCACCTATGGCGACATCCCACATCTGCATCTATATAAGTATGGGTGGCTGCATCACTCCTCAGTTCATTCCCCGCCATTGATCATCCTTGTTGGACCTTCTGAAGGAAACTTCATCAACCTAGCTGTTGTGTTGGTTTTTTTTTTGTTTTTTTTATATATACTACCAGTGTTATTTTGTTGTTCCTGCATGCTGCCAAAATTGAAAGTGCCTTTATTTTAGTATTTTAAGTGCAGGAAAAAATGTTTACAAAGAAGACACACACGGTCTGCTTGTGCTATTTGGGCCTGTCTCACAACGTGAGGATTTGTAAGGATTTGCCAGATCTTGAACCAGGCTACAAGATGACACCGCAAGAAAGCTCTAGGAAATGTTCTTCTTCTCAAAACTGTGAAAGCCACGGAGAAGGAACAGGGTCCAAAGTCTGTCTCCCTCATCACTGGCCAAGAAGCGGCTGCCAAAGTTGAAGGATCAAGACAGGTGACAGTCATCATTGCGGGCCTCCTTGTTGTCTGGCCACAAGCAGAAACAGAGATAAAGAATGACCTGCTTTGCCTGTAAAGTGCAAGTCATAACTGGGTACCTCAGGGATCAGTCCTGGGGTCATTCCTCTTCAATATCTTCATCAGTGACATTGCAGATGGACTGGAGGGTAATGTTTGTCTGTTTGCAGATGATTCAGATGGAGTGGGCAGAATGGGAAGAGATCTGGATGAACTGTCAAAATGGTCAGAAGAGTGGCAACTGGGGTTTAACACAAAGAAGTGCAAGATCATGCACATAGGGAAGAGAAACCCTGAAGCCACCTATAGGTTAGGAGGGGAGTTGCTGACAATCACAAGAGAAGAAAGAGACTTGGGCATCATCATCACAGATCACCTGAAATCATCCAAGCAGATCACTAAGGCAGTGGGTAAGGCTAGAGGGGTGTTGGGGTGTATTAGTAAGGGTATCGCAAGTCCTAAGAGGAAGGTAATAATACCTCTTTACAAGACACTGGCTAGGCCCCATCTGGAGTACTGCGTGCAGTACTGGAGGCCGCACCTGCCCAAGGACATTAACAAAATGGAGGCAGTCCAGACAAGGGCAACCAAAATGGTGCAGGGACTGCATCAGAAAACATATGAGGACAGAGTAATGGAGCTCAATATGTATACCCTGGAGAAAGGAGGGAGAGAGGTGATATGATCGAAACACTCAAACATGTTAAGGACATCAACAAGGCAAAAGAATCTAACGTGTTTCAGTATAAGAAAAATAGCAGGACAAGGGGACACAGCATGAGATTAGAGGGAGGCCGATTAAGGGGTAATGTGAGGAAGTTCTTTTTCGCAGAAAGGGTGGTGCATGCGTGAAACAGCCTACCTCAGGAAGTGGTGGATATGAATACAGTGCAGGGCTTCAAACAGGCATGGGATAGGCATAAGGGAGCAGTACAGATGAGTATGAATAGACAGGCCATTGACAGAGTACAGACCTGTGGCACATTCATAAGGTAGAAAAAATGGGCAGACTGGATGGGCCATGCGATCCTTATTTGCCGTCAACTTCTATGTTTCTGTGTTAAGGTCTTGATCACCATTGAGACAAGGTAACTATTGCATCATCGCCAACTCTGGCAGTCCCCCTTGACCATCGATGAGACACCAAGTTCAAGGCTTGGCTTGGATGCTGCCATATCTGTAGGACGCCATCATAGTCAGGCCAAGGCCTGTCAATGCATGAGGTCCCAGCCCCTTTACAGGGCGCCATTGACTCTCAGGCTGTGCTGGTGTCATTCTCAGAAATGATCAGACACATTCTGCTTGGACTACCACTACAGGCAGTTATTCCACCGATGAGGTTTCCTGGTACTCGTCCCTCATTGACGGCTATACTAACATGCTGCAGATTCATTCCACTCATCCATCACCAGCATCACCAGTGTGTTCTGTGGCACCTGTTATTGATAGAGATGTTGACGAGGAAGGTGAATGTAATCCTGACCTAATGGTTTAAGAGGGGGATTTAGAGGAGTAATATGAGGAGAACAATATGCTGCAGCATGATCTAGTTCTACCCTCTCATCCTGCAGTAAGGTCTCAATGGTCTGTATCCCAGGACTGCTTCCTGAGGATCCAGCATTTCAAGCCATGATGCAGCAAATGCAGTCTGCCATGGTCTTTGCTGTGGCAGAGATAGATTCCACAAAAAGAAATTTAATGGAATTTTTGGTGGTGCCTTGCACACCCTCCATTATAATTCCACTTATATACCCTGCATTAGAAAATGCGACTGTACCTTCACTGCATGGTACAGCCCAAACTCACTGCCTTAAGTGCCTAGAAAGGGTTATAAGCAGTATCCTGCACCATTTGCTAAGCCGTATTATGTTAATCAGACAGCAGCGGACTCTGTAGTCATTGTGGCTGCTCAAAATGGTATGAGGCACCTAAACACGTGAGTTGTTTGCTTCTGCCTTACCGGCCCTTAGAATTGTTAACTACCTGGCCCCCACGATAAAATATCAGAACAGCCTGTGGAAAGCTGCTTGTGCTGCAGCCCTTTCTTTGCCAGATAGCTCTGCTATGAAGAGTTACTTAGAACACTGTCTTCTGATGCTGAGGTTGGTAAACATTTGCTGCATTCATCTTGTGATGTGTCTGATTGTGACGGGGTGACCCCTGTCATAGTGGGCACCCCTGGTATAAGTTGAAACCCCTTCCCCAGGCAGTTTATATGTTCTGTATAATGTCCAACATGTTGGTTGGCTGGTTATAAATTAAGTGCTGAACTGCTTATAAAGCTTTCTGTGCACATTAACTGAAAAATAAGTCTATGAGTACAGTTACAAAATGAGAGGGCAGTCTTAAATAGAGAATAATGCATATGTAGGGAGTTGATGTGGAGTTTTTTTACACACCCAAGTTGTGTGATAATATGTAAACCTCGAGAGCGAAGCTCGAGAGATTTTACTATTATCACACAACCAGGGTGTGTAAAAACTCCATTTCTACCCCATATGTTTTATTTTTATAATAACTGGCACTAAAACAATTCAATAGAAGAATTAACACCACGAGGAGAAGTAAGGTGAAAACGCCTTATTTTCTATAGGCACGCCTTCACGCTTATTCAAGGACTGACATCACATAATGTGCTAGCGTGGGGGGCGTTCCTACTAGTAAGAAGTGCAAGCGTTTTGTCCGCGGGTCTCCGTGTTGGTTTTACTATATAAATAAATTAAATAAATACATGCTGCACACATACAGATCTATAAACCATAGGGTAAGCTAAATAATTCATTTAAAATTATTACGCTCTCATTTGGATCTATAAGTTATGATATTATTTTGAATCTGTTTACTCTGGAATGCGAGTGCTGCAGGCTTCTTGGCGCGAGGCTGTAAAAGTTGTATCAACCCGCGGGTTGATACGACTTTACTTTTTACAGTACTCGAAAACGGGTTGATAACAAGGATCACCAGTTATTATTATAAGAATAACAAAAACTTATGTTTGCTTTTTCTAGATGTTAGCAGCCCCCTTTTAAGATATATTTTACAGCAGACAGCATGGAGTAATAGGACCCTGCAGGAGAGTTTAGGAGAGCACAGAATGTTATACTAACATACTAAAATGCCAGCAGAATAGGCCTAATGGTCTCTTGAGTCTGCTCGATTTTCATCACCCGCACTGAGGGCCGATTTTGGTGTCCCCCCATCCCCCTTGGGTTATATTGTCCCCCGTCCTAGATGTTCCACCTGTATTGGGCCTGGTCAGATTTACACTCCCCCCTGTACCTGTCCCATCCCCTCTCAAACCTGTCCACAGTCTCCACCTCTACCAGCTCCCTGGGTAGTGCATTCCATGGCTCTACCACCCTTTCAGTGAAATAACATCTCTTCCTCTCCCCTCTGAGCCTGTCCCCTTCCAGCTTACACACGTGACCTCTTGTTGCCTCACCCTCCTTCCTTTGGAACACCCTGACTGGGCCTCCTTTATTGATCCCTTTCAAGTACTTAAAGACCTCTATCATGTTCCCCCTGTCCCTCCTGTCCTCCAGGGTGTACATGTTGAGTTCCTTGAGCCTCTCCTCATAGGTCCTCTTTCCCAGGCCCCAGATCACTTTGGTTGCCCTCCTTTGGACCCTCTCTAGGAGTGTAATGTCCCTCTTTAAATGTGGTCTCCAAAACTGTACACAATACTCGAGGTGTGGCCTAACCAAACAGTTGTACAGTGGAAGGATCACTTCCATCTTTCTGGAGGTAATCCCCCTGGCGATGCATCCCAGCATTCTATTTGCCCTTGCCGCTGTCCTCCTACAGGTCTCTGAGTTGTTCATTTTGACATCTACCACTACCCCCTGGTCCCTCTCACCCTTCGTGACTTAAATCAAGTCTCCTTCCAGGGTATACCCCTGGCCTGGATTCCTGACTCCCAGGTGCAGAACCCTGCACTTCCCCACATTGAATTTTAGTTTCCATTTTCCCAACCACCTTTCCAGAGCCTCCAGGTCCTCCTGCAAGGCCACCCTCCTCTCCTCCCCATCTACCACTGCACCCAGGTTTGCGTCATCTGGAAAGAGACTCATCTCACGCCTGATCCCCCTCCTGATGTCTGAGATATAGGCGTTGAACAGGAGTGGCCCCAGCACTGACCCCCTGGGAAACCCCACTAATAGCCCACCTTGGGGATGAGGCTAACCCTCCAACCACCACCTCCTGAGTACGCTGAGAGAGCCAGTTTCCTATCCATCTTAACAACTGTCTCCCTACCCCTGTTTCCTTAAGCTTAGCCAGCAGGCCACTGTAGGGTACCGAATCAAACGCCTTGCTAAAGTCCAGAAAGAGGATGTCCACTGGCCTACCCTGGTCGAGGGCCCTCATCACCCAGTCATAGAACTCAACAAGATTTGTCTGGCACGATTTTCCCGTGACAAAGCCATGCTGCCTGTCGTCCAAGTACCCTGTTCTGACCTTGGCTCTGACCTTTTCCAATGTTGTAAACAAAAGAAAGAAAAAAAGAACTGGCATGTGCTGTGCCATGCTCCACGGGCCAACTGAACTGTTCTCTATGGGACAACAGTGGCCCCTAGAGGCTAGTTTTATGTTATGTCTGCTGTCAATCAAAAGGCAGTGAAAATTTGTCCAACTTCTAGTGAGCTTATAAAAAGTCCTACCTCAGTGCTGAGGCTAGATAGGCAGGTCAGTTGTATACTGGCTAAGGAAGGTGAAAGACCTCCTGGTAGTGTGTGCTTTCACACTGTTTGATTCATGCTAGGCTGAAGAAAAGTCTTAGAAACTGCTGAAGCGAAGCAGTTGTCTGACTTACCATTTTGCTTTCCGTATATTTTACTTGATAAAAATAAAATGACAGACGTACTTGTGCATTTTCTATGTACCTGATTTGTGGTCTGCCAGAAGTTATGTTATCTTGTACCCACACCCAGTGACACTGATGCTTCTGCCAGAGCTGCTGCTTCAGGTGTTTGCATGAGGAGATATTCTTGGCTTAGAGTTGCTGGCTTTGTTAATGATGTGCAACAAGCAGTTTCGACTGCTCCATTTAGAAGCACAACACTGGCTGCAATGTTGAAGAGGCACTATGTGGCCATTAGACCTCAAACATTACTCTAGGTTCTGTGAAATCCCTGTATCCCACTTCTGATAGAGGTCAGGGTTGGGGCTCCTTTTGTTTGCCTGCTGCATAAGATGGTTATGCCTGCTGTCGGCATGACTGTGGCAGAGGAGGTGGCCCCCTTCCAGGTCCTCTCTCCCCTGGTGCCTGTACAAAACCACTCAAAGCAATCGGTACTGGTGTCACTGCCCCCACCAGTTCCGCATGACTCTCTTCTGGATACACCCCACCTCCACTGTTACCTCAGGGGGTGATTGTAGGGGACAAACTCTCCCTACACCCAAAATGATGGTGGGAGATGACTACAGGTGTTTGGGTCCTAGCAATAATTGCAAGGTGGCGCGCATGCTGGAACTGTTACAGACCCCTTCAAACTATCGTCAGCTTCCTTCCTATTATTTTCTGGGCCTTGTTTCCCTTCTCAAGTTCAGTCATTATTCCACAAATGTGCTTTAGAAACAGTTCCTCCTTGGCAGAGAAAGAAAAGGTTCTATTCTAGATACTTACTGGTTCCAAAAATGTACAGGGGATGTGTATCCTGTGTTGGACCTCAGGGGTCTCAGCTTTTACATTGAATACGAAATGTTTTTTTTTTTCTCATGTAGATTTTTTCCTTCCTGGGAACCTGGCAGGCAGCTCTGGTCCCTCCCTTGGAGGGAACTCGGTCTCTGGTCCCACTTTTCCCCTGCCCGACTGACCCAGCGATCACCCATGGGTTGCCCCCCCATGACAGGGACAAGGCGAAGGACGCTGGCTTAGCACTCCCCCCCCCCCCGCCGGAGACCAACATCCAGATTCCAGGCATGGGATGGGGCACTGGTGGGGCTATCACAGAGCCTGCCAACTCCATTTTCTTCCTTGGTCCCCCGGTCGATGTTGTACGTTGACAATGTGCCTCCTGACCTGTATCCCCTTCCAGCCATCACTAGAGTGCAATCAGTGAGTGGGACAGCAATCCTTTTCCTCCCCAAGAGAGGAGAGCAGTCCTCTGGATGCTCGATCCTCTCTCTCTCCCCCTGCCAACCCCCGGTGGCCAAGGCTCGCTCCCAAACCCGGATCGCTGGCGTGGCATGAAGTGTAGCATCCAGCGCCTCATCCTCCAGCACCACCAGGCCAGCCACAAATACAAAATGTTTTGAATGCTATTCCTGCAGTCTTTGATTCTTCTTCTGCAAACAGAGGGCTGGCTTTGTTCTCTGGACACGAAGAATGCATATCTCCATGTCAAGATCAGGAAATCACAGAGGCAATACCTCACTTTGTGCAGGAGGGGGAACCTTACCAGTTCAGAGCATTGCCCTTTGGCATGTCTTTTGCACCATGGGTCTTTACCAAATGCTTGACAGTAGTGACAGCAGCCCCTCATAGGGAAGGCCTGTATGTGTTCCCCTATCTGGATGACTAACTCTTGAAGACCATCTCCAGGGAAAATCTACTACATACTCTGTCTTGGAGATAGCAGTTGTTCGACAGCTTGGGGATCACAGTGAATGTGCCAACTTCTGTACTGACCCCCTGCCAAAGACTGCAGTACGTAGGGGGCAGTGTTGGACACAGAGACAGGATGTGCTTTCCTGCCACAGGACAGAGAACACAATCTGATTGCCCCAAGCACAGCTGATATACAGGAGCCACTGTGTCTCTATGAGAATAACATTAAGGCTCCTGGGCCTTATGGCTGTAGCCATAGTGACTATGCCACTAGCCCACCTCCATAAGCGAATCCCTCGTGGACACTCAGGGTACAGTGGGATCAGTTGACGGATGAGCTGGAACAAATAGTTCTTGTCACTTCTCTGCTTTGCAGAGCATTGCTGCGGTGGATGGATCATGAGACCTACTGTATTAAAGGGCATTCCATTCCTTGTACCAGCTTATATACAGATCCTCACCATGGATGCCTCAGGCACTGGTTGGGTGAGCTTGTCTTGGCCTGTACCAGATGCAGGAGTCATGGAATAAGCTAGAGGCCAAGCTGCATTTAAAAAATGACCTGGAAATTTGGGCTGTCTTGTATAGCTTTCCAGGCATTTCAGGAGTATCTTTGCCCCAGTTTTCTGTTTATCCAGACAGACAGCACCAGTGTGATGAATTGCATCAGCAAACAAGGGGGCACTCCCTCCTATCCCCTCTGCAGGGAAGCAATGAAAGTATGATCTTACTTTCAGGAAGGCTCATGCAGCAGGCCACACCGGTAGGACTAAGCTCGCAGGTACCAGGACCACACGGAAAAACTTCTAGCTAGGATTCTACCACAGGGGACCACCCACCGCTGACATCAGTCAGCTGATGTCAGCCTATCCTATAAAGGCAGGCAGTCCTCCCACATCTACCTCAGTTCTTTTCCCCCTGTCGACCCGCACACGTCAGACCTTAGTGAATGCCGCAGCTACAGTGGACCGCCATTACCCACACTTGCCTTGTTTTTTATTTTTCATCCCTTTCTAGTGTTAAACATTGAATGTTTGGTGTTTTCTTTGTCTTCGGACTGCTCCAGGAAGTGTACCTGTGGCAAACAGATCCCTGAGAAGGACGGACACTCTGTATGTCTCATCTGCCAAGGCCCCAGCTACGACACTGAAGCCTGCCAGTTTTGCCAAAAAGTCAACCAGGCCACTTGGAAACATCACCTGAAAACACTGGAGAGCCACCATTTGAAGCAGAAGTTGGTCACAACGGAAAAGGAGCTGCAGGCCAGGAGCACTTCGGCCTTGCTGGCACTGTCTTCCGGGGGCTTCTTCTTCTCGGAAGGAAAAATCCAGGAAGCACAAGCACCGGGACAAACACGGGGCTGGGACTGGTCAGCTTTCCAGTCGCAGTCACCCCACAAACTGTCAACCGCAACGGAGTCATCCTCCCGTGGGGGGGGGGGGGGTTGGCCCCTTCAGCCCCACCAGCCCTCTCTTCCTCCAGGTACCTGGTGGCTCCATCACCCACCCTCATATCTATCTAGGGCAGCGGCCCTTCAGGGCAGAGGACTTTGTCTCCTGCTCCTGTGCACCTGGCACTCAAGCCCTTATCTTGGATGGGATCTCAGCTAGGTGGCTTGGCCAGTTTGGTTCTGGGTGTTGGTTCCTTACACATCATCCCCCCAGCCATGGTGCTGCCTTCATCAGTTCCAGCTGCTGGGATCAACGTCAGCCCTTCTTGGCACTACCCACAGCAGGCTACTGCTGTTTCCTCCTCTCTGGCATCACCTCTGCCTATGCCTCAGGGGTCTCCTTCTCTCAGGTGCCTGCTTCTCCAACTTGGCCAGTGCCAGCAGATCCTTCCCCCATGTGCTCCAGGCTAATGCCTGCTGGGCCACCACCAGTGTTGCTGTAGCCCCAGCTTGTGGGCCCAGTTCCATCATCACCCCTGCAGGAACCTATGCCGGAACCAATGCCCGTTGGACCGACACTGGATTCTCACCTGATGCCGGGTGGTCCTGTGCCTGGGTAACCTTTGCAGGCCCCGCCACCATCATACCCTTACCCGGCACCCTCTTATCCTTATTCACTGGTCCTCTGTCCTCCCCAAAACCCTCTGACCCAGGATCCAGGCCGGGCTAGACCTAGCGAATCCCCCATGTTGGGGTCCTCTGAGGCTCGATCCGACATTGACTCAGGCTCTTGCACGGATGAGCACCAGCCACCAGAGTTGGCCCCAGATAGTGAGTCTGCTGAGGACAAGATGGATTCCTCGGAGTCTTCCTTATCACCGGGAGAGTCCTCCGAGGGTGAAGACCCCCAAAGGAGGTTCCAAAGTCCCCCGTCCCCCACGACGATCCAACATTTATGGATGTCATGCCATTTATTTTTATGGCAGCAGGATGCCCTCCTTGTGGTGGTGCCTCCTTTGAGTGACTCCTATAAGGACATCACAAGGGCAGCCTGGAATTACCCATCCACCACCCCTCCTTTGCCTTAGAAGGCAGGCCATCTTTACCACGCCTCGGCTGGCAAACCCTTTAGGGGCCACCCTAAAGCAGAGTCCATGATTATCAATGCGGCACATTACAGTACCAAAAAGCTCAAGCACCTCAGTGCCCTTCCCATGGATTGGGAGTCCAGGCAGTTGGACCACCTGGGCAAACGTGTGTTCAGCTCTACTACCCTGGGTATTTGGGCCCTGAATTATCTGGCCCACATGGTCCAGTATCAAAATGTGCTGTGGGACCAAGTCAGGGACTTGATGCAGACCTTGCCAGGAGACCCCACCAAGACGCAGCTTGCCCAGTTTCTGAAATCAGGCTCAGACGTTGGCAGTGATGTTCTCCATGCTGTTTGATTCTGTTGGCACCCGTGGGTGTGGGGCAGCTGTTGTGGTCTGCCTCCAGTGCCATTCTAGGCTCCAGGTATCTGGCTTTGCCCCAGATGTACAGTACAGCATTTTGGAAGCCCCCTTCTGGATTTTGGTCCTTTTAGAGGAGGATGTCCAGGACATAATTTCCACCCTGCAGGAGTCAGGGCAGTCCCTCAAGTCAGTCCATTTGCTCTATCACACTCAGCCTAGAGCGGGCCAACATCAGTCCTTTCGTAGGTCTTCCTGTACGCAATCTTTTAACCAGCCTACCAAAGGCCAGCTCAATCGTAAAGCCACAGTGGCCCCCACAGCTGCTGCCACAAGAGCCTCTTGGGCTTGTGCATCCACCCTGCCAATGCCCGCCCCCACCTTCTGGCTCCTTAGCTGACCCCCTCCAGCTGAGGATCCAAAGGAAGGAGGTTGGCGGTCGGTTCTCCCTCCACCTAGATGGGAGGCAGGGGGTGACCATGGACAGTTGGGTACTTCAGATCGTAGAGCACGGTCACACACTGGAGGTTCCAGAGTGGCCTCCAGAAAATCCCCTGGCAAACTCCACTTACCCTCCCGCCTACCTGTCCCTGACCTGGGAGGAAATTCAGGCTCTCCTCCAAAAAAGAGCCATAGAGCCTGTCCCTTTGGTTCAGTGGGAAGGGGTTTTTACTTTCACTTCTTCCTCATCCCAAAAAAGACAGAGGATCTTCGGCCCATCCTGGATCTGAGTAATCTGAATCAGTACATTGAGTATAAGTGCTTCTGGATGGTCACTCACCAGGGGCTGTTACTCCTTTTGAACCAGGGGGGTTGGCTGTGCTCTTTGGACCTGCACGACGCTTACCTGCACATCCGACTCTTCCCTGACCATTGTCGCTTCCTCCACTTCCACTTTCAGGTAGCCCATTTTCAATTCTGGGCCCTCCCTTTTCGCCTTTCTGCAGCCTGCCGGGTATTCACTAAGTGTCTTGTAGTAGTGGTGGCTGCTCTGAGGAAGGAGGGGTTCTATGTGTTCTACTACCTGGACAATTGGCTGCTAGCAGCCCCCTCCAGGGATTGCCTGGTTTAGGCTTTGGAATACATGTTCTGTCTTTTTCAGGCCTTGAGGGACACTGCCAATTTTTGCTGAAGTCCTGCCTCTCCCTTTGCCAGCACCTTCAATACATAGGGGCAATCCTGGACACCAGCCAGGGCAAGGCCTTTTTGCCCGAGGACAGAGTGGAGCAACTGATGGGATAGGCCTGTCTGGTTTCCCACAGTCAGCAGAGCCAAACCAGGGTGTTCCTGCGCCTTCTGTGCCATATGGCGGTGGCTATTGCCATGGTTCTCCTGGCCCACCTGCATATGTGGGTTCCCCAGTGGACCTTGAGGGTCCAGTGGGACCAACTCATGGATGACCTGGGTCAGTTGGTCCTCGTCTTGGACCCGGTCCAGAGAGTTCTGTTGTGGTGGCTGAATCCTGCCAACCTACTTCAGGGAGTCTCCTTTCAGCTTTCGACCCCCCCCCCCCGTCAGATTCTCATGACAGACTCATCTGGCCTGGGATGGGGTGCTCATCTGGCCATCACCAGACCCAGGGTGCCTGAATGGATGTAGAACAAGGTCTCCATATCAATGTCCTGGAGATGTGAGCAGTCCTTTACACTCTGCAGGCCTTTAAGAATCGACTCCTTCCCGTCCGCTGCTGGTGCAGACAGACAACATATGTGTGGTATATTACATCAGTGGGGGATGACTCATTCTTACTCCCTGCGTCAGGAGGCAATGAAGGTCTGGAGCTCTCGGTCATTCATGTACTTGGTGTCTTGGCCGACAGTCTCAGCCGCCCTGGGTTGCGGATTCATGAGTGGGAGGTTCTAATCTCGGTGGTCAAAGATCTCTTCAACAAGTAGGGTCATCCAGAGTTGGACCTCTCTGCGTCCCCATTCAATGCAAAACTGCCACTTTTCTGCTCGCTCGGTCACTGGTCTGGAGTTTTCTGGTGAGATGCATAGTCCATCTCCCGGAAGGGGAGGTTTCTCTATGCCTTTCATCCCTTCCCACTTCTGGAGAGGGTTCTGCTCATGCTCCAGTTGGAAGGGCCGGAGATGAATCTTATAGCCCCCTTCTGGCCACCCTGGTTCATCCGGACCTCAAGTCCCTGCATCTCCATGTGTGTCTCCTGCAGACCTAGGTATTGCTTACTTTGGAGTGTCCTCTAGGGTAGCAGACATCCTGGTGGCTGCTAGGAAGCCCTCCACAAGGGCCACTTTTGCTGTAAAATGGAAGCGTTTCACCCTTTGGGCGACTGCTCGCCATTTGGGTCCTTTCACCTGCCCGGTGAATCAGGTGTTGGAGTATCTTCTCTCCCTTTCAGGCTCCAGCTTGGGGTACTCCTCCCTCAAGGTGCAACTTTCTGCCATCTCTGCATACCATGCACCTATCGAGGGCAAAGCTGTCGCCCAGCTCAAAGTGTCACATACCTTCCTGCGGGGCATTCTGCATTTGAAACCTCCTGTTCAGGACCCAGTCCCTCCATGGGACCTCAATTTTTTGTTGGAGAAGCTCACTTTATCTCACTTTGAACCAGGTGCGAGTTGCGAGCTGCCCTTTCTGTCATTGAAAGTGCTCTTTTCTAGTTGCTGTTACTTCTGCTCGAAGGATTTCCGAGCTTCAGGCTCTTATGTGTAAAGAGCCTTGTTTGGTTTTTCACAAAAACAGGGTGTCTTTGCGTACTAATCCTAAGTGTCTACCTAACTTGGTGCTGGGGTTTACATTGAATCAATTCATCCGCCTTCCAGTTTATTTTCCTCAGTATTCCAATCAGGGGAACGCTTTGCTCCATACTTTGGATGTACATAGCATTTTGCGGTATTATACAAACCACACCAAGCCTTTACGGAAATCTGACCAGTTGTTTGTTTCATTCACCCCCAAGAGGGCGCTCCTGTTTCCAAACAGTATTTGTCTAATTGGTTCGTGAATTGTATTGTTTATTGCTGCTGCAAGTACAAGTAGTTACTTCCTGGAGTGGTCAAGGGCCTTTCCACTAGGGGTATGGCTGCCTCAGTGGCTTCTTTCAGAAATGTGTCTGCTGCAGACATCTGTGCAGCAGCCACCTGGAGTTCTGTCCATACCTTTAACAAGCATTACAGTCTGGGCATTGCCTCTAGGTGCAGGGCCAATTTTGGCCTGGCAGTACTTCAGGGCCTTCTCTCCTGAGCTCTTGGCTGCTGATTTGTCCTCATCCTGGTGTTCCTTTCTGTTGATACCCGGCACTGCTTGGGATTCAGTCCTACTGGTGTGGCCTGCTACAAGAACCTTCCTCAAAGTAAGATAGTACAGTTATGTAGGAACGTACCATAACAGTAGATCTTTGAGAGAAGCTCTTGCAGCAGGCCCTAATTTCCCTCCTTCCTTCCCCCTGCTGCTCTTGGTTTCTCACGTACTTCTTCTCCTTTTCTTTTGGCTCTCAGAAACCTCCTCGGTTCTCCATTTGCTGCCCATTCTGGGTCTCTGGTGGGAGAACTCGGGTAGGTGTGGGGGAATGTCTGCCTTTATAGGATAGGCTGTCGGCTAACTGACATTGGCGGTGGGCAGTCCCTCATGGTACACTGCTAGCTAGAAGTTTTTCCTTGTGGTCCTGGCACCTGGGGGCTTAGTCCTACTAGTGTGGCTTGCTGCAAGAGCTTCTCTCGAAGATCTACTGTTACGATAAGTTCTTACATAACTGTACTGTACTGGGTTCTTCCCCATAGCCTACAGTTATCAGCCGTGCATCTCCCAGGTCTCCAAAATGTCTTGGCAGACAGGCTAAGCAGGTCATCCTCCAGGATTCATGAATGGGAACTACTGACCTCTGCGGTAAATGACCTCTTCACAAGATGGGGTCATCCAGAGTTGGACTTTTCGCACCCCCATGCAACAAAAGACTGCCACATTTCTGCTTGCTCACTCCTGGGCCCGAAGTTTTTTTTTTGTGAGATATGTTGTCCCTTTCTTGGAAACGGAAATTCCTGTTTGCATTTCCCCCAATTCTGCTAATATAGAGGGTGTTACTTAAGCAGTGGGTGGAGTGTGGCAATCTCATTCTCATTGCTCCATTATGGCCTCATCAGATATGGTTTCCACTTCTAAAACAGATAGCAGTGGACCCTCCTGTCCCTCTACCACTGTGCTGGGGTCTGCTGTCACTGGACAAGGGATCCCTGGTCCATCCAGATCTGAAGTCCCTACATCTACATGCATGGCTCCTGAAGACATAGCCACTGCACATTGTAGGGTATCCCCTAAGGTTGCTGATGTACTGATAGCAGCAAGAAAGCCTTCTACCAGACATACTTTTTTCTGGAAATGGAAGCAGTTCACTCTGTGGGCTGCTTCCAAGCATTTAAATGTTGTCTTTGAATACTTGCTGTCCTTGTCAGACTCTGGCCTACAGTATTCCTCACCTAAGGTGTATCTGGCCACTATATCAGCTTTCCATGCCCCTATTGATGGCTATATGGTTGCCCAATTAGAGGTGTCCTATACGTTTCTGAGAGGTATTCTCCATATTAAACCTTCCATCTCTAACCCAGTACCGCCATGGGACTTGAATTATGAGCTTGAAAAACTGACATTGGCTCCTTTTTGAGCCAGCTGTGAGTTGTGGCTTACGTTTACTATCATGGAAAATGTTGTTAGGTGCAGTTACTCCTGCTCGAAGGATAGCCAAGATTCAGGCTCTAATGTGTGAGCCTTATTTGCTTACAAATTCTAAGTTTCTACTGAAGGTGGTATCTGAATTTACACTGAATCAAATGATACACCTTCCTGTTCATTACCCTGAGCATACCAACCAGAGTGAGGCATTGCTCGATACACTGGATGTACATCGAATACTCAGACACTGTTACCTACACCAAGGACTGAGAACGTTCTCTCAGCTTTTTTTCATTGGCCCCTGGGAAACAGGGTGCCCATGCATCTAAACAGTGCCTGTCCAAATGACTGGCACATTGTATTACTTTCTGTTACAGGAAGCAGGGTAAGGAACTTCCTGGTCCAGTCCATGGTCACTTCACAAGGGGTATGGCCACTTCTCTTGCTTGTTTCAAGAATTATTTCTGCTGCAGCCACATAGAGCACTGTCCACACTTTCACTGAACATTACAGTCTGGACATTGTCTCTCATAGACGTGCTGTCTTTAGGCTTGATGTACTGCAAGGTCATCTGTCATGAATATATATCAGACTGTACCAGTCACCCAGTTTTAATTTTGGACAGCTTAGAAATTGTTCCAAAGGTGTTGCCTAATGGAGGAGATAACCTCGAAGAAGATAGAACAGTTGTATAAGAACTTACGATAACAGTAGATCTTCGAGAGAAATCTCCTCCATTAGGCCATGCCGTCCCTCCCTCCTTCCTTCCCCTTTGTGCTTCTGTGATGGATACATTAGATGCTGTGCCTGAAACCACTTCATGCAGCCTATATCCAGTCCCAAGTCTCTGCTTGTATGCGCGGTGCTGGTCTTATCTCCTGGTTCCCGACAGTTGGAGGTCCTCCGAAGCTAATCTCTGTTAGGGAACTGAGGAGTGATGGGACTGCTCACACTTATAGAAATGCAGACAGGGACTTTGTCATGGGCGGCCTCTGGCTAGTTCAAGTTTCCATGAGGTCCTGGCTCCTAATGGCTATACTTCCAAAGTTGTGGCCTAATGGAGGAGATTTTCTTGGAAATCTACTGTTACCAGACATTTCTTACATAACCGTTCTTTTCTTTTGCATTATTGAAACAGTTTTCTGTGTAGTTGTTAGACTGCAGGGAGAGGATAAATAGTTTGGAAAACTCTCTTAGGTGATATTTACTGCAGCCTCTCTGAACGATTAGCAAGATCCTTTCAGCAGATGTCTATTCTCTCTACAGGAATAATATATTTAGTCCATTATATGCCAGTCCCTATTTCATCAGTCTCATCAGTGGGATATTGCCTACCCAGTGACACAATAAAGTCAAGTTTATGTCTAAATTATATCAGCCATCTTTTCATGCTTCTGAAAGTCCACTGAATAACCAATAATAGAGGGCCTCAAATCAAGAGTCACACAAACTGCAATATCATATATATATACTTAATTATGCCACTCAGCAAGTTAACTTCTTCAGAAGGAGGGCCCCTCGTGTTTTGGGGTAGGGTCTGAATTTAGAGAGTTAGCATTGTATAACTGTTCATTGTTTTGCACAAAATGTTTTGATTTTATGGTTTTCCTAGTATATTTCAGTATATCATTTCAGATATTTAAAGCTGCACTGCACCTTATTTAATGAGGAAAATATCCTATACATTGAAAACAATCCTTTATGCCTTTTGCTAAATATTATAATACATATTGATCACATTATTTAATAATTTACAAAGAAACATAGAAGTTGTTGGCCAAGCGAAGGACCTGCATCTCATCCAGTCAGCCCTGCCCTACTATTATTGTTTGTGAGGGCTGTAGTGGCTCTCCGCTCTTCAATCCTCTTTTACCCTCTCCCCTTTTGTTGATGTCCCTACCAGTCCCATGTGTCTGTCCCACTGATGCTGGACTCCCCCACTGATTTTGCATAGGCAGCATCCTTTAGTAGTCTGCTCCGCACATCCCCTTAGCCCTTCTGTGATTCTGGGAAAAAATAAGTCCTGACAACCCTGCCTAATCCCCCACTGTCCCACCAGCTTCATTAAGTTCCCCCAAAAGGTTGCCCCCCACTCAGCATGAACAGTGCTCTACTATCTAATTTATTTATCCTATGGAGTATTTGTACATCTCGATCATGCCCCACCCGCCTCCCTTTTGCCACCAGTGTGTGTACATGTAAAGGTCCTCCAACCTCTCCATGTAAGCCCTTCCCCGATGTGTCTTAAAGAATTTTGATTACCCTTCTCTGCGCTGTCTCTGCCCTTGCCCTTCCTCAAGTACACACTCCAGAACTGCACACAGTACTCCACATGAGGACACACTAGGGACCTGCACAGGGGCACAATCATCTCTGTCTTCTGATGCTGATCCCTCTTCCTATGCATCCTAGCATCCTGTTTACCCTCCCTGGTGTCCTAAAGTACTGTGACTATGCTAATGTTTTCAAGTTGTCTGATATCACCAAAAGGTTCCTCTTACTTGTTCTCTGCACCACTGACCCCTGCTTCCTGTGTTCTGTTTTCATACTTTTTGCCACTTAATGCATTACCTTGTACTTTTTTGCATTGAATTTCAACTGCCATATCCCTCTCCCTCTCCCTAGTCTTTCCACATCCACCCTCGTAGTTCTGACCCCTTCCTCACTGTCTACTCTTCAGCAAATATTGGTATCATCTGTGAAGAGACAGATATTCCCCAGGATCCCTACCCTAATTTCACAAAGGAAGATGCTAAAAAGGACCGGTCCCAAAACCGATCCCTGTGGCACTCCACTGGGGACCTCTCTGACCTCTAAATGCTCCCCACTGAGGACAAACCTCTTGGTTCTCTAGTAGTCAGTTCCTTCCCATAGTGTAATCCCATCCCCCACTCCAGGTTGCTCATCATTTTGACCAACTGTCCATGTGAGACTGTCAGAAGCTTTACTGAAGTCAAGGTGCAGTACATCCAACACCTGCCCTTGTCAACACCTTCATCATCCAATCATAGAGGTTGATCAGGTTCATCTGACACAAATTCCTTCCTGTGAACACATGGTTTCTAGTTTCATGAAGTTGATTTGCTTCCAGAAACCCACTAGCTTCTTCTTTATTGTGGCCTTCAGGAACTTCCCTACTTCAGATGTTGAGCTGAGGTATATAGTTTCCTGGTTAGTCATTATCTTTGCTGTTTTGCAGGAGCACTACATCTGCTGTCATTTAACTTCACCCATCTCCAGTGAGCACTTAGAGAGCTCTGCCAGTGGTGCAGCCAGGATCTGTGCCGTCTCTTTCAGAACTCGTGGATGTAGCCCATCTGGGCCCATTGATTTTTCCACCTTCAGTGCCTTTAGTCCTGTTAATGCCCCCACTACTGAAATTGGTTCTGTATTGACATCTTCCTTCCTTGGCTTTGATGATACAGTCAGGCAGCAGCCCCTTATCCTCTACTATGAACACTGAACAGGAATAGTGGTTCAGAATGACCGTCTTCCCTTTGTCCTCCTCCTCCCACCTCATCCCCTTTCTCAATCAGACTGTCCCTTCCTTTGTTTTGTATTTCTCCCATATGTAGCAGAAGAATGTTTTGTACTCCTGCTTCTTTTTCCCTCTCCTGTTTTAAACACAGCATCTGACTTTGCCCTCCTCACTGCCTTGCTGGCCTCCATCATTCTATTAAAGTACACCACCCTATCCTCCTCCTCCTCCACCTTTCCGGTTTTGCATTTTTTGAAGGCCGCTTTTTTCTCCCTTGCAGCCTCCTCAGCCTCTGTTATGTAACCCTACTGTTTCATTTCCTGCTTGTTCTTTCCTACTACCCTTACACAGAAACTCAGGGCCTGTATTACTCCTTTCTTGATCACTTCCCTCTTATATACTTTTTGCATTGCCTCCAACCCCTCCAGGTTCTCCCAACAGTTCTTGCATTCTACCAGAATTCACACTTCTGATGGCCTGAACCCTTGTCTGTGACAGTTTGCTATCCACTTCTAATATAAGTGATCCCTGGTTCCAAGGGCTTCCCCAATACTGTCCCTGTTTATGAGGACCAAGTCAAGTATGTATCCTTCCTTTGTAGATTCCTCAACTCTGTTTCCTGAAATGCCTCTTCTAGTAACCAATTCCTTGCAGTTGCTGCCTCTGGGATCCTCTAGCCCACATCTGGCATGTTGCTGTCTCCACTTAGCAGCACCGCTTCCCTGCTCTGTATTTATAATCTCCTCCCCAGTTCCCTGTCAGTTACCTTTTTCTGAGATGGTGGCCTATGTACTACTCCAGTCCTGATTTTTGTCACACAGCTCGGGACTGCCTGCACCCAATCTGCTTCTATGACCTTGCCCACCCCATTGTTCCATAATATCCATTGCTTTACTATCGTCCCTTACATGTAATGCCACACCTCCATCCCACCCTTGTTCCTTATCCCCTTAATCATTATGTAATCATCGAGTCTCAAGCATGGTGATTGGACCTGTGGGAGCTAAATAGGGGACTGCTAGGACTGATTTGTCTCTAGTAGAACCTACCCCTCACATGTCCAGAATTCCCACCTTCTTCTTGACCTCCCTCACTTAAGATTACGTGTTGGTGACTGTAAAAGGCATACTGAGCCAGAGCTTGTTTCCTGGCATGACCCCAAGGTGGATATTGGGCTGGCAGCATAACCTAGAGGTTAGAGTAATGAACTGTGAATGAGCTTGGTACATCTAGCTGACCTGGGTTTGATTCTCACAGCCTCCACTTGCATACTGTGTGACTCTGAGCAAGCACTTAACCACCCCAGTGCTCCCAGGTCACCCCTGAAATCAGGCACTTGTGCCTAGTGGGCTTTACCCAATTACCAAAAAGAATAAAATAAATAAATAAAAATAAAATACATAAAGAGTGGATTACAGAAATGTTTTGAGCAAGAAAATACGGAATTGCAGTTGCAGCATAAAATTAAACAGTAGGATGCAGGTACTATAACCTGATGAGAATGGTTCAAGTACAGAATGGGGTCTGTTATTATGAACACCTGCAAAACTGTGAAAAAGAGGTGAGTACAATATCCGTAACTGAGAAATAAAGTGCAGGGGGGTACATCTCATGCAGGCAAAAGACAGTGCTGAGCTGGTACCTGGAGGTGCACGAAACATTGGCCTTAACCAAGCACATTACTGACTGAGAAACATTTGGTACACACTACCCTGAAAAAAATAAATAAATCAGTCTGCTTGGCTGTATAATACAAAATATATTTATTGGTGTCAAAATCTAGAACCCAAGTCTGGCCAGTTACACACAAATCACCACTTCATTTTTCAGCAACAGCTGTTTCCTCACTTTGGTACCAGTTATTACATTTTGTACAATACTGAATAGTTGGATCAACTGTTTTTTTGGGGGTATTGTGTCCGAACATTTCTCTGTAGAGCAGAACAGCAAAGGTGAAATGTGGTAAAGGGCATTGGCATGGTTCAAGGGTGCAGAAGGATGATCAGAAGGAAAACAAAAGTGTTTTTCTGTTGCATAGCCTTACTTAGTGCCTCTTTGTCCCTAAGTAATATAGTGAATGAAGTAAGCATTAAGCCACGACTAAGGTGGCATCTAATGGGGAATTAATGCATGGTTGGGACTGTTGTGGCCTGAGGCCGCAGGCCGAGTGCCTACAGCAGCCCAACCATGCATTAATTCCCCATTAGATGCCAGCTTCAGAGTGGCTTAATGCACTTGTAACATGGCAAGTGCAATGGAAGTATTAATTAGATAATGTTTTACTTGCTATGAAACACATATGAGCAGCTACACTTATTTCTGTTAGAGATTTATGCTTCACGTCTGTTACTTTCTAAGCCTGTGTCTAACTGCTGCCGTGCGCATGCACGTTGCAGTGGCCACATCAAGTAAAACAGTGTGTACCACTTTATCAGATATTTCAACTCTGCTTTACAGAGCAAGATACAGATTAAATAACGATAGCACCTCAAAAGTTGGTAGTTTTAATCGCCTGTTCGATTGCTGTGCGTCCGTTTGTACCTCAGATTTGTGCCATGATGGACTGTGGGGAACATTTACTAGCTGCATAGTTTTCTGTGTCCCAAGACTGACAGAAGTTGTGTAACGTGACTGTACAGCACGGCATTGAATGTTTGGACCAATAGGTGGCACTTTGAGAAGTGCACAGTGCTTCTGATGTGTTTCTCACTGATGTCTTTGCTACAGCCCGAGTTTCAGCATGCCATTGTGCTGCGACTACTACTGTCTGAATCGGCTGTCTTGCTGCGTGATAAATAGGACACTTTCAGGTTGAATACATTTGCTGCACATTCCTCTGCGGACTGGTTCACATTTGTACGCCTACATAACACACCGCCTTTTGACTGAAACCTTGGTCATTATTCCGACCAATAGATGGCACTTTGCAAACAGTATTGCACTTTTGTTATGTTTCTAAATTATATGTTTGTTGACCTCCTAGTTATAGCATGCAACTGTGCTACGAGTACTATTATGTCACTCACTTAACTTTGTCCTCCACATTTTTGTCCGCAGCCATTCAGACTCACAGCACTGCGGAACACAGCCCATTTTGCCACAGTTCTTAGTCATTATTGTGACCAATAGGTGGCGTTTGCAAAGAACGACGACAATTTCCCTGTCTGTTGATGTTATGTGTTAGTACCTTGTGCTTCACCTGCTGTTTTCATTCGTCGACTGCTACGTCATCGCCAGCACCGGGTGGGTGGGTGGGAGCGACACAATTTCTGCTTGATTGCTCTGTGCAGTACTTTGCACTTGGAGAACCGGGGAACACACTGTTGCTCTCTCTGTCTCGGGTCTCCCGATTCCCTTTGACTCTGCTTCTTCCTGCTGCCACCTATTGGTCAACCTAGCGGTACTACATACAACAGTGAGTTAAATTTCTGGCATGTTCACGCTCTGAACACGGCATTATTGCTGGAATAATGCCGTGTTGCTCTTGTACCAGGTGGCGTGGTTGCAGGAATCATTTTTGTTGCCTCCGGTGCTGTTATTTTAGCCATGTTACAACTTGTGTTATATAACACCTTTCACATGCACTGTATCCCAAAGTGCTTTACAGTCTATGACTACTGTACTTGCTAGCAGCCATCAGGCATGCACAGAGAGGTTTAGTAAGATTTTTTTGGGGAGGAGAAGTAACAGAAGCTTGGGGAGAAAGGTGAGTGGCAGGAGATTGAACAGTGGGTGAGCAGCTGACTTTCCTGGGTCACAAACTGAATTTGTGGTGGTGGTGGGATTGAAATCAGTGTCTCTAGAATCATAGGCTTACACTCTAACCACTGTGGTTCCCTGCATCCCTACTTTAGGTTGCAGCTAAATGTATTTTCTAATAGTGGTGGTTTGTTATTTGTGTTGTCATCTATGTAACCTAAACGTTGCATTTTGGTATGCAAAATGAACTCTTGAATATTTCAAATGGATTGATTTTATATAAGCATTGTTTAAACTTTTTATTAAGCAATAATTGTACAGATTGATTCAGATTACTGTCTGTTTTAAATGCATTGTATGTTTTGTCTTTTACAAATTAATATCGATATAAAACAAAAAATGCTAAAAAAAAAGTATCAGCATACTGTTAAATTTGCTGCTTCTGCTGTGCTAACATACTAATTGCCAGCAGATTAGGCCTTATGGTCTATCGAGTCTGCTCGAACCTCAGATCCCTAGTTGGGTGCCGAGGCCCTCCCCCCTTGTGTTCCAGAAACCCCTATCATCCATCCACACCCCCCTGGGCCAGGCCATCATCTGGTACATCCGCTTTCTGTGTCTGTTCCACCCTGTCTTGAAGCCCTCCACTGTAGATCTCTGAACCAGCTCGCCAGGCAGCGCATTCCAAGGGTCCACCACCCTTTCAGTGAAAAACCTCCTCCTCTTTCCCCCCTCACCCTTCCACCTTCCAACTTCAAACCATGCCCTCTGGTGATACCTTCCTGCTTTAGTCTAAAGATCCCCTCCATGTTTACCCCATTTATTCCCTTGAGGTACTTGAAGACCTCAATCATGTTCCCCCATATACTGCTGTATACAGTATTCATACTTTTGTTCTTGCTGTGCCACAGGGCCCTTGCCTTTGCAGTCCTCTGTTCCCAGACAACTCTGCTGATTGTTTTGTACATACCCCAACTTTTTTACTCTTGTGGCTCCCCCTGCTCCACAACAGGGCACACACCCACTGAAGCTAGGCTGTATCCCTAAGGATTTGTTTTTGCCAAAGTCCATGAGGGTTACCGCAGGGCTCAGAGAGGTCAGACCTTGTGATTGTTTCTGTTTTCTACACTCTGAGTTGCCCAGATACAGGCTTGGCCACTGGAGTTGTGTCCCAATGTGCACCACTTCTATCTTCCCACTAGACTTGTTTTGTATCCATACCTTCTTTGTGCATGTCCCTTACATAAGATATGGCTGTCCATCTCACAGAGTCCTCGCCTTTTGGTTTCAAGCAACCATCAGTGAAATTGGAACTTGGGTTGCTTACTTGTATAGTAGGAAGGAATTATGATTTTATATAGTGCCTTTCATGCAGACTGTTTCCCGAAGTAGTTTACAGTACAGGTGAGGGAGGGGTGGAAATGTTGCTGCCATGATGAGTGCACTGGGAGATTCACAGAGCTTCAAGATGGATTTACAGAGAAATTAGAGAGAGGCTGAACACAGGGAGTTAAGTGAGTTTCTCTGGGTCATATATTCAGAAAGTGGCAATTATGGGATTCAAACCTGGATTTCCAGGTTCACAGTTCTGTGCTCTAACCACTAGGTCAAAATGCCTCTATTGAATCCTACCCATGGACCTTCTGGGTTCCCCAATAATATTTGTTAATCTTTATGGCATCCCCAGTAGAAAACAGGAAGTTGTTATCCCTCTTTACAGACAGTTGGTGAGACCCCATCTGGAGTACTGCGTGCAGTTCTGAAGACCCCATCTCCACAAGGACATAGACAGGGTGGAGGCTGTCCAGAGGAGGGCAACTAAAATGGTGCAGGGTCTGCACCAGAAGACATACGAAGAGAGATTAAAGGAGCTTAATATGTATACCCTCGAGGAGAGGAGGGAGAGGGGGAACATGATAGAAACTTCAAGTACCTCAAGGAATCAACAAAGTCCAAGAGGGTAGTATCTTTCAGAAGAAGATGTGCAAGAACAGGGGCACAATTTGAAGAAAGAGGGGACGGCTCAGAGGTAATGTGAAGAAGTATTTTTCACAGAGAGGGTTGTGGATACATGGACCAGCCTTCCTGAGGAGGTAGTGAAGTCAAAAACAGTAGAGGAATTCAAGAATGCATGGGACAGACATAAGGCAATTCTAGTGGGGGTAGGAGGAAGTAGGCTGTTGGTTAACTAGGATCTGCAACTTATCCATTAGGTAGGGAAATGGGCAGATTAGGTGGGCCAAGCGGTCCTTATCTGCCATCAAATTCTATGTTTCTATGTTTACATTCTCATTCCTGTTTTTGCCAAATCTACTGGGTGGGACACAGTTGCTGGGACAACTGAGGCACTGCCCTGATGTGGACAGTGAGTAGATTATGTAGAAGATGATGTCAGTCATCTGAGAGGGAAGTGGGGCAGAGAAGAGATAATTTCTAAACTCACAGGCTCTACACAGAGTTGAACTGATGGAGGGGGTTAGTATGCCTTACAATCAGTAAATATTGGAAGTGAGGTGGGGGGTGAAGGGTAGGTGTGAGCACATCTACATGTAAAGCCTGCTTTGTTCTCCGACAAAGCTTGCTCTGCTGCCTTAAGTAGATTTCACTTATCTTGTGTTAAAAATGTTGCTTCAGGTGCAGTTAACAACCTCATTTCATACATGCGCTAGTGCTGGTCAGCCACATTCACGTGTGCTGAAAGGACATCGCTGAGTAGCAATATTCACGCAAACCATGGCATCGCTTGATAGTTTGGTGGCTAGTTATTAGGCCTTCCCATGGTCATTAACCTCACCCCTGTGCTGAAGTTGTACAGGGCAAACACATTTCTGATCTGGCAGTCCTGCGCACACCCATGGTTTACTTATGGGGGAGCAGCCTTGACTACCTATTTATGTACAGACATTACCCACTAGATGACTAGGAGTTCTAAAATCTCACCACTACAGTTTTGTTCATTGCTAGCTTATTATCCTTACCTGTCAAGAAGGTGTCAGCTGTAAGCCGAGAGGACTGACAGATTTGCAAAAGAATTTGTTCATCTCTATTATGAAAGAAGTCCAATGTATACCACCAGACTGCTATTTTAAACATATAGGTGTATGGGAGCCCATACACAACGAGGCTGTTCTTTAACTGAGTAGTAAACAGGACAAGGGCCTCCAGAGCAAAGCTCGAGAGGTCTGTCTGTCATCCCGGTAAACACAAGGTGAAAGAATAGCCTTGTTGTGTATTGGGGCTTAAAGTGCTTTTTTTCATTTTATCCACTTTGTTTTTATTTTTTAAAGGCACTACTCACCACATGCTTTCCTACAGCATTACTGGTGATGGTAGTAGTAGTAGTAGTAAATGTTTATTTTTATACAGGAAAACGTGTCATTTAGGTCTAGTGACCCAGTTTGCAAGACAGTCCTGTTTTTATCTTACAATGTTACCTATACAGATAATTCTAAAAAACACATTTAGCAATGCAAGTCACCACTCAGCACATTAACAGTACACATTTGTAATCCACAATAATTAAGTTACAAAACTTGAGTACTGACGGTCTAAAATTGGATAAAAACCCAGGTTAGTTATTTAATCCTAGCGACATATTATTAAAGTATAATTAATAGCATGCATAGCTGAAAAAGTAGCACCTGTCAGTCAGCTGATCTGCAGTCTGTTGTCTTATGACGTCCGTACTGCAGCAGAATGACTTTTTACAAGGCGTGGAATTCCATGCTTAACAAAGCCTCACCATACGCTGCAAAATGCTGGTGCGTTAGCTAACGAGTTTGAGTGGAATTTTAAGTAGTATGCTCAAATTTTGCTTTTTTTATCTTCCTTTTCTAGTCCTGGGACACCATTACAGAGGAGATGAGTATAAGTGGTGATCGTCTGGACCAGTCACTGCCAGCACCTGCCTCCCCTGCCGGCAGCTCTCATACTAGTCCAGTGGAACTGTCCGAGGAGCTGAGCAGGAGACTGCAAGTTTCTCCTGATTCCAATGGGGAGCAACTTACTCCTTCATATGTAAGCCATTACCATGTTCTTTTACCAACACTAGTAAATCTGTGTCATTATGGTATTTGAAAAGAAACGTGAATAGCAGCAATCAACACTAGGAATTGAAATGGAGTGCATAATGAATTATTGTATATAAATGTTTTTTTAATATAGATTTTTTTCCCTGTCAGCACATGCATCGATTTCCCCAAATGCCCCAATGGCCACTTAGCCCCATCCTCCACTGTCCACAAAATATGGGGCTTTAGGTTGACATCGGTGTCAGTGTTCTAGCTGTCATGCTTGGTTTTGCACATGTACAGGACATGTACGTATCTTTGAAATACTGCCCCATGTTTTGTGGCAATAGGCCTCTACACTTTAAATAATTCTGCTAATGGCTGAGATGGTTGTAATTGATTTTGCTCAAACTCATATTACCCATTTTATTGAAAATTGACTGTTGCAGCATTGTGTATCCACCTTGGTTTGCTTTAATATGTACATTGAAAGCATACAATTTTATGCTTGTGCCATCCTCCACTAAGCTGTCATAGATGCTATGGCCCTGTGGCTTTGCCCCTAATGGCAGGGTTCCAGCGGAAGCCCATCCGTCATTAAATTGCCACTGCTGCTATGCCACCCACGTTACAGGGCTCCAGGGGAGACCCATCCTCCACTGTGCCACCGCTGCTTCTGTGCCACCGCTGCTTCTGTGCCCCATGGGTTCTCCCTTTGTGGCTGGCCTCAAGGGGAGGGCCTTCATCCCCATGGCAGGGCTCCAGGGGAGGCCTATTCACCACTAAGTCACCACTGCTACTATGCTCCCATGGCTTCACTCCCTTCCACGCCAGGGCTCCAGTGGAGGCTGATCATCTGCTGAGCTGCCACTTATTCCTCATTCCATGAGAGGCATCTAGAGAGGCTCATCTCCCACTACCCTGCCACTGCTGCTATGTCCCCATGTCCTTGGCCCCAGTGGCAGGGAGGGTTCCAGGGAAGACCCATCCCCAGCTAACCTGCTGCTTCTGCTTTGCCCAAAACCCCCTTCCCCACTGTGGCAAGGCTCCACATGATGCCTATTCCCCACTAACCTGCCACTGCTGCTTTGCCCTTATGGCTTCACCCCCAAGGCAGGGCTCCAGAGGAGGCGCATCCTGTTCTCGACAGTCCAGATTCAGTGCAGGTGACCAACTCCGTTGTATGTGGTGTGACTGTGCTGGACCACTATGCTACTGGTGGTTAGTGTTTTCCCCTTTTTTGTTCCACCCTCCCAATATTCTTTATACACATGGGGGTGCTGCACAACCTGTCTTTGTCTTTGTATGCATGCAGCTTCCTTGGGGGGAACAAGCTCTTTAACCTCCCACAGGTGTCATGGACATGAAATGTGACACCTCGCTCTCCGGACTAGGAGGTGCTGCCATGAATCCTGAGTCCACTACTGAACTCAGCTTGCTGGTTTGGCAGTGTAACAGCCCCATATAAAAAGATTTTAACATGAACTGCCATCTGAACAAACGTAGTAGACTCTGAGGCTGTACCAGTACTGTCACCATGGTAGGGAAGGAACTGAACAGTATGGTGAGTCTGTTTGCATATGGCACAAAGCTGTGCAGGAGGGCGGACACAGAAGGAGTAAAAGATATGCAGAAGGGTATGGAGAACCTTGAACAGTGATTAAGGACATGGCAGCTAAACTTTAATGCCAAAGCATGTAATGTTATGCGCGCGTTTTGTGCTACCTGTTCATGTATTGTTACCTATTATGGTTTTGAATGATTGTGCATCCCCCCATTTAACATGACGATTCATTGAAATAGTCCGTGCAGTTTCCCACTGTCTAGTATGTATTTTAGTCCAGCTCTTGTCCGCTCATGCTTAAATGTATGCTGTCATGTTATTACGTAAATGTTGTTATGCTACCTGTATTTATTATACTCTGTAGTCTCTTGTTCATGCTGGAAGATACTGTAGGTATTTGTGTGGCTAGTGCACTTACCTGGTCAACAAAAACAAAATAAATGAATATTGACATGTATCGGATGTTGATTCACAGGCTGCAGTGAAATGGTAATCATGCCTCTATACGGGTCACCAGTCATGCTGCATCTGGAGTAATATGTGCAGTTTTGGATCCCTCGTCTAAACACGTATTAGAAACTTGGAACGATACATTGGCGGGTGATTGAAATGATACATGGGCAGTGTAGTGGGAACTGTAGTGCCAGGAGTTGCTGACAAATCTTAACATGTACTCGTTATAGGAGAGGAAGGAGAGAGGGAACATGATACAGCTCTACAAATACTGTACGTGTTGGAATGTAATAAGGTTTACTTAAGCAATGAAGAACACCAGGAGTCAAAACCTCAAACTAGCAAGAGGACATTTTACAAAGGAGGCAAGAAAATTTTTCTTTACTAAGAGGGTGGTGAACCAACGTAAAAGATTATGCTGGGATGTGGTGAATGGTGGCTGTGAAGCAGATGTCAAGATCAGATGGGACAGACACATTGGGGTAGCTGGGGTCAAGTGGGGATCATGATGTATCAGTGGAGGTTAAACCATGTAGAACAACAGGGCAGACTAGGTAGATAAAAGCCCTTCTCTGTCCTAAATCATCTACAGTATGTGTCTGTTCAGTAGGATTTTCGATCAGTCCTAGCACCTGTTAGCTTGTAGATGTAGGTAGGTACAAATATCAAACATTTAATTGTTACTAGCCTTTTCCTACCAGTGTAATGCAAAGTTTATCCCCCACCCACCTGTGTGAATGTAATGAATAAGCAGCATTACATTATGTGTTCATAGTATCTAAAACAGCTAATTGAAAATGCAATAAGAATGTTTTGGATTAAATTGTATAGTACAATTGACTATGGAGTAGTCCTAACTTTTTTACACTATTTCATTATATACACACACTTACTGTGTATATAAATATCTATACATCCATATGTATATATATATATATATATATATTTATATATCTATATATATATGCAACAGGCGTCAGGATAAAAAGCAGCACATAACTCCATTTATACAATAGGAGTGAGCAGATAACCCATTACATAAAAACAGGTATTGCCATTGCAGTGTTAAAACTCCAGATATCACACTGACGACGTAATCACAATGTGATACCTCAAGATATCACACTGTGATGACATCATCAAACAAAAAAAACAGCACAAAACACAGTCTTATTATATAAAAGGAATACGTGATGGCTAGGTGTGTGATACAGAATATATCTTAACTTGTGGCAAGTGAGCTTAGGGAACCACCACTCATGGTATTCCCCAAGCTCACTTGCCACTTATTCAGATACATTCTGTTTCACACACCTAACCATCATGTATCCTCTTATTATCTGAGTCACTGTGTGGATAAATGGGGTATGACATAATCACTATGGGAATAACTTAAATTTATTATCATAGTGATTACATCATCCCCCATTTATACACACAGTGACTACATCACTGCCCCCACCCCATGCTGGCCACTCGGCAGTACTTCAACCTAGTTTCACTTTCTTACAGCACACTTCCAACCCAAGCTGACACAGTCCCACACAGTCGCAAAATCGACACCCTATCTACAGCACCCCCCCCCCCCCAACACACAGGAGCCGGACGTAAATTAAACAGTTTTTTTAGGTACTTTTCCCCCCATGTCAGCTACTCACAGCTCGTCAACCTCCCGACCCCTCCCTGCTCCTGCAGTCTCATTCTCCCACTTCGCTCTTCTGTTTCTACTTTTGACTTCAGCCTGCATAACAATAAAAGGTACCTTTTTTAACTCGAGTGTTTTAACTTCTAAACCACTGCAGACAAGCTTTCTCCCACTCTGTAGCCAAATGTCTAACCAGCTGCACTCGCTAAACGGGACTGCCATATCTCCTTTCCATTTTTCAAAATCCATTCGATCCACAAATCATAGACTACGCCATGATATCACCTAGTAACCAAACACAGCCACCACAGAAAAAGAAACAGGGATAAAACCTCTTCAAAAACTAAAAATATTACAAAACCAAAGCAAAAAAAAAGCCTGTTGCATAAATCCAGTATGCAGGGGACGCCTGTTGGATAACGAAGTTATTTGTGTGTATATACACAGCATATTCTCTGCAAAAAAACTATGTTAATGCACCATTAGGGTTAATGCGATAAAAGTAGGGAAATGTGACCTTAGGGTTCCTAAGCCTAAGACCCCACCCTGCATGCAGGAAGAGGCATGAGGGGTGTGTCTTGGGGTTGTGAACCCTAATGTGCACCCCATTCCATGAGTAAGTAAGGTAAGATGGGTACAGTACAGGAGAATGGGGTGAGCATTAGGGTTCACAACCCCAAGACACACCCCTCATGCCTCTTCCTGCATGCAGGGTGGGGTCTTAGGCTTAGGAACCCTAAGGTCACATTTCCCTACTTTTATCGCATTAACCCTAATGGTGCATTAACATAGTTTTTTTGCAGAGAATTTCCTTACTTTTTGAGAACGTATAATCATAGACTTATTGCCTTGTGGGATCTCCAGCTGGGTGCATGCTGTGAACCCTGTCTGCCAAATGATTGGCGCACCAGGGACTTTCGGCATTCTCGAGGCTTTAAAGATCGAGCCCCTGGACTTAATATCATCCTGGGCATCCAAATGGGAAATGACTTCTGATTTAGAAAAATGCAGAATAATGGACGTTAGAAAAAATAACATCATGCAAACTTGTACACCGTGCAACAAAGTACTAACAACCACTTCTCGGGAAAGAGAGTTTGGTATTAATATAACTAAGGAGCTTGAAGAAACAAAACAGTGCAGTGAAGCTGTTGCAAAGGCCTATAGGGAAATGTTAGCAGTTAAAAACAATATACAATCAAGGAACAAAAGCCTTCTTCTCTCTTTGTATTGGACTTATGTCAGGCTTCAGATTGAATCTGTAACCCAGTTCTGATGCCCATACAAAAGAGATGAGGTAGATCGGATGGAGAGGGTACAATGAAAAGTTACAAAATTAAATATTAGAACTCAGAAGTGACCCATACGAAAGTAGATTATCCAAACTTGTTTTAATGTCCTTGGAAACTAGGCAACTGTGGGGTGAACTATTGTAGATGTTTGATACAGTGCACAGTCCTTTTCTGCTTGATGGAATGAACTTTGACTTTAAGCAAATTCATAGCGAAACCAGAGGTCATCCACTGCTAACTTCTGGTAAGAGGTTTAATAGACAAAAAGGAAATTCTGCTGCACCCAAAGAGTGGTAAACCCCTGGAACTCTTTGCTGACGGAAGTCATAGGGCCCGATTGTAAAAGAGATAAGCCTGATGCAAGGTACTTGCGACAAACAGCAGTGTCACAAGTTGCAACGTTGCGTCGGTGTTTGCAGCATTCCTTATTCTGGTACGTGGCCTGCGCCGGTGAGGGAAGCCACTGTGCCAGAGGGGCACTGTGCCACCCTTGCAACCTGCATCTGGGTATGCCAGGTCACAAGGGGGCTTGCGCCACAGTGAGGCTGCAACATCCACTGAATTCATATTCCAGAAGTCCCGCCATGGCGGTAGGAAGAGGGCCCTGGTAGACCAGCCGGGAGGTGTTCTACACCCCTTGCGACAATGCCCCACAAGGTGAGGAGCTGGCGGGGGGCTCTGTTTGTGGGGTCCAGGGGTCAGAAGGGACAGGGGTGTATAGCAGAGATGTTGGGGAGCGTGTGTATGCGGGAGGAGCATGATGGGGCACCTGGCGAGGGTGCCAGTCTGATGACACTGTGTAGCCTGGAGTGTGGCTAGCATTGGCTAGGGCACCCCTGCCGGGTGCCTGAACATCCCCACCTGGCATACATACATTTCCCCCCAACACCCCTGTGGTGCCCCACTGTGCCCCTTCTGCCCCAGGGCACTCCAGGTATTGTAGTATAGCATGAGTCTAATGGAATGGGATGGGCAGATCTATCCATCGGGTCCCACAGGTGCGCCGTGTGTTTGACGCTAGCCTGCCATTGCGGCATGTCTTGGGTGTTGTGGCTCAGGGACCTCCAATGTTCCAGAATCGGGTGCGTAGTCCCTGACATGCCAGGAGTGTGCTGCAGCCCTAGATTGCCGGAACTTTGCAGCGATCTAAAAGCTCTTCTGGAATTGGTCCCAGAGTCAGTAAAAACAAGACAGAATAAAAAAAAAAGCTACATAAATACAGTATGAATGGAGGTTATATTTGAGATATCACTAACGGAGCATTAATGGGCACTTGCTTTACAGCTCCTAGAACACCTGTGTATGAACCTCTGTGTGTAAATAAACTCAGGTAGCCTAGTTTGTGGTCTAGCACCTTAAATAGTAAGCTACAGCAGGTTCTGGTTTGCTAGGTTATGGGGACATTTTCAGACACAAACACTGAACCTGTGTCAGTGCTGCTGGTAAACTGACTCTGGAGCAGTGCCACACTTAAAGTAACCCAGGAACAGTGCTACAGTTTAGCTTACCCTGGGGCAGTGCTGCTTGTAAACAGACCCCTGGATGGTGCTGTACGCAAACTGACCCCAGAGCAGTGCTATGCATAAACTGACCCCAGGGCAGTGCTGCGCCTAACCTGACCTCAGAGTAGTGCTGTACATAAAGTAACCCTGGGGAGCGCCTCTACTTGAACTTGTAACAGTGCAGTGCTGCACCAAAAGTAACCCTAGGGTAGTACTGCTAATAAATTAACCCCGGGACAGCGCTGCTCAAACTTTGACTCTGGGACAGTGCTGCTCATAAATTGGCATTGAGACAGTGCTGCTCAAACACTGACTCTGGGACAGTGCTGCTCAAACAATGATCCTGGGACAGTGTTGCTCATAAACTGACATTGGGACATGCTGCTCATAAATTGGCATTGAGACAGTGCTGCTCAAACACTGACTCTGGGATAGTGCTGCTCAAACAATGATCCTGGGACAGTGTTGCTCATAAACTGACATTGGGACATGCTGCTCATATATTGGCCTTGGGACAGTGCTGCTCATAAACTGACATTGGGACAGTGCTGCTCAAACACTGACTCTGGGACAGTGCTGCTCGAACAATGACCCTGGGACAGTGTTGCTCATAAATTGACATTGGGACAGTGCTGCTTAGAAACTGACCCCATGGTAGTTCTGCCCATAACCTAACCCCGGGACAGTGCTGCTTGTGAACTGATCCTGAAACAGTGCTCGTCCTAAACTGACCCCAGGTAAGTGCTCTTGGGGCAGTGCTAATCGTCATCTGACCCTAGGGCAGTGCTAGTCACAATCTTACCTGGGGCAGTGCTGCTTGTAAATGGACCCTGTGACAATTTATTTATTTATTTAGTTTTTGTTGACCGGGTAAGTGTGCGCTAGACAAATCCTGCCTATTTTCAGGCATGACCGAGGGGAGGGGGATACAGATGAATGCCAACTGACCTTAAACCATATTAAGCTGTTGGTGGCATTTTTAGTGAATGAGGGAAATTTGGCCAGGACACAGGAGGGATAGGGTGGGTAAAAGAGGAGGAGGAAGAGTAGCTCTCTATATAAGGGAAGGGATTAAAGCAACAGAACTAAAGAGTAAACAGGAAGTTAATGAGTCACTATGGGTCACGCTGGAGACAGGTAATGGCACCACAATCTGCATGGGGGTTGTGTACAGACCCCCATCCCAGGGGGAGGAAATGGACAAGGAAATGATAGAAGGCATCCTTAAAATGGTAGAAAAAGGGGGAGATGTTGTTGATGGGGGACCTGGATATGCCAGATGTTAACTGGAGTACCTTTGCTGCAGGCACATCCAAGAGTAGGGTCATTCTTGATGCCCTACAGGGGGCATGCCTCAAACAGCTAGTGTTGGAACCCACACAGGAGGAGCAATCTTAGATCTGGTACTCTCAAATGGTGAAGAAGAAAGGATCTCCGATTTAGAAGTGGGTAGCCATCTGGGAACAAGTGACTGCCAAACAGTGACCACCAAACAGTGTGGTTCACAATAAACACAGCCATAGAGTCAAGCCATACAAAAACAAGAATATTGGACTTTAGGAAGGCTGACTTTGGGAAAATGAGAGAGTGCCTCAGAAAAGCACTAGCAAATGGGCAAGAAGGAGGAGTGGAGGAACAATGGGGAATAATCAAAATAGCCATCGCAGAGGCAACAAGCCTTTGTGTGAAGCAATCAACAAAATAAAATGAAGGAAAAAATCACTATGGTTCTCAAAGGAGGTGGCAGGGATGGTTAAGGAGAAAAGATAGCATTCAGGAAATATAAGGAAACACAGAAGGAGCAGGATAGAATGTTATCAGTTAAAGCAGAAGGAGGCTGGGAAGGCAGTCAGAATAGCAAAGGACCAAACCGAGGAAAGGATAGCCAATTCTGTTAAGAAGGGGGATAAAACCTTTTATAGGTACCTTAGGTAGTGAAGAAAGACCAAGGGAGGGATACAGAGACTAAATAAAGGGGAGGGATTGTGGGCAGAGGGTGACAGGGAAAAAGAAGGGATACTGAACTAATATTTCTGCTCAGTATTCACAACGGAAGAGGAGGGGGAGGTACTTAAACCAAACAAGAGAGAAACTGTAAATTGAGGGGTCGATACCAGTCCATTCATGGAAGAGAGTATTTTGAAAGAACTCTTGAAACTGAGGGTGGACAAAGCAATGATGCCTGATGGGATTCACCCAAGAATTCTAAAAGAACTAAGGGTAGAACTAGCAACACCAATGACTGCTCTTTTTAACAAATCGTGGGAGGATGGGGTGGTACCTGAGGACTGGAGAAGGGCAATGTGATTCCACTTCACAAAAGTGGGAGCAGGGCAGAGGCAGAAAACTACAGACCACTTAGTTCGACTTCAGTGGTAGGGAAAATGATGGAATCACTTCTGAAGGAAAGAATTGCTGAGCACCTAGAGGCCAGTGGGGCAGAGGACTCAAGGCAGCATGGTTTCACAGCAGGAAGGTCATGTCAGACGAACCTGATAGATTTCTTTAACTGGGTGACCAAAGTAGTAGACCAGGGAGGGGCTGTGGATATGGCTTACCTAGATTTTAGCAAGGCATTTGACACAGTCTCACACAAAAGATTAATATACAAGTTAGCCTGCCTTGGAGTGGGTCCCAAGGTGGTAGCATGGATAAAAAACTGGCTGGACAACAGGACACAAAGGGTAATAGTAAACAGAGTCCATAGTGAAGAAGGGCGGGTAACTAGCGGGGTACCCCAGGGTTCGGTACTGGGACCAATCCTCTTTAATGTCTTTATAAGTGACACTGTAGAGCACCTGGAAGGAAAGGTATGTTGCTTTGCAGATGACACAAAGATCTGCAACAGAGTTGATACACAAGGTGGGGTTGAAAGAATGAAAAGGGACTTAGCAAGGTTGGAGGAATGGTCAAATATGTGGCAGCTCAGATTCAATGCAAATAAGTGCAAGGTAATGCATCTGGGAAACAAAAACCCAGGGGAAGAGTACACAATGGGGTGGTGAGTTAATAACACAACAAAAATCAAAAGATACCTAGGAGTAATTATATTAGATGACCTAAAGGTGGGCAAGCAATGTGAGAAGGCAGTAAGGAAGGCTGGGGGGATACTGGGATGCATAGGGAGAGGCATCAACAGCAGAACACAGGAAGTTGTTATTCCTCTGTACAGACAGTGAGACCCCATCAGGAGTACTGCGTGCAATTCTGGAGACCCCATCTCCGTAAAGACATAGGCAGAGTGGAGGCTGTTCAGAGGAGGGCAACCAAAATGGTGCAGGGTCTGCACTAGAAGACATACGAGGAGAGGCTAAAGCAGCTTAATATGTATACCCTTGAGGAAAGGAGGGAGGGGGACATGATAGAAACTTTCAAGTATCTCAAGGGAATTAGCAAAGTACAAGAGGGTAGTATCTTTCAGAAGAAGAGATGTGCAAGAACAAGGGGGCACAATTTGAAGATAGAGGGGGACGGCTCAGAGGTAATGTTAGAAAGTATTTTTTCACAGAGAGGGTTGTGGATGCATGGAACAACCTTCCTGAGGAGGTTGTGGAGTCAGGAACAGTTGGAGAATTCAAGAATGCATGGGACAGGCATAAGGCAATTCTAGTGGGGGGTAGGAGGAAGTAAGCTGTTGATTAACTAGAGTCTGCAGCTTATCCATCAGGTAGGGAAATGGGCAGACTAGGTGGGCCAGCGTCCTTATCTCGTCAAATTCTATGTTTCAACGGGAACTTCCCCTACTCTTTCTGATAAGTGCCATGGGATCTTTAACATCCACCTGAACTACCACCAATCCCAGCAGATGGGACCTCGGTTTAACGTCTCATCCGAAAGACGGCACCTCAGAAGTGCAGCACCCCTTTCATGCTGCACTACAGTGTCAGTACTGGGATATTAACCCAAGTGCCAGATGTGGGAACTGAACCCACAGCCTTCTGATCTCCCGGCCTCAGAGGCGAGTGTGCTATCTACTGAGCCGCTGACACACAATGCTGCTCATAATATGGCCCTGGGGCATACCAAAGGGGACAATCCATTATAACCACCCCAAGCCCTCCCTGGCCAACTGGAGCGGTTACTGTGGGAGTGGAAGAATGGCACCTCTCTTCCCCACCCAGGAAGCACAGTCATTAGCATCACCCCGACCAGGGCCCACCAGACAAGTGGAGACCCAGACTCACTCCTGAATTTAAATCACCTACGTGGAAGCTTGATGTGTTACCACTGGGCTATCAATATAGCACTTTTATTTCTCAAGACATTTCCATTATAAGCAGGTAGTAATGCTTGTTTCTGAGTTAGCCATGTGATTTATTTTCCATTCGTAAATCAGCAAGGTTTAGTAAAGAAAAAAGAGCTTGTCAGTGATTAAAAAAAAAAGGAAAACATGTAGCTAGCATTCATTCTGGAAAAGTAATATCATGATTTTTATTTTTCAGCAAAGCCACATGGCATCAAGATTACGGTCTTCCAGTGTCACAGATGGAGTTTCTGAACAGGCCCAGGGATTAATGGTAAAGATTTTATTAAATAAGCGCTCCATTACTTATTACTAACCCTACTCACTTTCGCTTTCTCTTTTCAGACTGGTGTCTTCCTGGTGATAATGGCTTAAATCTTTACTAACCAGCTTAATTTGTATGTGCAAATGCAAGTGGGTCATTAATTTTAAGGTGTATATTCCATAAAATATAACATGGGCTTACTTTTGAGATCATAACAGAAAAATCACTCGCAACACTGAAATAAAATTAGGGACGGTTACTGAAATCAGGAACACCCAGTGGCAGTAAACATGTTTTGTTAGTAGTTTTACCTAGCAATCAAAGAGAAGAAAAAGATTCTGTTTTTTGTGTAATAGTGGCAGTTTTAAGTGTGGTGTTGTGGACTGTTAAGCAACTTTTCCTAAGGTAGTCTTCATTGATCATCTTCTTCACAGGAAATCAGAAGTTATTATTATTACTTAAGCAACAGTGCACAACAGGGTATGTATCGTGCTTGGATAATGTCATGCCTCGGGTGGTTGCGCACATGGCTGAAGACCAAGTGCGTCCAACACTTGAGAAGTGACATTATCCAGACATAACCCACACACTCTGGAGTGCATTACTGCTAGTATCATCATTATCATCATCAATTCATTTTATTGGATAATATACACTGGCTTACTTGTAAAAACAGAAAGAAAAGTACAAAAAAATAATTATTTTTTTTACATTTTTAGTTGATTTTTTTTGTATATGGAGGCATAATGATTAACGAATTAAAGTCCTTAATTTGTGTTCTGTCCAGAGTGTGTTTATGTGAGGATTTTAGAGCATTGGGACCGAAAGGAGGTGTTCAGTAAGTTTAGCCAAGTGCTGCAGTTTTAAAATGTGAGTGCTATCGTCAAACGTGCTAAAAGGGAAAGTAACCTTCATGGAGTGGAGCAGGTATTCTGTTTCATTTCTGTGCTCCACTGCAGAATCGGGTTAGGGACTATGTCCTCGGGTTTCACAGAGCAGAGCTGGTGTGCTGTGTAGTTTGTCCCCTCCGCTGCAGAACCAGATCAGGAGCTTGATCGTGCTTTGTTTGTTAATTTTCAAAACAGCCGCTGCGTGTGGCTTTCTGTGGAAATGGCAGAGTATGTATTCATCTACAGCACTGAGAGTGAAGTCGGGCTGCATGGCACGCAGCAGCCATTTCTGCAAGTAGCAGTTATTAAAAATTTAAAAAAAAAAGCAAAAAGACAAGAGATTTTGTTTGGGGGCCGGAACCCTATCTCACTAGGTTGGAGATAAGTCCCATTTACATGTGTGGGGTGTATGAATATTAGGCATGTTTGAAATGTGAGGAGGCGGTCAAATGTGCCGGACCTTCATACAGTGATGTTATGCTCAGATAACATCACTTGTGAAGGGGGCACTGACCAATCAGAGCTCAGGAAATTTTCTTGCCGTTGCATAATATGTTTTAGTAAATATTAAACATTCAGATAATGTTTAGAAGGCTCAAGGCATTAATTACATCCAGTTCTGTTTGAATGCAAATACTCTGGTAATTCTATGCATTCAGGCTAAAAGGCTAAGCAATTACATATGTTAAGAAGCTAGTGCCCAAGGCAGGTGAGTCTTATTCCAAATAGGCACCCTTTTGACAGTGCTATTTTGTTTGTGCTGTAGTGGTTTTCTGGTAGTTCTAGACAAGCCTTATTTGTTAAGCTGATTCATCTACTAGTGTAAAGTAGAACCCAGGTAATATCTGCTGATGTACTTTATGGTCTTGTGATTATGGAAACTGCAATTTTTCTTAGCAGGCCAAATATGATGACCTAGTGGTTTATTTCATGCAGTAACCACTCCAACTATGTAGCCTTTCTACTCTTTTGTGGAGTTTTTGGTCTCGACTCCCTCATGGTAAAAACTTGCCTTATTTATTCCAAGTACTTCTGAAACAAAGCAGTGGCATACATATTTTGACCCACTATCTTACTGTACATTTGTCTTTAGGAAAAAAAGATTGTTAGCCACTACTTAATCAGCTAGCTAAGTTGAGTTTTCAAATTGTAAAATTGATACAGTGTTTACGTTTGCACAAATTATAAACTCAGTGTTACAAGTTCATCCCAGGTAAACACATTTCTAGTTTGAGTTTATTTATTTTTTTTGCAAGAAATGTTTTCACTGCTGGGTTGCATTCTTGGAAAGAAATTGTTAGTTTCTCATACATGCATGTGTAAACAAACAGTACCCATTGTATAAACATAGCGGTTGTAAAACAAGTACAGTGTAATAATCAGTAGATCACGGGACCACTCCCAACCAGTTAGATTGCTCCTTTCCTCTGCTTGTGAGACACTTTTATTCTATGAAGAGTGTCTCATGCACAGCTACTCTGGAAACACGCATGTTCTGGGCAGGGTGTTAAAAATGTTTTTATAGTATTGATTGGTCTCAGTCAATAATATATTAATGCTACCACCGAGACCACTCTTAACATCTTTAGGATATCAGCACTGCTTACCTTCAGTTCGCAGTTCTCATACTCTAAGAATGCATGTGAGATCTCTTACAACCAACCATAACCGTGGTCTCAGTGGAGGTATTAAGATACAGAATTAGCTTTGCAGAAAGTCCTCAGTGCTTCTTTAATAAAGTATCATTTGTGAGTCTCTTTCTGTGTGACATAACACATTTTTTGTTGGTATTCAGTAGTCTTGATGCATTGTTATGCCTGTGAAGGCAGTTCTGTATCCTTTTTATGAGAATTTTTATACAGCTTAAAGAAGAAAGGTAAAAACCAGCAGTATGTGCTACGTAAATCAAACGCAGGCCTGGGGTCTCCTTCTTTCATAGTGGATTTATTTCGTAGGCTACAAGGTAAAAATTGTTTACTTTTTGTTACGGACTACAGTATTGGCCCTTTGTGTCTCTAACAACGACTTGCCTGCTGGTTTTATTTTTAAGAAAATCCAAATACTGTATCAGTACAGCCACAATTAATTTGTTTGCATTCTGTGCTAACTGTATTTATGTTATAGAACTTCTTATTACCTTTTACTGTAACAAGGTTTGATGCGCTGCTAGAAATCATGGTAAATGAGTGACTTAATGGTGTATCTGATTCTTAAATAAATTACTATCATTTTCATGATAAATTATTATCTGCAGTAGTACTTTGTCCATTTGTCTGGTGGCAATCTGGTCACAACAAATTAGCTCCGATTAGAGCTGCAGAATGAGTACTAGCAGAATTTCCAGTTGTATTTTTAATCTGTGCTAATTTTCCCTTTTGGTATTTATATGACTGCATTACATTTTATAGAATTTGCATCATTTTAGCATTTGAAGTTTCACCAACTTGCTTAATTTGAGAAAATGTTGTCCTTGTTTTCTCATGCCTGTTGGGAGGTGCTATACCGCAATGGTTGTCCAGTGAGGCTACCTTCTTGTTGGTTTGACTTTCCATTTCACTTACTTCTTTCATCAACATTTCTGTGAATTTCTGGTCATTCTCTTACTGGTACTGGTTGAAACATAGAAATATAGAATTTGACAGCAGATAAGGACTGTTTGGCCCACCCAATCTGTCCATTTCCCTACCTGATGGATAAGCTGCAGATTCTGGTAGAGCTACCTGTGCTTTGCTGGATAATTTTTTTCCTGGATGACTGTTGCTTGACTGTTTTTGCAAGGCTACTGTACTCTTTGTGGCACCCTGTGTCTGCCCTGCTTCTCTTCAGTGTCTGCTTGATGGCACTGACTGATACTGTTGAACGTCCTTGACACCTATGTGATTGGGTTGAATATATGCTTTTGGATCATGGAGTATGACAAAACTGTTTCCATACCCAGTGTTGCTTCTAAAGGGTTTTTTAATGTTGTGAGCTCTGCTTAATGTTTTTCTCTGGTAATCTGAGGAGTTTTAGCATTAACATGAGTAACTTTTTGGCACTGGTGTCTTTTTACTGCTACCACTGAACCTAGACGTGGGCCTGTCAGTCATGTGGTGTGGCTGTTTTTTAATGGTCTGAAATGTTCTTTAAACAAGTATAGAAGACAGCACATCTACGTGGGGAGCATTGTCAGATGGCAAACTGGAGAATGTGTGGTACAGTATGTCATAGTGGTGCTACATTAGAGGAGTATCTTAATGTACGTACATATATACATTCATACAGATTTAGGCAGGTAAGATCACGATTCCTTCAAGTTCTTCTCTCACACTAGCTCCTGGGAGCACCTTGGTAAACACTATAGTAGTTGGTAGCACTTGTGCCAGTCTGTTGTGAGCTCTTGCCCCATATCTGTACATGACTCATACGCAACCATTTTTATTTAGTTAGGGGTCATCCTTTTAGATGAAGCATTAAATCTTAATTCCTTTGGGGATGTTAAAAAGCCTAAGCACTGAACTGTGGCAGTCAAGAAAGCCAACAGGACACTAATGTGCATTCAGCTGGGAAATCATTAGTACAAAATTGAGGATGTGATGCTACCACTCCACAAAGCACTAGTTAGGCCACATTTATTGGTCCAGTAAAGGTACAGCAACCCTGATCACATTTTCAGGTGCCACCTGGTGGGAAGGAGATTACATGAGGAACAAATTTATTGGTAGAGCAAAAATAGTACAATAGTGCAAAATACCTGTAAGGTGAAAAATTCCATAAACATAAGTGTACAGTAGTAAAAAACTGACTGGTAGAGTAATAAAACAGTACAACAACAGTGCAAAAATAACAATAAGGAGAAAAATGACAACATAAATATGCAGTTGTAAACAACTGTTGGGTGGAGCAAAAAACAGTACAAAAATAGTGCAAAATAACAGTGAGGAGAAAGATTACAAAAACGTACATATGCAGTCGTAAACAACTGTTGGGTAGGGCAAAAAAATAGTGCAACAGTAGTGCAAAATAACAGTGAGGAGAAAAATTACTAAAACTTAAATCTGCAGTCATAAATAGCTGTTGGGTAGAGCAAAAAACAGTGCAGCAATGGTGCAAAAATTACAGTATAGAGAAATGTATAAATATGCGGCCATAAAGAACTGAAGGGTGGAGCAAACAAGAGTGCAAAATGACAGGAGAAAAATTACAAAAACATGAATATTGTGGTGTTTTGGTATTGGTCTGCCACAAGGACCCTTACCTTCTCTTCAGGTCTGCCATGCCCATCTCTTGCAGCTCTGGCAGATTCCTTGCTGGACCGTGCAAATGACTAACATGGATGCATAAAAATAAATGTAGAAAACAGTTTATTCAGCAACAGAACACTTTTACACATCATGAGGTATTATCTCAGACCTAGGAGTTTCCCAGACTGTCCCTGGAATTACTTGGCACTGCCAGGCAGTGCAACAATTGGCAACATGCGTGATCTAAGTGCTCTTAAAGGGGCGGCAACTAACATTAAGCCCCATGCTTAAATGTGTACTTCACATCATCCCTGGGATCATAAAAGTGAGTACCACTCGAATAAGCAATACTATAACAGTATAACATGAAAATAGTTTTAAAACAATTCAAGCATTTCATGGCACAATTTCAACATAAGAGTACTTCACTGCCAGGGGGGGAGGATCTGGACTGCAGTGGTGACCAGTCAGAGTGGTACCAGAGGAAGGGGAAACACCATAGCAACCTAAAGTTTGGTGAGGGTGACAAGTACCACAGTGCTGGGAAGGGAGAAGGGAAGAGATGGAAGGGGGAGCAGCTGGAGATGACCCAGAACTACAAAATGCAACCTTACATGAACTGTTGCAGAACAAGAGAAATAACATTCCTGAGGAAGAAAAAGTTAATGCAGTTCATGCTGTACCATTAGCAAACGTGCATAGAAAGAGGTACAATAAAACATTTACTACAAGAAAACAGTTAAGCACAGGCAGAATACCATAGGCAATAGAAGTATTAGTCCCAAAACACATTGAGTCTGGTTGTACAAAAGTTCAAGATTTCCATCGACTTTTCCATTCAGTGGGAATAGTGGTATGAGTTGCTTGAACCATTTCTTGACAGGATGGGTCAAGGTCTGCAAAAGCAACCTAAGAATTTTGAGAGCTGTCATATCACACCCTTTGACTCCGTAAATCCAGGATCCATTTACAAACTTCTTTTGAAGAATCTTCTTGATCTTGTGTATACACATGGATGTGCAGGAGAGAGAGAGTCCTGGGAAGATTAGGGCTGAGAATTCCCAGGAAGTTCATCTGATAGATGATCAGTTACAACAGAATCCGGCTGGAGAGAGTGTCAGAAGTCTGAGGACCTAAAGGCACTGGTTGCAGGTTATCGGGTGGAAGTTCTGATTCTGAGAGGATAGCAGGTTCAAGTGCAGCTTCATTACTGGAAGGACTGGGACCATCTGAGAGGGTGTTACTCAAGTACCCATGCTTCAGACAGTTTATTTGGACTTTGATGAGCACAAGCTTTCCATCTGACTTGCGTCACAGATGGACATGAACTGGAAGAAGCTTTTCCATAATGTAGAAAGGACCAGTCCAAAGGTGAAGCAGTTTCTTTGTGGCATCCAGAACTAAGACAGGTTGATACAGATAAACAGTGTCCCCGCACAGAAAATGAAGGTTCATGTGATTTGGCTCTAGCAGAGAGAGATCCATGTCCAATGGAGTTCTTGGGTGGCGTCCATGGACCAAGACAAATGGAGTGTTCTCTGTACTGCCGACACATGGGCTTTTATTGTAGGTAAATTGAACAAAAGGAACAAAGCGGTCCCAAGTGTTGTGAGTTTCATCTAGCTACTTGGAGAGAGTGTTTAGAATGGTAGACATCATGCTGTTAACCACTTACACCATACTGCCTCAGTAGTATAGTAAAGACTTAAAATTTGACACAGATTAAGTATAGAGCTTCTAGAAATATCGAGGGTCTAAGAGACTAAAACATAAGCAGACATGGTTGCAGTTGGGACACTTTTTCTCCACGAAAGGGAAGGCTGAGCTAAGGGGTTGATACATTATGGGTTTATTTATTTATTTGCTTTTGTTAACCGGGTAAGCACACTAGACAGCCAAGTGCCTATTTTCAGGTGCGACCCAGGAGATTACAAGGTACATTACAAGGTACATACATGAACATCAGGCAAATACAAGTGGAGGATTACATTACATAGAATTAGCATAACAGGGACTTTACAAGCATCAGATTTCATTAGGCAAATAGTAGTGAAGGGTTAATATAAAGTGACCAGAACACAGGGACATTGTAAGACAACAGTACTAAAAACAGGTATTACAATACAGTATTAAACATTGCAGTCAGTAGGAAGAAGTGCATTGTTTATGATACTCAAAGGTATAGAGGAAGGTAGAGCTTGTTCCTTGTTGTCTGAAAAATAAGCACCAAGGTGACTGGGCTCAAGCATAAGGGTGAGGGTACTGTTCAGTTTTAGGAAGTATTACTTCCCACAGAGGTGGATTGGAATGTGTGAGAGGCTGCCAGAAAGGTAGTAAAAGCAGTAACAGTAGTGGGATTCCAATTGAAAGTACGGTAGATGAGTACCCAGATAGAAAATATAACTGAGACAGCAGGGAGATGGATCTGATAGACCAAAAGTCTTATTCTGTCTCAGTACTATGATACTACTGTTTCGTGTCTAGATTTATCACTTGCAGACATCTGTATAATTAGTCAGCATTACTGGCATTTGTATTGTTATCTATAAGTAGTCCCAGCATTATAGCAGCTTGTTTATTTAAACGTTCTAGCCGAAAAGGCACACCAAGTCAAAGCACACTTCCTTGTGTGTTTGAGGGAAGGGTTACAGAACAGTAGAGAATAGTAAAAGGTAGCACAGACTATCATAACACATACACAATCAAAGTAAAGATGGATGGACAGATGGATAGCGTTATCTACCATACAGTAAAAACAAGGTAGTAGAGTACAGTGGGTAATCCATAGTTAACAACAGCCAGCATGTATGCATTAAATACTAAAACCTGGGGCAGGCCTGCCAGCACACCAGTAGTGCCACTGCCTGCAGTGCTGATGACCCAGGTTTGGGAACAGATCCAGAGCATCAGAGGGCCAGCTGGGGGGAGGTAAGATGAGTCTCCGAGGGACTGTGGTGCCCAGTAATATGATATACAGAGGCTGATCACCAGCATGGGACCACACAAGCATCGGGAAGGTGATGGCACACATTGGCACTCTGTGCGTAGGGCAGGCGTGGCCATTCGCTTATCATCTTTGCACAGTTGCATTTCCAGGGGAAACAAGAAACCCCTCTGGCAAGGCAGCAGCATGATGCCCGAGACCCCAGCCTCCACTCTATGTCTCTGCCAGGGTCTCGGTGATCTCAGTGTCTCCCTGTGGGGAGCTTCTCAGTGAGGCAAAAGTCATGGTCTTCCCAGACCGAGCAGCCAGGTGAAGTGCCAGGAGGGTGTGGGTGGTAGTGGGTCTTCAGACAAATATGGGTTACATCCTTGCCTGGTTAGAGATACAGAAAAAGAATAAAAAAATACAAATACTGTACTAAGAACTGTTATCGTACAGAGGGTAACATGTAACTGTGTAGACAGCAAACTTATCTATACAGCTTAATCTCTGATTGCTTGTCTTTATACAAGGTCTCATATTGTCTGATGGTTAAACACTAACTTGTTTCACTATAGTTCATCAAACATTTAATGCTTGTTGTTATATGAAACCAGTCACATTTATGAATAATGCCTCTTTAAAAGGTCTCAGAATAGCCAATGACTGTGTGTTCCTGACACATCATTTCTGAAACTATATACTTTAAATTAATGAAAGATTTGTTCAGGCAACACAATAGAATCTCAGTGTAAACCGGTGTTAATTAACTCTAATTTAATTGCTGTGCTTTTCAAATACATTCTCATTAAATACAGTCTAATTCTGTGCTGTCTGCCTGTTGCATGTTAGCTTTGTAAACCCTATTCTTATCAGTCTTGATTTTTGGGAATTGGTCTTCTCTTCTGTCTCTGAAACCTTTCTGCTCAATCCTAATAAACGAATCAGAATTAAAGTACAAAAAATTCTCTTTGATTTCTAATCATTACTGACTATATCAGCAATTTAGTGATCATACTAATCCTGACATTTATAGAGAACTGAAGTAAATACCAATTCTAAAAAATAAATTATCATTTGTCAGCAGACTGAACCAACTAGGAGAACCCGTTCTTCAACTGTCACTTGTGGTGAACAACCAACGGTAATATTCTTTATGAAATGTTATCCACACTGGGCTCTGGGACGTGCACACAATAAACTGATTTTTATCACCTGAATCTAGCCAGTATGTCCATGACCGTTAGTATTTTCATGCTAGCAAGTTACTGCTGAAACAGTGGTGAATCTCCATAGCATATGTAAAAGAGATAGTACAAGGTAGCACTCCACTACAAGAAAATAAAATACTGAAAAAGGCGAGTTTAACTTGATCGGTTCAGTAGTAAGAATGCAAATGTCATAGGCCTGTAAGTGTATAAAGACACTTAAAAGAGTTAGTTTTTTGTGTGACAGCTTTTTGCTTACCCTTTCTGTGTTTATTTATTTGTTTATTGATTGCATCTTCATAAGAGTGTCAAGTTAAATTTTTTCCACATAATACAGTCCTTATGGATATTTGTTTTTCCCCATGGGGCAGTAACCCAAAGAAGAGGGATGTAATGAAGGTCAGAAAAACATATGTGTATGTCACACTTCAATTTTTTTTGTTACATACCCTTAGTTGACATGGAAATGTAAAGGTTTACTCATTTTTTCCAGATTGAAAACTATTTACATGCTTTCTTCTACAGTGGTAGAAAATATCGCGGTGAGAGAAGTGCAATCCCAAAAATTTAAATTTGGTATTCTGCTTCAAGATCCATTATTCTGCCAATCTAGAAGGGCAGTACTGTCAGTTATACTACATCGCGGCACCATGGTGGAGTGGTACTCCACTTAGAGCACCAGCATGATGAAAATAATATTCTGCCTTAAAAACTGGTTTGCAGAACAGGGTGGAATATCTGTAGTTTACCTCCCAGGCTCTCTCCTTCCCACTTTTCTCTTTTCCTGTGATCCTCCCCTCCACAAACACGCAGCACAATACTTCTCTCCTCCTCCTGCTTCTTTTGCTGAGTACCGCGTTTCCCCAGTTCGGGCACCACAGCCATCTCCTCCTCCTCTTGTCCACCCTCCCTCCACTGTCCCCTCCTTAGCACATATGCCCAACCATACCTACTGGCACATAAACTGTAGCCTCTAGTCTTTTCAGTAGCTTTACCTCAAAGCTATATGGCACTCACTTCCAAGGTCCCATCCCCTCCTTCTAGGCACCCCCACCTCCACTCAAAAGGAATCAAACTCTACCAGACTATTCCTTACCTTTCCAGTTTTGCTAATTGATGACAGTGAACCAGATCCTGGCACCACACCTCTCTCCAGTGAATCACCTGTTCTACCCAAACGTCTGAAGGTGGTCCACATAAATGCACAGAGCATACTCTTCAGGACGTAGCAGCTCAGACTCTGGACACCTCAGATCAAGATGTCATCTCCTTCATCAGTTTCATTGTTCATAAGCAAGACCAGGGTAAGTGGAACATAAGTGGCAGTATACATTCTGCACAGGTGATCAACTGCTAAATTTCACAAGTTCATAATTGACAATATTTGTTTACCTGACACTCTCCCAATCATTATCTGCATTATCTGCTGCCATTTATACTATCTATGAGGTAATCACAACCCATTTCCCTGTCTGTTGCAGTTCAGTGCTTTCTTATGTGTAACCTCAACATAAACTGGTTATGCCTCTCCACCAAGAAAAATCATCAGCGGTTTACAGACTCGGTACTTCACATAGCTTATAGATAAACTCATATGTCTAAAACCCAATGTCCCTAAATCATCATCTCATGGACTGGATTCTTTCCTCCCACGCCCACAGAATTGTTGCAGTTGGTACCCTCTGAGATATGTTCTGTGACCACTGGCTTAAATTCTGTGAGAGAAAAATCAACAGAACTAAATTCCACCTTCCCAAGCATTATCCTCTCCCACTCCTTCCATAGTTTAGACCCTTCATTCTTTCTGGATGACTTCTCCAGTACTGACTATTCTCCATCAGTGACTCTTGCAGTATTGATGAGAATTTGGACTACTTCCACATGAACTAAACTTCTTTAGGGTATGGGATAAATGTGCCCCCTTCTCCAAACCGCAGTAAAGGGCTACCTCCTCTTTTGGGCTTTGGTCGACCTTGTTGGCCTTGTCAAGGTCTTCGATGCAGTTTTGTCTGCTCACAAGGTCTTGGCCTCCCCGAGACCTTTTACAATATAGGCAGCTCTAAGGCCAACCACTTTAAGACTGATTTTCAAGCCAATTTTTTCAGCTTATCTAAACTCTGGAATGTGGTTCACAACCTTTCCATCATCCCCCCTACCAGACTACCGCTCCCATACTGAGAGTTACTGACACTCTCTACCCTATGTTTGCAGGTGTTGCAGATATTTTCAATAAATGCAACAGCTTTCTGTGTGAACTCCCTTCTCACTGACCTCCTCACTTCACAAAACCCCACACTCCCCCTTTTTCCCTCCACCCAAAACCCCCTCTTTATTTCTCCCCACTGTTTCCCTTTGATGCCCCCAAGCTCCTTGATGCCCTTGACTCCTTTCAAAAGAGCAGCCTCAGTGACCTAAAAAAGGTACTCGTATTTCCTTCTGCTGTAGCCATCACTGGACCCATTACTGCCATCCTAAAGGTCCATTTCTTCTGCTCAGTAATGCCCCAGGACTAGAAAATAGCTTAATTCATCCCTCCGTACAAGGGTGGTGACACCCCAACTTTAGGAAATTACTGCACTATTTCTCTCCTATCCACCCATTCCAGAATTCAGTAGCACTTTGCCCACTCTCAGCTAACCACCTTTCCAGCTATTCAGCTTCCACTCTGACTCATGACTCCTCAGCTGTTTCTGGTCTGGCTTCCAGTCCAACCACTCCAGGATAACCCCCCTCCCTCCTTAGACTCACGGACTCCATCTTTACTGGGATGGATCAGGGCTCCTCACTTTGCCCATGTTCATTGATGTCTCAGAAATATTTGACATAGTCTACCAACCACCCCCCACCCTTCCTTTGCAAGCTAGCCAGAGCTAGGTTGTCAGAGCAGGCTACTTTCTGTTGCAGTTCCTATCTGTCTAACCATCTTCAGGCTGTTCACATATGTAAGTCCAGTCTTCACCTCCCAAATAGGTATACATTGGGATCCCCCAGGGTTCAGTCCTTGGCCCCATACTGTTCTCCATTTCTCTAAAAGGCCTGCCCTTGGCCTTATCTCTTCCCATATCCACATGTATACAGATAAAATCACTCTTTGCCAGTGGCAGACATCTGCACACTTACAAGAGAAGCACAGCCTGATTCCAAAGTCATTCAGTGTTGATTCCACTCAACTAACCCTAAATGTGAAGAAAACAATGACTATTAGCTTTGGCTGCAAACCAAGGTTGGCTAAACTCACCTTTCCTCCCACATATAAGACCAGAAGACCAGTGACCACTCACATTTAGCATATATAACATCTTTAAATTCCATTGAGTTAGTTGGACCAGTTCCATGACCTCTCCTCCTGCATTCACTCCACCTCCGTCAAACTCTTCTCCAAGCTTGTTGCCTTCTACTGATGCTTCAGCATTGCTGCCAGACAGGAAATAGTCCATAAAATGCTCCTTCTTGATTTTGACTATGGAGACATTGTCTATTAAGCAGCACTAAACTGTGCCCTAGCTAGATGGTGGCCTCTTTAGCTACCATGCCTCCTGTCATTTCCCCTTAATTGTTTCTCAGAGCAGGAGTATATTTGCGATGTCATACAATTTGCATCATCTCAACCTTGAGATTTCAAACTGTGCAGTGTGGTCATGCTTCACCTGAACCCCCCTCCCCTTCCCGCCTGCAGCAGATTTATTTCTCCATTGATGACATCAGATACCCTGGAGTCCTGTTCCAGTCATACAAGTCTTTAGATGTGACTACCATTTTGTTATTTTTGTAAAGTGTCTTCGTTTATTTGATACTTTAGTTTTATGCAGTTTTAGCTTTTTTTTTTTTTTTTACTGGTTGCCTTGCAATTCTTAAAACCAGGAGAATGCTGGATCTTGTCTGTGTCAGTCTTCACCATTCTTCACTGGTGCGTAGTGAGCCGGAGGATCAGGACCCGTGGAGCTTTTTTTTTTTTTGCAAGAGGAGGAGTCAGTGTCGAGACAGCACCACTCTCAAGGCTGACGTATTACATGGCGCTTGCAGGTTGGTCAGTACCAGTCGTTGACGCCTCCTCAGCCCCAGTTCTGCTTCTCCCACCAAGTGAGCATGACCTTGCATGTGAGTGCCATTATTCTGTGGCCTAGTCCATCGGCAGTATTCTACAATCCTAGTTCTGCTGCTCCATTCCTCAGTGTCAACTGGTAAGAGCTTTCCTGTTTATTTCTAGTCGATGCTGAGTGCTGATTTTGGTTTTTGTTTTTCCATCTGGTCTTGTCTGGTTCAGGGGATAAGAAAAAATCGAGGGCAGGTCGGCCTCTGATGCATCGGTGTCCCTGCGGCCAACTTTACTTCGTCACGGATCAGCATGACTGCTGTCTTACCTGCTTGGGACTGAACCACAATATGGACAGATGTGATGCTTGTTTTTGTATGGATCATCGTGTTTTGGAGTTGCATGTGTTGAAGGTTGGACATGCACCGCAGAATTTCAGGGGGATAGGTGCGTACTTGGGTCGCCAAAAGCAGGGTTCTCGACCCTTCCTCCGGGTCCCCTCCCAGACCTGTACAGCCCATGGAGGAGGGGGTTTCCACCACTTCCAGCCTTGCCATAGCAGGAACCCCTTCCATGGTACAGGAGGCCCAACCTGGTCCCCTTGGGGGTCAGGCGGGAGGCACAGTCCAGGCAGTCACCTCCTTGGAGGTGATGGCTCCCCCAGCATCACAGTGTGAGGCCTCTGAGCCCGGCCCACCAGCGCCACTCCTGATTCGGTGCAGGGGATTGGGTCAGCGCTGTGGGTTGCACGGGGCTGGCCTCCAGCGTCGTCTCTGACTCCGGTACCGTTCGCGGTGCTGGGGAGGGGGTGGTGCCATGGGCAGCGCGAGGCCAGTTCTCGGTGTCCCTCGTGGCACTGCAGCTGAGAGGGATCAGGGAGTGATCTGGGTTTGGGCCTCCTCTCGGGAGGACGATTCAGAGGCTGATCCAGACTGGCTCCCAGGTTCTCTGGAGTCCACCGATTCTTCTTCCTCCAGTGCAGCAGCTCTGGTTCAGCCCCCTTCCATGGAGCAGATGGCTTCGGCCAATTCTAGGGTCGGTGGCACCGACCAGTCCTCTGGTGCCCTGGGTGGCACCACAGTACAGCCTGGAGTTGGTGGGCCATCTGCCATCTTGTGAAGTGTACCCCCTGCGGTAGTAGTTCGTGCTGGCCCTACTTCTGGGCTGGCTGGGGCACCTCAGGTAGGAGAGGGCACTCTACCTCTGGCTGTCTCTCAGGAGTCAGCTGTGGGGTGTCAGTTGCCTCAGCTGATGACAAGGAAGAGGGCTCTCTCGGAGTCCGTGGGGTTGAGGGGGTTGGATTCAGGGTGGTACCCCTTTTCTGGGAACCCATGGGGGTTCAGGAAGGAGTCACAGTGCTGGTCCAATCTTCTCCCCCGAGATCTCCTCAAGAGGGATCTCATCTGTGGAGGTTAGAGGCCACAGTTCTGGGCTTATGCGGTCCCAGTCGCCTCACGGAGGAATTCTCTTGTCAGGCTTAGCTCTGGACGCTCCAGCTCGGTTGAGCGGCCTTTGTCTGTCAGAACCACTGGATCTCCTCCTCCTTTGAGGTCTCCCAGCAGGTCCTCTAGCCCAGGCAGAGATCATGCCCCTCCTCTGAGGTGCCTGGCCCCTTTGCCTCTGTCAACTCCTCCCCCTTTCAGAGGTCACTCCGGTCCTATGGGGCCCCTCACCTGGGAACAGTTCAGGTTCACGGCTGCACTGTTCCCTGCCTATTATCAGTCCATGGACCAGGAGGTGTTTCACCACTCCCCTGTGCAGCCAGAACCTGGCTTTCCAGACTTGTTGACTCCCTCGTCTTCCTCCTCTGAGGGAGGGGGCTCTTCTGTCCATGTATCCCCAGCGGCTGATCTTTCCAGCTATCAGCACTTCTTATCGGGGTTGCTCGATGAGCTCCATATTTCCACCCTTGGTGAACACAATACTGACCGGTCAGCACGTGCCTTCTTAGGCGAGTTCAGTACGGCCAACCTGATGGCCTGGCCTAAACTCTTTCAGGGGGGGGCACTGTACCGGGCCAGGCGACATCCCTCAACCCAAGCACCAGCCCCGAGGAACCTCCGCCAGAGGTATTGTGCCCCCCATGGGTCTCCAGGAGCCTTGCCTCACCCCCATGGGGTATGACCCTCGGGGTTCTGATCCTCCAGCTCACTACCCACCAGTGATGAATGGTGAAGATACACAGAATGATCAGGAATTACAGTAGGTACGTAATTTTCATTTTTCAGTGGCTACTGGATTCAAATCAAAATAAGATAAATACATTTTTGACTTTAACAATGGCTGTACTTTATTGCTCTATTCAACCCTTAAAGCAAATTTTACTTTTGCTTTTTGTGTGATTGGCATGACAGGGAAGCATGAAAAGAATACAGGTGTACAGGATTAAAACAGTCTATATCTTATAGGCATCAGTTGGACATACTGCTGCCTCAGTGGCTTCTTCTAGGAATGTCACTATTGAGGAGATATGCAGGGCTGCAGCCTGGTCAAAAACACACACCTTCATCTTCTATTACAGCATTGACATGCTGATATGTCGGGATGCTGCTTTTAGGGCCTAGTCCTCTAGTCTCTGTTCACCAAATAGGGGTGTGTGCATTGCCCCTTCTTCCTGGATGATTGCTAGGAGTCTGCCATTGTGAGGACAGTGAACTGTATCCATGCCTTTAGAAATATAGGTTGCTTACCTGTAAAGGTGTTACAGGGAAATAAAGAAGGATCAAGCAGCAGTGAAGCAAAGGGAGTAGAAGGACAGGATGGATGGAGGGAGAGAGGAGAGGAGAGGAGAGGGACACATACGAGGGGATCAACGAACAGAATTTAATTATAATGGGGAGTAATGGGGGAGCCAGTGTGATTCCAGGGAAGGGGAGATGGACTAATAATAATAATAATTTTTATTTATATAGTGCCTTTCAATGTATCAAGGTGCTGAATATATTAAAACCAAACATCAAATGCCATTAATGAAATATATAAATAAAATCATTTCATGGCAGCATCAAATATTAAAATCAAAAATGAAATATTCCATAAAATCATATCACAATATTTCAATTCAAATTACCGAATCCTCTAAGAAGGCCATTTGCCATAGGTACGTTTTTAAATTCTTCTTAAATACCTCCCCGGAGGTGCACTCCTTTAACTGGCGTGGTAGAGAATTCCAAAGAGTGGGTGCAGCATACGAAAATGCTGTGCTGCCAGAGGATTTTAAACTCACTCTTGGAATCTCTAACAACCCCTTGTCGGCCGAGCAGAGTGATCGGCGGGGGCAGTAAGGCACTAGAAGATCTTTCAGATAGGTCGGACCCTGATCGTGAAGGGCTTTAAAAGTCAATAAAATGTCTTTAAAGGTGATCCACCACCGTATAGGAAGCCAGTGCAGTTCGCGCAGCACTGGGGTAATATGACAGGGCCTCCTTGTCCCAGTCAAAACCTGGGCTGCAGCGTTCTGCACCAGCTGTAGGTGATGGATTTCAACACCAGAAAGCCCAAAGTAAAGGCCGTTGCAGTAGTCCAAGCGCGAGGACACAAAGGCGTGGACCAACGTTGGCAAAGAGTCAGACGGAACAAGGTGCCTCACCCTGGCAATATTCCTAAGATGATAAAAGGAAGTCTTGACAATGGCCGATACTTGAGATTGTAAGGTCAGCCTGTCGTCTAAGACAATCCCAAGGCTACGCACCCGTTCAGAGGTCGGAAGTGACACGCCGCCAAGAAAGATTCCAGAGGGCGAGCCATCATGCGACCTCTCTATCTGACCACCCGGGTGCACTACCAAAACCCTCTGTCTTCTCTGAGTTCAGCTTTAACCAACTAGAATCCATCCAACCTTGGATTTCTTCCAGACAGTTGTTAAACACCGAGAGAGCTCCGTCCTGGTCGGGTGCAAAAGACAGGTATAGCTGGGTATCATCTGCATAGCGGTGAAACCTCAGCCCATACCGTCTTATAATGTCTCCGAGGGGCAGCATGTACACTGCGAATAACATGGGTGACAGCACAGAACCCTGAGGCACCCCCACAAAACAAAGAAGTTGGGCCGGAGGAATAGACCCCCGACACAACTCTTTGTGATCTCCCAGTGAGGAATGAAGTGAACCATTGTAGAACAGTTCCCGACATTCCACAAATTAGCCTCAGGCATGCTAACACCACCAGGTGATCCACAGTATCAAAAGCTGACGAGAGATCAAGGAGAACCAGAATGGAGCATCTCTTCTGATCCCTCGCCCTCAGAAGATTATTAAGCACCCGAACCAGGGCAATCTCGGTGCTGTGTCTTTTACGAAAACCAGATTGGAAGGATTTGTAGATATTATGGATGGTTAAATGGTCCTCCAATTGGGCTGCCACTATCTTCTCAATAACCTTCCCGATAAAGGGAAGGTTAGAGATAGGTCTGTAGTTTGAGAAACAGTCTGGGTCCAGGGTGGCTTTCTTCAAGAGAGGTGTCACCACCACCTCTTTCAGGGAGTTAGGAAACTCACCTGACTCTAAGGAGCACTAGACTATTTGCACCAGGAATGGACCGATGGCCTCAGAACAACCCAAAATTAGGGAAGTCGGTCCAGGGTCTAAATCACAGCTTGTGGGATGCACATTATGGATGATCCTCATAATATCCACGAACTCAGGTCAGCAAAAGGAACTCCAAGAGAACTGAGGTATTGTGAACTCACACTGTTCTACGATGTCACCCTTAGAGATTGCCGGACACAAGTCCGCCCTGATGTTAGCCACTTTAGTTGCAAAGTAACGAGTGAGCCCCTCGCACTCTAACTGCGAAAAGGCTTTTCGAACTTGCAAACAGGCTGGGTTGCACAGTCTGTCTACAGTCCGAAACAGCTGAGATGGTCGATTTCGAGCAACTGCAATCTCCCTGGACAGGAATTCTGCCTTCTTATGGGTGATTGCAGACTGATAGATAGAATAATGTTCTATTAATCTAAGGCAGTCAGCATCAAGGGCGGACTTGCGCCAGCAACGCTCTAACCTTCACCCCTGTCTCCACAACTCCCTCAGTGTCCCATCAAACCAAGGGGACTTTGGGTGAAGGGATAAGGGCCGCTCACGAACAGGAGCAATAAGATCCAGGGCCACCGTAATGGCCATGTTATAGGCTGACACCAGTGCCTCTGGATTACTGCTTGCCAACACGGAATGATAGGAGTGCAAAAATTGAATCTCATGGTGTAGTGGTCAGACCAGGTGACTGGTTCCACCCCCACGTCAGATGAATCAATCCCTAAGAGGAAGACTAAGTCCAGAGAGTGCCCAGATTTACTGTATGTGTAGCAGTGGAAACTACCTGTGTAAGGCCCAAAGAAGACATAAATTGGAGGAAGTGATTACCAAATTGTGAGAGTTCATCGTTGGCCCAGGCGTTAGTCACCCAGAACCATCAATCTGGGTGACTCAAACGACATATCGACGCGGAAGTCTGCTACTTCCTGTAAGAAGCGTTTCCCATCTCCGGGTGGACAGTAGATGAGAACAATTCAAACACTACACCTGCTACAACTGTGCACTCAAAGGACTCAGCCTCACCTGCTACTACATTCGTGAGGCCCAATTTAGTCTTAAAACAGACTGCAGCCCCACCTCCCCTGCGGTACAATCTCAGGCGGTGTATCACTGAGTACTCAGCTGGAGTCATGGCCTCCAATATGGGGCCTGAATTTTCATCCAGCCAGGTCTCGGTGATGCAAGCCAGGTCAGCCGAGCTAACAAGATTGGCAATAATGGCGGTCTTATTCCTAACAGACCTGGCATTGCATAACACCGCCCGAGTTGGACAAACTTCGGAGGCTGTCCGGCCTATCTGCCCACTTAATTCAGTAGTGCCCTTGGGTATGGGCACCAGATATGGTAAACCCCGGTCTGGGTTCCATTTCGCCCCAGGGCGCCTTCTGGACTTAGTAACCCCAATACAGTGGCCCAGCTCTTTCATCCTCTCCTGTTCGCACACCCCACCCTCCTCACTCTCCTATGAACAATCCCCAGTGCTCGACAGTGCTGGTAGATATCAAATTGCAGGGCAGGAGTACAGAAAGGGCGGAGGGCGCGAAGAGAGGAGGATGAATAGTGCACCGCCGTGGAGACTGAAGACCAGCACATGTCACTGCTTAAAATAAACAATAAACTCCAAACGCAAAATAATCAATCTTTAACAATATAAAATTAGACAAAGAATCCCTTAACAAAACCAATACAACTAACAAAATCAAGTGAAGAAAAAATCAAATCTGGACTGATCTAAGAGCCCAAAAATAAAATAAAAAATAAATAAAGAAAAATAAAATAATAAATAAAAATACAAATAAACAAATAAATGTAAATAAATGTAAGGGTATTCTTACCACCCCTACAACAAAATTACCCCCTTAGCTCTCTCACAGCCAAGTAGAGGGAAGGAAAAAAATATCTTAGTACTCTCACTGCAAGATAAAATAAATCAAACAAAACAAGTAAACAAAAAAGTCAAAATACAATACAAATAAGATAAATTTAAACACCCTGGTCCTCTTGCCACCAGGGGAAGAAACAAAAAATCATCCAGCAATAGAAAAAGTCATAAAATAAGTCAGCATCATTAAATCCAGACAATACTTAAATCCAAAGGATCATAAAAGGGCAAGCAGCAAGGATCCAAAGCTGCCAAACTTTATAAGCCCCCCCAAAAAAGGCACAGGAAATAGTAGTACTAGTCTCTGGCCCTTCACAGCAAAATCCAAATAATCCCGAGAATCGAGAGAAAAATTCTCAGTACATTTTCTACATAGAGGCTTCCTGGTATTAACAATTCAGCCCCTGTAGATTCTCACTTTTTGGAACTTATCCAGCAAAAAGTAAGAAGGAGGTAAACACTTCTTAACCCAGCGAACCCTAGGAAGGTGCGTCTATGCAACCAGTTTCCCCTACTTGGGATGCCAGAGAAAGCTCAGCCTCTGCCAAGCAACTCCGGCACCACCTGGAGGCCTCGAGAACACCAGCCCTCTGGCAGGGTACTCCTGACCCTCCCAGGGACAGATGGCTACACCCCGCACCCATCTCTGGATCGGCTGGGCTGGCTAAACCTCTCCTCCTCCTCCGACGAAAGTCCACAACACAAAATTAGGCCAGTAGTTCAGCAACTCCTCAGGTAGCACGATAAACCCAGGTGCTCAGTTTCTCAAATATTCCAATTTGTTCCTATAGTCCACTGAATCCAAAAAGGGGGCAGACAAAACAAGCGACGAACAACCAGGGATAAACAGTGACAGTAACACTGCAGGCAACTTTCTACAAATTGAAAAGATCCTCCTCGCTATTCCCCGACTTCACAGTCTAACATGCTGTGGCCAGGTAAATGGCCAAATAAGTGGTCGGGTAAACACCAGACTCTGTTGAAGAGAAGGAGAAAGTAGCATCAGCACAAAATTAGAATCCTCTCTTATAATTTATGGATAATCCCAATGGTTGTAGCTCCAATATTCCAGTGCAAACAAAGTCCTCCTCACCACAGCTCCCGCAACTCTCTGACTCCATAGCCTCTCACACTATGGTCAGAAAGACAGAGAAGCACAATATTTCCAAGAGGCTAAACCATTACAGTACTCCGTTATTCGGCAAAAAGCGTCATAGTCTAACTCACTGCTTCAGCCCTAAACTAATCTAAAAAAATAAATAAAAACGAGTAAAACAGGCAAAACGCTAACAAACAGCAGAAACTAGTGCTCTGGCAGGCTCAGCTCAGCTGCCATCTTGTCAGCCTGTCCTGTAGTGTTTGTACAAACCTCGAAGGCTGTCATCCATACTGTGTTGGACACAGATAGACAACCTGATCAAAGGGACCACTTTTAACAAGCAGATTGCCAAAACCTGTGAGACAGACACCAGCCTATCAGGATGGAGTGCGGTCCTTGGCTACAGAACTGTCCAAGGGTTTTGGTCTTCAGTGGAATCCCGACTCCCCATAAACATCTTGGACACCAGCGAGGTGTGGCATAAAGGGGTGGATGGTTCCAGGGCAAAATGGCAAAAGGAGTTGCAGATGGAATACTGCATGTAATTCTGTATGTCACAAACGCGCTCCGCAGATCAGGCCCTCTGCTCCCACAGTGCCAACCTTGAAGTGCAATAGTGTGAACAGAGGACAGACAGGGTAACCCTCCTGTCTGTTTTGGGTCTGAATCACCTACTAGCCTTGAGTCCTGGGGGTCAAAATGTGAACCTTACGCTAGCATACTCAGTTAACAAGCTCTGATATGTACCCTCTTCGGGAATGCAGTACAATCATTCGCCCAGTGGCACCCAGCCAGGTTTCCAAAATGTACCCTTATGACTCAATGTGAGACCTAGGTATATTCTTACCTTTTTCAAGATTAGTAACACATTCAAGCCCTTAACAGCTGTCTGACTTAACCACTGATTCAGCATTCACATACAAAAGAAACTGAGAAAAAAGCACAGGCAGTATTTTAAAGAAAATATTGTTTACTAAAAATTGTAAAATAGGTAAAATATCAAACACAGAACAAATCTATCAACAACTTACAGTCAAATAAAATAAATGGGAAGTTACAGAACACAAACACCTACCAAAAAAAAAATACTTAAGTTCCAGTTGAATTTTTTTTTTTTTTAAGTGTCTAGTTACCAGTCCACAGACTATGTGTCTTCGCTTTTCAGGGAGTCCTTCTGCACCAACTTCTCTTGCAGGAAGTATTCAAAAAGTCAGTACTCTCCATCTCCTGGTGATGCCACCCATGAGGTCACTGTTAGATCTGTGATAAATCTGTAATCTGAGTATGGGTATCCACAAGGATGTATTTTATTACAGTGAAAAATAAGCAACTAGCAATTTCCCAAAATGTGAGTCTCTGATCACAACATTCCCTTTGATCTGTCTGCTGGTTTCCTGCTTTGCAAGAACGATGTTAGAGTTACGACCTAACAAGGTTCTGTGACCAAATGGTCTCTTCCTGCAGGAATCATAACATTTTATGAGGTTCCAACTTCAAAAGCAGGACCAGGTTATAAGAGGTAATAAACTGTCCCTCTGGAAGGAAAGCTTTTAATTGGGGGTTTCCCTGATTAGTTTAACATAATGCTACTTCAGCAACACTGACACTGAAACTTTGGAGGTCAAAGGTCACTTCTCTCTCACAGACTACTAACATTAAGCAGGCAATCACATACCATACACATTTTATTTATAACACAAATATTATACAATATAACAATAAGCAGATGGCAGAGTGTCACACTGTACATCTTTTTTTTTTTAATGTAACTTTTTTTTTTTTTAAGTTGTTACCATTTTTGGCCAGGAAAGAGACACTGAGCTGAGGCTTGTTTCTGAGTGCATCCTGGGAGCACAGGGAAGTTAAGTGACTTACCCATGGTCACACAGTATGCAGGTGGTAGCTGTTGAATTGAAACCCACTCCAGGTTTGCAGCTCAGTGCTCTTAACCACTTTTGCTATACTGCCTCCTCAGTAGTACAGGAAAGACTTAAAATTGGACACAGCTTAGTATAGAGCTTCTAGGATGATCAAGGGTATAAGGGACTAAAATATAAGCAAACATGATTGCAGTTGGGTGTCTCTTTTTAAGGCTGAGCTAAGGAGTTGATGCATTACGGGTTGTGTAAGATACTGAAAGGTAAAGAGGGAGGCAGAGCCTAGTCTGTGTATTGTGAAAAATGGGCATCAAGGGGACTAGGCTCAAGCATAAGGGTTGAGGGTACCATTCAGTTTTAGGAAGCATTACTTCTCACAGAGGTGGACTGGAAAGTGTCAGAGGCTGTCAGAAAGGTAATAAAAGTAGTAACAGTAGCGGATGCCAACTGAAAGTACTGTAGATGAGCACCCACGTGGAAAAGCATAACTGAGTATAAGTAAGACAGCAGTGAGACGGATCTGGTGGACCATCACTTTTATTCTGTCTCAGTATTACGATACTACTGTGTTGTCTCTAGGTTTATTACTTGCAAACATCTGTATAATTAGTTTGTCAATGTTACTGATGTTTGTCTTGATATATATATAACTGGTCCCAGCATTATAATAGCTTGTTTAGTTATTGAAACATTTTTAGCTGAAAAGGCACACCAAGTCAAAGCATGCTTCCATGTGTCTTTGAGGGAAGGGGTACAGAACAGTAGAAAATAGTAAAAGATAACACAGTACATCATAACAAATATACAACCCAAGTAAAGATGAATAGACAGATGGACAGTGTATCTATTGTACAGTAAAAACAAGTTAGTAGAGTACAACGGGTAAGCCATTGGTAGCAACAGATGATGGGGAGACAGAATGTCAGTATGTATGCATTAAATACTAAAACCTGGGGCAGTAGTACTACTGCCTGCAGTGCTGATGAACCAGGTTAGGAAACAGATCTGGAGCATCAGAGGGCTGGTGGGGGGAGGTAGGATGAGTGTCTGAGGAACTGTGGCCTCCAGTGACATGGTATACAAAGGCTGGGAGAACACCAGCCTGGGACCACAGAAGCAAGGGGGGAGGCAACAACAGATGGTGCACCGTGCATGGGGCACACTTGGCCGTTCACTTGTCATCATTGCACGACTGTGTTTCCAGGGGATACCTTAAGAAGAAACCCCTCTGGCAAGGCAGCAGCAGGATGCCTGTGACCCCATCCTCCACTCACTGCTGAAAGGAAAGCAGCATAAGCCTTAGCTGGGGTCTCGGTGAACTCCGTCTCTCCCTGTAAAGAACCCCTCCGTGAGGGGAAATTCACAGTCCTCCCAGACTGGGTAGCTAGATGAAATGCTGGGATGGTGTGGGTGGTAGTGGGTGTTGGGGCAAATATAGATTACATACCTGCCCTGGCAAGAGATACAGAAAAAGAATTGTGGAAAAAATACTAGAAACTGCTACCCTACAGAGGGTAACATGCAACTGTGTAGACAGCAAACCTATCAATACAGCTTAACCTCTGATTGTGTGTCTTTTTACAAGGCCCCATATTGTTGGATTGTTAAATACTGATTTGTTTCACTATAGTTTTAATGTTTTTTTTTATATGAAACCAGTCACATTGTTGAATAATGCCTCATGAAAAGGTCATAGAATAGCCAGTGACTGTATTCCTGACACATAATTTCAGAAAATATATACATTAATAAAATATTTTTTTCAGGTAATATAATAGAATCTGAGTGTAAAGTGGTGTTAATTAAATCTAATTTAATTGCTGTGCTTTTAAAATACATTCTTATTAAATACGGTCTAATTCTGTGCTGTCTGCCTGTCACATTTAAGCTTCTTAAACACTATTCTCACTAGTCTTCATTTTTGGGAATTGGTCTTTTCTTCTGACTCTGAAATCCTTTCTGCTCCATCCAAATTAACCAAAAAATTACAGTACAAGAAACTCTCTTTGATTCCTAATCATTACTGAATATATCAACAATTTGATGATCATACTAATCCTGACACTTATAGAGTACTGAAGTAAATGCCAGTTCTAAAAAAGAAATTATCATTTGTCAGCAGAGGGAACCACCTAGGAGACCTCGTTCTTCAACTGTCACTTGTGGTGAACAACCAACGGTAATATTCTTTATGAAATGTTATACACACCGGGCTCTGGGGTGCAGACAGAATGGACTGAATTTTTGTTTTCAATATGGCCATGACATTAGTATTTTTTATGTTAGCAAGTTACTGCTGACACAGCTGTGAATCTCCATAGCATATGTAAAAGAGATGCAACAAGGCAGCACTCCACTACAAGAAAATAAAATATTGAAAACGTAGAGTTTAACTTGATTGGTTCAGTAGTAAGAATGCAAATGTCTTAGGCCTATAAACGTACTTTACATAAAGACACTTACTAGAGTTAGTGTTTTGTGTGATAGATTTTTGCTTACCCTTTATTTATGTATGTATTTATTTATTGCATGTTCATAAGTCTGTCAAGATGAATTTGTTCACGTAATAGAGTCCTCATGAATATTTATTTTTCATCACGGGGCAGTAGCCCAAAGAAGGAGGATGTAGTGAAGGTCAGAAAAATGAGTATATGTCACACTAATGTTTTTGTCAAGTACTCTTAGTTGACATGGAAGATTAAAGGTTTACCTCATGATTTTCCAGATTAAAATCCATTTATATGCTTTCTTCTCCAGTGGTAGAATGTATTGTGAAGAGAGAGAGGTAGAATGCCAAAAACGCAGAATCTTCTTCGAGGACATCTATTTCACTAGGCTATACCTCTGGAACTTAAAGCTGCCAGGTGCTAGGACCACACAGAAACTTTTGGAAGCAGGCAGCCAGGGGCCACCCACTACGACATCAGACATTGGCTCATAGATGAGTGTGAGCAGCCCCTCCTCTCCTCATTTATTTTCCTGCCATCAATCAGACTTGAACCACTATTGGAAACACTGCTGTAATAGGTTACATTTTTCTCTTATCCGAAAGTAATCCCTTTTACAGTAATTTTCGATGAAGTGTGTTGTCGAAGGAACCGTCAAAACTCTTTTGCTGCTGTGAGTATGGAGATAATATCTACATTGGCAACTCCCATGACATCTGTATCTGCTGCCTAGGCCCAGTCTGCAATGTGAAAGCCTGTGAAATCTGCTGGGGTTCCAATTCCGTGAACAATTGATGCCATAAAGGGGCTCTGGAGAAGCATCTCCTCAAGCATAAAGTAGCCAGAATGGAGAAGGAGCTCCAGTAGAAGGGTGTAGTGTCGCCAGCCCAGTTGACCAAATCGAGGTCATCTAAATCCTGGGAAAAGGTGTCAGAGAGTCACAAACAAAAGCACCGGGATAAGGACAAGGAGAGGGCCTCCCGGGTGCATTCCTGGTCACCACTTCACTCTGCAGGTACAACCTTCTCAGTGCTGTCATCCACTCTGGTGGTGATGCCGCCCCCGCTCCATCGACATGGCACCAAAGTCGGATCTTGTCAATGTCGGGGACTCTGCCTTCCCTGTCGACTTCTCCAGTTGCATCCATCAATCATATAGGCACAGATGCTCAGGCAATTCTGTGCTCATTTTCTGACCTAATAAGATGCCTATTACCTGGTCTCCTGGTTCCAGGGGTCTGTCACTAACCCCCATTGATGCCGCAAGGTGCACCATTGCTACAGCCACCTACAGTGGCGCCACCGGCACACTCCCTTCTCCCTGCCAACCCGCTCAATGATAAATACGAATACAATCCTGATTTAATAATGCAGGAGAAGGAGGAGACTGGGGACTATGCTGAAAGTCAGTATGACTGGCACAAGCTCTACTGTCTCATCATGCAGTGTGGACTCTATGGTAAACACACTGTGGTCCCCTCCAGAGGATCCCACTTTCCTCACCATAATGCAGCAGTTGCAGGCTTCCATGGGTTTTGATCTGGAGGAACAGGACACTACTAAAAAGAATTTAATTGGTGTTCCCAGAACTACCAGAATCTTCTACAATTGTGGTGCCACCTCTTTTTCCTGCTTAAGAGGATTCCACCTTTATTGCCTGGTACAGACCAAACAACTTTCCAACTGTACCCAGGAAGGCAGACAAAATGTATGTGGCCCTTTCTGGGAAGCCATTCTATGCCACACAACCTGAGACAGACTCATTGGTGATTAATACTGCGCATGATAGGTCTAGGGCATCTAAGCACCTTAGTTTCCTCCCTCCTGATAAAAAGTCAGGGAGGTTGGATGTTCTGGGCAAAAGGACATATGCCTCAGCATCATTGGCTGTCATATTGCCAGTTACCGGGCCCATGTGATGAAGCATCAGAACACCTTCTGGTGGAAGGCCAAAGAAGCTGCACAGGCCTTGCCTGAGGTTACCCTGAAATAGGAGCTCTTAAAAGCTCTTTCTGCTGGGGCTGATGTGGGCAAGCATTTGCTCTGCATGGCCTGTGATGTTTCCAGTACTTCTGCTAGGGCTATGGCATTGGGCATCTGTCTCAGGAGGTACTCTTACCTTAGAGTGGCAGGCTTTGCAAATCATGTGCAACAGTCCATTCTTAATGCCCCATTTGTTGTTTATTTGCTTAACGAGTTAGCACTCTAGAGCAAAAGTTCTATTTAGAGGTGCGACTTACAATGAAACAGAACTGAACAACATATAATACAAGATACAGTACAAAATAACATGTTTACATCAAACAGTACAGTCACATTTAACTAAACCATTAAAATAATCCAACAACAATTTTTTCAAGGGCAGAAGTTGTTTTACCCTGAGGTCCAAAAGACTCTCACAGCTCTTTAGGCCTCTGGTAGAAGTCTTAAATCTGTACATTCCCTCTACCATACCCATCCCAAGGGTAGGAGCAGGGGTCCCTTTTGGCCAGCAGGTGTTAGCGCCCAGCCACCAAACAGTAGGGCAGGAGCAAGGGAGAAGGAGCCTTGCCAGTCCCAAGTACTACCCCAGATGCCTGTTCAAAAGCCCCTAGAGGTAGTGGAGTTGGGGGAGCCTCCCCCAGTGGCTCTACCTGACTCCTTATACACCTCCTCAACCAACTTTACATCCAGGGGTAGTTGTAGGAGGTCACCTCTCTCGCCACTTAACCCAGTGAATGGAGGTGACTACAGATACATAGATTCTGGAGATCATATAAAAGGGTCATACTCTGGAACTTCAGGACAGTCCTCCAGATCATTCCCTACTTGTCACCTCCTGTCCTCCAGGGCATCTGCCCCTGGTGCTGGAGGAGATGCAGATTCTGCTTCAGAAATGAGCCATGGAGCCTGTGCCCCTAAAACAAAGGAACACCAGTTTTTACCCTGGTACTTCTTATCCCTAATTGGATAGGGGACCTAAGGCCTATTCTGGATCTCAGGATCTTCACCGAATACAAGAAGTTCAGAATGATCATTTTACAGGGTCTCCTCCTTACTGGAAACAGGAGATTTGGATATGTACCCTCAATATGAGGAATGCATACCTCCATATAAAACTCCAGAAGCCTCACAGAAATTACCTGAGTTTCCCGTTCCAAGGGGAACATTACCAATTCAGAGTATTGCCCTTCGGCTTGTCTTTTGTGCCATGAATGTTTACCAAATGATTAGAAGTAGTGGCAGTAGCCCTTCGCAGGGAAGGCCTGTATATTTTCTTTTACATGGATGATTGCCTGTTGAAAGCTCATTTCAGAGACCTGTTGTCCAAGACCTTAACTTGATCCAGACAGCTGTTCGATACTCTGGGGGTGACTGTCAGCATTCCAAAATCAGTGCTGTTGCTCTGCCAGTGACTGCAATACAGTGGGGGTAGTTCTGGACACAGCCCAGGGCTTTGCTTTTCTGCCGTGGGTCAGGGATGGTCACCTGATTGCCCAAGCACAATTAGTGCATGACAGCCGTTATGTCTCAGCAAGGACGTTTCTATGTCATCTGAGATTTATGGCATGAGCCACTGTCACAGTGCCACTTGCCAGACTGTACGTGCTGATACCCCAATGGACCTTGAGAGTCCAGTGGGGATCAACTCACAGGTGACCTAGAAAAGATGGTTCTAGTCACGTCCCCTGTTCGCAAAGTGCTCAAGTGATGGATGGAATCCAGCAGCTTGCTCAAAGGACTTCCATTCCTGATCTCCTCCCCTCTTCATATCCTCACCACAGATGCTTCAGGTATAGACAGGGGAGCTCACTTATGTCCTCATCAGACACAGGGTAAATTGACTGCAGTGGAGAGCACCTTGCACATCAATGTTCTGGAAATACGGGCTGTTCTGTACTGATCCAGGCCTTCCAGAACCACTTGTCCTCAGGTTCTCTATTAATCCAGATGAACAATGTCAGTGTGATGCACCACATCAACAAGCAAGGGGGAACTCATTCCTATCTGCTATGCAGGGAAGTAAAGAGAGTTTCATACTAGGCTCTGGAACAAGGTCTAGAACTGCCAGCAGTGCATGTTCCAGGTATCCTAAAGATTTTGTCAGACAAGCTAAGCAGGTCACAGTCCAGGATGTACAAACAGGAGCTGTTGACCTCGGTGGTGTGCGACCTCTTGGAAATATGAAGCTGCCCAGAGTTTGGACCTTTTTGTGTCCCCACACAGTGCAAAACTTCTGCGTTTTTGTTCGCTCACTCCAGGGCCTGGAGTTTTCTGGTGAGATGTATTGTCCCTCTCTTGGAAAGGGAAGTTTCTGTATGTCTTCGATCTGATTCAGAGTGCACTACTTAAGCTGCAGATGGAGAGGGCAACTCTGATACTCATCACTCCCTTATGGCCTTGACAGACCTAGTTCCCCTTACCACAACAGCTGTTAGTGGAACCCCTGGTGCCTCTGCCCCTGTGCAAGGTTCTACTGTCACAAGAACAGGGAACCCTGGTCCATCTTGACCAGAAGATTCTCAGTCTCCACACATGGCTCCTGAAGACATAGCCATTGCTCATTTTTAGGTTTATCAAAAAGTGTCTGATATTCTGGTGGCTGCTAGAAAGCCATACACCAGATCCACCTACTCGATGAAGTGGATATGGTTTGCTTTGTGGCCTGCTTCTCACCACCTGGATCCATTCACCTATCCAGGTAATCAGGTTCTGGAGTATCTGCTGTCCTTATCTGATTCTGGCCTGCTGTGTGCCTCTGTCAAAGTGCGCCTGACTGCTATATCAGCTTTCCATGTCCCTATAGAGGGCCATACATTTGCTGAGCTAGAAGTAGCCTGTACGTTTTTGAGGGGCATTTTACATCTAAGCCCCCCCCCTTTCCATAATCCAGTCTTGGCTTGGGACTTGGATTTTGTTTTAGAAAAGCTTCCTTTGGCTCCTTTTGAGCCAGCTGGAAGTTATGGCTTATGCTTTCTTTCTTGGAAAGCATTATTTTTAGTTGCAATCATTTCTGCTCGAAGGATTTCAGAGCTACACTTTCTAATATGTGAGTCACCTTATTTGATTTTCCACAAAGACAGGGTGTCTTTGCATACTAATCCTAAATTTCTACCAAAGGTGGTGTCTTCAGTGTACTTTAAATCAAAATCCACCTGCCAGTGTATTATCCAGAACATGCCAATTCGGGGGAAGCAGTGCTTCATACTCTAGATGTGCATAGAATACTATATATATATCACACGAAGAACTGCAGGAAGTCATCACAGCTTTTTGTTTAATTCGCCAGTTTCTAAACAGTGCTTGTCTAGATGGCTAGCCAACAGTATTACTTTTTGGTACAGGAAGTATGGTATGGAACTTCCTGGGGTGATTCGTGGTCATTCCACCAGAGGTATGGCCACAACTCTATTGTTTGTTTTAAAAATGTCTCTGCTGCAGACATCTGTGCATCTGCTACCTGGAGTACTGTCCACACCTTCACTAAACACTACAATCTGGATACTGTCTCTTGTAGATGGGCTGACTTTGACCTAGCTGTACTGCAAGGCCTCCTTTCATAAGCCTATAGGCTTCAGTCACCCAGACTGTTCACTGTCAGTACTGCTTGGTACTCATTCCATAGGTGTGGCCTGATGAAACAGCTGTCCTCAAAGAAGATAGAACAGTTACAAACTTACCGTAACAGTAGATCTTGGAGAGACTCTCTTTCATTAGGCCATGCTGTCCCACCCTCTTGCCCCTTTATTGGCTTGCAACTCTATGTTTTACTGCTCTTATCTTCATAGCCCTCTGCCTCGCCTGCTTCATAGAGTGCTGGGTTCTATCCTGGTTCCCTTCGGGGAGGTCCTCTGAGTATCATCTCCAGTGGAAACTGAGGAGAGGTGGGGCCGCCAACATTTATGTATGAACCAGTGTCTGACATCATCACGGGCAGCCCCTGGTTGACTGCTTGCAAAAGTTTCCATATGGTCCTAGTGCCTGGTATCTATAAGTTCCATAGGTGTGGCCTGATGAAAGAGATTCTCTTGAAGATCTACTGTTACGGTATGTAAGCAACTGTTCTTTAGGTATTCTGCTGTCAAGATCCATTATTCCGCCAATGTAGAAGGGCAGTGCTCTCTCTTACACTGCAGAGCGGCACCATGGTGAAGGGGTACTCCAGTTAGAATACAGGCTTGGTGAAAATGGTATTCTGCCTTATTCTGTCTTAAAAACTGGTTTGCAGAACAGGATGGAATACCTCTGGTTTGTCTCCGAGGCTCTCTCCTTCACACTTTTCTCTTTTACAGTGATCCTTCCCTCCACAAACACACAGCGCCATAATTCTCTCCTCCTCCACCTCCTCCTACTCCTTTTGCTGAGTCCCCAATTTTCCCCAATTGGGGCACCACAGCCATCACCACCTTCCCCACCAAACCTCTGTCCACTCTCCCCTTCTCAACCCATATGCCCAATCAGACCTACTGGCACGTAAATTGCAGCTGCTTTTGTTCTCAGTGAGTTTACCCCATAGCTGTAGGGCGCTGACTCCCATTTCTAGCCTTCAAATTGAGGAGCAACAAAGCCTCACCTAGTTTGAAATACCCACTAATGGCAAAACTGGATAGAAGCCCACTCAGAACATCTAAACAAACTCTCCTCGAGATTCCTAGAGTTAGGACACAAGCAGGGAAAAGATTCTTTGCCAAGTCGATCCCGACCATTTGGAATGCTCTTCCCAACAACATACAAGCAAGCTCCTCACTAGAGATCTTCAAAAAAGCCCTAAACGTGCACTTAGTAGATAGAAGCTGCTGCGACTGTTACTGCTGAAAGGCCCTTTGCCGTAGATAGAAAGTCGGCATGGGTGGACCGATCCGACAGAAATCAGAACCGCCCAGATCCAATGCGGTCCGATGGAACTGGATCAATAAGAGTCAGTGGGCTTAGTGTACCAAGTCCAGGACCATCGACTGCAATGTCTTATTATTTTTTAAAAAAAGCACAGTTGGTTTACCTTTCTTTTTGCAGTCTGCAGTGCTTCAATTTTGCACCTGTAGATTGCGCTCCGTGATCCTCTGGAGCCCGGCCAGCAGTCAGTCACCTGACAGCCACATTGCAGGTCTTGTGGCTGGCATTGGCATGGCATCCTGGGCTGTGGTACTCACTCCTGCTCGTACTTGTAGTAGTAGAAGGCAAGGCGTGAGCAGCAGGAGAATGAGTACCAGCTCATGAACGAGTGCATTGGTACTGAAGCAAGAGTGCGGAAACCTGATTGGCCAGGTCCAGCCAGACTCACAGACTAGGCAGCCTATAGCTGTAGGGAGACTGCCCATCAGTCCTGGTGACTGGTCGATGCAGTGGGTGGGTGGAGCTGGAAGGGCCTGTAGCTTGGCGTTCGTTGAAAGGCACCATTTCGGAGCTACTTCACATGGAGAAAAGATGTTTTGTGTCTCTGACTCTCAATATTTCATTGCATAGAAGAAAGTTGTACATTTTATAGACAGTGTCACAATCATGATATAACTTTGTTAAAAACAAATGGAGCACTTATTTGGGGGGCTAATAATTCGACAAGGAAAAAGTAAAAGGACTAGGAGGCATACTATCTAAAAGAATCCTAATGGGGGGTTGACGCGACAGTACATCGTGGCGGGTAGGGCGGGGGACATCTAAAAGGCTCCTGTTGGGGTCCAGACAGCTACACTGTATTGCAAAAGTAAAAAAAAAAAATAAATAAACTATATTGAATTATTCAGGGTGTGTTACTGTTTTGACTGTGTGTAGAGGTTGAAGGAACTGTAACTTACTACTAGACATAGTCAGAAGTTCAGAACAGAACCATTAAAATCTTTTTCTTTAAACTAGGAAAAAAACTAGCTACAGGGGTGGGAGGTGGGGTGTGATTGTGGAGCAAGCCTGCCCTGGCCCTGGCCCCTGAGTGGACAGAGGAACTTTGAACAACTGAGTTCTAAATATAAAACTACAAAAAGGAAAAAACATTTTGTGTATGTGTGTAATAAAACTTGCTACAGTGCTGGAAGGGGAAGTGTGGCTGTGGGGCCGAGCCTGTACTGAGTGGGCAGAGGAACTTATGAATAAGTGAGAGGATTGAATAAAAAGAAGTTAAGAAACCTAGTGGAAGGGGGAGTGTGGCTGTGAGGCTGAGCCTGTACTAGTGGGCTGAGGAACGTGGGAACAACTGAGAGGACTAAATAAAAAGAAAATATCTACAGGAAAAACATTTTTGTGTGACAGTTAAAAAAAAACAAAAAAACCTAGCTGTTGTGGTGAAGGGGGGACACTGGCTGTGAGGCCGAGCCAGTACTAGTGGGAACAACTGAGAGGACTAAATAAAAAGAAAACACATACTGTAAAAAGCATTTTTGAGTGCAATAAAAAAAAAATGGGAACTGTGCACCAGGCAGGCGAGGAGGAGGAGGCCGAAATGGGGTAAAGTATGGGGAAACGTATGGTGCAAACAACATTGCACAGTCGACTGGTAAAAGACCAGTTGCTGGGACTTCATCCAGTAGCAGTAGCGGTTCTTCTACAATGCTGTCCAAACAGACAGAAAAGGCCAAAACTACCTTAATTAAAACTAAAGGAGTAGTCAGCACCACAAGGAATGGCAAGCCAGTCAATCAATCAAATTTTTATTTCTATAAGGCTCCCTTCCAATGCTCAGGGCGCCTTTACACGTTATAAAAACTTATTACAACATCATAAAATATATAAAACATATTAAAACATTCATAAAATCAAACTTAATATGTTCCAGAGAAGGCTTGATTAAATAAATAGGTCTTTAAACAATTTTTTTAAGCAAATATGGTACCTATGTGCACTGCAGTACCGGTACATATTTAAATGAAACAGAGGAGGAGGAGGAGGAGTAATCTAGCTCTGATGAGAGTAATGATTATGAAGTGGAGGATGTAGACAAAGAGGGAGGAAAGCAGAAACAAATGGAAAGCCAGAATGAGGTAGAGGTTACAGTTGCACAGGCGCAGGATGAATGTGATGATTTAGACTTGGGTGGGATGGGTAGTTTGGGCATTAACAGTGTGGTGCAGGAGAAACCAGATGAGGGGGCAGTGCATTCAGATTTAGGTTCTGTTATTGGCCTGGAGGAGCTGATGGATGATGACAATGGTGAAACAGGAAAAGACCATGATGAGCAGCTTCCCAGTGTGAGAAAGAACAACACAGTGGAAGTGACAAAGGAGGACAGTATAGTATGCCTAGTAATAAAACAGAAAAGGTGACATCTTATGTGTGGTCTTACTTTTCTCTGGCTGCCAATAATGAGTTACGAGCAGTTTGCTGTATATGTAAAAAGACCATTAGCAGAGGGAGCAAAAAAGGTGCTTTGGGTACCTCAGTATTAAAAAGGACATTTAGAGAGATGTCACCCATTATGTCTCAGGCGTGATGTTTTGGTCAGAGAGAAAGAAGACAACATGCAAGCAGAATTAAGTCAGACTACACCTGCACCTGTTATATCAAGTGATAGCAGCAGCAGCCCTGCTGCTTCAGTCGTACTGCCAACTCTTTCTCAGTTTTCTTCTAGAATAAGTACTACAAACAGTCCCCTTTTGCCCTTATCATCATCCAGCACTCCTAATGTTGGCCATCGGAAAACTTCAACTGCTAGAAGACAGCTCACAATTTCAGAAACAATTGAACATAAAGCTACAGTAACTACCAGTGTACTCATCCTGAGGCAATTGCTATAACAAGACAAATTTCCGAGATGATAGCACTGGACTTACAGTCTTACAGAATTGTGGAGCATGTAGGATTCAAAAGGCTTTTGAATCACCTGTCACCACGATACAATATTCCATCCAGGAAATATTTCTCGACTGTTGCAATACCATAGATGTACAATTTAGTAAGTGCTAAACTGAAAAATGCTTTAAAAGATGCAGTTGCTGGTGTTGTCCATCTGACTACTGACATATGGACAAGCTGCCAGCCCGAACCATTTATGTCACTGACTGTGCGTTGGTTATCATTTACTTCAGTGGGTACACTGACAAATCCCCTCTGAAACTGGCTTCCCTTCACATCCAGTATATCCCGCAGGATCACACAGCATCCAACATCCTGGATGAGCTCAATAGAAAGATACAGTAGTGGCTTACATCACAAGGGCTTTCTGTAGGTTTTATTGTACCTGACAATGGTTCAAACATAAAGAAAGCATTGTCTGATGGGGGCTTTGTCCATATTCAATGTTTTGCACACTGCCTAAATTTGATTGTGCATGCATTTATGGAATGGACAGAGATATAAAGGCTCTCACATATGTGGCAAAAAGATTATGCACTCATTTCAGCCACTCATGCAAAGCACGCCAGCGTCTTCGGGTCATACAAGAAGAGCACGGACTGCCTCCTAATACACTCATCTAAGATGTTGCAACAAGGTAGAACTCTTACCTTTTACATGTTCCAATGATTGCTGGAGCAAAAAAAGGCAGTAAGACAGTATACACTAGAGAACAGCATAGGGGATGCTGATGTGTACATTAATCCACAGTAGTGGGCTGTTTTAGAACTTCTCATCAAGATACTGCAACCCTTTGAGGAGATTAATAGGGAAGTGAGTTCCAGTAGTGCTACACTCAGCCAAATAATCCCTTCAATCAGGACTCTTAGATTTCAGCTGAAAGCAATCAGGGATGAGTTGGAAGGCACAATAAGCCAGTTTCAGATGGGAGAGTCTAATGCAACTGAAAGGGACTTACCACTCAGAATAAAAAAAGACATAGTACATAAAATGATTAAAAAAGTCAGAGATGATGACAAACTCGGTGAAATGCTCATGGCATAACATTACATTATTGCAACGGTACTAGACCCACAGTACAAGATGAAACACCTCTCACAGTATGACCCAAATGTGTTCCAAAACTGCAGAGAGAAAATCATTCAAGAAGTAGATTTGCTTTTGAAAAAAAACATGACAGCAGATGCAGCCCCCTCATCCATTCCTCCTGCAGCTTCACAGCTCTTTCTTCTCAGTTAGGCTACAAAACAGTCGGCTGCTGCCATTTGTTCTACACCCAGCAGTCATCTTTGGGGTCACTTGGATGCTGTCATTCTTGAAAAATCGCTCTTCCTTCTCCATATGTCACTGCTTTTGCCCAGGCCATGGTTGACTGCTATTTAGCAGTAAATGATATTGAATGGAATGAAGATCCCATTAAGTACTGGCAAAGCAAGGAGCCTGTATGGCCTGCACTTGTGCAAGTAGCCTTGAAGTACATTGTCTGTCCCCCAACCAGTGTATTTTCAGAGCGACTCTTTAGCTGTGCAGGAAATATGGTAACAGATACACGATCTAGGCTACTAACAGAAAACGTTGAGAAGTTAACATTCTTAAAAGTAAACCTTCCATTGACTGGTTACAGCTATGAAGCAGAGGCAGCAAATACATTTTGCAGTGACCTCAAAGTTGACTACTTGGAACAGTAGAAAGAACACCATTTTTTTTCAGAAAAATAAATCAGTACTCAAGTAAGCCTATATGTGGCCTGCACAATTTTTCTACCTGATGGCACAATGTTTTCAGCAAGTCCTAACAGACTTTGCTAATTATTGGATTGCCTGAACCTGATGGCACACTTTTCGCAGCATGTCCTAACAGACTTGCATAATTTTGTGAAGTGCCAGAAGTTGAGACTGATGGTACAATGTTTTCAGGATGCCTTCCTCACATACTTTGCTAATTTTTTGATTGCCTGAACCAGATGGCACACTTTTCGCAGCATGTCCTCATGGACTTGTCTAATTTTTGGATCACCTGAAGTTGAGACTGATGTTTTCAGAATGTCCTCCTCATGTGCTTTGCTAATTTTTGGATTGCCTGAACCTGATGGCACACTTTTCACAGCATGTCCTAATGGACTTGTGTAATTTTTGGTTTGCCTGAACCTGATGGCACATTTTTGCAGCATATCCTAATGGACTTGTGTAGTTTTTGGACTGCCTGAAGTTGAGACTGATGGCAGAATGTTTTCAGTATGTCCTAATTTTTGGATTGCATGAACATGATGGCACATGTTTTTCAGCATGTACTAATGGACTTGTTCAATTTTTGAATTCCCTGAATGTAGGTCTCTGGTAGAGACCTACATTCAGGCAATCCAAAAATTCAAAAAGGCCGAGCCTGTACTGAGTGGGCAGAGACTCTCTGCCCACTCAGTACAGACTCAGACATTACAGCCATGCTCCCCCTTCCACCACAGTAACTAGGTCTCTGAACTCCTAAGGACATGGTTATTTTTTTTGGTAGGGCCCCCTGAATGTGTCATCACTTTTGTTGGGTGGGTGGAGGGGACCCCATGCCATAGAAAATAACTGCGTGAGTCTCAGTGGAGCAGAGAAGGAACTAGTACAACAATAACAAACTGAGTAGGAGGAAGTAGGCTGTTGGTTAACTAGGATCTGCAGCGTATCCAATAGGTAGGGAAATGGGCAGACTGGGTGAGCCAAGTGGTCCTTATCTGCTGTCAAATTCTATGTGTCTATGATATGTCCATTATATAGTGTATACTACTAAATGGGAAGAGGATTCAGATCAGTTTACAGTTGCAGCACTAGTATTGAAGCTGAGACAGGAAACAGAGGTCAACTGCATGATTGCCATTGTATTCAATTGACCAGCACATCAGTGCTATAAACTCACAGTATTCATATCCTGAAATGTTGATTACAATTCTATGTGTGTGACACAGATCTCAGTGTGATTTTATGCAATTATATAGCAGATTTGCAGTTTTTATCACATTTTACAAAAGGTTCTGATTTGAATCAGAACTTAGGACTTTGGCCTGGCTCCTGATCCTGATAATAAGGGTCACGACCTTTTTTGGTCAGCTCCGCCCATACCAAGCATGCCCCAGAAATATCCCTTCTAGGTAGTCACCAGGGAAACCCAAACAAATCCTCCAGAGTCAATATGTCACTAAAATAAATCTGATTGGTTATCATACCCTATGAAAGTATATATTAAATGTTTAGAATAGCATGTATGTGCACCACAAAGAGTCCTTGTAACTAATCTTGAGCGTTGAATAGTTGTCTGCTCCTGTCCATTGTGTATTGTATTCAGCCAGTCTATGATCTTTCTCTGCAATTAATCCTGGGTCACCCCTGAAAAACCAGTGGGCTTACCCAGTCAACAAAATTCAAATAGATAAATGAATAAGGTTCTTTTCCCCCATTCTAGGCATGCTTATCTCCAGTCAAAAGGAATCAAACTCTGCCAGTCTATTCCTTACCTTTCCACTTTTGCCAGCTGATGACATTGAACCACATTTTGGCACCACCTCTCTCTCCAGTGGACCACCTGTTCTACCCAGAGGGCTGAGGGTGGTCCACATAAATGCTCAGAGCCTACTCTTCAAGGTGTAGCAGCTCAGACTCTGGATACCTCAGATCAGGCCAGAAATGTCTATGATGATGATATCTCTTTCTCAAGTTTCATTGTTTATCAGCAAGACCAGGATAACTCTGGAGAATAAGTGATAGTGTACATTCTGCACAGGCGGTCCACTCCTAAATTCCACAAGTTCATAATTGGCAATATCTGTTTACCCCACACTCTCCAGTCATCATCTGTACTGTCTACTGCTGCTGATACCTTATTGGAGGTCATCATAGCACATTTCCCTGTCTGTTGGAGTTGAGTGCTTTTTTATGTGTAAACTAAACATAAACTGGTTATGCCTCTCCCCAAGAAAATCACCAGGGTTTACAAACTCTGCATGTCACATAGCTTATAGATAAACTCGCCTACCTAAAACCCTAGGTCTCTAAATCATTGTCTTATGGACTGGATCCTTTCCTCCCACGCACACAGAATTATTACAGTAGGTACCCTCCAAGATGTGTTCTTTGACCACTGGCTTACCTTCTATGAGAGAAAAATCAACAGAACTGAAGTCCCCCTTCCCAGGGATCATCCTCTCCCACTTCCTCCACAGTTTAGACCCTTCATCCTTTCTGGATGACTTCTCCAGTACTGACTGTTCTCCATCAGTGGCTCTTGAAATGTTGATGAGGATTTGGACTGCCACAGCAACTTTTTTCGGGTATGGGATAAATGTGCCCCCTTCTCCAAACCATAGTAAAGGGCTGCCTCCTCTTTGGGCTTTGGCTGACCTTATTACCCTTAGCAAGGTCCTTGATGCAGCCTGGGCTACCTGAAGGCCTTGGCCTCCCCCATAGACCTTTTACAATATAGGCAGCTCTAAGGCCAAACACTTTAAGACCAATTTTCAAGGCAATTTATTCAGCTCATCTAAACTCTAGAAGGTGGTTCACAGCCTTTCCACCCTCCACTTACCAGTCTACCACTCCCATACTGAGAGTTGCTGACGCTCTGCTCTACATATGTAGGTGTTGCAACTCCCTTCTCACTGACCTCCCCACCTCACAAACCCCCACACTCCCCCTTTTTTCCATCCACCCTATACCCCATCTTGATTTCTCCCCAGTGACTCCCTTGACTCCTATCAAAAGAGCAGCCCCAATTACTTAAAATAGGTACTTGTATTCCCTGCTGTTGCAGCTATCACTGGAGCCATTACTGCCATCCTAAACATCCCTTTCCTCTGCTCACTAATGCCCCAGGACTGGAAAATAGCTTATTGATTCATCTGTAATGGTGGTGACACCCCAACTCCAGGAAATTACTGGACTGTTTCTCCCCTACCTACCCTTTCCAAAAGTCAATAGCACTTTGTCCTCTCCCAGCTAACCACATTCTCAGTTATCCAGCTTCTACTCTGACTCATGACTTCTCAGCTGTTTCCAGTCTGTCTTCCAGCCCAACCACTCCAATAGCACCTTCTACCTTAGATTCACTGACTCCATCTTTACTAGGGTGGATCAGGGACTCCTCACGTTGGCCATGTTCATTGATTCATTAATGTTCAGGGATCGGTGCTGGGGCCTGTGTTGTTCAGTGTCTTCATAAGTGACATTGGGGAAGGCATTAAAGGCAGAATGTGCCTGTCCGAGGATGACACCAAACTCTGTGGGAGAGTGGACACCAAGGAGGGGATACAGGACCTGAGGGGAAACCTCGCCAGTCTAGAGAGATGGTTAGGAATCTGGCAACTTAGTTTCAATGCCAAAAAGTGCATAGTGATGCACAAAGGGGCCAATAACCCTAGGACAGAGTATTACATAGGAGGGACTCAGTTAACTGCTTCCGAAGAGGAAAAGGATCTAGGGGTAGTGACTACGAGTGACCTGAAACACACCTCTCAGTGTGAAAAGGCAGTGGCAAAGGCTAACAGGAGGCTTGGGTGTATTGCAAGGGGATTCAGTAGTAGGCAGAGCAAGGTTATTTTACCATTGTACAGGTCATTGGTGAGAGCACATTTAGATTATGGGGTGAAATACTGGCATCCTTACCTTAAGAAGGACATCAGCATGTTGGAGGGGGTCCAGAGGAGAGCAACCAAGATGATCGAGGGGTTACAGGATAGGTCCTATGAGGAGAGGCTGGGAGCTGTGGGGATGTACTCTCTGGAAGAGAGGAGGCAGAGGGGTGATATGATAGAGACCTTCAAGTACTTGAAGGGAATTAACTGAATGAAAAGGGAGGGTCTCTTTAAATTAAGTGACAACAGCACCACTGGGGGCACAGCCTAAACTGATGGGGGGGATTCAGAAGGGATGTAAGGAAGCATTTCTATATCGAGAGGGTGATGTCCACCTGGAATGAGCTGCTACAGGAGGTGGTATCAGCAAGGATGGTGGGAGCATTAAAGAGAACCTGGGACAAGCACAAAGGGAACCTTTGGGACCAAGGAAGTGGAAATGGGGTGGAGAGGGATGAACAGTTGGGGTGGCAGGTTCATTGGTGTACATTGTAAAGCCAGACCCTGCATCACTTACCGAGCAGATATGATAGACTGGGTGGTCTTCTTCTGCTGGCTCATTTCATATGTTGGTATGATAGCTCCAGAACCTTTGATGTGGTCTACCAGCCCACCCCCTCCTTTGCATGCGAGCCAGAGCTGGGTTGTCGGAGCAGGCTACCTCCTGTTTCAGTTCCTATCTAACCATGTTTAAGCTCTTCACACATGTAAGTCCAATCTTCCCCTCCTAAACAGACATACTTGGGGATCCTCCAGTGCTCAATCCTTGGCTCCATACTGTTCTCCGTTTCTCTAAAAGGCCTGCTCTCTGCCTTATTTCTTCCCACATCCTCATGTATACAGATAAAATTGCTCTTTGCCAGTGCCAGACATCTGTGCACTTACAAAAAAAAGCACAGCCTGATTTTGATATCATTCAGTGTTGATTCCACTCAGCTAGCCCTAAATGTGAAGAAAACAATGACTGTCAGCCTGGGCTTCAAACCAAGGCTGGCTAAACTCACCTTTCCTCCCACGTATAAGACCAGAAGTCCAATGACCACTCACATTTAGCATATATCACATCTTTAAATTCCATTGAGGTTGGTTGGACCGGTTCCATGATCTCTCCTCCTGCATTTACTCCACCTCCGCCAAACTCATCTCCAAGCTTCTTGCTTTCTACTGCAACCGATCATGTTTCACCATTGCTGCCAGACAGGAAATATTCCATAAAAAGTTACTTCTTGTTTTTTTGACTATGGGGACATTGTTAATGGAGCAGCACCAAAGTCTACCCTAGCTAGACGGGGTATTCTTTATTTACCACACCTCCTGTCATTTCCCCTTAACTGTTTCTAGCAACCACAGTGTATTTGCAATGTCATACATTTTGCATCATCTTAGCTTTGATTTTGACCCAAAGATAGAACTGTAGAATAGTGAAGTTCAAACTGTGCAGTGTGGCCATTCTTCATCTGACACCCCCCCCCCCCTTTCTTCCCTGCAGCAGATTTATAGCTCCATGGAAGAGATCAGATACCCTGGAGTCCTGCTCCAGCCACACAAATCTTTATTTTTGACTACCGTTTTGTTATTTTGTAAAACTTTTTAGTTTATGCAATACTTTAGATCTTCCTGGACATAAGTCTCCACCACTCATTCACACTATTGGGTATAGCGCCAGAGGCACTAGGACCCATTGGGAGCAAACTTTTTGCTGGAGGGTCGGCACCAGAGATGGCGCCGTGAGGCACGGCACCACGAGCCCTAGCTCGCGCGGCAGTGACTATCTCGGCGTCGACCCTCCAACCGCCTCAGTTCCTTTTTTCCCGGCCGTCGAGTGCGCTTCAGTGACGACGTCGCTCGCCTGTCGGGAGTCAAACTTCAAACTGCAGCATAGTTTTCAGTTTTTATTATTTTTATAGTATTATCACGATACAGTATCGCTTAAGTTATTCTTATTTTTAAATTAAAACGATAAAGAAGTCTCGGCCTACTTTGACGGGAGTCGACCATGAGCAGGTCAGGTGACGGTAGGGAGACTTCGTATGAAAGCTGTTCAGTCAGTCGGGCTGGGTCCGGTCCGCCGCCTTCTCCGGAAGGGGGGTCTGACAACGGGCAGTCCAATGCTCTGGGGATATGTCCGCGAAGCATAAAGCCAAACAGTCGCATTCTCGGCAACTGCTCAGCCTCGAGCTCTTCTTCTACCCACAGGTCTAAAAAGAGAAGGCATCACTCGAGGTCGCCCTCTGGTACGTCTGCGCGTGGGCATTCGGTTATCGGGGCTAGTTGCCGGTCTCCTCCTTCGGAGTCACCGGCAGCAGCTTCTGATGACCGAGGCCTTCAACATCGGAGTCCTACCCCGCCCGCAGGTAGGTCTTCAGATGAGCAGTTTCATCAGTGGGCCGCTCTTTTGGAGCAATGGGCTCGGAGGTTGGTTCGGCTACCTGGCTCGGTTGCTCGTGAGCTCTCGGGCTCTCTGGGTGACGGGGTAGGGCGGTTGGACTTTCCTGGTCGCGCGGCACCTTCTTCGGTGCCGTCGACTCCGGGCTTAGGTGTTCCCCTCACATGGCTGCGGCACACCGATGCCCTTATCTCCTGTCTCTTTTCCTTCAAAGCCTGTTTTTCGGTCTCTGGGAGTTTCTTCAGCGCCATCTGACCTGCATGGCGCCATCCTCGGCGTCGCCCTGCGGCTGCCACGTCGCGTCTTCCGGCTGCGCCGTGCGACGCGCGGCACCATCTGTGGTGCCCGTGCAGTGCACCAGCAGCTGTGCGGCTTCTCGGCACCATTTTCGGCGCCGTGCGGTTCCTCGGTGTCGTTCTCGGCGCCGTGCGCCTTCTCGGTGCCCGGGGCTCTCAGGGACTTCCCTTTTGTCTCTTTTCCTCCTTCCTCTTCTAGCTTTCATCCCTTTCCTGTCCATACAGTCCCTCCTGGACTGTCAGGAGATGACGTTGAGCCTGACCCAGACCTTCGGCTGGGTGATGAAGTGGATGAAACAGGATCTTTTATTGCTACAGAGCCTGTGGTTGAGGACCTGTCCTTTAAGTCTCTGTTGAAGAATCTGAGCTCCACTCTTTCTTTCCAGACTACAGACATCGATCCTGGGAAGCTGTTAAGACTCCAATATCTTCGTGCTTCGGAGATCCCTACGGATTTGACTCCTCCGATTCAACCTTCCTTCGAGACGCTGTCTCAAATGGTATGGAATAATCCTGCTCTTACCCCTTCGGTGGTTAAATCCATTGATAGGAAATACTCAGCTCCCAAGGATTGTCCTATCTTGGCATCCCAAGCCTTTGTGGATCCTATTGTAGTCCTGGCAGAAAATGACAAGGTAGTTCTTCCTCAAACTACTACAGCTCGACCTATCAACAAAGAGTCTCATAAGATAGATACATTAGGTAAGAGAGTCTTTGCTGCGTCCACTCTTAAGTATGCGTATTGCCAGTTACCAGGGTTATTTTTCCCAGTATGAGTATATCCTGTGGCATTCCATCAAGCAAATGGTTGAAGCTGTTCCGGACTCGGACTCAAAGCCAGAGCTTCTTCAAACCATTACCAGAGGTATTGAATCTAATAACCAGCAGGTCAAAGCAGCCATGGATGCTTTCGACACTGCTTCTCGTTCAGCAGCTGCTGGTATTTGTACTCGCCGTCACTCCTGGCTGCGTACTTCGGGTTTCACGAATGATGCGCAACAGCAGGTGATGGCGTTGCCCTTTGACGGCTCTTATCTTTTCGGTCCTCAGGTAGAGCAAGCTCTAGAAGCTACACAAAAGACTAGGTCAGCCATTAAGCTGGCTCGACCCCCTCCTGCCCCTTCTCGAGGGCATGTCGGTAGACGGCAATTTCATAATCGTCAGTCCTTTCGGGGCAGAGGCAGAGGAAGTTTCCATAAGAACCAACCTGCCCAACCTCAAAAGAAGGCGCAACAGAAAGCGCAAGGGCCCAAAGCGCCCAGCGCTACCTTATGAGTTACCGGCCCAAGTCCCATCTCAACTGCCCGAGGTGGACTTTTCCTCTCCGGTGGAAGGTCATCTGATGCACTTCTACAGCCAGTGGAAGTCCATAACCTCAGACAAATGGGTCCTTCGGATAATTCGCGAGGGGTATTCTCTCAATTTTCTGGAGACCCCTCCAGATTGTCCTCCCAAACGACAGCCCAGGCTGTCAACCCTTCAGTCAGACCTTCTCGCCGCAGACATTCAGGGCCTTCTGAACAACAGGGCAGTAGAAGTGGTGCCTCTGCATCAGCGAAACACGGGGTTCTACTCCCACTACTTTCTGGTTCCAAAGAAGTCCGGGGGAATGCGCCCCATTCTAGACCTCAGAAAGCTAAACAAATTTCTCCCCAAGGAGAAATTCAGAATGATTTCTCTGGGAACCCTGTTACCCTTGCTTCATCAACACGACTGGCTAGCCTCCCTGGACATGCAGGATTCTTACCAGCACATTCCTATTCACCCGAGGCATCACAAATTCCTGAGGTTTGTGGCTCTGGGTCAACACTATCAGTTCAGAGTCCTGCCCTTTGGGCTATCCTCGTGCCGCGAGTCTTTACAAAGTGTTGTGCAGTTCTCGCAGCGCATCTCAGGAAACTCGGTATCCAGGTGTTTCCCTACCTGGACGACTGGCTCTTAGCAAGCCCTTCCAGACAAGGGACTCTGGACACCGTACAGACGGCCTCGCGCCTTCTTACGTCCATGGGAGTTCTGCTGAACCTCAAAAAGTCTCAGTTGCAGCCCTCCCAGAGACTCCTTTTCATAGGAACTCTTCTGGACACCTCTTGTGCGAAGGCTTTCCTTCCAGAGGACAGAAGGAACGATATCCTTCAGATGGCTCGTTACATTGGAGAGAACAGATCAGTTACAGCTCTCTCGATGCAACGTATGTTAGGCCTCATGTCATCCTCAGTGTTCACTGTACCCCTAGCATGGCTGCACATGAGAACCACTCAATGGATGCTCAGTGCTCAGTGGTCTCCAACCACTCACCCGCAGTCTTATCCCATCAAGGTGACAGAACCCTTACAGAGGTCCCTCACCTGGTGGTCTCAGGAGAGCAATCTCCTGGAGGGATTTCCCTTTGCTCCTCTGGATCATCAGATCTCCATTACCACGGACGCATCGCTAATGGGGTGGGGAGCTCACTGTTGCGCTCTCCACACTCAAGGGGTGTGGACTCAACTCGAGTCCCAGCTTCACATAAATGTCCTAGAGATGAGAGCCGTCCTTTATGCGGTCCGAGCGTTGAAGGACATTCTCTGTCACAAGACCATTCTCCTTCAAACGGACAACAAAGCAGTGATGTACTACATCAACAAGCAGGGCGGTGCTCACTCTTACCCCTTATGCAGGGAAACGATGAGGGTGTGGGAATGGTGCTTGGAACACAAAGCTCTAATTCAAGCGGTTTACCTGCCAAGTGTACAAAACGACTTGGCAGACCGTCTCAGCAGAACAGAAGCAGATCCTCACGAGTGGTCTCTCGACTCAGTCATAGTTCAGTCGCTATTCGAAGAGTGGGGAACTCCAGACCTGGACCTTTTTGCATCCCCACTCAACGCAAAACTGCCTCTCTTCTGCTCCAGAATTCCAGGGCCTGGCATTTTCTGTCAGGATGCGTTCAGGCTGCGTGGACAAAACGCTTTCATACGCCTTCCCTTCCTCTAATTCAGAGAGTACTCCTCAACTTCGAGTCTCAGGGGACCAAGATGATTCTCATTGCTCCCTTTTGGCCTCGACAACTCTGGTTTCACTACTCAACAATATGTTGGCAGTTCCTCCGAGACCACTCCCTTGCAGGTGAACCTGTTGACTCAGGGTCCGTGGTCCATCCCAACCTGAGATCGCTTCACCTTCACGCTTGGCTCCTGAAGAGGTAGAAGTGAACCGTTCAACGCCTCAAGAGTTTCAGAGATTCTTCTGGCTGCTCGAAGCCAGCCACTCGAAAACTTACACATCTAAATGGAAGCGTTTTTCGCTCTGGTGTGCAAAGTCCTCTTTGAATCCCTTTTCCTGTCCACCAGACAAGGTTTTAGAGTACCTTTTGGACCTCTCAAATTCAGGTCTTCAGTACTCTGCAGTCAAAGTTCACCTTAGTGCCATTTCAGCGTATCATGAGCCGGTCTCTTCTTTGTCTCTGGCTCAGTTACCTATGGTTAAGAGATTTCTTAAAGGAATTCTGCATACCAGACCTCCTATAAGAAGTCCAGTTGCAGCCTGGGACATTAACTTAGGTTAGACATGCTCACTGGAAACCTTTCAACCTCTGGCTACCTGTGAGCTAAAATTTCTCATCTGGAAGACTGCCTTCCTAGTGGCCATTACCTCAGCCCGTAGGGTCTCTGAGATGCATGCCCTGGTCACAGACCTCCGTATACTGTGTTCCATAAGGACAAAGTAGTTCTTCAGACTATCCTAAATTTCTTCCCAAGGTTGTGTCAGAATTCCATCTAAACCAACCTTGGTCCTTCCCCTTACTTTATGAACTTCCAAATGAAGGAGAACGTTTTCTTCATTCTTTGATGTTAAGAGGGCTTTGCATTTCTATCTCGATAGAACCAAGAATTTTCGCAAGGCCCAACAACTTTTCGTTTCCTTCAGTGAGACCGCTGGGTCAACCTGTCGCTATCAGATGTATCTCATCATGGCTAGTGGCATGTCTTCGACACTGCTATTCCATGGCACAGGTTAAATTCGACGTAGGGTTTACGCCACTCTACCAGAGCAGTCATGTATCACTAGCGGAAATTGCACGTGCCTATTGCAGACATCTGCAATGTCGCCACCTGAGCTTCATTGCATACTTTCACAAGATTATGCACTGGATGCTCATGCCAGGCGACATTCCACCTTTGGCAGAACTATCCTTAATGGACTCCTGTCCTAGAAGCGTGAGCTCTTGGTCTATCCTGCCTCTCGGGGATTATTAGCTGGTACTCTCCAATAGTGTGTGAATGAGTGGTGGAGACTTATGTCCAGAAAGATATGAAAATTACGTACCTACCGTAATTCTTGATTTTCTTGGTCGAGTCTCCACCACTCATTCACACGCCCACCTTCCATCCCCCGAGCTCACCACTGTGTTGGTCTTCACTCCCTCAAATCTTTAGGCTGTGAAGACTTCTTTGTTGACCCTTCTTACACGGGTCGCCTGGACTATCTTATGTCCAGGCCTAAAGTTAGGTTATCTTTAGTTTAGTTGTGCTGCACCTCCTTGATAAAAAAGGTACTGAGGCGGTTGGAGGGTCGACGCCGAGATAGTCATTGCTGCGCGCCGAAAGCAGCTCGCGGGTGCCATGACCGCGGGCTCCATCTCTGGCGCCGACCCTCCAGCAAAACGTTTGCTCCCGATGGGTCCTAGTGCCTCCGGCGCTATACCCAATAGTGTGAATGAGTGGTGGAGACTCGTCCAAGAAGATCAAGAATTACGGTAGGTACGTAATTTTCATTTTTATGCAGTTTTAGAATTTTTTTTATTATTGGTTCTCTTGTGTTTTTCAAAAAATGGGAGAACCTTATTTTTCAATGGTGCCTGGATCCAAATTAAAGATAAATACAATTTTTCCCATTTAAATTGGACTTATAAAATGGCTGTACATTTTTATTAAGTTCAACACTCAAAGTAAATTTTTCTTTTGCTTTTGCTTACTATCTGATTGGCATGAGAGGGAAGCGTAAAAATTAACACAGGCCTAAAGGATTTAAACAATGTATATCCTGTAGGCATCAGCTGGCAAAAGTAGATGGCCACAACCTTTTGCTTTGAGAGTCTGAGCCCAGATTTCAATTTTGAAACATGTGAACTCTGCAACACTTGTGAACTCTGCAATGTTTTGTGCCCTAAAACTAAGAAGGGCAGCAAAACAACTATCTTTGTCTGCACCAGCTTCCACAGCAGCTTCACAAGAGTGCTGTTGTGTGAAACTGCAAGTGTCTATAAATATGAAGAAGAGTACCACTGAAAGTAGAAAGTACATGTCCGATAACTCTTCTTGTCTGAAGCAGCCATGGCACCCAAGGAGACAGAAAAAACTGCTGAAACATCTTCCAGTAAAGAGTACAGGGTTCCCAGCTGGGACTTCTCTGACAACTCTGATGGCAACCAGAGAAAACAAAAAAGGATTCCTGGACACTAGCCAAGTACTGCAGCTAAAGAAAAGCATCAAGAGAGAAGAAGTGAGGTCATTCTGCCTGAAAAGCAAATAGAGGAACCAGTACCAGACAAAAATATGTCCTCCTTGGAGAACATTAAACAGATGTGGCAGTTGTTCCAAACAATGCAAAGTTTTAGAAACCTGCTTCAGATAGCCTCCTAGTCTCCCTCCTGAGGATGTTTTTGTGGAGACAGAGGAGGAACTGATTTCCTCATAAGACTCCACTGGTGAGAAATGTTGTTACCCACTCAGGCTTGTTAAGGACTATGAAAATGAGCAGTCTGGTCCACAGGCCTTCATTTCAAAGTAAATGAAGTGAAAATTAATCCTAAACAACATTGTTTGTGACATGTCTGATATGCTGTACCTACTGTACTTGCCACTGAGTCAAAGGTGGATATGAAGGAGAAAGAATTCATGAGACTGCTGGGTTCAACCTTGACAGAAAGAGTGTCCATACCTATCCATAGAGCCTTCAAAACACCACTAAAAAATTATTGTTATGCCTATGACATCTACAGCCAAAGGCAAGAAAACTGAGGAAAGAGATGTGGTACCCAGGAGGGTGCTGAGTTCATTTATCCCTATGCTGACCCTGAGGGTGTTATTCACATTGGTCTACAAGCAAGTAAAGGTTCGTTTCTCAGCAGCACCTCCTAATAAGAGTTTTCAGAAGAATGAATTTCTAATAACGTGTATTTTGTTCACTATCCACACTCTGGAAGTTCTACTGGATATAGATCAGTCACTGGACGATTTCAAGCAAAAATCCTCTCACCACCCAGGTGGTACAGTATATCCTCTGACTCCACCTCATGACTTCAGATCTTTCTTTTGGCTGGAATTGACAGGTCCCCTCCTTAGAAGCTCTACATGAATAGAAAAAATTCCACGTTCAAGCATTATTTCATGTCAAACATTGACTTAAGTGACTTTTTAGGCTAATTTTGCTCTTTCATCAGTTCTTGACCATGGAACAGAAGAAACCTGGCTTTAAGTGCTGTGTGTGCAGCGACCAAAAGATGTTGGCCACAGACACCAATGACACATATGTTTACTGCCTGGAGGAATGCCAAGACATCCAACAGGATCCTCGCTGTTTAGTGATGCTGCCATCATCATTGGAGGAATGGAAGGCTCATCTACTCCTCTCTATGTCTAAGGACCATAAACTGCCCTCAGCTGCAGTCCAGCCTGCGGCCCATACAGATAAGGTGGCGACAGCCGGTACAGTCTCATCCTCGTCTCATCACTGGTCCCAGCTGGGTTCAGTGTCGGAGGGCCATTCATGGATGATTTCGGTGACATGTACTTATGGAAAATACGAAGACTTGCTGTGGCAGTAGTAGTCTCTCTCAGGGAGATGTAGAGCTGTGCTCCTGGAGATGATGGTCCATTGGCCTCCTCCAGCCATTCCCTTGCCAGTAACCCAGCAGACCACAGTGTCTGCCTCTCCTCCACTGGAGCTGGAGCTTGACTTAATGTTGAAGATACACCTGGCAGACCGGCAGCAAAGTGGGCGACTGCCAGGCAGATGATATCCTGCATTGACTTCTACTGGAGGTTGGCTAGAAGGGAGTCACCCAAGGGTCTTTGTGCTAATTCCACCAGATGTGCTATTGCCTTGATGGCAGCTTCAAGGGATATCTCCATTGTGGAGCTATGCAGGGCTGCAACCTGGGTAAAAGCACACACTTTCATCTTCCATTACAATGTTGATGTGATGACTCGTCGAGATGCTGATTTTGGGTCCTTAGTCCTCCAGGCTCTATTTGCCAAGTAGGTGTACACACATTGCCCCCTCTTCCCAGAGGACTGTTGGGAGTCTGCCAGAATGTGGATAGTGAACTAAATGCACGTTATTAGAAATATAGGTTACTAACCTGAAACATTAGTTCTGTTAATGGTTTCAGTTTACATCCACAAAACCCACATGACAAGTGGCACCTGGATCCCTGCTTCTTGTGTGCAAAGATCTGACATCATGGGGAGTAGGTGGAAGATATACCACTGGTGGAGTGAGGAACTTTGCATTAAGACATCCAGTGACTCAGCTGTATCCAGCAGAACTGGCAGAGTGTGGATATGAACTGACTATATCTAACAGAACTACCATTACAGGTGAGTCACCTGTATTTAATGGTGAAAAAAAAGGTGTGCACTACTTCCACATTAGGCAGCGTGTCTGCGATACCAGTAGCAACAGGATCTGTGGAATACAGCCCTGCCACTATGTGAGAGCTTACCATCCCAAGAAAAACTTTCAGCATGCAAATAACAAGGCAGTACAGCCAAAGTATGAAGCTGAGTGGTTTATTGTGTGGCAGAGTAGGACACTGGTACCCAAGTGCTTCAAACCTTAAACTGGATTTACTGAGCTTAATTTACTGAGTCAGAGGTGATGCTAACTGGGGGTGTGACTTAGGAATACAAAAGCAGGTGTCTACAATTACAGCCTCCTGCTGTAGTTTTTGACAGAGGAGAATTTGCTTTGAGAGCAAGTAGCAGTCTAGAACTACAGTTTTCTTACTAATTGTGTGGGATTAAGCAAACAGATACTTTAGTAGAAGCAGGGATGTCATTTAAGTAAAAAAAAAAAGAAAATCACTGTGTGTTTCTCTGTTTGAGGAAGGGGGCTGTGTCAGCTTAATTTACTGAGTCAGAGGTGAAGCTAATTGGGGGTGTGGCTTAGGAGTACAGAAGCAGGTGTCTCCAATTACAGCTTCCTGCTGTAGTTTTTGACAGAGGAGAATTTGCTTTCAGAGCAAGTAGCAGTCTAGAACTACAATTTTCTTACTAATTGTTTGGATTAAGCAAACAGATACTTTATTAGAAGCAGGGGGTCTCAGTTAAGTAAAAAAAAAGAAAACCACTGTGTTTCTCTGTTTGAGGAAGGGGGCTGTATCAGTTTAATTTACTGAGTCAGAGGTGAAGCTAATTGGGTGTGTGGCTTAGGAGCTTAGGAGTACAAAAAGCAGGTGTCTCCAATTATAGCTTCCTGCTGTAGTTTTTGACAGAGGAGAATTTGCGTTGAGAGCAAGTAGCAGTCTAGAACTACAGTTTTCTTACTAATTGGCCTCCCTCCCACCCTAAGCCAGTTCTACTTTTATAGCCACTGGATTTGACTGACAACAGGAACTTCCTGTTTGGCAGTAGGAAGGGAAGGATCACTGAGACACATTAGTTTTATCAACCTTGAAGGAACCTAAAAAAATATCTCTTTCCTTCCCCCCGGCTGCTGGAGGTCTGAATCCAAGCACGGAAGAAGGAGACTACTAAAGACTACAGGACGTTCCTGTCCCAGAACAGGAAGGGCGAGAGTTGTAAGGACACATAGGTAGTAGGAAAGCAGGTGTAAAAATACATAGAGGGACGAGACAGTAAGCATACAAAGCACCAGGAGAGAGGACACAAAATAAGTCAAGATGGGAGTGGTGCAGTGCAATGGCTGTGGGGCAACAGTGTTCCGGGAGACATTCTTGAGGCTGCGATGCTGCCCTATTTGCAGGCACCTCTCTGGTCTGAGGACTGACCTGGCTAGGATTCAGGAAACCTCTTCCCCCACCCAGGAACCACCAGGGCCATCACCGCTACCTCAGAGGTTGCCAAGAAAGAGGAGCGGTTGGACCAAGGTGGGCTCAGGGAGGAAGGGAGAGGGTGGTGGAACAGAGGTGCATCCCTCTAGTTGTACCTCTCCACAATTCATATGCTGTTCTGGCGAAGAGTGGTTCCTCTATGGAGGCACCTGAAGTGGAAACCTCCACAAAAGAGACCCACAGGAGGGTGGCACGAGACCCCACAGGGGAAGGAAACAACTCCTGGTGGGGGACTCGACCATTGGGGGGGTAGAAGTGGGGGAGGAAGGGGATATGGAGGTAAGGTGCCTGCCAGGTGCCACGGCATGGAGGGACAGGAAGCGAATCCTCAGAATCGTGGGAGCAGCTGTATGAGGGAAGGAACTGGATGTCATTGTCCACCTAGGGACAAATGACCTGGCTGTGAATGGGATCAGAGCAGTGCAAGAGGAGTTTGTAGAGTTGAGGAGGGGCCTTGGACAAGTAGCATGTATGGTAACCTTCTTGGAGGTGCTGCCTGTCTATGGCAAGGATGATGCTAGGGTATTCTACACCATGGGATTCAATAAATGGTTGAAAAACTGGTGTGGAGCTCAGGGTTTTGGCTTCATTGGGGACTGAGAAGCCACCTGGAGGGATGCAGGCCTATACTGGCGTGATGGTCTGCATCTCTCCAGGGGGGAACCAGGATCCTAGGTGACAGGTTTAAATGCTTCATTGGCAAACATTTAAACTAGCCAATGGGGGAGGCACTGAAAAGGAGCAGGGAAATCCCAGCCTCCCCCACAAAGCATAGTAGTTAGAGAGGTAAACACCAAGGTAGCGAAGTCAGTAGGGAGCAGGACTGGGGTAAATGCAGAAAAAGGCAGTAAGGACAGGGATGGGGCTAAAAGGGGTAAGGCCATCAAAAAATTGGAAGGCGATGAGTACCAATGCCCACAGTCTGTGTAACAAGCTCCCTGAACTATTGGCCTTGATGGAAGAGAGATGACTGGATATTGTGGCAGTCACTGAAACATGGTACACAGAGAACCATGACTGGGATGTCAACATACCAGGATACACAATCTACAGGAGGGACAGGGTGGGTAAAAGAGGAGGAGTAGCTCTCTATATAAGGGAAGGGATTAAAGCAACAGAACTAAAGAGTAAACAGGAAGTTGATGAGTCACTATGGGTCACCCTGGAGACAGGAAATGGCACCACAATCCGCATGGAGGTTGTGTACAGACCCCCATCTCAGGGGGGAGGAAATGATAGGCATCCTTAAAATGGCAGAAAAAGGGGAAAATTGTCGACGGGGGACCTAACTATGCCAGATGTTCACTGGAGTACTTTTGCTGCAGGCACATCTAAGAGCAGGGTCACTCTTGATGCCCTACAGGGGGCATGCCTAAGACAGCTAGTGTTGGAACCCACTTGGGAGGGAGCAATCTTAGACTTGGTACTCTCAAATGGGGAAGGAGATAGGATCTCAGATTTAGAAATGGGTAGCCATCTGGGAACAAGTGACCACCAAACAGTGTGGTTCAAAATCAACACAGCCGTAGAGTAAAGCCATACAAAAACAAGAGTATTGGACTTTAGGAGGGCTGACTTTGGGAAAATGAGAGAGTGCCTCAGAAAAGCACTAGCAAATGGGCAAGAACGAGGGGTGGAGGAACAATGGGGAATAATCAAAACAGCCAGCACAGAGGCAACAAGCCTTTGTGTGAAGCAAATCAACAAAACAAAATGAAGGAAAAAAACACTATGGTTCTCAAAAGAGATGGAAGGTTAAGGAGAAAAGGATAGCATTCAGGAAATATAAGGAAACACAGAAGGAGCAGGACAGAGAACTTTATCATTTAAAGCAGAAGGAGGCAGGGAAGGCAGTCAGAATAGCAAAGGCACAAACTGAGGAAAAGATAGCCAACTCTGTTAAGAAGGGGGATAAAACCTTTTATAGGTACATTAGGGAGTGAAGAAAGACCAAGGGAGGGATACAGAGACTTAATAAAGGGGAGGAATGTGGGCAGAGGGTGACAGTGAAAAAGCAGGGATACTGAACGAATATTTCTGCTCAGTATTCACAACAGAAGAGGAGGGGGAGGTACCTAAACCAAACAAGAAAAACACTCTGAATAGGGGGGTTGATACCAGTCCATTCACAGAAGAAAGGGGTTTGAAAGAACTCTTGAAACTGAGGGTGGACAAAGCAATGGGGCCTGATGGGATTCACCCCAGAATTCTAAAAGAACTGAGGGTAGAACTAATAATGCCACTGACTACTCTCTTTAACAAATCATGGGAGGACTGGAGGTGGGCAGATGTGATTCCACTTCACAAAAGTGGGAGCAGCGGAGAGGCAGGAATCTACAGACCAGTTAGTTTGACCTCAGTGGTAGGGAAAATGATGGAATCACTTCTGAAGAAAAGAATTGTTGAGTACCTAGAGGTCAGTGGGGCACAGGACCCAAGGTAGCATGGTTTCACAGCAGGAAGGGCATGTCAGATGAACCTAATAGATTTCTTTGACTGGGTGACCAAAAGTAGTAGACCAGGGAGGGGCTGTGGATACGGCCTACCTAGATTTTAGTAAGGCATTTGACACAGTCTCACACAAAAGATTAATATACTAGTTAGCAAGCCTTGGAGTGGGTCCCAAGGTGGTAGCCTGGATGAAAACTGGCTGGACAACAGGACGCAAAGGGTAATAGTAAATGGAGTCCACAGTGAAGAAAGGAGGGTCACTAGCAGGGTACCGCAGGGTTCGGTACTGGGACCGGTCCTCTTTAATGTCTTTATAGGTGACATTGGGGAGCACCTGGAAGGAAAAGTATGTCTCTTTACAGATGACACAAAGATCTGCAACAGGGTTGATACACAAGGTGGGGTGGAAAGGATGAAAAGAGACTTGGCAAGGCTGGAGGAATGGTCAAATATATGGCAGCTCAGATTCAGTGCAAAGAAGTGCAAGGTAATGCATCTGGGAAACAAAAACCCTGGGGAAGAGTACACAATGGGGGGTGAGACAATAACAAAAATCGAAAAAGACCTAGGAGTAATTATATCAGATGACCTAAAGGTGGGCAAGCAATGTGAGAAGGCAGTAAGGAGGGCTGGGGAGATACTGGGATGCATAGGGAGAGGCATCAACAGTAGAAAGCAGGAAGTTGTTATCCCTCTTTGAATTCATTCCACAAAACTGGACTGTCTTAGACGGTATGGGCTGCACGCCTTTGGCTCTTGCTTGCACCAATGGGCATGCAGCCCTACCGGGCAGTCAGTCGGCAGGGCGGGCGGCAGGCGTGGTGATGCTGCCGGGGAGCGGGTGGTGGGGCTTCATGGGTGGGGTGGGGGACACTAGGGCACCAGGGATGTGTTGGGGGGTATTTACTGCATACATCCCAGCATCAGGAGTTTCGGTCCACTGGACCACCAGGACTGTGTTCGAAGTACTGCTTACATCCCGTGAATGGGAGTTTCGGTCCTCTGGACCACCAGGGCTATGTCTGGGGCTTACTGCTTACATCCCGCGAATGGGAGTTTCGATCCACTGGACCACCAGGGCTATGTTGGAGGAGGTTGTATTTACACTGATACAGCCCGGCGATCAGGCTTTCGGTCCACTGGACCACCAGGGATGTACTCGGGGTTGTTTTAACTAATGCAGCCCGTGGTTGGGCTGGTGGGGCATTTTGCTGTTGCCCGCTCTGGGGCCAGTGGGGTGTGGTGGTGATTTTCACCTTTGCCCATGATCGGGCTGCAGGGGGCACGGGGAGTGGGTTGGGGCCAGCCACAGGTGGCAGCTGCTGTGTTGCGCCCTGCAATGCAGCAGCTCACCTGTGGGTGGCCCTCAACTTGAGCTTTTTTTTGGCTCAGAGTTGTGCAGGCGCAGGTTGGGGGTTGCGCCTGCTCAACTCTGCACAGCCCGGCTGAATATCGGGCTGTGCAGTTTATGCATGGTTCCTCCACCTCCAGTTCAGCATGCATTCATTTGCATTGCGCTGTTGCTCAGCTTGTTTTCTGTGGCGCAACTGCCTCCTGCTGAATATCGCAGAATGGAGCAAGTTTGGACTTGTGCAGGTGCGACCCTATTGTGCATGGCGCAACCCTTTTGAATATCTGGCCCTGTTTGCCCATCTTCTATCTACTTTTTTTCACGATACAGCCTGTTTTGACTCTAAACCCATTTTAGATAAAATATTGATTGGGAAAATGTTGACATCTACCCGTATACTGGCTTATATGTGGGATGTTATGTGGCTTTCCCTACATGGGAAGCTCAATGTCAAAGGAAACTTAAAGCATAAAAGTGTAGAACATTGTTACTGCCCTAGGGAGACTTGTTTTGAGGTGATGGAATCTATGGACCATTTGTTCTTCTTTTGTCCCTTTATAAAACGATTTTGGAACTTTCTACGGGGGAAATGGCCTACATCACCCTTTTATGATTTAACCCCTGAGATTTTATATTTGGGCATTCTTACATTCAAATGGACTAAACATGATAGAGTTACACTCTGGTTATTTTTGGTGTGTTTTAAATTCTACATATGGCATGTGCAGTGTAGGCTTACACTGCAACAATTAGTATATACAGAGGAGCAATTATTTCATATGATCACTACTGCAATTCTTAGCCATAAAAATACAGAAAGGAAGTCAGTGCCATATGACATCTTCCAGTCTTGGTGGCACAGTATAGATTGGCTATGAGTTGGTAGGGCATATTTTGAGTTACATTTTAAACACTGAATAATGCCACTATTGTTTATGGATAGTAATATGTGGTACTGAGTGTTTTTTTTGTGTAATTCCATTATTTCTTTTTGGTCTTACTTTGTGAGAAGTGTCAGTTTCTGGTAGAAAATATTGTTCTAAGGTGAGATGTATTTTTGGTTTTGAGTATGGTTTAAATTAATTAAAAGAATAGGAACCTGAGGAATTAGTATATTATGGATTTGGTATGCTGTTGATACTAGTTAAATTCATATGAGGTTCTCTAGGTATGGAAAAACATGCTGCTATATAGTGGTATGTATGTGCGGGGGGATCTAATTTCAGGTTACTATGTATGAGATAATACTGTGTTTACGTTTTCATCCTATTTTCACATTTTTTTTCCCTTTAGGTTTGCAAGGGACAAAAGTATACTGTATACTTATTATTCGTTTCTTTTTATTTTGTGTGTTGTAATACAATTTTGTAATTTGTTTTATTCAATGACAAATTCCCCTACTCCTTAAGCGGGGTTGGGGATTTCAGCATTTACTACTCAGTTTTCAGGACTCTAATGACAGAGATTTTTGTGTTGCATGTATGATGAAATACGTATTTCTGTTTATTATTTGTTTTTCTATTATAATTCAGTGTGCAGTAACACTATTGTGTATATATTTTTCTTTTAAGTTTTCATATAATTTTCCCATTTTTTTTAGTTTGGGGGGTTCAGCTTTTGTTATTTATTCCTTTTTTGGGGACTTTACAATCATTGATATTTTTTAGTTTGGATGCTGTATTACTTTTTATGTTTATCTTTAGTTTTGCATTGTAATTTTGTGTGCTGTAACACTTTTGTGTATTTGGTTTGCTTTCCAGTCTCAATAAAAAAATCCCCTACTCTTTTGGATAAGTGCCATGGGATCTTTAACATCCACCTGAACTACTTACCACCAATCCAGGCAGATGGGACCTCAGTTTAACATCTCATCTGAAAGACGGCCCCTCAGAAGTGCAGCACCCCTCTCATGCTGCACTACAGTGTCAGTACTGGGATATTAACCCAAGTGCCAGATGTGGGAACTGAACCCACAGCCCTCTGATCTCCCGGCCTCAGAGGTGAGTATGCTACATGCTGAGCCACTGACACTGTTAGTAGGAGGGCTCCTCTCTTATTACCTCAAAGAGTGAGAATGATTTCCACAGACAAGTTAGTTTTAGAGGTAATAAGAGAGGGCTTAACCCTTCAATTTGTACAATTTCCAAAGTTAAGCAGATTCAGAGGGTTCTGTGCTCAATTGCCGGAACAGCAGCTCCTACTGAAATTGGCAGTGAGGAAGTTGTTAAATGCTGCAGACAGTGTTGCTATTTCCCAGCTGGAAGAAGGCTTTTCCAGGTACTTTCCCATGTTGAAGAAAAATAAGGAACAACTACGCATTCTGGATTTAAGGCTTTTGAACAGGCACCTTAAAAAGGCAAACTCAGAATGATAACACTGCGTGCAGTGATTCTGACCCTACAGCAAGGGGGTTGGTTAGGGTTCCTTGACTTAAAGAATGCATATTTGCACATACTGGCAAGATCCTGCCGCAGAACGTATTTAATAGAGTAGGCCGCGCTCAGTTTCAGTTCAAAGCAGTGCCCTTTGGTCTGACCACACAGCACTCAGGGTGTACACAAGGTGCTTGTCAGAAGTGGCAGACTACTGTACCTGCGCAGGCAGGGAGTAGAGGTACTTCATTACTTCGATGACTGACTAGTGTGGAAAAACAAAACAAAAAGCTAGAGTGCAAGATGTAAACAGTGAGGCACACCCAGCAGATATTAGGCTTCCTCCTAAACTTTGAAAACTCATGCTTGGAACACAGTGTTCAAAGGCACATAGTTCAGCACAGAACTGGGCAAAGCAGCCCTGTCTCTGCAAAGGGCAGAATCTCTAATTCAGTGTGCCAACACATTCCAGGAAGGGCAGTAAGACTGCACAGGAATTCTAGAGACTTCTGGGCCACATAACTTCTACCTCAGTAGTGGTACCATGGGCCAGGTAGATATGTAGGATATTCAATAGTATCTCAAAAAGGCACTGGTGCCAAAGACGTGCACCCCTGCTGAAGCAAGTGCCAGTATCAAGCAAGCTGATACAAACACTGTGGTCATGGAAAAAAGTGGACAGCCTCAGAGAGGGTATTCCCTTCTTTCAGTCTCTCCCTGCATATATTCTCACCACAGATGCATCCCTGCTAGGATGGGGAGGAGAGCTAAACAAGAGAACAGTAAATGGGGGTTGGTTCCCTCAGGATGAAAAGGTGCACTTAAACCTGATGGAACTCGTAGCAGTGCTCTGTTCCATGAAGTCTTTCTCCTCCCTATTACAGGACTAAACATTCCTGATAGAGGCAAACAACACAACAGCCACATATGACATAAACAGACAGGAAGGTACTAGATCTTGTACCACATCTTCAAAGCTCTGTATGCAGTCAGTGAAGATCTAGAACCTGGCTTACAGTCTGAACTCAGACCTCTGCAGTACACCTAGCAAGAAAGGAGAAACATTGCACGAGTGATCCCTTCTCCCTTAGGGTCATACGGAAACTGTCAGGGAATCCCCCCTACTCCTCTGCTGGTGAAGCCCCCACCTGGCCCTGACCAGTCTCACATCTCACCAGACCTGTAGGGAGCCGCTGGCCTCAGGCGTTCTCCCACACGCAGAGGGCTGAAAGTATCTCTTACCTACAGGGTGAGCCAGTTTATCCTTCAGAAAAGAAGGGAAAGCTTGGTATTTGGACCCATAAGTGGGAATCAATGGTGAAGACTGATTCTTGGAAGACATAAAAGTTACGTACTTACCCTAACTGTTGATCTTCCAGAATATCTTCACCATTGATTACCACACCCTCCCACCATTCCCCGCTGTAGCGCTGCCGGAGCCTCTGGGCAGCTCACTGTGATAGTACTGGTCAGCACCATCTAGTGACATGGCATCTCCCCAGTTCTGCTCCCTATGGAGTAATTTTTTTTCCTTAAAAAAAGGATTGGGACCCATTGCTGGGTTCCATCTCCCACCCAAAACAACCCCTCAAAAACCTGGGTGAGGGTTCCTTTTAGGGGCCCTCATACCAAAAAAAAGAAAGAAAGAAAGAAAAGTGAGAGAAGGCATTTCCCTGCTTCCGTTTTCTTTCATGTCCCCCTCTCCCTGCCCAAGGTATATCCCTTTCCTGGGGTATATCCCTATTAGTTGCTGAATGCACTCTGCGCCTCTGGGTACTGTCCAGTCCAATTCCACCTGGCAGTTGCCCTGTCTGTGGAACAGTGCTGTGCACTGTATTTGACCAAGTACACTAGCTCTTAATACATGGTACATCTTTGTTGTTGCAGGAGAAGCAGGTCCCTTTCACTGATATTTTTTTTCTGGCTATACCAGACTATCCCTTTGGTTAGTATGCCCTTCTGCTGTTATGCTGGCTGGGGTTATTAGCCTACTTAATATCTTTATAAGTGACATAGCAGAGGAACTGGAAGGAAAAGTATGTCTCTTTGCAGACAACACAAATATCTGCAACAGGGTTGATGCACAAGATGGAGTGGAAAGGATGAGAAGGGACTTGGCAAGGTTGGAGGAGTGGTCAAATGTATGGCAGCTTAGATTCAATGCAAAGAAGTGCAAGGTAATGCACCTGGGAAACAAAAACCCAGGGGAAGAGTACACAATGGGTGTTGAGATAGTGACAACAGTAAAAATGGAAAGGGATCTGGGGGTAATTATATCAGATAACCTAAAGGTGGGCAAGTAATGTGAGAAGGCAGTAAGGAAGGCTGGGGGATACTGGGATGCATAGGGAGAGGCATCAATAGTAGAACGCAGGAAGTTGTTATCCTTCTGCACAGACAGTTGGTGAGACCCCACCTGGAGTACTGTGTGCAGTTCTGGAGTCCCCATCTCCGCAAAGACATAGACAGAGTGGAGGCTGTCCAGAGGAGGGCAACCAAAATGGTGCAGGGTCTGCACCAGAAGACATACTAGGAAAGACTAAAGGAGCTTAATATGTATACCCTTGAGAAAAGAAGGGAGAGAGGGGGACATGATAGAAACATTCAAGTACCTCAAGGGAATCAACAAAGTCCAAGAGGGTAGCATCTTTCAGAAAAAGAGATGTGCAAGAACAAGGGGGCACAATTTGAAGATAGATATTTATCCGATTTTTTTTATTTTGTAATTGCATTTTTTTTTATCTGTTCTTTACCAGTGTGCCAGTCCCTCCTATTTTACTTACTTGCTATACACTATTTTTACTGTTCAATTACAGTACCTTAGCATTGTGGTCTTTTAATCCCATTTATCCTTCCCCAGAACACACCTGGAAATGAACTTTTTGCAGCTCGGGGTGTTCTTTCCTGGGCAGTATTTTAAAATCAGTAAATAAATTTGATCCTGGTTCTGCTGTATATTTATGAGGACTTATTTTTCCTTCCAGTGTGAAAGTTTGAGAGAGCCAGGACCAAGCCAGGGTTTGTACAGTATGTGTTTCGTGGAAGCAAGGAACATTATCATTTTCTAAGTCTGCCTTTTGCCCAATCCTGGGACTGCGAGCGACAACCCTTAAGGTGCACCTGGCAGCCATCTGTACTTACCGTGCATGAGCTGGTAAGCTGATGGTGGCCAAAGAGAAGGTGGTTGGGCACTTTTTCAAGGGCTTGGACCACCTATCCCCTCCAGTGTGTGAACCTCCTCCACTGTTGGACTTACTGCTGGTGTAGAGTATGCTTATGGGCAAGTCACTTGAGCCTGTGCACAGATGTGAAATGTCACACCTCTTGTGGAAGATGGCCTTTCTGGTGGCCATTGTGCCAGCCAGAAGGATTGGGGAGCACCAGGCCCTCTCGGTGGAGTCTCTTTACCTGATCTTTCACAGGGACAGAGTCGTCCTTTGCCCCAACCTGAAGTTCCTCCTGAAGGTAGTATTGGAGTTTCACCTTAACCAGGAGATTGACTTACCGGTATACTTTACTAACCCATCTTCAGAGGGCGACCGCTAACTCCATACCCTGGACCTGTGGAGGGTGCTCTCTTATTATGTAGAGTGCATGGCTGGAGTTTGGGGACAGGCTCACCAGCTGTTTGTGACTTATGGCTGGCAGAAAGAGGACGATTGCCAGGCACATTACATCCTGCATTTGACTTGTGCTGTAGGCTAGCTGGTAGGGAGCCTCTTACAGGGCTTAGAGCTCATTACACCAGACTTACCGCCATCTCAGTGGCTGCTTCCAGGGATGTCCTTATCCAGGAAATCTGCAGGACTTCTGCCTTGAAGTTATTCCTCACTACTGCATCAACCATGAGTCATGCTAGGATGCTGGTTTTGGGACCTCGGTTCTCCAGTCTCTGATCATGAAGTAGGGGTGTGCGCCTTACCCTCTCCTCCTGGAAACTGCTAGGAGTCTTCCTGAGTATGGATAGTGAAATATATCTATGCGCCTAGAAAAATAGGTTACACACCTGTAATCATAGTTCTAGGAATAGTATATAGTTCACATCCACACAACCCACCCAGCCTCCCCTGACAAGTGGCACACAGATCCCTGCTTCCATCATGCAAGATCTGATGTCACAAGGCGGAGTTGGGGGGATATATTGCCTGGGTGGGGGGAGGAGCTTAGCTTAAAGACAGCCAGCAAATCCGGCTGCTTCAGTGGAACTGCCAGATTGTGGATGTTAACCACCCAGTCCTAGAACTGCGGTTACAGAGGAGTAACCTATTTTTTCTGGCCAACAGCTTCAGAGTATCTGTATTTAAGAGGCTATTACATGAATGATTACTTGTAATTGAATATGACTGAACTATTATTTCATGGCAAAAATGTGAAATATCGGCAAAAAGTTTCATACGGTTGCTGAGTTTTTATATCCTCCTTTCCTTTTTATTCTGGTTTTTATTCACACATATTCTCATTGCTTCTTACCTCTCATCACATGTCTTCTGGAAGAAGAAAACAACATGATAGCATCTCTGCAAGCTTTTTTCTATGCGAATTTCTGAGTAATTTGGTAAAATCATTGCTCCTTAAATTGATTATCAAGTACCATTAGTTTAATTGCTTTCGTTTCTTGTGCAGCCTACGGGTACTTGTCTGCTGGTAAGCTGTATTTACACCTCAGTTTTCAGCCACTTGAATACTATATTGCGATTAAATGGCTTAATCTGTACAGTAGGTAAATGGATTTGTTCATTATTTAAAGATAATTACTCACCACTTACATTGTGGCAAAGGTGGTCAAATACTTTCTGACTCATCTAGAAAGTACTTTAGGATTGTTATCAAGGTTTAGTTGAGAAGTGCAACAGAAGCTTAGAAACAAAAAAAGTGACAGATAGAAAGACCTGAACAGTCCTTCTACTCTATTCCAAGATTCCCTACTTGTAGATGCTCTGCTCTCCATCTTACCTTCTAGTCACCCCTTCAAACAACTGGTACAACAACACACAAGAGACAGGGCTATCCTAGATCTAGTACTGACTAACAGGGAAAGGATTACAGATCTCCAGGTAGAAGGTCACCTGGGGGTCAGTGACCATCACATGGTATGGTTCAGTTTGGTCACTAAAACTAAATCATCCCATTCCAAGGCAAAAATATGGGACTTCAGAGGAGCTGACTTTGATAAGATGGCCAGCAGAGTTAAGCTAGTCCAGGCAAAAAGAAATACAGGTGAGGGGGTACAGGCAAAGTGGGCAAGCATTAAGGATGTAATACTTGAAACAACATCCCATTGTGTTAGAGAGAAAAGGAAGTGCAAAAGAAGAAGGAAACCACTTTGGTTCTCAAAAACAGTAACAGAAAAGGTCAGAGCCAAAAGGCTAGCCTTCAGGAAATATAAGGGAACACAGCGGGATGAAGATAGGGAGGCATACCAAACTTCCCTAAGGGAAGCAGGGAAGGCAGTAAGGCAGGCAAAGACCTAAACCGAGGAAACACTAGCACAAACAGTAAAAGAAGGTGACAAGACCTTCTATAGGTACATTAGTGAAAGGAGAAAGTCCAGATGGTATTGCTAAGATCAAAGGAGATAAGGGTGTGTGTGTGTGTGTGTGTGAGGAGGAGGACCATGTAAAAGCATCTATCCTAAATAGATACTTCTGCTCAGTATTTATTGAAGAGAAGGTAGGGCAGGGCCCACAGCTCAGCACTATGAACACAGGGGGAAGGGAGGTGAGCACTAGTCCCTTCACAAAAGAAAGGGTCCTACAAGAGCTCGATAAGCTCAGGGTGGACAAGGCAATGGGACCTGATGGCATACATCCCAGGATACTAAAGGAGCTAAGGGTGGAACTAGCAGAGCCATTATCAGAACTGTTTATTGAGTCTCTAAGCACAGAAGAGGTCCCAGAAGACTGGAGATGGGCTCATGTGATCCTGCTTCACAAGAGTGGTAGCAGGGAGGAGGCAGGGAACTATAGACCAGTCAGTCTTACCTCAGTAGTGGGCAAGATTATGGAGGCACTCCTTAAGGAAAGGATGGTGCAACACCTGAAATCCATAGGAGCACAGGATCCAAGACAGCATGAGTTTACAAAAGGAAGGTCCTGTCAAACTAATCTCATAGATTTCTTTGACTGGGTAACCAGAGTGGTGGACCAAGGGGGAGCAGTTGATGTCACCTACCTTGACTTCAGCAAAACTTTCGATACTGTTCCACATAGAAGATTGATTAGTAAGCTGGGTAGGCTCAGGGTGGGTCAGAAGTTGGTCAACTGGGTGGCAAACTGGTCGACGGGCAGAAAACAGAGTGGTGGTAAACGGTATACAGTCAGAAGAGATGCAAGTCACAAGTGGGTACCTCAGGATCAGTCCTGGGGCCAGTCCTCTTCAATATCTTCATCAGTGACATTGCAGATGGACTGGAGGGTAAGGTTTGTCTTTTGCAAATGACACCAAGATCTGCAACAGAGTAGATGATCCAGATGGGGTGGGCAGAATGAGAAGAGATCTGGATAAACTAGCAAAATGGTCAGAAGAGTGGCAACTGGGGTTTAATGCAAAGAAGTGCAAGATCATGCACATAGGGACGAGAAACCCTGAAGCCACCTATAAGCTGGGAGGGGAGTTGCTGGCAGTCACAAAGGAAGAAAGAGACTTGGGCATCATCATCACCGATGACCTGAAATCATCCAAGCAGACCCCTAAAGCAGTAGGTAAGGCTAGGGGATGTTAGGGTGTATTAGTAGGGGTATCTCAAGTCAGAAGAGGGAGGTAATAATCCCTCTTTACAAGACACTGGTTAGGCCCCATCTGGAGTACTGCGTGCAGCACTGGAGGCCACACCTTCACAAGGACATTAACCAAATTGAGGCAGTCCAGAGAAGGGCAACCAGAATGGTGCAGGGACTGCATCAGAAAACATATGAGGACAGATTAACGGAGCTCAATATGTATACCCTAGAGCAAAGGAGGGAGAGAGGTGATATGGTCAAAACATTCAAACACATTAAGGGCATTAACAAGGTGAAAGAGTCTAACATGTTTCAATATAAGAAAAATAGCAGGACAAGAGGACACAGCATGAGACTGGAGGAAGGCCGATTAAGGGGTAATGTGAGGAAGTTCTTTTTCACAGAAAGAGTGGTGGATGCATGGAACGGCCTACCTCAGGAAGTGGTGGATATGAATACAGTGCAGGGCTTCAAACAGGCATGGGATAGGCATAAGGGAGCAATACAGATGAGTATGAATAGATAGGCCATTGACAGAGCAAAAGTCGATGACACATTTATAAGGTAGAAAAAGAAATGGGCAGACTAGATGGGCCTTGCGGTCCTTATCTGCTGTCAACTTACATGTTTCTATGTTTCTCTCCTCCACTTCCTGTCTGATAACTCCTTTATGTGTGCCCCACTTCCTTTTGAATCTCACTATTGTCTTTGCCTGCACAACCTTGGCAGGAAGTTTGTTCAATTTGTCCCTTACCCTTTCCATGAAGTAATACTTCCTAATTCCCCTTTAAACTCTCCCTCTCCAGTTTAAGCAATGTCCCCTGGTGGACACACTGCTTCTCAGTTTGAACAGATTTGCTGTGTCCACTTTGATGAACCCTTTCATGAACCTGAAAGTGTCTATCATGTCCCCTCTACCTTCCATCCTCTAGTGAATTCATATTGAAACTTTTCCAGCTCTCGTCATGTGCACTGCCTTACTGACCGTGGATCATTTTAGTCACCCTGTGTTGTACTGTCTAATCTATCCCTGTCCTTATTTACTTGCCCCAGAAATGGACACAGTGCTCCAGATGCGGTCTCACCAGGATCTATACGGAGACAATATCACTTGGCTTCCTCGCTAATAATCATTCTCACTATGCACCCTAGCATTCTGTTTGCCTTCCTATATACCCTGTTTTATGCAATGGGGAAGAGAATAAAAAAATGGCAAATAAACGCATTTATTTGCAGTGATGATGCACCTGGAATGTAAATAAATCATTTATTTTCACTCCAGGCACGTCATCACCATTTATGTACACTGCAGCCATGTCATAAGAAATGCTGAGTCGGCACGAGCCCAAGTCGAATCTCATGCATAGTCGAACCTAGCTTGGAATGTCCGTTTTTGCTGTGCATGAGCTTCCACTTCACCTCATACACCAAGCTACCCCCATGACAATTTCTCTCCTACATTAAATAGAAATAAAAAAAAACAGCTTTACATATGTTTTTCCTTCGTGCAGTATGTAATGCATCATAGCCCCCCAATAGGAAAATATGTACCATGCCCTCGCTGTTCTGTATCAAAGCCAACCCCTGCTGAATTTAAATTGTCCATCTGAATGAATGGCCTGAAAAACTAACAGTACACAGGAATATAAAGAATTATGGCAATTTCTCAATAGCCGGAAACATTTCTAATAATGTCTCCATCCCTGATGTTACCACAATCAATCCATTCTGCTATTCTTACAAAAAAAACAACACATAGACTTCCTCTGCTATGCTGCTGTCCATATCGCACAGAAAGGCCATAGATGAGCACTGACTCAGAACTTCTGCCCAGCAGAGTGAGAGCTCCAGTCAGTTGGACTCAGTAGCGCACCTCAGTGGCCCTTGGAACACGCTGATGTTAATACCTCTGTCACAGAGCATAATGATTATGCTCATGCGCCAACAGACGCACACATCACATCGATGGACGAGCCGTCTCCCAACACTTGAGCACAGTAAACGACGCAATGTTTCCTAACAAATTAAAAAAAAATCCTTCTGCCGTAAGTTAAAACACTCAAGTTTAATTACTATCTAACAGAAAAATCATCTGTTACCCCATTGCATAAATGAAATATGGCATGGACTGTGTGAAAATAAACAATTTATTTTTTGCTTTAGGTTTTGACCTCTATTGACCTCACGAGTAAGGTCAATAGAGGTCAAAACCTGAAGCAAAAAACACAGCCCATGCCATATCCCCTATATACTGGAACAGCCTGTTTTAGGATATTGGTGATCACCACTCCCTGGTCCTTCTTCTCGTCCATGCCCTCTACTGACGTCCCATCAATATAGTACTGCTTCTGGATTTTCCCCTCCTGTATGCATGACCTTGCACTATTTAGCATTACATGTCAACTGCCAAGTGCTGGACAGCTTCTCTAGTCTCCTCACATCTTTCTACTGAGTCTCCAAAGTGGACTACTAAATGACTCCACTAGCATGGCTTAGTTTTCTTCAGTACTGTAGGGTGAATCCCTTTTGGTCCTAGTGATTTAATGGTTTTTTGGTTCTCCAGATTCTTTAGTACCCATTCTCTCGTTATCCTCCCCCTCTCTAATCTGTCTCCTATGCCCTCCTTGAATTTTCTCTTGCTGTTAGGGAGTGGGCCTGCCCTTTTGCCTGTAAACGCACAGCAAAAGTATCCCTTCACTATACCTGCCTTCACCACATCATCCCCTGTACTCTCACCGTCCTTCCTTATCCTTTCTATGTTATGTCTTGTCTTTTTCCTTTCACTAATGTATGGATTTGTCTTTGTCATTGACGCTTTCCTTTACCTTCAATCCTACCCTTGCCTCCGTGATGAGCTTTTTACTTATACTCGGTTTCTCCTTATATGGCTTTCTGTTTGCATCACAGTTTATTCTTGTGAGTCCCAAATGCCTCTGTTTTGTTCCCTGTAGCTTGATTTACTGTACCTACCCAACTAACCATACAGGTTTCCAATATTTTTTGGACTTTTTTATACTCATGATATAGTCTTGTGTGGACTCTGTAATAGCCTTCTTTAAAGCTGCCCACGCCCTTTCCAGCTCCTTTATTTTATGGAAGTCATTGATTCTCTCCTGAATTTTCTCCCCCATTGTCCTGAAATGAACTTTATTGAAGTCTAGTACCCATGTGTCAGTGGTCACGTATATACATGTATAGCACTTCTCTGTTGTTGACTACAGGATATCATATTATCAGACTTACAGTACTGCACAGACTAACCTATGTCTGCATGAGCTGCAGTTCCATCGTGCTTTCTGGAGCTGGTTGTTTAATATCACCTTCCTCCTCCTGCTTCTGATGCCTCTCATTATGCACTCTAGCATCTCACTGACCCTGCCCAGTGCCTTGTCTCACTGCCCTGTGACTTCAGGATCATCAGATATTATAACCCCAAGGACCCTTTCCTGCTTATTGACCAACAGCAACTATCCCCAATTTTATATTCAAGTATTTATTGCCAAGTATTTATACAGATATTCTACAGAGCTGTTTGCTCTGCTGACGTTTTCCCTTTCAGGTATTTGAATACCCTGATGTCTCTCCATTGAGTCACCTCTTTTTTAACAAAACATGCTCTAGTTCTGCCATTCAGTCATCATAGCTTTTCTTCGGGCCCTCGGCTTACTTTGTTGTGCTCCTCTGGAATTTTCAGTCATGGCAAGATCTTCTCCCTGATATGAGGAAGAAAACTTGAACACTGTATTTAAGATGGGGCCTGACTGAGCATTGGTATAAGGACATTATGATACATCTTGGTTTGCTTATGAAATTTCTTTTTATGCATGCCATGATTCTGGTTGCTTTACTGTTTGCCATTCCCACACTGTTTGCTCCATTTAAATGTGCTGCCAACCGTTACCCAGCACTTTTGGCTTTTGGCAATCTCCTAACTGTTTAGGCAGTCTGTTGACTTTAAATTATTTTTTTCCAAAGGGTGTGACTTGGCATTTCTCAACACAGAAGTTCAGCTACTGTCTCTCATCACAGTTTCCCAGCTTGTCTGGTTTTTATTTGTTTTCTAAAGAAACATTTTAAAACCAACAGAAATAGTGTATACTTGTAGTATATCAGTGAGTCTGAAGTTTGCACTTTGATAAGTTAAAAGGGACCTTAAACACTGGAGTCAAGAAAGTACCTTAGACTTCAGCATTACTCACTACAGTACAGTACGGGAAGTGCTTGTGACTACATCCCCTCCTAGTCACGCTGTGTTTCTTCTACATCAAAGCCTGGGACTCTGCTTCTGGACCTGGGTTCCTAATTAACACTGCGTAATGCGTCTTGCCTGACCCTGTGCCAGCCCTGTAGAATTTCGTGACCTAGTCTTCTTCGGTACTGGACTTGACAAATCTAGTTCTAAAAAGCCTAATATAGTTCCATTGAAGGATGGGAATACATTCTCTAGCTCATCAAAGGGACAGAATACTTTCCCTGGACACAGTCATCTTACATTGGACTTCTTAGTTATTAAATGGGAACAAGAGAGTTCTGCCAAATAACTGGCATCTTCATCATCTCAATAACTTGATTACTTTAGAGATGGACATTGATCCCTTTAGTTTGATAATTTTGATTTTGTGATATGTCAGGTTTTTCTAGCCAACCCTTATCAAGCTGCAGCAGTTATAATACACACCTATGACCTATATTGTCAAACCGAATGGCTTCACCTACATGGTAGAATTAGATATCAAACATCACTTTTTACAAAAATAAATATACAGTACCTTGCCTTAACTTCCCTGACTGATGCTAATCTGCCCAGCCAATCCATGTAATACACATAACTCTGCTAAGTCTGCCTTCCAAGTCCCCCTCTGCAGGACTTCCCAAGCCCAGCGAACTTTCAGCTGCAGCACTCCAACCTGGATGAATGACCTGCCCCCTGATGTCCTCTCTGAACTCAAGCTTACTATCTTCAAAACCAAATTACGGTCTCACCTCACAACTCTGTGCAAGCATGACTGCCCCACTTTGTTCCAACCTGCCACAGTTCCTATCCCCCCCCCCAGTAGTCCTATGGTCCTCTCCTCACTTGCCTCTCCTGCTTTCTTTCTCTTCCCCTCACTCTCCTACCCAACCCACCCTCTCTACCGCCACCCCCCACCACCTCCCCCGAAAGATTTCTCCTGTGACCTTAACTCGGCCTCCTTTAAAGAGCATAGTCAGCCCTAATTTACAAGTGCTACCATGCCTGTGTAAAATGATATATGGGGCATATGTGATAGGCTGATTCAAAATATGCAATTTATTTTCATGTGTGAAGGGGCAGGACCAAAACTCACAAGTGGCAGAGCCATGGGTAAGTTATGAAAGTCCTGCCCCTCACAAGTGATGATACATTGCCTATTTTGAGTCAAGCTAGTGTTTATTCGATACCTGCATCAGTGGTTTACAAGGTATAGGTTTTAAATCTGTAGTTTGTTTGAAGATGTTGCTGTTTTTCTTCATTTTTACCAACTGGCTTCAGTGCTTCATTAGACATTGTGATGTCATCAGCATTGTGAAAGCTGCTCTCTGATTGGTTGAGTATTCCACTGTCGTGACCGTAACCTTAAAAATATCCATTATGGCAATGGTAATATCAGAATATTTTTGATTTTTTGCTGTTTCCCATGTCACTAGTAAAGATATCTGTGTCTTGTAAGTTTTACTCCCATTCCTGGTGTGTGAGTGCATATATTGTGCAGGCTCAGTCACACCTGTGTATTAGAGTTGAATAAGCACTTTCATGTTCACTTCCCAGTGTTTGCACCTTAATAACTTTACCCACGTTCAAGCAACTTACTTGGCATTTGGGATGCTCTGAGATGGTGTCAGTATCTCTGGAGCTTGAAACTTTTGTGGCAGTCAGTTCATGGGGGGGAGGGCAAAGTTGCAGAGGGGCAAAATCCCCCAAAATGACATCAGTTAAGACCTTTTTATTTTGTTTTTTGCTCACCTGTAACTAAAAACTAGGGCAGTTTGAAACATGAAAGTTGCAGGTTTGATAGAGTTTGGCCCAAGGTACTTGCTTTTGTTGTTTTTATCTCACAAACTTAAGTCGTTTTCAAAATATCTAAGAAAAAATGTTCTGTTTCTTGAGTATGCGCAGTTTAAAAAATGAAATCATGTGGAAAGCATATTTCAGAGAAAACTCTGCACAAGAACAAGGGGCATGATATGAGGCTGATGGGTGGAAGGCTCAGGGGTAATGTTAGTAAGTGCTTTTTCACTGAAAGGGTGGTGGAGCTGTGGAACAGCCTTCCAGCAGAAGTGGTGGGTATAAAAACAATACAGGGGTTCAAGAGTACATGGTATAGACATAAGTGTACCCTGGAAATGTGCAGAGCAGGAGAGCCGCAGATCAGACAGGATCTGGGGCTGCAGCAGTGAGTAGGGAAATGGGCAGACTGGGTGGGCCGTATGTTCCTTATCTGCCGACAGATTCTGTGTTTCTCTGTGTTTCTATGTCTATAGCCTGATACTGTGAGTTCGATTCCAGACAAGATTCCCTCAGTTTTCTTGTATCAGATTTTCACTAGCGTGGTGCTCCATGGTGGTGTGGAGTTAGAATAGTCAATATATAGGGAAGGGACTTGAAACATGAGAAAGAATGAGTGCAAGAGTGAAGTGCTGCCTCCAAGGCAGGGCTGCCATAGAAGCAACTTTTGTTGAAAGAATCTATCCCTTGCATTTGCTGTCCGCAAAACTCAAACCCCACAAAGGTTAAAAATAAACTATTATGTGGCGCTGAGGGTTGAGGCGCTGGACACCACACCTCACTCCATGCCGGTGACCCGGGTTCGGGAGCGGACTCGGGTCGCTGGTGGGCCGGCTGGGGGGAGTTAGGCTTGAGCGTCCCACGACAGCTCGCCTACTCCGGGGAGGGTTAAGGCTATAGCCCGAACACTTGTCTGACTACTGCAAGCCCCCAATGTTTAGGGAAGGGCTGCCGCAGACAGCGTGACGCCGGGCGCCTACGCCTTGACGCTAGGGGTCCGGTGCTGCAGGGGTTAGGAGGAAAAGCGGAAAATGCTCTGCACCGCTGGAAGATGGAGCCTCGGAGACGTCTCGATGTGCTCTTCGCCTCGCTCGATGGCCCCGGACCCATTTAAAGTTGATTGTTGTAGGGGTTTTGCCTCATCCTCGCCGGGGTAAACCGTAGCTCTGTGGGGTTCCTGTGGGGTCATACGGGCAGGGTGAAAGGCAGAGGGATGTCTACCTTGAGGCTCCTGAAGGGTCGGGGATGGCAGGCAGGAAGGAGAAAAAATAGTAATTTCAAAAAAAAACAAAAAACTATTAAGGTAGTAACCCCACTGCACACGACGTTTAGAAATGTACTATTGGGGTTGTTATACCTTACTCCCACCCACTCATCTACAGCCCCAACCCTCATGATTCAAGGCCAGTTTTGAGGTACTGGGCCATGCATAAATGGTAAGGTACCTCATATAGGGCCAGCGTTTCTCAAAATATGCGAATAGCAGCCCTAATCCCCACCCCTTTTCTCTGTCTCATGTCCCATGGGCAAGGTACATGTCCAGAGTCATGTCACACACAGGGTTGGTGATTTATAAATATACTACAAATTCTAGATCTGTGATTATAACACACATGCGGAGGTTTACATCTGTTTATGAGGTGTGACTTACTTTGCACACAGTACTGTAGACCTTGTAGAATGGAGCGGAATTGTTACAAATTTCTAACTATTATGCACATTGCACACTTGTGACTTGCTTTCTTTAGGACACGTAGTTAGAAACAGTCAAAGCAAGTTACAAGTTTGGGACATGTATACTATTTGACAATGGGTCTTGTTGTAGCTGCATAAAACAAGTTACAAGTGGATGGTACACATTGTAGTTGGCATGGTGGCAGACCTGTAGCTTGGCCTTGTATCACTAGCATGGTGGGAGTGGCAGAACAGTTCGGCCACTAACTTTCAAAATTTGGAAGGCAAGCCAATATTTTAAGTGACTATCATTTAAAACAGGTCATAAACCATTTCATGGACAGATGCACAATTTTCCAGTAAGTTTCAGAATCTGGTAGGGAAACCAGCTCCTTTATGGGCCATTGACAAGCAAAGCAAGGCAGATTTTATTTATAAAGCACCCTTTCTCATAGGCTCAGGGTGCTGTACAGGCAATAACAGTTAAAAATGTATAAAAACATCAAAAAGAATATAATGAATAACATCCAATAAATAAAGCTTTATACAATATACACTGAAAACTAACTGGGAAATGCCAAAGTAAGCAGGTGTGTTTTTTAAATAGGCTTTAAAGGCCCCCATTGTGTGGGCAGAGCGGAGATTCCCAGGTAACATGTTCGAGATCATGGGAGCCACCCCACCAAAAGCCCTGTCCCTAGATTGTTTAAGACAAGGGAGTGGAGAAATAAAAACTCATTATGGGGACAGTGATCGGAGGCTGGGAGGAGTGCAGCTAGACACCAGAGAAACAGCGGCTCACTGCTGTCACTGCAACCAGTAGCACCAGTGCCAGCTGTGGCTGTAGAAGTCAAGAAATTCCCGTTGTTCTCATACACAGAATGCAAGGAATGGCTTCTCTCGCTAAGCTGGGCAGCTGGGATTTTGGGTGCTCAGAAACAGTATTTCTGGCCCTTATTAAAAAAAATCAGAATCTAGCTAAACTGGCCATTTAGCTATGTTCTGGTGGTTGTTTTATACAATGACAGCTTTTTATGTATTTTCCATGCTTGTTAGTATGAGGAGAAAAGCAACAAGATGGTGGCTCTCACGGCACATAAAAATGTCTCGTGCTGTGCCAAGCAGGTGGTGAAAAACCAAAATAGGTTCCTGGGACACAAAGTTTGTCATTTTGCACCTGAATGTTAACTCTAAAGCCCTACTGCGTGTGCTCAGAATGGAAAACACAGAACTTTAAAGCCTCATAGCTCTGGACTGTTTAATATTTTTTCACCAGACTTATTAAAGGCAGTGCCTTAGGACATGACACATGTCCCCTGCATGTTTGGGGAAGAATTATATTCCATGTAGGCTATAGGTGAGAGCAAAAAAAAAAAAACACATTAAATATAGGATCAAAATAAGATATTTACAGAAAATGACACACGTGAATCTCAGAAACAGCACCAGCTGCCATCACAAACCTTTCCACGGATCGTCCTTGCCTACTAGGCAACACATGCAAAATCTCAGCTGATTTCATCAAACAGTATCAAAGCCAAATGTGCAAAGTTAGGGGGTTTAACACTGAACACCCTACTCAACCCTGACTATAGTGGCATGGTACACACATACACACATAGTTGTGAGCCTCAGAGCTACATTTACAGTTGTAGCCATCTCGTTGTGTGGGTATTTCCAGATATTTCACAATATTTCTAAAGCAAATCTCTCTCGTGGTACTGCAGGCAGAACATTTTTCTATAGATGTAGAAATTTCAGGACATATCCAGACTTGTAACATGTCATGCATACATACAGTCACAGAATAACTGTCTTACATTGGGACAAACAGTATCAGGTGGCTACAAAGCAACCATACATTAATGCCACAGTAGATCCATGGTTGCTTGTGTAGTACCATAGTTATCCACAATAAGTTCCATGGCACAGTGGTTGTGACTATAGCTCCAGTGACAGATAAGAGTTTAATAATTAATACTGTGATGCCCCTTCCATTTGATGCTTAAATCTGTTAAAATGAAGTACTGTACCTGTACAAGTCATGCATTTAGTCACAAGTCTTAGTAAGACCCTTCCATCTGTTTCATTTCAAGGCACGTATGTCCAGACTAATTCAAATAATTAGTTATTAATTTCTATTGTTTGTTTGACAAGCTCAGGTATTACTGATGTGGCCAAGTGATGGCCCAGTTACAAGGGCACTGGAGTTATTTATAGGGAAACAGTGAGCACTGATAAAATTCCCAGGATCTCCTGTAGCTGACATCAGAGGAGGGCTGTAGCAGTGGGAGATTCAGTAGCCTTCGGTGCATGTCAGAAATTTAATAAGCTCAGATCAGATGTCTGTCAATCCTTCTGTTCTCCCAGCTCTAAGTACTGACCTTTCTGACTGTACCTAGCCCCAGGAGGACAGCGAGACTAGCAAACAAAATATTAAAGCTTATAAACTCACTAATATGCACCACAGGCTATTGAATCTCCCACTGCTGCAGCCCTCCTCTGATGTCAGTTGCAGGGAATTTTTGGTTACAGAAAATGACAGACTGGAAACCAGAAAGATCAGCCTGCAGAAAACAGTAAGCAAAAAAATTGTTTTGCACACAAAGTACAGATTGGGATCAGCTCCACACTTGGGAGTGGGGCTGTTAGTGCTGACAGTTCCCATTTAAACAGGTTCCATGTCAATATAGCAAAAAAAAAAATCAAATGCAAAAACGGCAACTAAACAACAGCGCCAACATAAACAGCGACCGTAAACAACAGCAACCTCTCATAATGGTACAAAAAACAAGCTGCTCCATTAAGGAAACGCACTTTCTGGAGGCAGTCGAGAGGGGAGAAATCTATGAAGATAACTCCTGGACAGCACACATGTCAGGGACGGGGACAAAGTTGGGGGGGCAGATTAAATGTTCCCACTCCCGGGGGGGGGGGGGGGACACAAGTCAGGGAGGGGAACAAAGTCGGATGGGGGGAGACACTAAAGTGGCAGAAAACATCAAACCTCTCTCCCTTAAAAACCATTATACATACACTCACATCACACACTAACACCTAGACCCGAACCCACAACACCACATCACTCAATCCTACTCATTACCCTACCTACCTAACACCCTGCCTAACCTACTACACCACACCACACTGGAACCATGATCGCAGTCCATCCAAAACAGGCTTACATCTACTATCACAAACCCAGCCAAAAAATAACAATAATATATTTTATGCAGGGGGTTTAGCCCCCAAACGGTATCACGTCATGTCAGCACAAACATTTTAGCGCAGCAATTTCAGCACAGCAGTTTAAGCAAAACACATTTTAGCGCACGTAGCTAATTCAGTGTGAAACCAATACAGCACATATTCGCTAGGATATAAGACTACAGTATTGTGCCATTTTAGGATGCTGCTTTTCAATACTATTAAATACTATAATTGTATACAATAGAGAAAACAGAGTTGGTGTAGCTTTGATCTTTCTGTCTGCGTACCAATGTAATGAATTACGCATGCAGTTTCAGTTTTGCCTGGTGGAAAAAATAATAAATCGCAAAAGAAACCGCTCCCCCAGGTCTGTTTTACAGTGTTCTGGTAGAATTTGTAATTTACACAGGGATACAGGCTGACTGGGAGCTACAGTTGATGATTGTTGTGCCCTTTGTGCGGTTCTTTTTAAACTAGAAAAAGAGGAAGTGCTGCTGACAGATTGACTTATGTCGCTAGTGGCACTTGCGACCACCTGCTATGTTGTCTCCTACGAGCTCCCAGTGAGCTCCTTCAGGTCATTCACCACTTTTTGAACCTTTGCATCTGCAAGCACTTCCAATACTCCTTGTTCCCATATGTTTCGCCCTCTTGTGCTCAATACAAAGTGCAGTGGCGTGACTGAACTGGAGAGGGTCCCGCCCGGAAACTGACTGATTTATGTGAAGTAATTATAGCATACAGTTACACCACGCAAAACAGCAGCACACCATTGGAGGAACAGGTAACATATGACAGCTGCTGATTGGATTGCATTGTAGGTACATATAAAAAAAGTCTCTGTGGTATTAAATATATTTATCATGGTACGTGATGAATCTTACGGTCATTGAATTGATGCGTACTGTGCTGAACAGACAAGCTCTGAAATTCTAGAACGATGAAAATGATCGCGCTGACATATTTACGCTGTGATTGACTGCACTGAAATATTTTGCGCGCAGTTGACATGGAACCCCTCCAAACCCCCCTTTAATAATATAGCTAACTCCGAGACCGCACAATATGTGACAGCATGTGCAGCACTGCTCCAGCACACTTTGCCCTCACTGCACAACTTCGCTCTCCTTGCTCACGCTGATCTTCCCTGTGTCAAACTTCACCATTCATCACTGTTGGGTGTAAGCCAGAGTGCAGCACCCCACGGGGGCTTTTTTTTGTTAGGGGAGAAGCCAGTGGCTTTGCCCACGAGGCCAATGTACTGCGTGGTGCTCGCGGGTTGGCCAGCAATGGCCGTCGGCTCCTCCTCCACCTCAGTTCTGCTTCTCCTGCGGACGAGACAGCATCTTGCCTGCAGCAACAAAAGAATTGAACTGCGTCATCTGCAGCCTATTTTCAGCATGGCACTGCACCTCTCCTCGAAGCCACGTTCAACGCTGTCTTGAGTGTAAACTTCACCTCGGTTCTGCCGTTTGGTACTTGGCACTGTTTATTTGAAGATCCGGTAAGATCTTTCCTTTTTATTACTTAAACAGCATCAAGTCTTTTCTGTTTATTGTTTACATTACCGCTTCGCATCATGCCAGATTTTGGGGACAAGAAGCGTTTCTTGAAAGTGGGCCGGCTCTCCCTCATACGGTGTCCCTGCAGCTAGCAAATTTCCATGATGGACCGGCATGATGTCTGCTTAACCTGCCTTGGACCTCAGCATGATATGGACAACTGTGATGCCTGCTTCTCGATGGACCTCCATGTTCTTGAGTACCGCACGTTTTAAAGTCCGCAGGGCTCTGCTGACTTTTGGGGGGCAGCGTCACTCAGGAGGATCCAAGTGCAGGTCGCTTCACCCTTCCTCTGGGTCCCCTCACAGGCCTATACAGTCCAATGAGGAGGGGGCCTCCTCCTCCTAGCTTTGCCAGAGAGGAGGCCTCTTCTACGGTGCTGGAGGACTGGTCTGGTTCCCTTCGAAGCCAGGCCAGGAGCACCGTCCTGGCAGTCACCTCCTTGGAGGTGCAGGCTACCCCAGTGTCATGGTCCATGGTTGCTGGGTTCAGCATGGGAAGTTCCTTAGCATGACCCATAAGCCATCTGAGATCACGGAGCCAGGAGGGGCACTGGGCCCACCTGTGGCACCGTTTGTGGCTCCGAGGGTGGGAGAACCCCCAAGATTGCCAGTTTGGAGGTCTTGTGGATCTCCTCTTCTACAGAGACAGATGATTAGGAGGCCGACCTGGACTGGTGACCTGACTCCTCTGAGTCAGTGGGCTCTCTGGGGCCCAGGACCATTGCGATTTCCCAGGTGCCCCTCCCACAGCCCCAGTGACTTCGGTCAATGCCGGCTCCCATGCCAAGAGCAAGGCAGGGCAAAGGATAGCTATCCCCGGTCTGATGGAGTGGTGGTTCAGGTGTTGGGGGTGGGGTCGGTTGCCATCCCTGGTGCCGTCCCCTCCTCTGATACTAGGATTGGGACCCCCTCTTCTACGGTTCTCCTTGGGGGGCCTGTGGAATTGGGCCAGTCCAAGGCACAGAGAATGAAGAAGAGGTCTTCCTCGGAGTCAGCGGGGATGAGGGGCTGGGGCGAGGGGCTGCTGCACTCCTCACGAGCCCTTCGGGGCTTGGGGAGGGGGCACAGTGCTGTGCCAAAGTTCTCTCCTTGTTCCATTTCAAGATGGTCCTTGTTGGGTGGGGTTGTGGTCTGCCCTTCTGGACACATGCGGCCCTGGTACCCTCATAGGGGTGCTCGCCCTACAGGGCTCGGTCCTTAACGCTTTGGGCTGGTTGAGCGGCCTTTGACTGATCCGACCTACGGATCCCCTCATAGTCCAAGATCACTGCCAGGCCCCCTAGCCCTGGCAGAGGCACTTCACTAGCTGTGAAAAGTTTCTCCCCTTACCTTTGCATCCAGCCCCTCTTCTCCCAATCCACGTGGGTCCTTCGGGGCCCTTGACCTGGGAACAGTCTAGATCTCAGGCTATAGAGTTCCCAAGATATGTTAGGGCCATGGACAAACATGTCTTTCACCTGTCTCCCACGCTGCAGCCAAAATCTGAATCTTCGGGTTCTTCGGCCTCCTTGTCTTCCTCCATCGAGGGAGAGGAGACATCTGTCCACCTGTCCTCTGAAGCTGATCAAACGGAGTATCAGCGCTTCCTCGCGAGGCAGGTCAAGGACCTGCACATATTGCACATAGCAAGACGCAACACCGAGCATACGGCATGCGCCTTCCTAGGCAAATACAGTGCGGACCACTTGGTGGTCCCTTCCTGGCCTATACCCTTCCAGGAGGCGTCGTAGAGCACCTGGCAGTTTCTATCTGCCCCAGCTCCAGCCCCTTCGGACTGCCAGTGTCAGTATTGCACCCCTCCAGGGGTCTTCAGGTACATTGCCTTTTCCCTCTGCGGGAGTGACTCGATTGGGCACCCCTACCAGGCATAGGCACCCGGGTCATGACCGGCCCCCAGATCTGGACTCTGTTGAGTTCGACTGCCTGAGTTGGAGAGTTTTCTCTTCAGCACGGGTGATGCTATGTATCGCGTCTCATCAGATGCACCACGCTGCCTGTAACAGGCATCTGTGGGCAATACTGAGTCAGGTGCTGGCATTGTTGCCTGATTTGAAGGCTGAAAGGCAGGCCACAGCCCTCTCCATGATAGGCCTGGAGCTAGCAAGGCACCAAGCAAGGGCATCTTATGACATCAGTGAGGTCGCTTTACGGCTAGCAGGGACAGCAAACTGCATTAGGCAGATGGCGTGGCTTCGCCTATCGAGGTTATCACCCTTGGTTCAGTGTGGGGTGAATGCCTCCACATTCCAGGGGACACGTCTTTTCTCCTGCAGTTTGAGGTGGGATCTGCAGGGGCACCTTCCTTCCCCCAGGGACCGGGGGATCACGCCTCGCCCTGACCTGTCACAGGCCTAACTGGCCTGGAGTGGGTCTCCTCCTCCCATGTTTCCCCCATGGAAGGCTGAGGGACATCTGTCCCTCAGGGAAGTGCTGAACCTCCTTCGGGGGGCTCAGTACTCACCCAACAGTGATGAATGGTGAAGACTGACACAAGGAAGATATGAAAATTACGAATCTACCGTAACTTGTGATCTTCCTGTGTATCTTCACCATTCATCACTGAACCATGCCCACCTTCCCCTCAGAAGGCCTCAGTCCCTGAACGATACCTCCTCCCTGCTTGCCCTTCTCCTCAGGGAACCAGTCGGGATTCTCCCACTGTAACCTTGGCAGCAGAGGAGACCCATTGAGAGGAGGGCCAGTAGGAACTCTCAATCAAAAAATTGAAATTGGGGACTCCTGATGGACCCCTCTTCCTTTGTCCTTGTGGGAAGCTCCAGGGTCAGTCCACTCCCATCGGTATGTGCTGACTCCTTCTCAGGGGTTCCCTGGGATGAGGGAAGGGGAGGGAATGGAGCCGGCAGGAACTCCTCCTTCCTCCTCCTCTTTACCCTCCCTGTCTTCATACTTCTGTACCTCTTCAGTCTCCGCTCCCTTTCTGGGAGGGAGGTGTTACTGAATAGGTGGGATCCTCACTCCCCCTTGAATCCTGTAGGTTCTCCTTTTGGAAGTGGTAGCCAGGGTGGGGGAGGAGTGGGGAATCCTGACAAAGGATGGATTTTCCACTCAGTAGTGGATTAGAGGAAGGAGGGAGGGACCTTCTCAATGGATGCTAAGCCTGACCCTAGAAAGGGGCAAAAATAGGGCCAGGATGTGGATCCTGCAGCAACTGCCTGCAGCCTAGCTGACTGCCTATCTCTAGAGGCACAGCCCCAGTTACTCAATACTCTGAGTCAGTCAAGGTGCATGGGTTGATGGGTCCTTCCTTCCCTTCTCGCCTTCCTCTCATTATTTCTCTCTCTCTCTCTCTTTCTCTCCTTTTCTTCTTTCTTGTCTGAATGGCTGTCCAGGGACTGGGGCCTGATGGCCCAGATCCTCCTCCTCCTCCTCCTCCTCCTCTGTCCTTTGGCCGGCCTATTCCTTTTTCAGTTTGATCTTTTCCTTATGCTGTCCCTCGGGCTCCCTTGCCCCACCCTTGTTTTTTTCTATCCCGCTGGTTTTCTCTGTCTCTCCAGCGAGCAGAACTGAGGTGGAGGAGGAGCCGACGGCCATTACTGGCCAATCCGTGAGCATCATGCAGTACGTCGGCCTTGTGGGTGACGCCGGAGCCTCCCCTAACAACAGCAACAAAAACACTTCATGGGTGCTGCACTCCAGCTTACACCCAACAGTGATGAATGGTGAAGATACACAGGAAGATCACAAATTATGGTAGGTACGTAATTTTAATTTTTCCACCTATATTTTTACAGGCGCTCAGTTTGAGTCACACAAATTGAGTTGCCCATATCATGGGATACCAATTAAATATTATCCACTGAGGAAACACTAGCAAAATCCACATGGGCTTTAGCACATACTGTACTTTTGTCACACAATCTAGTAGTGTTTTTATGCTGATTACTCAGATCATGTTACATAAATTTATCCACAGCTGCTCCATCATATTTATCTATTGATGCCAGCAGCTGCTTAATCTACATACAGTACCATGGTTCTGGATGCTGGGTGTAACGCAGTAACATTGTACTGAATAATGGAAAGGACTTAGGATTCATCTTTTCTGCCCCCCCCACACACACACACCCATTGCACAGAAGTGACTGTACTCCCTTTGGGAATGGACACATATTCAAACTTATCAGCTGGAATAGTACTCTAGTCATAATTTGTAACCTTCAATGCCATTTTACCCTCCAGCATCTGTCTAGTCCTGTTTTGAAGCCCGAACAGTGGTAGCCTTCACAACCTCCTAGGGTAACCTTTTTCTCATGATCCACCCTCTGTGTAAAATAATGCTTTCCAGGATTTCCATTTACCCCCCTTCTTCTTTTTTTTGGGGGGGGGTATTATTTTCTCTTCTCCAGAGCTCCGGCTACGACCCCCGCCCTCCGTTGTTCCCCCCAGCGCCATCCCCAGACATCAGACCCCCTCCCTTATGCACCCCGCGACTTACCCTTCGTGGCAGGGTGGTGGGGAGTGACTCGACCCACCCCAACGGATCCATGCCAGGGAGGCGCCCTTCCAGGAATGGCGCCGCGGGAGAACAACTTCGTGCTGCCGGGCTCGCTGTTTCGCTGTCCTCCTGAGCGGTCATGGCGGCAATGACGCCAGCGACTGTGCACGACGCCCTGTGGCGTGTCCCAGGCAAGCGCCTGCCACGATCCGCCCCTGAAGCTTGCAGCTACGCTGTTGACCCCCAGCCTCCGCTAGGTCAGGTAGTTCCCGCCGCCCAAATCCTCTCGAGATGGAGAGCAGTCCCTTGGACGCCAATCCATCTCCTCCTCGCCTGACCCACGGCAACCCATGCGCCTGCCTCCCGAACACGGGTTGCCGGGCGTGGCGTGAGGTGGGCGACCACGCCTCAACCCTCCGCGCCACCGGGCCGGCCATTTACCCCCCTTGTCACTGAGTTTAGTTTTACTTGCACTTGCCAGCTCAAACATCTGTGTATACTACAGTCTGTCTGTTCCATTTAGTATTCGGTACACAGTAATCATGCCCCCAAAGCTGAATCATTTCATTACAGTATGTCCAATCTTACCTCATACTGTAGCTCTTGACCCTATAGCCTTTAAACTGCTTGTTGGTCCTGTTGTGGATCCTATAAATATCTTCACTGTCCTTTTTGTGCTGTGGTAACCAGAACTGGTCTCACCAAGGGCCTGTACAGGGATAAGAATACACTGAGGAAAGCCGGCCCACCGGCGCAGCAGTTGGATTTCCGCTTGTGACACCAATGACCTGGGTTCGGGAACAGACCCATGAGCTGGAGGGCCAGCTGGGGAAGAAGGATTGAGGCGCCTTCAGGCTGCTCTCCTTCTTCGGGGGAAGGGTTGGGTAGCATGCCCGACGTGTGATGACTCCTAGCGAAGGCTGGCAGGAATCAGTAGTGCAGGCATATAATAGTTGTAGAAGGGCAGGACAGACGCAGGTCGTCATTGCACGTCTGTACCCCTCGGGGGGAAAAATCAAGAAAAATACAACTCGCGCCCACCTCTATGAAGCCTGCCCCAATCAGCTTTCGGGGGCCGGCACCACGATTCTAATCCCATGTTCGCAGCACTGATGCCCTAAAGTGTCATGACCCCACCCTGAGTGGGCAAGCCTGGGGTGTCTGGAGTCTAGCTCATATGAAAGTGGGGGCTAATAGGGGTCTGTGACCAGGCAGATCCTTGGCGGAGCGGGGGCAACTGAAATACAGAATTAAAAAAAAAAAAGAATACACGGAGGAGACTTTAGTTAAAGTTTAGTAGCTTATTGCTGTAATCCCTTTTTATTTCTTCATATGAATACAGAAACACACACACGCGCATACACACACACACCCCCCAGTGCTGAAAATTAGGATGTGATCCTGTGAAAACACCATTTGATCTATTATGCATAAATGACTTGCAGAGTTGCCAACAGGCCTTTTTTCTCCAATCAAACATTAGAAGTATAGCCAGTGGTGCTGTGTAAAGTACGTGGAGGAGCTCATCAATTTGGAGAACAAAGGTTCATGAAATAATTAACCTAACCTGTTTGGTTTTTAGCTGTAAAGGTATTTTATCACATACTTACTGTTCTGTTAATTTGTTCATCACTAGGTTAATATAAACATCATTAAGTGGTATTTAAATGTTAATATTTCATATTATTCCATGCCTTGATCACAGACCTTAATTGTATCTGTTTTCTTTACAAGGGAATGAAAATGAAGTAGCATGTCTGTTTCATCCTCAGCACAGACATTTGGATTGTTCTAAAGGCACAACAGTGTGATGATACGAGCTACACATTTACTTTTCAGTTTGATTTATTATTGTATGTCTGTTTTAATTGGACTGTGAACAGGTACAATACACTTACAGTGAGAAGCATATTATTACCCATGTAGCAGTAGTTTACATTGAAACAAAAATAAATCAGTTTGGGATCTCATCATGAGCAATTTCTGTCCCTTGAAAGTTTGTTTATATAGTGTAGAGCGTAGCTTTCCAGTGTGGTTTTATTTTAAAACATTTTTGTGTGTCAACACTGAAGAGCAGCACAGTGATGTAATTTAGCAGTCATGGCTTGTAGGACACTTTGATATTATGTTTCAGCAGATTCTGTGCTATGAAAAAAAATGTTCGACTGTAATTCCATCTTGGGCAGTGTAAGGATGGTCCTATGTTTGCAGCCTGGAATGGAAATGAACAAACAAGAACACTGAGACTATTTATACTGTAGCTACAAAAGTAATCCTTAAAAGTTTGCAAAAAGAAAAATACTGAGTTTTGACTTTTTGTTGAATTCTTGCATGAACAGCCCCCTGTGGCCTGTGTACACTCTACACCAGGCCTGCCACCGGGATGGGAGGAAAGAAAAGATGCAAAGGGACGTACGTATTTTGTCAATCATAACAATTGAACCACAACCTGGACTCGCCCTATTATACAGGTATGAAGAAGACAGCCTACCAGCATAAGACGACATGGGGAAAAAGCAAGACAGAACTAATTTTTTAAGCAGGTTGAATCATGATACAGTTTTTCATATATTCTAAAAGCTGTAGTTTCCTTGCTTTTTGAAATTCTGTTCAGTTTGTATACTGTAAAAATAAGCATTGAGTACACCAAGTTATATAATGCAAGTACTGTGAGGTAAAAGGGCTGCAGCTGAGTCTGTTCCATATGTATATATATTATGTGTGTGTATAACATTTTGTTAAATTATAGAAGTATGGAGGCAGCCCGCCGATGCAGCAGTAGTGCTGCTGCTGGGGCGCTGATGACCCAGGTTCGGGAATGAGCCAGGGCTGTCGGAGGCCAGCCGGGGAGGAAGATGAGCGAGTGTTTCACTGGACGCTCTCCTTTTTCTGGGGAGAAGGGTCTTGCATTCCGCTGCTCTATTGCTGCCTGGGTGAGTACAGATGGCAGTGCAAAAGATCCCCAACTGATAGGCGGGGCTGTTGGAGCACACCCACAGGTTGGCTGTGTTCTCCCAGCTGGCAGCCAATCCCGATGCACGCATCTGGTTGTGGGTGGGGCAGAACATAGAAAAACAGTACGCACGGGCTGGCCAGATGAAGCTTCTCCAGTGGCCTACTCCCACATTGGACCCTAGCTGCGAGTGCTCCAGGATGGATCCACACCTTCACCTCCACCCTGGGTGGCCACATGACTGGGGGAAGTAACACCACAGTGGCATACAGTGGACTTGGGGGGTGGGGGGGCAACACAGGACTGTGTCATAGGTGGGTGTTGGAACCTAGAGTGACAAGCAGCAAAGACTCAATAGGGAGGACTGCATTCTTAGAAGGCAGCTAAAGATGGTCCTAGCCCATGGCCAGAAGGAGCGAAAAGTGTATTTGAAAAAAAAAGTGTATAGAAGTACGTCACAGACTGAAAAGGAACATTATTTGACCCCATTATGTTTGCATAATGTACAAATACTGTATCCTTTGCAATGTCTGGATTAGATTACCTAGCAGTTTTAGGCCAGTCTAATTAAGTGGTCAGTTTTTTAATCTTTACAGCAGTTAAAAAAGTGATCAAAGTGGTAGATATATTTCCACAGTGTCTACGATCATATTTTTGAAAACACAGCTTGCAAAAGAAAAAAAATCACTAGTGGTTACCATGATGCAATGCAATACTGCAGAATCCTGCAGAAGAATTAGTGAAGGATCCCTTTTCTTATGCAGTAATTTGTGACCCTGTGTTTCATCCTAATGGGCTCCACTGCATGTCTGAATTTTTAAAATGTCACGTAATAAGAGGACTGGCTCAGCAGTTGGACGTGCAGCCATTCTCCTCTAGGTCACTGGTTTGAATCATCTTGAAATTGATAGTGGTGAAAGCTGTTATCATCTGAAGGCTAGTCTATGGGCCGTGCAAAACAGAAGTGTAATAATCTTAGTCTAGTACTGTACTCGGTGAAAATGTGTCCTCATCACAAAACTATCATGGTGACAATTGGCATTATTTGGCACCCTTGTGGGCAGACTAACATGAATTGAAATACCAACGGATGGACTAAATGAATGTGCTTGGCAACGCAGTGGTCACTCCATGTCAGGGGCGAGGTGTATTTGTTGGCCATTGTGGGGAAACTTTCACTATGGTGGTGCTGTAACTGTCATGGGGAAAACACAGAGCTGTTTTGACCAGGGCAGACCATGTAACACTTTACGAGTTCTAAAATTTCACTACATTTTAAAAGTGCTACAGATAGTGGCAAACAAGGGAATCAGGTTATTTTAAGAAACTGCTAACAAGTTTGCATGCCTCTAGTGTGTCGATGGTACAGCAAGTACAGATCTTAGGATTTAAGAAGCTCCATGATGCCAGCAATAGTAAGGGAGTCTCTGAAAATTGAACACTGTGATTTTTGTGGAGAGTAACACTTGCATATTTATATATCATCTTGCATATCTTAACATTCTTGGCAAGGCAGTTTTAAAGTCAACATAAACCTGTATTTCTTATTTTAATTTAACAGAAATTTTGGCATGTGTGCAGTCTCTAAAACATCCCTAGCATACTGGGCTTCCAGGAATCAATCTTCACCATTGATTCCCACTTATGGATCTAGGTCTGGAGGCACTAGCACTCTTCGGCAGCATATTGTTTGCAGGAATGGAGCTGCCATTGGCTACTGACAGCACCTGCTCACCTCATGTGGCGCCCTACGCACCAGCCAGTAGCTGTTGCCAGCTGCCTTACACACCTCAGTTCTGTTCCTCCCACCAAGTGCACACCATGAGAATGACAGCATCTCGAGTTCTTTGTCACCTTTTATCTAACTGCATCACTGCCTCAGTTTCTGTTTGTGGTGGCTTCTTCATTTGTTATTTTCAGTTTCTGTGATACCGAAGTCTGAGAGGAAGTGGGCTAAGAAGAGCAAGAAGTTTGGCAACCTCCCATCATGTGTTGTCCCTGTGGGATGTAGATGGCAGTGAGGATGGGCATCAGTGTTGTATGGCCTGCTCTGGCCCTCAGCACAATATGAATGAGTGCAATACCTGCTTCTCCATGGACTGCTGTATGCTAGAGATTCATCCGATAAAGTGGGGTCATCTGACCCCTACCTTTGGAGGCAGGCATTGCATTTGTGCAGCTAAGGTAAGGTCACTGGACCTTTCCCCTGGGCCCCTTCCGTAGACCTTTGGTTCCATAAAAGTAAAGGGTCCTCCTCAGCCTCACCCTGCTGAGGCGTCATAGGTGGGTCTGGTGGACAGCCTGCTGCTTCTGGGTGGCCAGCTGTAAACCCCACACTGTCTACCTGCCCTGAGCAGCAGATGTCCCTGGGTGAGGCCAAAGCTGTACCCTCAGTCTCCCTTGGTTGACACCTCAGGGATGCAGCTTGATGCTGCCCTGGCTCCTGTCAACATTTGAGGTGATGGTGAGCTGGGTGGCACCGACTGTGATGCTGGACCTCCCTCCTACACAAGAACTGGGGTTGTACAATGTCCTGTGGTGGAGATGGAGGTTGTTCTTTCTTCTGGTGTCCCTAGAGGCACTGAGGTGGAGTCCAACGACATCCCCAGTAACCACCATGATGTTGGTCGTGGGATCAGCACCGGGTGTGACGCCAGTGACAGTGTCAAATCTGGAGTCATCTCTGAGTGGCTCTGGGGTCAACACTGGGGCAGACCCCGAGCCATGCACTGAGGATGGTGTTGGTCATGATGATGGGCGAACCTGTCTCCAGGCCCATCTTGATCTTGACTCTGGTGCTGGAGGCAGCACCAGGTCAGAGTGTAATGATGGCCAGGAGGCATGTTCTCACCAGAGCCACAGAATGACACCATCACCTGTGGGGACTGAGGCCACCGTACAGGGACTGTACAGCTCCACTATCAGCATCTGTGGAAATCCCCCCCCCTCCCCGGTCACTGACCAGGTTGTTTCTATGATGTAGGACAACCCCATTAGGGTGGTTCTGCCAGGCTGTCCCCTCAGGCAAGGCCCCCTGCCCAACTCTGCATCCCAGGTAGAGGCCCTCAAGACTCTGCATCTTGTTTCCCTACGGGGCATCTCTGACTCCTGCAGGAGTTGCCTATGTTCACATGCCCTGAGGATCCACTAATGCAGGAACAGCACAGCAAGTTTGTTGGTGCCCTAGATACAATCCATAGGGACTCTGACAGGGGCCAGTTCCAGCTCTTCTTCCCAGGACCATCAGCCTCTGGTGTCACTGCCTCCTCCCAATCAGGATCCTCCTCAGAGGACACAGTGAATCTTCCATCCACCTGTCCTCAGCTGCTGAGTACTCACTGTACCTGCAGTTCCTGGCGAACATGCTGGATGGGCTTGATATTGGATTCTGTACAGGCTGCGACCTGACAACCCTGCCGCTGGGCTCCTCGGAGCTTCCAGTGATAGCAGTACTGTCATCTCTTCCGTCGGGGAGGCAGCAAGGGTGGTATGGAGGCGTCCTTTCTGTTGCCCTACAGTGGACTGTCAGCTTCAGTATCATACACCCATGCGGTCTGCAGGTGCAGTACTTCACCGTTCCTCAGGGCTGGAAGTTTTGCAGACTTCATTGGGGCTGAGATGTCCCATGCAGGACCACCCTCCAGGGGCAGATTCTGCCCAGACAGATGTCTTGGGGAGGAAGGTTTTTACCTCAGCAGGCGCCTTTATGTGCATCACAGTACATCAGGCACATCAGGAAACCTTCATTCGACTTCTGTGGTTGTAGCTAGGTCAGCTCTTAGCCGAAATGACTCGGAGCAAGACAGTAGGGCAAGCCATTTGCCTTTCTGCTCGAGGCCTGGAGGTAGCAAGGCACCAGTCAGGAGCATCATATGATGCCAGTGAGATGGAGTCCAGCCTTCTAGGAACTGCAGTCTGCCCTAGGTGGATGGCATGGCTTCACCTCTCCAGACTGGCACCTTTTGCCCAGCATTATGTGCTGAACTCACAGTTTCAAGGGCTCATTTCTTCTCTTGCAGGGCCAGGCGAGAACTGTCAGGGTGCCCTCCAGCTCTTGCACCACAGGTACCCCAGCCTGACTCTTACCACTCTCAGGTCCCTCTAGACTCGTGAGGTGCCCCTGACCTCAGGTGTTCTCCCCGTGCAGAGGGCTGAGGGAACTTTTTATCTGCAGGATGGGCCAGCTTCTCCCTCAGAAAAAAGGGAAAGTTTGGTACTCTGACCCACAAGTGGGAATCAGTTGTGGAGACTGATTCCTGGAAGATACGAAAATGACATGCTTACTCTAATTGTTGATCTGCCAGAATATCTTCACCATTTATTGCCACGCCCCGCCCACCATCCCCCACTCAGACAGAGCCAGTGCCTCTGGACAAGCTCACCCTGCTACTGCTGGCAGCACCACAAGAATGCTAGCTGGGCATCTCCCCAGTCACACACCACAGGGGTCTCTTTTTCTTTGTTCGTAACAAAAAGGAGTTGTGCACTCCTCTAGATACCTCCTCTCATTATAATAAAAAATAACCGAATACAAAACTTTGATTAGGGTCCTTTGGAGCCCTAGCACCAACCCCTGCAAAAGGGGGGAGGGGTTTGTGGAAGAGGTTCCTTCCTTCCTCTTATTTTTTTTGTCCTTCTTCTTTTCCCTGCCTCGAGGTATATCCCCTCTGTGACGTAATCCTGTTAGTTGCTACACGCAGCATGCCCCCCTGGGCACTGCCCAGTCTAATTCCACTTGGCAGTTGCATTGCATTGGGGCGCTTGCACATTTTTGCATCAGCTACACTAGCTCATATTAAGGGTACATTGCTGTGGTTGCAGGAGAAGCAGGTATTTTTTTAGGGACACTTTCCTCTATGTCAGACTGTTTGGGTTGGTATTGCCTTCCTTTATGTATTTTGGCCCTTAGCACACTACCCTTAGGGGTGTCTGGGGAGATGAACACATCTCAGCTCCCTTGGTCTATCCAGTCCAACAACTCAAAGTGTACCTGATCTTCCCCTTTCTTCTCTCTGATGTAAGAAAAATGGACATGGTTAAGTTGTGACCTAAATTAACTCTGTCTTGTAGTATGGAGCTGCCCCCGTTTTTCCATGAGTATATCTGTCCCCTTCCTTTTTGGCACATTGTGCCATCTTGTTTACAAGAGGGTCCCATTCTTGGGCATTATCCCTGTGATTCTGCCAGAGCCACATGCTCAGGGCTGTTGCCCTGTATTTTAGACCACTGTCCACCTGCTGTCTGGCTAGTGGTGCGTTTCTCTTGCTTTATAAACCTAACTAGCCCTTGTGGCACCTAGTGTGCCCTGTTTTTATTTCTAAGTTGGTTGTCATGTTTTATTTTGTTTCGTAGATCCTTTACCTATTCTTTTTGTGCTAGTAAGTATCTATCTTTCTCTTTATTCTCTCCTTTGTTTGTCTGCTGGTGAGCAGAACTGAGGTGCATGAGGGAGCCAATGACAGTTATTGGTTGGCTCACGTACCACGTGAGGTGTGCAGGCACCATCAGTATCTGGTATCAACTCTCTCCCTGCAAAACATTTGCTCCCACGGTGTCCTAGTGCCTCTGGCACCAGACCCATAAGTGGTAATTAATGGTAAAGATATTTTGGAAGATCGACCGTAATGGTTAGTACATAATTTTTATTTTCTTCTGGTCATTTTGAGCTAATCTTTTTTTGTCATTTTTAGGGTCTCGGATGTTCTGCATTTTGTCACCTCATATTCCTTTTTAATTATGTTTCTGTTTTGAAATTCAGTGGTATCAGTCAAACGGAAACCTGGGGTGAAATTTACACTGTCATCGCATACTCAGCTTGTATTACCTTATTCCATAACCATTTGATAATTAAAAAAAATACATCAGTCACGAAAGTGCAGTGTCAGCATGAGACCCTAAAAGAAGGGGGAAAAAAAAGGAAAAAAGATTAGTACAAAAGAGACTCCAAAAACTGCACAGTAAGCTTACGAAACTGACTGCTCACATGCCCAAATACTGTATCTGGTTAGACTAAAAAAGGAAAGTTGGGTTTGTAGTCCTTTTAAGAAATTATATGTTACAGAGTCAAGTGTGTGTTCCTTTCAATAGAAAACAGCCAAAAATATTAAATTGACAAATGAAACTTAATTATTTGGTCTTTAGAGCCTTATTTCATGTTTCAGTTTTGGAAAACGTATGAACAGATCGAGAAGCAAATGGTTTGATGCCTTTTATTGGACCAACATAGATGTTACAACAAAAGAACAAAGTACTCTAGCTTTCGGACCAACCAAGTCCTTCTTCAGAAGCTTTATGGCAGTTATATAGAAAACCCCTTACTATTAACACCCAGATAATGCATAAAAAGCTGAAATAATTCTCGTTGGCTTAACATACTCATTTGAAACATAACAGAAGATCATGTCAGAGAAGTTAATTAACACCAGTATGCTTTTAGCTGAAAAGCCATTGAAGGTCAAAGGTTATCAGAAGATAGCAACAAGCAGAGAGTTCTCCTCACATAAATTTTAAAATGCCTCAGCATGTTTCAAGAAAACAGTCTAATGAAAACAAAACCTTAGGATACTATTCTCCCTAATTACATGTAAGATGAGGAGCTTACAACTTTGATTGCAATTGTCCTTGTGAGTTAAAGAACCCAGGAAAGGCAAACCTGTGGATAATAATAAATGCTAAAATGAAACATAATCACAAGTTAACAAATGGAAATTACTTACCTATTGTAATTCTTGATCTTCTTGGATGAGTCTCCACCACTCATGCACACTAATGGGACTACACCGGAGGTGCTAGGACCCAGCAGGAGCCAAAAATCTTAAGGAGGATCGGTGCTGAGGCAGGGCTGCAAGGAAGCGGTTCTACGAACTCAGCTTGTGCCATATAGCTACTTCAGCATCAACCCTCCAGCCTCCTCAGTTCATTTTTTACCGCAATCGAGTGTGCTTCAGTGACTACGTTGCTCGCCTGCCAGGAGTCAAAACTTCAAGTTTATACAACAGCAGCTGCTGTAGATTTTCAGTATTAATCAGTTTTATTATTTTTGTTTCAGTTTAAGAAAATAAGTAAATGGTTTATAAGTAAACTTCTTCAAAGAAGTCTTCAACCCTTCCTCGATGGAGTAGACCATGAGTGGGGCAGGTGATGGTAGGGAGACTTTGCATGAAAGCTATGTTGTCAGCAGGGCTGGGAGTGGTCCTCTGCCCTCTACAGAGGGGGGGTCTGACTGCAGCAGTCTGGTGCTCAGGGGGGATGGGCGGTCTTCCCGAAAGCACTAAAAGAAGCGGCCCCATTCTTGATCCTCATTGAGGACTCTGCACTGCTCAGCCTAAAGTTCTTCATCAGCCTCCCGGTTGAAAAAGAAACTGTACCACTCGAGGTTGCCTTCTGGTATGTCTGCACGTTGATAGTCTGTTACTGACAGCAGGGGCCCAACTCTGACTCCTCCAGGGTCTCCTCTGGCTTCTGTTTCTGGTGATCAGCATCCTCGAATCCAGAGTCCCTCCCCCTCCAGTGAGCAGTTTCACTGTTGGGCCGCTCTTATGGAGCAATGGTTTTCGCGGTTGTCCCATCTGCCCGAGCCAGTGAGTCTGTCAGCAGGGCCTTTGGGCCTTTCAGTTTCGGACTTGTGGGCAGGGTGGTTGGGGCTTCCTAGTCACGCGATGCCTTCTTCGGTGCCATCAACTTTGCACTCTGGTGTTTTTCCCCCTCATAGGGCTGTGGCGCAGTGGTCTACACTGATACCTTTATCTCCTGCTGAATTTCTCAGACTTTCCTCAGCGAGTTGAGGGTTGGGAACCTCTGGTTCAGCACCACCTGATCCAGCACTGGGTCTTCCGGTGCCATGCCCAGCGCCGTATCCTGTGCCGGCACTGCTTTTATTTTCGGTGCTGCCTGCGGTGCCACTTGTGACACTGGAGTTTTCGACCTCGATCGCGGGCCCACTTTCTCCTCCTCTTTTTCCTCCCTTTCCTATCTATACCGTCCCTTCAGGACTAGTAGGAGATGATATTGAGCCTGATCCTGATCTTTGTTTGGAGGACGACTTTGATGACAATTCCTCCCTAGGAGTGGTGAATAAACCTTCTCTTACAGCACAGCCTCTGGTCGAGGACCTTTCCTTTAAGTGTCTGCTTAGAAACGTGAATACCACTCTCTGTCTCTCTCCAGACTTCGGAGATCGATCCTGTAAAATTGCTGCGTCTGCAGTATCTGCATGTTCCAGATATTCCTGTGGAATTGATTCCCCCCCCATGCAACCCTTTTTTTAGACTCTCTCACAAATGGTGTGGGATAATCCAGTGCTTATTCCCGATGTGGCAAAGTCCATAGATAGGAAATATGCCCCTCCCAAGGACTGGCCCATTTTGGCCTCGCAAGCCTTTGCTGATGCCATAGTTGTCCTGGCAGAAAATGACAAGGCCATTCTTCTGCAGGAATCTACAGCTTGTCCGATAAACAAGGAATCTCACAAAATCGACACTTTGGGAAAGCGAGTCTTTGCTGCTTCCACCCTGGGCATGCGCATTGCCAGCTACCGGAGTTATTTCTGTCAGTACGAGTACAGTTATACACTCTGGCATTCACTCAAGTCCACGGTAGAGGCTCTCCCAGATTTGAAAGTTAACACATAGCTTCTTCAAACCATTACTTAGAGGCATTGACTCCAATAACCAGCAACTGAAAGCTGCAGTGGATGTCTTTGACACTACCTCTAGAGCAGCAGCGACCGGTATATGCACCCAGCACCACTCTTGGCTACGCACGTCGGGATTCACAAATGATGCCCAGCAGAGAGTTATGGCTTTGCCTTTTGATGGTATGTACCTGTTTGGTCCTCAGGTTGAGCAGACGCTAGAGGCCACACAGAAAACTAGAAAGGCTAACAAAATGGCCAGACCGCCATCTGCAGCCCTCAAAGGGGCAGGAACAGGCGTCAGTTTCATAACCATCAGTCCTTTCGCGGTAAAGGCAGCGGGGACTTTAACAGAAACCAGACCCCTCAGCTGCAAAAGAAAACACAGCAGAAGGCACAGGGCCCCAAAGCACCACCCTCTGAGACTCCTGCCCAAGTCCCACCTCAGGTGTCCGAGGGGGACTCTTCTTCGGCAGTAGGAGGGTGTCTGACTCAGTTTTACAGCCAGTGGAAGTCAGTCACATCAGACAAGTGGGTACTCAGGATAATCCGTGAGAGGTACTCTCTAAATCTTTTAGAATCTCCTCCTGATCACCCACCCAAATGGCAGCTCAAGCTGTCTGTCTCCCAGTCAGACCTTCTTGCTTCTGAGATTCAAGGCCTTCTAAACAGTGCAGTAGAAGCAGCCCCACTAGATCAGAGGAACACAGGTTTCTACTCCCATTACTTCCTAGTTCCGAAGAAAACATGCGGCATGCGCCCAATTCTTGATCTCAGGAAGTTACACACATTTCTGTACAAGGAAAAGTTCAAGATGATATCACTCAGTACACTCCTGCCTCTGATTAATCAAAACAATTGGGATGCCTCCCTGGACATGCAGGATGCCTATCAACATGTTCTGATACACTCAACCTCCACAAATACCTCAAATTTGCGGCATTGAGTCAACACTACCAGTTCAGAGTCCCGCCCTTTTGACTATCCTCGGTGCCTCGAGTCCTTACAAAGTGCTTTGCAGTTCTCACAGCGCATCTCAGGAAGCTCGGAATTCAGATGTTCCCGTATCTGAACAATTGGCTCCTAGCAAGTTCCTCCAGACAAGTGACTCAGGAAGCCGTGGCTATGGCTTCCACATTCCTCACATCCATGGGAGTCCTGCTAAATTTGGGAAAGTCACAGTTACAGCCCTCTCAACGGCTTCTCTTCATAGGAGTCCTTCTGGATATCTCCAGCGCAAAAGCCTTTCTTCCATAGAACAGAAGAAATGACATCCTTCAGATGGCTCACTTCATCAGTGAGAATGACTCGGTTCGAGCTCTCTCGATGCAGCGGATGCTGGGTCTCATGGCATCCTCAATGTTCACTGTGCCTCTGGCTCATCTTCACGAGGACTACTCAGTAGATGCTCAGCTCTCAGTGGTCGCTGACCACGCAGTCCTTTCACATCAAGGTTACGGAACCTCTGAGACGGTCACTCACCTGGTGGACTCAAGAAGACAACCTTCTGGAAGGTTATCCCTTCATTCCTCTGGAATCCCAGATCTACATCACCACGGATGCATCCCTACCGGGATGGGGAGCTCACTGCCAGGATCTCCACACCCAGGGCCGATGGAGTCAGGACAAATCTCATCTTCATATAAATATTCTAGAAATGTTAGCTGTTCTGTATGCAGTCCAATCCTTGAAGGACATACTCTGTCACAAGATCATTTTTCTTCAAACGGACAACAAAGCAGTGATTTACTACATCAACAAGCAGAGCGGAGCACACTCTTACCCATTATGCAGGGAAGCTGTGAGAGTGTGGGAGTGTGCCTGGAGCACAAAGCACTAATCCAGGCAGTCTACCTGCCGGGAGTGCAGAACAATTTGGCAGATCATCTCAGCAGAATGGAGAAAGACCCTCGTGAGTGGTCTGTCGACACAAACGTTGTGCAGTCACTCTTCGAAGAGTGGGGAACCCCAGACCTGGACCTTTTTGCGTCCCCACTCAATGCAAAACTGCCTCTCTTCTGCTCCAGAAATCCAGAACCTGGCATTTTTTTGTCAGGATGCATTCAGACTGGTGAACAAGATGCTTTCTGTATGCATTTCCTCCTCTTCCCCTAGTTCAGAGGGTGCTGCTCAAAGTGGAGGCGCAGGGGGCAGAGTGATTCCATTAATCAACAGATTGTCGGAAACTTCTCCGAGACAGCTTCCACTTCATACAGATCTGCTGACCCAGGGCCCTGTGGTCCATCCCAACCTAAAGGCCCTTCACCTCCAGCTCTTGAAGAGATAGAGGTGAACAGGTTTAACGTTTCACGTAGGGTCTCAGATATTCTGTTAGCTGCATGCAAGCCAGCTACTCGAAAAACTTAAACAGCTAAGTGGAAGCGGTTCCCCATGTGGCGTGCAAAATCATCCTGGAATCCTTTTTCCTGCCCACCAAACAAAGTGCTAGAGTATCTTCTAGATCTCTTGAACACGGGACTGCAATACCCAACTGTGAAGGTTTACCTTTGCACGATTTCAGCATACCACGAGCCCATACACTCCGTGTCTCTGGCTCAGCTACCTGTGGTGAAGAGGTTTCTTAAGGGCATGCTGCATACTAGGCCACTGGTCAGACAACTGGTAGCCACCTGGGACATCAATCTTGTGCTAGACATGCTCACCCACAAACCTTTTGAGCCCTTAGCTACTTGTGAGCTGAAGTTTCTGACTTTGAAGACTGCCTTCCTTGTAGCTATTACCATCGCTGGCAGAGTGTCTGAAATACAAGCTTTGGTCACAGACCCTCCATATACTGTATTTCACAAAGACAAGGTGGTCCTTAGGAGCCACCCTAAGTTTCTCCCCAAGGTTGTCCAGAATTCCATCTGAATCAGCCCTTGGTCCTTCTAACCCACTTCGCGCAAACTTCCAGAATGAGGGGAAGCATACCCTGCATTCTCTGGACGTGAAGAGAGCTTTGCGGTTCTATTTAGACAGAACTAAAGAAATTCGCACATCAAAACAACTTTTTGTGTCCTTCAGCACAGCCCGGTTGGGTCAGCCTGTTGCTATCAGGTGCATTTCAGCATGGGTAGTGGCATGCCTTCACCAGTGCTACTGCATGGCACAGGTTAAGCTGGAAGGCAGAGTGTACGCGCATTCTACCAGAGCAGCTGTGGTATCTCTGGCAGAAAAATGGAATGCGCCCACCGCAGACATCTGCAGTGCGGCCACTTGGAGCTCTGTGCATACTTTCATAAAGCACTAGGCTTTGGATGTCCATGCCAGACAGCATCAGTACTTTGGCAGGACGATCCTTAATGGACTTCTGTCCTAAGTGAGCTCCTCTCTCTCTCTCTCATGCTGCCCTTCTCAGCATTATTTTAGCTCAGTACTCTCCCATTGGTGTGAATGAGTGGTGGAAACTTTATGTCCAGGAAGATATGGAAATTACTTACCTACCATAATTCTTGATCTTCTTAGACGAAGTCTTCACCACTCACTCACGTGCCCACCTTCCATCCCCCATGCTTGCTTATCTGTTTTTGGTCTTCACTTCCTCAATGACTGGGCTGTGATTTGGACTATCTTATGTCTGACATAGATTAGTTTCACTAGGTTAGTTTACGCTGCACCTCCTCAGTAAAAAAAGGTACTGAGTTGGTTGGAGGGTCGACGCTGATGTAGCCTACACAGCGTGAGCCGAGCCCGTGGCACTGCTTCCTCACGGCCCCACCTCGGCGCCTGTAATCCTGAAGATTTTTGGCTCCCACCGGGTCCTAGCGCCTCTGGCATAGTCCCATTAGTGTGAATGAGTGGTGGAGACTTCGTCCAAGAATTACAATAGGTACGTAATTTCCATTTTTTTACCTGCAGTTATGTTTCATTTTATCATGTATTATTATCCACAGGTTTGCCTTTCATTGACTGGGTTCTTTAACACACAAGGACACTTGCAATTAAAGTTGTAAGCTCCTCATCTTACATGTAATTAGGGAGAAGAGTATTGTAAAGTTTTGTTTTCATTAGGCTGTTTTCTTGGAACATACTGAGACATTTTAAAATTTATGCAAGGAGAACTCTCTGCTTGTTGCTATCTTCTGATAACCATTGACCTTTAATGGCTGTTCAACTAAAAGCAAACTGATGTTAATTAGCTTCTCTGATGTAATCTTCTGTTATGTTTCAAATGATTATGTTAAACCATTAAGAATTATTTCTGTTTTTTTTTTATGCATTATCTGGGTGTTAATAGTATGGGATTTTCCAAATAACTGTCATAGAGCTTCTGAAGAAGGACTTGGTTTATCCGAAAGCTAGAGCACTTTGTTCTTTTGTTGTAACATCTATGTTGGTTCAATAAAAGGTATCAAACCATTTACTTATGGATCTGTTCTTACTAGGACCAATATGGCAACTACACTGTTTGTTTGTCAACACAGAAAAACTACGAGGAATTTAGTAATTTTTAAGATGGCTATCAAAATGAACTTACCAACTACAGAATTGGATGAGGGTTTTCCTGCACTCATACTGTATTTTAATTTCTTAAAAACTTGGTTAAACTCTGTTAACCATGAAAACACTGATTAGTCTGATATAATGAATTAACTGCAATTGATTAAAAGCTATATTAAGCTACAACCCCATAATTATATTTTGGAATCTTGTATTAAACAAGATTGGGCACAAATACTTGTTGAGACCTGTAGAGACAAACAGAAGGTGGCATTATTTGTACATTCATTCCTTTATCTGAAAGTTTACTTCTCATTAATGATGCAGCCTTTCACTCTGCAATTATGGAATAGAGTCATGTGACTGTAAAATGTTACATGAAATGCATTTATAGTGAACAAATAAATGGCAAAATGAATCTACTTGACATCTAAAGTTATTTTTGAGTTATGGCCCCCTAAACTGATACAATATGCCCAAACACTTACATTCTGGATGGATCTACACTTTCAAAGCTCTGTATTGCAGAAGAACAATATTGGTACAGTGTGACAAAATATGATGTTAATTAGCACCACCAGGTGTAAATTAACATTTTCATGTCTTTTTTGTAGGAATTTATACAGTATCTTTACCTGTAATATATATGACTGCATTACATTTTGTTTTTAGTATGATTAAGTGGGACTTATGAGATAAACGTTGATAGTTTAAGTAGACTTGAAATGGATACAGAACATCCTAAAGTTAATCTAACCTGTTTCTCTTTGCAATAGCATGCAGAGGATGCTGCTGCCAGCTCAACAGCGAACAATAACCATCTTAGCGAGCCTCAGATAAGGCGGCCTCGCAGTCTCAGTTCTCCCACAGTAACTTTGTCAGTCCCACTAGAGGTGAGAGTCTACCTCATCTAAACAAGGCTCTCCCCACTCCCTGACATTTCATTCTCTCCCAGTCTCTTAACCCTCTTGACTTTTCTACTTTATTTCAGACTGCAGCTCTCCATTGCTCTGATTTGCTGATTGCTTCTTTTCTTTCTCCTTCATAGTGATGGCAGCCTGTCTTGTACTCTGTAGTAGTGTGTTTGTTTATTTTGGCCTTACAAGGAAGTTCAGTGTATTATGTAAAGCTGTTTCAAGAATCAAGGTGTGTCTGTCTCATATACGTGCTGTCTTTGGCTCTTTTTGGAAAGAATAGTTTGTTTTAGCTCCATGTAGATGTATGAATGTGATTTACGATGTCACACTATTTGCAGATAAAAGGGATAACAAAATATAACACAATTCAAACAGCTGAGTTTGGTGTCCCATTGTTGGGCTTGATGAGCGAGTACAGTATCTACTAAAATAAAATGTTTTGAACAGTGTATTTATTGTAGTTGCACTTCAGTAATATTTGATATGTTTGGGGCTTCATACTGTTATCAGTTATTTTAAACATAGTATTTAACATTAACACATACTTATTCCACTGGTTGTTTCAAAAACATTTTACTGTCCCTAACTGACTTCATGATTGTTGAGTTTGTGACATCTTAGTCTTCTCAGGGTAAGCACTGTGATGTCATAACAAGTGCACTATGAGGTCAGAAAATCTTTCTCGTCTTTTGTTTACTGAATTTTTGAATAAGTAAGCAAAAACATACAGCAAAACATGGGAAGGACCAGGGGAACTTTTAAAAAGGTATTCTAATAAATTGTAGCGACCGAACAGAGCATACTGTATTCATGAAATCAAACCAGAAAAGTAATATTAAACGCACTCTGAAAATAGAATTGATGTTTCAACTGCAGGTCTTCTTTAGTATTTATCTAAAAGAAAAAAAAAGAAAAGTTAGTCTTTGCTTTTTTTTCTCACATAGGTAATTCCTGAAGAAGACCAATAATCAAAACGTCAATTCTGCTTTCAGTGTGCTTTTAATATATTACCACTTTGTTTTGTTTTTTGAGACCACACACTCATTAACACTGATTGCCAGATATTTAAATGAGGCTATAGCTACAGTGGAATACATTCTTTTAACAGACAGAAATAGAATATTTTCTAATCTTCTTCAGGGGTATCTCAGACATCAGGTCACACAGTAGGAACTTCACCGTCGGTGAAGCAGGATGCACACAGAAGATTTTCAGCAGTGCAACTGGGGCTGCCCACGCTGTCGATGTCTCTCAATGTCACCAGCCCTATAAAGGCATGAGCAGCCCTGCTCCCTTCTCAGTTCTTTTCCGCTGTCGACTCGATTGCATGGGTCTCTGCGGAAGCTCTGACACAGTCTTTGCAACATTTTTTCGCCTATGGCTTTTTCTCTGTTTTTCAGAATCTGTTTTATTAGAGATTCCTTCAACTTGTTTGTCGAGAATTAATCCTTCGACTTCGCTCTTCCATCACTGCCGCTGTGGAAAGAAGATTACCTCCACAGACAAACATTCTCTCTGTGTCTGCTATCTGTAGTCTGACCTCAAAGTTTCTGACTGTGAGCTCTGCCAGAAGTTTAACCAAACAACCCTCAGGCGACGCCAGAGAGGCTCTTAAAAAATTTCTCGATGGATGAACAGGTAGCCAGTTCTGTGCAGGGGTCCTCGCCTCTCAGCCGCCGATGGGATTGTCGAGTCTCCAGACCTCTAAAGCCCAAGACAAGTCCTCGGGGCGGGGGGAGTCATAAAAAGTACAGAGATCGTGACCATTTCCCCCCCAGTGATCTCGCTCCCTGATGGCCTCATCTCCTTCCTCTGGGGAATCCTCGTCGGCTGCAGTTGCACAGGTGCGCAAAGTTGCTGTTCAGGTCTCTGTGCCTTCCAGACCCATACTGACAGTGCCCCACCTAATTCACAGGGCGGCCGTCTGTCGACCTCCGGGCCCTCGACCCCTCCTTCGTCATCAATGGCACCCCCCCCCATCAAGGCCTGACCCTTCTCCCTCCAAGGCTAGAGGCTGTTCAGGTTCACAGGGCACATCAGACAGGTCATTGATACTTGTGCCGTCAACCCCTCCCCCATCGGCAAATGTCATTGACCTGAATTATATTCTGACTAAATTCACTTCAGTGATTGTGCAGCAGCTGGGTGCATACAGGCCCACCTCACCAGCACTGCTTTATCATCAACACATACTTGTCGGCTGCAGGAGGCTCCCCCGCAGGCCCTCATCAGTGCATCTGATGTAGGACCTGGATCTGGAAGATATTGACGCTGAGGACTACCACCCAGACCTCGTTCTTCCTGACAATGAGGAGGGAGAAGAGGAAGAGCTCCTGGCCTCTGACGGGTCCACAGCTTCCTCTGTCAGTAAGGACTCAGTTAAGCATACGCCTAGATCTCCGGAGGACCCCACATTTTCAATGTGATGAAACAGCTGTCCACAGCCATGGGCTTCCACACTGAGGAAGAGGATGTCACCAGAAAAGAGCTAGTGGACTTCCTGGAGATCCCAGAGTCTCCCCCAAAATCACTTCTTCAGTCTTGCCTGCCTTGAGGACTGCAGCCACAGCAGCCTTGCACAGACCAGACATGGTGCCAGCTATGCCCCATAGGACGGACAAACTTTACCATGCCCTCCCAGGTGTTTCCCTGCTATGCTGCCCAGCCTGAAACAGATTCAGTGGTTATTAAGGCAGCTCATGACAGGTCTAAGGCACCTGAGCACCTTAGCTCCCTCCCTCTGGATAAAGTGTCCCACAAAATTGACCTCTGTGATAAGAGGGTTTGTGCCTCCTCCACCCTTGGGTTGAGGATTGCCAGCTATTTGTCTCATGTGGTAAGTAACAGAATTCTTTTTTTCCTTGTATTTTTCTCCCTCCCTGTCCTGGTCAGCTCATGTTCATGCCATCCCCCCAGCCCCGTCCCCTGACCACAGGACTTACCGCCCTTCTTCCCCTTCATGGCAGGGTGCTGGGAGTCCCCCATCTTGACCCGCTGAGACTGGATCCAATTTAGGGAGGTGTCTTCTGTCAGGAGTGGGGCCCAGGAGGACAGCAATCATCCAAGTCACTCAGGACAGCTTTTCCCCCCTTATTTGGCTCATCGGAGGGGAGCGTGCAATGCTGACAGTGGCAGAGCCACGTGCGCATCCGCATGCATGCAAGTTGGCTGCTCTGCCTCCGCCCACATCTGACAAGACCTGGCATGCCAACACCCAGCCACTGCTAGGTGTCAGATGGATGCCAGTCTCCGTTGTCCACCCTCCCCAGGAGAGGAGAGCTGTCCCTTTGATGCTCGATCCTCTCCCTCCCTGGCCAACCCCCGGCAACCCACTCACACCGTTAACATGGGCCACCAGTGTGGCAGGAGGTAAGGCATGATGCCTCAGCCCTCCATGCCACTGGGCCAACCCTAGTACCAGAATTCTAACTGGAGGAAGGGCAAGGTAGTTGCCCAGGCCCTCCCAGGTGGCACTCAAAAGCAGGAGCTTCTTAAGTGCCTGCAGATGGCTGAGGATGTTAGTAAACATCTCCTCAGGGTCCTCTGTGACATGGCTGACACTATTGGTAGGGCTGCTGCCACCACATGCATATCATACGCCTAAATAGGAACTTCTGGCTGAGGGTCTCGAGTTTTGCTGCTGACGTTCAGCAGATGTCTAATGCCCCCTTCAATGGCACTAAGCTGTTTGGTCCTGATGCCCAGGCTATTGTCAACTATCTGCAGACCTTCGGCAGGGCTATCAAGTCTGTCCACTCTCTCTCTACCATACCCAGCCGAGAGGTAGACAGCGTCCTTCCTTTCGCAAGGCGACCAATAGACCCAAGGCAACCTCTCACCCCCAGGGGAAGAGCAGAGCCCCTGCTGCTTTGCCCACCCCCTCCAATGCTGGAGCTGTGGCCAAGTGTCCTAGAAGTGAGGGAACAGCCCCTGCAGCTGGTTCTGCCTCTGCTTGACTTCTTGCCAGAACCCCCCCTTCTGGTCCCCAACCAAGAGGTGGTGGGTGGTGGTCGGAGATTGGTTCTCCCTCCATCTAAATCAATGGAGAACCATAAATGTGAATGCCTGGATTTTGTAGATCATAGAAAGGGGTCACACCCTGGAGTTCATGGAGCAACCTCCAGATGCCCCTTTCCTGCCCTCCATTTACCCCGGCTCACTTGTCTGTTCTCTGGGAGGAGGTACAATCACTTCTGCACAAGCAGGCCATTGAGTCAGTACCGAGGTATCAGAGAAACAAGGGATTTTATTCCAGGTTTTTTCTGACCTCAATCTGTATGTCAAGTACAAGACGTTCTGGATGGTAATTTTGCCAGGTCTTCTGCCCCTCCTCAAGACAGGCAACTGGCTTTGTTCACTGGACATGCAGGACGCCTACCTGCACATATCAGTCTTTCCTCCCCACAGGAGGTTTCTCCATTTTGCATTCCAGGGCAAGCATTATCAGTTCAAAGTGCAGCCCTTTGGCTTGTCATCTGCACTGTGGGTCTTTACCAAGTGCTTAGCAGCACTGGCAGAAGCTCTCAGAAGGGAGGGATTGTACATTTTCCCTTATCTGGAAGATTTGCTTCTAAAGGCCCCATCCATGGAACAGCTCCTGCTGACTGTGGAGAGGACTCTCCAGTTATTTCTCTCCCTTTGGGTCTAGTGCCATCCCAAAGGCTGCAGTATATAGGGGTGGTTCTAGACTCGGTGGAGAGGAAGGGCTTCCTTCCCCAGATCAGGGCAGAATACCTTATAGCCCAGGCTCAGAAAGTCACTCAAAGCCTCTATGTCCCTGCCAGGGTGTACCGGAGACTGCTGGGCCTCATGGCCACTGCCATACCCACTGTTCCACTGACCAGACTTTTTAAGGGGTTTCCTGCATCTGAAACCCCCAATCCGTTCTCCTATCCCAGCTTGGGATTTGAATTTTGTTTTGGAGAAGCTGACCCTGTCTCCTTTTGAGCCAATAATGACTTGCAAGTTACGCTTTCTCTCTTGGAAAGTGTTATTCTTAGTTACCATTACCTTTGCTCAAAGAATTTCAGAGCTTCAGGCCCTCTGGTGCGAGGAGCCTTATTTGATTTTTTACAAAGTCTTGGTGCACAAATCCTAAGTTTTTGTCTAATGTGGTCTCCGAGTTTACACTCAGTCAGTCTGTCCACCTTCCTGTTTATTTTCCTGAGCTTGCCAATCCAGGGGAAGCACTGCTACATACTTTGGATGTATGCAGAGCTTTGATGTACTACCTGCTTCACACCAAGGAATGTAGAAAGTTGAAGCAGTTGTATGTTTCCTTCACCCAGGTAGAGAGGGCACTTCAGTTTCTAAGCAGTGTTTATCCAAACAGTTGGCAAATTGCATTGTGTTCTGCTACAATAAGTATGGCAAAGAATTGCCTGGAATAGTTAAAGCTTATTTCACAAGAGGAATGGCTACCTCTGTGGCTTGTTTTCGAGGGGTCTCAGCTGCTGACATCTGTGTGGTTGCCATTTGAGTACCATCCATGCTTTCACCAAGAACTACAGTCTGGACATTGCCTCAAGAGTCCGTATAGGTTTTGGCAGGGCTATGCTGCAGGGCCTCTTGTCTTAAATTTATAGTTGGCCTTCCTCCTAGACTATCAGTTTGTACCTGTAACAGCTTGGGACTCGTTCCTACGGTGTGACCTGAGGACTGAGATACCCCTGAAAGAGATAGAACTGAAGAAGATAGAACAGTTACGTAAGAACTTACCACAACAGTAGATTTTCGAGGGGATCTCAGTCATCAGGTCTGCTTTCCCTCCTACCATCCCCCTTCTTGGGGCTCTTGTCTTGGAACTGGCTGTCTGGTGTATCTAGCCTTTCATATAGGTCTGGGCACCTCGTTCTCTCCTCTGCCCCCCATGGCTAGAGCGGTGCTTATTTTATCTCTAGGGGAACGAACTGAGAAGGGAACGGGGCTGCTCACACCTTTATAGGGTTGGTGACATCGACGGCGTGGGCAGCCCCAGTTGTACTGCTAAAAATCTTCCATGTGGATCCTGCTTCACCGACGGCACAGTTCCTACTGTGTGACCGGATGACTGCGATCCCTTTGCAGATCTACTGTTACGGTAAGTTCTTATGTAACAATTCTTTCTGTCACCCTTCTCCTGGGTAAGGTGTGTAAAAGGACTCAGACTGGAAGTTTCCCAGACACTGTGGTTTAATTAAGTGTAAATGCAGCTCAGTCCGTGAAAGTTTTATCCATCATCTAATGATTGCTTTACAGCTTTCCTCACCTGCTCTGTCTGTCTTGCTACTGCTCTACTTCTCCCTGTTCACCTCTTGATTTACCTCTGTTCTAATCAAACTTTGCCATTGTTGGTGTATCCCAGTGTTTCAGTCTTCTGCAGTGTTGGGTCAAATGGCACATCTTTGCCCAAGTTGTTTAGTAGTAGTACGGTGGAACCCTTTTATAATGGACACCATTGTAACAGACCATATGTTGGACAGTTTGCTTGAATACTTTACAAGTGAACGTTAACAGATGTTTGGGTGTATTCACTTTTGAGTTTTGCAGTAGGCTGAGATGCTGTGTCATGTATACAGCACTATTGTGGAGTGCAGGGTTACAATGTTTGTGTAAAAACATTTTCTAGTGGAGAGCATATGCCAATATCGAAGTCACAAAAAAACATTTTCAAACAAATTATGGTATTGGATGACTGTATTACATTTTGGAACCTTGATTGATTTTCTCAGCGAACATGAAAAACAAATTGCCCAGAGGAACACCTGAACTTCTGCTTCAGACAACAACTAATTAATTTAGGAACCCAGATTGTTAGTTGTCTGAAATATTGTATGTGCTAGATGCTGTATTATTACAACACTAGTGGTGATAACTTTTCCCAGATAAATAAGGGGTATGCTATATAGGCTGACTAAAAATATGCAGTTTAACTTCAGGTGTAAGGGGTCAGGACCATAACTCGGGAGCGATGGAACCATAAGTGGGTTAAGTCCTGCCCCTCTGGCAAGTGGTAATAAATTGCATATTTTGAGTCATGATTTTGCATATTAGATTTATGCAGCATTATTTTACTTGTTCTAACTGTTAAATCTGCAATGTATATCAAAATGTAACTGTTTCTCTTTGGTTTTGACTGCTGGCTTCAGTTCTGCACATTGCTATTGCGATGTCATCAGTATTGTTAAAGCCGCTCTCTGACTGGTTTAGTCTTCCATTGTGATGTAGCCAGCAGAGCAAGATATATCCTCTGTCGACATACCCAACTCACAAGATAGCATGATGCCATTTGAGTTGGGTGTGATATATCACTTTTTATCTCATCATTCTTAACTCCACTGGTGTTGTTTACATTTGTTTATCACACCAGCCCATCTCCTTGCTCTACAGTGTAAATGTTCATGTAGAGGTTAGATATGTCACATTCACTATCCCAAACCTAAAGACCAGTTAGAAAGCAGTTGTCATATGCTGACATTATAATAGCCATTTGCATCTCTGTTGTTTAAATCAAAGAGAAGCAATTAGTCACTTAACAGCAGATTGAATAGTCAAAACTTGAAAAAGGAAGTTATATAAATCGATCAAACAGTGGTTTGATACCAAATACACAGTTTATCTCTACTTAGGATGCAGGGCTTTCATAACTCATCGCTGGCTTTGCCCTTCATGAGTTATAGCCCTGCCCCCTCACACTTGGAGATTCAATGCACATTTTGAGTCAGACCACTGTGTATCCCCATGTACTGTATGACTGAAAGGACCTCGCAAGATTTGCATACTAAATAATTGCCCAGTGGATTTTCAGTCACTGTTGTGTTTAGGTGTAACCATTTAATCTGAAGCTGGGTATTTTTTTTCTTTTACTTCTAGGGTACAAAAGAGTCCCCTGCACGCAGAGCTGTAAAAGACACATCGTCCAACCCTCAGACTCCACAGCCTTCACCATACAGTTCTCCAAAACCACAGCACAAGGTGACACATAGCTTCCTGCCACCTGGTTGGGAAATGCGGATAGCACCAAATGGCAGGCCTTTCTTCATTGATCACAATTCTAGAACTACCACCTGGGTAAGACTGCCTGTTTCTAGCCGATTCTGATAATGTGAAAAGTTAAGCATCCTAAGTGCACCAATATGTTATGTGGCATTTAAGTACAGTGACACAGTGTCCTTAAACCAAGAAATCTCAGTAGCTGCTTTGTAAACAGAAAGCTAGGAAACAAAGGAATGTTCATAAGTAATTTGTATGATATACCACATATTTTTTGTCTCCGTTTTTCATGGATTATTACTATCATGATATTATTTCATTACACTTGAAGACAGTTTGATAATCGGATAGTTGCAGAGACAGTAATATGTAAGCTTTTTCGAGATTGGGAACAGACTGATGCCAGATACCTGAAATATCTGGTATGTTTAAATTGTTACCACTAGTTGGTGTCAGTTATTTTTTGTGCTGATGCCAAGTTAAAGGAAGCCTATCAACCTTCTCAGCTGATTTTGATAATTTTCGACACCCCCACAAACAAATGATGGCACATAAACAATGCCTCGTGCTGCCTTGCTTAGGGAGTGAACCCAAGTCGCTGCTTCAGGAAGCAGGCCAGGCTGAGACGGCACCATCATGGCAGTGTGCCTCACTCTGGGAGAGTCAACACAGAACTCCAGATTCTCAGTGACCCTTGCGACTGGGCAGGGAACATGCTTCTGCCTTAGGGGACTTGAGTGCGTATGAGGGCATTTACAGGGTGCGTTCACATCAGGAAAGTGGGAAGGACCAAGAAAAAAGGGAGAAAATTAGCTGTTTAAAGTATTTTCAGTCAAAACAAAAAAAAGGGTGCACACTAAGCACATAATTCATTAGTAATTTATTGGTGCACATGACTGCTGACAGGATACCCCTACATATCAACTCTAATGAGTCTTCTTCTCGGGCCAGTGCTAGACCATGAACAAGGCAATTTTATAGTGAAAACAATTAACACATGTTAAATCAGTGCTCCCGTTCACAGGAAAAATGTGCAAGTGAAAAATTAATTCATGAAAGAGTGAATTAAAAATTGTTATGTGACTGGAAACCTATTATGGGAAAAGGGGCTCATAATAAATATATATCAGTCCTTCAGTGTAGATTGTAATAGCCATCTATAATGAATGACATACAAACCCCAGCAATTATGTACCTATAATCTGGTTCAGTAAATATCTATGGACCCTATATTCACAATAATAGTATGACTCAAGAATCAATTACAGTTGCTCAGATTCAGTCAGAATACCAACGCTGCACTGGGGACATCCGTAAAGTAGGAAGCAATATGAACAGACCAAATGCTGTCACCTTTAAGTCCTAATAAGTGGACCAGCAATCTAGCAGAATCACATTACATGGCTTTTCACTTGCAGTTGCCAAAATAATGGAAACCTCATACCAATAATCTATTCCCAGAACAGCCTATAGTAAAAATACAGAAGGGCCAGTACTGCCCAATGAACAAACTGTCACAGACGTATAATGTAATTTCTATTATCGTTATCATAATTACTGGTGACCATAAATTGCAACCGGATTACTGTACTGTTAAAAAGGCATATCAACCGGATTTCGGGTTATTATGCTCCAAAGGCAATAATAACCTCAAATCCGGTTGATATGATGCTTCCTAATAACCCAAAATCTGGTTGATATGACATTCCCTAAAGAAACTGTTGCAGGCCATTGTTTCACAAAAAGTATTTCAGCTGCAGTATTTTCAGCTGTTTATTCGTGTACGGTTCAGTTTCTTCAAAAATAATACTGCACTCTAGCTAAAAAAAACATCTTTTTCTTTCAACTTGCTAGAAATACAGTCTAAACCTCCACACCAGCAATGATAAAAAATAAAGGATAGATAAGTTTGATGTTATTTTTTTTTCACACCCTCGGTGTGTGATGACCACATAAACCTCTCTTACTTTGCTTTCGAGGTTTATGGGTCATCACACACCTTGGGTGTGTGAAAAAAATCCATAACACACACTTACCTATTCATTTCTCTATTTAATAGTATGAAATGACAGTAAAACCAACCACGACTGACAAGGGAAATCAGCTGGAACCTTCATATACTGGAATTTCAAAAATTCTGCTTGTATAAATAGCATTTTACATAAACAGATTGTCAAAGATAATGTAAAGAGTCAAAGGGGAATAGGGGAGGAGAGAGAGAGAGAAAGAGAGAAGGAAAAATAAAACAAAAAGGAAACCGAAGTGGAAAAGGGAGAAAAAATCATTGCGTTAGACATATAATATATTCGGTGGACAAAATCATCTTATACATAATCCAGATCACTGGGCTTGTTCAAGTTGACACAGCGACTTGAAGAGCTAGTGTGCTGCCTTAAACTAATATTACTTTTTAAATGCAATCAGCCATTATTTTTTATATATGAGGTACTTTTTCTTTTCCCTTTGGTTAATCACAAGATTGTTTATTTGATGTTAGGTGTGATATGTGAGACAGCACTCTGCATGTCAGCTGACATATCTGTCTCTATCTCCGCCCCCCCCAATTACCTCATCAGCATTGTAACCTCACTAACTGTGACATTACTGTTGCTTAGGAACAGCCACTCAGTATCTGCCAGGTCAGTCACTTCAGTGCTGATGATGTAGTTGTGGGGTGGGGGATAGATAAGATATGTCAGCTGCCAGGCTGCCAGCTGTTCCACACATATCCTGCACAGTATTATTACATAGATGACTCTCTAATGAACAAAAGAAAGCTACTTCAGAAATAAAGAGTTACAACTGACTGTTTCAAATTTGTATTATTTTCCAGTCTGCCTGTTTTGGTTCCACTAGCTCTTAATGTTCATAGTGGGATTTGAACCTTGGAGCTCCTGGTTCACAGTTCTGTTGCCTTACAGATGTTCCTCACTGCCTTCGTTATTAAAAAGTACCAAACTTGAACCAAAAATAGTTAATAGCATTCATAGAAACACAGAACAGAAACACGGAGTTGTTGTCATAGTGGATTCCGTGCAGGAGGAGGGCCTCAAACAACTGGTAGAACAACCCACAAGAGACAGGGCTATCCTAGATCTAGTACTGACTAACGGAGAAAGGATCACAGATCTCCAGGTAGAAGGTCACCTGGGGGCCAGTGACCATCACATGGTATGGTTCAATTTGGCCACTAGAACTAAGTCATCCCATTCCAAGGCAAAATATGGGACTTCAGAGGAGCTGGCTTTGTTAAGATGGCCAACAGAGTTAAGCTAGCCCTGCCAAGAAGAAATACAGGTGAGGGGGTACAGGCAAAGTGGGCAAGCATTAAGGATGCAAAAGAGAAAAGTAAAGGCAAAAGAAGAAGTAACCCACTTTGGTTCTCATAAACAGTAGCAGAAAAGGTCAGAGCCAAAAGGCTGGCCTTCAGGAAATATAAGAGAATGCAGAAGGACGACGATAGGGAGGCATACCAAACTTCCCCAAGGCAGTAAGGCAGGCAAAGTCCCAAACCGAGGAAACACTAGCACAAACAGTGAAAGAAGGTGATAAGACTTTCTATAGATACATTAGTGAAAGGGGAAAGTCTAGAGGCGGTATTGCTAAGATCAAAGGGGATAAGGGGGAGTGTGAGGAGGAGGACCAGGGAAAAGCATCTATCCTAAATAGATACTTCTGCTCAGTATTTACTGAGGAGAAGGTAGGGCAGGGCCGACAGCTCAGCACCATGGACACAGGGGGAAGGGAGGTGTGCACTAGTCCTTTCACAAAAGAAAGGGTCCTACAAGAGCTCACTAAGCTAAGGGTGGACAAGGCAATGGAACCTGATGGCAAACATCCCAGGGTACTAAAGGAGCTAAGGGTGGAACTAGCAGAGCCATTATCAAAACTGTTTAGTGAGTCTGTGAGCACAGGAGAGGTCCCAGAAGACTTGAGAAGGGCTCATGTGATCCCGCTTCACAAGAGTAGTAGCAAGGAGGAAGCAGGGAACTACTGACCAGTCAGTCTTACCTCAGTAGTGGGCAAGATTATGGAGGCACTCCTTAAGGAAAGGATAGTACAACACCTGGAATCCATAGGAGCACAGGATCCAAGACAGCATGGGTTTACAACAGGAAGGTCATGTCAAACTAATCTCATAGATTTCTTTGACTGGGTAACCAGAGTGGTGCACCAAGGGGGAGCAGTTGATGTCACCTATCTGGACTTCAGCAAAGCCTTCGATACTGTTCCACATAGAAAATTGATTAATAAGCTGGGTAGGCTCAGGGTGGGTCAGAAGTTGGTCAACTGGGTGGCAAGCTGGTTGACAGGCAGAAAACAGAGAGTGGTGGTAAGCAGTATACAGTCAGAAGAGATGCAAGTCACAAGTGGGGTACCTCAGAGATCAGTCCTGAGGCCAGTCCTCTTCAATATCTTCATCAGTGACATTGCAGATGGACTGGAGGATAGTGTTTGTCTGTTTGCAGATGACACCAAGGTGTGCAACAGAGTAGATGATCCAGATGGGGTGGGCAGAATGAGAAGAGATCTGGATAAACTGGCAAAATGGTCAGAAGAGTGGCAAATGGGGTTTAACGCAAGGAAGTGCAAGATCATGCACATAGGGAAGAGAAATCCTGAAGCCACCTATAGGTCGGAAGGGAGTTGATGGCAATCACAAGGGAAGAAAGAGACTTGGGCATCATCATCACAGATAATCTGAAATCATCCAAGCAGACCACTAAAGCAGTAGGTAAGGCTAGAGGGATGTTGGGGTGTATTAGTAGGGGTATTGCAAGTCGTAAGAGGGAGGTAATAATCCCTCTTTACAAGGCACTGGTTAGGCCCCATCTGGAGTACTGTGTGCAGTACTGGAGGCCACGCCTGCACAAGGACATTTACAAAATAGAGGCAATCCAGGGAAGGGCAACCAAAATGGTGCAGGGACTGCATCAGAAAACATAAGAATACAGATTAACGGAGCTCAATATGTATACCTTAGAGCAAAGGAGGGAAAGAGGTGACATGATCGAAACATCTTAAGGGCATTAACAAGGTGAAAGAGTCTAACATGTTTCAATATAAGAAAAATAGCAGGACAGGAGGACACAGCATGAGATTAGAGGGAGGCTGAGTAAGGGGAAATGTGAGGAAGTTCTTTTTCACAGAAAGAGTGGTGGATACATGGAACGGTCGACCTCAGGAAGTGGTGGATATGAATACAGTGCAGGGCTTCAAACAGGTATGGGATAGGCATAAGGGAGCAATAAAGATGAGTATAAATAGATAGGCCATTGACAGAGTACAGGCCTATGGCACATTTATACGGTAGAAAAAATGGGCAGACTGGATGGACCTTGCGGTCCTTATCTGCCGTCAACTTCTATGTTTCTGTGTTTCTATTGGCAGATGAGGACCACTTGGCCCACCTAGTCTGCCCTAAATTCCCTTATCTATAGTGCCACCAGAGACTCTACTTGGACTCCAGGCTATACCCCCCCCTCTTGCTTCTAAGATTCTCTTGTGTCGATCCCATGCATTCTTAAATCTTATGACCATTCTAGCCCCCACCACTTCCTCTGGGAGGCTATTCCTTTAAAAATGTGTTCTGTCATGTAGTAGTTTGTGAGTTTGAGAGTCAGAGTTGTGAAGTCTGAACCTCATGTTTTTTTCTCACCATCTGGAAAAGCAGACCTCATGGTGTCAAGACTCGGTAAAACACCTCTGAGAGTTAAACCCAGCTTTTCGGTTCTAAAGGTATTGTTGTTAATCATTAAAACACCAGTGCAGCAAAATTGGGCAAACAATTTGACCCTACTTTTTTCCAATATAAAAGATTCCAGGCATCATCCAATATTATTTGGTGATACAATGTCCACAAAAAATTGAGTGTGTTTTAAATGTTTTTACTTAGTTTTTTTTTTCTTAAGAAAAAAATATTACCACCACATTTAGCATTGTAGACCTGGCAATGGTTAGTACTGAGGGAAACAAAAAGGTCCTAGTGTGCAGCATAGGAGGTACCTAAATATCAAGGATTGTGTATGAGCAGTGATGCACAATAAGGATATTCTTGTATCGAGAGGTTTCCTTGGTAACAGATGACCTTGAGAGCGCAGCTCGAGAGGTGCTCTGTTACCAAGGGAGCCTCGAGATACAAGAATATCCTTGTTTGTGTATGACTGCTCATACACAATCTTTTATAGTGTATGGGCAGTCACAGCATAGAAAAACACACAAAACCAGCTAGTGAAGACAACAGAGAATAGAAATTTTAACATTTTCTTCTTTTTTTTTTAGCTGACACAGTGCGCTTCAGATGTTTCTGAAAGTTTGTTTAAAAGAAACAAAACAACTTTCAGCTTAACTGGAGAGAGGAAAGCAGCTATAGTGTATGGTGGAACGTTGTTCTCCACCAAAATCCATCACTGTCGAAATGTTGTTCTGCTGCACTAGTGACGTTCGCTGTGCAGCAGAACGATTTTTTGTTCTACTGCACTGCGCACGTCACACACTGTGTCCTCGAGCAGCATTTGACAGTCAGGGCATACTCCATAGACAGGACACACAGTGGAAGCAGCAATGTCGGCAGCAGTACTGTCAAAGCCACTATCTGAACAGGATAGATTCATCCTCGATCAGGAAAACAAAAAACCGGCAAAAAAAACGAAAAATGACACAGCAATTACATAGTTTCCTGAGAGACAACTACGAGCACAGGGCAATACATGATATTCCCATGACAGAGTTAGACCCACTGTTAGCGCTAAAACGTTCAAAATGTTAAGCTCTTAAACAGTTAAAATGTCAAACGTGAAAACGTTCAAAATGTAAAGTTCTTTTTCCTTCTAGGACCTCAGTAAAATGCTTTGAAGCAGAAACATGCTGTAGTGATTTTTTTCCCAAAAACAACATTCCACTATACCCTATAGAAAGGCATGGGGAATGTTGACAACAGGTTAATTACCATTATGACGACGGATTACCCCTCAAGCCGCGCTCTCGAGGTAATCCGTCGTCATAGTGCCAACTCGGTGAAAGAATAGCCCTGTTGTCAACTGTTCCCCATGCACTATCCTATATGTGTGACAGCATTCCACACTGTTCTGCTGTAGTAGTGACATAACTAATGCAGCAGAACAACATAATGATGTCACTACTGCAGCAGAACATGCATATTCCAGGCATGGAATTCCATGCATAACAGCATTCCACCATATACTATATGCACTTTTGACAGGTATGTTAAAGAGCTGGTGACACGTTCAGGAGAACTTTAACAAAACCTAATATTTAGACACAGTTCAGCTTGTCTTTTCCATTAGTGCTGTATTCCTCCTCCTCATTATTTATTACTGAGGTTATTTATATGAAAACAGGATCTTTTCTCCTGAAGAGTTTCTCTATTCCTGCTGCTTTCTCCCTACCTGAAGTCATAATGCACTGCTTGTGACATCACAGTAACTCCCATGGCAACAGATTGTGATGTCATAACAGAGGATTATGACTTGAAATAGGGAGTAAGCTACAGAGGCAGATGGACCTTAAAGGAACTCTAAAGGATAAAGATTATATCTTCATGCACATTTCCTTAGTAGTATCTAATGAGGAGGAGAAATATTTTTATTTCTTTTATTTAGTTTTTGTTTGCCGGGTAGGGTGCTCTAGCCATAGAGGTGACTATTTTCAGGCATGACCCAGGAGGTCACAAGGTAGTGAAACAATACAGCAGTGTTATACAGCAGGGATGCAAGACAGTGTTATAGTCATCTAGGAACAATAGCAGCAAGATTCCAAGTAACAATACATAGAATAGACATTAACAGGCAAATACAACAAGTGTAAGTACAATTAAAACATAAACCAGGGCAAAGTATAAAATAGACAATAACAGGCAAATACATTAAGTGCAAGTACAGTTTTAAAACATGAATCAGGGATAACCAATGAGGAGGCAAAGAACAATGTAGAGAGGTGGGAAATAACTATGAAACTGGGGATGGATTCGCAGGGGAGCATATCAAATAGTGGGCTTAGACCGAGATATATTCATTGCAGGTGTAGCCCATGAGAGACATAGCTTTAACTTATAAATGGGGGATTGGTCACAAGACCAATAGAAAGAGCAGAAAATGGAGTTATATCACAGGGAGACAGGGAGTAGAACATAAGGTGCGGAGGGGCAGGGCCGGGCAGAGAAAGGCAGCATAGGGTGAGCCAAGGGACTGGTGGGAATAAGACAGTAGGCAGAGGGTGGTAGCCATGTTAGAGGGATGGTACAGGCAGAAGAGGAAAGAGAGGCTACAGACAAGATAGAGGGAGAGGAGGCAGTCAGGGAAGTAGCATGATGGCATGACACATGGTAGATGTGTCTGGACTATGGTGGTTTAATGCATGAGCATTGACTCATGGAGATAAGGTAGCTGCGCAGCACTTTTTTAAAGGCTGCTTGCTAGGGAGCTTGGCAAATAGCAAGAGGGAGGGTGTTCCAAAGCTTGGAAGCTTGATGGGCAAATGCACTGGCACCTTTGGATGTGTTGCACTTAGGGACACCTACGAGAGATTTATCGTCCGAGTACAGGCCGTAGGTAGGTATAAGCGGAATCAGTCAGCCAAAGTTTGGGGATTTTGAGACCTTATAATGCTATCGACAAGGGAGCCGAGTGGGTATAGTCTGGCGGCGTAGGGTGATACCAGTTCAAATCAGTGTAGAGGAGGCAGTGGTGTGTAAGCCAGCTAAAGGAGGAGGCATAGTGACATATATTGTTGTTGGTGGTGTGCCAGCGGTAGAAGGTAGACTTAGGTATGTCTCCACATGTCACGACTCCATAGGTCAGGGTAGGCAGGAGTATACCACGAGCAGTGGCCAACCTTGCTGTGGGGGTAGGTACATGGCTAGTCCGGTAGGCCATACCCAGTTTGTAATTTACAGATTTGCACGTGTTCTGTGTGTGGAGATCGAAGTTAAGGGATTGGTCTAGCATTACCCCAAGGTACCTAAAAGAGATCACCATGCCAATAGGTGAGCCATCTGAGCAGCAGACTCTAAAATTGGTCTGACATGGTTTAAATTTTGAGTTTGTCCCAAATAGCATGGTTTGTGTTTTGGTCTTATTTAGGACAAGCTTATGATTTGAGAGCCAAGTTTGGGTCTTCAGAAAGTCGGAGGAGAGACATAGGTTAATGTCGGATACATTTTTAGAACCAGCATAGATATACAAAATATAAACAGAATGCAGGCACAGTTGTACCTAATTGTCATGCTTTTTAAAGTTTTCTTTGAGGCGTCAGTACTTTTGGAAAAACTTTTTTGTTGCACTGCTGCTTTGTTAATTAGTTAAATAGAACATTTAAAATCAAAAGAGTGTTTTAATGACTTGATATCAGCTTTTCAGTTAGCTGACATTTTGGTAGAAAGATATGGTGGTCTGTTTCATTTTATTGAAAAGGTACGTTTTTGAACCCTGGCTAACAAATTTAGCCTTAATGTATTTTACAGATACTCAGAAGAATGAGTGAAACTGACGTAGACTATTACAACTTTATTTTATAACCAGAAATAAATAAATAAATTGGAGAACAGTTTTGTTTTTTGAGACCACTTCCAAGGCAGAAAGATTTTAGATCAACTTGTCCTTTTAATTAAGACATATGAATATAAATGATTGTCTGGAGGAAAAGGTAGAGCTGGTGAGGTTAATGTTTTCATACTGTTCATGTAACATAGCCATATCTTCCAAGAATCAATATTCACCATTCATCACTGGTGGGTCTGTACCGGAGGCACTGGGACCCTGCGGGAATGTATGCCTTTAAGAGCTTTTTGAAGGAAGGGAGCTGACGTCGGAGACGGCACTGCCCATGAGGCAGATGTATGATGTGGCGCTCATGGACTGACCAGTAATCAGTGTCATCTCCCTCTCCTACTCAGTTCTGTTTTTCCACTGTAGAGGCTGCATCTCTGTGGTAGGGTTCTGCTGAAAGTGTGTCACAGTTCTGTCATCGCCGTTACTTTTTTTTTTTTTTGTGCCCCAGAGTTACCTCTCCTTCAGGCCGCCATGGACCCGGACATTCCCCTACTAGCTCCCCTCAGCCACCTACCTCATATCTGCAGCCTTCCTCGGGCTAGTCCGGTGTAACCCTTGCACCGGATGGGTCCCCCTACTCCGAGAGGAAAGGCACCAGCGGGGGCGGAACCAGCACACTACTACTTTCTCAGACCCTCGGAGCTGCTGAGGCAATTGTGGCTCTCAGGGAGTCTTCAGGGATGTCCAGGGCCGGCGTCCGTCATCCGGTTAACTTCCGGAGCGGATTTTCTCATTTTTCTTGTTCCCCTTGTTGCGTCGCTACCTGCAGTGCCTTCAGTCTCCACTGGGGGCCGCTGCATGAGCGAAGATGCTCCCTAACCCACCTGGGACAGGAGAGCAGTCCGTCGGACGCCGATCCTGCTCCTTCCCTGCCGACTCCCGAGACCCGAGTCCATTCCCGAACCCGGGTTGCCGGTGTGGGTCGAGGTAAGGCACCAGCGCCTCAACCCCCTACGCCACCGGGCCGGCCTCATCGCCGTTACTTGATGCCAAACCCCATTGTTCGACGCTATGTTGCAGTTTCTTTATTTTTCTGTCCTTAGTATAGCAAAAGGTACTATTTTTGCTATTCTTTATTATTTACTGAGGAAGGAACAGTCATGTCCAATCTGGGGCCTAAAAAGAAGTCTGAGAAATCAGCGGATATTCCCCCTGTCAGTGCCCTTGCGGGAAGAATATGTCTGCTTGCGACCATCATGACCGGTGTTCAGCCTGCCTGGGTGCTAGCCACGACATGGATTGTTGTGACGCCTGCTTCAGTGTGGACCACCACACTTTCAAGATCCACACGATGAGGTGGGGATGGGATACCCCCACCTTTGGAGGCAGGCGTCGCACCAGGGACTCCAAGATCAGGTCCCTGGGCTCTTCCCCTGAGCCCCTCCCCAGTACGGTATGTACCAAAGGAGGCCAGGCCTCCTCTGTTCCTTGACTCGCTGAGATATGAGGCCTGGGGGAGGGGTAACTCCTCCCAGTCCGCTACCCCCTCAGGGGTCTGGACACCCCTGGTAGCAGTGTAACAGCTATGTGCTGTACCTACACTGGTGGATCTCTTAGCTCTGCGATCCAGTGCCGCTTTGTCTCCTGGCACTAAGGCCAGTGTGGGTGAGCGAGGCAATGCTGACCATCCAGCTGGGTCCCCTCCTGCTACTGTTGGCAGCATCAGGAATGGAAGTGTCCCTGGGGTAGCTCAGCTGGAGATCACCCTGATCTCATCTTTCAACTCGGAGGCTGGCGATCGGGATGATACTGACTGGCTCCCCAGCTCTGGTGAGTATGGGGACTCTTCTAGGCGTAGTTCTAGGCCATTGGCATTGATGAGACCTGGACATTCTCTTCCCAAAGCTGGCTGTGGCGCCACCTCCCCTGCATCCCATGGTGCTGCTTGCATCAGTGGGGATAGCGATGCCAGGTCTGGTACTGGGATGGAGTCCAGTGCTACTTCTAGTGCCGAGTCAAGCTCCTGTGCCATCCGCGGTGCAGAGTTCGGCTCTGATGTCATTTGCAGTGCCGAGGGGGTTATTGGTGCTGCTCGCAGTGCTGAATTCCCCTCTCTTCCTATCTTAGGCTTCATTTGTGCTGTTAGGTCTTCTCCAAGGGTGAGCCAGGGGTTGGGAGGTCGTGGTCAGCACTGCACTCCATGGCCAGAGTGGCTGGGGTCTCTGGCAGGAGTCATAGTGTCGACTTAGGTCTTCTCTCCCCTCTGGAACCATCTGGGCCTGCAGTAGATGGGGACAGGGGCCACCCTTTGGGATCTACATGGTTCTGACCTCCCCACTAGTGGGTTCCCCCCCAAGGGCACCACCCTGATCACCCCTCTATGGTTGGACGTTCTGGGATTGGTAAGTTGCACTGTTTTCTCCCTTGAGAGGGGTCCCCTGCTTGCTCTCACAGCCCTGGCAGAGGACCTGGCCTGGTCCGTCACAACTCTCCTCTCCTCTGCTTTCACCTCCCCCTGTCCTGGGCATTTCTGGCCCTTTAGAGCCCTTGACATGGGAACAGTTCATGGCGTCGGCGAGTGCTTTCCCTTGCTACCTAGGGACAGTGGACTAGGGCATCTTTCAGCCTGAAAACACAGCACCGCCGCCCCCCGGAGTCCAGCTCCTCTTCATCCCAGTCTTCCTCCTCTGGGGAAGAGGATAGCTTGGTCCACATCTCCTCTGATGCTGATTACACCAGTTGTCAGCAGTTCTTTTGGGGATGATGGAGGAGCTGCAACTGTACCATTTTTCTAGATGCAGTCCTTCCTGATCGAGGCTGTCCTTCCTTGGGGAGCACAGTTCTGATACAGCTGTCATACTTTCATGGCCCCAGCCTTTCACGGAGGCATCGTGAACTTCTGTCTCCATCCCTTTGCCCCGTCTCCAGCTCCAAAGGATTGCCAAGCAGTCCTTATCTGCTGTCAGATTCTATGTTTCTATGCCAGTGCAGGTACTGTGCACTCCTGGGGTCTCCAGGAGCCATGCCTCACCCCACTCCGGAAGTCCACCTCTTAGATACCCCTTGTGGGCATTGTTACCCAGAGTGTTAACATCCCTCTAAGTTGAATTCAGCAGAGTTTGACCATTGGGATCGTAGAGTTTTCTTGGTAGTGTGCACTATATGTGCATTGCTGCACACAAGACACACATGACATCCTATGGCAGGCTTCTGTTGGCGGTGCTGAGATAGGCCCTGGGGTCCTTGCCAGACTGTGAGGCAACCAGGCAGGTCATTCACCTTTCTGCCTAGGGTCTGAAGCTGACGAGATACTAAAGGGCAGCCTACAATGCCAATGAGGTAGGAACTGTGGTCTGCCTTAGGCAAACGGCGTGGCTTTGCCTATCCAGGTTATTACCCTTGGCCCAGCATAGGGTGGTTGCCTCATGATACCAGGGGGCCTATTTCTTCTTCCGCAGGGCCAGGCATGAGCTTGTGGGGTGCATTCCTGCTCCCAGTCCCGGGCAGCCTCTGTCTGCCCCTGACTAGTCTTGGGCCTCACCAGACTCAGGAGGCACCCCCGCCTCTCTGTGTCTCCCTCTCAGGGAGTCTGAGATAACAACCATTTCCCTCAGGGTTTGCCAGTACCACCATTCGGTGGTAGCTTGGTACACAAACTCACCAGTGATGAATGGTGAACAGTGATTCTTGGAAGATATGAAAATTACATACTCATTGTAATTCTTTGTCTTCCAGAATATCTTCACCATTCATCACTGCAACCCGTCCACCTTCCCCCTCTATGACCAGGCTTCTGGGCAGTCTCTCCTTCCTTCCTTCTGCCTTCCCCCTTTTAAAAGGGAGTGATACTCACCGGGAGGCAAACTTCTTAAGTGAATTGTTCCCCTTCTGTACTTCTCGTCCCCCCCAAACAAAATATAAAAAAAGATTCTGTTTCTAGGGGAGTGGATATGGTGTACTATCCACACTTCTGACAGAATTCCTTTCCCCTTTAAGAATTGCTGGAAGGTCTTCAGGCTGGCTCCTCCAACCTACCCGGGTGGTATCTTCCTCGGCACTTCCCCGTGACTTCAGATCCACAACAGGCACTTCCTCTGTGTCCACGCTGGTTCCTCTGGGCTTGGACACCTCATTGAGTGGGACATTCCAGGACTTGTGTCAGTCCCTTCCAACTCTTGGGGAGGGCCCATCCCAGGGTAAACATTTTTGAAGTGAGACTGTAAGGAAAAGCGTAAAAAGTCCCACAGCAGGTCATGGGACCATAAGTGCTCTTGGGCCTCAGGTTCCTGGGATTCTGCCACTTTGACAATCATTTAATGTCAGCTTCGGACGATGTTTCTGTCCAGGCCACTGACTCCACGGTGTCCCCATCGGCTGAGACATGGGCTGACCAGCTGGTTGTGCTTTTCCTTGACCTGGTCAACCTGTTGCCACAGAATGAGGGGGATACTTCCCTCAGCAGGACTCCAGTCCTGCATCTGCTCTCCCAGGGCTGGTCAGATCAGCAAGCTGAGCCAGACCCTAACCCTTGGGAACCTGATACCTCTCTGGACCCCAGGCGTCCTACACCAGTTCCCATTTCCCCTCACCATTTGATCCACCAGTGGAGGAAGTATTTTTTCACGGAGTGGGTGGTGGACACATGGGCCGGACTTCCTGAGGAGGCTATGGGATCAAAAAACAGTGGGGGAATTCAAGAATGCATGGGACAGACATAAGACAGTTATAGTGGGGGGGTAGGAGGAAGTTGGTTGTTGGTTAACTAGGATCTTCAGGTTATCCAGTAGGTAAGAAAACAGACAGACTGGGTGGGCCAAGCGGTCTTTATCTGCTGTCAAAGTCTGTGTTTCTGTGGTTAAGGTCCCTTAGCTCAAGGTCTAGCATCTCCCACCAGGGTTGCCTGTCTTGCTTCCTACACTCGGGAAAATTGCATTGCCGTTATTCCTCCTCATCCAGGGAGGACCGACTGTGCTGCAAACTGCAGCAGCACTACGAGGACCTTATGTGGCAGCAGCTGCTTCTGGATGCTGTGCCCAAGCCGGTGCCAACTTCTGCTCCGGGTCTTCCATGGCTGCTGCCACCTCAGCCTGAGCCTACTCCTCTGGCTCAGTTGATTCCAGCCACTCTCCTCATTCGGATGGAACCCCCCCACTGATTCAGCCTAAGGAGGGTCCTAATCCTAAGGATGCCCGTACTGCTCCTGGGCTTCTTCATCGGCTGTCTGTCACAGTATTTCATACCGATGAGCAGCACAGGGTTAGCAGGGACTCCGGGGGTCAGCCAGCCTGTGACGAATCTTCCGCATCAGAGGATTCCTCCATGCATTCTCACCCTACTCATGGATTTGACCAAGAGCATGGGAAGGATCTGTCAGCGGACCATGGTCCTACTTCCTGTGGGGCCATGCTCCATATAATCCTTGATGTGACGGGGATCCAAATGGAGCCCATTCAGAAGTAAGCTAGGCATCCCCTCACCAAGAATCTTGACTGGGACGACTTCCTTCTGGTCACTTTCCCAGTCACTAAAGCCATTCCTGGGCCCTCATTGGAGCTCTTGTGATGTCCAGCCTCCTGTCCCACACCGTCTGCCCATATGGTGCCAAGTACGCGGTCCCTTCAGGCTCTCCCTCCAGGTTCATGGAGCACCCTTCGGCTGAAGGGCTGGTTGCTGACTTGGTTTTTCAGCAGACTGGCAATGTCGGGGATGTCAGTAAGTCTCCTGTCAAGGAGTCCACGAAATTTGATCATGTGGCCAAGAATGTTTACATGGCCTCATCTCTCTGCCTGAGGCAGGCCAGTTTGGCCTTCATGATGTCCCACTTTACCCATGCCTTGCTGGGTACCCTTGACCCGGGTGCTCCCTCAGCTCCTGGCTGACCTGCAGTGGCAGGTCAAGCTGGTTCAGGATCAGGGCCATGCTGTTGAGAAACAACAGCTGCAGATGGCCATGACGTAGGTGACTCTTGTGCCTGGTCTGTGGCCATGGCAGTGGCTGTGCACCGCAGGGCTTGGCTGAAGGTCTCGATCTTCATGGCAGATGCCCAGCACAAATTGATGAATTTTCCCTTCTTGGGTACCGACTTGTTTGGACTGGGTGAGGATGGCCATCTCTCCTGGCTTGAGAAGTCTGGTGCCACCCCGGACTCCGTCACCGCCACACAAAAGGACGTTAAGGGTTCAAAACCCAAGAAAAAGTCCTTTCAGTTTTGGCCCTACTCTGCCCCTGCGGCCAGCCCATCCCAGCCCTCTGCTGGGCAGCAGCAGGCTTGGCATCCCTGGCCGAAATCTGTCTTCCATCAGATAGGGGCCAGCTACCTCCTCAGCTAGCCCTGCCTCCACCTCCAAGCCTGCCTAGTGACAGGTTGGGGGTGCTCCCTCCCTCCCTGCCCATCCTGTCTCCCCTGAGTTACTCCCATGGGGGGCTGGCTTCACCACTTCAGTTCCGCCTAGTCCAGTATTATCATGGACAAGTGGTGCTCGAAGTGGTTGGCCAGGTTCTGCCTCTAGAGTTCGAGGCTCTCCCACCCAGTTGAATCAGCACCTGACAGGAGGATATGGTGTCCACAGACATGTCCACCCTCTCGGTTGGCATTGCCCAGCTCCTCCTGAAGGAGGTAGTGGTTCATGTCCAGGATCCATCAGCCGATCCGGGGTTTGTCTCCAGATATTTTCTGGTCCCAAAACGGACAGGAGGCTGGTGCACCATATTAGAGCTGCATGACCTAAACAGGTTCCTATGGACACACACTTTCAGGATGGTCACTTTGGGCCAGATCATCCTGTCCCTGGAGCAGGACATGTGGTTCTGCTCCCTGGACCTCCAGGACACCTTCTTTCATGTCCCTATCCGTCCGTTTGTCCCACTGGTGGTTCCTCCGGTTCTGCGTGTAAGGAACCCTCTATGAGTACCAGGCCATTCCATTTGTCCTTTCCTCAGCCCCCTGGATCTTCACCAAATGCATAGCAGTGGTGGCAGCTTTTCTGTGGTGCCGAGGGATCTGGATGTATCCATACCACTGGCTGATTGCAGGCCTGTCCAGGGAGGAGGTGGAGTGGTTGAGGGACTTGACCCTCAAGACCTGCTTGAACCTAGGCCTCCTGGTCGATGAGGCCAAGTTGGAACTCGTTCCCTTGCAGGTGATTCACTTCCTCAGGGTGGAGCTCGACTCTCATTGAGCCCGAGCCTGGCTTCCAGTGGACAGGGCAGAGGATCTTTCCGCCTTTGCCCGATCATTTCAGGTTGGGCAATTGCGCCCTGCCCAGGGCTTCATAGGTCTCCAGGTGTACATGGCGGCCTGCACCAGTATGGTCCATTGGGTCTGTTGGAGAATGTGCTCCCTGCAGTGGGGGCTGGCCCGTCAGTGGTCTCAGCGCCATGATCACCTCAACCAGCTGGTCACAGTGACTCAGCCGATGTGGGACATCTCCAGGAAGGAGTCTCATTTGTCTGCCCGGAGCAAACGGTCATTCTCATGACTGATGCCTCTCTGATGGGCTGGGGTGCCTACTTGGGGGGACTACAGAGTCCATGGTATCTGGACCCCCAAGGAGTCTTGATGTCACATCAACCTGCTGGAGCTTCGGGCAGTGCATCTGGCACTGACTGCCTTTGCTCCACACCTTTGGGGTCAGGTCATCCAGGTCCAGATGGACAACACGATGACCATGTACTACCTCAACAGGCAGGGCAGGATATATCCCCTCACATTGTATCGGGAAGCTCTCCGCATCTTTATCCTCGTTTGCAGCTTGGCCGCTGAACCTCTGGTGATTCATGTGGTCGGCATGTCCAGCCAGCTAGCAGATGCCTTTTGCCGAGTGGATGAGGCATCGTACGAGTGGTCCCTTCACCAGAAGGTACTGGATCACCTGTTCTTCCAGTGGGGCATCCCCCAGATTAACCTGTTTGGCTTCTGGGAGAGCGCAAAGCTGAAACTGTTTTGTGCCCGCCCCCCTCCCAATGGGGAACGCTGCTGGAGGATGCCTTCGTGAGGCCCTGGGCCTCATGTACGCCTTCCCTCTCTTTCCTCTGATCCACAAGGTGTTGCTCAAAGCTTAGAGGGACAGTGAGATGTCACACCTGTCATAGAAGACCTCCTTCTTGGTGGCTATCACATCCGCCAGAAGGATCGGTGAGTTCCAGGTGCTCTCGTTGGAGTCGCCTTACTTGGTCTTCCACAAGGACATGGTTGTCCTCCTCCCCAATCAAAGTGCCTTCTAAAGATTGTTTCAGAGTTTCATCATAACCAGGTGATTAATCTCCCGGTGTACGTCATACATCCAGCCTCGGAGGCCGAGCACAGGCTCCACACATTGGACCTGGGGTGAGTACTTGCCTACTATATCATAAAGGAGTGCACAGCTGGAGTTCGGGGAGAGGTTCACCAGCTGTTTGTCACCTACGCTGAAGCAGTACCTGGCAGACCGGGAGCAAAGCAGATGATTGGCAGGTATAGGTTGACTGGTAAGGAGCCTCCTGTAGGGCTTAGGGCTGATTCCACCAGACATACTACTGCCTCAGTGGCTGCTTCCAGGGTCATCCCTATCCCGGAGATCTACAGGGTTGCTACTTGGAAGTCATCACACACCTTCATTTCCCATTACCACATCAACCTTGAGTCATGTTGGGATGCTGGTTTTGGGTCCTTGGTTCTCCAATCTCTGTTCCCTAAATAGGGGTGTGCACCTTGCCCCCTCCTCCTGGAGAACTGCTAGGAGTCTTCCAGCAGTGTGGATAGTACTCCATATCTACACCCCTAGAAAAACAAGTCACTCACCTGTAACTAATTCTAGGAGTGGTACATGGTGTACATCTACACAACCCACCCAGCCTCCCCTGGCAAGTGGCTTACTTGTCTTGCTTCAAGTGAATAAGATCTGACGTCACAGGTCGATGCCAAGGAGGATACCACCTGGGTGGGTGGGAGGAGCCAGCTTGAAGACCTTCTGGTGATTCTTAAAGGGGAAAGGAATTGTGTCAGAAGTGTAGATGTAAACCATATACACTCCTAGAACTACAGTTACAGGTGAGTAACTTGTTGTTATGGGCCTTTTTTTGACTTTTAGTTTTTATAGGGAAAGGCACTTTTCTACATTTGGGCGACTTGCCACTTTCCTCTTGGCACCAACAAAAAAAAGTGAAATATAAAAATAAAAAGGGAAAAGATAGCTTTTATGTCTTTCTTCCTTTATATCCATGTTGTTTCAGACCTCCCTTTTGAGGAAGGAAGAAAGGAAGGGAGGGAGAGAGGGGAGCAACCCTTGTGCACTCCCCTAAACCCTTTCCTACACCCATGGTCAGAAAAGGGCCTATGTTTTTGCTGTTGGACTCTCTTTTCTGATCCCTCATGGGTCATAACTTGGCAGATGAACTCTGTAATTGGTGTGCCACCTTCTTTTTCAAACAGTGGCCCACTTGCTACAGTACAGTCTCAATTGCAGTCCACAGTTTTGGCCTGCTTCACCTTTCTTCTCTTAAATTCTTCCTTTGGGTTTCTCCCTCATGCTCATTTTAAGAGAGGGGAGTTTCCCTCAAATTTTTATGCCTTCCCTGCCTCCAAGGACTCCTGTCTTCAGTCTTGCCTTAGGAGTAACATCTTTCCCTAGGTCATATTTATGAAACTGAACTTCTAGGGACATGGATATGTTGTTCATCCACACTGTCTGGCAGGTATCCTTGCCGCTTTAAATCTTGCCGGAAGGTCTTCAAGCTGGCTCCTCCCACCCACCCGGGTGGTAAAACTCTCGGCTCCACCCCATGATGCCAGATCTTCCTTACCGCTTGGAAGCTCAGGTTCCCTCCTTAACGCTCTGTGTATAAGACTGGTTCCTAATTCTTCGGTTTTCCGAATTTAAAATTTTGCTTAAAAGACGTGGTCTTCTATCCCTACATGGCTCACGATGGACAAATCGACTCCTGGTTTTCGGCAGTACCGTTATGGGCAGAAGATGTCTTGGACGGATCCGCACCCACGTGTGTGTACTGTTTAGGCCTCGAGCATGACCCGCAGGCTTCGACCTGTGCTCTTCCTCTCAGCCTACGTCCTCGAGGACCATTGCCCCCGTTTACAACTAGGCGCCCCAAAAGCGTTTTCCTCGGTTAAGTCAAAAGAGGCCTGGTCGGTTTCCAGCGGCGGGGCTCGGCAGATCAGCTAGAGCAGATGATCGCCTCGAAGAAGGAGGCGGCGGGCGCATCTTCCTCGACCGCGGCTTTTATTCCGCTTTCCTGGTTCCTCTTACACAGCTTCCTTTAAGGAGTTGTGTCTGTCCTCTCCACTAGGAGAGGGACCAACGTCTGCTGGACCTTCTTCTTCTCGTCCAAGAAGAAAGACAAGGTAAGTTCTTCGTCGGACGCTCTTGGGAGCGGGAAAGGTCCCTCTCCCCGAGTTGTCGGCCATCGACTTCGGTCGATCGTTCGGCTTCGCCACTGGTCTCACGGTGTCCCCGTCAGGTCAGTTGACCGAGACTCCTGTTGACGCAGTCGAGATCTTTCTCGACCTCGTTGGAATGGGTACGACCGGCGAAGCCAAAACCCTCCTCTGTTCCTCGGTGGAGTTGAGATCCCATGGGCTTGCCAGTGCCTCCGGTTCCAGAGCCCTCTGGGTGTTCCTCCGAGCCGAGGGAGGAGCCAGTTCCACCTGGCCCTCACCGCACTGCTCCTTGGAAAAGCCGAGGTTCTCGGTCTCGGACTCCTCTCAGGTCCAGCCAATCCCGCCATCATAGGCGGTCCGGTCTCGGCACCTGCCCGCCGTCTCTTCCTCCTCCTCGGATGAGGGGAGGCTTCGACGCAAGTTGCGTCGACGATACGAGGACCTCATGTGGCAACAGCTCCTTCTGACCGGGAACAAGCCGACGCCGTCGCCTTCCCCGGCCATTAAGTGGCTGTCACCGGAGCGGCCGAAACAACCCCCCGTTTTACCCGAGGAGCCTGTTGTCAGGCTGGTTGTTTGGCCAAAACCAGCTGCTCCACCGATTCCGGTGGAACCTCCGCCTCCACAGCCGTGGTTTGGGGCTCCGACCAAGAATTCTCGGTCGGCTCAGGGTCTGCCCCATAGGCTGTCGGTCACCCTCACTCCCGATCGCCCTCGGCAGGTGGAGGGTGGCTCAGGCCCGAGGCAGCTCTTTGCGGACTCTTCCGAGTCCGACGACGATTCCTCCTTTTTCTCCAAGCGAGTGGACTTGGAGTCCTCTGGAGGTCAGTCGCTGGACGACAGCCCTTCATCCTTCCTGGGGTTGCTCAGACTCATCTCAGAATCCACCGGGATGCAGCTCAAGCCCGTATCCAAGCAGGCCAAGTATCCCCTCACGGAGATATTGGACCGAGGGGATTCCCCTACGGAGGCCTTCCCTGTGGCTGAGGCCATTGTGGGCCCGGCCTTGGAGCTCTGGCAGCGCCGCTTCCTGCCCTGCGCTTCGGCCAGGATGGCCAGGAAGTATGCGGTCCTACTGTTCCCTGTCCGGTTTCTGGACCATCCCTCAGCCATAATATTACTGACGACAGCTTCTCGGGCGTGCCGGAAACGCTGGGGACGTTGGACAAACCTCCCAACAAGGAGTCCAAGAAATTGGACTATGCCGGGCGAAAAGTCTACGCTGCGTCCTCCCTTGGCCTTCATCAGGCCAGCTCGGCCGTACTGATGGCACATTTTTCTCACGCCCTGTTGGGCTCCCTGGACGAGGTGGTCCCTCATCTCCCGGCTGACCTGCAGACCACGGTTAAGCAGGTGCGGGACCAGGGCAGGGCAGTGGCCAAGCAGCAACTTCAGACTGCTTTGGACATCGGTGATTCATGCGCCAGGTCAGTAGCGGCTGCAGTGGCTATGCACTGTCGGGCATGGCTGAGGATAGCCACCTTCACGGCAGATACCCAGCACAAATTGGCGGATGTCCCCTTCTTGGGGACCGACCTCTTCGGCCCTGGAGTGGAAGGCCACCTCCAGAGGATCGAAAAGTCCAGTGCCACCTTGACTCGTATCATCCGCCAGAGGGACAAGGGCCGAGACCTCAACCCAAGCCCTTTCGTCCATCTGCGCCTGCACGCCTGCCCAGCAACACAGGGCCAGCAGGCCTGCAGCCACGCCCCAAACCCAAGCTCGCGGCTTCCTCCAGGAAGCAGGGAGGTAGAAGGCCCAGGTGGTCCTCAGCCGTCCCTCCTCCAAGCCTCAGCAGTGACGGGTTGAGGGGTGTCGCCCCAACCTCGCCACTCACCCCAGGTTCTCTGCGGGGACGGCTCCAGTAGCTTCCTTTCCACCTGGTCTGCTATTACCACAGACAGGTGGGTGTTGGAGGTGGTGGTAGAGGGCCTGCCTCTGAGTTCAAGCAGGCCCCACCCTTCAGAGCCGCTGCACTCGGGGGCCTGGGTCCGAGCTTCGCTGTCAGCTCGCCGAGCCGACATCGCTTTCCTCCTTGAGAAGGAGGTGATAAGAGAGGGGACCCTCCTCAAACCCGGGTTCGTGTCCAGGTACTTCCTGGTTCTGAATGGACGGGGCTGGCGCCCATTCTCGACCTACACGACCTGAACAAGTTCCTAAGGTCTCGAACCTTCAGGATGGTCACTCTGGCTCAGATAATCCCATCCTTGGAACACGGCATGTGGTTCTGCTCTCTGGACCTACAGGACGCGTTCTTTCACGTCCTATCCGTCTGTCCCCATCAAAGGTTCCTTCGCTGAGCGGAAGGTTCCCTTTCAGTTCCAAGCCATGCCCTTCGGCTTATCTCCAGCTCCCAGGGTCTTCACTAAATTCATGGCAGTGCTGACAGCATTCCTGCGGCACCGAGGGGTCCAGGTTTACCCTTACCTGGACGATTGGCTGATAGCAGCCCCCTCCAGACAGGAGGTGGAGCGGTCCAGAGATCTGGCCCTCCAGGTTTGCTCTCAGGTCGACTCCTCATCAACGAGGCCAAGTCAGAACTCGCCAAGCAGGTGATTCTTTTCATTGGGGCAGAGCTCGACTCTCTTCGAGCCAGAGCACGGCTCCCGGCGGACAGGGCCGAGGTTCTTTCCTCCTCTGCCCAATCATTTCTGGTTGGGCAATTGCGCCCTGCCCGGGACTTCCTGCGCCTCCTGGGTCTCATGGCGGCCTGTACCAGCGTGGTCCGTTGGGCCCGCTGGAACATGCACCTCCTTCAGTGGGGGCTGGCCAGCCAGTGGTCCCAACGCTGCGATCCATTGGACCAGCTAGTGACGGTGACCCAGGGGATGTGGAACGCTCTCCAGTGGTGGACCATTCCAGTTCATCTGCAGGAGGGCATCCCATTTGTCCGCCCCGAGCCGACGGCCTCTCTATCGACCGATGCTTCTCTGATGGGTTGGGGTGCCTATCTGGGGGAACACTGAGCGCACGGCCTCTGGTCCCCGCGGGAGTCCTGATGCCACATCAACCTGCTGGAGCTCCGAGCGGTCCACCTAGCTGTCACCGCCTTTGCTCCGTTTCTTCGGGGTCAAGTGGTCCAGGTCCAGACGGACAATACCACGACCATGTACTGTCTAAACCGCTAGGGCGGGACGCGCCCATGCTCCTATGCAAGGAAGCTCCGCATCTGGTCACTTGCGCCAGCCTGGAGTCGGATCTCCAGCCATTCATGTGGCAGGAGCTCCAACACCCTGGCCGATGCCCTAAGCCGGATAGGCTGCCTCCCACTAGTGGTCTCTCCTGCCGGAGGTAGTATTGAGATCTATTCTCCCATTGGGGCACACCTCAGGTGGACCTGTTTGCCTCCAGGGAGAATGCGGTTGAGGCTGTTCCATGCCCGCCTCAGCAGGGCTCTCTGCAGGGTGATGCCTTCTCGAGGCCGTGGACCCCCGGCCTCTTCTATGCCTTTCCCTGCTCCCTTGATGCACAAGGTGCTGCTCAAAGCAAGGAGGGACAAGGTGCAGGTGATTCTGATAGCCCCAGACTGGCCCGCCAGTACTGGTACCCAGATCTCCTCAGCCTCAGCTCCAGGCTTCGAGGCAGCTTCCAGCTCGCCCGGACCTGCTCTCAGTCAATCAGGGAAGGTATTCCATCCGGACCTTCAATCCTGCACCTGACGGCCTGGTTCCTGAGCTGCCAGAGTTCCAGGCCTTGGGTCTTTCCGACGAGGTCCTCAACGTAGTTGAGGCATCCCATAAGGAGTCGACCAGAAAATGTTACGCCTTCAAATGGAAAAGGTTTTCCATTTGGTGTCAGGGCAAGGCCTGGACCCTTCCTCCTGTTCCTGGCAGCATATTGGACTACCTGTAGTCCCTTTCAGCAAGGGCTTGGGTCGACGCACTTTACAGTGACCTGGCAGCCATCTCTGCTTACCGGGCGCGGGCTGGAAGCAGTCGGGTGGCAGGAGAAGGTGGTCTGGTGCTTTTCAAAGGCCTTGATCACATTTCCCTCCGGTGCGTGAGAACCTCCACCTCCGTGGATTTACTGCTGGTACTGGCAAAGCTCATGGGCAAGCCATTCGAACCAGTGCACAGGTGTGAACTCTCTCACCTGTCGTGGAAGACCGCCTTCTTGGTGGTTATCACGTCAGCCAGAAGGATGGGAGAGCTCCAGGCGCCTGCATCGAGTCTCCTTACCTGGTCTTCCACAGGGACAGGTTGTCCTGCGCCCCCCACCGAAATTCCTTCCGGGAGGTGGTGTGAGTTTCACCTTAACCAGGTGTTGACTCTGCCGGTGTTCTACCCCAATCACACCTCGGAGGCCGAATATAGGCTCCATACTTACTATAAGGAGCGCACGGCTGAAATTCGGGGAGAGGTTTGCCAGCTGTTTGTCACCTACGCTGAAGCCGCATCTGGCAGACCTGCAGCCAAGTGGACGATATGCAGGTGGGTCACCTCCTGCATAGATCTCTGCTATAAGTTGGCGGGCATGGAGCCTCCCAGAGAGATAAGAGCTCATTCTACCCGCCATACTGCTGCATCGGTGGCTGCTTCCAGGACGCCCTATCCAGGAAATCTGCAGGCTGCTACCTGAAGTCAGCACACACCTTCATCACCCATTACCACATCGACCTTGAGTCACGCCGGGATGCTGGTTTTGGGGCCTCGGTTCTCCAGTCTCTTTCCCAAGTAAGTATCGGGGTGTGCGCCTTGCCTCCCTCCTCCCGGAGAACTGCTAGGAGTCTGCCAGACAGTGTGGATGAACAACATATCCATGTCCCTAGAAATACAGGTTACTCACCTGTAACAGGAGTTCTAGGAATGGTATATGTTGTTCATCCACACGACTCACCCGACCTCCCCGGCTTCGACGCACAGCCTGAGCTTCCAGCGGGCCAGATCTGGCGTCATGGGGCGGAGCCGAGAGTTTTACCACCCGGGTGGGTGGGAGGAGCCAGCTTGAAGACCTTCCGGCAAGATTTAAAGCAGCAAGAATACCTGCCAGACAGTGTGGATGAACAACATATACCATTCCTAGAACTCCTGTTACAGGTGAGTAACCTGTATTTGTCTTAGTGGCCTGTGTCCTGCCTTAGCCGTCTGACCTCCATAAGTGTAGGCTCGCCTTCACCCATATGATGCCTTGGTCATGTTCTGTGTGATATGAGTGAAGATATAATAGCGAAAGTAGAATGAGCAAGTGCACATCGCCGATTACTAAAATGTTGACATGCACTGCAGCGGAATCGTAAACAGCGAGGTTCCGCAAAAGTCTCCGGGGTGATCTGTATAAAGAATTTTTATGTGGGGGCTAAGCACTCTCATTATTCCCATTATTTATAAAATCAACTCCGGGGGGGGGACCTGACACTGGGATACAGGGGACTATTCGGGGCGGGGAGAGCATGAGGTCGTGACAGGGGAGCCAACTGCACAAATATTGGATGGGGGAACGTGATAAAAAAAAAAAAGTCCCGACACTTCAAAGCAAAAACTTTTCCCTCCAACTGAGCTGCGAGCCAGGGTCGCCCACACCGGAGCCATTACTCATGCCTCCACACCAAAAGGCCAGCTGGGAACTGCCTGGCCAAACATCCACCTATGTCCTTCCTCATAGTACCTCCCTGTCCCAGTCACTTTATTCTCCCTGTCTCCATTTTCACCACTCAACCTTGCTATAACCGCTCCTCACTAACCTGTGACAGTTGCTGTGATCAGAGACGCTCAAATTAAGTTGCTCAATTTGAATCGCCTATATCACGGGATACCCTTGGTCATATGGGACTCTTAAACCTTAGCCCATTATGTCCTTCTCCTTGGATGGACATCGTAGCTTGGCTATGCTTCCACAGGGCTCCTAGGCTCTCCTTGTGAAGCTTACCTCAGAGGAGTATTCCTTTCCTTGCAACCCATTCTGGCCTGATCTTCATTTTCACACATGTCTCTCTTGTGCAGTTGATTTCAGGGGGTTGTGTCAGACATTCCTCAATTTAGAGTGAGAGCAAGCCAGCTCTTCTGTCACACCTCCTCCTCCTGACTGAGGACATGGGTCCTCACACACACACGCACACACACACTCTCTCTCTCTCCCCCCGCTTCCTTCTCTCTCTCTCTCCCTAGACTGTCCAATTGTCCTGGTCATCCTGAAGTCCCTCCACCCAGAATTTCTCTTCTCTTCTGGTCATTTTTTTTATTTGTTCAGTTTATATCCTGTATCCTTTTTCCTGTTTCTTGGGCTCACTTGCCCCACCTTTTCTATCTTCTTACCCTTTCTTCCTCAGCTAGGTGGATAGAACAGAGGGAGAGAGGGAGCCGGCATCAGTTACTTGGCAGTCCACGAGCACCGCATCATATGTCTGCCTTATGGGTGGCACCATCACCGTCATCTGCTCCCTTCCTCCAAAAAGCTCTTAAAGATGTACACTCCCGAAGGGTCCTACTGCCTTTGGCACAGACCCACCAGTGATGAATGGTGAAGATATTCTGGAAGATCAAAAATTATGGTGAGTATGTAATTTTCATTTTTCATTCTTTAACATGTCGGAATTTACTGAAATTGGCATTCATACCAATGACCACAGGATGTATAACACCTCATCTAAATTGCAGTGTGTGTAACATATATTTATTTCATGAGTACATATATCAAGTGAAAATGTGATGTAGTGGCTTTAATATTATCTCTTATAACATGCAGTACAGTGCAGCCTGCCCACTGGTGCATCAGTAGAACTACCTCTCTCAACACCAGCAACCTGGGTCTGAGAGTGAGCCTGGGTTCGCTAGGGGTGGTCGGCATGAGTGTCCCACAGGGGGAGGGAGGGTGGTAGTCCATCCCACTGTGTTAGCACTACTTGAATGTTCCAAGATGGAACAGCAGGCAGAAGGGCAGTGAGAGAGAGAGACAGCCACTTCCACTGCATGAGATTGCATCTGCATGTCTACAGCCAGAATGTTGAGGGAGAGGACACACCAGGGATAAACCACACGAGTTTCTGCAGGATGACACCAGACTCCACACTGCTGGCTGAAGACTCCTTTCCTTCACTGGGTTCCATCTCCTGAGGGGCTTGGGAACCCTTACGTGTTGCCCTGTTGGGGGGGAGCCAGGCCATGGAGCATAGAGGATAAGGGTAAGTCCCTGAGCTGACATGTGATGAGGCCTGGGGTAGGCTGGAGGGGGAAGGCTGTTGAGGAGGAGGGGGATAAAGAGAAATTTCACATGCTAGAGCAAGGGTCCCTTCCAACCTTCAGTTACTATGTAAGTAAGTTAGCCTTTACTTACAAATCATAAGTGTTACAGAGGGCCTGAAGGAATGTACACCAGTTCCTTAGCAAAGGGCTTTACCACCCACGCTGCTTAAGTACATCACCAGGCACCAGAGCATCTAGAAAGTCCTTGTTAGAAGCACATACAGAATGGTGAGAGACCTTGATAACTGCCAATTCAGGGAGGAAATGAAGAGCCAAACCTTTCATAAAACAGTAATGAAGGGGGCCAGTGACCAGGAAATGTGCACTTTGTAAAAATCCAGTGAAGCTGAATTTATGACTAGTTGCAGTCTGTAGAGGACCTTTATATGCAGAAAAGGAAGTGCATATAGTAAGTAATGTAGAAAAATGAGAGCAGCAATTAAACTTGCAGAAAATGTCAACGGCTAGTCTTTCATAAAAGGTTAACCAGTGCAGGTTTGCTGCAGTAACAATTTGTGCTGTTTGAGGTATTATACAAGGCATTTCTCCCGTATTATAAGCATCATTTGTAGTATAAAAGGCTTGTAGTAATGACTTTTTAGCCAGGAAGAAAAAAAACATACAGCTGCACATAGCTGATGCCATTTACCCCATCAGACATTTGTCATCTCTAAAAGTAGAGTAAAAAACCTGCTCATTCCATTCCTCATTGGGACAAGTGGACTCCCACCTAATTTAAACGAGCAGAAAACTTTCTTTTTATTAAAATGTAAATGCTTGTCACGTTCATCTACCAGCTTGTCTGTCATATTAGCAGAGAGATTGATGTTCTGCACCAAACATTTGCATGTATTGGCTGAATTGTAGCGCAGATCAGCATTATGTAGTCATAAAATGTGTTGAAAATGGCGCATAGTTCTTCAGCTCTAAAAGAAAATCTGAAGTTAAATCCCGCAAATCGCAGTTTGCTGTACATGGCCTCTGATCTAAAACGGTCCTCAGTCTGACAGTATTTCTTAGATGTTAATAAATAGACTTTAAAAAACTTCACTAATATGCATGTTGAATGATAGTTCTGGATTGAAAATAACACTTGGGTACCATATGCATGGCTTTAGGTAAGAAACAAGCAGATCATCCATTGAAAAAGCATTAAAGCATTTCAGCATCTGCTTACAATCAGAGAGTATATTTAGTTTTATGCTGAAGAACTTTCACTGTGTATGTGGTTACTACAGTCTTGTTGTAAGAGCACCCGCTTTCTGTTTTCACTAGGATATTAGCAGCTTTTCTTAACAGTACTCATATCAGTGATGTAAAGCAAACTTAGCCAGAATTGTTTTATTCATGGCACCTTGAGTCACTTTTCCCCTGAACTGAAAATAAAAAAAATAAAGTAGAAAGTGTTTTTGGACTGTTTCCAAGTAATGCATGTGTACTGCAGGAGGATCCACGGCTGAAATATCCGGTTCACTTAAGAACAAAAGCTTCTTTGGACCCCAGCGATCTGGGCCCTCTTCCTGTAAGTAATCAATCAGTCCTTAACACTTATGTTCAAATCTACAAGGAGACTTATACTGAGTTACACCTTCTAGTTAACATACTAAAATACTTACGCATCATAATGTGAGAAGGGACCCTTTACCACAGGTATCCTTTCTACCCTTTTTCCTGCATGGAACAGAAAATGCTATTAATTGTAATGGATTTGATGTCACCAGTATAGATATTAATACACCTGATTGCATTTATTAAATATAAAACTAATGGTTTGAGATTAATAGTCCTTGCAGTAGATGAAGTATGCCACTACTGTGCTCAGTAATGAGGTGGTAAACTACACTGTGGCTATTTGCATGGTACATGTACTGTGCTATTACATATTCCTTTGGAAACAAGTTTGCAAATGGTCCGGACCACCAACAGTATTTTTTTTATGAATCATTCCTTTAAATATTAAGTTCTTTTTTTTACAAAAACTAAAGAAAGTCAGTACATTATGAAGAATGATTGTGCATAGTCTTTTTTTTTTTAAATCTGTGAAGATGTGAAATTGTGTCTCCAGGATTTCGGATAGAATTAGATTTTAAATGCAATCGTTTCCAGGTTTACAGCTGGAAGTACTGACAGGTTTCAAGTGAAATACTTTTAAGTCCCTAATAACAAAAATGAAACACATGGAAGTAAAATAATCCTAGCAGATCAGTTTGGGGTCTTTTTCGTATTTCTTTGACTTAAAAATGCCTCAGAATATATTAGCGGACGCACTACATGCCACAAATTGATCTGGCACAATTTCCTGTTCTTTTGTGACAGCCTGGCTGGGAAGAAAGGATTCATGCAGATGGGAGAACATTCTTTATAGATCACAGTAAGTAATGGCAAATTTTGATGCAATTTCGCCACAGCTCATAGTTAATGTGCTTACTTTATCTTCTTCCTGTCATGCTTCAAACCCTGTAATGTTTATTCTGTGTACTTCATGTATTGCACATTCTTTACATTTCTGGGCGTGTCTGGAAATAGGCGACTATTGCCTATTGTTTTTATTGCCTGGTCACCCCCCCCCTCCCCCGAAAATAATTAAACAAATAAACTAAGTGTAAATGCAGAGAAGACCTTGCTTTGCATTGCTTGACTGGGCACACAGGTAGAGACCAGCTATGTACAGACACAACAGAGAACAGCGCTCAACAATGCAAAAACAGACAGACTTTATTAATCGAAACCAGCTAGGACCTCTTTCTTATTTATCCTGCGCTAAATACCAAGCCTTTCAAATCCACTACTGACTTCAAATAGCTGTGTTTTATTGACGATGCTGTAGCAAGGCTATTAATTTCAGCTGATGATGTCACACTGTATTGAAAGCTCTGGCAACCTGGCTTTTTAGCTGGTCTCCACTGCATACCAAACCGGATCTCTAGTTTATATCAGCCACGCTGGGCTTTATTCAGCAGTATAGTATTTTACATACTGTGCATATGTGTTTCTGTCACATTATACCTAAATTCCCTAATTCTGCATTTAAAGTTGCAACATGGTGTCATCGCTTTTTAAAGGAATGGCTGTTGTATATATTAATAGTACAACTGCATCTATTTATTGAGGATGATTTCTTGTTTTCAACACTCAAAAATGTAAACAAAGCTTCTCACAATTAAAGCAAATCTCTGTCTGTTTAATCTCCAAAATGACTGGTGAGGTGCAGTATGATGACACTGATGGAGTAAGAGAGCTCCAGCAGTCCAACACAGTAAGCATCATTTGGTAACAGCTGGAGTCCATCAGTGATGCCCATACAAAATGCATCATCTCCATGCTGAGTGGTGTCCAGGCGAAATATAACTTATGCTGATTACTAGCATTTAGAACTAAGTTCAAACTCTGCAGTGTAGACATGCTTCCCCTACTGGCTTAATGCCAGATTTGTTTCTCCCCACTGAAGAGAGCAGTCACCCCAACCTTTTGGTCTACTTTAAGATTCTATTTGTGTGTGTTTTACCATTATGTATTTATTTTTGATAAAAGTTGTTGTTTCTTCGGTTCCCGGAACTGGAGATGGCTGTGCCGTAACACAGTTCCCACCTGAGGAAACTGACTGCGATTTACTCTAAAAATGATGCCACTTTCAAGGTTAACATTATTAAATAGCAGTTATAAAGTATTTTATCACACAGAACTTCTAGCTAGCAGTCTCTGCCGGGGGACTGCCCCCACATCAGGTGACTGGCATCAGACAACATCCGTATAAAGGGGTGGTCCCACGCCCGCCTTCCAGTTCTTTCCCACCGTCAGCTTGTGAAAGTTCCTTGCAGTAGAACAGCGCTCATCAGCACCTTTGTCGGCCTAAAGTTTTTGCCTTTTTGGCTAATTAGTTCAATTTTTTTCTGAATTTTTCCAAATCCATCTGCTGTGTATGTCGTCCCCGACGCCCTCCGAATTACATAAAAACAAGTGTGACTCATGTGGTTCTCAGCTTCCACACAAGGTTGGGCACTCCTTGTGCCTTTTCTGCCTAGGCCCGGACCACCATGTGGAGGACTGTCAGCACTGCCAAAAGTTCAACTCAGCTACCCCCAAAAGAAGGCTGCAGTCCCTGGAAGCCCATCTTCTAAAAAAGAAAATGGCATCCATGGAGAAGGAGTTAAAGAAACTTCAGCAGGCGTCTACCTCCCCAGAAGGCCATTAGAAAGAAACGTGAGAAGGAGAAGCACTGGGACCGGTATTCTCATCCACAGCATCCGCGACTGCTGGAGTCATGGCCTCCAGGTATCTGCTCCTCCGGGATCGCCTCATGGCCGCCTTGGTGGCTACCAAGAAGGCATCGCCCCTCCCATTGGGCTCGCACTCGGGTCCCTCTGGAACCTCCTGGGTAAAGGAGGCTTCTGCTCCTGCCAAGGCCGCTCCTCCTTCACAGCCTTCTGGCCCGAGCAGGTCCAGTAAGCCAGACGCCGGTTCCACCGATGTCCGCATGGACAGGGCTGATAGGCCACTCACCACCCCAGGTGAGCGCCCAGCCCGCCACCCTTCTGCCAAAGCCACCCCTCTTTCATGGCCTTCCATGGACAGGGAGTCCAATAAGTCAGGTGCCAGCTCGCCCGACATCTGCCCAGACGCTGTTAAGTCGGCCGTTGGCTCCTCCAATGACTGCCCAGCAGATCTGCCTGCGTCAGACCCTGTCATTGCACCTGACGCTCTAGGCTCCCTGCAACAGACAGACCTGTTGCCCTCTGAAGTCCCCGCGTCCCCTCTGGCCCCCTGGGGATTCTGATCCTCTTTCCCCGCTGGGACTGAGGACCTAGGGACGCTGCCGCCAAGGGTGCCCCCCCGATGCAAGACCTAATGCTGGCTGACCCGATGCCACCCTCCAGCATACCTCTGCCTGACGGAGGACCTGTTCTTCTGCCAGGACCATCGGACCCTCCTGGAGGTCTTCCCATGCCAGGCCCGATGCCCTCTGGACCTCTGGAAAGCAATCCTGAGCATGTGACGAGTGCCTTCTTAGGCGAGTTAAGTGCAACCAACCTGGTGGTTCCCACCTGGCCTGTTCCCTTTTGGGAAGCATCACTGCAGCTCTGGCAGTGTCCCTTTTCCACAGTTCCAGCCCCAAGGGATCTGCACCAGTGGTATTGCACTCCCCCAGAGTCTCCAGGACACATACCTCACCCACTCTCGGGCTTGATGCAGCTGGATACTCCCTCTGGGCTTTGCACCCTTCACTGTGACCAGCCTCCAGATTCAGACTCCTCGGATTTTGATTTCTGGGGGAGGAGTACATTTCACTTGGCATGGATTTTGATGCCCATTGCTTCACATCAGGCCCACTATGCATCCTATGACAGGTTCTTGTGGTCCAGGCTAGGCCAGCTCCTAGCCTCTCTGCCTGATTCGGAGGTAACCAGACAGGCCATCACCCTCGCTTCTCCGGGCCTGGAGCTAGCATAGCACCAAGTGAGGGCATCCTACGATGCCAGTGAGGTAGCTTCCAGGATTGTATGGACAGCGATCTGCACTAGGTGGATGGCATGGCTTTGTATTTCTCGGTTGTCACCCATGGCCCAACGCAGGGTGATTTCCTCCACCTACTGGAGAACCCATCTTCTAGGATCATGGATATGTTGTTCAGCCACACTCTTTGGCATGTCCTCTTCGACTTTAAATCTTGCCGGAAGTCTTCAAGCTGGCTTCTCCCACCCACCTGGGTGGTAGACAACCCTCATTCGCCCAGACGCCAGATCTTCCTTTCCACTGGAAAATTCAGTTTGCCTCCTTTGTGCTCGTGCATTTTGTAGGCCCTGGCTGTGAAGGAATGGCAAGTGGTGAGGGGAAGGGGTGGGAATGTGAGAGTAGCATCAGGGGTGGGAAATTCTAAAGGGGTGCCATTATTGAATAGATTTGCACCACTGTCTGGAAGGAGGGAGGGGGCAGCAGGAGGTGAGGTAGGAAGTCAGGTTGAGCCAGGGATGAGAGCAGGAGTACAGGGGAGGGGGAGGGAACTAATCAGGGTGGGCAGGGAAGAGGAGGCGGACAAAGCGGAGTGGAGGAAGGAGGGGTGAGAGAAAAGAGAAGGAAGAGGGGAGGGAAAACTGAAAGCAGATACAGATAGTCAAGAGGGGAGGGGCAGATTGAGAGATGGAAAAGCAGTTAAGGGGATAAGTTGTGGATGTGGAGATAAGTTTACCAGGGTGCAGAGGGAGCAGTTAGGTGGGGAAGCAGCTAGTACCAAGGTAAGAAAGGAAGGAAGGGAAGAAGGGATGCAGGTGATGGAAGGGTGGCAATCATAGGGGACTCCATAATTAGGGGTATTCACTGGGGAAGGAAAAGGGACCCAAATGCAAGCAGGAGGGTGGTTTGAATGCCAGGGATGACAGTGGGGAAGGTGGGCCCAAGAATAAGGGAAATAGTAAGGGAGGTTGGAGGAAAACCTAATTTAGTTATACATTTGGGAACCAACGACCTAGCTGGGGAGGAGGTGGAGGTAGTGCAAGGTAGGTTCAGGGAGTTAGGAAAGATCTGCAGGGAGGAAGGAAGTTCTCTGACTTTCTCAGAGGTGATACCAGTACCAAGGGCCAGCACAACCAGGAAAAGAAGAATAGAGGATTTCAATGACTGGCTGAGGAAATGGTGCAGGGAGGAGATGTTTATCTGTACTGAGGCCTGGAAGGAGACCTGGTTAAACAAAGCACTCTTTTCACCAGACAGGCTACACCTCAGTAGGGAGGGTTTGAGGGTACTAGGGGACAAACTGGAGGAATACATAACCATTACACTTAATTTAAACTACTGAGGGGGGGACAGTGGGTGTGCAGGCCCACAGACTCCGAGAGGAGGAGGTCAGTGAACCTCCACCCCACAGTGATGGAAAAGGTCTGGAGGGAGGAGGTGGAAGGGTAAAGAACACAGTTAGCAAAGGATGGAGGGGGTGAGGAACACATAACAAGGGTACATGGAGGGGTGCACACAGAGGGATAAATGTGAATAGAAGAAGAGAGGGAAGGTCAGATTCTAGGTGGAGGGTGGTGTCCCTAAATGCACCTAGTCTTGGAAACCAGATGGATGACCTGCAGGCACTATTAGCAGAAAGGAGGTTGGACATAGCTGCAGTAACCAAGACTTGGGCAACATCATACCATGACTGGGAATATATCAGGGAGGGAACAACTTACATGAGGGAGGAGTCAGAGGAAGGAGAGGTGGAGGCATTATGGGTTCAGTTAAGGTCCAGTAGAGGGAGAAAAGTGAGGTTGGGGGTGGTTTATAGACCACCCAGTCAGGATGAGGAGAGGGACAAGAAACTGAGCTCGCAAATATCAGAAGCTGCGGGGAAAGGAGAGGTGGTAATTGTGGGGGACTTCAACCTGCCCAAGGTGGACAGGAGCATACCATCCACAACATGTGCTAGGAGTCAGGTGATCCTGGAAGGACTTCAGAGTGGGTTCCTGACTCGGCGTCACTGAACCAACAAGAGCTGAGGCAATTCTTGATCTGGTGCTCACAAATGGGGAGCATGTACAGGAAATAATGGTCAAGAAGTCACTGGGAGGAAGTGATTATTGCACAGTGTGGTTCCAGTTGGATGTGGGCAGGGAAAGCATCCAGACTAAGACCAATATCTTGGATTTCAGGAGGGCGGACTTCAGGAAAATGGGCAAAGTGCTGAGGAGCCATCTTGTGGGCATCAGAGCAGATATGGGGGTGGACCAAAGGTGGTCCATCATTAAGGAAGAAATACTGGTAGCCACAGATGAGTGTGTTAGGCTCGAGGTTAAAAACACAAGGGCCAAAGCGCCCAACTGGTTCAGTTCTGGGGTTGCCCAGGCAGTAAGGGAAAAGAGGTTGGCCTATAGAAAATTCAGGAAGACCAAGAGAGAGATGGATAGGGCAAATTACATAAGGTTAGCTAGTGAGGCAAGTAAGAAAGTCAGGCGAGCAAAGGCAGAGAAGGAGCTGCAGATAGCTGAAGGAATTAAGAAGGCGGAGAAGACTTCCTTTTGCTATATAAGTGAGAAAAGGGACAAGAAGGAAGGGAGTGTTAGTCTTAAGAAAGGGGTGGAGTGGATGGAGGATAATGGGGGAAAGTAGAGATACTAAATGAATACTTCTGTTCTGTCTTCAACAGAGAGAAGGATGGACCAGTGCCTTCAGGAGGGATAAGAGGAGCAAGGAGGGAGGGGAACACAGATGTAGTGATAGAGGAGGATAGAGTGAGGGAGGAGCTGCTGGCATTGAAGGTGGACAAATCACCAGGCCAGATGGAGTACATCCAAGGGTACTAAAGGAACTGGCTGAGGAGCTGGCAGGGCCACTGGCAAACCTATTTAATAGTTCAGTAGAGACAGGTGTAGTACAGCAGGACTGGAGAACAGCACATGTAGTGCCGCTTCACAAAAGCGGTCCCAAGGATGACCCAAGGAATTACAGACCAGTCAGTCTGACCTCTATTGTGGGCAAGCCCATGGAGACCATATTAAAAAAAAGGTTGGTGGAATATCTAGAGGAGCATGATCTCCAGGATGTGAGGCAGTATGGGTTCATGGGGTGGAGATCATGTCAAACAAATCTGATTAACTTCTTTGACTGGGTCACTAAGACAGTAGACAGGGGCCAAGCGGTAGACATCCTTTATCTTGATTTCACCAAGGCTTTTGACTCTGTGCCCCACAAAAGGTTGATCAGGAAGTTGGTGGATCTTGGGGTTGGGGAAAAGATGGCCAGATGGGTGGAAAACTGGCTGAAGGACAGAACCCAGAGGGTGATTGTGGGGGGAGAGTTATCTGGCACAAGACAGGTAACCAGTGGGGTCCCGCAAGGCTCTGTGCTGGGGCCCGTGTTGTTCAATGCCTTCATCAGTGACACTGGAGATGTGATTAAGGGCAAAATGTACCTATTTGTGGATGACACCAGGCTCTGTGGAAGAGTGGACATGGCTAAAGGGCTATAGAGCCTACAGGAAGATCTGGCAAAGCCAGGGAGGTGGTCCAGGATCTGGCAGCTTGGCTCCAATGCCAAGAAATGCAAAGTTATGCACATTGGATCTAAATTCTGCATACCACCTAAGCCTCTGGGTGCTTACCACCTGCACTCCCCTTCCAATGTTTCAACATATTTTTTAGTCTTTTCTCAAAAAATCATGCATCAAGTAATTTCATGTACAAGACTTTTATTCTCATCCAATCAAACTCAGGACATGTTAAAACTCCAAACAGCCAAAAAGTGAATTAGGCCCATCAATATTATCTCAGTTATAAAGTCATGATTTTTCTTCTTTTTCAGTTCAGTCACTATTTTTTAGAAACAATTCCTTATTTTTGTACTTTACCATACTTCTCACACTTGATTCTTACTCATTCTTTCTCCATTTCCATTTACATGTATGGCGTTCTGCTTAATTTGACTTCATGGCTCTATTGCCTATTCCACTGGTTTATTTTCTCCATTAAATCACCTTTTCCTCGCATGTCATCACCTTTTATTTTTCATTTGTTGACTGAAATTTAGAGAGCTGGCGTCTGTCTGCATATAAGAAAGCGCTTCAAAATGCTACTGCATGTTTGTTTGGCGCTCCAGAGCACTTACCCGCACCATTCCTCCTTCTTCCTGCTTAGGACAGTCCAGCCTCCTTGGTGCTTGCACAAGTCAGGTGATGCTTCCACACTCAAATGTGCTGACGTTTTGGAGAACAAGTTCCCATCATCAGAGCTCTGAAAGAAGGCGGTACCGGAGATCTGGCCTTCCAAAGCTTTGCTTACCCTCACTATGCCCAAGATGGGAGTGAAGGGGTCAACTCCCCCCTTTTTCTCCCTGTTACCGAGATGTAATTGAGGGAGACAGGAGTCACCTTTGCTGTGCTAGGGAATCCCTACAGGCATTTGCTCCTCCTTCATCTTTTATTTCTGAACCCAGGCATGTCCACTGTAGGAACTTTAGTCATGCCACAAACCCTAATGGCCGTTATGGTCAGGTTGCCAAATCACAGTAACTTTATTCTGATCTCTTATAAATACTAGACCCATAGGTTTCCGTTGGGGTCTATGGCCCCAGCAATTGCACCATAAGTCTAACCGAGCTTACTAATTGCACGCATCTCAGATGCCCACGACGTCTTGCTAGGCACTTAAGGTGGTCTAGAGTACTTAGAGCTGCCTTCAGTGTCAGGGGCTATCCCCTTTGTGGGACAGATCAGTTATCACTGTGCCCTCTCCCTCCCTCTCCCCCATACTGTGGCAATGGAGAGGAATCTATGGGTGCTACAGTCTCAGTACAAGGGTCTGTTGTCCCTGAACAAGAGGTAATTTGAGTCTTCTGGCTCTGAGGTACTTATTCCTGCCTGTCTGGTTTTGGGCAGCCATGCCCTTTTGCCTCCCAGATCTCCTCCAACATGGCAGAGGCCTTGGTAACCTCCCAGACTTCCTCTGCTAGGAACTGTTACTAAATAAGGGGGGAGTGGTTCACTAGGAGGCATGGTAACAGCCACTTCAGTTTCCGCACCTCTTCAGTTATCGGGGTGCTGGTCTCCTGTCCTGCTGCTGTTGCTTGATAACACCTCTTATAATGGGAGATCTGGAGGGGGGGGCTCTATTAGCCATTCATATTAGTGCAGATAGTCATCAGCTTCTCTGACTTAGAAGAGCCCGTGCCTTCTTTCACTGCCTTTTTCACACTGGTGACTATGGCCCACCTTTCCAGTCCTGGTCAAGGTCTGGCTTGTTGTACTAGGGTATTTTTACATGGACTCCTTTTGAGTCTGCCATGTATAGTGAGCTGTGCTTCCCTTTTTGGTTTTTGGAAAGTGTTCTTTTTATTTGTTCCTTTTCTTGTTTTCCCGAGCATGCCAATCCAAGGGAAGCATTGCTCCCTCTTTGAGGTATTCTATTGTTTGCCCCAAGGACTGAGGGAAGTCCTCTTAGGCTTTGTCTTTAGTTTTAAAAAACAAAAAAGACCTGCCCACAGGTTGGCCTTTTGTTCTTCTTTCTGTTCTAGGAAGCATGGTAAGATACTTCCAGATTCTGGTGTATCACTCCTTTGGAGGATTTATCCACACTTAGGGGAAAGTTTATGAGCTATATTTGCTGCAGACATTGGTTCAGCTGCCATGTACAGTATTGTCAGGTCCTTTTAGGTGTGTCAAGTTTGGTAATTTTATTGTGTATGAGAGTGGGTGTTGGTCTTTCTGTAGTGTAGGGCCTGCCCTCATAGCTGTTGTTTCCCATCTGCCCAGACTGATGGTTTTTTGGTAGTGCTAGGGACTTGTTCCAAAGGTATGACCTGAAGAAAGAGATATCCTCGATAAAGACAGAAGTTACATACTTACTGTAACAGTAGCTCTTCGAGAGAATCTCTTTTGTCAGGTCATGCTATCCCTCCCTCCATCCCCCTTGAGGTTGCCAAGCAATGTTTTCTGTATCTGTCTCCTCCATCTTTTCCTTTTGGCACCTTTAGTTACCTGGTATGCAGGGTGCTGGTCTAATCTCCTGGTTCCCTATATTATAGTCCTCCAAGCATAATCTTTGGCAGGGAACTGAGGAGAGAGGGGTCCGCCCACATCTTATATGGACATTGAGGCATGACGTCGTCGTGGGTGCTCCCCTGGCTGACTGTTGGCAAAATTATCCTTGTGGTCCTAGCACTGATATGGTATAGTTCCAAAGGTGTGACCTTATGAAAGAGATCCTCTCAAAGATATATTGTTACAGTAAATACATAACTGTTCTTGTTTAGTTGCCATGACTTCTGCATGTAGGATTTCCAAGCTTCAGGATCTGATGCAAGAGCCTTCTCACGTGATTTTGTACAAGGACAGGATGTCGTTGTGGAACAGTCCTCATTTTCTACCCAGCGTGGTCTCTGAGTTCACCCTGAATCAAACCACAAACCTTCCTGTATTATCCTGAGCGTGCTAACAAGGATGAGCCATTGCTCCATACAGTTGATGTACATAGCACACTGTGTTACTACATTATTGCACTAAGGATTGCAGAAAGTCCTCTCAGCTCTTTGCCTTGTTTGCCCTGGGAAAGAGGGCGCACCTTTGTCAAAACAGTGCCTGTCCAAATGGCTGTCTAACTGTACGGTAAGGAGCTTCCTGGTGCTGTGCATTGCTGCTCTGCATGTGATATGGCCACTTCTGTTGCTTTGTTTCAGAATGTTCCTGCAGCTGACATGTGCTGCTACCACACGGAGTACTGTGAATACTTTCACTAAGCACTACAGTCTAGACATCATCTCTCGTAGATGTGCTGGCTTTGGTCTTATGGTGTTGCAGGGCCTTCTGTCCTGATTACATACTGGACTTTGCCAGCCTCTTGGAGTTCCTTGTTTACTGCTTGGGAATCATTCCAAAGGTGTGGCCCAGTGGAGAAGGTATCCTCGATGAAGATAGAACAGTTACTCACTGTAACAGTAGATCTTAGAGGGAATCTCTTCCTTTGGGCCACAATGCACCCATCCTCTCCCCCCTTTTTTTGTAACACAACTTTTTTCAGAAATAAAAAATAAGAACACCAGGTAACATTACATTATTTTCTGGAGCCAAAGCTCACACAGCTAACAAAGGTACATTGACTAATCAATAGAAAAAAAAACCTGATGTGTGATGCTCAGGCGCAATCTACTGACATGAAAGAAAAACAGATGCTGGTAACTTTGGTTAAAGTTCATATTCATGTCCATATAGTGAAGTAATTCCTGATAGGGACCTGGTGTTCCTATTAGTCTTAGCTAGACACAATTCAACTACTCTAACCAACAGGTTCAATCTTGAAAGAAAAGAACAGTTCATAATGAACAACATTATGAGGTGCACTGCTATGGGGGTTCTTTCTGTTAAAATCACAAATCAAATGAGAGCCAGTCCTTATGGTTCACCCCACCAAGTCGAAGAACTTGCATCTCAGTCAAAAGGACTGAAGCACAATAAGGGAGAGCTCAACGTGGAAAAAAGTGCCATGCAGCAGCCCACCTAGACAAGGTCTACTCCCCAATCCCCTGTTCCAACTAACACAGCCAGGGAGCCCAGCACTGCTGGTAGCTTTCTGCTCTGAGATGAAGGTGGGCCATCAGCTGTTCCATCTCACAGACTTGTTTCATTCTATGACACCACTCTGAGAGCCATGGGGGGATCCTGCTGCAGCCAGTGGGCTGTGATACATTTCAGTGCCACCACTAACAGTATCAGAACTAATTTATGTGGTATGGGGGTAACCGACTCCATGTGATAATGGCGATTAAATAATAGCAAACATCAAAAAGGAGAAACTGTAAAAGCGACTGCAATAACGATGCACTAAATAAATGTCGATCTGCATTTTTTTATAGTGAATTTTGAATAAACATTGCACAGAGAAATGGTACAAATCTTACACCTGCAGGTGAACATTGTATGCCAGTCCTCCTAGATGTTACCAGTCCCTGAGGGCATATTCCTGCACCACTGCCACAAGACGTTTGTTGAGATCCTGATATCACCAGCATCCTGGAGTACATGCAGCACCAGAGACCAGCTGCTCCAACTTCACCTCAGTCAGCAGCCTTTTCTGTGAGTAAGGGGGTCCGCCCCCCGGACCCCCACTAGCTCTAAGATTCTAATTCTGAGGTGCTCTTTCACACTGGGGTAGGTTAGCACCTCAGAGCTGCTGTTTCAACCCTGTCACCATAATTTAGTGGTCGCCATTAATGTTTTTGCCCTTCTTACTTAGCCGTTTTGTACTCACCCATTTGCCTTTGCCTTATTGACGTGCTACCGGGGTAAACAAATCAGCTCTGGGAATCCCAGAACCCACTCCATGAATGAAATTGGGATGTCCTTTGACAAAATTTGTTGGACTGCCTCTTTTATTGAGGTCCAGAAATCCCTTAACTTCATACAATCGCAAAAAAACATGCCAGCACGAGCTGAGTCCCCCACATCCTCGCCAGCATTCAGCTGTATGGGTTCTATGAAAGTGCCGAGTGACCATGGGGGTCCAAAAGTAGCAGACCAAAATCCGCCAAAAGAACTCCCTCCATGTAGGAGAGGAAGTTACCCTCCAGCCTAATCGCATTCTCTGTAAACACTCTTGTGGTGAAATTGGCAGGAAGCCTCTTTCTCTCAGGAGCTCCTACTACTACTACTAAGCGGCACAGTGTCGGCTTTCCCCATTTTCTTATAATGTTCCGAGATGCATCTGGATTTGGCCTTCAAAGTAACCATCCACTATATAAAGTCTTCCCATGGAGACATAGGTCTGACCAGGCTATCCTTATTGTTATTACTATTTATAAAGTGACGGATCTGAAGGTATCTGTGAAAATCCTGTGGCCAGAGGTGATATGTCTCCTGTAGAGCCTGAAAAGATCGACACTCTTCCCCCCCCCCCCAACATTTGTGAGAAACAGTTTAGGCTTCTCTGTTCCCCACAGTGCATGACCTTGGTCCAGGGAGGGGGCCAGAAAATCTGGATTATACCTAATAAGAAACAAGGGGCCCAAGGAGCAGTCAGAAGTCAATTTCCATTGTACTTTATGAAGGACCATCCAGGTGTGCTGAACCCAAGGGTTGGGAACTATTTTATAGTAGTCCAGAGGGCACTAGACAAGGTAAAGGTGAACAAGAGCCAATCCCGGCATCCCTCCTTTCCCCTTTTTGAGGTAACAGCTGACAGGTTTGTTCACTGCCTGGTTTGCAGGTGTCCATGTTTTTTTTTTTTAAATCATACTTTATTCAAGGAATACATGAGGGACAAATTATATAGACAATACATACCATATAAATAAACATACCTGAAGACAGTAACATTTTTTTGACAGCAACTCATTAATATCCAAAAATAAAACAGACAAAAACTTAGAGACATTGGTAGCAATCACAAATAATCAACAATAGGGTAATGGCACGAAGGGGAAGAAAAGAGAGGGGAGGAAGGGAAGGGAAGGGAGGGAAGGTTGACTCTTTCAAATTAATACAGTACATTAAAATGTCATGTAACATATGAGAGATCATGTTCATATCAGTATTATTCATTATACTCTCCTTGTGAGCTGGGAATGCCCCAAATCATAGTCTGAACCCTGAGATTCGAAATAAACCCGGGGAAAGGAGACAACAAAGCCCCTTAACTCCAGACCCCCACTTAATTCAATTCGGCCATCACCTCTGATATATCTCTGGACTCCCTTGATGCCTTGTAATGAAGAAAAGGTAGCCATCTGCTCTTGAACTTATCTAATTGTAACTGGAGCTTGGCAGTAAGTTGCTCCATTTCAAAGATTCTACAGCAAATGGAACACCAGTCATCAATGGAAGGCAGCTTTTGTGTTAACCAGCATCTTGTGATGGCCTTAAGGGCCACAGCATTTACAATGTAGTATACTGTAAGTATCTCTGAGATCGAGATTCCACATGATCTGGTGGAAGACCAAATAGCCAACTCTGGACTGTCGAAGGAGGAGGAATTCCAAAAATCCTTCCAACCGCTACCCTAATCAAGTCCTAGTACCTTGTCAACACTGGGCAATCCCCAAAAATATGGGAGCGTGTTCCCCTGTTTAAACACCCCTTCCAACAAAGATCTGAGGAGTGTTTGCCCAGATATTTAGTGACTATTGGAGGCCTAAAATATCTGACAATAATCCTCCAGCGAAACTCCCTCCAAAAGGGGGCTGACGAAGTAATGTGAACCTCTTTCCAAATGCCCTGCCATTGTTGGTCATTTAGCCTGATGCCCATTTCCAGTTCCCAGTGTTCTTTTACATGAACTAGCTGATCTAATTCTAATGAGGAGAGAACCACAACTATTTTAGAAACAGTCCTCCCCCTGAAGCCTGAGCGAGCCCCAACAGACAACTTTGCAGCTGTCTGAAGGGCACTATCATTTGTTCTCCTATATTCTCTGTGATTAAATAGTACCACAGCTGAAGGTAATGAAAAAAAATCCATTTGAGGTAGTCCAAATTCTAATCTCATTTGTTGGAAAGATTTACACCGCTCCCCAGTGTAGAATTGTCCCAATGTGTAAAGTCCCAGTCTACACCAAGCCCTAAAGGAGCCATCTAATTTATATGGGATAAAGTCCAAACAACTCTGGAGGGGGGTTTGAATGTGTAAGTTCTTTGTGAGCTGGTAGGCTCAGCAAACCTCTCTCAAAATGGGTTTCAAGATGGACGTCCAAGGATTATCCAATATTACCTTGACCATTCTTGGTGCGTCCAGAATTAAGAGGTCTCCTAAACTAGCCAATTGTAAGGAATGGGTCTCAATTTCGACACAAGTGGGGAACCTGTCCCCTCCCATCAAGGGTATTAAAGCCTGTAATTGGGCTGGCCAGAAATATTTACGAAAATCAGGGAGACCCAACCCCCTCTGTCCCTTGGGGTCATCAGAACCCTCCATCTAACCCTCGGAGCCATGCCCCTCCATATAAATCTAGTCAAGTTTTTTTTTTTTTTGTTGTTGTTTCCAAAAATCTTTTGGGGGGTCTCAGTGGGAGGGTAGAGAAAAGAAACAAAAGCCTCAGGAGCGTATTCATTCTTATGGTCTCAATTCATCCAGATAAGGTCAGGGGTAGCTCTCCCCAGCAATTGCAGTCAGCCTGGATTTCCTGAAGGAGTTTAAAGTGGTTAGTGGAGTACAATTTACTCAAATCTCTCGGAACCCACACCCCAAGATATCTGAAACCAGTCTTCGCCCATTTAAGTTGGCCTAGGTCAGGAAGGGGGCGGCCGGAGATGTGACCCACTGGGATGATCTCCATTTTCGATTAATTAATTTTATATCCAGAAAATGATCCAAATGATCTTAATAGATCAAAAACTTTGGGTAAGGCCTTAGCCGGGTTGGACACATACAACAAGGTGTCGTCAGCATATAATGAGACCCGGAGTTCCGATACTCCCACCCTGATACACCCTGTGACTGCCATGACTAATTTCAGTACTCCCATCTAGCTGACTTTGTTTTCTGCTGCCTGCTATTGCCCCTCTGCCCAGCACTTGCCTCAACCACTGCCCATCTGATGCACATACCCCTGTCTGTCTTTTGACAAAGCCCTTAGGCTGCTATTCCCCTGCCCCTGTCTCACCCCCCCACCCTCTCCTTTCTCACCTTTCATTTCTCCTTTCCCTTGTCTGTGTCTACTTCCTTGTGTTTCATGTAGTAACCCTTGTAATAACATGTTGTGACCATCAGTATTACTGATTGTTCTATACTGTAATTGAAACTGTATGACTGTGCACACTGACAAGAAACCTTTGTAAAAGAACCCCAGCTCAAAGGTACTATGTAATCCTATACTCAAATAAATAAATAAATGATACCTTCAAATATTGGGGCCTGCCTGAGGGCAGCTGCCAAAGGCTCAATGCTCAGAGTGAAAAGGAGGGGAGAGAGCGGGCGTCCCTGTCTTGTCCCCCTGCCAGTTTTAAAGGGAGGTGAAATGACCCCGTTCGCCCTCACCCTTGGCTCTCTGTATAAATTATTAATCCATCCCCTAAACTTCTCTCCCATGCCAAATTTAGCCAGCGTTTGATCTAGATAAACTCAGTCTAACCGATCAAAGGCTTTCTCTGCATCCAGAGGTACCACAGCCTGTGTAGTCCTGATTAGAGAGGAAGCCGGAGAAGAGAGAGCTTTCAGGAGAAGGTGAATGTTATCACTCATGTGCCTTGCTGGAATAAATCCAGTCTGGTCAGGATGAACCAGAGAGGGTATGACTTTTTGGAGATGGGAACTAACAACCTTAGCAAAAATCTTGGCATCCTGATTTAACAGTGGTCTGTAGCTGGCGCACAGAGAAAGGTCCTTCCGTGATTTTGGTAATACTGTCATAAGAGCTTCGCCCCAGGAATCGGGGATCTCCCCAAACTCCTGCGCCACATTACAGACCCTAACGAGGAGAGGGAACAGGTCAACCATAAAACATTTATAGAACTTGGCTGAAAAGCCATCTGGGCCAGGTGCTTTGCCCGTTTTAAGGGTTTTTATCACCAATGTAATCTTGGTCTTAATAAAACCCGAATCCAAATCCCTCCCCTGCTCTGCCGATAAGTTTGGCAAATCCACCCATTCCAGGAAATCCCTAATCTTAGTGGCATGATCCGGCCCCCTCTCCTCAGTGTATAAATCTCTGTAAAATCTCTGAAATTTGTTGGCTATCTCTGTAGGTTGTGAACAAGTGGGATAGGATGGGCAATTTCGTCTAATTAAGGGGATGTATCTATCTGCCTCTTGTTTTCGAAGGCGTAGGGTTAGAAGTCTGCCCGCTCTCTCCCCCCATTCCTAATATTTCCGCTCCGTAAATCTGAGGACTTTATTGCATTAATTTATTATATTCCTCTCTAGCTGCCCTCAGCTGCGGCAGGAGTGATTTCTTACAATGGCTCTTGTGCTCCTGTTCCAGTGCAGCTATCTTATCTAGGGCTTTTTTTAAGAGCAGCTTGGTGCTGTTTATTTTTATAAGACGAATGAGCAATTGTGTGCCCCCCTGATCACCACTTTAAGCCTGTCCCATACACATTTTATTGCAGTCTCTCCCCTAGAGTTTTTTTGAATACAGTGTTATATCACTTCTTTAGTAAATTCTACATATATTTTATCATTTATAAGCCCCTGGTCCACAGCCCTTCTTTATGTGCAGAGTCCCATTTGAGACAGGCCGAAACCATAGCGTGATCGGAGAATGCCACAAGGTGGATCTCCATATCCTTGAAATGGTGGGCCATGTTCTTTTGAGTATAAAAGTGGTCTAACCTGGAGTAAGAACCTGAGGCTGCTGAGTAAAAGGTATAGTCTGATCTTAGCAGATTTTGTAAGTGCCAGGGGTCCACCAAACCACCTTCTGTTATCAATGTTCTAAGTAACCTAGAACAGGCTCTTGACCCTCCCACAACCGTCTTATTCTTCTCTAACCTCAAGTCTTCCACACAGTTCCAGTCTCCGACACACACCACCTGACCCTCTGGGAGGCCAGAAATAACCCTGAACAGAGATCTTAAAAATTCCCCTGAAGGAGGGGAAGGGCCACAGACTGAGAATATATGCAATTCCCTTCCATTGTATACTCCCGATACCACCACCCACCTACCAGAACCTCCTGTACTGGACTTTTGAACCTGAAAAGGCAGCCCCCTAAGGATCAGAGTGACTGAGCCTGCCTTTTTAGCATGGGGTTGAGAGTCCGCAAAGACAGAGCCCACCCAGTGTCTCCTTAGTTTTGAATGTTCTATATTGGACAGTTTTGTCTCTTGGAGACAAGCTATGTCACATTTTACTTGGTGAAGTTCTAATAAGATCCTCATTCATTTTATGGGGCTGTTAATTCCCTTTACATTAATAGAACACATTTTCAAGGAAGCCATGGTGAGGTATGGCACCAAGGAGAACCATAGATAAACCTCCAGATAACCAGTTCTTCAGTGTTTACAGATTTTAAATTATTTTCCAATTTCCAAGTAAACGTTTGGTCAGTCTTATAGGGGAAAAGGGTTGGGGGGGGCATTAAGAACATCAAAACAGGAATCTCTTCTGGGATATAAGCAATGAGATAGACTCCAAACCCACTAGGAGTCTTGAGTAAAGTTACGACTACTAAATGGGGTAAAAGCCCCATAACAACAAAAGCTGCCAAATCGCAGCCCTGCCCACTCTGGGACAGAAGGGAGCTATTATTCCTCCTGAGGGAGAAGCCCACACTATGTGGGGCAAGGGGTGGAGGTTCCTACCTATGCAGGAAGCACCACGCCTGTTCCCTCTCGAGTTTTCCTGTCAGGCAGCCCAAACGAGAACCGCCCCGGGTGATATTAAACAACAAAACTGCAGGGCCCCAGGTCTCCACAACCACCCACTGGTAGTAGAGACCAGAGCTCCTCACTTACATGATGGAAACCGGCGACCTTAAACACCAAGGCCGAATCAGAAAATAACAGGCCTCTATTTCCTAACTTGGACTGCATATTAAGCCCAAATCTTGTCGTAGCGTATAAACCCGGCCAGCTTCATAGCAACTTAGAATTCTAGTACATATCTGTAAATGTGGCATATGCATCTGCAAAACATATCCCCAAACATTGGCACCCCTGAAATAAAACAGAATGTGCCATTTTAATGTGGCAAATAGAAGTAGTGCCAGAGGACAGGCCACCCATGCTAAAAGCAGTCTTCTCATGGGGTCGGAAACCAAAGGATACATACCCAAAAAACTGTTCCCTTTTGAAACTGCCCCCCGACCTATCCGAAAAAAACTTTCCCAAATGTCCAAGCACTTTTAAGGGTTTCCCAAAAGTTAAGCTCTCCGTTGAACAATGCCCTGACATTAGACACAATCAGCTGATAACATGGGCAGAGTACTTACATGTTGTAGATAGAAATGAGGCCTGAGTGTTTAATCTTCTGCGCCACAAGTCCCCACGCTGATCCAAATGGAAATTTCTCCCACAAGAGAGCAAGAGAACTGGCTGCAGAAGGGGGAGCAATACCATGGGTACCAATCGTGATCTGCCAGGGTGGAAGCCTGGATCAGCACAGTAAACTTTAGCCGAAGGTTCCCTCAGCTCCAGAAGACACAGTCCAACATCTTCAACCCCCATGTAAAACCAAGCTCTCCAAATAAACAAAACGCATCGCTAGTGAGCAAGTTTTCTTCTTGTAGTATAGTTGGATTGTAGTGTCCATAGTAAAATCAGGTTAGATTCTTTTTTTGCAGCCATCTGGACAAATCTGCATGAAGTGGGAAAAGGGAATCCGCTCTTGTGGCACCAGTTCTTCTCCCGCCCGGAGCCTCTGACCAGAGGAGCTCCTCGATTTCACGCTCAATCTTATCCTGTTTTAAATCCGGTAGAAAAAATGTCTTTAGATTCCAGGAAAGGGACAGCCTCTAGTAAGGTATCAAAGGATTTGTCGCCATCTTCTCCATCTATCCAGAACTTAGCGGGGTCTCTGAGTTGAGCTGTCATGCCCTTCTCCTGTAATTGTCTAATCATAAACAGCACTTTCTTCCGTTTTGCCATTATTTAGGGTGGAAAGTCCTGGTCAATATAAATTCTGGTGCCATCCAAGTTAAAATCACACTTTTTCCAAGCCAGCCTAAATATCTGGTCTTTGACAGGGAATTTCAGGAATTTAATAATAATAGACATCGGGGGTGCTCCAGGTCTAGGTTTGGGGGCTATGGACCTGTGGGCTCTTTCTATATCTAGCTTGTATTCTTCATCCAGGCCCAGCTCTTAAGTCAACAATCCATAAATTGAGTGGTGTCATCCTACTCCACGCCCTCAGGCATACCGAAAACCCTGATATTATTTTGTCGGCCCTGGCCTCTGCATCCTCGGCTCTAAGGGTTATTGCTTTTTCCCTGCGGTGCAGAAATGCCAGCGACCAGCCAAAGGCCATGTGCTCCGCTTACACAGTTTCCAGTTGATTTTCAAATGAAGAGGTGTGGGCTTCTAATTTACAGAAGTCTTTCTGGATGTGTGATACCTTGCTATCGATTTTATGCAATAGCCTTATTACTTTATTACTGTCTGCTCGAGACGTGGCTGAGCCAGATTCAGAGCCAGAATCCTTCTCTTCAGATCCCACTGTGAGCGAGGATCAGGATGGAGCTGGACTTAGGCCCACAGTCTGCTGATGTTGAAGGCCTTGTTTCGGAGTTTGTGAACCCACCGAGCCCTTTGTTTTCATTTGCCCCATCTTCTACAAAGGTCCCGCTGCTGAACCAGCTGATTAAATAATAGAAATACCGTCGCTGGACCACGGATTACTGTAGCCTAATCACCCAGGGAAGCGGAGCTCTCGTCTAAGCTTCCATTTGGATGTCCGTGTCCATGTGTTTTATGTTTACTATGTTTCCAATCCCATGTCTCTTATTGTGTGCCAGGTACTGGTTTGGGCTCCTGGTTCCTCATGGTAAAAGGCCCTCTGAGCTTATCTCTGGCAGGGAACTGAAGAGCAGTGTGGACACCCAGAAATATATATGCACTGATGTTGCATGCTATCGTGAGCAGCTCCTGGCTAGCAAAAGTTTCTAAGTGGCCCTCATGTCAATGGCTTACAGTTCCAAAGATTTCTGCCCCAATGAAGGAGATTCTCTTGAAGATCTACTAAAAGTTGAGTAACTGTTCTTTTTTCAGTTACTCTGCATTGGTTAGGGTGCTTATTTAAATTTTTTTTTAAATTAGTGTATTTATCCTCCTGGCCTGCTGACAGTATCTGCCTCCCCCTTCTGGCCCTGGCAGTCACCCCCCCCCTCTTTCCGGGCCCCGAGTCCTGATTATTTGGCAATTACAGGCAATCCAGGGGGGTGGCGTACCGCCATGCCGGTGGGGATATAACGGATTCGGCAGTCATTTTTCTCGTTTTTCCTTGTTCCTGCCTCCTCGCAGCAGTGAACGCTTGTATGTGGAGGTGTGCTTCACGACACTGTGCTACTAGTCTCCCGTGGTCTGGCACTGCTCCCCATCCTCCACAGGGTTGGGCAGCCAAGGAGTGGGATGATATACCCACCCACCCACACCGGGAGAGGAAAGCTGTTGTCAGATGCTCAACCCTCTCTCTTCCCTGCTGACCCCTGTCAGCCCGAACTCACTTCCAAACCTGGGTCGCTGGTGTGGTGCAAGGTGTGGCATCCAGTGCCTCAGCCCTCAGTGCCACTGAGCTGACCACTTATTTTAAAATTGTCATAATTTTTGCAGTTTCTTCAGTTCTCAGGAACTGGAGAAGGCTGCTTCATAATGCAATTCATGCCAGAAGGAACCAACTACATTTTGAGTAAAAAGAACAGTTACTTAAGAACTTACCATACCGAAGATCTTCCAGGAGATCTCAGTCATCGGGTCACACCATAGGAACTTCACTATTGGTGAAGCAGGATCCACAGAGAAGATGTTCCAACAGTATAACTGGGGCCGCCCATGTCAATGTCATCAACCCTATAAAGGCGTAAGTGGTCCCTCTATCTCCCCAGTTCTTTCCCCAAGAGACTAAGGGAGCAAACTCATGCCACGGGGGACCAAGGAGAGCGAGAGGTGCCCAGGCCGAAATAAAAGGCTGGATACACCAGATTGCCAGTCTGAGACACAAACCCCAAATGGAGTGGTGGGAGAGAAGGCTGACCTGATAACTGAGATCCCCTTGAAGGGCTGCTGTTATGGTAAGTTCTTATATAACTGTTCTATCTTCTTTGCAGATATCTCAGTCATCAGGTCACACTGTAGGAATGAGTCCCAGGCAGTTACATGTGCAGCAGAACAGTCTGGGAGGTAGGCAAACCAAGATCTAGGACAGAAGGCCCTGAATAACAGCCCGGCCAAAGCCTGCTCGGGCTCTAGAGGCAATGTCCAGACTGTAGTGCTTGGTGAAAGTATGGACAGTACTCCAGGTGGCAGCTGCACAAATGTCAGCAGCTGAGACTCCCTTGAAACAGGCCACAGAGGTAGCCATGCCTCTTGTGAAGCGGGTTTCACTGCCCCTGGCAACTCCTTACCATGTTTGTTGTAGCAGAACACAATACAGTTGGCCAAACTTTTGGACAAACATTGTTTGGAAACCTGAACGCCCACTCTTCCTGGGGCAAAAGAAAAAAAGCTGTTTTGTCTTTCTGCAGTTCTCAGTTCGGAACAGATAATATTTCAGAATTCTGTTCACACCTAAAGTATGAGCAGTGCTTCCCCTGGATTTGCATGCTCTGGAAAATACACAGGGAGGTGGATAGATTGGTTCAGGGTAAACTGAGACACTACCTTAGGAAGAAACTTTGGATTCATGTGCAAAGTGTTTGTGAAAAGTCAGATAAGGCTTCTCACACCAGAGAGCCTGAAGCTCAGAAATCCTTTGTGCAGAAGTAATTTCAACCAAAAACAATGCTTTCCATGAAAGAAATCGTAGCTCACAAGATGCGGCTAGCTCAGACGGAGACAGGGTCAGTTTCTCCAAAGCAAAATTTCAGTCCCAAGCTGGGACAGGAGTATGGATTGGAGGTTTCAGGTGCAGAATGCCCGTATGTTGTAACAGCGATCACAAAACAGCAATCGATGTTATAACGAGTGCATATCGCCGAAAAGCAAATCGGCGATATACACTTGTGGGCAAAAAGACATCCAGCAAGTTCACCTGGTATTTATGCAGAGGAGGGCTGCACCCCCTTGCCCACCTGCTTAAATATAACCAATTCCAAGGGGGTGTATATTGGGGAGGCAGAGACAGTCTGAATAATAAAAAAAAAACAGTATGGCAGCAGTTGCAGCAGTAAAAATTTCCCTGGTCCCCAGCCCCAAACCCAGTACCTGCTGCACCGACGCTAGCCACCCTCACCACCACACCACATGGCTAGCTCCATTGCAGCAGGCATACTACCTCACACAAACCCTCTTCCCTATCCCTCCCCTTCCCTTCCCTGTCCCTCCCCTTCTCCTCCCTATCCCCCACTTCTAGTCGCTCTCCCTTGCCTATCCCTACACTTGCATTCTCATTCCCTCGCTACCCTTACAGGGTAGCCCAAAAGGATAGCACTGTAAATGAGTCACTGTTTTGACAGTCACTCATATGCAGTCGCTGTCATCACTGGATACCCAGTACGAACATCCACAGGCTCCTGAAAAGCAGAGATAGCCGAAAGGGGCACCTTGTGGGAGGAGTTCTGGAGGCCTGAGTTGTAACAGAGAGAGCAGGTAATCCAGAAACTGGCTCACTGGACAGGTAAAAGGGTCCAGATGGTGCTTGGTGGCCCAGAGGGCAAACCACTTACACTTCATGGCATATGTGGCCCTAGTGGATGGCTTTCGAGCCGCCACAAGGTAACGTCCTTCTATCGTCTGAGAGACTCCAAACTGGGCAGTGGCTGTGTCTTCAGGAGCCAGGCATGCAGATGAAGGGACCTGAGATTTGGATGGACCATGGTCCCCTGAGTCTGAGTCAGCAGATCCCGGGAGAGGGGAAAGGTACCAGGGGGTCCCCTGCTAACTGTTGCTGTAATAGAAACCATATCTGATATGGCAGTATGGTGCAACCAGGATCATGCTGGCCCCCTTCATCTGAAACTTGATTAGCACCCTCTGTATTAGGAGGAATGGAGGGAAGGCATAAAGGAACTTCCCTCTCCAGGAGAGAAACAACCTGTCTCGCCAGAAGACTCCAGGCCCTGGATCTAGCAAGCAGAAACTGGGCAGTTTTGCACTGAGTGGGAATGCAAAAGGGTCCAACTGTGGATGACCCCATCTGTCGAAAAGATCTTGCAATGGATGTCAGAAGTTTCCATTTGTGCATCCTGCCAGGGTGTTCAGGGACTGCTGAGAGTTCCAGGTCGTGGTCCAGTGCCCAGCACCAGACTCTCATGGCCTCCCTGAAAAGGGAATATGCATGTGTGCATCCCCCCCCCCCACCCCACTTGTTGATGTAGTAGACAATGCTGAGATTGTCTGACTGGATCAACAACTGACCCGGAACGAGGTGGTTCTGCAAGGCCTGCATGGCATACAGAACCTCCCGCATCTCAAAAACCTTTATATGGAGGGACATCTCAATCTGGGATCATGTCCCCTGAGTCTGGAAGGGACACAAGTGCGCTCCCCAGCCCAAGCCAGAGGTGTCTGTAGTGACAATTCGATGGGGGGGACGAGATCAGGAATGGAACCCCTCTTAAGAGGTTTTGGGAATCCATCCACCACTGGAGCACCTTGCAGACTGGAAAGGAGACCAGCAGTAGCTGCTGCAAGTCATCCGTGCATTGGTCCCACTGCACCCAGAATGTCCACTGGCCCACCCACATGTGCAGCCTGGCCAGTGGGACCATGGCAGTGGCCACAGCCATGAGACACAGGAGCCTCTCATAAATGCTCGCAGAAACATAACGACTCTAAGCCACCACCTGAGCCTGTGAAATAATGCACATAATGCTCTGTCTGGAGGCAGGAAGGCCCTGCCCTGCACTGAGTCCAGGACCGCCCCTATATACTGCAGCCTCTGGTATGGGATCAAAATGTTCTTGGGCAGATTGACAGTGACACTCAGGGAGTGGAATAACTGGAGGACCCTCTGCAGAGTTTGGAGGAGCTGATCCCAGGATGGAGCTTTAAGAAGCCAGTCATCCGGGTAAGGTAAGATGTACTGGCCTTCTCACCGCTGCTAAGTGTTTTGTGCAAATCCATGGTGCACAGCATAAGTCAGAGGGCAAGACTCTGAATTGGTAATGTTTGCCATGAAAAAGAAACCAGAGAAACTGCCTGTGCAGGGTACACACCAAACTATGCAGATAAACATCCTGCATATCCAGGAAGCACAGCCAGTTGTCCTGCTTGAGCAGAGACAGCAGGCCTGGAAGAGTGATCATGCAGAAATTTTTGTATTGGATATAGAGGTTGAGGTCTTTGAGATCTGGAATAGGTCTTGGATCTCCAGTCCTTTTGGGGACCAGGAAGAACCTGGAATAGAATCCCCTGTTCTTCTGCCACCTGGGCACTGCTCTATCGCCCTTTTCTGCAGAAGGGAATGTATCTCCTCCTGAAGAACCATTGCATGGGCGTGATGGTAAGTGGAGGGTATTGGAGGAGTGTCTGGGAACTGTTCCACAGGCTCCAGAGTGTGACCCATTTCTATAATATGAAGAATCCAAACATCTGAAGTTATGGTTCTCTATTTATTGGGATGGAAGGAGAACAACCTCCGACCACCATTTCTTGGTCGGGGACCGGAAGAGGGGTCTGGCAAGGAGTCAGGCAGAGGCGGATCCATCCGCTGGGGCTGACCCGTTGTCTGTGGGTCGTTTAATGGCAGAACCCATGGAAGAGTGGGTAGGCATGGCAGAACTGGCCTTCCGTTTACCCTGGGGGTGGGAGCCAGCACTGGACTTGTGAGACATCTTACTAAAGGACAGGTGCTGTCTTCTCCTTGGCTGGGTATAGTAGAGCGAATGGACAGATTTAATAGCCCTACTAGAGGCGTGTAAGTCATAAACGATGTCCTGGACAACCAGCCCGGAGAGCTTTGATGCCATTGATGGGGGCATTAAGCACTTTTTGCTGGACATTTGCCACAAAGCCCAATACCTTCAGTCAGGCATGCCTTTGAAGGCAAATACCTGTGGCAGCAGCCCTGGCACCAGTGTCAGAGATGTCATACAAGGCCCTGAGGAGGTGTTTATTAACATCCTTGGCAGCCTGTAAAGACTTAAGGACCTCCTGTTTCTTTGAACACTCTGGGAGGGCCTGAGCATCTGCTTTGTCCTTCTTCCAGATGGTGTTTTGGTACTTGACCATATGAGATAAATAATTAGCAATCTAGAGTACCAGTGCGAAGAAGGCATAAACCCTCTTATCCCAAAGGTCAATCCAACTGGATTCCCTGTCAGGGGGAGGGAGCTGAGGTGCTTAGGCACCTTGGACCTGTCGTGCACCACTTTGATGACCACAGAGTCAATCTTGGGTTTGGCAGCATAATAAGGCGGGTCCTGGGGGGTGTGATAGCATTATCTGCCCTCGAAGGCATGGCAATAACCGTGTCGGGGCAGTGCCGCACCACAGTGGTGGCATTCCTCAGAGCTGGCAGAATATGAGGAATGACTTTAGAAGGAGATTCTGGGATCTACAAGAAGTTCACCAGTTCTCTCCTGGTGGCATCCTCTTCCTCAGTGTGGAAGCCCATAGCTGTAGACAGCTGCTTCATAACGTTGAAAAAGGTAGGATCATCAGGAGGGGACCTGGGAGTATGCTTAACAGAGTCCTCGCTCACAGAAGAAGCAGTAGAAACTGTTTGAAGAAAGAGGTTCCTCCTCTTCTTCAGGGAGGATGAGGTCAGGGTGGTACACCTCTATGACAATGACCCATTCCAACTCAGGTTCTGACAAGCGAGGGGCCAACAGCACCCTACGAGGTGCAGGCCTATAAGGCCAAACCAGCATTGATGATGACAGAGGGGACGACGGCACCAGGGATCCTGGTCTGCGTGAACCTAACTGGCGCACCAGGGCCATAGTAATCTGGGTCAAAATAGTACTGAGGTTGACAGCTGGCAAGGGCTGCATCAGCGGTGGAGGAGTCGACAGCACAGGGCATGACAAACCATCTGTCGGGTCTTGAGAACCCAAGGGCCCCTACATCCAACAGCCTGAGGAAGTGTCAGGCCACAGCGGAGGGGCTGACATCAATGACCTTAAGGTCAACCAAGGGGCTGACATCCTGAGGGTTGGTGGCCGACCTCTCTGGGAAGCAGGAGGAGGCACTGTTGGTAGGGGCCTGGTAGAAGCAGAGGCCTGGACAGCGGAAAGTGTCAGTGCAGATGCAGCTGATGGAGTGCCCCTGGAGGAAGAGGAAGAAGCTGTCGGAGATCAGGAGCACTGCTGGGGGAGTGGTCCTTCCTGGTAGTGATCTTTTTCGTGAGTTTTCCCCGAGAACTTGTTTTGGGCCTTCAAGGCCTGGGAGCTTGACGAACCCACTGGCGACTGGGAAGGAGGGACTCCAGAGGACCCCTGTCCAGAACTGGCTACCTACTGTTCCATGAGGAATTCCTTCAAAGCCTTTTTCCAATGCCTTAGGGTTGTAAGGTTGATTTTTTTGGCAGAGCTTACAGTCCGACACATCATGGTCAAGCCCAAGACAGCAGACACAGAGTTTGTGGTCATCTGAAGAAGCAATCTTCTTTTCCACAGCAGCAGTGATGGAAGAGAAATGTGGAAGGAGTAACTCTCTACATAAACGTGGTAAAAGAATCTCTTGTTAAAAAGAGATTCTAAATGGTAAAGAAAAAGCATAGGCAGAAATGGCGTGAACTGCAACGGAGCTTCCGCGAGACCAATGCGAGAGGAGTCAATGGTGGGAAAGAACTAATGGAGCTGGGCCGCTCATGCCTTTATAGGGTTAATGATGTCAGTGTGGGTGGCCCCAGTTGTACTGCTGGAAAATCTTTGGTGTGGATTCTGCTTCACTGATGGTGAAGTTCCTACGGTGTGATCTGATGGTTGAGATACCCTAAAGAAGATCTTTAAATCACATTTTTATTTACTTAAAAGTAATTTTTATACATTTTCAGATAGAAATATTTTTTTTTACAGCTTTTGTGACTGGGAACCAAATACCTTTTTTTCAGGTCCTATCAGTGTTTGGCATGACTGATAAGACCTAATGATGGTACTCTGCTTGAAGCGGTACAGGCCTTTAACTACCTTGGTATTACCTTGGACCCTCACTTGACTTCCATCTTCAAATTATGATGACTTGCAGAGCGGTGAATGCTAGACTTGGTCTGGCCTACAGAATTAGGAATACCCTCACAGCACATGCCTGTCTATCTGCAGCCAAGAGATAATTACTCCCTAAGCTTATGTATAATTACTGGTGACCCCCTTTAATTCACAGAGTCGATCCATGTTTCAAACGCCATAATAACCAGTAGAACTGGTTATTACGGCATTTTCTATCAGTCTCAGTTAGTGCATCTCCTCGTTGGCACTCACTGTGTGTGTGGGTGGTCTGAGTACTTAAATAACAATAATAATAAATTTTATTTAATATAGCGCCTTTCACAAATCAAGGTGCTGCACAATTGGATAAAATCAGAAAATACAATAAATGCCAATAAAATCAAAGAAATTTGGGTAAGCTTTACCCCACAGGAAGGTCTTCAGTGCCTGCTTAAAGCACCCCACTGTCCTGCACTCCCATAGGTGACTGGGCAGAGAGTTCCAGAGGGTATGGGCAACAAACCCAAAGGCGCAAGCACCAGATGACTTTAAACTAACCCTTGGAATCTTCAGCAACCCCTCATCAGCTGAGCGGAGCTGTCGCAAGGGGGTGTAGGGAACCAGGAGCTCTTTCAGATAGTCAGGACCCTGTCCATGTAGGGCTTTGTAAGTTAATAAACCTACCTTAAAGGTGATCCGCCACTGAATAGGCAGCCAGTGCAGATCGTGCAGCAGTGGGGTAATGTGAGTTCTCCTAGATATCTCAGTCAGTAAACGTGCCGCATCATTCTGCACTAGCTGCAAGTGGTGGATATCAACCCCAGGAAGCCCTAGGTAAAGAGAGTTACAGTAATGAAGGCGCGATGTCACAAATGCGTGGACCAAAACAGGCAGGTCGCTGGACAAAACAAGGGCTTAATCCTAGCAATGTTCCTAAGATGGTAAAAGGCCAGCTTGACGACTGCCGACACCTGATGTCAAAGGGTCAGACCATCGTCAAACACCACTCCCAGGTCACACACCTGCTCAAGGGTAAGAATCTCAGCCCCCAGGACTAAACCAGAGGGGAGGTTAGTACTCAACCCCTCTGTCCTATGACCCGAGTCCACCACCAAAACCTCAATCTTTCCTGTGTTCAACTTTAAACCGCTGGAACTCATCCAGTCTTGGATGTCTTCAAGGCAGCTGTTCAGTACTGAGCTAGCACTAACCTGCTCAGGGGCAAAAAGACAGGTAGAGCTGGGTATCATCAGCATAGAAGTGAAACCTCAGCCTATACCATCTCACAATGTCTCCGAGGGGCAGCATATACACTGCAAATAACATGGGAGGCAGCACTGAGCCCTGAGGAACCTCGCAAGGCAGAGAGAAAGACTGAAGAAAATATTCATGAGACAACTCTCTCAGTTCTACCAGTGAGGAAAGATTTAAACCATCTGAGAACTGTCCCCGACAGCCCACAGATGAACCTCAAGCACTCAAGCAGAACCCCATGATCCACAGTGTCAAAAGCTGATGACAAATAGAGGAGTACCAGGATGGAGCAGTTTACATACTAACATACTATTTGCCAGCAGATTAGGCCTTACGGTTTATCGAGTCTGCTCGAACCTCAGATCCCTAGTTGGGTGCCGAGGCCCTCCCTTCCCTTCTGTTCCAGAAACCCCTATCATCCATCCCCACCCCACTGGTTTCTCTGATCTCTCGCCATCAGGGGATCACTGAGCACCCGAACCAGAGCAGTCTCAGTACTATGCCTCTTACGAAAACCCAATTGGAGAGGTTCGTATAAATTATGGATGGTTAAATGGTTCTTCAGTTGAGCAGCCACAACTTTCTCAATAACCTTTCCTACAAAAGGAAGGTTAGAGATAGGCCTGTAGTTCGCTAGGTTCTCCAGGTCCAAAGAAGCTTTCTTCAGGAGGCTGTCACCACCGCCTTCTTCAGGGAGCTAGGAAACTCGCCCGATTCCAAAGAGCACCGGGCAATCTGAGCTGAGACCGGGCCGATGATATCACTACAACCCAAAATCAGGGAAGTAGGACCCGGGTCTAAACTACAGCATGTGGGGTGCATCCCCTGGATGAACTTCATAATGTCCACGAACTCCGGCAGATCAAAGGTACTCCAGGAAACTCCAGGCTCTGTGGCCAAGCACCGACCAACAGCATCCCCCATAGAGCTAAGCTGACAGCACTCCTGCCTGATGTCGGCCACCTTATTTGCAAAGAAATGAGCAATCTCATCACACTTGGTTTGTGAAAAGACTCGACGGAACTGCTGACAGGCTGGGTTACACAGCCTGCCAACAGTTCAGAAGAGTTGAGCTGGTCGGTTCCGTGCAACAGCGATTTCCCTGGACAGGAATTCTGCCTTCTTATGGGAAATTTCTGTTTGATAGAGTGTGTGAAACATCCTCATCACCCACCTGCACAGGCATTATTCTCTGTATACAGTATGCACCTGCAACCTCGAAGTCAGCTCTTGGGAAACGGGATGCCACTTATAATAATATTTCACAGTTTGCTCTAGCAACCAAAAAACTTGTACATCACTGTACTTTCTATATGAACTTAAGATGGCTCCCCCACCAGTGGTACGTGCGAGCTCGCAACAGGTGGTACCATCCTCAACATTCTGCAGAATAAACAACCCCAACAACTGGTCAAATTGCTTCAACTGCAAGAGAACTCATGCCCCTTGAGACACTCGAACCGTGCCGTTTGCTCTCCCTAAATTAAGGACTATGCTTGGGACAGCTGTTTTTCATAACTTCACCCCTAGGATTTGGAATAACGTGCCTCCTGAGATACGTGCCTACACAACATCTGTAGGATTCTGGAATGCATATCACAAACACCTGCTGAGTAATTCTACATACAGATGTTCTATTACAAGGTAGATAGACACAAAGTTCTGTTATTGTCTCTATCCTGCATTATCTCTTGCCTTTTACCACAGACTACATTTGCTGTCTCATCCTTACTTGCTGTTTCCTTTTAACTGTACTTTGACTATCGTTGTATCCACCTGCCCCTGACTATGATATTGTTTCTGCATTAGAGTTTAGTATCTGTGTTACTACTTCCTCTAGATGCTGGTATGCTGTTTATGCTTACTGTATTTTGTGACTCTTTTACTGTATTAATACTGTACACATTGTTAAATGGTGTAATGTATGCTTTCCTACGTTATCTTCTGGGTCATTCCTGAAAAAAGGCAGTGTCTGATTAGTGTATCTACCCAGTTAACAAAAACTAATTAAGTAAAATAAATAAAAAGCCAACAGTACCAGCAGGTTTTAAAAAATTGCATAAAATGTTTTTAGCTCCTGGTAAAGGCAGACTGCCACACAGAAACAGAAACACAGAATTTGCTATCAGATAAGGACCGCTTGGCGCACCTAGTCTGCCCATTTTTCCCTGCCTGTGGTACCACCACAGATCTATGTGATCTCTTGCCTATTCTCCCACCCCCTCCTTTTTTTCCCCCCTAAAATTCCGTTATGCCCATCCCATGCATTCTTGAGCCCTATCACTGTTTTTGCCCCCTGCAACCTCCACTGGAAGTCTATTCCAGGAATCCACCACTCTTTCTTAGAAGAAGCATTTCCTTACATCTCTCCTATATCTACCCGTCCCCAACATCCAGCTTCATATTATGTGTCCTCGTTCTTGAGCCCTTTTTTTCTGAAAAATACTTTCCTCCTGTACCTTACCCCCATAATGTATTTAAAAGTCGCTGTCATATCCCCGCCCCCTTCTCCAGGGTGTACATTTTTAGGTCCTTAAGTCTTGCCTTTATAGGGCTTCTGATGCATGTTCTATACCATTATAGTTGCCCTCCTTTGGACCACCTCCACGTTATCTATGTCCTTTTGGAGATGTGGTCACCAGAACTGGAGACAGTACTTTAGGCGGGTCTTACCAGTGATCTGTACAGAGGTAATACTACCTCCCTCTTTCTGCTGGTGATACCCCTCCCTACACATGCCGGCATCCCACTAACCCTTACAACTGCCTTGTTGCACTGCCTGGCCACTTCATGGTCATCAGATTTGATTACCCCCTGTCTCTCCCAGGTCTGTGGCCTGCTTGGTGGTCATCAGTACCACCTCACACATTTTGTACTTTGCCCCTGGATTTCTGTGCCCAGAGTGCATTATTTTGCACTTTTTCACACTGAAACCTAGCTGCCATACTCTCGACCACTCCTCAAGATCTAACCTATTTCAGTCTTCACCATTCATCACAGTTGGGTTTTGGCCAGAGGCCATGACCCTGTGAGAGCTTTTTTCTTTCTTTCTTTTTTTTTTTTGAATGGGCGGAGCCGACGCAGTGATGCACCACCACTCGAGGCTGACATACAACATGGCGCTCACGGGTTGGCCGTTAACTGCCGATGGCGCCGCCCCCTCGCCAGTTCTTCGTTTCCCACCATAGAGGTTGGACCTCAGGTGGAGCTTGTTGAGAAAACTGCGACACAAGCTGCAGCCTAGTTTTCAGTCAGCTTACAGCGTTGAAAGTCCTGTCGGTTCAGTTTCGCCACTGCTTGATGCCGCTGACCGGTAAGACTGTTCCTTTTATTGTATTTCAGCAACGTTGGATACTGTTTTTGTGTTACTTTATCAGTAGATCGTGGCTGATACAGGGGGAAAGAAATCTTCAAAGGCGGGGCGGCCTTCTATGCATCGGTGCCCCTGCGGCCGCCATTACTCCATCTCCGACCAGCATGATTGGTGTCCCACCTGTTTTGGCCCTTCTCACGACATGGATTCATGCGATGCCTGCTTCTGTGTGGACTGCCAAGTTGTTGACTTGTGCACGTGAAAAGTGGGCAGCTAACTTTCGGGGGGATGGGCCCGCACTTGTAAGGCCAAGACATGGTCTCTTCTTGACCCTTCCTCCAGGTCCCCTCCCAGTTCTATACAGACCGCAAAGGAGGGGGCCTCCGCCTGTTCTAGTCTTGCCATGATGGAGGCCTCTTCCACTCCGCAGGAGGCCCAGTCCATTCCTTTTGGGGGCGGGTGGGAGGCACCGCCACAGCGTCTCGCCTCTTCGGGCGAGCACCCCAGTGCGCATCCTGGGGCCCGTGGGCCTGGGCTGGCACCAGCCTTAATGCCGTCCGCTGGTGCTGTTTCAGGCATCATCATTACTTGCAGCGCCGGAGGCCTGGATGGCACTGTGGTCAGCGCCGGGCCGTCTCTGCGGTCAGCACCATTCACCGTGCCGATAGTGGGAGCAGCACTGTGGGAGATGTGACCGCTTCTTCTGTGGCTGTTTCTGGTCTTGGTGCTGTTCTCAGTGCCGAGACTGGGGATAGTGCCGTTTCCAGCTCCAGCGCTGTTCGCAGCGCTGTGGTAGGTCACGGCACCATGGGTGTCACCGTCTCTGGCTCCGATGCTGTTTGTGGTGCCGGGAAGGGGGAAGCACCATGATTCGCACCGATTCCAGCTTCGGTGCTGTGGTTGGTGCCATCCCTGACCCGGGTGCCATTCGCAGCGCTGAGGGGGGGTGTGGCTCTGGCTGCGGTGCTGGGGCTGAGATTGGCACTTCTCATGGCCCAGGAACAAGCAGGGGTCAGTGGGTGGTCTGGCATCGGACCTTGGTCTCCACCTCTTCAGAGGAGGATTCTGGGTCCAATCTGAACTGGCTTCCAGACTCCTCGGGGTCTTCTGACCTTTCAGTGGTCACCTCAATGGCCCCCACTTAGCCTCCCTCTAGGGAATGGGTGTTTTTTCCTGATTCTGGGGTCAGTGGCACTGACCAGCAGGCAGTGGTCCAGGTGCCCATTGCTGTGCAACCTGGAGTCGGCGGATCCTCCGCCCCCTCAGTTGGGGAACCCCCTGCTGTGGTGTGTTTGGACAGCCCAACTTTAGGGCAGCCCGAAGCACCAATGGAAGGGGAGGATGCTGCACCCTGGGTGGTCTCCTCGGGGACTGCTCGGAGTTGCCAGCTGCCTAGGCTGGTGGTCAAGAGTCAGAGGGTTCTTTCAGAGTCTGAGAGGTCAAGTGGCGTGACTTCTGGATGGCAGCCTCTCCTTCGGACCCTCCCGGGTTTGGAGAGGAGCCATAGTGTGGGTCCTCGCCCTTTCCCTTCACTCTACTCAAGAGGGTCCTCTTCTTTAGAGGCTAGGGACCATCCTTTTGGACTCTCATGGTCCCGGGCACCTCAAAGGCGGGATTCTCCCTCAGGGCACAGTTGCAGCAGTTCCACAGACATTGATCCGCTGTTGGGTTGTTGGGGGTCTTCCTCCCTGTCAGGAGTGTCTGCTCAGTCCTCTTGCCCAGGCAGAATATGTCCTTCCTCTTCTCTGAAGGACCTAGCCCCCATTCCTCTGCCTCCTCCCCCTCCTCTCCCTGGTATTGCCTGTCCTAAGGGACCTTTGACCTGGGAACAATTCAGGGGGTTGCCTGCTCACTTTCCCCCTTATGCTAGGGTTATGGACCCTCCCTCTGAGCAGCCACTCCCTGACTCTCTGGGATCGTCCACTTCCTCATCCCCCCCCTCCTCACAGGGAGAAGAAGCCTCCATCCATATTTCCCTTGCCGCAGATCTTGCCTCATATCAGTGCTTCCTTAAGAGGATGATGGACGATCTCTGGATAACACTTGGATCAGAAAGCAATACAAAGCATGTGATGTGCACCTTCCTAGGTGAGTACAGCATGGCAAACCTGGTGGTTCCCGTCTGGCCTTTCCCCTTTCGGGAAGCCTCACTGCACTTCTGACATCGTCTCTTATCCCATGTTCCAGCCCCTAGGCCACTACACGAGAGATATTGTGCTCCCCCGGATTCTCCGGGTTGTATGCCTCACCCCCATTCAGGTTTGATGCAGCTGGACACTCCTGATGGGTTTTGCACCCCTGTCCGTGATCGGCCCCCAGATTCAGACTCTGCAGACTTTGATTTCTGGGGTAGGAGGGTCTTTTACTAGGCACAGATCTTGTTATCCATTACAGCACCTCAGGCCCACTATGCAACCTATGACAGGTTCTTCTGGTCCAGGCTGGGTCAGCTCCTAGCCTCCTTGCCTGATACAGAGGTAACCAGACAGGCCATCGCTCTCTCTGCTCAGGGCCTGGAGCTAGCAAGGCACCAAGCGAGGGCATCCTACGTTGCCAGCAAGGTAGCTTCCAGAGTCATAGGGACACCTATCTGCATTAGGAGATCGGTGTAGCTTTGTCTTTCCAGTTTGTCACCAAGAGCTCGGCATAGGGTGATTTCCTCTGCATACCAGAGAACCCACCTTTCCTCCTGAAGTGTGAGACGACGTCTGTCGGGGCGCTTTCCTTCCCCCTCCGGGGGGTCCCTGTCTTATTCTCCCCAGTCTAAGGCATTGCTAGGCCCATAAGGGTTTTCTCCTCCAGTGTCTCCCCCACTGGGGGCTAAGGGGCTTAGTCCCTTAGGGTAATATTGGGTCCCCTTCGGGGGAGGGCTCGGTATTCACTCAACTGGGATGAATGGTGAAGACTGGACACAGATAAGTGTGAAAATACGTACTCTACCATAATTCTTGATCTTTCTGTGTATCTTCACGTTCATCACAAAATTCCGCCATCATCCCCTGAGGCCTCAGTCTTTGGGTCCCTCCTCCTTGTGCCTCCCCCTTTCCTGGGTGGCTAGGGAGTGGGACCCGGGGCAACACAGGGACTTCTCTGCAGTTTAGATGTTGAGGAAGGTGGGTGGAGGGTTTTTTCCTCATCGCCTTTGGCTTCCAACCCTTCTTAGGGGTGGGATGTTGGATTGCAGCCCCCTTTCTCCTCCCCTTCTCCTTGTCCTTAGGGACTAATCCCTTTCTACATTTCTTTTGGGAAAGGGTTCTTCCTTTGAAGTCTCCCTCTCCTCTTTTTGGTTGGTTAGGGGAGAGGACATGCCTTGGCTCCTGAACTCCTTCCTGTCATTCAGTTTATGACTGTTTCCTGGGAAGTCGTCCTCTGCTGGGAGTTTTGACCTGTTCAATCCAGTCTCCTTGATCTGAGACCTTGCCTGCCTTGCCAAGCTCTCTGACTACTACTGTTGGGCAGAAGTCCTCCTCCCAGCTAAATCCTTGGGATCCAGGTCTCAAGTCAGTTAGTGCTGTCGTCTACCCTCCCAGTGAAAATATTTCTTCCTTCCCTTCTTTTCCCCCTTTCCTTCTTCCCAGAGAATGGGGCCCCTCCCAATCCCCTTAGATTCTGCTCTTTCCTTCTTCTATCTTCTCAGCCATTTATTCCTCCTTTTCTTTCTTATATCGTTTCCTTTTATATGTCCCTTGGACTCTCTTGTCCCCCCCCCATTTCTTACTCTATGGTCACTCAGAACTGGTGAGGGGCAGTGCACGATAACGGTGTGGCCGACCACAGGCACCATTTCGTTGGCCTCGAGGGCAGCATCGTCACTGCATCGGCTCTGCCCATGCAAAAAAAAGCTCTAGCCACAACCCAACTGTGATGAATGGTGAAGGTACACAGAAACTGCTAAGGGCTGATCTACTGTTTTCACAGCGGTGCAGACGCTCTCTATATAGACTGAACTGTTGTTTGCATATTGCCTCTGCATTATACTATATATTGGAGCCCTGCTAAACTGCCATTTGCAGGAGGAGTAGTTGTAGTGGTGAACTTGTGAGAGCAAGGGACAAAACTGCAACTAGCGTCATTCTTTTTTTGTTCTGTTTTCATACCGGGGAGCACACATCAGGGGATATAATTAAATCCACGCATGAGTGGTACTGAACCAGTTTATATTTTTTTAAAGCACACTATATAATTTTAAATCACTGGAATGTACTAATCGCTCATCTCCTGAGTGTACTTTTGGGTCTGGGACTTGAAATTCAGCCCCTCTGCGAAGGCGGGGCGCCAGCAGCATACACAGCAGAAGACATGAGCTGCCAGCTGTGTTCAAGGTGTACTGTGTCCAGACTGAAAACTAAACCGCTGTCCTTGTGTAATCACTTAGAGTAAGTTTTAAACACTGCGCTATTAATTGTAAAATCGAAGGTCTTAACAGAGTTTAACTTATACTACTAAAGTAGAAAACAATATTAGTAGGCTACCATGGACACCATTATGACTTTAGAAGGTAATCTGGGAGTTAATTGCTCTAATTGCAACATGTTCCCTGTTGTGGAGATAGTCCCAAAAGAATTATTTACATGTAATAAGTGTTTACAAAACATAGAACTACTTAAAGAAATTACAAAATCACACATGCCCCCACAATGCAAAGCATCATGGGCTGCATATGCAAATCACCACAGAATGTTATGCTGGTCCAACTTTAAGCAGAATTGCATGGTGCCGAAAGGCCTCTCACACAGTTTGCAAAGGGTGCTAACAGAAGACATAGACACGTGTTTCGTCCTACCAGGACTCATCAGTATGCCTCGTCTGTTTGACACCCCAGTGAAATGGACAGCTACCCTTAAGGCAGTGTGCCTTGATATATTGTGGTGAACCCATTAAAATAAAAACTATTTAAAGACAAAGAACCTCTGTGCACAAACACTGAGGCAAGGGTTACCCCAAAGGACATGTGGCTGGGAAGCCAAGTTTCAAGAAAATACAAAATCACACATGCCCACACAATGCAAAGCATCATGGGCTGCATATGCAAATCACCACAGAATGTTATGCTGGTCCAACTTTAAGCAGTAATAGTTTTTTTATTTTAATGGGTTCACCACAATATATCCAAGGCACACTGCCTTAAGGGTAGCTGGTCCATTTCACTGGGGTGTCAAACAGACGAGGCATACTGATGAGTCCTGGTAGGACGAAACACGTGTCTATGTCTTCTGTTAGCACCCTTTGCAAACTGTGTGAGAGGCCTTTCGGCACCATGCAATTCTGCTTAAAGTTGGACCAGCATAACATTCTGTGGTGATTTGCATATGCAGCCCATGATGCTTTGCATTGTGGGGGCATGTGTGATTTTGTATTTTCTTGAAACTTGGCTTCCCAGCCAAATGCCCTTTAGGGTAACCCTTGCCTCAGTGTTTGTGCACAGAGGTTCTTTGTCTCTTAAAGAAATTAGCTTATTTAATGAGCGACTTGAATACTTAGAAACAAGTCAAAAACAAATGGCCTCAAGGTTTATAGAGGGACAAAACGTAACAATTACTGATTCTTGTAAATTACTGGATATACCAAGCATTATATTGTAACCTGGAGACATTCAGACAAAAGATCAACCTGAAACTGTAGTATCTCCCATAATGCAGTCTACAAAAAAAAAAAAGGACCAGAGAAGACGCTTTTACTTCACATTTAAATGAGGAACGGTTTATAGTGCAAAATTCTCAGGTCTCAAAAAAAGGAAGAAAAGCTGATACTTTTCACTTCCCTCTATATAATAGTTATGATGCCTTATCTACTGATAACCATGACTCTGCAGCACGTGGACCAAATACTATTACCGCTCCTACAGATACCGGAGTTAACATTCCTTCTACTATATCCCAAACTATTGAAACTGTTAATCAAGATATAGTAGTTCTGGGTGACTCGATGATCAAATATCTTGACAGAGCAGTGTGTAATCCCGATAAGATCTCAAGAGTTTTATCAAGCTTTGGTGGAGCAAAAATAATGGATATAGTCATTATGTTAGAAAATATGTAATGTTGGGTCAAACCCTATTGTTGTTATACATCTTGGAGCAAACAGTATCTTTAGAGATTCGGAAGAGAGTATAAAAAAGGACTTTGTTGTACTTATAAATAAGCTTTTAGAGTTAGGCTGTGTTCCTGTACTTTCTGAAATCCTACCAATTCCCAAAGTATCATATTTTCATACCTTGAAGATTAGAAATATAAACAACTGGATGAGAAAATGGTAATTGAGACAGGAAATATCGTGCATTACACACTGGGAAGAATTTAACCACCACGAAGAACTTTATTCCTGGGATGGCCTACATTTAAGTAGGAGGGGAAATCATTTATTGGCAAAACATATAACAGACTTTATTACCAATACTTTAAACTAACTTACTTGGGGGGAGGGCAATTTATTCTATGCCCTCCTGAAATTGGCATATCACCTGCAAAATTAGTTAGAGACACTAAAAATAATAGTAAGATCTCCAGTAAATCTGAATCCCATGAAAAAAACAAAGAATAAAGATACTGGATTTATTACTATTCTGTTAGTTAATGCACGTAGTCTCATAAAAAAAATTGAGGAATTAGAACATATTCTTGTAAAAGAAAATGTAACCATTTGTGGAGTTGCAGAAACATAGTTTTCTGACCAGGACTGGAATACAGAAATACAGGGTTACAATAAGTTTTATAAAAATAGAAGTAACTCCAGAGGTGGGGGAGTCGCATTGTACATCTCAAATAACTATACAGCCACAGTATAACCCCAAATGAGGTACTAGGAGATAAAACAGAAGTCAGCTGGGTTCAATTATATCTACAAAATGAATCACTAGTGGTGGCTCTGTGTTATAGACCCCCTAGTTTAACTTTATCTGAAGACGTAGAATTACTCTCAACCTTAAATAGGATAGAAACATTACATAATTATATATTAATGGGAGATTTTAATTTTCCAAAAATAAATTGGTCTAATTTGGAAGGACATGGATATGTAGAAAAAGCATTTATTGAATTTACCATTGAACAAAACTTAACCCAAATTGTAACTAAAGGTACTCGACAGAACAACATACTTGATATTATACTAACTAATGCAGAGGATAGAATGACTACACCGATTATCAAAACACCACTTGGAGACAGTGACCATAACATGGTATCAGTTAGATTAAACTTATGCAATGACATCAAAAATGGTGTGACATAATAAAGGACTTTAATAAAGCAGATTACGGTGAGATATTGAGATACCTAAATGCCTGGGACTGGGAAAACAAACTTAAAGATCTGGACTTAGGCCAAATTTGGGAAAATATAAATGATGAAATTAACTATTGCTTGAAAACATGGGTACCAAATAGACCTAAATACCATAAAGGAAGTAGAATTCCCACTTGGTGGAACAAAAACATAAACAAGGCTATTAACAAAAAAAAGGCCTATTATAAGAAATATAAAAAAAAACTTCACCAAGTACTTGGAGTGCATATAAGGAAAAAACAAAAAAAGTTAAACACTACATTAGAAAAGCTAAAAGTAATTTTGAACTAAAACTAGCATCTAAAACCAAGGACAACTATAAAACATTCTACAATTATATTGGTTCTCTTAGGAAAAATAGTTCAACAGTTGGACTACTTGTTAATAATAAGGGTCCTACTAATGATGAATCTGAAATGGCAATTGAATTTAACAATTATTTTGCTAGTATATTTACTTCAGACGATACATTATCAATAACCTTGAAGCAGGATGACAAAGAGTATACACCACCAATAACTGAGACTGAGGTCAGAACTTCAAAAACTCAAAACTCAATCTTCACCAGGACCAGATAACATACACTCTAGATTTCTAAAAGAAATTGCTAATGCTATAAGTGGACCCCTGACCATATTGTTTAATACATCTCTTAATCAAGGTAAAACAATTCAAATATGGAATAAAGCTATAGTTACCCCCATACATAGATCTGTAAATAAACAATTAGTATCTAATTATAGACCAATTAGTCTCACATCAGTTGTTGGCAAATTATTTGAAAGAACTTTATTAACCAGAATTGAGGCACACATTTCTAACACTAACTTACAGGATGTAAGTCAACATGGATTTACTCAGGGTAGATCATATATGACAAACTTGTTAAACTTTTATGAGAATGTGAGTGCATCCCTTGACTTGGGGATACCGGTGAGTGTTGTCCTACTAGATTTTTCCAAGGCTTTTGATAAAGTCTCACATCAGGTAATAATAGATTATATGTGTACGTCAGGCTTTTACCCTAACATAATTAATTGGGCAACATCTTGGTTACAAAACAGATATCAGAGAGTCGTTGTTAGAGGACATTTATCTCCATGGGTCAAGGTAGGTAGTGGAGTTCCACAGGGATCGGTTTTGGGACCTACTTTGGTCAATTTATTAATATCAACAATGCAACCATCAAATAAGGTCTGGATGGCCAAGTACACAGATGATTGCAAACTTGGCTGTATAGTTAACAACACACAAGATGCAATCCAGTTCCAGGAAGAACTATATGACATCTGTACCTGGGCACTTAAAAATAAGATGTGCTTTAATGAGCAAAAATGCAAGGTTATGCACTTTGGATACAATAACCAAAAGTTTAACTACAAAATTAATAATGTTTTGCTTGCAATAACCACAACTGAGAAGGATTTGGGGGTTTTTGTTGACAACAATCTGACCTTTGATAATCATACTTTGGTTAAAGTTAGAAAGTGTCATAAAATTGTGGGATGTATTCTTAAACATATTAAGAGTAGAGACCAAAAAGTAATCCTACCACTTTATACTAGTATGGTTAGGACTCAGTTAGAATATTGTTCTTCCTTTTGTGGACCAACTACAAAAAAGGGAAAAAAAATTAGTTGAAGGGGTACAAAGGAAAATAACTAAAAAAAAATTTGTGGCCTGGGGTCCCATCAATACAAATCAAGATTACAACATCTAGGTCTTTTTTCTCTACTATATAGACAAATACGAGGAGATCTATGTACAGTATCTAAGGCAATTAACGACCAGTGTATATTTGAAACTCTAGGTCTAATAAGGAATAACTCTGAGACACAAACAAGATCACATAGCCATATACTAAGTGGGGTGAATTGTAAAACACAAAGAAGGGCTAAATGGTTTTCACAAAGGGTTGTAGTACAGTGGAATGCTTTACCAAGGAAAGTGGTGGAGAGTGTTACTATTGAATCTTTTAAAAAACAGATAACTACATGAGAAGTAAAAAAACAGCATATCTGTATTAGGATTACTCCACCAAGTTTGGTGGTGAGCTCATTAAGGGCATTTTTTGCCTCCTGAGTTCGTATCTTTCTATGAACCTATGAAAAGATCAAGAATTACAGTAGGTAAGTAATTTTCATTTTTCTTAGGTCTCTGCTCATCCTTTCCACCCCCGGCCCCAAGTGTCCACCATATTTCAGATTTTGGTGTTATCTGCAAAGAGGCAGACCTTCTCTTCAAGCTCCTCTGAAATGTCACTTATAAAGAAATTAAAGAGGACTGGTCCCAGTTCTGATCTCTGTGGCACCCTGCTGATCAATCTCCCTTCCTCAGAGTGAACTCCATTTACCACTACCCTCTGCTCCCTATCCTGTAACCAAATACTTATCTAGTTTTGGACCCACTGCCAAACTACCCAGCTTGCTCACTAGTCTCCTGTGTGGAATGATATTGAAAGCCTTACTGCAGTCTAGGTAGGTTACATCTACTGCTCCATCCTGTACTAGTTCCTTGATCACCCAGTCAAAATCTATCAGATGTTTTTGGCATCATCTCCCCCATGATCCCATGCCGCCTCAGGTCTTGTAACCTACTGGAGTCAAGATATTCCACAATCCTTTCCTTCAGCAGTGATTTCATTAGCTTCCGAACTACTGATGTCAGGTTCACTGGCCTATATTTCCCAGTGTCTTCCCTACTACCACTGCTGTGAAGTGGGACATCTGCCCTCCTTCAGTCCTCTGCAACCACACCTGTTTTCATTAAGCTATTAAATTGGACTGTCGGAGGTACTGCCAGTACCTCCCTGAGCTCCCTCAGTACCCTTGGATGCACCACATCGTGTCCCATTGCTTTGTCCACTTTCAGATTAGCTAGTCCCTTCAGGACTCTCTCTGTCTCCCTGAAAACAAACTAGTGTCTGCCTCCCTCCCTCCACAGCTTCTGTTATTTTATTTATTTTATTTGTGGTCCCCCCTTTTTCTTCTTCTTCTGTGAACACTGAACAAAATGTTTTGCCCAGTATGTCTGCCTTTTCATGGTCCCCCTTTGCACACTACCTCCCATCCCATTTCAACCTTACAATCTCACCCCTGGTCTTCCACTTTTTGCTTACATACATAAAAATTGTCTCTTTTCGTTATTGTCACAGACTGTGCTTAAAGTGCCTGGGTCCAGATCTTTTTTTACTGATTGTGAACTTAAAGTTTTGCCTCAAACCCAAAATAAAAAGGGCTTTGAAAAGAGAAGAGTTTATGGCTTCTCAATCTGCTCCAGTGTTACCAAAATACAGTAAAGGCTCAGAGAAAGCTCCCAATGATGGTGGAAAGCACACATCAAAGAGTTCTTCTCCTTATAAGCACCAGTTCCAGTCAAAAGGGACAGATAAAAAAGATAACGCTGTTCAGCCATTGGAAAGGCATGGAAAAGATGGTGTAGATATCAGTGTCCGAAAGGGGGAACTCTGACTCCACTGATGGCAAAAGTACAAATAAGAGGGCATCAGATCAGGTCCTGGAACCATTGTCTGCTAAGAAAAAACAAAAATAAAAACATACCTGGCCACTCCCCTAGTAAAGAGAAATAGAAGGCAGTGGAACAATTAAATGTCCTCAGCAGAGGACATGTCTAAGATATTTCTTTTTTTCAATCCTTTCAGGTTATGGGAAATTCATTTCATGTACCTGCCCCCACGCCCCAGGCTCTTGTTCTGGACCACTTGCCTGTAGAGGAGGGAGATACGTATTATGAAGAAGAGGAGGAAGGTAAACCCATAAAACCTGATGGTTCACCTGACCAGGAGTTTGATTCTTCTGCTTGGGCTGCAGAGGATTACAGCTCTTCACCATCATCAAAAAAGTGGTGAATACTCTCAGCATCCCCTCTCATGAAAAGAGGAGGATGAAGAGGAAATGGAGTTCATGGATATTATGGGACTATGGCACCTACAAGATGCTTAATGGACCCCATCCACCAGTCCCTCAAGACGGCTGCAGCAAAAAATCATGTCAGCAACTAACATAGCTGTTGACATTGATAAGAAAGCTGAAAAGATGTATCAAGTGGACAGACAGGAGGTAGAATACCTGTATATCTATCCTGATCATGAAAGAGTGGTACTGGCAGCTGCTTGTAAGAAGGGAAAAGTGCCTCTCTCTGCACAGCCTCCTGAAAAGGATTACAGGAAACTGGATACTGTGGTCAAAAAAAAGAGTACACAGTGGCTTCTCTGCTACTTAGACAGGCAGCGTATTTGGCCTATACTGCTCAGTATCAGAAAGCACTATGGAATGCAGTGCTGGCTCTGAGTGATAAAGGGGATAGTAACGGGGCACAGAACCTACAGTGGCTACCACAGCAGGGTCAGCCCTGGATGCCACCACATATCAGTTTCACATGGCCGTAGACACTATTGACTTTGCTTCATGTGTCTTGGCTCATGCAGTGGCACTGAGGAGGTTTAACTAAGGGCTACTATTCTTACCCAGGACACTCTGAGTAAAACCATTGATTTCCCCTTTGAAGGAAATTCTTTATTTGGTGGCAGAACAGAGGTATACATGAAAAAAAGTGGATGAATACAAAACCACTTGTAAGAATTCCATTGAGAAAGAAGAAACCTCCACTTCCTGTAGGCCTTATGGAAGGGGAGGCTAGGGTAGGGGTTGCTGTCTAAGACCCTATGCTACTAGGAGTACCAGCCTCAAAGAAGGTACTACTGAGGTAGAGGCAGGAGGAGCTCCAGGCATGCTGCAGCACCATCTCCAGAGCCACAATCAAAACAAAAGCCCCAGCAGTTTTGCCCAGGTTGCTAGCCAGCCTTTGTCAGTGAGAGGAAGACTGACCTACCATTTCCAGGAATGGGAACGATGTACCACAGACAAGTTGGTCCTGGATGTAGTGGATCAGAGATTGAATCTGCAATACTAAAGATTTTGCAGACTGCAGAGGGCAAAAAGGTTACCAGATCACTTACCAACAGAAAGAATTGTGCTGGAACTTTAACTGGAAGTATAGAAACCATGGCAAGCAAAAGCAGTAGAAAAGGTCCTTGCTGCACAGTGGGGCAAGGGTCTTTTTCAGGATACTTCCTAACTCACAAGGGAATTGGGGACTGGAGACCCATGTTAGACATACGATATCTGAACAAACATATCAAGAAGGAAAAGTTCAAGATTATTACACTAGGCACAGTGATACATCCCAACAGTCAGGAGTCAGACACTGGCTGGGGTTACTGTATCTGAAGGAAGCTTACTTCCAAATCCATCCACCTACTTATCTCGCCTCTGGATCCAAGTATTTACTAAAACCCCAGTTTCCTTCTGTTTCCTTCCAGCCCAGCCCTACCTACAAAAGGAAGGTCCTGTCAAACTATTCTTATAGATTTCTTTGACTGGGTAACCAGAGTGGTGGACCAAGGGGGAGCAGTTGATGTCACCTACCTTGACTTCAGTTAAGCATTCAATCCTGTTCCACATAAAAGATTGATTAATAAGCTGGGTAGGCTCGGGGTGGATCAGAAGTTGGTCAACTGGGTGGCAAACTGGATGATGGGCAGAAAACAGAATGTGGTGGTAAACGGTATACAGTCAGAAGAGATGCAAGTCACAAGTGGGGTAAATCAGGGATCAGTTCTGGGGCCAGTCCCCTTCAATATCTTCATCAGTGACATTGCAGATGGACTGGAGGGTAAGGTTTGTATGTTTGCAGATGACACCAAGAACTGCAACAGAGTAGATGATCCAGATGGGGTGGGCAGAATGAGAAGAGATCTGGATAAACTAGCAAAATGGTCAGAAGATTGGCAATTGGGGTTTAATGCAAAGAAGTGCAAGATCATGCACATAGGGAAGAGAAACCCTGAAGCCACCTATAGGCTGGGAGTGGAGTTGCTAGCAGTCACAAGGAAAGAAAGAGACTTGGGCATCATCATCACCGATGACCTGAAATCATCCAAGCAGACCACTAAAGCAGTAGGTAAGGCTAGGGGGATGTTAGGGTGTATTAGCAGGGGTATCACAAGTTGGAAGAGGGAGGTAATAATCCTTCTTTACAGGACACTGATTGGGCCCCATCTGGAGTACTGCGTGCAGTACTGGAGGCCACACCTTCTCAAGGACATTAACCAAATTGAGGCAGTCCAGAGAAGGCAACCAAAATGGTGCAGGGACTGCATCAGAAAACATATGAGGACAGATTAACAGAGCTCAATATGTATACTCTAGAGCAAAGGAAGGAGAGAGGTGATAAGGGCATTAACAAGGTGAAAGAGTCTAACATGTTTCAATGTAAGAAAAAATGGCAGGACAAGAGGACACAGCATGAGATTAGAGGGAGACCATTTAAGGGGTAATGTGAGGAAGTTCTTTTTCACAGAAAGGGTGGAGGATGCATGGAATGGCCTACCTCAGGAAGTGGTGGATATGAATACAGTGCAGGGCTTCAAACAGGCATGGGATAGGCATAAGGGAGCAATACAGAGGAGTATGAATAGATAGGCCATTGACAGAGCAAAGGCCGATGGCACATTTATAAGGTCGAAAAAGAAATGGGTAGACTGGATGGGCCTTGTGGTCCTTATCTGCCATCAACTTCTATGTTTCTATGTATGTTTCTACCTCTGACCATGCTGAAAGGGGGCTGCCTCTCCTATGGCACTTCCAGCATTTCAGCTGCTATCCACCCCCCGGACCTTCAGCCACATCCTCTGGACCCCAGGTACAGCTGAGCTTCTCCGCTATGCCAGAAGTCACTTTGGAACATCAGTAGAGCTTTCATTACTTTGAATTAAGGCCACTTCTGAGGCTTAAAGCTGATCATGTAACTGGCATTTCTCTATGCTGTACTCTGTAGCTTACAAAAAAGTTACCTTTCTCTGTGAGCTTATTTTTAATGGTTTTTTTTTTTTAAGCGTCTTCTTTTCCATTTGCAGATTATGCTGCAAAGCCACTTGAGGGCAACAACACTTGTAGGTTGCAACCCTCTTCCCACACTTCTCGTCCTGGGTCCTTCATACCTATAGCAAATTACCTGCGTCCTATCATTCAGTGGTGTGATCTGAATCTGTAAGTCTGTACAAAGCCTCTACTACCCTACCCCTCCTACTCACACCCTTCCTGGTTCTTATCCTTATCCCAGTCTCTTCTTCATACCTATTGCCACTTCTGTCTCCTCTTCCCTTCCAGATACCTCCTTCATCCTGTCAATCACCCCCACAGCTCCTCTTGTAAATAGACCCCATTTTTCCTACTACCCTCCAGCCTCTCTGTTTCCCTTTCTAGTCACTTTGCCTTTCTTCATTTCCCTAACTCCTTCTCTCCACCCTTACCTCCCCCATCCCATATCTCTTATTCTCATTATAAAAGTCCTATCTTCACTATTTAATTTTTGCCCTCCTCCTCCTTCTTTGATCAGGGAATAGCCACCCCAACCCAGGCCCTATTTCTTTCCTACCCTGGCTTCTAACCCAAACAACATATCTCCTAACCCCACTTCCACTTCAACCCTTCCTAACGGGTTGAAGCTCCTCCACCTGAACATCTGCGGCCTGCTACCCAAAATTGATCTCCTACAAACTCTTATGATTTCACACACCCCGACATCCTAATTATTACCGAGACATGGCTCTAAAAAAGCATCCCTGACAATGCCATTGCTATCTCTGGGTATTCCCTCTCCTGACAAGATCGATCGGGTCACGGAGGAGGAGTGGCCATGTATATCCTGTCCTCACTGCAGTTTACTACCATCCTTTCTGCCTCCATCCCAGTTACCTATGAAGCCCTTGTTACCCGCATCCCCCTTCCTTTCTCAATCTCAGTCTTTGTGGCAGGCATCTATTGCTGCCCAAGCATTCAACCCTTGGTCATGACTGAACTCTTAGTCAACATCACCTCCCTCTCGCAATCTGGTGAACTGTTCATAATGGGTGACGTGAATCTAAATTGGTTGTCTTCCAAGTCAAACAAGCTACAAAATGACGTCACTGCTGTAAACCTCACTCAACTTATACTGGAGCCCACATGCCCTAATCTGAAAACACAAAACTACACCCTGCTTGACTGGGCACTCACAACCCACCCACACCGCGTCATTAAATCTGGTCTCCTCCCTGATGGCCTTTGTGATCACAACCCTATCTTCGTTGTACGTAAGGTCCATCGCCCCAAACCTCCCCCTAAAATCATACAGCTCCAGTCCTTTAAATCCCTTGACCTAACCCCACTCAGCTCTGCACTTGCTTCCACCGATTGGGCCCCTTTCTCCACTGCTATTTCTGTTGACCAAGCCCTTGACTATTTTAAGGATAAATTCATTGCAGCCTGGAATGCCTTTGCTCCATTCAGAAAGACCGGAGTCCAAGGGCTTCATCTCCCCTGGATCACCCCTGAACTACTGGCCTGCTTCAGGGAGCGTGACTGGGCGTGGATGAAACACGAAACTACAAAACATCGAAATGACTATGCCAAGTACAGAATGCTACATAATTCCTGTACTAAAGCTACTAGATTGGCTAAGTCCGAATATTTCAACTCTTCATTCCTGTCTAACATTAACTCTCCATCTAAATTCTGGAGGGTAGTTCATGCCCTATTTTCTCCCCCCTCCCCTCCAGTTCTCAAAATAAATAATTCCCTAGTTTCTGATCCTGGCTCCGTGGCAAATTAATTTAATGCCTACTACATCTCATGTGCCACATCTCTTCTAAATTTCCTCTTTCCTTTGCCACCTACTAACTTCGGCCTTTCACCTCAGCCAGTGCCTACCACTCCCCCTTTTTCCTTTTCTACTATCTCCTCTGATGAAACTCTTAGTGCCCTCCTATCCCTCAACCTCTCCAGAAGCTCCACACTAGATGAGCTTGATCCTAAACTTCTCTACCTTTCTGCTCCTGCAGTTGCTTATCCTATCTCTCTAATCCTTAACCTCTCCTTTATTTCTGCCCAAGTACCCTCTTCCTGAAAACACGCTGTAGTCCTTCCTCTCCCCAAGAGTGGTGACACATCCTCCCCTGGCAACTATCACCCCATTTTCATCCTTCCTACCCTTGCCAAACTTCAGGAACATTTAGTTCTCTCAACTATCACTCTTCCTCTCCAATTCCTCCTTCTTCTTCACCCCTTTCCAATCTGGTTTTCGGAAGAACCATTCTACAACCACCTCCCTCCTCAGGCTTAATGACTCCACCCTTTCAGGGATGGGTGATGGCCTGATCACCTCGGTCATCTTTGTCGACCTAGCCAAAGCTTTTGACACTGTTTCCCATCCCCTGCTTCTTGATTCCCTCTCCTTAGCTGGCCTTGCTCTGTGAGCCACCAACTGGTTTAAATCCTACCTGACTGGCAGGACCCAGTCAGTGAGAATCCTTGACTCCATCTCCCCTCCACTCCCCATCAACACTGGTGTCGCCCATGGCTCAATGCTTGCCCCCTTACTCTTCTCCATTTTCCTTGATGATCTTCCCACAGCCTGCTCATCCTCATCCTCATCTATCTACATGTATGCTGATGATACTGTTTTATACAGTTCCGGCATAAACCCTGCTGCTGTGGAAACCAGCTTACAGCATGACTTTAACCAAGTTCAGCTCTGGTTTGCTTCTCACCAGCTTTTTCTAAATGCCAAGAAGATGGTCTCAATGACCTTTGGCACCAGGCAGAGACTCTCTAGGCTCCTGGCCCTACCCACTTTCTACACCCTTGATGGGACCATCCTGGAGGACACCTCCTCATTTAGATATCTGGGGGGTTGGCTGGACCAGCACCTCAGCTTCTCTGTGCATATCGATGCTATCCTGAAGAAACTGCGCCCCAAGCTTGCTGCTCTGTACTGGAATCGTAGTTGCATCTCACTGACTGCGAGGCGTGAAATTGCCTAGAAGATGATACTCCCCATCTTTGACTACTGTGATGTAGTCTATGGTGCTGCTCCCAAATCTGCTCTGAGCAAGTTGGACACTCTCTTTAACTCCTTCTGCTGCTTTGCTCTTGACTCCCCTTCCGGCTCCCACCACTGTGATCTCTATCGCTCTCTTACCTTCCTTCCACTGTCTCACAGATGCACCTCACACTGTGCCAAACTAAGCTCCAAATTATGATTTGGAGTGCTTCCCACTTATCTCTCATCCTCTCTCTCCACTCCACCTTCCCCCACCCACTCTCTCAGATCAAATGACGCCCGCACCTTGATGGTCCCTCACCGCTCCACCCTCATTGGTCAGACTGGTTTCACCTATCACTTCCCTAAAATCTGGAATTCACTTCCCTCTGAAATACGACACTCCTTCTCCAGCTACTCCTTTACCTCCACCCTACACAATTACCTCTCCCTCAGCTGTTCCTACTTTAACTCTCCTTAATACCTACCCCCAGTTTCTGCCTTTCTACCCTAATCCCCCCAGCAGGGTTCTCAACATCTGGTAGGGGTAATCAGGAAATGACTATCCCTCTCCTCATATTCACTTCTTACCTCTACTCTTTTCTCCACCTGCCTTTCTGGGTCATCCGTGAGCACACCCTAACCCATCCTTTTACTCCAACAGCACTTGTGTACTACGTCGAGTCTGCTCCTGATACACTCATGCACTATAAATGGTTCTGTCACTTTATTACTGTTTTGTATGTTTATAGGTTATTTTGTACATTTTTGGATATATATTGTAATTTACCCAAGTTCCACTACTGTGTATTGTACTTTACCTTGTGTTCCAACTGTTGCTTAATCTTACATTGTTGTACTGTTTGTACTACCTACATACTACTGTATAACTGACCATCCTTCACAACCCTATGTAACCCCCTTCCCCCAGGTCGCACTGTGAGATGAGCAACTTGTTGCTCAGTGTGCCCTCCTGGTGAAACATTTCAATAAATAAAAAAGATCCAGCCACAGAAAGTATCTCAGGGTCAGGCTGGAAAACTGCCAGTACCAATTTGCAGCCCTACCTGTTGGTCTCACCCCGGCACCAAGGGTGTTCACAAAGTGCTTAGTTGTGGTGGCAGCTCACATATAATGGCCAAGGTGTGTTTTTTCCCTTATCTGGATAAATGGCTAGTGTCAGGAAAAACAAAACAGGAGGCAGGGTGCTCCATGCACTGTGTAAGAAGCAGCTTGGAAAACCTGGGATTCTAACAAATCTGCAGAAGTCTCAGACAGAACCAGTACAGATCCTAGACTTCATAGGAGCAGAGCTCGATACCCTGCAGAGAAAGGCCTTCCTTCCACAGGAAAGGGAAAGGGGAAATTGTTTAACCAGGAAAGGCACACTAAACCAAAGCTTGTTTTCCAGTGTGATCTGGGAGCACGAGGAAGTGAAATGACTTCCTCAGGGTTCCACAGTATCCAAGTGGGGGCTGTGGGTTTCAAACCCAGGTCTCCAGGTTTGCAGCTCACTGCCCTAAACCACAGTGCTATCCTGCTTCCTCAGTAGGAAATGGGATTGAATTTGATTGCCAGTGTGGAATTATTCATCCTGGGCCATCTAAGACCTGTAAGGGGATTTTCTACAACCACTGGATCATGTAGCTACATCCACGGCCGTGGTGCCATAGGCCAGAAATCAGTTACATTCACTACCATCTAAAAGGTTACTGGAGCCAAAGGTGAGATTCTATGTCCAAACTAATGGCAGTCACAAAAAGCTTTGTACGGGCACTGGAGTGATGAAAGTAGAAAAACAACCTCAGAGAGGACATTCCCTTCGTCCAACAGTCTCCAACCAAGGTCCTCACAACAGATGCTTCTCTCCTAGGGTGGCATGCACACCTGAAGGACCTCACAGTAGGTGGAGCACATAAACCTAGAGCTCAGGGCAATACTGCTGGCAGTGTGGACTGTTTCCTCCAAGCTACAGGGTCAGTCCATCCAAATTCTGACAGACAATACCACAACAATGTACTACATAAATAAACAGTGAGGAACAAGATCCTCAAACTGTGCATGGAAACTGAGTATCCAGGACCTAGCTTACTCCCTGGACATGAAGATTTCTGCAATGCATCTGCCAGGCAAAGACAGTGTGCTTGCATACTCCTTAAGCAGAATCAGTCAGGGAAACCATGAATGGACTTTGAACCAGCAAGTATTAGAATCAGTCTTTAGAAGATGGAGAACCCCACAAATAGATCTGTTTGCCTTGTGGGAGAACAACCAGCTCCCAAAGTTTTGTTGTAGGCCAACGGCGTAGCGCTCAGTCTGAGAGGACTCCCTAGCTTTGTATTGGATGGAAGTTCATGTATGCATTTCCACCATTCCCACTCATACAGAGGCTGCTCATAATGCTTGGGAGAGAGCCAGCAACAGTGATCCTGCTAGTTCCAGAATGGACCAGGCAGACACGGTACTCAGAGCTTCTGACCCTGTCCAAAAGGGTTCCAGTCAACCTACCACTGAGACACAGTGCAGGATAACATTCCCATACCTCTGAACACTGTGTCTGAAGGCATGTTTTTTGAAGAGTTCGAATTTTCCAGTTTGTCTTGTCAGAGGAAGTGCTGAGTGTTTTGAAGGTTTCCAGAAAACTAGCAACAAGAAAAGCATATTTCTGTTATTGGAAGTGATTGTCATATTGGTGTGCACCCAGAAAGACAATCCTATTGCAGGAAGGGCTGTTGACAGTTCTGGACTACGTGGTAAACCTACAGTCCTTGGGTCTGAGGCCTTCAGCTCTGATAGTACATGTGGCAGTTGTGGCTGCCAACACATCAGCAGGCAAAGACAGGTTCTTGGCCTCACATCCTGTTTTTAAATGTTTTTCAAAGGCCTCAGCCATCTGCATCCCACTGTAAGTGAACCAATTCCTCCATGGGACCAAAACGTATCTCCTCTCCAGCTGATGGAGGTTCCTTTTGAGCCTATGGATACAGCAGACTTTAAGTATGTCACATGGAAAAGTTTTCCTGATAACCATCACATCTGCCACGAGGGTAAGTGTACTGCAAGCCTTTTGTTTAGATCCAAACTACATAATATTCCGTAGAGATAAGGCAGTCCTTAGAAACAATAGGAAATTCCTACCTAAGGTGGTGTCTTAAGTTCCACTTAAACCAGTTACCGTTCCTGTTCTCTACTCTGAACATGCTAGGTCAGGTGAACAAATATTGCACTGTCTGGATGTAAGAAGAGCAATAGGCCACTACATAGACTGGACGAGGGTTAGGTAAAGTACACAGATTTTTGTTACCTGTGGAGAGGTTAGCAAAGGAAAGGCAGCAGCTAGGAAAACTGTCTTCTCATTGGATAGTTTCTTGTATAATATAAAATACCCACAAGAGGTGTATGAGCACATTCCACAAAGGGCACCTCTGCCTCTTTGTCAGCTACAAGGGCATCCCCCTCCAAGAAGTTTGTAAAGCAGCTACCTGGAAAACGGTACACACTTTCACAAAGCAACTACTGTCTGGACATAAAGTGCAGGAGGGTAGCCAGTTTTGGAACAGCTGTCTTGCAGAACTTTATTCCTAAATGGGTTTTAGATTCATCCTTCCAAGGTACTGCTAGGGAGTCTGCTGTTTTAGGGTATCATTCATGGATAGCAGTTGTTTGACTTAAAAATTGCTTGCCATAATAATGTTGTTTATTATCAGGGATCCATGAATGAGCCTTAGAAATCCTGACTCCCCTTCTAGAACCTGAAAATAGGTTCACACAAGAATCACTTCTTATCTTAGTTGCAGGAGCATTACTTATTGCAGTTTATTAGCAATTTTAACATTGTAATAATTTCAATTTTATATGTTTTGTCTGCCATAATTTATATGAACATACAGACATACAAATGTGCCAGAAGAAACAGATCACCCAGTCTATCTAAGTCTGCTCGAGTGTGCAGCTAGCACCCCCTAGTTTGCAGCTGCCCCACCTCCCTCCCTTTGTCATCCCACTGCCACCCCACCTTCACTCTCCCTATTCCTTGTCCCAAGCCCTTTTGAAGCTGTTCACAGATTTACATGATACCGCCCATTCTGGTAGGGCGTTCCATTTTGTACCACCCTCTCTTGTGAAATTGTGTCTCCTCATTTCCTTCCTACATCTTCCCCCTCTATTCTTAGCCCATGCCCCCTGGTGACCCTCCCCCTCCTTAACTTAAAGACCCCATCTGCCCCATCCTTATTGATTCTCCTCAGATACTTGAATGTCTCTATCATGTCCCCCCTGTCCCTTGTATCCTCCATGGTGTACATATTCAGGTCTCCCAGCCTGCTGTCATAATCTCTCCCCTCCATTCCACATATCATCTTTGTTGTCCTCCTCTGCACCCGTCCACTAGCCTGATATCACGCTTTAGGTATGGCCTCCAAAACTGCACACAATACTCGTTAAGTGCAGCCTTACTAGCGACCTGTAGAGGGGCAACATCACATCTCTTTGCCTGGATGAAAACCCCCTCGCTATGCGCCCCAGCATTTTGTTTGCTTTTGCAGCCACTCTCCTGCACTAGGCAGTGTTGTTCATGGTCCCTGTTATCATTACCCCTAGATCCTTCTCTTCCTTAGTGATCCCCAGCTTAACCCCTCCCAGCCAGTATTCTCTCCTTGGGTTCTTCACCCCAAAGTGCATAACTTTACACTTCTTTGCATTGAACCCCAGCTGCCAACTTCTCTGACCACTCCTCTAGCTTGCTTAGGTCCCCCCTGCAGCTGCTTCCATCCCTCCTCTCCATCTACCACTGCTCCGATTTTGGTGTTGTCAGCGAACAGACTTATCTTGCTCACCACCCCATGTGCAGTGTCTGATATGAAGAGCCCAAACAATGCTGGACCCAACACAGAGTCATGTGGTAACCCACTCATCACCGGCCTTGGAGTTAAGAGTTCCCCTCTCATCACCACCTGTTACAGTCTCCCACTCAGCCAACTTGTAATCTATTTCATCATTTTTGCCCCTTCCCCTACGCCAGTTAGCTTCCCCCAAGCTGCCCATGAGGCACAGAATGGAAGGCCTTGCTGAAGTCCAAGTAAATAACATCCAACGCATGACCCTTATCCAGCTAACCTGTCACCCAGTCATAATATTGTACCAGGTTGGTTTGACAAGACTTCTCTGAAAAAAACCCATGCTACATCACATCCTGGAGGCCATTGTCCTCCAGGTACGACACCAGTCTTTCCATTAGTATTGTCTCCATGAGTTTGCACACTATGGATGTGAGACTTACCGGGTAATAATTACCCAGTTCCTCCCTTGGTCTGCTCTTGTATAATGGTACTACATGTGCCATCCTCCAGTCCAGTGACACACATCGCGTCTCCAGTGAGGTGCTGTACAGATCCGCCAGTGACTCCGCCAACACCTCTGCCATCTCCCTCAGCACCCTGAGGTGGATACCATCTGGTCTTGGTGCCTTGGCTACCTTCAGTGCCCTCAGTCCCTCTAGGACTCTACTTGCCTCAATTCTTCCATCTGTTGCCTCCTCTCCCCCTGTCTACACCCTCCCAGTCCATGGTGGCAGTGGTCCCCCCTTTTCTTCTGTGAACACTGAGCAAAAGTATTCATTTTATTAGTATTAATCTATTTGGGTTTTTCAAAATTTTAACATTTTTAGAAATATTTTAGTAGCCACTTAGTTTAGTGGTCACTGCTTCCCTGGCCATAGAAATAAATCTGACATTAGACAGCAGGGGGCGCATGGCCACTGTGCAGAGTCTGAATTTGTATTCCACATTCTAAAATTTACATGAAGTTCTTCCAGGAATCAGTCTTCACCATTGAGTTATACTAGTGGACCCTAGCCGGAGGCACTAGGACCCCACAGAAGCCAGACTGTTTCATGAGGGCTGGCTCCATTGAAAGCGCCACACATGCACAGCACCACAAGCCTGGCTTGTGTTGCATGGCTTACCTTGGCACCAGCACTCAATCACCTCCCGCTTGCGTGCCCGTCAGTGCCAATGTTGCTTGTGTGCTGGGAGTCAGAACTTCACTTCTCTATGACAACAGCATTCAGTTGTTCTCAGTTTTAGTGTCTAAAGCTAGAGTTTATTTTTGTGCCAGTTTAGTTATTTTACTAATATATTTCTGTTGGTCTCTTTCAGCCCAACCAAGTCAATGGTCGACGGCCATGGAGGACAATGGTAGGAAGCCATCTCAGGCAAGCTCCTCCGGTAGCAGGGCCATGTCCTGTTCACTTTCCCCATTGGGGAACGGTTCTGATAATGGATGATCCAGTGCTAAGGAAGAAAGACAGTCCTCCCAAAAGCACAAAAAGAAGTGGACCTGTTCCTGATCCTGGTTGGATTCTCAGTGCCACTTGGACCTCACATTTTTCCACTTCCCATTGGAAGGGTAAGAAATGGTACTGCTCGAGGTCACCAAGATCCTCGTTCTCCTGGAGCCAGAGGCCCTCATTGGTGCTGTTGGCACCACTGGGGGCCTCTAGTACTAGCAGGTCACGGTCTCTGGCCCGGAGTCCCCATCTGTTTGTAAGTGGGGACTCCGGTGGGCAGTTCCACCATTAGGCTGCTCTTATGGAGCAGTGGGCGCAGTGTCTGGCTCATTTGCCTGTGCTAGCAGCACCAGTTCCTGGCCCTTCAGGGTTCGTGGAAGTGGAACTGCAGCAGTGATCGTCAAGCAAGGTGGAGCGTTTGGCTCCTCCAGCAACAGTTTCCGGGCCCTTTCTGGTGACTGCGCGACCGATTCCTGTCCCACTGGCTGCACCCCCACTCAATGTCACTGTGGTGGGACTGGCTGTGGTACCGCTGCCGACCACTTCGGTGCTGCCTGAGTTATCTGTGTCGGATCTGGCACTGGTACCGGCACCAGATTTAGGCTGTTTGGGGCTTGGACTGGTGCCAGATCTGGTACCAGGTCCTGTGCTGCCCACAGTGCCTGTGACACCACCCTGTGTGCTAGCCCCTCATCCTTTGGGGCCGGTATCACCAATGTTGGCAGGATCGCATTTTGGATTAGAGAACCTGCAATTCACCCCCCACCCCCACTACGACTCTCCTTCCAGTGAGGATGTTGGGGGGGAGTCTGATCTCAGTCTTGTTGTTTCTGAGGTTGGTGATGAGGATTCCTTCTTTATCATGGGCTCTTCAAACTTATGCCCAACGTCTGCTCCTCAAGAGGATCTGTCTTTCCAGCCTTTGCTCAGAAACATGCATTCTGCTCTAGATTTTGAGCCTTCAGCCATTGACAATGGTAAAGGTCTCTGCCTAAAGTAGTTAAACATTGATACCATGCAGGTCAGTGTAGTTTCTCCTATTCTACCAACTTTTGAAACTGTCTGATGTGGTCTGGAATAGACTTGCTTCTATTCATCTGTCTGCAAGCAAATTGACAGAAAATACAGTGCCCCGAAGGACAGACTAGTGTATGTTTCTCATCCTGTAGCTGATGCCATTGTTATTCTTGCTGAGAACGACAAAGCCATTCTCCCCCAAGAGGTCTCTGTACTCTCTCAGTAATGAGTCGTGCAAGGTTGATACTCTGGGCAAACATGCTTTTGCAGCAGCTACACTCAACATGCAGACTGCTCACTACTAGGGCCATTTTTCCAAATAGAAGCACCCTCCAGAGCTCACTTTGATCTCTAGCAGAGTACCTGCCAAAATCTGAGACCAAGCATAAGATTATGCTGACTATCCCCCATGGAACTGAGTCCAGCAGTCATCAATTCAAAGCAGCTATAGGTGCCTTTGACACTGCCTCCTGCTGTGCCACTGAAGGCATCTGCATCAGAAAGCATTCCTGACTTTGAAATGCTGGTTTTTCTTAAGATGTCCAGCAATAGGTTAGGAATGTTCACTCTGATGGAACTTTCTTGTTTGGATAACAGAGAAGTCTCTCGAGGCATTTTAAAAAATTAGAACGACCCTTAAGATTTCCAGGGTAGCAGCTGCTAACCCTCTGAGGGAAAAAGGACACAGTATCTTTCAGAACAGGCAGGCCTCTCCTGGAAAGGGGGGCAAAAACAAATTTCAGTCTCCCAGCCTCATAAAAATGTGCAGCCAAAGGCACAGATGCTGATAGCACTCAGTGCCACCCTCAGAGTCTTCGGCCCCAGTCCTGCTTCAGCTGCCCGAAGCAGATCTCTCCTCCCTAGTGGGTGGGAGGCACCTCACCCAGTTTTACCGTCATTGGGAGTCCATTATGATGGACAAGTGGATCCTCAGGATCATCTGGGAGCGATACTCCCTGGACTTCACAGAACTCCCTCTGGACTATCCACCCAGAAGGCAGCTTCTCTTATCAGCTCAGATGTCAAAGCTTCTGGCGCAGGAGATTGCAGGTCTTCTGAGCATCTGGGCAGTGGCAGTAGTGCCAGAGTCAGAGTGGAACACAGGCTTCTACTCCCACTACTTCCTAGTATCAAAGAAATCAGGAGGCATGCGCCCCATTCTCAATTTCAGAAACCTGAACAAGTTCATGGATTGAGAAAAAAATTTAAAATGATTTCTGTGGGGTTCCTGCTTCCCTTCCTGAAACCTAAGGATTGGTTAATTTCTCTGGATATGCAGGATGCATGCCAGCACAGTCTGGTACTCCTCCCCTCCCGCCACCACAGATACCTCAGATTCATTGTGCTGGAGACAGTGCTACCTGTTCAGAGTCCTACCCTTTGGGCTTTCCTTGGTGTCTTGAGACTTTGCAAAGTGCTTTGCACTACTCACAATGCATCTGAGAAAGATAGGACTCTTAACTTTTCCCTCACCTGGATGACTGGCTGATAGCCAGTTCATCCAGATAGGAGACAGAACAAACAGTGGCCACTGTCTCCAGTTCCTCACCTCAATGGGGGTTCTGCTGAATCTAAAGAAATCTCAGCTCCAAACCTTACAGCAGCTACTGGTCATAGGATCTGTTCTGGATACAACCAATGGCAAAGCCTTTTTACTAGAGAGCAGAATGCAGGCAGTCCTGCAGATAGCATGCTACATCATCAAACTTAAAATGTGCAAGCCCATTCACTGCAGTACATAATAGGTTGAATAGCTTCCTCAGTGTTTTGAGGGGCCCCTGGCTTTGGTTGCACATGAGAATGGCTCAGTGGATGCTTAGTGTACAGTGGTCACAAGCATCACATCCTCAGATCTTCCCAGTTCAGGTGACCAAGCCCCTGGTTTGGTCACTCACATGGTAATCAGTGGAGGACAATCTCCTGTAGGGCTGTAACTTCTCCAAACTAGAGCCTCAGTTGACGCTCTCCACAGATGCCTCCCTGTTGGGATGTGGGTCCCTCTTTCAGGGCCTCCAAACACAAGGTATCTGGGACCCGTCAGAAACTTATCAGCACATTAATGTGTTGGAGATGCAAGCTGTTTTATACGGCCTCAGAGCCCTAATGGATTGTGTCAGCCACAAAACTGCCCTCCTCCAGGCAGACAACAAGTCTGTGACTGTGAAACAGTGGAGGAATTCACGAATGCATGGGACAGACATAAGGCAATTCTAGTTGGGGGGTAGGAAGAAATAGGCTGTTGGTTAACTAGGATCTTCAGCTTATCTGTTGGGTAGGAAAATGGGCTGACTAGGTGGGCCAAGTGGTCCTTATCTGCTGTCACATTCTATGTTTCTATGTATTACATCGGCAAATAAGGGGGAGAACACACCCTCTCTGCAGGGAGGCGCTGAGAGTATGGGAATGGTCTTTGGAACATGAGATCCTGCTCCAAGCCATCTAGCTGTCAGGAGTCCAAAACACTGGCAAAGGAACTCAGCTGAATAGAGACCAATCCTCACAAGTGGTCACTAGCTCTAGACATCATGAGATTGCTGCTCAACGAGTGGGGCATCCCTGATGTGAACCTTTTTGTGTCCCCACTCAATGCCAAACTGCCTCGGTTCTGCTTCAGAAATCTCAGACATGGCATTTCCTGTCAGGATGCATTCAGGCTGCAGTGGCAAAATCTTCTGGGGGAGCATAGCTCCCCTATGGATACACCCGCAAAGGAGACTAAGGAGGGTGCAGACAACTGTCACAAGGGAGGCCCTCAGGAAGGAGGCAGAGGGCACCACAGGAAAAGAAAGCAACTCCTGGTGGGGTACTCAGTTATTAGGGGGATAGAACTGGGGGAAGCAGGGAAAACTGAAGTAAGGTGCCTGCCTGCCTGGTGCCATGGCTTGGAGGGACAGGAAGCCATCCTTAGGATCACGAGAACAGTTACACGGGAGTCTGAGCTGGACGTCATTGTCCACCTAGGGACAAATGACTTAGCCTCATCATGAGATTAGAGCAGTGCAGAAGGACTTTGTAGAGTTGGGGAGGCTTAAGACAAGTAGCACACACAGTATCCTTCTCAGAGGTACTGCCTGTCAGTGGCATGGGTGAGGCGAGGGTACTTTGCACCATGCAGTTTAACAAATGATTGAAAAAATGGTGTGGAGCACAGGGGTTTGGCTTCATTGGGGACTGGGGCTCCACCTGGAGGGACACCAGCCTATACTGGCAGGATGGTCTGTATCTGTCCAGGAAGGGAACAAGTCTTTTGGGCAATCGGTTTAAATGCTTCATTGGCAAGCCTTTAAACTAGTCAAGGAGGGAGGCACTGATAAGCAGCAGGAAAATCCCAGCCTCCCCCTACAAAACAGGGTACTAAATGAGAAAAAGACCAAGGTAGAAAGGTCAGTGGGGGATGCCGCTACAGAAGTTAAAGCCATCAAAAATGGAGAGCAATGGGACCAATGCTCAGAGTCTGGTAACAAACTTCCTGAATTAGTGGCCTTGATGGAGGAGGAAGATCTGGATATTGTGGTAGTCACAGAAACATGGTACACGTAGAACCATGACTGGGACGTAAACATACCAGGATACACTATCTACAGGAGGGATAGGGAGGGTAAAAGGGAGGAGGAGTAGCTCTCACATAAGAGAAGAAATCAAGCAACAGAACAAAAGGGTAAACAGGGAGGAGAAGAAGCACTGTGGGTCAATTTGGAGGCAAGCAATGGCACCACAATCCGCACAGGGTTAGAGCAGCAGACCTCCTCTCAGGGGGAGGAAATGGACAAGGAAATGATAGAAAGTATACTTAGAATGGCAGATAAAGGGGAGATATTTCTGATGGGTGATCTGAATATGCCAGATGTTAACTGGAGTGCAGTTGCAGCAGCCACTTCTAAGAGTGGGGTTATTCTAGATGCCCTACAGGGGGCATGCCTTAGACAACTAGTATTGGAGCCCACTCGAGAGGGAGCAATCTTAGATCTGGTTCTCTCAAATGGAGATGAAGAGAGGATCACAGATGTAGAAGTGGGTAGCCATCTGGGAACTAGCGACCATCGAACAGTATGGTTCACAATAAACACAGCAATAGAGTCAAGCCATACAAAGACAAAGGTACTGGATTTTAGGAGGGCTGACTTTGCTAAAATGGGTGAGTGCCTAAGGAATGCACTAGCAAATGGGCAGGAAGGAGGGGTGAAGAACAATGGGAATAATAAAACTGCCATCACAGAGGTAACAAGCCTTGTGTAAAGCAAATAAACAAATGAAACGAGGTAAGAAACCACTATGGTTCTCAAAGGAAGTGGCAGTGAAGGTTCAAGAGAAAAGAAAGCATTCAGGAAGTACAAGGAATCACAGAAGGAACAGGACAGAGAACTGTATCAGTTAAAGCAAAAGGAAGCTGGAAAGGCAGTCAGAACAGCAAAGGCCCAGACTGAGGAAAAGATAGCCAAATCAGTTAAGAAGGGGATAACACCTTTATAGGTACATCAGGAGCCGAAGGAAGACCAAGGAAGGATAGTGAGGCTTAATAAAGGGAGGAGGGTGGGCAGAGGGTGACTGTGAAAGGCAGAGATACTAAACAAATATTTTGCTCAGTATTTACAAAGGAAGAGGAGAGGTACCTAAAACAAACAGTAGAAACACTCTGGATACAGAAGTTGATACCAGCCCATTTACAGAAGAAAGGGTTCTGAAAGAGCTCTAAAACTGAAGGTGGACAAAGCAATGGGCCTGATGGGATCATCCCAGAATTCTAAAAGAACTAAGGGTAGAACTAGTGACACCACTGACTACCCTCTTTAACAAATCATGGGAGGATGGGGTGGTACCTGAGGACTGGAGGAGGGCAGATGTGATTCCCCTTCACAAAAGTGGGAGCAAGGCAAAAGCAGGAAACTACAGACCTGTTAGTTTAACCTCAGTGGTAGGGAAAATGATGGACTCACTTCTGAAGGAAAGAATTGTTGAGTATCTAGAGGTCAGAGTGGCACAGGACCCAAGGCAGCATGGATTCACAGCGGGAAGGTCATGCCAGACAAATCTGGTAGATTTCTTTGACTGGGTGACCAAAGTAGTTGATCAGGGAGGGGCTGTGGACATGGCCTACCTAGACTTTAGCAAGGCATTTGACACAGTCCCACACAAAAGATTAATATACAAGTTAGCCAGCCTGGGAGTGGGTCCCAAGATGACAGCCTGGGTAAAGAATTGGCTGGAGAATAGGACACAGAGAGTAATAGTAAATGGAGTCCACTCTGAAAAAAGGGGGGGTTAGTAGTGGGGCACAAGAGGGTTCAGTATTAGATCGGTCCTCTTCAATGTCTTTATGTTTACATTGCAGAGGACTGAAGGAAAAGTATGTCTCTTTGCAGATGACACAAAGATCTGCAACAGAGTTGATGCACAAGGTGGGGTGGTAAGGATGAGAAGGACTTGGCAAGGTTAGAGGAATGGTCAAATGTATGGCAGCTTTGATTCAATGCTAAGAAGGGTACAGGTAATGCACCTGGGAAACAAAACCCAGGGAAGAGTACACAATGGGGGTGAGATACTAACAACAACAAAATGGAAAGGGACCTGGGGTAGTCATATCAGATGACCTGAAGGTGGGCAAGCAATGTGAGAGGGCAGCAAGGAGGGTTGGGGAATACTGGGATGCATAGGAGAGGCATCACCAGTAGAAAACCAGAAGTTATTATCCTCTGTACAGACAGCTGGTGAGACCACATCTGAGTACTGCTGCAGTTCTGGAGACCCAGTCTCCAAAGACATAGACAGGATGGAAGCTGTCCAGGAGGGCAACTAAAATGGTGCAGGGTCTGCACCGGAAGACATATGAAGAGAGACTTAAGGAGCTTAATATGTATAGCCTCGAGGAAAGGAGGAAGAGGGGGACATGATAGAAACTTTCAAGTACCTCAAGGGAATCAACAAAGTCCAAGAGGGTAGCATCTTTCAAAAAAAGAGGTGTGCAAGAACAAGGGGGCACAATTTGAAGATAGAAGGGGGGTGGCTCAGAGGTAATTTAAGGAAGTATTTTTTCACAGAGAGGGTTGTGGATGTATGGAACTGCCTTCCAGAGGAGGTTGTGGAGTCAAAAACAGTGGTGGAATTCAAGCATGCATGGGACAGTCATAAGGCAATTCTAGGGGGTGGGGGTAGGAAGAAGTAGGCTGCTGGTTAACTAGGATCTGCAACTTATCCATCAGGTAGGGAAATGGGCAGACTGGGTGGGCCAAGTGGCCCTTATCTGCCGTCAAATTCTATGTTTCTATCTTTTTCTGTATGCATTCCCACTAATCCCTCTAGTGCAGAGGATATTGCTCCAACTGGAGGTGCACGGGGGCAAGATAATACTGATTGCCCTCTGACGGTCTTGACAGATATGTTTCATCTGTCGAACAAACTGTTAGCAGACCGATGATTTTTTCACTCAAGACAGACTTACTGACTCATGGTCACCTAGTCCATCCTATCCTGCTCTCTCTTCACCTTCAGGCCTGACTCCTGAAAAGATAGACGTGAACAGGTACAAGATATCTCAGAGAGCCTCTGAAATACTTTGGCTGCCCATTATCCTTTCAATAGGAAGACTTACACAGCCAAATGGAAATGTTTTCTCTGGTGCTCCAGAATCTGCATGGGACCGCTTTGGGGTCCCACCTGACAAGGTTCTGAAGTACTTGCCGGACCTTTCTGATGTTAGTCTATAGTATTTCACAGTTAAGGTCCACTTTTATGCTAGATACCTGCATACCACAAGTCCGTTTGGACCCTCTACCTGGCACAGCTACCACTGTTCAAGAGTTTCCTTAAGGGCATCTTACACACCAGGCCTCCAGTCTAGAAGCTGGTGGCTGCCTGGGATATCGACTTTGTGGTGGATATGTTCACCCACAAGCCTTTTGAGCCACTTTCTTCATGTGAGCTGAAGGTTTTAACTTGGAAAGCAGCATTTCTAGTGGCCATCACATCTGCTTGCGGAGTGTTTCGGATCCATGCCTTGGTCACAGATAATCCGTATACTGTTTTCCACACGGACAAGGTAGTTTTGCACACACACCCTAAGCTCTTACCAAAAGGGGTGTTGAAGTTCCATCTGAATCGGTCACTAGTGCTGCCTTCCTACTTTGAAAACTTCCATAATGAAGGCGTGTGCACTCTCCATTCTCTGGATGTTAAGAAAGTCCTTACATTTTACCTGGACAGAACTAAGGACTTCACGTAATCAACACAGCTGTTTGTCTCCTTCGATCCCAGTTGAAAGGGGCAGCCTGTTGCAATCAAGTGCATTTCTGCCTGGATTGTCAGCACCTTTGCCTCTGCTATGCCATGGCTTGGATCAAGATGAAAGGTCAGGTGCATGCCCACTCCACTAGAGCAGTTGCTACATCCTTTTCAGAGATTTGCTCTGTGCCTATCAGGGATATCTGCAGAGCTGCAATGTGGAGCACAGTGCACACCTTTTTTATGTACTAATCCCTGGATGTCCATGCCAGGCAGCATTGCACCTTTGGTAGGAGAATCCTGAATGATCCTCTGTCCTGAGTGAGCTCTTCCTGTTAATTGAATGTAAATAAGTTAACTTGGGGGAGGATGGCCCCAAAAGAGTAGATTGTAAGCAGATCTTTTTTTTGAGATTGGGCTTGTGATTTGTCAGGTTGTTGAGGGAAGGGGAAGGGAATACATTTTTTTTTATTCTCTGATGGGCCAGGTTGGGCCCAGACTCGTGAGGCAGTATGGGGGAGAAGGAGGGGCTAGTTTTTTTTCTCTTTTTTCAATTTCCTGGTTCATAGGATTTATAGGAATGATTCGAGTCAAAAGCAAGAATGCCCTTTGGACCCTCCAACTTTAAATGTTGCAATAATAACCAAAGTGCCTATCTATAGCATATTTAAATATCCTCATGGAGTCACTGTCTACTATATTCTGTGTGTACCAAGCTGTGCATTAAACCTATCAGATAGTTGAGGGAGGGGCTCCAGGACCATCAGGTAGTTTGGGGGGACAGGGCCAGAGGAGGAGGAGAGGACAGTTTTTTCTATTCTCTGATTGGTCAGGCTGTTCAGTGGGCACATGCGATATCGCTTTTTTGTAAGTAAGCATTGTGAAAAAAATTAAAACTGTTTTTATGTTGGCTAAGTGTTGTTTTGCAAATTGCCTTTCCCTGGCCCCTCTTGCTGTAGTGGCTAATTCCCCCCACCCCCTTGCTTTCCCAGTCGCAGACCAGGCTACTTGGGTTGACTGGAACGTCGGGTGTTTTTTTCCTTATACCGAGAGACTAGGAGAGATACTTCCTAGCTCCTACAAGCATTAAATTGTGCCACAGCTCTGCTATTCTTTATCCTTTTGCATTGCAATAATTTAGGAGCACAAAAACTCACTTTTAAATAGGTGATTTCCTTTTTTATTTTCAGAAAAAAAATGTTAGCTTGCCATTCACAAAGTTGTGTAGACTGAGAGTTTTTTTAGTACATCTCTGAGCTTATTGTCATACTTGTCATCAAAGTGGGGGAGGGGAGCTGGGCTAAACAACCCAAGAACTTCTGCAGTGTATCATCTAGGTCAGCTGCACATTCACATGAGATTCCCCACTTGCTCATCAGACTGTCATGCACTGGTCTCTTTACAGCCAATACTAAATTAGCAAAGCGTTACAGACAGCGGTACGGAGCAGTAGCAAGGCATGCCACTCACTGATTGACAGTTGTTAAAACAAACAAAAATAAATCTTGTCCCAGCAGCCCAGTGCATTCCGGTGGGACAGATGCAAAACACTTCCTGACTTTGATCACAATAGGGAGTGGTATGCTATGCAGACCAGCCCTAATAATTAGTACAGCACACAGTGCTGCACTCATAGGTGCCATGGAACAGAACTTTCCTGTATGAAGCTTGTGTGTTTCTCGCCTGATTTTGTGGGCTTTACATGCTGCCCCAGACCCCTCCTTCTTCCATGAGGCATAATGTGTGCTGTGCCATTTTGTTTGCTACATGGTTAACCATTACAAATTTCTCAAACTTTGTCAAAAAGTAGAACTGAACGCATTGGGATTGTTAACCACAAGCATCCCTTTGCTTTAGTAAAATGTAGACAAATACCCTATCACATGGCTCACTTCTTTTGGCTGATAAAAATGTTATACTTAAAGAACTGTAATGTTAACTAACAAGATATGGCTCATACAGTGAGAGGGCTAGGAGTCTTAAATAAAGCGTCACCCCTGTGGTAAGAGTACCTCAGTCTTCTGCTCAGTTTCTGACTGTTCCATAATGTTCATGTTTTCCTGCTCACCATCCAGCCTTTTAATAAGGTGCTCTGTCTGTTTTGGTGATAAAAAGACAAGTTTTCCCACTGTTCTCCACTTGTAGTCGGACTGTGGATATAGGAGAGCAGAGAGAACATTTTAGGCCCCAGAGATACTTTTATGTGCTGCCTTGTTACAAAAGGTAAGTTGGGGTACATCTGGATCAATGCTTCTACCACCACCAGTTATTTAAGGTGGCACATTTCTCAGAGCATGGCCCTAGATCCCCGATCTCGCCAACACTGTTAAAAGGGTATTGGGAAATGGACATTGTCTGGAGCCCTCTGAGGATTGATTCTGTAGGCCTTGTCCGTGTAGCCCAGGATGGAAGATTGCTCCACTTGAGCAAATGTGGCAGCCAGCCCTCAAGAAATCTTACAAAGTTTTCACCTTCAAAAAACCTCTGGTAGTCCTACCAAGTGCAAGCTCCTGTCCTGTAGGGAAATTTCTGCATCCTAGAGCCTCTGTTTCAAGTGGGTTGTCTCCCTAATGATTATCGCTTTTTCTGCTTTAGTCGAGGCTTCCCCTACTTTGTTGGGGAGAACCATCATAGCTTGTTCCATGTTCTGTAGTCTTGTTGCCAAGTTATCGAACTGCTGTTTGGTGGCCTGTATGGACTTGCACTTTTTTCCATGGAGTTTTTGATGTCATACAAGTCTGTTGTTTACAATCTCTCTTTTGTAGGTGCTTCATCTTTCCCACCCCTGATGATTGCTTCAGTTGAGGCTTCTCCATTCTGCCCAGAAAGCCCTCTGCTTGACTAGGGTGATAAAGTGTTTGTGAGTGAAAACTTTCTGAGTCAAATAAAATGAAAATAAGGGACCTGAAAAAGGAGCACTAAAAAAAACGAATCTGCTCACACCAACTAGACCTCCACGTGATGGGAGTGCCTTTTTAATACCTGTACAGCATATTCATACTGTATATATTGGACCAACAAAACTGTTATACAAACTGCAAATGTTATGGTGCACAAATACAGTATATGGGGTGCCTCAGGTCCCTTTTTTGGGTGCTAGGACTTGTACTGTAACATCTACTGTACAGTATGTACACTATCTGTATAATTACTGGTCAGTCTTAATAACACATGGATAACAGTGGTGTTAATGTCCATTATGCATGATTTTTTATAATAGCAGGCACATGGGCAATGCAAGCATTGAATTTTAAAAAACTGTCTCAAGCACGTTTTTCCCATAGTGCTGTTGCACTTCATTTAAACCCCATAATATTCGGATTTATTGATATTTAAACTTTTCTAGTTGGTCCTCCTTTTTAATTTTTTGAAAGTTAAAAAAAAAAATCAGCGATTTGTGCCATGCTCCATTTCCGATGGCCAGGTATACTGCTTTCTGCTTCATAGCTCGGTTGGCGGAAAAAACTCAGGACTAGTAATGTTAAAAAAGAAATAAAAATAAAATATGGAGTGGAGTGTGAAAGACTCTTTTTTTTTTTTATATACCCTCAGTGTGCAATCCTTTCTGAACCACTTAGGCTTCACTCTCATGGTTTAAGGGGTGTGTAAAAAAAATATGTATATTTTTTTCTCATGACTCACCCCTCCTCATGCATTATTGTGTATGTTGTATCAATAACAGTTGTAGGAGTTTTTGGTTTTCTAAAGAATCAGTATTTTATTGGTTAAAAATTAGAAACGCTGAAGCTGAACACACGGATTATTTACAACAATAAAATTGCACTCCAGTGGTACAATATAATCATAAGCAAAGTGTACAGCTGTTCAAATAAACATGTACCTACTTACATATACAAAACCCAAAAGATCAGAAAGACTGGAAAATTCTTTCCGCCAGTGACATAAGAAACAAAATTGACATAGTTCTTGTATTTTTGTTTTATAGATACAAAAGCCACACAATGGGAGGATCCAAGATTACAGAACCCAGCCATTACCGGTCCTGTAAGTACAGTAGTCCATGAATTGCAGGTTCTTGTCTTTCTTAAAATGATGTTAAGGACTCTTCTTGAGAAGATTTTCCAGAATTGAAATAAATAAAAAATACATTTATATCACTTGGTCATGACACGTTTCATGAAGTCTGATGGATCGATGACACTTCAGTACAGGATTGTAAATCCTTGCTTACAGCTGCGTGATCAGTGAAGTTAGCTCAGTTTTACATCCTTGAACTACTATCAGGCTATGGACATTGTGTCCACATCTGCTTCTGTACAGACTGCTCAGTCTGAGATGTGTGTAAAATGCATTGACTTATCAATGCTGGCTTTTATGAGAAGGTTTGTAGAGGCATAGAGAAGGCATGAAAGCATCATAAAGGGGTGGCTAGTAGCCCTTTGGGTAGTGATAATGTAACCCCTAGATGGCGCTATCCCAGGGGCTACTACCCCTGCCTGATTTGCCACTAACAGGTTGAGGGGCCTGGATCCAATGGCGGGTGCCTCCACCCAGAGGTCAGGGTTTGCAGTAGTTAAACTTACTTGGTCACAGCCCTCTGGGACACTGCAACCCCCTTTCTTCCCACTAGTGGCCCACACAATATATCAGAATTACCTTCACAGTATACACTTACCCCCAGGGCTGGTTCAGGCACTGGGACCTCCTGTAAAATAAGATACAGTGCAACAATCACAGTACAATACTTTAACATAGACAAATACCTCAGGCAGTATAACTTTGCTGAAACAAGCAGCTCTGATTTATTTAGGGGGAATATAACAAGGACAGGGGGAAATCAGGTTAATTAGCTTATACTTTACTCATCTACCTATGGCTCTGTGCACAGGCCTATCCCTACCAGTTACTGTCCCTGGGTACCCAAGCCCTAGTGGCTAGTCCAAACCGTGGCAGCTGGTAGGGGCCCTTTCCCACAGAGAACAGAAAAATTAGTTTAAACAGTCAGCAGTACAGTGATTCCATTTGGATTCAATGTGGCAATTCAACAGGGAGCGACCCTGAATTAGTACTCACGACCTCCAAACAAGATAAGGTCCTTCAATGTCAGCAGGGCTACTCTTGAGCTCCACGAGACTCCTCACACATTTATATGGCAAACTGCAACAGGCAAAAGTCCTTTAATGGCAGCAGGATTCACTTGAGCTAACCAAGCCTCCTCACACATTTATATGGTGAACAGTAACAGGCAAAAGTCCTTTAATGGCAGCAGGATTCACTTGAGGTACACAAGCCTCTTCACACATTTATATGGTAAAACAGAAAGTACTATACCAGGCAGGCTGCTTCTCTATCCCGATCGCAATTACTGCACAGTACCCGGGAGAACACACAGCAGATTCAGTTCCTGACAGACCGAGTGCAATTCAGCAATTTCTCCAGTCTTCTACAGGGTGAGCCTGGTTTCTACTCTTCAGATATCCTTTGATTCTCTTCACAGGACGGATTCAGTCCTAACAAGCAGTTACACAAGCTGCAGACCGGAACTCTGGGCCTTACACACGTTTCCCGACTAAAACTGCACACTGAAAAAGCACAGGGCCCTTCCTTCTTCACTGCCAGAGCTCAACTGAAACTCCAACAGACAAACCCGGCACTTCCTTTGAGTTCCTCCCAGTTCTTGACTGGATTGGCTGTCACCACAATAGACTGCTCCTGTTGGTCCAAAAGGCGTCAAGTCTAAACTACATCTCCCAGAGTCACTGCCCATACAATCCTCTTGTGGCTGGCTCAGATTATGAGTCCAAGTTCTGATTCGTCCAAGGCACCATTTTAGAGCTAGCTTACCCCACACTGATTGGTCCAGTTCAGCAGTTCAAAACCAGAATGGGAACTAGGCAGACACAGTTCTGACTGCAAAGAAAGCAGGTTAGACAAACTGTAATTTCATTATTACTCTAAATGATTTCTGGCAAACAGTTACATCTTTCAGATAGGTTCCCTTTGCACTCCTAGTGACTGCAAAAATGGAGTGACTTGGCAGCAGTTCGAATGGTACTCAAGTAGAGAAACACACAGTCCCCCCATACAAACTAATTATGTCTGCAAGCAGACAGCTCTTAAAGAGACAGTACCAGAGGCTCTAAAAACACTCACTGATAAATGCCTTAAACGCCAAACACCATTCAGGCTTGGAGCATTCAAGCAAGCTCCTGGAAGTCTTTTGGGAACCCCCATTTGCAGGGGGGTTACAATAACACTACCACTTTTGATGCTTGTGACCCTGGTTAGGAAGCAAGCTTGGGACTCCAAGTGTTATAACCAAAGGGAAGGGGGTCAAGTATCCCAGAAAATGCTCTCCTTCTGGGGGAGAGTGATGCATTCTCCACTATAACATCACCTGTCTGATCACAGGTGGTGGTGCAACTTGAGAGCGATGGGGCCGGGGAGGGGCAGGCTCCAGCGAACAGTCATTTGTGTGCATGGGCACATTGAAGCCCCAATCAGTGCATGCCCTGGAATCAGTGTACCCGGGGGGGGGGCAGATGTGTGTAGAGTGTTATCAGCACTGCTCCCAACTGCCCACTGGTCCCCATGTAAGAAGGGCCTGAGGGAGGCAATGGCTGTCTGTTCTCCGATGGAGCCCAGCGCACAGGGGAAATGCCCTTAAATAAGGAAATGCCTCCAGTGGACTCCCTGGGACTGGGTGGTAACTGAGATGAGATGCGAGGGACTGAGAGGTTGCTTGGCAGAGAATTACCGCATTGGTGACAGAGGAATAAACAGTGAAAAAAAAGGTGATAATAGGCTGCCCATTGGCTCAGTGATAGTGTGTTGGCCTGTCATGCAAGGGATATGGGTTCAGGAGCAAGCCAATGAGCAATCAGCTGACATCGGAGAGTGCTGCCAGCAGCACATCATCTCCAATAGTGGAGGGTTTGGTGCTGTGTCCACAGCCACAGTGACTCTTGCAATGGGTTAAGGCATTTGTCTTCTCTACAGCGTAGCTGTGGCTATCAAAGCCTTACCAGAACTCTACCGTGTCACTAGGTGGTGGTAGCTCATGGTGGCAGAAAATACCATGACACCATTTAGATAATTGTCACCTGCACTCTTGCACCTTGCACAGTAGTGATCCTGTTTGGGGTAGCAGTTATCGGAGTTGGGAGGTCATGGAAGGAGCAACTCAGTTACAGGAATGACAGTGTTAAAGGGAGATATACAGAAAGGTACCAGGAAATGTTCCTGTTAGGGATAATCTAGCTACCTAGATTCAGTTCACTATCCATAATAAGGCCGTTCCACAGCTTTCAGCTCCAGTAGTTCATTCTAGTTTTTAAGTTCTTTTTTCATGATTTCTTTTGGCTGAAAAGCTTGTTTTTCGACTTGGCTTCATCTGTTTGTCTTATTGTTACCACTCCTTTGAAGATTCTAAAGAAAGAATTCAGGAAGCTGGGATTCAAGAAATGCTTGTTATGTAGGCAGAAAATGTCTGTTATCGATTGCCATGACACATTTGTTTATTGCCTTGTGTCTCAGCACCATGTAGATAACTGTACTTGGTGTCAAACCGTGAATCTCCTCTTTGCTTGAGTAGCAATGGGTGTACTTTCTCCAGAACTGCCGACTGGATAGAAAGGCCTCTATAGCAGCCGGGGAAACCCTGGTATTGGAGTTTCTTCCCACTGGAGAGCTGGCCATAGGGCTGGTCACTCTCCAGGACCATGCAGAGTTCCATGATTTTTTTCTTTCCCTTCACTCTTTTGACATTGAGAAGGGTCCCCTGTATCACACTGGAAGCATTTAAAGTTATGCCTTTTTCAATCCTTAGAGGAGCAATGTTCCCACTCTTCCCAGCCTCTTGGTTCCCTGGAGCACTCAACCTTGGTCGAGATTGTTCTAGTTGATGCAAGTCTTCACTACAGTTAAACCCCAATGGAGTTACTGGTTTTGCCATTGAAGGTCCATGAATCCAAGGTGATTCCCATTGAATTTGTAAGCCATGAGCCAGAAGATAATGAAAATCTGTCTTTTGTTTTGACACTGGTGCTGCCAGAGGCCCCTCTAAAGAATTCGTCAGGCAAGACCAAGCCACCATTTAAACTCCTTTCAGTGCGGCCACCAGTAAACCCCACTCAAGTTCAGCCCAAGGTGGTAATGGTACCCCAGCAGCTGATGTCGCCTACCTTGACTTCAGCAAAGCTTTTGACACTGTTCCACATAGAAGATTGATAAATAAGCTGGGTAGGCTCGGGGTGGGTCAGAAATTGGTCAACTGGGTGGCAAACTGGTTGACGGGCAGAAAACAGAGAGTGGTGGTAAATGGTATACAGTCAGAAGAGATGCAAGTCACAAGTGGGGTACCTCAGGGATCAGTCCTGGGGTCAGTCCTCTTCAACATCTTCATTAGTGACCTTGCAGATGGACTAGAGGGTAAGGCTTGTCTGTTTGCAGATGACACCAAGATCTGCAACAGAGTAGATGATCCAGATGGGGTGGGCAGAATGAGAAGAGATCTGGATAAACTAGCAGAATGGTCAGAAGAGTGGCAACTGGGATTTAATGCAAAGAAGTGCAAAATCATGCACATAGGGAAGAGAAACCCTGAAGCCACCTATAGGCTGGGAGGGGAGTTGCTAGCAGTCACAAAGGAAGAAAGAGACTTGGATCATCATCACTGATGACCTAAAATCATCCAAGCAGACCTCTAAAGCAGTAGGTAAGGCTAGGGGGTGTTAGGGGTGTATTAGTAGGGGTATCACAAGTCGTAAGAGGGAGGTAATAACCTCTGTACAAGACACTGGTTAGGCCCATCTGGAGTACTGCTGCAGTATTGAGGCCACACCTTCACAAGGACATTAACCAAATTGAGGCAGTCCAGAGAAGGGCAACCAAGATGGTGCAGGGACTGCATCAGAAGACATATGAGGACAGATTAACGGAGCTCAATATGTATACCCTTGAGCAAAGGAGGGAGAGGGTGATATGATCGAGGCATTCAAACACCTTAAGGGCATAAACAAGGTGAAAGAGTCTAACATGTTTAAATATAAGAAAATAGCAGGACAAGAGGACACAGCATGAGATTAGAGGGAGGCCGATTAAGGGGAATGTGAGGAAATTTTTTCACAGAAAGGGTGGTGGATGCATGGAATGGCTTACCACAAGAAGTGGTGGCTATGAATACAGTGCAGGGCTTCAAACAGGCATGGGATAGGCATAAGGGAGCAATACAAATGACCATGAATAGATAGGCCACTGACAGAGCAAAGGCCGATGGCACATTTATAAGGTAGAAAAAGAAATGGGCAGACTGGATGGGCCTTGCGGTCCTTATCTGCCGTCAACTTCTATGTTTCTATGTTTCTATGGTGTAGATTGTGCCCACTGACATGCCCTAGTCAACCTGATGGTCAAGGTTGAAACATTGAAAAACAGATGGCAGAAGGAGACCAAGGGTCCATCTAGTCTGCCCATGTGTTTATTGGACCTTCTCAGATCCCAGGACCTAACACCCTTCTGCCTAATGCCACCTATTACTCATGTTGCTTTTTATAGTGCTTTAACCTTGTCCCCCCCAGCTTGAATGATGTCATGGACTTTGCTTCCACTACCTCAGCTGGCAGTTTATTCTATGGCTCCACGACTCTTTCTGTAAAACAGTGTTTCCTAAGCTCCCTCTTGAAGCTCCCCCCCCAACTTCCACTCGTGCCTGTAGTGTTACAGTCGGAGACTCTGTTGAACAGGTCCAAGGTTGGCACCTTATTTATTCCTCTCAGGAACTTGTATGTTTCAGTCATATCTCCCCTCTCCCTCTCCCTCTTGTCTCCAGTGAGAACATATTTAATGCTTCCAGATGCTCCTCGTAAGAGTGCCGTAGAAGGCCCCGGATCATTTTGGTCGCTCTTCTGTGAACAGCCTCTAACCTGCTTATATCCTTTTTCAGATGTGGACTCCAAAACTGGACACAGCACTCCAGATGGGGCCTTACCAAGGACCTGTAGAGTAGCAGTATTACCTCCTTCCTCCTGCTGTCAAATCGCACCTCAGCATTTTATTGGCCTTGCTATAAGCTTTGTTGCATTGGCTTGTCTGTTTAAGGGTGCTACTTATGATGACACCTAGGTCCCATTCTTCCTGCGTGGCACTGAGCTGGATGCCATTGAGGTGCTACTCTGTCCTTGGGTTCCCTTTACCCAAATGCATCACCTTACATTTGTTTTCATTGGACTTCAGCTGCCAGACATTGGATCATCTTTTCAGCCTCTGTAGGTCTTTTGGTAGGTCTATAACAGCCTCCTCACTGTCAACCCTTCCTCCTAACTTAGTATTGTCGGTGAACAGGGCAATCTTGCCTTGAATACTTATGCTGATATCACTGATAAAGACATTAAACAGGAATGGCTCCAACACTGAGGCTTGGGGCACACCACTAGTGACCGTGCCTTCATCAGACCTCACCCTGTTGATCATTACTCTGTTTTCTGTCCCTAATCCAATTACCTATCCAACTGACTATGCACTTGGCGGCATCCAGGTCCTTCAACTTTTTCAGCAGGTGGTTGTGTGGCACCAAATCAAAGGCCTTACTGAAATCAAAGTAGAGGAGGTCCACTGGGTGTCCTCTGTCTAGTTACCTAGTGACCCAGTCAAAAAATGTGATTAGGTTCATTTGGCATACCTTCCCACCACAAACCATGTTGCCTGTCATCCTACAGATGGTTCTTAGCTAGGTACTGTACTAAGTCTTGTTTTATTAAGGTTTTCGTCAAGTTCCCCACTACTGACGTAAGGCTGACCGGTCGGTAGTTGCCTGCTTCTTCCCAGTTCCCTCCCTTGTGGAGAGGTACTATATCAGCTCTTCTCCAGTCTCCTGGCACTACCCCTGTCTGAAGTGATCTGCTGCATAAATGTGCTAAAGGACCTGCCAACTCACTTGCTAGCTCCTTTAGCACCCTCAGGTGTATTCCCTCAGGCTCTGGCAACTCGTCTTCCATAACTTGATCCAGGGCCTCTCTAACCCAACTGTTTGTGATTGATAATGCTTCCATTTATGGAACACCTTTGTCAGCAGCCTTGATGCCACTCTCTGGTACTGGGCCTTTGTTTTCCTTGGTGAACACTGAGCAAAAAAAGTTTTTCAGGACAGCTGCCTTCTGCCTATCCTCTTCCACTGCTCTGTCACCATCTTCGAGTCTAACTATTCTTCCCCTGTTCTTTTTCTTGTATATATCAAAAAAAAAAGTGTTCCCTTCTTTAACCCTTTCTGTGAGCTGAAGATCCGTTGTGGCCTTCACTGATTTCACCATACTCTTTGCTTCTTTGTCCTTCTGAACATAGGCTTCCCAAGTGTGGTCTTCCTGAGTTCTTTTACAGTTCCTATAGGCCTCTCATTTGGTTCTGATTGCAGTCCTTACTTGGTTACCAAACCATATTGACTTTTTGTGCTTGTTATTTTTGGTCACTGTTCTTACTCACATCCTGGTAGCCTCTGAAATAGCTAACTTAACCAGACCCCATATTCCTTCCACATCTAAATGCTCCTGGATCCTTAACAGCTTGCTTCTGACTACATCCCTCATTTTGTCAAAATTGGCTCTTCTAAAGTTTAAAACTTCTGTCTTGGATTGCAGTTTTTCTACTCCTGGGACTAACTCAAACCACATAGAGTTGTAGTCTCTGTTGGCCAGTGGCTCCCCAACCCCTGTAGTCCTTATTACCTCCAAGATCACGCTTCAGGTTTTGTTCCCGGTCTCAACACCATTAACAGCAGTTGTTGAGCTTGGCCTTGTTGCCTGACAACCACCATTGACAACCACCATCGATGTTGAGTCAATCACAAGAAGTAGAGTAATGTCTGGCACTAAAGGGCCCTAGGGTCACTTGGCATTTGGCCTTTGTCAACATCAGCTGATGATTCCAACTGCCCTGACCCAGCCTTGGGTGCTTCTCCCAGCACTAGTGCTATGTCCAGCTGTCATACCACCATCAGTACTGGCAGTACCACAGCGGATGATCAGGGTAGAGCCACTCCCACTGCAGCCTGTGGGGGGTCACTCTGTCAAAGGACTTTAAGCTGAGTCCAGACTTACCAAGCTCGTGTCAGTGGTTGACACCCCATTGAAGTGGGTCATCCATCCGATGGCCATCCATCCAGTGACGAACCTGTCTTTTCCAATTTTGACTCGAAGTCTTCCTCCATTTCATTGTTTAAGGGTCATCAAGATATTGGTTCCTCCAATAGCCACTCCACTCCAGGGGATTCAGTCTCCTTTTTGACCTCGCTGCAGTGCATGTCTGCATCCCTGGATGTTCCTACAGAGGAAGTCCAGAAGCAGGAGCATTGCCCCCTTATAGATATTGTGGAGCAGAATTTCCTGGGGGAGGGGGGCAGTCCTGGTCACCCAAGCGGTACTGCCTCAGTGTTTAACATCTGGCAGTATCTGACTTTGTGCCAGGTCAACTAATGCTGCATGGACCACAAGTGTACTGTCTATATTGGTGGGCTGTCTGGCTTCTATAAGCACCCATTTTCAGAGACCCCATAATAAATTGTGTTTAGCTGAAGTGTTGGGGTAGTTTGAGCTCCACTAAGTGATTGACATATTGTCTTGCACCATATGAAATTGCTGGTGTGTGCAAGTAGGGCGATAAAGTTAACTATACTGCAGAATTTTTTTTGTGTGCCGGCTTAAGTTTGTTCCAGTCTCCCTGAGCGCAGCTGAACTGTAGCTGTAGATAGGCTGTCTGTCACCCATCTTCAGAGGACCTTGTAGCCAGTTCAGTCTTCTGCAAGGCCAAGGTGCAGGGTGACTCAGAAAAGCCACCAAACAAGGAGTCCATAAACAGGATATTCTTGGTCGAAAAGTTTATACAGCTGCCTCCGTAGAAATCCAGCAACCCAACTGTGTGGCTTTGATGGCTAGATTTGGCCATGAGTTTTTGACAAGGTCAGCAAACTGATTCCTCTGCTTGCAGCAGACCTTCTACGGCAAGCATTCTGTGCAGCCTGAGCTTGTCTGTATGCAACCACAGTCGAAGATGGCACTGGACTCTGCCAGTACAGTAAAATCCGTTATCCAAACCTCAGTAAACCAAAACTATCATTATACAAAACTGTGGTGTCTCTCCCAGCTTAATAGACTGCAGTGTAAAGTGCTCTCACTTATCTAAGACCCCATTTATTCAAACGGTTTCATTGTGCCCTAGCACATTCGGATAAATAAAGTTATACTGTAGTTTGGTGTGTGCATTGGCAGTGTCCATACACAGGCAGGCCTGGCTTTGGGTCTCCCCTTTCACTCTGGGTACCCAGCATAAGCTGGCAGACATGCCCTTCTTTGGCACAGACCTCTACAGCCGGGGATGGAGGACCATCTCACTTGCATTGAGCATTCCAGTGTCCCCTTGTTACTTCAGCACAGTAGTCCAAACAGCTGTCCAAGCCCAAGCAGCAGGGTTACATAGATACATAGACAGTGTCGGCAGATAAGGGCCTATGGCCCACCCAGTCTGCCCATTTAAGTTTGTAAGTTCAGTTTATGTTTTCCAGGAAGTCTGTTGCCCCTTACCCCTGACCTCCAGAATTCCTTTATGTCTATCCCATGCATTCTTAAATCCCGTGATTGTTTCACCCCCCACCACTTCCTCTGGCAGGGTGTTCCACTTGTCCACCACCTGTTCTATGAAGAAATTCTTCCTCACGCTTCCTCTGTATCATCCTCCTCCAACTCATCCCATGCCCTCTAGTCCTGGAACATCTTTTTCGCTTAAAATAGTGCATTCTGCACCCTGTTCCTCCTGTAAGATACTTGTATGTCTCTATCATATCCCCTCTCCTCCTTCTCCTCCAGGGAGTACATGTTCAGTGCCTTCAACCTGTCCTCATAGGACTTGTGATGCAATCCATGCACCATCTTGTTGCCCTCCTCTGAACCTCTCTACCTGTCTATGTCCTTACGTAGGTAAGGTCTCCAGAACTGCACAGTGTACTCCAGGTGCGGCCTCACTTGTGTCTTGTATAGTGGAATTATGACCTCCTTTTCCTGCTGGTGATGCCCCTGCCTATGCATCCCAGCATCCCATTTGCTTTACCTGCTGCCTTGTCACACTGTTTCCCTGCCTTGAGGTCATCAGAGATGATAACTCCAAGATCCCTTCCTGCTTGGTGCATGCTATATCCTCACCCCCAACTGATATATTGTGCCAGGGTTTTGTGCCCCATATGCATTATCTTGCACTTCTTGCATTGAATTTCAACTGCCAAACCCCTGACCATTCTTCAAGTTTCTGCAGGTCCCTTCTCATTCTGTCTACACCCTCTGGTGTGTCTACTCTGTTACAGAGCTTTTAGTCATCAGCGAACAGTGAAATTCTGCCTTCTAGGTCCTGTGCAATGTCACTGATGAAGATATTGAATAGTACCGGTCCCAGCACTGATCCCTGTGGTACCCCACTGGTCACTCTTCCCTCTGTGGAGTTACAGCCATTTACCACCATCCTCTGTGTCCTGCTGCCCAGCCAGTTACCTACCCACCGCACTACTGTCCTGCCCACACCCGTATTCCCCAGTTTGTGCAATAGTCTTCTATGTGGCACAGTGTCAAAGGCCTTGCTGAAGTCCAGATAGGCCATGTCCACTGCTCTCCCTGATCCACCTCCCTAGTCACCCAGTCAAAAAATTCAACGAGGTTGGTCTGACATGACCTTCCCTGGTGAAACCATGCTGCCTTGGGTCCTGTAGTCCATTGACAACCAGATGTTCCACCAGTCTCTCCTTCAGTAGTGCTTCCATGATCTTCCCCACTACCGAGGTGAGGCTGACTGGTCTGTAGTTCCCCGCCTCTTTGTTCCCACTTTTGTATAAGGGACTACATCTGCTATCCTCCAGTCTTTGGGTACCTCCCCTGTTTCTAGTGATTGGCTAAACAAGATAGCAAGAGGTTCAGCCACCACCTCTCTTAGTTCTTTAAGGACCCTGGGGTGTACCCCATCTGGCCCCATTGCTTTATCAACTCTTATTACTTCCAGTTCCTTCAGGACCCTTTCTCGTGTAAAGGGACTTGTGTCCATTTCTGCACCATTCTCACCCTTGTACTCTATTCAGACCCATTACCTCCTCTTCCTTAGTAAAGACTGAGCAGAAATACCTGTTCAATATGTCAGCTTTACTGTTGTCATCCTCCACACAGCCCCCATCCTCCCCTTCAGTCTCACTATCCTCCCTTTGCCTTTTTTTTTCACTTATGTACCTGTAAAGGTTTTGTCCCTCTACCCACTGATTTTGCAATGTGTTCTTCTGTCTGAGCTTGGCTTCCTTACTGACCTCCTTGCCTCCCTTGCTTCTCCTGGTACTCTCCTATCCCCTTCTGCCTGTGTTCTTTGTATTGCATGAATGCAATCTTTTGGCTTTCACTTTTGCTACCTCTTTGAAAACCATAATGGTCTCCTCTTCTTCTCTCTTGCTAACCTGCTTAATACATAATTCTGTTGCTCTTGTAATCCCCATTTTAAATATTTCCCACTGTTCCTCAACCCCTGATTCCTGCCCCATTCCCTTAATGCCTCTTTCAAGTATCTCCCCATTTCCCAAAGTTTGCCCCCCTAAAATCCAGGATACGTGTTTTTGTGTGGTTAGGTTCTGCTCTTTCTGTGATTTCAAACCACAGTGACTGGTGGTCACTGTTCCCCAGGTGCTCCCACACGCTTACCCCCATCACACTGTCCCTGTTTGTGAGCACAAGGTCCAGTATTACCTTCTGCCGAGTTGGTTCCATGACCAGTTGCTTGAGGAAGGCACCCTGAAGGGAGTCCAGGATAAATCTGCTCCTAGTTGATGCTGCTGCTGGGATGCTCCAGTCCACGTCTGGAATATTGAAGTCTCCAACCAGTACTACCTCACCCTTGTCTGCCATCCTCTGGGTTCCTTTTGGTATAACTGTTGTGAGCCTGGACAGCAGCAGCAGTACCCGAAGTTCTGGCCAGCCAAGTCCTCCAGTAAATCTAGCGGTCAAGACCAGCAAAAAATGAGTGTGCCTTTGGTGGGCAGTGCTCTAGGGCCCCCTGCAAGGGTAAAGTGTCAGCCTGAGTCATTCCTTCACCATCACAGACCCTGCTGTAGCTCCCACTACTCTCCCACTTCCTACCAAAATGGCCCACCATCACATTGGGCAAGTGGATCCTGGAAGTCATGCGGTCAGAGCTGATTCTGGGATTTAGAACACTCCTTTTATGTCATTCTAGAGCACCGTTGGAGTCTGTGCTGTCTTTGTGCACTCTGTCTACACTTCAGAGTGTAGTCACTCAGTTCATAGAGCAGTTTGCAATCAAGGTTATCCCAGATACCCTAGCATGTCCGGTGTTTATGTCTGATTACTTCTTTCTTTTTTCTGACATATTTTTTTCCTCCTTGAGTCTTAGGCTAGAACCGCCTTCTGCTACCACCCATGCATGCTATCCAACCTACTAAGGCTCCATTATGGCTGCTTCTGGTCCCCTCCCACCCACATCACACCTCTGTGTTGCCCCTCCCAGCTTACCCCTAGGGCCAGGTACACCTTCAGCTCCTTTGGCATTTCTTCTCTGCAGACATCTGGTCAACTGAGGTGCAGAAGATGGCAAGGGGATTCTCCCAGGAGTGCCATAGATTGAGCCCAGAGAAGGTGTGGGCTGTGGTCTTGTGTCATCATCCCACTGCCATGCACACTGTTCTCTTGTTCTCCCCACCCCATTATGTGAATGTCTGCTGGCAAGGCCTGGCACAGCCTATCCGCAGGCAGACTCCAAGAGTCCTACTGTCAGTTGTGTTTCCTCTGCACTGCCACCTGTGGTCATTCCAGTGGTGGTACAGCAGTGGGAACCAAAACCCCAGAGAGGATCTATCCTTTTCCCCCTGACCGGCCCTCCATTGACCCAGACTTGCTTCCTGAACCCGGGTCACCAGCATCACAAGTAATAGCACTACAGCTGTGCTGGCATGCTAGCCAACTCGTTACTTCTTAGTACCAAAACAGATTTGGGTTTGGCGCCACCTTCTCATTTTGCATGCCTGAACAAGTTTGTACGTAGATAAAGGTTCCATATGGTCACCTCAGTCAGAGCAGACCATCTCTGGAGCCCACCCTCAGCCAGAGCAGACTGTCTCTGGAATCGGGTGTGACATAGACAGCCATGTTCTGAGTGCTGTATCATTTTTATTTCTTAAAATAATGAAAATGTGGTATTGAAGTGCCTGTTAAAAATGCCAGTGCCCTTGGAATAACCTCACTCGCCCCCCAACCCGGTTTCAGCTAAAGGATGAATGCCATGAGAAAATGCTGAGACAGCATGTGAGATTATACACAAACAGATTTTAGAGACTGTGTGTTACGTGGAAAAGCCTGAAGCTAATTATAGGGTTAAGAAGCTTGAGTTCAGCATATCCATTTTATGACGCTTCCAGAGGAAGAAAAGCAGATTGTGATGTGTTAGTGTGAGATCATAAATGCTTTGGTGTCTGTGTGACAGAGGATACTGTTTAAATATCAAAGAGATGTCATTTGACACACATGAATTATGCTGAGGATTGCAGAATGTAATACTTTGAAAATACATCCTGTGGTTGTATAAGATATATATTTTTAAATATAATCTGACAGAGGAGGAGCTAGCTGACCTCACCCAAAAGGGGTTGGCCAAAACAGATGTTTAAGGAATAATTCTGTTTTACAGACACACATTTCTACCTAGACTCTGACCAAGCAAGATCGGTGAGCACTTAAGCAAGTATTTAGAGACTAAGTACTGTAGTAGGAATTTGCACTGTTTAAACCTTGTTTCTTTTTAAAAGATTTGTATGTCTTTTGATATAAGAGTTCTGTATTTTGTGTTTCACATATTTTTAACTATTTTAGTAAAAATTTTTTTAGAACTTACTTGGTCTGTCTTTGACTTATTTTTTATTTTGTAAGAAAAGTACATGATTATTGCAGATGCTAAACATAAGCTTAAATGGTGGTACCAAACTGGAAAGAGAAGCGTTTTAAATCTGAGGTCTTTATTAAAGTTTTTAAGGGTTCATCTCTGAATACCTGGTTAGGTGCCCGTACGCAAAGATATCAGGCCCCCGAAGACAGATATATCTGAGCCTGTGCATTGGGTATGCTAACAAGAGGTTAACAGTTTGAATCCCTCCAGAACTGAGACCAAAGGTTGATCTGAACTCACAAAAACAGACAAGAGGGTTACCTTGTCTGTTACACTGCTCACAAGACTGCGCTCAGAGGTTGGCACTTTGGGAGTAGAGGGCCTGACCTGCTGAGTGGGTTTGTGACAGATTGGTTGGCAGTAGTGGCATTGTTTTGGTATCACAGGCTTTATTGTTCTGTGTCAGCTGATATCATAGCTCTCTTGCAAAGAAAGAAAGAAAAAGGCAGAGTTTTATTTTAAAAAGAAACAGAACTATATATCACTTGGCGTACAGTCGAGTTCCTACCCATTTTATTTTTTTTCTCTAAAGTGCAGTCAGAGTAGCCGTAGTCAGGGAAGAAGAAGATGGCTTCCAACTACAGCAGGCACATTGTAGATTACTTGAAGCAGTTGTGCGGGGACAGGGGAGTCACGTCGAGGTGACAGCCAAAAAGCAGAACCTCATAGAGGCCCTGATGGTAGCAGATACCCAGAGCAGCGAGTCACTGACCGTGACTGAAAAGGACAGCAGGGCCACTGTCAGTGAAGGGCCACAGCAGTAGGGAATGGTCACCAGTATCCTGAATCCAGAGGTACTCAAACTGCAAATTGAGTTGCGCAGGATGGAACTGGAGGCAGAGCGAGAACAGAGGGAGGCAGACTGTGAGGAGCGTGATCCCCAGCGAACTGCAGAAGAGAAGGCAGAGTGAGAACGCAGAGAGGCAGCGAGGGAACAGCGAGAGGCAGAGCGACAACAGAGGGAGGCAGACCATGAGGAGCATGAGCGCCAGCGAGATGCAGAGGAGAAGAGAGAGTACGAGAACGCCAAGACGCAGACTGTGAGAAGCAGGAGCACCAGAGGCAATACGAACTGGAGAAGATACGACTCTGACCCGCAGCACCAGAGCAGATAAGTGGCTTGGGTTTAACTGGGTCTGCAGGACTGGGTTACAAGTTGAACTCCAAATTAATAGCTGAGTTTAAGGAAGGGGAAGATATGGACGCTTTTTTAAATTCTTTTGAAAAAGGTTGTATTCAGGCTAAAATTCCTAGAGAGTCCTGGAGCTTCCAGCTATCCCCGCTATTTACCGGGAAAGCTCGGGATGCATTGGGTCAAATGGACAATGAAGACAGCAATGATTACAGAAAGCTAAAAGCTGCACTGTTAAAGTTTGAATTAACTGCTGAAACATACAGAGCTAAATTCCGTAAGCTCAAGAGAAGCCTTGATATGAGCTATGAGCTACGAGGAGCTAACCATGAAACAACGTCAGTTTTTAAAACGTTGGTGGGAAGGAATTGAGGCAAATTCTATTGATAAAATTGAAAATGTGATTTTATTAGAACAATTTTATTGGGCTTGCCCAGCAGAGCTAAAAACCTGGCTAGAGGACCAAGATCCAAAAACAGTGCAAGAGGCTGCTGAACTCTCGGACCGCCGTGCCAAGAGCAGACCTGCTGTGAGAGCGAATGGGCCGGGTGTGGCAGTGCAGAAAGGGAAAAGCATGCCTTCAGGGCAGCTAAAACCCTCACTGCCTCCACCGAAACCGGTTATCCCCAGGTTTCAACAAAAAGACTTCTCTGAAGTAAGAAATGCCTGTTGGTTGTGTAAGGAAACTGGGCATATTGCCAGACAGTGCCCCAAAAAGGTGAGCCATAATATACAACAGGGTGCTAGAAAAGAAGTGGGTTGTTTGTGCGTCCCTGAGAGCATGCCAGTGAACATGAGGGAACACATGCACCCAGTCATAGTAAATGGTGTACAAACGCAGGGGTTAAGGGACACAGGGGCATCCCTGACATTGGTAAAGGGGGATCTGGTACAGCCTGGTCAGCTTATACCCAATAAATACGTAACTGTACAAGGGTTTATTGGTGAAGAGAAAACATTGCCACTCGCTAGTGTTCTCCTGGGCTGGGGTGAAACAGGGGAACTGTGCAACAGGTGGCTGTAGCCAACACATTAGCAGTGGATGTGATCCTGGGTAACAGTCTTCAGCAGGGGATGGTATGTGCAGTTACCCGTAGCTAAGCGGCAAGGGAAAATAATAGTTCCCTGAACTCCACAGAAACCAGTGTGGAAACCACTGAGAGGCTGGTTCCCCAGCCTGAGTCTCCACATGGGGAGACTGATAAAAAGGGGGTAGAAATTTCCCCGGTAGCAAGTAACCACACAGCTACAGAGGGTTACTCCATAGAGGGAGGGGTGACCCCTTGTCAGAGGGTTGAGTTTGACAGTGATTCTGAGGGCCCTGACGCTAGTGCTAGGGACCCTAGTTTAGCGATGGAAGGGGACCTGTCCCATGTCTTGGGACTGTGTGAGGGGTTTGCAGCAGCTCAGAGGAGTGACCCTAGTTTAGAGAAGCTGAGGGTTTGGGCAGACTCTGAGGGCACCCAGGGAGGTGATGGCAAACATAAGATTTATTGGGAAAATGGACTTATGTATACACAGGCAGTACAGACAGAGGGAGGGATACTAGACAGGCAGCTTGCCGTTCCCCAGGGATATTGTGAGCAGTTGCTCGAGGTTGCCCATGATATTCCCTTGTCTGGTCATCTGGGAATTGCACGAACTACGCAGCGGTTAGCCCAGAATTTCTACTGGCCTAACTTCACCCAGCAGGTGAAGGAGTATTGCAGGTCTTGTCACCGATGCCAAGAAATAGGGAAGGCGGGCAAGAAAACCCAAGCCGCCCTGATCCCCTTGCCCATAGTGGAGGAGCCGTTCCAGAGAGTGGGTATGGATATTGTGGGGCCTTTAAAAACCCCCAGCTCCTCAGGGAAGAGATTCATCCTGACTGTGGTGGATTATGCCACCCGGTACCCAGAGACAGTCACCCTCTCCTCTCTGAGGACAGAAAAAGTGGCAGATGCCTTACTTGGGATTTTCTCCCATGTTGGGTGTCTGCAGGAGGTAATCACCGATCGAAGGGGTTCCTTCATGTCGGACCTGATGAAAAGTTTATGGGAGAAGTGTGGGGTGCTGCAGAGATGCATGACACCGTATCACCCACAAGCCAATGGACTTGTGGAATGATTCAATGGTACCCTAAAGTCAATGCTCCGGGCGTTTGCTGAACAGCATGGGAGGGACTGGGAGAAATACCTTCCCCACCTGTTGTTTGCATACAGGGAGGTGCCCCAAGAGTCAACAGGATTTTCCCCCTTTGAACTCTTATATGGACGCCGGCTACGTGAGCCCCTAGACTTGATTCGGGAGGACTGGGAAGGCAAGCACGCCACCCAGGGAACTCCCATTGTGGATTATGTCCTTAGGTTTAGGGAAAGGCTGAAGGAGCTTATGGGGACAACCCAGAGCAACCTGGCAGCTGCCCGACAGAAACAAAAAGTATGGTATGACCGCAGAGCCAGAGCTCGCTCGTACATGGTGGGTCAGGAAGTCATGGTCCTTATTCTGGTCCGGAAAGACAAGCTGCAGGCTGAGTGGGCAGGACTGTACAAAGTGGTTAGGAAGGTAAATGACGTGAACTACATTGTGGAGTTACCTGACCGTAGACAGACAGAAAGGATGTACCATGTCAACATGATGAAGCCATATGCAAATAGATCTGACATGGTGTTCGCAGTGTGTAGTCATGGGGAGGGGACAGACGAAGGAGACCCCCTTCTGGATTTGCTGGAAGAGAGTAAGTGGAGTCCTCTGTGGAGGCAGTAAAATTGTCTCCCCAGCTGGCCCCGGACCAGATCCAGAAAGTGAGGGAGGTTTTAGCAGACTTTGCTCCCTTGTTTAGCACCAAGCCTGGACTAACCTCCTTAGCGACACACGATGTGGAGACAGGGGCACAGACACCCATTCGGCAGACAGCATATCGAGTGTCAGAGGCTGTCCAAAAGGACATTAGGAGGGAAGTGGAGGAGATGCTGGATTTAGGGGTAATCCAGAGATCCCACAGGCCCTGGGCCTCACCCTTAGTCCTTGTACCTAAGCCAGATGGCTCAACTAATTTCTGTGTGGACTATCGTGGACTGAATGCAGTCATGAAGTCCGATGCCCCAGACAGACGAACTCCTGGACAAGTTGGGAGGGGGGTGACCAACCTTACAACTATTGACTTGACCAAAGGGTATTGGCAGGTAGAATTGACAGACAGAGCTAGGGAGAGGTTGGCCTTCATCACTCCGATAGGCTTATTTGAGTTTAAAGTAATGCCTTTTCGGAATGAAGAATGCCCCAGCCACTTTCCAAAGGTTGGTGAACCAGGTGTTCAGTGGTGCTGAGGAGTACGCCATGGCGTACCTGGATGACATTGCCATCTTTAGTACCAGTTAGGAGGAACACCTATCCCACCTTAGGGAAGTGCTGGACAGGATACAGAGGGCCGGGCTCACTGTCAAAGCTGAGAAGTGCCAGGTGGCCATGGAGGAAGTAGCATACCTTAGGCATGTGGTAGGCTGGAGACAGCTCCGTCCTAACCAAATAAAGATAGAGGTGATTGAGGCGTGGCCGAAACCCAGAAGCAGGTCAGGAGCTTTCTAGGGACAGCAGGGTACTACAAAAACATTTTACCCAATTACAGTGCCCTGGCTGCTCCCCTGTCTGACCTGACAAAGAAAAAGATGCCAAAGAAAATTACCTGGGGCCCAGCCTGTGAGGAAGCCTGTACCAGACTGACTGAAGGAGGCACTGTGCAGTGCTCCTGCTTTGACAAGTCCTGACTATAGCAAAACCTTAATAGTTCAGACGGAGGCCTCAGACGTGGGTATTGGGGAAGTATTGAGCCAGACGTCCAGCCAAGGGACGGATCACCCAGTTGTGTACCTGAGCAGGAAGCTGCTCCCCAGGGAGTAAGCATACTCTACGATGGAAAAAGAATGTCTTGCCATAGTGTGGGCCTTAAAGAAATTAGAGCCATACTTGTATGGGCAGCATTTTGTGGTGCAGACTGACCACAACCCCCTGGTTTGGCTGACGCAGATGGGGAAGAACAATGGGAGACTGCTAAGATGGAGTCTTGCTTTACAAGGGTATGATCTAAAAATTGTACATAGGGCTGCAGCGGATAATCAAAACTCAGATGGACTGTCTAGGGTCTATGGGGAGTGAACTGATTTGGGAAGATCATCCCATGTAGGGGATGGAGCCCCCAAATTCAGTTTAGGTGGGGAGGAGTGTGATGTAGACAGCCATATTCTGAGTGCTGTATCATTTTTATTTCTTAAAATAATGGAAGTGTGGTATTGAAGTGCCTGTTAAAAAATGCCAGTGCCCTTGAAATAACCTCACTCGCCCCCCACCCGGTTTCTGCTAAAGGATGAATGTCATGAGAAAAATGCTGAGACAGCATGTGAGATTATACACAAACAGATTTTAGAGACATTGTGTTACGTGGAAAAGTCTGAAGCTAATTATAGGGTTAAGAAGCCTGAGTTCAGCATATCCATTTTATGACGCTTCCAGAGGAAGAAAAGCAGGTTGTGATGTATTAGTGTGAGATCATAAATGCTTTGGTGTCTGTGTGACAGAGGAAACTGTTTAAATATCAAAGATATGTCATTGACATACATGAGTTATGCTGAGGATTGCAGAATGTAATACTTTGAAAATACATCCTGTGGTTGCATAAGATATGTATTTTTTAAATATAATCTGACAGAGGAGGAGCTAGCTGACCTCACCAAAAAGGGGTTGGCCAATACAGATGTTTAAGGAATAATTCTGTTTTACAGACACACATTTCTACCTAGACTCTGACCAAGCAAGATCGGTGAGCACTTAAGCAAGTATTTAGAGACTAAGTACTGTAGTAGGAATTTGCACTGTTTAAACCTTGTTTCTTTTTAAAAGATTTGTATGTCTTTTGATATGAGTTCTGTATTTTGTGTTTCACATATTTTTAACTATTTTAGTAAAATTCTTTTTAGAACTTACTTGGTCTGTCTTTGACTTCTTTTTATTTTGTAAGAAAAGTACATGGTTATTGCAGATACTAAACATAAAATTGAATGGTGGTACCAAACTGGAAAGAGGAGCATTTTAAATCTGAGGTCTTTATTAAAGTTTTTAAGGGTTCATCTCTGAATACCTGGTTAGGTGCCCGTAGGCAAAGATATCTGCCCCCCTGAAGACAGATATATCTGAGCCTGTGCATTGGGTATGCTAACAAGAGGTTAACAGTTTGAATCCCTCCAGAACTGAGACCAAAGGTTGATCCGAACTCACAAAAACAGACAAGAGGGTTACCTTGTCTGTTATACTGTTCACAAGACTGCGCTCAGAGGTTGACATTTTGGGAGTAGAGGGCCTGACTTGCTGAGTGGGTTTGTAACACCGGGGTCTTGTTTTTGCTCCCTGGATCTTTAGGATGCCTATTTTTTGATCTGTCCATCTCATTGGCAGTTCCTTCACTTTTGAGCAGACAGCTCTCTTACCAGTTCAAGATAATGTCCTCCAGCATGTTAATGGCACCCAGGGTGTTTACCATGTTTCCGTTGGTCATGTTGGCCTTTCTGTGGTGCTGAAGTGTCGGAGTCTTCACGTACCTGGTTGACTGGCTCATCACAGACAACACCAGGGCGGACATGAAATGTTCCAGTGATCTGGCCATCCAGCTGTTCCTGGATATGTGCCTGATGGTCAGTCTGGTCAAGTCCGAACTGGTACCAAAGCAGATTATCCTGTTGATTGGAGCAGAGTTGGACTCCCTCCAAGCCAGGGCCTGCTTACTTTCAGACTGAACAGATGATGTTTCCACCTTTGCACCCTTATTTTGCATTTTTCAGTAACCCCTAGCACAATACTTTCTCTCTCTGCTGGGATTCGTGGCCTCTACAACAGCAGAGCTCCACTGGGCCTGTTGGCATATGCGCCCACTTCAGTGGGAAGTGGATGTGCTAGTGGCCCTTGTACAACAACGACCAGAACGAGTTCAGGTGACCCTGCCAGTGTGTGAGATGTTATCCATTGGTGGTTGGTTCCCTCAAATCTTTGCGAGGGCATTCTGTTTCTTTGTGTGGAACTGTCCCTCATCTTTGTAGCAGAACTCGTGACCAGTCAAGGCACTTTTGCAGTTTTTGACTCCTGGGATGTAGTGCATGAAGACTGTGGTAGTCATCAGGAGATGTCTTTTGTGCACCTGTTGGTGACCCTTTTTGTCAAGCCTGCTACTCAGAGATATAGCTCTGTTTGTTACTGGACCACCATAGAGTCTGGCTTTTTGGAGGAGATTTTTGTTTATTTATCTGTACATTTAGAGTTACTCGTTTGAGCATGAGTGCTCATTTACAAAGGTTCCATGACCACGTCATAGATTGTAGAGTAAACAAAGAATTCAGAAAATGACATATCAGTCAAGACATACTCTTACGCAGCACATAAAGGAGCGTGTCAAGGATACAATAGTATATAGCAGTTAGCAAATGGGAAAGCCACTTTTGATCTTCTAGAGTGTCTCCCCCATTAAGCTACAGTTGATCTTCCCTCCAGCCCCTGAAAAATAAAATGTTGTATACATTTATTCAGAGTATCATTTGGATATTCAGGGTTTTAAATAATTGATTAGCAGTTTTTTTCTTGGGACAATACTAACTGTAGAGAAAGTATTTATATAGGTTTCTAGAAGTGGTATGTTTGTTAAACACAGTGAGGCAAGTGCTGTGCATTTTCACGTTTTAGCACTTTTATGAGCAAAACGCTAATCAATTTTTAGAGTTAAATAAAACCCTGGATATTTAATGTAAGGGGCCATGTCTCCTACACTATGCAGTAGCTGGTTTTCATTCTGCCTTAGGTGAATTCTACGCCTTCACAATATTTGGCCTGGCTGAAGGCTGGCTCAATCTGTATTGCTTTTATTGCAATGTAGTCACAATTAATATACCACTTTGGGACCTTTTCTAATTTTTTTTTTTTTTTTTGGTCAGTTTGTTTTTGGTCAGTTTTTTTTTTACCTTGACACCACCCTTGAACAGTTTTGGTCACTTAAGTCAGTAAATGTCAACTATAATGCAGGTCTGGTAACTGGCTTTCTGTTATCCATTCGTTTGACTCAGTGTGTGATACCCAAGCATGGCAAAACAGTCTCTCATGAATTTATTTGGAACAGATATATGCCAAGAAAAGGAGTAACATAACAGAAAAGAAAGAAGCAGGATTGTATGATTATTTACAGTATATAATTTTTTTATTGTACTTACTACAGAATAGATGATAGTCGCATCGCAAGACCTGTGAATAGTCCACTACTGTCTTGTAATCATGAAAAGGTTTGCTTGGGCCGTTTTTTAGAACAAGTATTTAATTCTGTTGAGACTAGTGTCATTTCTGTGTTGCTTATCTTTTCAGCAGTATATTCTTTAGGATACAGATTCATACAGTCTTTTGTCTGGGAGATGCTTAACTCTGTTGTACATATGGCAGACTTTTCTCAACTCATCTTTACGTTGCGATTGTACTCTGCTTGTCTCTTCCGGTTGGGGCTGGTGCCACTGTTAATACTGTGTCTGCAGATTTACTGTAGCCCTCAAATTTCTGAAAACAAGAAGGGCCTCTAAATACACACATATTTAACATCATATCTGAAAGTGGGAGCATGTTAAAAATCATATTCTGAAGAGAAAAAGCTACTGTACGTTCTTAATACCACCGTCATTTCAATATGCTTTCATGTTGTTATAAAATATAACATAGCCACTGTTTTTTCTTTCATATCTACATTTGTAAATCAGCAGTGTGATTACTGTTTCCTTAAATTTCTCGAATATCACTGCTCCACTCTGAAAAGGGAGGGAGTTTAGCCTAGTGTTTAAAGCATAGAACTGTGTACCTGGAGCCCCAGGGTTGAATCTCCCAACCACCATTTACTTGTGTATGTGACTTTGAGCAAGTCCTGTGTAACCTCTCTAATATCTTTTTAATCGGTCAGTGTTGTTTGAATCTCCATGTGTGCCTGATATGGTAGCAACATTCTCTTCCCTACCTCTTCTGGATTAAGTACTTTGGCATACGGCAGAGTTTGTATGAAAGGTGTTGCATAAAAAATGTACATTGAAGGCTTAACCTAACATTTGTTGCTTCTTCTTCCAGGCGGTCCCATATTCCAGGGAGTTCAAACACAAGTATGACTACTTCAGGAAAAAATTAAAGAAGCCTGTGAGTATTTCAGCATATTACCTTTGTGGAGATGCACTATAAGCAATTTAGAACATTTATAATCCTTAGAAATGAACAAATGTTGCTCAGTGGTGTTATCCTATTCTTGTGTCAGAATTAAAGTATTACTACTTCTACTACTGCTACTTATTTTACAAACATAAGTGGCCAGATTGTTGTAAATGCAGCATCAAACATTTCCCAGAAGTTTCAGGCTTATGTTGCAATCCAGAAATTCTGGTGAAGTTTAGGAATAAGAAATTCTTAAAAGAGACCCTTATGTAATTAATAATTTTAGAAATACTGTATCTTCTTCAAGGATATCTCTTTCATCAGGCTATACCTAAGGAAACTGTAGCAGCCAGGCACCAGGACCACACTGAAATGTTTTAGTTAGCAGTCAACTAGGGCTGCCCACGACAACATCAGATGTCAACATCCTCCACTGTATAAATGTGGGTGTCCCTGTGCCCTCCTCAGTTCTTTTTGTGCTGTTGACCATGCTCGCCAGATTCCATAGAAACTTCAGTAATCTGTTTCTTCTCAAATTTTCTACATTTTATTTTTCTCACCCTAGCCAGTTTTCACTTTATTTTTAAAGTGATTGCCATCGTGGTGTATGTTGATGAAAGATCTCACTAAACCTTTTTGTTACTGCGAGTGCGGTGGAAAAATCAATTCCAGCAATAACCACAACGTCTGCGACTGCTGTTAATGAGAGACCCACAATGTTAAGGCCTGCGAGCCCTGCCTGAAGTTTAACCAAGCTACCTGGCGACACCGCCAGAAAGTCCTGCAGTCCTTCCTTCTAGAGCAGAAGGTAGCCAGAATGGAAAGAGAGCTCCAGCGAAGAAGCTCCTCCATGTCGCCGGCTCCATCCTCAGGCTCCCACTCCTCCAAGACTTGGAACAGTTCTTCAGGAAAGCACAAACACCAGGAGAGGGAGCGGAGCAAGGATAGTTCCCCTCCATGTGCTCTCAGATGCCGCTTAGCTTGGTGCAGACCACTGCAGCGTCAGTGTCCGCTTAGGCGGCAACAACTCCTGCCATCCCAAACCATCGCTCCCACAGAGTTGACTCTGGCAGTGACTTCCGCCGGACCTCTCATGGCTGGTGAAGACCTGTTGACATTGGGGCTTCTAACACCCCCATCAACGTTACAAGCCCTTGCACTCAGATCTCAACTCCCTCAAGGTTGGCTGGTAGTGGATTCCAGCTGGACCTCTTATGGCCCATCGACATCAGTGTTCCAGTCACCTCCATCGATGTTGCTAGGTGCTCTGTCAACATCTGGGCTCCAGCTTTCCCCGTTGAAGTTGCAAGATACGCCTGCAATGCAGTCCACTGTTGATATGCAGACAGTGCCTCTCTCCTTTTATGGACATAATACAGTGCCTTTTGCCTCCTCCAGGTATGAAGACAGGGCCTTCCAGACCAGCCCCCATGCTGATGGCTGGCATGTTGATGCACCCTGCTTGCTTCAGGGTGTCGACATCTTCACTTCCCCCTTTGCGTGCTTCAGAGCTCATCAGTGAGGATCAGGAATACAACCCTGACCTCATCCCGCAAGAGGAAGAAGAGGAGGAAAAAGATATGGATGGGAGTCCCTCTGACAGGTCTGACTCTACCATTTCCTCCAGGAGTGAGGACTCTACCCTGTATACCCAAGGTCCCCTCCTGAAGACCCCTCCTTCATCTCTATGATGAAGCAGCAGCAAACTGTAATGGGGTTTGATGCTGAGGAACAAGACATCACTAGGAGAAACTGGGTAGAGATCCTGGAACTGTCAGATTCTTCACCTCTGATCATTCCTTCTCTGTTGACTGCACTGGAGGATGCCACCCTAGCTGCCTGGCACAGGTCAAACTTGATCCCTGCCATGCCTAGAAAGGCAGACAAGCTGTATCTGGCTTCCTCAGGAAAGCCTTTTTTTCCAGGTCAACCTCAAGCAGATTCAGTTGTGATAAATGCTGCCCATTATAGGTCTGAGAGGCCTAAGCATCTCAGTTCTCTCCCACCAGACAAACAGTCAAGAAAACTGGACCTTATGGGGAAGAGAACCTTTGCGTCTGCCACATTGGGCCTTAGAATAGCTAATTATCAGGCCCCTATGGTCAAATACCAGAATACCCCCTGGAAAAGTCTAAAGCTTTAGCCCAGTCCTTCCCAGAGGATCCTCCAGAAGCAAGAGATGCTCAAGGCCCTCCAGACAGGGGCTGTCATGGGTAAATACTTCATAAGGTCTACCTACAACATTTTAGATGCATTGGCTAGAACAGCTGCGGCTGGCATCTGCCACAGAAGACATTCTTGGTTGAGGGTCTCTGGATTTGCTACAGATGTCCAGCAATCCATCACGAATGCCCCCTTCAGAGGATAGAAGCTCTTTGGGGCAGATTTGCAAGACATCCTTTCTGACCTGCAAACTTTAGGAAGGACCCGAAGGTCAGTCCATTCCCTCTACCATACACAATCGAAAAGTAAGCAGAGGGTGCCCTTTCACCATGCTACCAATAGACCCAGCTCTGAGGCCAGTCAGCAGAGCAAAAGCAGAGCAGCTTTGCCAGCCCCTCCACATATTCCCACTCTAAAGTTCCTAGAGGAGGTGTAGCCAAGGCCGTCGGTTGTACCTCAGCATGACTCCTTGTTAGATCCCCCCCCCCCCGATATACAGTCCGGAGGAAGTGGTAGGTGGGTCACCTCTCCCTTCTCCTGGAGCAGTGGCGAGAGGTCACAATAGATGCCTGGGTCCTGCAGCTAACAGAACAGGGACACACTCTAGAATTTGTAGAGTTCCCTCCAGACCTTCCTTCAGTTCCCTCAGCTTATCCTCCAAAACACGTACCAGTGCAACTAGACGAAGTGCATATACTGCTGCGCAGGAGGGCTATAGAGCCAGTTCCCTGGGAACAAAGGAACATGGAGTTCTACTCCCATTTCTTCCTGGTCCCAAAATTCACAGGGGACATAAGGCCCATTCTGGATCTGAGGGATTTGAACTGCTACATTCGGTACCAGAAATTCAGGGTCGTCACTCTGCAAGACCTGCTCCCCCTCTTGCAAAAAGGAACTGGATATGCTTTCTGGATATGCAGGATGCCTAACTGCATATCAAGATTTGTCTACCCCACAGGAGGTACCTCAGGTTCCTTTTTCAGGGGGAGCACTACCACTTCAGGGTATTAGCCTTTGGCTTGTGATCTGCACCATGATATCTACCAGATGGCTTGGCAGTTGTGGCAGCAGCTCTTAGGAGAGAGGGGCTGTACGTCTTCCCCTGTCTAGATGACTGGTTGCTCAAAGCTTAGTCCAAGGAGCACCTGTCTCACACCCAGGCAAGTACCAGACAGCTGTTCAATGTCCTAGTGATCATGGTCAGTCTGCTCAAGTCAGTCTTGACATCTTGGCAGCACCTATGGTACACAAGTACTGGACACTGCTTGGGGCTTAGCCTTCCTGTCTCAGGACAGGGTGGAACACCTCAAGGCTCAGGCCCGGCTGCTTTACAACAGCAGGTATGTAACAGCCAGGACATTTCTGAGGCTGTGGGGCCTGATGGCAGCAACCATTGTCAGGGTACCCCTGGCAAGGCTGGATATGAGGATCCCTCAATGGACATTAAGAGTCCAGCGGGATCAGCACACCAACAGTCTAGGACAGCAGATTCTAGTAACTTCTCCTGTCCGAAAGGTGCTCCGATGGTGGGTGGAACCAAGCAATCTGCTGAAAGGGGTTCCCTTCTTCATTCCCTCCCCTCAGCAGATTCTAACCACAGACGCCTCAGGGATGGGGTGGGGGGCACATCTGGGGCCTTGTCAGACACAAGGAACATGGACCAGAGTGGAGACTTCCCTCAACAGAAATGTCCTAGAGATGAGGGCCATTCTGTGTGCTCTGCAAGCCTTCCAGACCCATCTGCCCCCGCGACTTTTGCTGATGCAGACAGACAACATCAGTGTAGTACACCACATAAACAAGCAAGGGGGGACCCACTCTTAGCCCCTGTGCAGAGAGACGATGAGAGTCTGAAACTGCTCTAGAATGCAGTCTAGAACTGTCAACCATCCATGTTCCCATCACCTAAATCATCCTGGCAGACAGACTTAGCCAGTTGCTGTCTCGAATGAACTAGTGGGAACTGCTGACTGCAGTAGTGGAAGACCTGTTTGACAGGTGGGATCATCCAGAGTTGGACATTTTTATGTCCACACTCAGTGCAAAACTGTCGCTTTTCTGCTTGCTTGCTTCGGGGCATGGAGTCCTCTGGCAAGATGTGTTGTCCCTCTCTTAGAAAGGGAGGTTCCTTTATGCCTTTCCTCTGATTCAGAGGGTACTAATCAAGCTCCAAATGGAGGGTGCTACCCTAATTCTGGTAGCCCCCTTTTGACCTCATCAGATATGGTTCCTCTTGCTGAAACAGTTAGTAGTGGAAACCCCAGTACCCCTGCCCCTGTGCAAGGGCTCGTTATCCCAGGAACAGGGCACCATGGTCCATCTAGACCTCATGTCACTCCATCTCCATGCCTGACTTCTGAAGACATAGCCATTTCAAGATTTGGTGTGTCCCCGAAGGTGGCTGATGTCCTGGTGGCTTCCAGAAAACCTGTCACCAGGACTACCAGTTCCATAAAGTGGCAGCAGTTTACTTTATGGGCCGCTTCTCACCAGCTGGTTCCCTTCACATGTCTGGTGAATCAGGTTCTGGAATACTTATTGTCCTTGTCAGATGCAGGACTCCAATACTTATCTCTCAAAGTACACTTGACTGCTACTTCAGCCTTCCATGTGCCTATCAATGGCTGTACTGTGGCACAGTTAGAGGTAGCCCATACGTTCTTGAGAGGCATTCTGCACTTGAAGCCACCCATCCTCAATCCAGTCACTGCTTGGGACCAGAATTTTGTTCTGGTGTTCTGGTGAAACTCACTTTGGCTCTTTTTGAGCCAGCTGTGACGTGTGAGCTACACCTTCTGTAGTGGAAAGTGTTATTTTTAGTTGTTATTACTTCTGCTTGAAGTATTTCTGAGCTTCTGGCTCCTATGTGCGAGCCTCCTTATTTGATTTTCCACAGACAGGATGTCTTTGCTTACCAACCCTAGGTTTCTTCTAAAGCTGGTGTGTGAGTTTACTTTAAATCAAGCCATCCACCTGTCAATTTATTTTCTGAAGCATACCAATCCAGGGGAAGCATTGCTCTATACTTTAGATGTACATAGAGTGCTTAGATATTATGTTCATTGTATGAAGGACTGCAGATCCTCGCAGCTTTTTGTTTCCTTCACCCCTGAGAAAGAGAGCATACCGGTTTCTAAACAATGCCTGTTGAAATGGTTGGCCAACTGTATTACTTTTTGTTATAGGACATACAGTAAGGAACTTCCTGGAGTTGTCCAAGGCCGTTCAACCAGAGGCATAGCCACTTCTGTTGCCTGTTTCAGGAATGTGTTAGCTGCAGAAATTTGTGCTACTACAACCTGAAGTTCTGTCCACACTTTTACTAAACACTGCAGTCTGGATATTGCCTCTAGAGGAAGGGTAGGCTTTGGCCTGCTTGTGTTTTAAGGCATCCTTTCTTTGGCCTGTAGCCTCCAACCACTCAGATTGTGGCTTTCAGTGCTGCTTAGAACTACATAGGTGTGGCCAGATGCAAGAGATACCCATGATGAAGATAGTACAATTACATAAGAACTTACCATATCAGATCTTCTATGGGATCTCTTTCATCAGGCCATGCTGTCCCACCCTCCATCCTCCCTTCCAGATTAAGATCTACTTTACTCCTGTCTCTCTTTCCAGGACAGTATATCTGTTGTTTTTCTACCTTGTCTGGTAGAAGGAACCTTTTGCTCTTTCTCGGTTATCCAGAAGGAGCTCCTTTGAGTATGATCTCCAGTGGATAACTGAGAAGGGCGTGTGGAGCCACCCACATTTATATAGTGGAGGATGTTGATGTCTGACATCACTGTAGATGGCCCATAGTAGACTGGTAGCTAAAAAGTTTCCATGTGGTCCTAGTGCCTGGCAGCTATAGTTCCATAGGTGTGGCCTGATGAAAGAGATTCTCGCGAAGATCTACTGTAATGGTAAGTTCTTACATATTTGTACTTTTCAGTGCCACCACCATGGCTCAGCAGCATGTAGGCAACCGAAGTTCAGGAGCAAACTCGTGTTGCTGTGTCAGGAGGCTGGTCTGTCCACAGCAACTGCTGCTCAGCAGTGCATTGTGATTGGGGAGGGAAGGTGTTGGGCACCGGTGCCACTGGGATCCGTGAGGTGGGCCAAGGGAGCTTGCTTCCTCTGCAGGATGTCCCTGCATGCAGCCAAGGATGACAGAGGCTGAATCCTCACCTGGGGTTGAGGGAAGAGCAATGAGAAACAAATGGTTAAAATCCCATGGCTGTCTGCATGACAGCCTGGGCTCTGAGGACTCCTCTGGGTCCTAGTGCCAGCTGGCACTTTATCCTAATAGTGGACTGCCTCTGGGGCAGAACAGCCCTCCCCCTGGGGCCTCCACCATGAGGGCACTGCCGTAGTAGAAGCAGAGTTGAACTGGGTCCTCAGGAGGACAATGGACTAACATGCTATAACAGGGTATATCTCTTTGAACAGGGTATATGCCTGATGATGACCAGAGCAGGGAGAAAACGCTCTATTTAAAAAAAAAGAAAAGAAAATATTGTTATCGTTTTTCTTGATAACTGCAGTGATACTTGTTAAAATAATTATGTGCCTTATAGACTTTGTTATGCAAATTCTTTACAAGCATGACAGAGTGATTTCCTGTTCATCTTGAATGGCTTAATGTGAATTTCAGAAATATGTATGTGTGCTTTATAACCCATTATCAGATGTGGTAGTCATTCCCTGCATAAACTTTGATTTTTCACTCAGTCTGTTTAGGAAGGGAAGGGATCGTGCATCTCGCAGAACTGATGGCCAGCTGATATCGTCCACTTCCCTGTACACTGGCCCTCCCCTGCACTCAGACGTTTTATGATATCTAACCAGGGAGCATGCAGATAAACACCTCATTGTAGTCTATAGGGGGGCATTTTAAAAACAATTTTATATACATTAAAGCAGTGTTTTATAATAAGCATTTGTCAATACTGAATGTTTGCTTGCTGGCATTAGCAGTGGAAGTGCAGGAGTTAGACAGATGCAGTATAGGAATGGCAGTGAAGTACTGAAATGATATCAGCTCCACCCCCACCCTGCAGAGATGGACAGGCATTAGGGTGTGGCTTTGGGTTGTCGCCCATGACGATCACGACATTTCACCTCACCCTACCCTGTAGACACTGACGAGTGTCGAGGTGTGCCTTGGGGTGTTTGGACTTTACATTCACCTCATTCCATAAGGACACACGCTGAAATGGGTGCAGTATAGGAGAATGGGGTGAACTCTGGGGCCAAAGAGTCCAAGGTGCACCTCGATGCCTGTCACTAGCTGCAGGGTGAGGGTGGAATGACGTGAGCATTACTGTCGACAATCCCAAGTCACACCCCTGACGCCTGTCAGTCCCTAGAGGGAAGGGCATTATGGTTGAAAACCCTAAAAGGGCGTTTCTTGGTATTTTTACTCCAAGTTTTCAACATGGGCTTTTTTGTGACCCCACCGCATGAACAGTGACACTATCAGTTCATAGTTTAAAGGTGATTTTGCACGGCTACCAGCATTATAATCTCAGGTGCAAAACACATTTCAAGCAGGATGTGAAAAATGACAACTGTAATGTTCATGAGGAGATGTAAAAAAGGGGAATGCTGAAAATCTGGAATGATAATATAAAAAAACTGGTGAAGGCACAAGAGTGCATAGAAACTGCGCAACACACACCCATAATGTAATTAGTTTGGGGATTTTTTACAGCAGATTTTCAAAACCGGCATTTTGGGACCTCTGCTCATGAACAGTGTCACTGTGATTTTGTTAATGTGTCCCGAACACTGATTTCCCCTAGCAACCGCGCTATTCTGCGCCGGAAGTGCGAAAATACATTTCGGCCAGGGTGTGAAAAATAACAGCTGTACTGTTCATAAGGAGGTGTGGAAAAATGCCAATGTTGAAAATCTGGACTGAAAATATTACAAATTCATGAACTTACGAGGTTGCGTGGATACTGCGCAATGCACTCTCATAACACAGTCATTTTATGGACTTGTGTCACCAAATTTTCAACATAGCCATTTTAAGACCTCTGCTCTTGAACAGTGTCACTGTGATTTTCTTAATCTGTCCTGAACATTGATTTCGCACTCCGACCACGCCATTGTGTGCTACATGTGCGAAAACACATTTTGGGCGAGATGTGAACAATGACAGCCATACTGTTCATAAGGAGGTGCAGTAAAATGGCAGTATTGAAAATCTGGAGTGAAAATATTAAAAATTCTTGAAGTTATGAGTATGCGTAGGAACTGCTCAACGCACGTCCGTAAAGCAGTCATTTTTGGGAATTATTTCACCAAATTTTCAACGTAGGGTTTTTGGGGGCCTACCTCATGAACTGCAACACTGTCTTTATGTTAATCATCCCAAAAGATGGTTCTGCGCAGTGACCGCTAAATCTCCTTTCGGGACTGAATAACCAGATGACAGTGACTGAATTCATGAGGTGGGGTCCCAAGAACCCCATGTTGAAAATTTGGTGCAAAAATTTAAAAAAAATGACCACGATATGAACCAAAGTTGAAAAAAAACTATTTATGCCATTATACAGCTTGCCAGCATTTCTTTAATTCGTGGTCGGCATTCATGTCGGCTGGTACAAACGTGTTCCCGGTCCATCGAAGATTGTCGCACGGGGCTCCGGTGGTAAGTGTGGGTTGAGGTGGTAGTGGGGAGGTGGAATGCGCAGAGGGCGGGTGGGGTTGGGGGGCAAGAGAGTCAACGAGGTACCGCTTTTTTGTTGCTAGTTTAAAAAAAAAAAAGACAACATGTTTTGCCACGCTTGGGTGGACTCCAGTGGTACCTGGAAATTTGTTTGGGGGGGTGGAGGGATTGGGCACCTGCTGGCTACAGTGTGTGGGGAGCACATGACGATGCTGGACTTCTGCAGTGTGGCATCCTGAAGTTTGCTTTTTTGGGGGGGCACTGGAGCCCATTGGGTTTGGGCACCCCGTCGGACATACAGTGTGCTTGGGGGGAGTGTGCATGTGCCTAGGGAGTTGGGCCCCTCAGCACACAACAAAATGGGGGCGACATGCTAGGAGACGCAGATACAGCTGAAAGAGAACGACTGCCAAGGTGGTGACGTGTAGGCAATTTACATACTGTTGATGGCACGGCAGTATGCAAATTGCCTACATGTTACCACCGCTGATTGTTGCGGTCTTTCTCTTTCAGCTGTACGCCACTGCATCTGAACTGCTGTCATAGACAGCTCAGACATTCATTGGTGCCCTGCTGCTCTGCCTGCAAAAATGATCAGGGCATTGGAAGCAGGGGTGCCACACCTATGAAAACTCATATGGTGGCACTATGTTTCTTTCACATTCGGGCAAGCAAACATAAAAATGAAAGCCACCTTTCACCTGATAGATGCTCTGTCAGCTGAGAAGTGGCTTTCATTTACATAAAACATTGCTTTAACATATATAAAAATGTTTCTAAGATGCCCTCCATAGACTAAAATGGGGCACATCCCTGCACTCTCCTTTGTTAGACATCATAAAACATCTGTACACAGGGGTGGGGCCGGCAGGCAGGGAGGTGGATGGAATTGGGTGGCTGTTAGTTTTGCGAGATGTACGATCCCATCCGTTTCTAAATGGGCTGAGTGAGAAATTAAAGTGCATGTAGGGAATGACTATCACAGCCATAAGGTAATGGTATATAAAGCCCATAAACAAATAATAAAAATATTAGAAATGTCCTTTAAATTAGCATGAAGACTGCTTAAAATGTGCATCTTTCAAGGGAAGCCATGAAACAGGTGATGGAAAGTGTTCACAAAACTTCTTGGTAATGCAGCCTCTCTCATGAGTTTGTGACCAAGGGGAAGTTAAGTCTAAGCTAAAAAAGTAAATATCTTAAGTAAATTAGTTTTGATCAAGATTTACAAATTGAAGGATTTTGGTTATGTATACAGGCTTGTGATATATTTGTTTAATCTTATGAAAATATACCATTCATGTTATCTCTCACTCTAGGCTGACATACCAAACAGATTTGAGATGAAGCTACATAGAAATAACATTTTTGAAGAATCATATAGGAGAATTATGCCTCTGAAGAGGCAAGATGTGCTAAAAGCTCGACTCTGGATTGAGTTTGAATCTGAGAAAGGTCTCGACTATGGAGGTGTTGCCAGGGAGTGGTTCTTCCTTTTGTCTAAGGAGATGTTCAATCCTTACTATGGTCTCTTTGAATATTCAGCAACGTAAGTGCATTTGATTTAGTCTGCACAACAGTAAAGTGTCCCACCATCAGCAGTGGAAATCATTATATTCCTTTTCGTCAAGAAACAATGCGATTGCATTTTTGAGAATTAAAGGGAATTATCACATCTGGTTAACCATAAGCTGGTGTTGTGCAATAATGGAATACATAACTTATGTCATCACTGCGATGCCTCTGTGGTTTTCAGTTCACAGCTTCATCTGAGATCCTGGAAGAATTTTCTTAGCCATGAAATGTGGTATTTGGACTCTTAATGGGACACAGTAAATCCCCTCCATGCTTAAAAGACTTCATATGCTCATAGGATATATATATATATATATATATGTGTGTGTGTGTATATATATATATATTTTTTGTTCATTGTTTTTCTCTTTCCCGGCCGGCCCACATCCGGCCATCGTCCTGGCATACCTGCTGCTCCAGTCAAGGTCCTCACCCCAGCGGTACCCCCATGGCTTGCCCCCCATGGCAAGGGGTGGTGAGCTCCCCCTTACTCACCACCCAGACAGATCCAGTGTGCTGGGGTGATACCCGCAGAGACAGTGGGTGTTTCCCAGGATGGCCATCAAGCTGCATGACCGAGAGTTTTTTCCTTGTTCTTGTTCACGGGTGGGGTGTGCAGTGACGCCAGCGGAAGCAATGCACATGCTCCCATGCGTGCTCCTCCAGGCATCTGCCCCATCCCCGCTCTCATTGTCAGAGTCGGCACCCTGCTCCCTAGCCTCCGCTAGGGGGGGCAGGCAATCGCTGACTGCTGGAACCTCCCCTCCCCGGAGAAGGAGAGCAGTCCTAGGGACGCTCTATCCTTTTCCTCCCCTGCTGACCCCCCGGCAGCCCATGCTCATTAAATATCTTGGTGCAAGGAAATCACTCCTTGCTTGGCTCTCCATTATATATATATATTTATGCAATCTGGGAGAAAAATAGAAGCCACCACTCAACTAACAGGGGCCCTATTAGTTGAGTGGTGGCTTTCATGTTTCTCAGAGATTGCCTAAACATACATAATTATGCATTGAAAACCATCCACATAGACTTGTATGGGGCACACCCCTGTGCTCTTCATGCTTAGACATCACAAAATGTCTGAGTATTGGGGCAGGGCCGGCAGACCAGGAAGTGGAAGGGATCGGCTGGCCGTGGGTTTGGCTCCAGTTACGATCTCTTCCCTTCCAAAGAGAACAGGGTCAAGAATTCTACTTTTGTCTGAAATAGGTTAGTGCTGCCATAAGATAATGGGCTACGAAGCCCAAATAAATAAAATTAAATCTCAACAATGTACTTTAAAGTTAGTACACTTGAACATAAGCAGTCTTAGGTCCAAACTCCAAAAGCTTGAAGGCTGGGTTGACCTGTCTGCCCCGATGTAGATGCCAGCTCTGAGACCTGGCTGAAACCTCCCATTCACTCCCTTGAGGTAACAGTATTGGGGTACTTCACCTTCAGGTGGGATAGGATCCATAAGAAACTGGGAGGCGTCTTTCTCCACGTTAGATCTTCCCTCAGTGCTACACTGGTAACTGCTCCTGGCCTAGTAAATTCAGATAGTGTGAGGCTCTAATGAGTAAGCTACTTTCAGGGGTACAAAGCTGCTATATGTGGTCTGTGCATATAACCCCCCCACACACACACACACACACCCCAGTGGTGAATTCTGCTCCTGCTTCCCTTAGTAAGATTCTCAGTGACTTGCCTATAGGGGATCTAATAGTACTTGGGACTTCCAATATTAACTGGATCTCTGAGCCAGGGAGGGGCCAAAGGCTGTCCTTCTGGAGGCCCAGCTTTCACAAATTATCACAGAACTGACTTGCATAAACAACAAAACAGGTACTCATGCCCTACTTGACTGGGCTGTTGTCTCCAAACCAAATTGGATCAGAACTAGATGCATATTCACTGACTTCCTCACTGACCACTCCTGTTTCTTCTATGTATGCCTCCCTTAAAACTCCACCTGGGGTATTCATTGCCCATGATTACTCCAAATTTAATGCCAGCTCCTTTTTTGGCTACCCTATCAGGGATCCAGTGGACCACAGTTACAGCCCTTTCTTATGTAGATTCTGCCTTGCATTTCTTCGTGAGTAACTTCCTCTCAGCTACCAACAGGCCATTACTCTGTGAAGCAGCTGAGGGAAACAGCCAATAATCAAAGTGGCTAGGCTGCACCCTTAGAAAGTCTGTGAAGGCAAAGTGATAAGGCAGGGAGGGGACAATGTCTTTAAAAACTTGGGTCTCACATCCGACTGGAAAAAATACAAGGAACGCGGACATGCCTGTAAAAGAGACCTCCAGGCTGCTAAAAGAAAATGCCTAAGGCACCTGTAGGACAAAAACTTACCAGATTCCAAGCAGTTCTGGGCACAAATTAATGCACTCCTAAAAGGTCACACCAGTCGGGGGAATGTGATAAACTTCTCAGAGGATATCTCTTGCAGCAGGTCACACCTTAGGAACTACAGACATCAGGCACCAGAACTACGTGGAAACATTTTTTGCCAGCAGTCTATCTGGGGTCTCATACAGGGACATCACCACATCAGTGTCCCCTGTACAGCTGTGGGCGGCCCCACATCCTTCTCAGTTTTTTTTCCCCCACCATCGACCATTGCATTTCGAACTCCATGGAGCACCATCACTTCAGTTGACCGCCATTTTTCTCAAACTTTCCACCTTTTATTTCTCACCCTAGTTTTCAATCACTTTATTCCCTAAAGTGATTCCCCCTTTTTCTTTTCATTTATGCCTGGATCTGATAACCTTTTCTGTCACTACAGCTGCGGACAGAAGACCAACGATAAAGATTTTCATGAGGCCTGCATCTACTGCCTCGGCACTGACCATGACGTCCTGGCCTGCAAGATCTGCCATGGCTTCAATCAAGCTACCTAGCAGCGTCACCAGAAGGAGATGAAACCGTTCTTCATAGAACAGAAGGTCACTGCCTTGGAGGAGGAGCTGGAGCTCCTCTGCTTCCCCAGCCCTGTCCTCGGGCTGCTCTCTTTCGGTCAAGGCTCAGGACAAGTCATCGGGGAACCATCACCACTGTGAGAAGGATCGGTCTTTCTGGGAGCATTCTCGGTTGCTGCACCCTGTGCCAACCGTTTTGGTGTCATCAACCAGACCAGCGACGACCCTTGCTGCCACCCACACACTCTCACCTACAGGGCCATCCTTGGCAGCCCCCCTCAACTGGAGCTCCTTAGCCCAGCCATGGTTCATTCCCAGCAGGTCTTTCCCTCTCCCGGCGGGCTTTTCCCTGCTCCCACCGACAATTCCCACTGCCTTCCTAATCCTGTCTGTTACAATAGGGACTTTGGCAGTGTGGCCCATCAGCTCTGCTGATGCTGGACCTTTATCGATGGGGTTTCCTTCTTTACCACCACCGACGCGCCCGCCCCTGCTGAATAACCCCCATCTCCTCAGGGGCCGTAGTCAGGGAGTGATTCTGGCCTGCTGGTGGACGGTGACAGTCATGTGTTGTCGGGTGTAAGGCCTCTTCAGTCGACGCCTATTACCATCCCTGTGATGCTGGGGATGCAGGTTCCTCTGCTGGTCCCTCAACCTGACCCCATCCTGTCATTGCTTCAGCTGTTCCTCCCAATGCCGGGGCCTCAGTACCCCCCATCATTGCCGCAGAGCGATCTACCAATGCTGGTGACCATCAATGTCCAGGTTTTGTTCTCATCTGTCCTGAAGCTTGTGCAGAAGGTTGTTCCACCTCAGGCCTCATCACTGGCAGGGCTTTCTTGGCCAGCTTCGGTGCTATCACATCAGCCATCATTGAGACCTGCCCCCCCTCTCACTTGATCTCCTTGATGCCCCACTCTGGACCAGGGGATGATGACAATCATCACCCTGACTTCCTCTTCCCAGATGAGGAAGACGAGGATGCCAGGGCCAGAACACTCTCTAGCACCTACACAGTCTCCTCGGTAGGGGAGGCCTCCTCCAAATACGTCCTGTGGACTCCCCCGAATGACCCCATCTTCCTTGCAGTGATGTAGCAACTGCCGGCTGCCATGGGGTTTGATTCTGCAGAGCAGAACATTACCAGGTGGAACCTGGCTCATTACCTAGGCCTGCAAGATTACCCTCCTCTTATTATCCCTCCTTTGATTGATGCATATTAAGATGCCACTGTGGCCGCTTGGTACAGGCCTAACCTGATCACCGCTATGTCCAGGAAAGTAGACAGTTTGTACCAGGCCCCCTCTGGGAAGCCCTTTCTTGCAGGGGCCCCCAGGCAGATTCCATGGTTATCAATTCTGCCCATGATCGGTTTAAGAGACCCCAATACCTTAGCTCTCTCCCTCCCAACAAGGAGTCCAAGAAGCTGGACCTTATGGGCAAGAGGGTATTTACCTCTTCCACTCTGGCTGTATGGGTCCTTAATTGGGCCATATACTCAAGTACCAGAATGATCTCTGGGAAGCGGCCAAGTCCGCCACCTAGTTCCTTCCTGAGGGACCCCGGAAGCAGGGGATGCTCAAGGCCCACTAGTCTGGGGCTGATGTGGGCAGACATATATTGAAGGCTGCCTTAGATGCCTCAGCCAGGGCCTCCACTGTGGGCATTTACCTGAGGAGGTACTCCTGGTTGAGGGTGTGAGGCTTCGCTATTGATACCCAGCAGTCCCTGCAGAATTCTTCCTTCAGGTGCTATAAGCCTTTTGGGGGGAAACATGCAGGACATTCTCAATGACCAGCAGACCTTGGGGAGAACCCTGCATTCTGTTCACTGCCTCTACAATACTCACCAGAAGAGTGGACAGAGGGTGCTTTTTCGACGTACCACCCATCAGCCAAGGTCTAGCACCAAGCAGCCCAGCAAGTGTAAAGCTGCCTTGGCCCTGCCTACCCCCTCCTCCACCACCAGAAAGTCCTCAAGAGGTGGAGGAGTGGGCCTGGCTGCAGGCTCAGTCTCCGTCTGACTCCTTGCCAGACCCCCTCCATCTGGTTCTCCAGGATGTGGTGGTAGGGGGTTGCTTCTCCCTCCATCTGGACGGGTGGCGGGAGATCACAGCAGATGCCTGGGTGCTGCAGGTCATAGAATAAGGACACGCCCTAGAGTTCATAGATATGCCTCCAGATCTTTCCTCAAGGCCTTTGACTTACCCTCCAGGCCACATACCCATGTTGCTGGAGAAGGTCCATACACTGCTGAGAAAAAGGGCCATAGAACGTGTCCCCGAGTCAGTGGAACCTGGGGTTCTGCTCTCACTTCTTCCTCATCCCCAAGTCCACCAGGGACTTGAGGTCCATCCTGGGCTTACTAAACCTAAACTACTTTATCCACTACAAAAAGTTCAGGATGGTCACCCTCCTGGGCCTGTTGCCTTTGCTCCAGAAGGGAGACTGGATGTGTTCCCTGGATATGCAGGATGCAGACCTGCACATCAAGATCTGCCTGCCCCACAGAAAGTTCCTCAGGTTCCTGTTGCGGGGAAGCACTGCCAGTTCAGGGTCCTTCCCTTTGGCTTGTCTTCAGCACCATGGGTCTTCACTGTATGCCTAGCTGTGGTGGCAGCAGCCTTCAGAAGGGAAGATCTTTATGGCTTTCTCTGGCTGGATGACTGTTTACTCAAAGCTTGGTCCCAGGTGCAACTGTCCGTGACCCTGGTGTGTACCTTGCAGTTGTTCAACAATTTAGGGATCACTGCCAACCTTTTCAAGTCGGTGTTGTCTCTCGGGTCAGTGTCTCCAGTACATAGGAGCTATACTGGACATGGCCCTGGGCTTCGCCTTCCTGCCCCCAGACAGGGTGGAGTGCCTGATAGCATAGGCCCAGGAACTCTACAGCAGCCACTGTGTCACAACTAGGACATATCTCTGGCTGCTGGGCCTGATGGCAGTTGCCACCGTTCCTCTAGCCTGGCTGCACATGTTCATCCCTCAATGGACTTTGAGGATGCAATACGGTCAGAGAACTGATGATTTAGAGCAGAAGGTTCTGGTCTTGTCGCCAGTAAAGAAGGTATTCTTGTGGTGGATGGAGCACAGCCATTTGCTCAAAGGGTTCCCTTTTCTCATTCCCTCCTCTCATCAGATCTTCATGACAGAAGCCTCAGGGACAGACTGGGGCATGCATCTGGGTCCTTACCAGACTCAAGGGACATGGGCTCCATTCAAGACTTCTCTCCATATCAATCTCTTCGAGAGCTGTCCAGAATGGCCTGAAGGCGTTCTAGTGGCAGCTGACGCCAGGCCATCTGCTAGTACAGATGGACAACAACAGTGTGGTGCACTACATCAACAAGGGGGGGGGCAACCACTCTTATCCCCCTGTGCAGGGGGGCGATGAGGGTTTGGTACTGGATTCTGGACCAAGTTCCTGGTGTCCAAAACACCTTGGCAGACAGGGTCAGCAGGTCGCAGTCCCAGATGCATGAGTTGGAACTGCTGACCTCAGTTGTAGAAGACCTGTTCAACAGGTAGGCGTGTCCAGAGCTGGACCTTCTTGCATCCCGACACAACACAAAACTGCCACTTTTCTGCTCGCTCGAGTCAGGGCCTGGAGTTTTCTGGTGAGACGTATTGTCCCTCTTTTGGAAAGGGAGGTTCCTCTACACTTCTCCCCCTTTCCTCTGATTCAGAGAGTACTAATCATGCTCCAGATGGAGGGTGCCACTCTGATTCTGGTGGCTCCCTTTTGTCCTCATCAGATTTGGTTTCCACTGTTGCAACAGTTAGTGGTGGAGCCTCCGGTACCCCTTTCCCTTGCTGTCACAAGCATAGGGAACTCTCGTCCATCTGAACCTTCGGTCTCTACACCTGCATGCCTGGCTTCTAAAGATATAGCCGTTGCAGGGTTTGGGGTCTCCCCTAAAGTGGGTGATGACCTGGTGGCTACCAGAAAACCCTCCACCAAGGCAACTTATTCCATGAAGTGGAAGCACTTTGCTTTGTGGGCAGCATCCCATCACCTGGACCCCCTCACCTGCCAGGTGAACCAGATTCTAGAGTACATACTGTCCTTGTCTGATGCCGGACTGAAACACTCTTCTCTAAAAGTGCATCTGTCTACCATATCTGCCTTCCACATGCCCATTAATGGCTGTATGGTGGCCCAGCTGGATGTGGCCTGTGCTTTACTTAGAGGCATCCTGTATTGGAAGCCTTCCATCTGTAACCTGTCCCAGCGTGACTTAAACTTTAATTTTTAGAAAAATTTACTTTGGCTCCTTTTGAGCCGGCCATAACTTGCGAGCTGCGCTTTCTATCCTGGAAAGCATTATTTTTAATTGCTATTACTTCTGCTCGACTGATTTCCAAGCTACAGGCACTCATGTGTGAGCAGCCTTATTTAATTTTTCATAAAGACAGGGTGTCTGCGTACTAGTGTTCTTACCAAAGGTGGTGTCTGAATTCACCCTGAATCAAGTCATCCACCTGCCTGTCTATTACCCAGAGCATGTCAGTCCAGAGGAAGCATTGCTCCATACTTTAGATGTACATAGAATTCTTAGATGTCATGTTCACCGCAGAAGGGACTGCAGGAAGTCCTTGCAGCTGTTTGTTTCTTTCGCACCCAGAAAAGAGGGCATACCAGTTTCTAAACCGTGTTTGTCCAAATGGTTGGCCAGCTGTATTATTTTCTGTTATAGGAAGTACAGCGTCTGTACGGTGGAGTTCCACAAGGTTCAGTCTTGTCATCCTTGTTGTTCATGGTGTATATGCTGCCGTTGGGAGACATTATCAGGTGGTATAGGCTGGGTTTTCACTGTTATGCAGATGATACCCAGCTATACCTGTCCTGTGCACCCGATACCCAGATGGCAGCCTCTGTATTTAACAGCTGCCTAGAGGAAATCGGACTTGGATGACTCAAAACTGGCTTAAACTTAACCCAGACAAGACTGAGGTACTGGTGGTGGACTCAGGTCATCATGGCGGGGGGAGTGAGAGGGTACCCCCTGGTGTAGTGTTGGGGGGGGGGGGATTCCCCTTACTCCATCTAGATGGTGAAAGATTTGAGTGTGATCCTAGATCACGGCTTGACACTTGATGCTCAGGTACCGGCCATGGTGAAAAGTGAATTCTGCCATCTTTTAGGAACATTGCCCAGATCTGAGCCATGATCCCGCCTGAGGACCTGGCTATGCTGATGCATGCTTTTGTCACATCCAAGTTGGACAACTGTATAATGCCCTGTACCTAGGGTTATCTGGAAGCAACCTCTGCAGGCTGCAGCTGGTGCAGAACGCGGTGGCAAGACTGTTGATGGGTGCAAAAAGATGTGATCATATAATTTCGGTCCTCCATGAACTACACTGGCTGCTGGTCAAGTGGAGGATTGTATTCAAGGTAAGGCTCCTGACCTACAAGACCCTGCGTGAAAGGGGGCCAGTTTATCTGCAAGATCTCCTTGTCCCCTACCAGCCACCCCGGGCACTCCATTCTGCTGAGGGTTGCCTCCTTGGAGTTCCCAGGGTTAGGTGACATAGAAACATAGAAGTTGATGGCAGATAAGGACTGCAAGGCGCATCCAGTCTGCCCATTTCTTTTTCTACCTTGTGAATGTGCCATAGGCCATTGCTCTGTCTGTGTCATATCTATTCATACTCATCTGTCTTGCTCCCTTATGCCTCTCCCATACCTATTTGAAGCTCTGCACTGTAGTCATATCCACCACTTCCTGAGGTAAGCCGTTCCATGCACCCACCACCCTTTCTGTGAAAAAGAATTTCCTCACATTACCCCTTTATCGGCCTCCCTCTAATCTCGTGCTGTGTCTTCTTGTCCTGCTAATTTTCTTATATTGAAACATGTTAGACTCTTTTACCTTGTTAATGCCCTTAAGGTGTTTGAATATTTCAATCACATCACCTCTCTCTCCCTCCCTCCTTTGCTCTAGGGTATACATATTGATCTCCGTTAATGTGTCCTCATATGTTTTCTGATGCAGTCCCTGCCTTTTTCTGGACTGCCTCAATTTGGTTAATGTCCTTGAGAAGATGTGGCCTCCAGTACTGCACACAGTACTCCAGATAGGGCCTAACCAGTGTCTTGTAAAGAAGTATTATTACCTCCCTCTTCCGACTTATGATACCCTTACTAATACACCCCAACATTCCTCTAACCTTACCTACTGCTTTAGAGGTCTGCTTGGATGATTTCAGGTCATCAGTGATGATGTTCGCCCAAGTCTTTGTTCCCTTGTGACTGCCAGCAACTCCCCTCCCAGCCTATAGGTGGCGTCAGGGTTTCTCTTCCCTATGTGCATAATCTTGCACTTCTTTGCGTTAAACCCCAGTTGTCACTCTTCTGACCATTTTGCTAGTTTACCCAGATCTCTTCTCATTCTGCCTACCCCATCTGGATCATCTACTCTGTTGCAGATCTTGGTGTCATCTGCAAACAGACAAACCTTACCCTCCAGTCCATCTGCAATGTCACTGATGAAGATATTGAAGAGGACTGGCCCCAGGACTGATCCCTGAGGTATCCCACTTGCGACTTGCATCTCTTCTGACTGTATATTGTTTACCACCACTCTCTTTTCCGCCCCTCAACCAGTTTGCCACCCAGTTGACCAACGTCTGACCCACCCTGAGCCTACCCAGCTTATTAATCAATCTTCTTCGTGGAACAGTATCGAAAGCTTTGCTGAAGTCAAAGTAGGCAACATCAACTGCTCCCCCTTGGTCCACCACTCTGGTTACCCAGTCAAAGAAATCTATGAGATTAGTTTGACAGGACCTTCCTTTTGTAAACCCATGCTGTCTTGGATCCCGTGCTCCTATGGATTCCAGGTGTTGCACTATCCTTTCCTTAAGGAGTGTCTCCATAATTCTGCCCACTACTGAGGTAAGACTGACTGGTCTGTAGTTCCCTGCCTCCTCCCTGCTACCACTCTTGTGGGAGCGGGATCACATGAGCCCTTCTCCAGTCTTCTGGGACCTCTCCTGTGCTCAGAGACTCACTAAACAGTTCTGATAATGGCTGTGCTAGTTCCACCCTTAGCTCCTTTAGTACCCTAGGCTGTATGCCATCAGGTCCCATTGCCTTGTCCACCCTGAGCTTAGCGAGCTCTTGTGGGACTCTTTCTTTTGTGAGGGACTAGTGCACACCTCCCTTCCCCCTGTGTTCATGGTGCAGAGCTCTGGGCCCTGCCCCACCTTCTCTTCAGTAAATACTGAACAGAAGTATCTATTTAGGATAGATGCTTTTACATGGTCCTCCTCACATGCCCCCTTATCCCCTTTGATCTTAGCAATACCCCCCTCTGGACTTTCTCCTTTCACTAATGTATCTATAGAAAGTCTTGTAACCTTCTATTACTGTTTGTGCTAGTGTTTCCTCAGTTTGGGCCTTTGCCTGCCTTACTGCCTTCCCTGCTTCTCTTAGGGAAGTTTGGTATGCCTCCGTATCTTCATCCTGCTGCGTTCTCTTATATTTCCTGAAGGCCAGCCTTTTGGCTCTGACCTTTCTGCTACTGTGTTTGAGAACCAAAGTGGTTTCCTTCTTCTTTTGCACTTCCTTTTCTCACTAACACAATGGGATGTTGCTTCAAGTATTGTATCTTTAATGCTTGCCCACTTTGCCTGTACCCCCTCACCTGTATTTATTTTTGTCAGGGCTAGCTTAACTCTGTTGGCCATCTTATCAAAGTCAGCTCCTCGGGACTCGGGAAGCCAGGCATGTTCGGTGGCCGCCCCTACCCTGTGGAACTCATTACCTGGTTATTTAAAGGAGGCTCTCTCAGTAGAAGCCTTTAAAAAGGGTTTGAAGACCTACTTGTTCCAACAGGTTTTTAATGGTCAAAATATTTACTGTAATGTTTTAAACTGGGATAAATAGATAATTTAATTGTTGACTCCCAGTTAATTTATTTTGTATGATTTTTAAGAATTGTGTTATTCTGAATGTACAGCACCCTGAGTCTTTGGAAAGCGACGCTTTATAAATAAAGTATCTAAGTATGGTAAAGAACTTCCTAGGGCTGTCAAGGGCCATTCTCCCAGAGGTGTGGCCACTTCTGTTGCCTGTTTCAGGGTGGTTTCTGCAGCTGAGATCTATGCTGTTGCCACCTAGAGTGCTGCCCACACTTTCACAAGGCACTATAGTCTGGATATCACCTCTAGAACACGGGCAAATTTTGTCCTAGCTGTGTTACAGGGCCTTGTTTCATAGTTCCCTGTTTTCCAGCCTCCCAAACCGGTCTCCTCTGCAGTGCTGTTTGGGACTTGTTCCTAAGGTGTGACCTGCTGCAAGAGATATCCTCGAAGAACGTAGAACGGTTATGTAAGAACTTACCGTAACAGCAGATCTTCAAGAGAATCTCTTGCAGCAGGTCATGCCATGCCTCCTTCCTTTCCCCTTGGCTCTGAGTTTCTCCTTTCCTGCTTCTCCTTTCCAGGATGGTAAGCCTTCTCTTTCCCAGACTCCTTCTGGCGGGTCTCTCTGGCTCTCCCTTGATTCCCTCAGGAGTGTGTCCTTGCTGGATGGTCTCTGGCAGGGAACTGAGAAAGGTGTGGGGCCACCCACGGCTATATAGGTGGACGCTGACATGATGGCGTTGACTTGAGCGGCACCAGATAGACTGCTAGCAAAAAATGTTTCCATGTGGTCCTGGTGCCTGACAACTGTATACCTAAGGTGTGACCTGTTGCAAGAGATTCTCTTGAAGATCTACTGTAAATGGTAAATTCTTACATAACCGTTCTTTGTGGTTGATGGGAAGACTTACTGAGACTCTGTGGCTACTGCCAATGCCTTCAGTAACTTTTGTATGGATCTAGACAGTTTCAGACCCCCCTCCTTGGTCTCCTCCTCACTCCACTGATTAGTCATTGACTGAGTGCCAATACCCAATACCCACATCTGAATGATAAAAGGAAAAGAGGTACTGCCCCTCTTATAGCATTTAAAGGCTGAAGGCTCAGTTGAGCATGAGATACTCGAGCCAAAGTTCCTAAAAATAGCTGCCCCAGTTATTGCCTCTCCTACTGCAATGTTTTAACAAATCATTAGTTGAAAGGAGACTTTGAAAACTCAAAATTGTCCCTTGGGGTTCTGGTACACCCGGGGGGGGGGGTCCAAGGAAGCTGTGGAAAACTACCATCCCATATCCCTTGCTTAGTTCCCTTTCCAAGATTCATAAAAGGCTAGTTTTCAACCAGATACAGGAGTATCTGGAACAGCACCAGCTGCTGACAGACAGGCAGCATGGCTTCAGGAAATATTATGGTACAGATACCACATTGGTCAGACTCTTGACCTGTATACTCGTGGCCATGGACAAAGGGCTGTTGACTTTTGATTTGGTGAATCGCAGCTTCCGGCTAGTTAAACTAAAACTGCTTAGTCTCGATAGTCTACCCTGTCAGAGGTTCTCCCATTACCTGGCAAATAGATCTCAACAGGTTAAGTGTAAAGGCTCATAACAGATGGTGTTCCACAAGGCTTCATGCTGGGTCCTTTTCTGTTTTCCCTGTTTATTAATGACTTACCTGGTAACTGCTGTGGAGTTAATGTGTTATTATATGTGGATGAGGCCGTACAGTACATAGATGCTCTGGTGATGTTACTCATATCAGTAGTCAACTTGCTAGTGATTTCTTGGAACTAGAAGCTGGTTTCCTAGTAACAAGCTAGCCCCAGACACTTAAAAACAACTGTCCTGACTGGCTCCAGGCATTTTGGTACTGCTAGACAACATTTTATCTATTGCCACATCCACTGGTACTCCATTTGAGGTGGTGAAGTCAGTTAAATAATGCACCAGAAAACTGGGTCCCTTTGTCTGAATAATTGCCAACAGTATGCTGCAGTCTTAATGCATAGTTCACCAATTTTGCAGACCCTAAGGTGCTCAGAAGTAAATAAGCTAATGGTTCTGTACAACAAAGTTGATCAGTTTGTTGCCAGTTCCCCACCAAGGGAGCATCATTGTGATGTCTTCTTCTCCTTAAATTGGCCCTCCTTTGAAGGGAGATTGAACTACCCCCTTCTCTGTCTAATGTTCAGACTAGTCAAAGGTGTTACCCGCTAGTCTCAGTGGCGTATAGGCAATAAAACCTCCCAGGAGAATGCTTAGGTCATCCAGCAGTACCCTACTTCAGAGTACCAAGAACAAGGTCTTGTGCAGGCAAAAGATCCTTTGCTTTATCTGCCCCTTCCAAGTGGAATGACATTCTAGTAATGCTGCAAGACTGTTCCTCCCTTAGTGGATTCAAAAAGGGGCTCACGGCATTTCTCCTTGAGCATAGTCTATGTACTCACATTTGTTGATGAGTATTGTTATTCCTCTGACTTGTTATTGCTGGTCTATATGAGCCTACTGTACTATAACCTAATATCCTAAGACATGTCTATATGTTCGTTCCAAATTGTATTCCTAGTTGTATATGATCCAAAATGTTCTAACCATGTGGCCCTATGTTTATATCTTGTTGTTGCTGTAGCTTGTATTGCTGATTGACTTCCCGTTTTCATTATGTTATGTTTCCATACATGCAATTGACTCCTAGCCACCCCAGAAAAAGGGACATTTGGTCCCAGCAGGCCTACCTGTTCAACAAAATTCAATAAACTGATAAACAAGAACAGGCAGGCCATGCATGCAAGGTGCCTCATGTTGCTGAAAGTGTTTAAAACTGACTCGTGCACTTTACTGTGGCCAGCCGTTGACCCCTCCCTCAAACGTCATATGTTTTCTGTTGACAGATGTTGGGATATTATGTCATTACTAATCCATTCAGCTAAAGTGCCATTTAGTTTTAGTGTCGGTTATCCAGTTTTCTTCAGGCATGTCATTTGCATACCATAATGGGAATATGCATAGTTTATGAATTTTACACAAGCTTTTGGACAGGGCACAAAATATGTTACCACACTATGCAGGGTGTTATCATGCTGTTATTAGATGTTTGATTTATTTATTGGTTTTTGGTTACCAGTTAACAGGCTTTTGGACAGGGCTACAAAACATGTTGCTACGCTGTGCAGTGTGTTATCATGCTGTTACTAGATGTGGATTTGATTTATTTATTGGTTTTTGGTTACTGGGCAAGTCTGCTGAAACAAAGCCCCTTTTTCAGGGGTGACACAGAATTAATTACATATATGAACTTACAAGGATGCTGCATTATTTGAAGCAAGGACTGTGAGACATTAAATTACTGTATATACTTACGTATAAGTCAGTCCGCGTATAAGTCGGGGAAGGGGGGACTTTAAGTATCTGCACCTAGTATTTTGTGATAAACCCACATATGAGTTGGAAACAATTAATACAGTCAGTTTTATGTGAATAATACTGCAGGGAACCATCTTCATAAATTCAGTAATACTACAACCTTACAACCCAATGATGGCAACTGCAGTGGTAAGCAGATTAGTCACTATACAGATCAATTCAGTGGACAACCTCAAGGCAATATCTTGCCAGACCAGGTCAAGTCAGAGACACATCTTATGGTGAAACATGAGCCACAGGCAAAAGAAGGGCAAAATGCAGGTTTACAGCAGCATGACCTGTGTCAGGTTAGTGTCACAGAATTAATCTGAAGACAGATTTATGTGGGGAATTCACAAGTTATCAGGAGTAGAGTCAGCAGTCACACCTAGATAGTGCAGGGAGGTGTTCCTCAAGGGCATGTTTAAAGGAGCAAATAGCTCGACATGCTTTGGGGGGATTCTACAGTGAGTGGGCATCACCTTGAAGATCAGTCATTACAGCGCATACTGCAGCCAGCTTTCTAGAGTGGGGCATTAAGTTCCACTGAAACCATACAGTGACTAGATATACCATGGAGACCAGTGGCCAAGTGCCTGACTTTGTTTTACAGGACCTTCAGGCTATTTAACTCTGTCTCCATAGCCGAGAGCAAGGCGTAGAATCATAGGTAAGTGAGGGGAGGAAAACACTAATGACAATTGCATGATGGTATTCTTTTGTACGATATGCATTTAACCATATAACAGCCAACATTTTTGATTTAGGGTTTTAGAGATGAGGTCTGTAGGTTAGACATGGGTCCAGCTGCAGACCTAGATATTTTAAGTAATTATCAACTTCCAGGGGAGCTACTATTTGAAACAATCCTGATTAACAAGAGAACTTTCTGGTACCAAAGAGCATGGCTTTAGTCTTCTTTTGATTCAGAATAAGCTTGTTATTGATGAACCACCCTTGCAAGTGTTTAAAATCACTTTTGTGGAGATTTTTGGTGGAGAGAATATCATTAGCGTTCCAATAGGGCACTTTGTCATCTGCGTAAAGCACATTAGTCCCTTTGCAGTTTGCAGATAGAATATTCAGGGCTCCAGATAAGATTTTTTGGGATGAGTACTGTACTCCTTATTTTAAAAGTGAGCTGAGTAAAACCCAATTCAGATGCATGCAAATGCCTGGACGGAGTGGAGTGAGGAGTACATTTTTAAAAACAATGTAGTTTTTTTTCTAGACAACAATTGATCCAGATACCAACAGTGCTCCAGATAACATTAGCAGGTAGGGTTAATTTACTCACCAGTTTTAAAATGTAGTGAGTAAAACACAATTGGGATGTGTACGAGTGCTTTAAATCTGGAAAAAAACTGCTCCATTTTAATCACCAGTTATGTAATGAATCACTATTCTATGGAGTGTGGTGCATTTATAAATGTTGGGTGAGTATTGGTACTCTAAAAAAATGTTTTTGAAGAGTATTTCCTAAAATGAGGTGAGTAAAATAGGTTGCTGCTCACCTTATCTGGAGCCCTGAGAATATTAATAGAGAGAGTACTCAGCAAGGAGCCTATAATTGACCTTTGAAGAACATCTTCTAAAATGCATCTTGGAGGAGGATAGGACACTTCACTTTGACACATTGCATCCTGTCACCCAAATAATTGCTGAAGCAAGATATGGTTAGGCTTTCCAAACCAGTGTTACTCAATTTATTCAGCAATAGAGGGTGGTCAAACAAAATAAAAGCTGCTGTGAGATGCACATACGGTATATGTTCACCGTTACACATTAAGTATCCATGGCACTGGAAATGTCATAAGTGAACCTGACAAGGGTTGAGCCGGTTCCATGGAACGTTCTAAAGCCATGTTATGCATAAGTGAGTAGGCCTCGGACCTCAGTGTACTTCAGCAACTGGGCATGGACTGTTTTCTTGCATCTCACTCAGTGTGCAGAGTTCAGGGATTGGCTATAATTTTCAAGTAGATTTTTTGGGCCCATTCTTGCAGACAGAGGTCACAAGCACCACTTTTCATTTATGTGGTATAGCACTGTAAAGAAATGACATTTGCAGTGACGGCAGGAAACTAAGTAAAAGTAAGTGAGTAAAATTTTATTTGTTAAGTGCCCAATCCCAGAAGCTCTGAGTGCTGTACAGGAAGGCAGGGGTTAGAATAAACAACAAACAACTAATACAAAACATAAATTAGTAAATAACAGACAATAATTAAACCTAAGAATCCTAAATAAAATACAGTTCAGCAGCAAGCTATTCTAAGGATCATAAACAGTCTGCAAATGCCTCCCTAAAGAGATGCGCCTTCAGACCCCGCTTAAAATACTCCACTGATGGAGCCTTCCTCAAAAATCTTGGAAGCAAATTCCACAAAACTGGGCCTGCAACCTTGAAAGAATGATCTCCAGAGGTCTTCAGGTGGGCCCTAAGAACTGCTAGGAGGCTTTTGGTGGAGGAGTGAAGTGAGCACACAGGGCAGACAGGAGTCAGGAGGTCACTCAGGTAGCCATGGCCCAATCCATATAGGGCCTTATAGGTGAGCAAGCCCACCTTGAAAGTGATTTTTCCTCCTACAGTAACTGTCAGCCAGTGCAGGTCACGCAGAACCATCATCACATGGCAGGACCTTGGCAGGCCCGTCAGCAACCTGGTTGCTGCGGTTTGCACCAACTGCAGGCATCAGAGAACCCATCCATTGACTCTGAGGTACAGAGCGTTGCAGTAGTCGAGTTGCAATGTCACAAAGGCATGTACCATTGAGGGCAGGTCATCAGGCGGAATCAGTGCTTTGATTCAGACAACATTCCTCAGGGAGTGAAAACCACACGGGGAGATGGAAGACACCTGAGCCTCAAGTGTCAATCCATCATCAAGGATGTCTCCCAGGTTTTTCACCCTGGTAGATGCAGCCAATTGAGTGGGGCCAAGGAATAACTCTGTTCCCATCCCGGCAGCACCCACATCATGACGATGACCAGGCTCAATCACTAGCACCTCCGTCTTGTCAGGATTAAGTCTCAGCCAGTTAGAGAACATCCAGTTCTGAATCTCAGCCAGACATTTGTTTATTTATTTATTTCCCATATATAGTTTTTCTTTTTTTTTTTCTTTTTTTCTTCTTTTACTGCCCCCCGGGCCATGGTGTACACATTCGTGTATGTGCATGGAGGCGCATGCACATGCCAGGATCTGGTGGCCCCCTCCGCCTCCTCCCTGGACTTTTTGTTGCTGCTCCTGGCTGCCTACGCTACCCACCGGGCCTCGACTATGGCGGAGCGGGTGTCAACCCCATGGAAGGGAGAGCCATGGCTCAATCCTGTTCCAACACACACACCCCCCTGAGCCGGCACCCCAGCAGCTCAATGTTGTTCCTGAACCCAGATTGCAGGCATGGCGTGATGTAAGGTGCCACACCTCAACCCTCTGCGCCACTGGGCCAGCTGACCAGATGTATATTTAACAGTTCCACAGCGTCACTCATCCGGGGTGCAAATGACCTGTACAGCTGGATATCATCTGCATAACAGTGAAAACCCAAGCTGTACTGTCCAGTGATCTCACCCATTGGAAGCATGTACCCTGCGAACAGCATGGGTGACAGGATCGAACCCTGGGGAACTCCACATGGCAGGGGCTTCAAGCAGGAGGAGAAACTCCCCATCAGTACCTTCTGCATTGTGCTTGTGAGAAAGGACTCAGACCAGTTGATGACAGTACTGGTGAGTCCACAGAGCTCCCTTGGGTGATCCAGCAACACTATATGGTCCACAGTGTCAAATGCTGAGGAGAGATTGAGTAGAACAAGTATTGACCACTCCCCTCTATCTTTTGCCCTGAGATCATTTGCACTCTGACTAATACCATTTCAGTGCAATGCTTTGACCTAAAGCCCAACTTAAAGGGCTCATAGATGTCATAGGCCACAAAGTGTGCCTTGAGCTGCAGTGCCGTACTTGCTCAATAACCTTGCCAAAGAAAGGGAGGTTAGAAATTTGTCTGTAATTCACCAAGATGTCAAGGTCAAGAGATAATTTGTGTAGGAGGGGTCTCACCAGCGCCTCTTTGAGTTTGCTGGGGAAACATCCCTCCAAAAGTGAACACTGGACCAATAGACTCAACACATCCCATTAAGAGATGGGTCCAGCCCAGATCCAGTTAACAGTATGTGGGCCACAGTTTAAAAATCACCTTGCAAACCTCTGCCACCCCAGCCAGCCTAAACTCACTCCAGACAGTAGGAGTGTATCTGGATACACACAGTGCACCACTGGAAGGCTGCAGCAGCCCCAATGGAGAGATCCCAGCCCTAATGGAGGACATTCTGACAGAGAAAAACAGAGCAAACTCCTTGCACTGAGTGACTGTAAATGCTCTTTTTGGCTGCAGACAGGCAGGATCAAGAAGCCTGTTTGCAGTATCAAAAAGCAGAGCCGATCTGTTCCTCCTTGCAGCCATCTCCCCAGACAGAAACACTGCCTTCCTATGGTTGATTGCCCTTTGATAGTCACCATAGTGAATTCTCAAAGCCAGTTTGTCCTTCTCAGATTGAGACCTCTGCCAACAAATGCTCCAACCTCCAGCCCCTGGTCTTCATCTCCTTGAGAGCCCCATCAAACCACAGGGGTCTCAAGTGAGAAGACCTGGGTCATATACGGACCGGTGCAAAAAAGTTGAGCACCTTGGAGACAGCACTGTTATAGGCTGCCGCCGCCTCACCCATACCTGTCACACAGGCAACCCTCACACCAGATAGATCCATTACCGCCATCAGTCCCTCTGGGGCAACTCCTTCAAAGGGCGTTAGAGGACCATCTGTACAGGGGAAGGACTAATTGGGGGGCCTCAAATGAGAACTCTACTATGCAGTCATCCGACCAAACAACTGGATCAATCTTGAGGTCAATGTCATCAAGCCCCATGAGAACGCTTAGTCCAAGGCTTGGCCATGGCTGTGGGTCATAGAAGCAATCAGTTGTGCAAGGCCCAGAGACCTCATCGTCTGGAGGAAGTCATGACCAAAATGCGAGAGTTGGTCATCGATTCAGGCATTGAAGTCACCCAGAATTAACCATCTGGGCAACTCAAACACCCTATCAGTGACAAAGTCCGCAACTTCCCACAGAAATCTCCCCTCGTGTCCCAGAGGCTGGTACACTAGAAGGATTCTGCAGCCAACTTAAGCAACTTTGTCTTGAGTCAATCATAACCTGCTGGGGATTTCTATGTTACACTAAGCTGATGATGAAATACCTCCTTATGTGTGACAAGTTTAAGATGGAAATCAGAATGATATCACAGTGCCCCCAACCCAAGTGAAAAGTGTTGAAAATGTTGTTGTTATTCAGTTCTGACACATGACTTATAACACAAAAGCACGTTACCATGAGAGATGGTGTATTTCCTATTCATGGGCAAAGCTTGACATAACTCAGCTGTGAGTTACATAGGTATGCCTAACTCTGAGCTCAGCAATGAGGGAGATATCATACCTCACTGTGAACTCAGTCATAAGATAGATATTTTTTACTCTGAACTCAGCTGGGAGATAGATACCATACCTCACTCTGAACTCAGCTGTAATACCTCAGTCTGAACTCAGCCATGAAATAGATAGATATTCCTCACTCTGAACTCAGCTGTGCAATAGACACCATACCTCACTCTGAACTCAGACACAAGATAGGTATCATACCTCATTCTGAACTCAGCCATGAGATAAGTATCATACCTCACTCTGAACTCAGCCATGAGATAAATATCATACCTCACTCTGAACTCAGCTGTGAGATAAATCATTCCTCACTCTGAACTCAGCTGTGAGATAGATATCATACCTCACTTTGAACTCAGCCGTGAGAAATATCATACCTAACTGTGAACTCATTCATGAGATAGATATCATTCCTCACTCTGAACTCAACTGTGAGTTAAATATCATACCTCACTCTGAACTTAGCTGTGAGATAGATACCATACCTCACTCTGAACTCAGCCACAAGATAGGTATCATACCTCACTCTGAACTCAGCCATGAGATAAGTGTCATGCCTCACTCTGAACTCTGCCATTAGATAGATATACCTCACTCTGAACTCAGTCGTGAGATAAATATCATACCTAACTGTGAACTCGGCCATGAGATAGATATTATACCTCAGTCTGAACTCAGCCGCGAGATAAATATTATACCTCATTCTGAAGTCAGCCTTGAGATAAATATCATACCTCACTCTGAACTCAGCCATGAGATAGATGATATTCCTCATTCTGAAGTCGGCTTTGAGACAGATATCATACCTCATTCTGAACTCACCATGAGATAGATATTATACCTCAGTCTGAACTCAGCCGAGAGATAGATATCATACCTCATTCTGAAGTCGGCTTTGCCATAGATATCATACTTTCATTCTGAACTCACCATGAGATAGGTATCATAACCTTACTCTGAACTCAGCTGTGAGACAGACATCATACCTCACTCTGAGCTACCTGCTAGCTTCTGTTTATAACACAAGACTAGAATGTAAATGCCTCAGGTAAAAATAGTCTTCTATGGATAATTCCTATAGATATATCTATCCTTCTGTCATCAAAATGAATACACCATCCCCAACTGTCATGTAAACTGACTGACTGAATGCTGCCTCCTCATTTGACCAGCATATGTCCAGACCAGTCAGAAGCATGAATTCATTTTTTTTTGGCCACGTAAACCACTCTGTTACATTCTCACAAACTAGATTACTGGCCATCACTTGCTGCTAATCTGCACAGAATAAAAAAAAAAAAGTTGAAAACAAAATGTAAAGAGCTAGTGCTGTTGCAAAAAGTAGACAGAAAGTGTTCCAAAACTACTTCGTTTTACACGGTGAGTGTCGATCCTTACATATACATTTGGTTTTTTTTTTTAGCCACTAACAAATTATAAATGACAGATCACTTATCTCAATGTAAAATGCTTCATCAGTATTTCTCTCCAATTTAGACAGGTCACAAAGGAACCCTTAACCAATGTGGGAGCAGCTTACCCGTGCCTGATGACACTCTAGTGGCCTCCGCGGTATACAGTACAGAGCTGAGAAATCAAACTGAAACTGTTAAAACTTAAAAATAGCTAATAAATGTTATAATTTAACATTATTTAAACTGATATACTAAGGCCTGACTCAGAATATACCCCCTATCATCACTTGTAAGGGAGCAGGACTCAGGTGACCATACTTTGTGTTTTTCTGTAAATCTCTCATATCATGGGAGGATTTTATTTTGGTTAATGTTTCAAACACATTTTTGGGAGATTTCTTTTTTATGATTTTTCGAGCTGGCAGTATAGCCTAAAGGTTAGAGTAATAAGCTGTAAATGAGCTTGGTACAACCAGCAGATCTTTATGCGATTCCCACAACCTCTGCATGCTGTGAGACCCTGAACAAGTCACTTAACCTCCCCAGTGCTCCTGGGTTGTCCTTAAAAACTGGACTTGTGCCTTGTGGGTCTTTCCCAGTTACCAAAGAATTAACAAACAAAACAAAAAAATATCCCCATTCAGATTTTGTCTTGTCAGACTTATAAAGAAGCCCAGTCTACTTTTGAGAACATCAAACAATGGGGTTCCATGTCATATCGGTGAAAATATTTCGGTGACTCGCACAACAGCGAGTGCAGTTCACCGAGTACAAAATAGCCAACACAACGAACCAGATGACTACAAAACCAACGAACAACAGCCGCACAGTAAAAGTAATATTTAATGTGTGGGGATTCGCCAATGCACTCCCAACTAAAAATAATTAACTCCAGGGGGAGGCGGACACTGTGGGAAAGTGGAAATACACGGAAGGGGGGAAACAGTATGCAGGGCACCATCGTGTCTGGGGAACAAGAAAAAAAAAATATCACAGGCAACACAACACAAAAAGGAGCACGCCTACAGCCAATCCTGAACCTGGGACCATCACCACAGCAGTCAGCGACCCTATCCGCCACGCCAGGTGGACAGCTCAGCAGCAGCAGGCTTCTCTGCTGTATTCGTCCAGCATAACACCACACCTCCCTGTGCTTCGCCCTTGCTATTCTGTTCCTCCTTAATCACGATTCCCCGCAATCACTAACCTTACCCTCTTGCAACTCCAGTAGTCAACCAAATTGAGTCGCTCATTCTGCAGTTGCTCATTTTGGTTCGCTAACATAATGTGATACCAACAATGGTGACTAACAAATGGGCTTTGCAGAATGAAATGGGCTAATTTGTGATGAATGACATCCTAGTTATGTAAAGCTTCCTGGACATAAAGTCTCCACTACTCATTCCCACTAATGGGACTATGCCAAGCGGGAGCCAAAAATCTTCAGGAGGGCCGGCACTGAGGTGCCGTGAGACTGGCTTATGCTGTATAGGCTACCTCAGCATCGACCCTTCAACTGCCTCATTTCCTTTTTTCCCCCGCCGTCGAGTGCGTTTCAATGACGACGTTGCTCGCCCGCCAGGAGTGAGATCTTCACGTCTATACAATGGCAGCCTTAGTCATTCAGTTTTGATTTGTAGTATTATTTATTTAGTAAAAAAAAAAATGTTGTTTTTCATTTCTCATCGAAAGAACACAGAAGTCCTCTTCAGCCCGCCTTTGACGGAGTTGACCATGAATGGGGCCGGAGACGGTAGGGAGACTTTGCATGAAAGCTGTGTTTCCAGCAGGACTGGGTCGGATCCACCACCCTCTAAGGAGGGGGGGGTCTGACTACAGGCAGTCCAGTGTGCGGGAGGAAGGACGGTCCTCCCGAAAGCACAAAAAGAAGCTGGCCCATTCTCGATTGTCTTTGAAAACCCGGCACCACTCGGCCTTGAGCTGTTCTTTGTCCCACCGGTCGAAGAAGAAATGGTACCGCTAGAGGTCGCGCTCTGGTATGTCTGCACATTGCTCGTTGGTAACATGGGGCAGAAAGCCAACTGTGACTCCGTCTGGGTCATCTGCAGCCTTTGTTCTAAGTGGCCGGCATCCTCGACCCCGTAGTTCCTCCCCGCACCCTGGGGGTCCTCCGGTGAGCAGTTTCATCATTGGGTGGCTCTTTTGGAGCAGTGGATTTGGCAGTTGTCCCTGACTTTCTGAGCCTGTGGAGTCAGCCCCGGGGCCTTTGGGCCTAGGGGCTTAGAACCCCCGGGCTGGACGGTTGGGTCTTCCTAGTCATGCAGCAGCTTCTCCGGTGCCATCGATGCCATGCTTTTGTGCTTTTCCCCCTCACATGGCTGCAGTGCAGGGGCCAGCACAGGTTACCATTTTCTCCTACTCATGTATTCAGATCTTCATCCTTGAGTGCACCAGAGTTGGGTTGGAGTCTCCGGGCGCTGGCGTGATGCCATTTGCGGTGCCGCCTTCGACTCCAGTCTTGGCAGCATCGCATCAGGTGCCATTTTCGGGGCTGGCACCAACTCAGATGCCGGGATTCTCGACTCTGGTTGGAGGAGCACCTCCTCCTCCTCCTCTCTTTCCTCCCTTTCCTTTTTATACTGTCCCTCCTGGGCTAGTAGGAGATGACATTGAGCCTGATCCTGATCTGTGATTAGGAGACAACTCTGATGAAGATTCAGCTTTGGGAGTGGAAAGTAAGCCCTCTACTTCAGCGGAGCTTGTGATTGAGGACCTATCCTTTAAGTCTGTACTGAAGAATATGAATTCCACCCTCTCGCTCCAGACTTAGGCGGTTGATCCGGGGAAGTTGTTGTGCTTTCAATATCTGCATGTCCCGGAGATCCCTGTGGAATTGACTCCTCCGGTACAGCCCTCTTTCGAGACTCTCTCAAAGATGGTGTGGGACAATCCGGCACTTATTCCTTCTGTGGCTAAGTCATAGACAGGAAGTACGCTACCCCTAAGGATCGACCATTCCTGGCCTCTCAGGCTTTTGGTGATGCCATAGTGGTCCTGACAGAAAATGACAAAGCCATTCTCCCTCAGGAGTCTACTGCTCATCCAGTAAACAAAGAATCTCATAAGACTGACACATTGGGGAAGCGAGACTTTGCCGCCGATACCCTAGGTATGCATATTGCTAGCTACCAGGGCTGTTTCTCACAATATGAGTATACCCTCTGGCATTCGCTAAAAGCTACTGTGGAGACTCTCCTGGAGTCGGACGTTACCTCTGAGCTCCTCCAAACTATCACTAGAGGTATCGAGTCCAATAATCAGCAACTTAAGACTGCTATGGATGTCTCTGACACTGCTTCTAGAGCAGCAGCAGCTGGGATATGCACCCGACACCACTCATGGTTACGAACCTTGGGGTTCACAAATGATGCCCAGCAGAGAGTCACAAATTTACCATTTGATGGTGCTTATCTGTTTGGCCCACAGGTGGAGCAGGCACTCAAGGCCACACAGAAAATTAGGACGGCTATCAAAATGGCCAGACCAGCCTCTGCTGCCTTTCAACGGGGCGGGAACCGCCGGCAGTTTCATAATCGTCAGTCCTTTCATGGCAAAGGCAGAGGGGGCTTCAACAAATACCAAGCCCCTCAGCCACAAAAGAAAATGCAGCAGAAGGCACAGGACCCGAAAGCGCCTAGTGCCACCCTCTGAAATTCCTGCCCAGGTCCCTCCTCGGCTGTCCGAGGGGGACTCTTCTTCAGCAGTAGGGGGCATCTTACTCAGTTTTACAATCAGTGGGAGTCAGTCACTTCAGGCAAATGGTTTCTCAGGATAATTCACAAGGGTTATTCACTGAAGTTTTCAGATACCCCTCCAGATCATCCACCTAAGCAACAGCCCAGGCTGTCGGTTACTCTGTCAGACCTCCTTGCTTCCGAGATTCAGGGCCTTCTGAACAACAGGGCAGTAGACATTGTTCCACAGGAGCAGCGGAACACAGATTTCTACTCCCACAACTTCCTGGTTTCAAAGAAAACAGGCGGTATGCGCCCTATTCTAGACCTAAGGAAGTTAAACAAGTTTATCTTAAAGGAAAAATTCAAGATGACATCACTTGGTACAATTCTACCTCTGATTCATCAAAATAATTGGCTGGCCTCCCTAGACATGCAGAATGCCTACCAACACGTTCCCGTGCACCCAAGCTACCACAAGTATCTTCTATTTGTGGCCCTGTGTCAGCACTATCAATTCAGAGTACTGCCCTTTTGGCTATCCTCAGCACTGTGAGTTTTTACAAAGTGCTTTGCAGTTCTCACAGCGCACCTAAGGAAACTCAGAATTCAAGTCTTCCCATATCTGGACGACTGGCTCCTAGCAAGCTCCTCCAGACAAGGGACACAGGAAGCAGTGACCACAGCTTCCAGGTTCCTCACATCTATGGGAGTTCTATTGAATCAGGAAACATCACAGCCCTCCTAGATACCTTCAATGCAAGGTCCTTCCTCGTGGAGGACAGGAGGAACGATATCCTCCAGATGTCTCGCTTCATCAAAGAGAATGACTCAGTCCAAGCTCTCTCGATGCAGCGGATGCTGGGTCTCCTGGCGTCATCTATGTTCACGGTGCCCTTGGCTCATCTTCACATGGGGACCACTCAATAGATGCTCAGTACTCAGTGGTCCCCAACCACACATCCCCAATCCTTTCGCATCAAGCTGATGGAACCTCTAAAATGAATGATCACTCACCTGGTGGACTCAAAGGGACAACCTACTGAAGGACTTTCCCTTTGCCCCACTGGAGACACAGATCACCATGACCACAGATGAATCTCTACCCGGATGGGGAGCTCACTGTCGAGCTCCACACCCAGGGTCTAAGGAGTCAGGACAAATCTCAACTCCACATAAATGTACTGTCAGTTTTATACTTCATAATTCATTCCTATGCTCAGAAAATGTTACAGAATTATTCGCTTTTTATAAAACAGACCTTCTAGCCCTTAGTAAATATTTAACAGATATTGATTGGCCCACTCGTCTGAATCAGGATAATATTGAGGATGTATGGAAGTCCTCGACCTCTATTATTATGGATGCTGCAAATAAATTTATACCTAGGATGCATAAAAATAAATCTCATTCTCACCCAGAATGGCTCAATATCAGATTACAGAAGCTAATTAAGAAGAAAAACAGATATTATAAGAAGTACAGTGCAAATAAGTGTGAAAGAATACTAATGGCATTTAAAAAATCCAAAGAAAATGCAAAAAGGGAATTAAAAAAGCAAAATTAAACATGGAAAGATCTTTGGCTCTACATGCAAAGAAAGGTGATTGTAAAATACTGTTCAGTTACATAAACTCCATGAAAAAATAGGAGTGCTGAGTAGGTCCTATTGTTATTAATGATTTAGTTCTTCAGCATCCAAAGGAAATGGCAGATGTTCTCAATTCTCACTTCTGTAAAGCCATTAATATTGATACCAATGTCGACAATGACAGTTTCAGAAAGCCTTTCTACTGATAATACAGACATCTTCCTGGACACTATTAGAAACAAATTAAATGAAATAAAGAAAGGCTCTTCTGCAGGACCTGATGGCATTTCTGGAAATCTAATCTCCTTTATGGGAGACCGCCTGTGTGTACCATACCTCTCAAAATCATCTTTGATAAAAGTCTAAATACAGGAATTGTGCCTAATGAATGGAAACAAGCAAATGTGATTCCCCTGTTTAAAAAGGGTGCTAAGAACTCACCGGGTAATTATCGCCCTATTAGTTTAACTCCTATTTTTTGTAAAGTATTGAAGCGTATTATTAAAGATGATCTGAGCTCAGTTGTGTTAGGCTTAGATCATTCCCAGCATGGGTTTATTAAAGGTCGATCTTGTACAACGAATCTGGTTAGCTTTTATAACTTCATTAGTGAAAAATATGGATAAGAGTAACTCTTGTGATGTTATCCTGTTATATTTCAAAAAAGCCTTTGATTCTGTTCCTCACTGGGCTTTAATTCAAAAGTTACAGCTTAGCAACATCAAGCATGTTTACATCAAGTGGATCTCAAACTGGCTGTCTAACAGGAAGCAGAAAGCGATAATTGATGGACACACAGCTGCCTGGAAAAATGTAGAAATTGGTGTTCCGCAAGGTTCTGTTTTGGCCCCACTAATTTTTCAGATTTTATATCTGGTTTATCCAACAGCATTCATAGTAATATTACGAAATATGCTGATGACTGCAAACTTGCTAATATCTGTATGAGCTCAGAAGATCATATAATTATCCAGGAGGATCTGAGCAAATTGGAGGCCTGGTCCATAAAATGGAACTTACGCTTTAATATATCTAAATGCAGTGTTCTATATTTTGGTAAAAATAATCAAAAAAACAATACTATCTTTATGGTAACATATTAACTAGTAAAGCTTGTGAAAGAGATCTGGGGATTACTGTTGACTCATGTCTTAAGTTTGACTATCATATTACAAACACTATCAGTAAAGCAAACAAAATATGGTGGGCTATTCACCGTAATATTTCATCAAAAAACCCAGACGTTCTGTTGCCACTGTACAGAGCTTATGTAAGATCCCATTTTGATTTTGTCTCTCAGCTTTGGAGCCCATTTAGAAGAAAGGTCATAGTTAGAATTGAGAGAGTTCAGAGGAGAATTACTAAATCGTAATATCTAACAAATCTCTTTCCTATGAGGAAAGACCATCTAGAGTTAACCTGATGTCACTGGAGGATCGGAGACTCAGGGGTGATCTCTTATTTACATGGGACATTATCCATGATCCATTCCTTTCAGTGGAATGTGGCCTTGACCTTAAGCAAGTACGTGTTAACACCAGAAGCCACCCATTGCAACTTGCAAGAAACAGATGTAACGCAAAGAAAAGGGCATACTGTTTCTCTCAGAGAGTTGTTAGGCCTTGGAATATGTTGCCTTTGAAGATTATTGTTAGTAATAATAAAACTACTTTTAAAAATAGATTGGATAGTTACATGAAATTGAGAAAATGCTTGAACTATTATATGTAAGCTATGAAGCTCCATGGGTCTCACTGCCTTTTGCTTCTTTCAGTTCTTAGTATGGTTCTTAGTAAACGAGAGCTGTCCTGTATGCAGTCTGGGCCCTGAAGGACATCCTCTGTTGCAAAATAATTCTCCTTCAGACAGACAACAAAGTGGTGATGTACTACATCAACAAGCAGGGCGGGGCACACTCTTATCCCCTATGCAGGGAAGTGATGAGAGTGTGGGAATGGTGCCTAGAGCATGAAGCCCTGATTCAGGCAGTCTACCTTCCTGGAGTCCAGAATGATCTAGCGGATTGCCTCAGTAGAATGGAGGTAGATCCTCACGAGTGGTCTCTCAATGTAAACGTTATGCAATCGCTCTTCGAAGAGTGGGGCACACCGGACCTGGACCTTTTTACCTTCCTCACTCAATTCAAAACTGCCTCTATTCTGCTCCAGAAATCCAGAACCTGGCGTCTTCTGTCAGGATGCATTCAGACTGCAGTGGACAAAATGCTTTCTGTACAAATTTCCTCCTCTTCCTTTAGTTCAGAGGGTGCTGCTCAAACTGGAGGCACAGGGGGCAGAAGGATCCTCATTGCCTCTTTCTGGCCTCATCAGATTTGGTTTAAGTTGATCAACAGATTATCGGAAATTCCACTGAGACAACTTCCACTTCAAACCGACCTTCTATCCCAGGGCCCAGTGATCCATTCCAACCTGAGATCCCTTCATCTCCATGCATGGCTCCTGAGGAGATGGAAGTGGGTAGATTTGATGTCTCATGTAGAGTTTCAGACATTCTTTTAGTGGCATGCAAGCCAGCTACTAGGAAAACTTATACAGCAAAGTGGAGGTGTTTCTCCATCTGGTGTGCAAAGTCCTTCCTGGGTCCCTTTTCTTGCCCACCAAACAAAGTCCTGGAGTATTTACCAGACCTGTGAAATGCAGGTCTACTGTACTCAACCGTGAGGGTCCATCTCTTCGCGATCTCAGCTCATCATGAGCCCATACACTCTGTCTCTGGCTCAGTTACCCTTGATTAAGAGGTTCCTTAAAGGTATACTCACACTAGGCCAACAGTCAGGAGACCGGTATCTGCTTGAGATATTAACCTCATGTTAGACGTGCTCACCCGTAAACCTTTTGAGCCTCTAGCAACATGTGAGCTGAAGTTTCTGACCTGGAAGGCCACCTTCCTCATAGCCATTACCTCTGCTCGCAGAGTGCCTGAAATACATGCCCTGGTCACAGTCCCCTCATATAGTATTTCACAAAGACAAAGTGGTTCTCAGAACTCACCCTAAGTTTCTCCCCAAAGTAGTCTCGGAATTCCATCTGAACTAGCCCTTGGTTCTTCCGGCCTACTGCGTGAACTTCCAGAATGAGGGAGAGCGTACCCCACATTCTCTGGATTGTTGAAAGGGTTTTTCGGCTCTACATAGACAGAACTAAAGAGATCCGTACGTCAAAGCAACTCTTTGTCTCGTTCAGCATGGCACGGCTGGGTCAGCCTGTTGCCATCAGGTGTATTTCGGCATGGCTGGTGGCATGTCTTCACCACTGCTATTCCATGGCACATGTTAAGCTGGAAGGCAGGGTATACACCCATTCTACCACAGCAATCGTGGCATCTCTGGCAGAAATACGTAACGTGCCCATTGCAGACATCTGCAATGCAGCTACTTGGAGCTCCGTGCACACTTTTGTGAAGCACTACGCTTTGGCTGTCCATGCCAGACAGCATCAATCCTTTGGCAGGACAATCCTTAATGAACTTCTGTCCTAAGTGAGCTGCTCTCTCTTGCCACCCTTCTAGGGGGATTATTTTAGCTCAGTACTCTCCCATTAGTGTGAATGAGTGGTGGAGACTTTATGTCCAGGAAGATATGAAAATTGTGTACCTACCGTGATTCTTGATCTTCTTGGACGAAGTCTTCACTACTCATTCACATTCCCACCCTCCATCCCCTGAGCTCACTTGTCTGTTTTTTTGTCTTCACTGCCTCAATGGCTGGGCTGTTAAAACTATTATGTTGACCCTTCTTATACGGGCCATTCGGACTATCTTATGTCCGTCATAGGTTAGTTGCACTAGGTTAGTTTACGCTGCACCTCCTCAGTAAAAGAGGTACTGAGGTGGTTGGAGGGTCGCTGCCAAGGTAGCCTATACAGCGTGAGCTGGTTTCGCAGCTTCGCGCGGCCCTATCTCAGTGCCCGCCCTCCTGAAGATTTTTGGCTCCCATCCGGTCCTAGTGCCTCTGGCATAGTCCCATTAGTGTGAATGAGTGGTGGAGTCTTCATCCAAGAAGATCAAGAATTACAGTAGGTACGTAATTTTAATATGTACCTAGTTGCTAAGCAACACACCACACTTCCATAATCATTAACTGGAAGATTTGTTGGGTTAAAAATTTGTACCTGGTCTTCTTCAGCAACGGTATGCCACCCTTCTTAGGGCAGCCACATTGCAACTAACTTTTTTTTACATAAGTTACTAATATGTAGCTCAAATGTCAGGTATTACTCAATAATCATAGCTGCATACATACTGTGCATAGATGTTTAGGGACAGAGAAAAGACTCTTGGTCTGTCCAGTTTCAACCTAGGCCTTCACCAGTCTAGCGCTGGCTGGGCCTCTTATGGATCAATCATCACATAGTTCCGTGTAAACTATCCTTCATCCCCAATTTGCTCCCAACACCTTCCCCCGTCATCTTCACCAGTGCCATGTGTCTATTCTGCCCCTTCCTGTAGGTTGCCACTGTGTTATCATTGATCAGATCCAGTGGCATGTAGTCCTTTTTTCCCCCACTACCGTCTCTGTGAAGATGTATTTCCTCACATTTCTCCTAAATTTTCCCTATGCAAGCTTATCATTGTGGCCCCTTGTGGTGGAACCTTCACTAAGTTTAAACAGTTTCTGGCTTTCCACCCTGTAATATCCTTCAGGTACTTGAAGGTTTCAATCATGTCCTTCCTCTCTCTTCTGTTCTCTAGTGAATACATATTAAGGCCAGCTAGTCTGTCCTCACAAGTCCTCCCCCACTGATAATTAATTTCAGTCACTCTCTTTTGGATCTATATAACTCCAGGCAGTCCTTGTCCTTTTTTTGGGGGGTGAACTTTGACTGTACCCCAGGTGCAGTGTTACCAAGGATGTGTACAGGGGTAGGATCACCTCCTTCTGTATGCTTGAGACAGCCCTACTTGTGCACCCTAGCATCCTGCTATCTTTCTCATACGCCTTGTTATACTGTGCCATCGAGGCAGAGGTCAGGAAACATAGGAAAAACCAGGAGCAATCATCAAATTTGCAAGTAACATTTTATTATTATCAATAACAATTGAATAAAAATGTTTAAAAAATGTTCTGGATAGCTATATAAAAAGACAGTACAAACAGAGAAAACAAAGTCCTTCGTCAAAGGGTATCTCTAATTCCAAGTTTCAGTCTCTCTAGCAAAAATATTGTTGCTCTTTTTATAATAAGTCTTTGCCTAACAATTAACTTCCTCATCCTGAGCTCATTAAGGAGACATCCTGTTTCTCCCAAAATGTATGAGTGTTCTTGTCAGTTTCTTTGCAGAGCAGGCTTGCAAATAGAACAGTGCCCCAAGTCTGCCTCCTGTGAGAGCTCTGCAAAAGAGTTTGTACCCAAGCCTCAGAGGAGCTCAAACTGCATCTCAGGTTAACCCCCTAAATTCCAAATAGCTTTTTGCAATCATTTCAACAATAGAACTATATACAGTTTCAAACAAAGGGATCCCAGTATCACTAATAGTTTCACAGAAAGATTCACATATATTTTATAACCGCAGATAGCGAGAGGTGGAGAATTGCAAGACCATCAGAGTGATCAGTTCTAGGTCTCACAAGAACATTTGGTTGCACAACCAGATAGACAAGGGGCAGAAAAGGAGAGGATAGAACAGATCATTGCATTTAATTGTTTCTGCATAACAAATGGGACACAGGGCATTATTCAACCCTGTTACATACTGGGCAGAGGCCTTGAGGCTATCAAATATTATATCCTTAGATCCTCCTTCTCTTTTAGTTACTCAATTTTATTCCTCCTTATTGTGCTTACTTCTGGTTACGTTCTCTCAGCTGGTTTCCTATGCGAGACTCTGCTGCTAGGACTGGAGCCTTCTCTAATACAGCTGTACAACCTCGGCTTATCCCCCAAGACATGGTCCCTCCATTCCAATCTTTCAGGCAGTGGCATACTGGGATTGCGAAAATGGATCACAGTGGTGCTCCTGTGATGGGGGAGGGGATAGCCCGGTCACATGCTGCAAGGGTGTGGGTAGCTACAGGGCATTCCCATCACACAGCTACCCATGAAAGAGTTTTATTTTTCCCCAGTTTAAGAAACTAGTGTAAAGCTAGAAATTTGAACAGTTTTTTGTGATCATTATGATAGAACAGTGTAAGGTATTGTGGTCTAGTGGCAACTGACATATGAGATTAGTAAAAAAAAACAAAAAAAACTGGGGAACATGGGGCTGGGGAACAGAATGATACCTTATGTGGAAACCTGGCCAGAGGAAGGACTCAATGGGTAGTGATAACTGGGATGTTCTCTGAAATTAGGGAAAGCCGTCAGTGGGGTACCGCAGGTGTCGGTGAAAGGCATGGTGCCCTTTAACAACTTCATTAGCGACATTGGGGCAGGCATCAGAGGGAAACTTTGCCTATTTGCAGATGACACCGAGCTTTGTGGCAGGGCTGACACTGAGTAAGGTTTTCATGAATTAAGAGAGGACCTGAAGAAGTAAGAAGGGTGGTCAAAAATCTGGCAGCTGGGATTCAGTGTCAAAAAATGTAAGGTCATACAGATGTGAAATAATAATGCAGTAGCAGAATACAGGTTGGGAGGTGGCAGTTGCTGTGACAGAAGAGGAAAGAAGGGTGTGCGGACTCTAGTAGGCTTAGATCATTAGCACAATGTGATAATGCAATAAGGAAGGCAAACAGGATGCTGGGATGTATTGGTAGGGGCTTTAGCAGCAGATATAAGGAGATCATAATGCCCTTGTATAGGACTCTGTTGAGAATGCACCCAGTATATGGGGTACAGTTCTGGGACCCTCACCTAAAAAAGGATATCATCAAGTTGGAGACAGTGCAGAGGCGGGCCAGAATGATTCAGGGGCAACAGGAAAGGACATATTTTATTGGAGGATGGATGTGATTGAAACATTCAAATACTTGCAGGTTATTAACAGAGCGGACTCCAAAGGGCTGTTCATAACCAGTGGCAGTGCAAATATCAGGGAGAAAGGTACGAATTGGTTGGGTGGGAAATTCAGAAGAGCCATGAGGAAGGACTTCTTCATAGAGAGGGAGTTGGAGGTGTGGAACAAGCTACCTAAAACCCTAGTTAGTTCATAAACTATGGAGAGCTTTAAGAGGGATTGGGACAGGACCAAAGAGCTGGTCAAGTGATCCAGGAGGGGAGGGAAGGGGAGGTTGGTCATGATCTCCTAGAAGGCATGTGCTACCTCATTGGGCAGACTGGATTGACTGCAAGGTCATCTTCAGCGTACAGTTTTGTATGTTTTTAGCTCACTGGCCTGAATCCCACAGCAACCGCTAGCTCATGGTGTGACCTTGAGAAAGTCACTTGAAGTCTCTCTGCTTTAGGCCCTTGCAGCTGTCATACTAAGAAGAAGGTCAGTAAACCAGATGTTGCATCTCAGTTGGGCTATCCTTGGTAAATAAACAGAAATAAATAAACATTGGTTTTAATATTTGAGAAATGATCATCTGTTGAATTGAAAGCCTTGTACCTCCTCCCTTCCCCCCCAAACAACACACTTATGATAATTCATGAGTGTGTGTGTGTCTTGCTGACCAGTAAATTGCAGATTTTGACATTTTACAGAGAACACTGATTAATTTCTGAGTGGAACCATTAGTCACTACCTCGCTCCCCTACAGCAGCAACAACACTGATAGAAAAGCACCATACAGTATGCTCGCAGGATGGCAAGAAATTCCCAGAGGAAACTGCAGGAAAGGCAGTGCCTTTCTGTTCGTAATTTATTTTCGGAAGGTTATGAAAGCATTATGAATCAGAGTAATTATAGTAATGTATTTTAAAACGTGAGTGCATACTTTTCTCCATAAAAGAGTGACACTGGATGAGGTGGTTGTAGTGAGATTTAATGCTAAAAACCCTCATTTCCACCTGTGGTAAATGTGATAAAATCATATTTCTAGCCAGAGAGAAAAAGTTTCCTGCTTTTGAGAACTGGTTCAATAAAATGGTACAAGTAGTGCCCATAAATGGGTCAATTATTTAAAGTACGCATTCATGTAAAATTAGTCACACATTACTGCAAGGGGCCCGGTGTTCTGATAAAATGTGTTACATTTATAGCTTAATGTTAGTCAGCAGGAGGCAGTTTAAATTAAAGTTAGTATAAGAGTTTTGACCCTCTAAAAACAGCTTTGTGCTGCAGTTATGGAACTTCCGACATTACACGGGCAGTATTGAAAAATATATGGTATTTGATTTCTGAGAAACAGCATAATGTATGTTTCATCTTACACTCTATCTCAGACATAGTGGTGTCGGTATATAGTTCTATTAAAAATTCAGTAAAAACGATATAAAAAAAGAAAAATATAATAAAATTTAGCCTGCATTTGACGTACTGACCTTCCTCTCATACCTTATTATTTGAAAATTAAGATGAAATCTGGATCACTGTCACGCGATCTTGATCTTCCGTGACTGCTTGTCTACAGGTAACTTCATAATTGTCTGTTACACCGTTATTTCCATAAGAACATAAGAAGTCTGCCAGCAGAAGGTGGCCTTACCGTCTGTCAAGTCTGCCTGTTCCAGAGTCCATGTATCCTAAGTTACATGTTGCTCTGCCCCCTCCCCCGTCTGGTCACTCTTACCCTTCCCTTCACTTTATCCCATCCCCTCTTGAAGACAGCCATGGTTTCCACAGCAAGCAGTTGTGATGTCACAAAGCAGCATTTTGCGATTCCACTTGTAGATGAGCAGCAGGGGCAGATGAAGGCAGTGTCGGGAGCCGCTATATTCAGAACTGACTATTTGTGCCAAGCAGGTTGGAGGGCTACATGGCAGTTAGTGTATGGCCAGCGCAGGGCAATATTCAGACAGCGCACTCTGACTGAATGAGCTTTCTGAATATGGGGCTGTGCCAGCACAGTGACGATGCACTGCACTACCACAGCCCATGGCTGAGTATAGCTCACAGGGGAGCCCACTGGAGATAATGCTTCCCAAATGAGACGGCACCAAGGCTCCTGTAGACCAAATGCAGCTCTAGCATGCTAATGAGCCCAGTGGGCATGCACAACTCTTAGGGGACATTTGCATGCTTATATTTGGCTCATTAGAATGCCTGTGCAGCCCCTGGAGTGCCCGTCCTGCCTAACAGTAATTCGTAATCTCCTTGGAAACCTAGTGGCCCCCCACAACCCTGATCTTCCATTCTGTGTATTTTGGCAGAAGCCCTTGTGGTCTAGTGGACCCTCAGTCGTCCGTCCCGTGTATTTTCCCCTAGTAGCCTAGTGGACCCTCCGATTGCCCATTCCCTGTATTTTTGAACAAGCCCTGGTAGTCTAGTGACCCTCAAAAAAAATGAGTAGACCCCCCCGACCTGTCCTTTCAGGACCCACCTTCCCACACCCCTCCCCTTTCCCTGGTCACTGTCAGTACTACCAATCTACAGCATCTCAGACAGTGACTGGCACAGCCCACCACTCACCACCTCAGCTGGCCAGCATCTGATAGACAAACTAGACAGCACGTACTGTAGAAACATAGAATTTGATGGCAGATAAAGACCACTTGGCCCACATAGTCTGCCCATTTTCCTACCCAACAGATAAGCTGAAGATCCTAGTTAACCAACAGCTTACTTCCTCCTACCCCCCACGAGGACTGCCTTATGTCTGTCCCATGCATTCTTGAATTCCCCCACTGTTCTTGACTCCACGACCTCCTCAGGGAGGCTGTTCTATGCATCCACAACCCTCTCCATGAAAAAATACTTCCTCACATTACCTCTGAGCCGTCCCCCCTCTATCTTCAAATTGTGCCCCCTTGTTCTTGCACATCTGTTTTTCTGAAAGATGCTACCCTCTTGGACTTTGTTGATTCCCTTGAGGTACTTGAAAGTTTTTATCGTGTCCCCCCCCTCTCCCTTCTTTCCTCATAGGTATACATATTAAGCTCCTTTAGTCTTTCTTCGTATGTTTTCTGGTGCAGACCCTGCATCATTTTGGTTGCCCTCCTCTGGACAGCCTCCACTCTGTCTATGTCTTTGCGGAGATTGGGTCTCCAGAACTGCACACAGTACCAGATGGGGTCTCACCAACTGTCTGTACAGAGGGATAACAACTTCCTGTTTTCTACTATTGATGCCTCTCCTGTGCATCCCAGTATCCCCCAGCCCTCCTTACTGCCTTCTCACATTGCTTGCCCACCTTTAGGTCATCTGATATAATTACCCCTAGGTCCCTTTCCATTTTTACTGTCGTCAGTATCTCACCCCCTAATTGTGTTCTCTTCCCCTGGGTTTTTGTTTCCCAGGTGCATTACCTTGTACTTCTTTGCATTGAATCTGAGCTGCCATACATTTGACCATTCCTCCAACCTTGCCAAGTCCCTTCTCATCCTTTCCACTCCATCTTGTGTATCAACCCTGTTGCAGATCTTTGTGTCGTCTACAAAGAGATATACTTTTCCTTCCAGTTCCTCTGCAATGTCCTTATAAAGACATTAAAAAGGACCATTCCCAGTACTGAACCCTGCAGTACCCCGCTAGCAACCCTCCTTTCTTCACTGTGGACTCCGTTTACTACTACCTTTACGCTCTGTTGTCTAGCCAATTTTTTATCCAGGCTACCACCTTGGGACCCACTCCAAGGCTGGCTAACTTGTGTATTAATCTTTTGTGTGGGACTGCATCAAATGCCTTGCTAAAATCTAGGTAGGCCATGTCCACAGCCCCTCCCTGTTCTACTACTTTGGTCACCCAGTCAGAGAAATCTATTAGATTCATCTGACATGACCTTCCCATCGTGAATCCATGCTGCCTTGGGTCCTGTGCCCCACTGGCCTCTAGGTGCTCAACAGTTCTTTCCTTCAGAAGTGATTCCATCATTTTTCCTACCACTGAGGTCAAACTAACTGATCTGTAGTTTCCTGCCTCTGTCCTGCTCCCACTTTTGTGAAGAGGAATCACATCTACCCTCCTCTCGTCCTTAGGTACCACCCCATCCTCCCATGATTTGTTAAAGAGAGTAGTCAGTGGTGTCACTAGTTCTACCCTTAGTTCTTTTAGAATCCTTGGATGAATCCCATCAGGCCCCATTGCTTTGTCCACCTTCAGTTTTGTTAGTTCTTTCAGAACCCTTTCTTCTGTAAATGGACTGGTATCAACCCCCGTCTTCAGAGTGTTTCTCTTGTTTGGTTTAAGTACCTCCCTCTCCTCTTCCTTTGTGAATACTGAGCAGTAATATTCGTTCAGTATCCCTGCCTTTTCCCTGTCACCCTCTGCCCACATTCCTTCCCCTTTATTAAGCCTCAGTATCCCTCCTTTGGTCTTTCTTCACTCCCTAATGTACCTATAAAAGGTCTTATCTTTTTTTTTTTTTTGTCAACTTTGTTTCACTCCCGTCGCGGCTCCAAGGTCCTCTCTGGCATCCCATCCTTGTCCTGCTCGCCTGAGGATCCCACACTATGCCTCCTGTCCTCCCTCCTCGCCGGTGCCAGCACCCCCAGTTAACCCTATGCGGGGTGGGTTGCACCCCTCTCCTACTTGGGGTGCTCTTCAAGGCAGACTCTGGCATCGGATGAGGAGTGGGCCCGGGGAAATTGAAGGCAAGCTAGGGAAACCCCGGCATACAGCATGGAGGATTGGTGCTGTCGCCTGATCCTTGGAGCCGTGTTTTTCCTGTGTTCTTGGTTAGCCCCCACCCCCAGAGACGCGGGACATGCAGTGCCGCCCAGCTCTGACGAAGGTGCTCCCACCCATGTCAGAAAGGCAGCTGCCTGACGTCGCCCCTTAGTGTGCGAGCCCTGGTGCGTAGCAGTACTGCCGGTCTCCACTGGGGGGCCGCTGCTGCACCAAGCTACCCCAGACTCCCTCCCCAAGAGGGAGAACAGTCCCACTGACACTCAATTCTCTCTCCCCCACCCGGTCTGACGGCCGAAGCTCGTTCCAGACTCAAGTCGCCGCATGACGCAAGGTGTGGCGCTCAGCGCCTCAGCCTCTCAGCACCACGGGCCAGCTTTTATCCCCCTTCTTAACAGAGTTGGCTATCCTTTCCTCGGTTTGGGCCTTTGCTATTCTGACTGCCTTCCCTGCCTCTTTCAGCTTTAACTGATAAAGTTATCTGTCCTGCTCCTTCTGTGTTTCTTTATATTTCCTGAATGCTATCCTTTTCTCCTTAACCTTCCCTGCCACCTCTTTTGAGAACCATAGTGGTTTTTTCCCTTCATTGTGTTTTGTTGATTTGCTTTATACAAAGGCTTGTTGCCTCTGTGATGACTGTTTTGATTACTCCCCATTGTTCCTCCACCCCTCCTTCTTGCCTGTTTGCTAGTACTTTTCTGAGGCACTCTCTCATTTTCCCAAAGTCAGCCCTCCTAAAGTCCAATACTCCTGCTTTTGTATGGCTTGATTGTATGGCTGTGTTTATAGTGAACTAACTAACTATCGTGTAGAATCAAATGATATTGGGAGCAGTTGAGTGGGGGCGGAGGGTCTGCTAGACTACCAGAGCTTGGAAAGAATACATAAAATGGGTGATGGATAGGTGAGGGAGTCACTAGACTACCAGAGCTTGCACAAAAATACAGGGAACAGGCAAACAGGTGGTCAGGGATCAACTAGACTACTGGGGCTTATAGCAAAATACATAAAATGGGCAGTTGGAGTGGGGGCATGGCCATTGCACCATGTTAAGGGCAGGGTTTCAGCAGCATTAAACAGCACTGCAGTGGTGGCTGTTTAGTACTGCCAAAACCATTGAATATACTGCTTTGCCTTTTATTCATGAGGAAGCTTCATTTACATAGGGACAACGGCTAGGTTAGCGTAGTGCACTAAAGGCCTCTGAATATGGCCCCTGCACTGACCACCAACACTATTCATGGTAAGTGCAGCGCTAACCATTTGAATATGAGGGGCCAGAGAACCCTGCATCCCAGAATCAGTCTTCTACAAGGAGTTCTACTCCTGGGTCTGAGATGGAGGCACTAGTACACTGTAGGACCATATCATTGGGTAAGGAGCAAACAGTGGCTACTGGCTCATGGCACCTTCATGACCCCCCATGGTGACATGTTCCTGCCAATAACTGTTGCTGCCTCCCCCCCCACCTACCTCAGTTCTGTTTTCCCACCATCACGTGTGCACCATGGGAGTGAATCTCCACCATTGTTTGCTTCAGCATTTGCTTCCATCGCCATTTCTCTCATTTCCTTGTTTTTCTGCGATGCCCAAGTCTTTCAAGAAAAAGGGGAACAAACTTTGTCCCCTATTTTGGCGTTGTTAATGTAGTAAAAGTATCAGTTCCATTGACTGGCATCAGGCATGCTTCTCCTGTCTTAGACCAGACCATAACATGGACTCCTGCGGTACCGTCTTCACCAAAGTCCTCCGCACTCTTGAAATTCAGTCTTTAAAGTGGAGATGTAAGCCCCCTACTTTTGGAGACAGACGTTGATCCAGGACACCCAGAGAGAGGTTGTTGGCCCCTTCCCCGAGTCCCCTCACCACTCTTCGGGATCAGTTGAGAAATGAGGCTCTCCTCCCTCCCACTATGCAGGAGTTGTGTTAGAGTCCTCAATGCTAGCATTGGGTGGACAGCTGGCTCCTTCTGGGTAGCCGGCAGATAACCTATAACAGTTCACTCATTCTGAGCAGTGGAGATGCCTGATTTATGGTCGAGGCCTTTGGCTTTGTCCACTCCAGTGGCCTCATCAAAGTTGACTGATGGTGCTGCCTGTACCGTTGTTATTGCTTGCAGTAATAGCACTGAGGGCACCGCGTGTGGTGGTCTGGGCGTAGCACTGACACCAGTTGTGGTGTCGGAGTTGGGCCTTGTTCCAGAGTCAGTGCCAGTGATGGTGTGGACTCGAATATCATCTGTGACCTTAGTGTTGCTAGTAACACTGAGAGAGTAAGTAGTGCTGGATCTGACACCGGTACAAAAGCCGATGTCAGTGTTGAAGTTGACACTGAGGAGGAATTTGGTGCCAGGGATGCTGTTCCCTCCTGGGTCATTGTTGCAAGTGGCACTGACTCAGAAATGGAAACTGACCCTGGTGTAAAGTTTTCTCCGAGGCCCGATCCTGACATTGACACCAGGTGGGGATCAGGCCTCCCAGTGCAATTTGCTCCTTGGCAGGAATTCTCCCCTTCATACTCGGGGGTGGGGGGGGGCAAGGCTACCATTCTGTCACTTCTGTGTCTTAGGAGTGTTAGAAATGGGATTCTCCGCTTGATGCTTCCCTAGAGGATAAATGTTCCTAGAGCCTTGAGACTCTTCCCAAGGACAGGTTGCTTAAGCCCACTGGACTGTACCCTCTCCTCTAGCTCATGTTCCTCAAGACTGGATAGGCAGGCTACCCGTGTTTTTCAGGAGCCTCTAATGTGGTACCAGTACTATGCCTAGGTTAGCACTATAGAGCTAGGATACCAGGGTGCCAATAGAGCCCAGTTCAGGGTCCCTCCACCTCATCTCCCTCAGTGTCCTCCTTAGAGGACAACAAATCATACCTTCCTTTGGCATATTTTGCTGAGTATGATCTGTACCAGTGTTTTATGGGTGAGATGATGCAGGCATTGGGTTTTACTGAACTGCCAAGCAGTGATCCTGTTCCCCTGCCATTGGGACTCCTTTGAGTTCTCAGCACTAACATTTGTGTCTTGCATCCTTAGCCTAGGGCCATGGAGGAGGCTTTTAGGGCTGTTTGGAGTCGCCCCTATGCCACACCTTCTATACCCAGGGACCTCCAAACAAGGTATTGGGCATCCCCTGTGTCAGTAGGTGCTCTACCTCACCCCTTCTTAGGGATTCACATCATCCAGATCCAAATTAGGCTGCAGTGCTTGAGATGTGACTGACCTCTCAGGCAGATTCAGCAAGTTTCAATGCCCTGAATAGGAAAAATGTTCCCTAAATCAATCTTCTCCAGTGAGTACCACTTATGGGTCTGGGCCAGAGGTACTAGGACCCCGCAGGAGCAAATCTTTTGGCAAGGGGACTGACAAAGGCAACTGGACCTGGTTTGTGCAGTTCCCCACATGGTACTGCATGACTGCAGTAACTTGCCTACTCCCTCACCAACCTCAATTCTAGTCTTCCTGCCGTCAAGTGCACACCGTGGCAGTAGTCACCTCAGTTCGCCTTGTGGCCATGTAGTTTTCTGCGTCACTGTTATCTGTTCTTAAGTGCTACTTTGCTCTGTCAAATTTTAATTTCTTTACCATGATATCAAAATCAAAAGGCGCCATGAAAAATAAGCCACCCATGATTTGTTTTTTCCTCTGTGGGAACAAGATGGCTTTGATGGACTGGTATCAGCTCTGCACAGCCTGTCTTGGTAACCACAATGACATGGAGGACTGTGATGCCTGCTTATGAAGATGGACAACCAAACTCTGGAGAACTGTGCATTGAAGAGGGGTCGGACGATCCCTACCTTTGGTGGTAGGTGTCGAACATCGGCTTCCAAGATAAGGTCACTAGGCCCTTCCCCTGGGCCTCTTCCAGGGACTTCCGATTCCTCAGAAGTACAGGTCCTCCTCAGCCTTGCTGTGCTGATGCGTCAGAGGCCCTGGTGACTGGGGCTGTTGGACACCTGACTCCTCCTAGGTGAGCATCTGAGAACTGGCCACAGTCTGTTTGCTGTGAGAAACAGATGTCCCCAGTGGTGGGGCTGAGGCTATATGCACAGTCCACACCGGCAGACACCTCAACTCTTTCGCTTGGTTTCACCCATGCTGTTGTCACCATTTGCAGTAGTGACACAGCAGGAGATGCCAGAGATGGCACCAGGCCTCCTCTGACACTGTTAACAATGTTGGGGGAAGGCCTGGGACAGAGCTGGATGCTGGTGCCTTAACCGACTTGGAGTGTGTTCCCACCTGTGGGGATGATTCTGAGTTCGGAGATGGTGCCAATGATGGACAAGGTGCCGGGCCTAGCTCCAGCACTGAGCATAGTGTCAATGGAGGTGCCTACCTTGTGCCAGTCCCTGACTCCAGTATCGCCCATGACGCCACAGACGGAGATGGTACCAGGTCTTGCATCAGTGTCAGCATTGAGCACAGTGTCGAGGATGGTGTAGAGGAGATTTCTGTCCCTAAAGACGTCCATTCTGAACATGGCACCAGGGGCGGCACTGACTCTACAGTCGGATGATGACCCAGGGCTGGGTTTCTCCCTGGAGCCGCCTATCATCGTCATCACTGGTGAGCACCAGAATTGCCCAGTTGTACTTGTATGGCTCTGGTCTGCTTACTTGGGGATTTTTTCCCCAAGGGCACCAATCTGGTCACTCCTCAGACAAAGGTGGACCACGATCGTGCAACTCTGGACGAACTCCTCCCAGAGTGAGGCCCAAGTCAGATTCCCTAGCCCAAGCTGAGGCCCTCAAGACCAAGAGCGTCAGTTTTCCACAGTAGGGCGTTGGCATCGCTTTGATAGGTTGCCTTTGTTCTTTGGCCCCATGACTGTTAACGTGGGAGCAATACAGGTTTTGGTTTGCACCATTGATGACTGGTGCAGGGAGTCAGATAGGGCACAATACAGACCCTTCTTTCCAGTGCTAAATATTCCCAGACTCAGCGCCTCATCTCCATCTATGTACTTCTCAGAGGATGAAAAATCATATGTCCACATGACCTCCTCTGCTGACTTTGCCCTGTACCATCGATTCCTGGTGGAGATGATCTAGACACTCAAGCTACATGCATGTAGTAGCCGCAAACCAGCAGCCCTGCCATTGAGACTTTTTGGAGTTCCCAGTCTTGATCATTCTTCCATGGACTAGAGCAACTGAGGAGGCATCCAGAGTCTTATGGAGAAGTCCCTCTGCCACCAATTCCATCTCCAGGGCCCTCTATATGTGGTTTTGCACACCCACTGAGTCTGCAAGTGATGTGCCTCATCCAACCTTGAGGCTTCACATACTGCAGACCATGTTGGGCCACAGAGCCTTGGGTGCGACTGGCCTCCAGATACAGATTATGCTCTCCCAGGCACACTGGGAAGGTTTTTACCTTGACATATGCTCTTATGTGCCTTTCTGAACACCAGGCCCATATGGCGAACTACAACTGTCGCCTATAGTTGCAGCTGCACAGCTTGTCAGCTGAAATGCCACAATATTAGGCAGTCAGGCAGGTCATCATCCTTTCTACCCATGGTCTGGAGGTAGCATGGTACCAGTCGAGGGCATCTTATGATGCCAAAGAGATGGTCTCCAGGCTGGAAGGAACTGCAGTCTGTCTCTCGCCGCTCTAGATTGCGACTTTTGGCCTAGCATAAGGTGGTTACCCACATTATCAGTGGGCTCATTTTTTCTCCCATATGGTCAGATGGGAAATTTCGGGGACCCTCTTGTTCCTGTGCCACAGGGGCATCTAGCTGGTCTTCACCAGTTTAAGTCTCGCCAGTCCTGTGGGAGTCAGTGCCCTCAGGTGTTCTCCCTTACACAGAGAGTTTGACAGTATGTGGATACTTTCAGGGTGAGCCAGTTCCTCCCTCATATATAGGAAAGTTTGTTACTCTGACCCAGAAGTGGGACTCAGTGTAGAAGTTTGATTCAGGAAAGATATGAAAGTTGTTCACTTACCGTAACTGGCAATCTTCCTGAATATCTCCTCTGTTGAGTACTATGCCTGCTTACTGTCCCCTGCTGTAGCAGAGCCAGGGCCTCTGTGCAGCTCAACCTGTGGCATAACCTATTTAGTGATGCTGTTTTTGGCTTATATTCTTGCCACTCTCCAGTTGTCTCCCCTGTGGGGAATTAAAAAAAATGAAAATTACAAAAGAACCCTTTTTTTTTTTACCTCCCCTTTCCATTCCTGTCTGGGTACAACCCTTTTATGCTGGGTATAGAAACAGAAGCACAGAATTTGTTAGCAGAAAGGGAGTGCTTTGCCATCCAGTATGTCCATATGTTCCCTGACTATTCTGTCTCCACAGCCCCCAAACTGGTGTCCTGCGATCCTCCATATTTTCTGATATACCCCTATGTCTGTCACACAGATACTTGAAGCCCTCCACTGTTTTTGCCCCAACCACTTCTGTTGGTAGTCTGCTCCAGGCAGTGTTTCCTCGCATCTCTTTTAAACTCCCCCCTCCAGCTTCATCGCATGTATCCCAATGCTGGTGCTCATTCTCATTTGAAAGAGACTCCCCTCCTATACAGTTTTTTTTTTTTTAACCCCTTCGAGATACTTGTACTGCACATCTCCATCATGTCACCTCCCACCTTCTTCCCTTCCAGGCTGTACATATTGAGATCCCTCTGTCTCTTCTCAGGGGGCTTCTCTAGCAACCCCTACTATATTTTACTTGCCTTCCTGTGGACTTCCTCCACCCTGTCTATGTACTGAGGTGCGGCCTCCAAAATGGACACAGTACTTCAGGAGGAGTCTCACCAGCAAGCGATAGCGGGGCAACACCATGTACATCCTCCTCCTGGAGATACCTCCCTATGCAACCCATCATACCACTAGCCCTACCCATTGCTGAATCGCTTCTGCAGATGCATCAAGTTTATTGTGGATAACAGCACATTACGTGAACAGGCAAAACAAGTGAGATATGCAGTGATGTCTTGAACTTTTGCACGCCTGTGCTTTCTCTGAACAAAGCACAGACGTGCAAAACATAGAGACATCCCTGCACACCTCCCTTGTTTTGCCTGTTTCTCTTAATGTTCTGTTACCCACAATAAGCTTGATGAATCTGCAGATAAACGATCATAGCGTGTTGTTTTTCTGCTCTGGCGAGTAGCGCCAGTACTCTCCTCTCAGTTATTGCCTTATTACTGGTAGCAACACCTTTAACCCAGTGGTGGCCCTGTATGTTTCATCATCAGAAATAACCCCAAGATCCCCCTCCTATTAATTGACTGTCAGACCCCCCACCCCTACCCCACAGTACACTCAGCTCCTGGGTTCCTATGCTCTAGGTGCATGATTTTGCAGTTTTTGGCATTGATCCCCACTGCCACACTGATGACCTCTGCTCGAGTTTCCCAAGATCCCTATGCATTCTTTCCATCCCCTACTGAGTGTCCACCCTATTACAGATTTTGGTATCATCAGCAAAAAGTCTTTACTTCCCTTCCCGTTCTTCTATGGTGTCCCTTATGAAGACATTGAAGAGGAACAGTCCCAGCACTGAGCCCTATGGCACCCCACTGGTCACCCTCCCCTCATTAGAGTGAGTGCCATTTACTACCACCCTCTGTCTCCCTAACCGTTAAACAGTTTGTAACCCAGTTCACCACTGGATCCCACCTCTGGACTGCTCAGTTTCTTGATCAGCCTCTTCTGCAGCACACTGTCGAAGGCCTTGCTAAAGTCCAGATAGTACACACCTACTGTCCTCCTGATCTATTTCCTGGTTACCCAGTCATGAAATCTATCAGATTAATCTGCAGCCCCGTGAATCTGGCTGTACTATTCTTTCCTTCAGGAAGGCTTGGTAAGACTGACCAGCCTGTATTTGTTAACCCTCCTGCTGCCACTGTTATGTAGAGCAGCCACGTCTGTTCTTCTGCAGTCCCCCACAACCACACTTGTTGTCAGTGAGCTGTTGAATAAGACTCTCAGTGGAACAGCTAGCATCTCTCTGAGTTCTTTAAGAACTTTTGGGTGCATCTTCTCGAGTCCCATAGCTTTGTCTACCTTCTGAGCTACAAGTCCCTTTCAGGCTCTCTCTCCTGAAAATTGACCATTCCTGCCACTCCCTTGTTGTCCACCGCCACACACACACACAACTGCCACTGTGAAGACGAGTAGAAGTACCTGTTTAGAATGTCAGCCGTTTCTTGGTCCACTTTTTGTGCAGTCTCCTCCCTCCACTAATTCTCACTATCTCTCCCCTTGCTTTCCTGTACTCACTTATGTATCTAAAGGAAGTCTTATCCCTCTTAGCGACCCCTTTGGTGATCCTTTCCTCTGTGCCTTTGCTTCCCTTACTGGCTTACCTGTTTTAATAGGTATACCTCCAAGTCCTTTTCCCTCTGTGCCTCTTTGTATTGCCTAAAAGCCACCCTTTTTTTCCTTCACCACCTTTCCCAAGTCCTTAGAGAACCATAATGGCCTTGTTTTCCTTCTGCTTTTACTAACTTAATTCACACAGGAGTTATTGCGTTAATTATGGTGCCCTTATTTTTCCCCACTGTTCCTGTATCCCTCCCAGGCAATCCCCTACCTCTCTTGAGACAGTTTCTGAGACAGTTTTCCATTTCTTTAAAATCCACCCTCGTTCTTGTGTGGCTGGCCCTTGTTCCTGTCCATGTTAAATCCCCTTGTCAGTGATCACTGGTGCCCAGGGGACTGCCCACTGTTATGTCTGCAATACTGTCCCTGTTTCTAGGCACCAGGCCCATCACCACCCTGTTCCTAGTGGGTTCTTCGACTAGCTGCCTGGGAAAAGCCCCTTGCAGGGAGTGAAGGATGACCCTACTCCTTGCTGAACCTGCAGTTGGAATGCTTCACTCTGTGTTGGGTAGATTTAAGTCACCAATTAGCAGCACCTCTCCCTTTCTTGCCATTCTGATGATGGCTTCCCCAGGTGCCTTATCTAGTGGCTTTCCCTGTGCTGGCAGTCTGTACACTACTCCAGTATGGATGGCAGTCCCGGAGCCTGTCTCCAGGATGATCCACATCACCTCCAGCACCTCCTTTTCCTCATGGTGCCCCTGTACCTCCATGGCCTTGATTACCTCCCTCACATATAAAGTAATCCCTCCTCCCTGCCCTGTCTTTCCTGAACATGGATTAGCCTGGTATGGCCATGTCCCAGTTGTAGTGCTCAGTGCACCACAGCTCCATTATTGCCACTAAATCCAGATCACGCTCCACAATGATGGCTTCCAGGTCCAGAATTTTGTTTCCAAGACTCCTTGCATTGGCATATGTGGCTCTCCACACCTTCTTCCCCCTAACCTGCTGCCCTGCTTCCTCCTCCCATTCCTGTCTACGTTTTATCCTAAAGCTCCCTCTGACTCTTCCATTTTACCTTCCCCATTCCTTGTATTCTTCAATCCTCTACCCTCCCTTATCTGAGTTTTATCTCCCTTTTCTTCTGTCTTGACTCCATCCCTGCCTTTCCACCCCCACCACCATAGGGGAGATTTCTCCCCTCGGGACATCCCTTCCTGCTTCTCCAGTATCTGGTGGGGTAACTGCTGTATCCCTTGGTTTTAATGCCTCCCCCACTTAGCAAGTTTAAGTGCTCATCCAAGTAGCATTTAAACCTCTCCCCAAGGACTGTGGTCTCCTTCCTGGAAGGATGCAAGCTGCTCCCTTATAGAGGCACATGTTCTTCCAGGCTAGTCCCTAGTCCCCGATGTAGCCAAAACAATCCTCCATGCAGCATGCCTTCAACCAGTCATTAATGAGCCGGCCCGGTGGTGCTGAGGGTTGAGGCACTGGACGCCACACCTCATACCATGCCAGCGACCCGGGTTCGGGAACGAGCCTGGGCCACCGGGGTCGGCAGGGGAGAGGAAGGATCGAGCGTGCGTAGGACAGACACCTTCCTCGGGAGGATCCAGGGACTGTGCCTGGCACCGCAGTGGTGGAGACTGGAGGTACTGCAACGCTACAGGGCTTGGCTAGAGGGCTGCGGAGCCACGACAAGATGTTCCCTGGAGTCACTACATGACTTGGCTCTGCCTGGGGAGGTGGGGGTGAGAGCAGAACAGGGAAAAATGGAAAAACCCTCCACCTCCTGATAGGTGATGGAGGGTTCGGGGGGAAGGGTCGATCCACCACCCCCAGAGTCGGGCCTTCCTCTCGCCCCTGTGTGCTCCCATCCGCCACACTCTGCCAGACTAGATTAATAGATAGAGTGCCAGGAGGCGTATATCTGGCGGTCCTGCCTTGGGAGACTTAGAACCGGGGGGCTGGGCGGCAGCGGGGGTGGATGGAAGGGGTGAGGGAGGCTTCAGATGGGCGGGATAAGGACCAGGACCCCATGTGACCACTCCTGAAAGAGTTCAGGTGAGTGGAGTGAGAAAGAAAGATTAAAAAAAAAAAAAAAACAGTCATTAATGCCCTGGTGCAGAGTACCCTTGCATCTCCCTGGCTGTACACAGGTAACACCTTGGAAAAAGCCACTGTGCATGCCACCTGCTTAAGGTCCCTACCCAGCTCCCTGAAGTTATCGTGCAATACCCGTACCTTATCCCTTGCTAGGTCATTCATCACAAGATGGACAATGACATGTAGTACCCTCCAAGTTCCTGCTGCCTAAACAGTCCACTAGATATGCTCTTTTTCACTCCTAAGCTAAAGCATTGCCCAGGCACACGATCTCCCTATCACTCCCAAATCTATCCTGCTGACAATAGAGTCCCTCGCCAGTGGCTCCTTTCTCTTGAGCTGTTGGCCTCTCCCTCCCTCCTTGGGGTATCCGCCTCTGAGGACCCCCACCTCCTTCCTTCCCACTGCGCATGGTGCCTCCTCTTGAGTCAGTCTTACCTCAGTAGTGGGCAAGATTATGGGGGCACTCCTTAAGGAAAGGATAGTGCAAAACCTGGAATCCATAGGAGCACAGGATCCAAGACAGCATGGGTTTAACAATAGGAAGGTCCCGTCAAAACTAATCTCATAGATTTTCTTTGACTGGGTAACCAGAGTGGTGAACCAAGGGGGGTGCAGTTGATGTTGCCTACCTTGACTTCAGCAAAGCTTTCGATACTGTTCCACATAGAAGATTGATTACTAAGCTGGGTAGGCTTGTGGTGGGTCAGAAGTTGGTCAACTGGGTGGCAAACTGGTTGGCGGGCAGAAAACAGAGTGGTGGTATACGGTATGCAGTCAGAAGAGATGCAAGTCACAAGTGGGGTACCTCAGGGATCAGTCCTGGGGCCAGTCCCCTACAGTATCTTCATCAATGACATTGCAGAAGGACTGGAGTGTAAGGTTTGTCTGTTTGCAGATGACACCAAGATCTGCAACAGAGTAGATGATCCAGATGGGGTGGGCAAAATGAGAAGTGATATGGATAAACTGGCAAAATGGTCGGAAGAGTGGCAACTGGGGTTTAACTCAAAGAAGTGCAAGATCATGCACATAGGGAAGAAACCTGAAGCAATGATAGTTGGGAGGGAGTTGCTGGCAATCACAAGGAAGAAAGAGACTTGGGTGTCATCATCACAGATGACCTCAAATCATCCAAGCAGACCACTTAAGCAGTAGGTAAGGCTAGGAGATGTTGGGGTGTATTAGTAGGGTATCACAGCCGTAAGAGGCGGTAATAATCCCTCTTTACAAGACACTGAGTTAGTTCTCATCTGGAGTACTGCTTGCAGCATCTAGATGGGCCATCTGCACAAGGACATTAACAAAATGGAGGCAGTCCAGAGACGGGCAACCAAAATGGTGCAGGGACTGCATCAGAAAACATATGAGGACAGATTAACAGAGCTCAATATGTATACCCTAGAGCAAAGGAGGGAGGGAGAGAGAGAGGTGATGTGATAGAAACATTCTAACATCTTAAGGGCATTAACAAGGTGAAAGAATCTAACATGTTTCAATATAAGAAAAATAGCAGGACAAAAGTACACAGCATGAAATTATAGGGAGGCCAATTAAGTGGTAATGTGAGGAAGTTCTTTTTCACAGAAAGGGCGGTGTATGCATGGAACGGCCTACCACAGGAAGTGGTGGATATGAATACTGTGCAGGGCTTCAAACAGGCATGGGATAGGCATAAGGGAGCAATAAAGATGAGTATGAATAGATAGGCCATTGACAGAGTAAAGATCTGTGGAACATTCATAAAGTAGAAAAAGAAATGGGCAGACTGAATGGGCCTTGCAGTCCTTATCTGCCGTCAACTTCTTAGTTTCTATTGCCCCATCCTGCTAGTACTGCAGAGGAGTTCTGCAGTGGTAGAGGTTGAGTTTGCACCCTTCCTGCCACTCCCCACTCTCCTGGAGCCCACCAAGGTCCATCCACTCTTCCTCTGCCTAGGCAACCTCTGGGGGAGGAACATCTGTTCACAACTCCAGAGAGGTTAGCACATATGGAGGATCACCTCTGTCTCCAGTTTCCTGAAAGACTGAGTCCCCACACCCATTGCACTGCACTGCACCACTCCCATGATCTCTCTTTCCTTTGCCTAGTGTCTGTTTAATCTCAGCAATACCCTTCTACCTCCTTCCTACACCCTTTGTACTCCTACGTTTCCCTTTTGCTTCCCTGCAAAATATTCTGTTACCTCCCCCTGAAACTGATTTGTTACTCTACCCTGGATAAAGTGTCTCCTGTTTTCCCTTTTCTCTTTATTTTTTTTAATCCTCCTACCAGTTTCTACTTTTTTCCCTTGGTGTCTGGTACCCCCCACATGCTTGTAGTATGTCTGCACTGACTGCCAATCAGGTGGAGGGTTATCTTCAAGGTGAGTTTACTCACTTATTAGGCCCTACGTGTACTCTGCTATGGCTACCTGGCCAATCTCCTGCCACCTCAGCCCACTCCCTCCGCTCCTTGACCGGGGACCTCCCTAAATTTCCTAGGACCAGACTAAGAACCTCCAGCAACCGGGCTTTCAGTGTCACCAGACTGGTCCTATGGAACTCTTCCAGCTGTTCTCAGGGAGGCCCTGTCGGTCGAGAGGTGTAAGTGTGGTTTGAATGCCAATTTGTTGTGATGTCCTTCCCTGCTGAAACCATCTGACCAGTCCTAAGAAACTGCCTGTCACCTATCTGGTTTTCACAGTACAGCAAATAAGAGCAGCTATGTAAGAGTAGTTGCATGTTACTTCCGGCTCCTACCTTAATATTGCGCCCCACCTGCAAAGTCAGTGGCTCAGTAGGTAGCACACTCACCTCTGAGGCCGGGAGATCAGAGGGCTGTGGGTTCAGTTCCCACATCAGGCACTTGGATTAATATTCCAGTACTGACACTGTAGTGGAGCATGAGAGGGGTGCTGCACTTCTGAGGTGCTGTCTTCCGGATGAGACGTTAAACTGAGGTCCCATCTGCCTGGATTGGTGGTAGTTCAGGTGGATGTTAAAGATCCCATGTCACTTATCGAAAAGAGTAGGGGAATTTCCCCGGTGTCCTGGCCAAATTTCCCTCATTCACTAAAATTACCACCAACAGCTTAATCTGGTTCAAGGTCAGTTGGCATTCATCTGTATCCCCCTCCCCCGGGTCGTGCCTGAAAATAGGCAGGATTTGTCTAGTGCACTTACCTGGTCAACAAAAACTAAAATAAAATAAAAAAGTTTCCCGTGGACTGCAGTTGTCCTACAGATGCTCCTAAATGCTCCACTCCTGCTCTGTATCACTCGTGTGATAGGACACGCTGGTTGTTACTCCTTTTACCTTCCCTTCCCGCTTCCTGGTGTCCCCTGATTGCCTCTTCCCACTAAGCTTTTTGCAGCTACACCCCTATCCACACAGCTGATTCACAGGGCTTTCTTAATCTACTCACCCCAAGATTAATTTCCTGAGCTAAGTTCCCTGACCCTACCTGTTACAAATTAAAAAACATTTTCAAAGTGCCCCAACAAGCACTAAACACCTCTTTCCTCCACCTACAGTGACTTAAACTGCTACTGTAAGCATGGAGAGAAAAATATGTAATTTAAGGTGGGTGCTTACTCTCTTCTCTGTAAGCAATTCCAGCACTTTCCTGTTAGTTGCTAAATGCAACGTGCTCCCACTGGGTGCCATCCAGTTTTAACTCCACCTGATAGTAGCTGTATCTGTGGAAGTGTTCCTAAGCATCGGGTGGATTCAGCTAAGTAGCTGCTTCGGCATAGGATACAGCCTGTTGCTTGCAGTATGTGTTGGGGTAGCTTCTTGATATTGTAATTGTTTTCTTGCTGTGACATTGTGTGTTTTCCCTATGCTTTCTTAACTGACATGTTTTTTCTCCTCCATATTCTGGCCCTCATTTCCAGCAGGCTCAGGCACAACTGCAGGGACTGGCATATCTCTAGTCCTGTCAGTCGAGTAACCCTGCAATGTCATGTGCACCAACTGCCTATTCTGCTGCTCCCCGACTTGGAAGGGCAGCCTGTTTTAAAAAATAACAGTCTTTTTCACTGATAGCATGCTGATTGCTCATCCTGTGGTTACTTGTAACTCTCTGCTGGTTGGCTTACTCTGTGCCATCTCATTTGCAAAGGAATCCCACCTTGCGTGCCCCTTTGATCTGTTAGTCAGAGTCCACATGCTTAGAGGGCTGCTGAGTTACCCTCACTATCTCTCTCAGCCTAGCATTCTTGCCTGGCTATTGGGTAACTCTTGAGGCTCTAGATCAGTAACCCACACTAATTTATCTGTGCCACCCTAGGTGTGTCCCCCATATATCTTTCCCGCCCCCCCCCGTCTGTCTCTCTCTCTCTCTCTCTGTGAGTTGATAGTTGGAGTTTCATTTAGCTGGTTGCTTATTCTTCCTTACTTTCTTTCCCTATCCCTTCGGGTTAGTTGTTTTTCAGGCACCATCTTATTTTTCACCACTTTGTTCCTTTCCTGGTGAACAGAACTGAGGCTCCCGGGGTCCAGCAGAAGCACTATGCACTCCTGCACTGATGGTCTGAGTTCGGGTGCGAACTCAGGAGTCAAGTCGGGCAGCTGGGAGCTGGGGCAGTGCTGCCACATGACAGTGCTCCCAGCCAGGGCAGGGTGGTGTCCTGGTTCTGCCACCATAGCGACCCCTCCGGTGGGCCAAGGGAGCTTATCTCCTCTGCTAGGCACCGCTCGTGTGTGCGTGGGGCACATGGCCTGCGCCAGATGCCGGGGGGGGGGAGGGAGAAAACACAGAAAAAACATGTTTCTCCACCTCTGATTATATGACGGACCCTGGTGTTCTTGGGCCCCACACTGTGCAGATCCTCACCGGCTGGACGGTGGATGGAGCAGCCAGCGGAACTCTGGGCAGCTCTATGAAAGGGCCCGATGCAGCCGATGCAAGGCAGAGGTGGTGGCGGGGTAGCAGAAAGCTGAATAAACAAAACAAAACATGTTGGTGATGGAGTCGACAGCAGTTTTTGGCAGGTGCACGGCATCACATGGGGGCACTCAGGCACTGTGAACAGTAGCTGTTGTCAGCCTCCTGGCCAAGAGATTTTCTCCCATGGGGTCCTAGTGCCTCTGGCTCAGGCCCATAAGTGATACTCAGTGGAGAAGATATTCAGGAAGATCAACAGCTACAGTGATTTCGTACCTTTCATTTGTTACATTGGCACAGTCTCCTCTCACCATATCAGTGCATCAGGCGCACATGATAGCATACCATCTTTGCCTGTGGTTGCAGATATACTCTGGAATGTGCAGTTCCTGATGGCGGGGTTGCTAAACAAGCAGTTTGCATTTCGGTTAGAGGCCTGAAGTCAGCATGGCACCCCAACTTTTTCTCCTGTCTCTCCCCTCTCAGCAGTTCCTCTCTCACCCTTCCCCTTCTATGGCCCAGTGTCCCGTTCTGTAAGAAAAGTGCAAAAAAAAAAAATGCAAAACTTTTGGAAAATCCACCTCCCAACAAAAAAAATAATAAAAAGAAATTAATTAATGAATAAAAGGATAGCACAACCTGCAAAAAAAAATATATATATATATTTTGTATACCTCTCCCTCACATATACCCACCCCATCCTTTCCCATGGTATTGTCCACTTTACCTTGGGTATATTTCTAACAGCCAGGTTGTCATGTCTCTGGGTGCATACCTTTCCTAAGGGTGAAACCCCTATGTGTCTGTCTGTGTTGCAGGAAGGGGCAGCTGTAATCATCTTCGCCAGTCAGCATTATAGCTTGTAACAGGCTTACAGTTTTTGTGCTATCCTTTTTTATCCACCAGATTTTATCTCTGGGCTCCTGAGCTGTACAGAAAGGGAAGAGAGAGAGGTGGAGATTACTCTCCCTTTTGGTCTCTGGTTGCCATACACCCCCTTTGAGGGTGCTGTAGTTTTGGACAGCTCTATTCAAGTAATTCTGCTAGATTGACATGTTTTTCCTATTGGAAATAAAAATACATATTCAGTTCCTATCCTGCTCAAAAAGAAATCCTTTTCTTTTGATTCAGTACAACTTGAGGCTGTGTGGATTTACAAGCTTTTTTCTGGATCAGATCTTGTACGTTTACAGCCGAATATTTTCTTCATTGGTCAGCCAGCGCCTAGGCTGGCACTCCCTGGTCAGCGCATAGGCTGGCATTTTCCAGGGAGCAGTGCCACATTGCCCCTTTTTGTTGTTTCCATGTACTAGGTTAGCTCAAGACCACTCTTGCTTGAAGGAGGGTAACTAGATGATTTTGTGTAACTCTGGCAATTTTGGGAATCTCTTTTTAATAGAGATTCTTCTACCTCATTTATGTTGAGAGTCACTCCTTCCACCTCTCTATTCTGTCACTGCAGAAAGAAGACTGCTTCTTCAGATGGTCACAGTCTCTGCCACTACTGTCTTGGGCTGGACCATGATGTTTCAGACTGTGAGATATGCCAGACGTTGAACCTTACAACCCTAAGGTGTCGGAAAAAGGCTTTGAAGAAATTCCTTATGGAACAGCAGGTAGCCAGTTCTGGGCAGTGGTCCACCGGGTTTCCTCCTTCCCAATCACCAGTGGGTTCATTGAGCTTCCAGGCCTCGAAGGCCTAAAATAAGTCCTCAGGGAAAAGTCACAAGAAAGACCGGGACCACTCCACCTAGAAATGTTTCTGTTCCCCAACAGCTTCTTCCTCTTCTTCCGGGGGTACCCCTTTGGCTGCGACTGCGCTAGTGTCCTCTGCTGTCCAGGCCTCTGCTCCTTCCAGGCCCATTCTGACAGCACCTTCTTACGCTTCTGAGGAAGGCTGGCCATTGACCCCCGGATCGTTAACCCCAGACCCTCCGTTGAGACCTAATGCTTCTCCAGATCCTCAGATGCGGGGCCATCAGGCTCTCAAGATCCAGTGGATGGTTTGTTGTACCCAGTCCCCATAACCCATCTGCCTTCGACCCGGCCTTCACCTGCCATCGACCGCAATACCATTTTAACTCATTTGACGATGGCCCTTGTGCTCCAGCTGGGATTGCAGGTGACAACTCTCAAGGTGCATCTGGCTGTCTTATCTGCTTACTGGGTGCAGGATGATAGGCTGATGGTAGCCCAGGAGAAGGTGGTTGAGTGCTTTTTCAAAGGCTCAGACTGCTTGTCCCCTTCAGCGTGTGAGCTACGTCCACCGTGGGACTTTGTACTGATACTGGCAGTGCTCACAGGCAAGCCTATCCAGCCAATGCAGAGGTGTGAGATGTCACACCTGCTGTGGAGGATGACCTTCCTGGTGGCCATTACATCATCCAGAAAGATTTGGGATCTCCAGGTGCTCTCAGTGGAGTCTCCCTACCTGGTGTTTCAGAGGGACAGAGTCATCTTTCGCCCCAACCCTAAGTTCCTCCGAAAGGTGGTTTTGGAGTTTAACTTTAACCAAGTGATTAACTTGCAGGTGTATTTCACCAGTCCCTCTTTGGAGGCCAACCACAGCCTCCATACCCTGCACCTGCAGGAGAGCACACTTCTGTTATGTGGAGAGCACAGCTGGAGTTTGGGGGACAGGCTGTCTAGCTGTTTTCATGTACACTGAAGCTAGACCAGACAGACCAGCACAAAGTGGACGGCTGGTAGGTGGATCATTTCTTGCATCGACCTCTGCTGTTGGTTAGCTGGTAGGAAGCCTCCCATAGGGCTCAGGGCTCATTCCTCCAGACATACCACTGCCTCAGTGGCTGCTTTCTGGGATGTCCCCATACAGGAGATCTGTAGGGCTGCTACCTGGAAGTCAATACACACCTTCATGTCTCACTACTGCATCGACCTGGAGTCATGCCGGGATGCAGGTTTTGGGACCTTGGTTCTTCAGTCAGTGTTTGCCAGGTAGGGGTGTGCACCTTCCCTCTCCTCCCAGAGAACTGCTAGGAGTCTGGTAGAGTGTGGCTAAGTGAGCCACATCCATGCCCCTAGAAGAGTAGATTACTCACCTGTAACATAGTTCTAGGAGTGGTATATGGTTCACATCCACACAACCCACCTGGCCTCCCCTAGCAAGTGGCACATGGATCCTGCTTCCAGAGTGTAAGATCTAACATCACGGGGTGGAATTAGGGGGATATACCACCCGGGTAGTAGGAGGAGCTTAGCTTAAAGAAGTCTGGCCAATAACATTATTCCAGTAGAACTGCCAGAGTGTGGAAGTGAACCATATACCACTCCTGGAACTATGGTTACAGGTGAGTAACCTCTTCTTTTCCCCCTCCCTTGACCCTTCTGCAATACCCAGTTCTGTGTCTGCCTTTGCAGTCTTGACTGCCCTCTTGACCTCTGTTCTTTTCCTGATACTCATCACATTCCTCATCCCCCTGTTTTTCTTTTTACCTTATAAAGGCCTACTTTTCGTCCCTCACTGACTCCCTGACCTTCTCAGACAACCAAATTGGTCTCTCATACTTGTTTCTCTTAATAACTGTTTTCGTTGCCTCGAGTCAATTTTGCCTTTGTAACCTGTACATTTATATTTTTTGTTCTCTTTATCTCAAGCGTATAATGATTTCATATGACCTTCAACCCAGGATTTTTCTGTCAGCTGCAATGCAGTGATACCACTTCTGCACACTAATTACTTAAGTTGCCTGAAAACAGTATCTTTGTCCCTTTGGCAGTACTTTTGTTGCTTCTGCTAGTGGTGCTTTGTCTACACAGAACATCATAATCTTCTGCTTGGGACATCCAATTTTTTTTCCAGTGCAACATACTGTGATGTCATAAACAAAGATTATTATGTCTTGTGTTAAGAAACAGCAGGATTAGTTGAAGTCCAAGTGACAAACGTGTTATTTTTAGGCACATTGCCCTAGTGTTAACTAACAAAAGGAAGATAAATGCTGAAAATACTGTGTCTGAATGAGCTGTGTCTATCAAAATTTCCAACATCTTCTGACAGGCATTAGTATATCTTTAAACTAGGATATCACTGTCACCTAATTCAAAGCTGGGAGCACTTAGAGGATGAATGCTGATTAATCTCCCAAATAGACTGCACTGCGGGGTTCTGAATTGACAGAACACAGTATGCAGCAGTTGGCACAAATGCTCAGTGCCTTAGTAATTCTGAGGACCAGAGGATTGAAGAAGTGTGAAAAATACTAGTATTTTAAAAGGGAAAGGGGAGAGTTAGAACTGCTACAGACATGAATCCTCCACCTCACCATTGCTTTATGATGTCAGTCCTTTCAGAAACTGACTTATGTGCTACTTGGTTGCCCTACCCTGGCAGGTTCCGAGACTATAGTGATGCATTTAGTAGAGTACTACAAAATGGAATAAAGCACTTAATGGCTTCTTTTATACTATCACTGTCTGTAATTGCATTGTACTACTGATTTTTCCCTCCCTACTATTTATATTTGTATTTTATGTCCCTTAACCAATCTGTTTAATTTGTACACCACACATTTTGTTTTTCTGACTTGGTATGCTTACTGTATTGTTGCTACAAACTGAAATGTACTGTCCTGATTGTAACTTGTTACGTCCTGGGTCATGTCTGAAAATAGTCGCTACTTTGTCTCTAGTACACCTATCCGGTAAACAAAAACTAAATAAAATAAAAATAAATCTTAACCGGACCCCAGCAATGCATTGTGCCAGTTCATTGAAATTGCATCCTAATTTTACTTACTTGTCTGTGTGTCCAGTTTTTTTGCAAACCTATTCCCAGCTTGTTTATAACCACCTGTCTCTTTGTTACCCCCGCTGAACAATGCTTATCTAAGTCTGAGTCGTACTGTATCTGAAAAAAGTTTCCTTGGACCAGAGTACTTACCCGAGTAACAAATAAATACATAAAAATAGAAAAACTAGAGTCCACTATTAAGAATGAGATTGGAGCCTTTGCAGATATTTAAGGTACTAATGGGGATAATTCTCATGGGGTCTGGATGAATAGTCCGGGCAATCCAATCTGCTGGCCTCCTTTGAGGTGTCAAGGGAACTGAACAGGAGGGAATCTGGTGTATGTGTTTTTTCTTTATTTTAGCCAACTTTCAACACAATGCCACACAGGAACTTTGCACAGTTTCAGCGCAGTTTATGACACCTAGGCCTAGAAGGGAATTAATAGGTTGTACTGTATATGAATAATAATAATAATAACTTTATTTTTAAAGCGCCTTTCAGAAATATCAAGGCGCTTTACATCAAAACACATTATATAATATCAGTCTTAAACATATAAAAATAAATAAATACATGAAAACATCACTTAGTTAAAACAAACCATGCGATCATCCATACGATCAGCAGATATTTATAAACAGTTTCCATTAATCATCCAGATAAGCCAAATCCCATAAGTAGGTTTTTAAATCTTTCTTAAATACCTCCACGGAGGTGCACTCCCTTAACCGGCGTGGTAGAGAATTCCAAAGAGTGGGAGTGGCATAAGAAAATGCTCTAATACCAGAAGATTTTAAATTCACTCTTGGAATCTCTAACTACCCCTCTTCGGCCGAGCGGAGCGATCGGCCGGGGCAGTAAGGCACCAGAAGTTCTTTCAGATAGGTCGGACCCTGATCATGAAGGGCTTTGACAGTCAGTAAAATGACTTTAAAGGTGATCCGCCACCGTATAGGAAGCCAGTGCAGTTCGCGCAGCACCGGGTAATATGACTGGATCTCCTTGTCCCAGTCAAAACCCAGGCTGCAGCGTTCTGCACCAGCTGAAGGCGATGGATTTCAACTCCAGAAAGCCCAAAGTAAAGGGCGTTGCAGTAGTCCAAGCGTGAGGACACAAAAGCGTGGACCAACGTTGGTAGGGAGTCAGACGGAACAAGGTGATGCACCCTGGCAATATTCCTAAGATGGTAAAAGGAAGTCCTGACAATGGCCGACACTTGAGATTGAAGGGTCAGCCTATCGTCTAGGACAATCCCAAGGTTGCGCACCTGTTCAGAGGTTGAAAGTGACACGCCGCCAAGAAAAATTCCAGCGGGCGTGCCATCATGTGACCTCGCTATCTGACCACCCGGGTCCACCACTAACACCTCTGTCTTCTCTGAGTTCAACTTTAACCAACTAGAATCCATCCACCCTTGGATTTCTTCCAGACAGTTATTAAACACCGAGAGTGCTCCATCCTGGTCAGGTGCAAAAAACAAGTATAGCTGGGTATCATCTGCATAGCAGTGAAACCTCAGCCCATACCGCCTTATAATGTCTCCGAGGGCAGCATGTACACTGCGAATAACATGGGTGACAGCACTGAACCCTGAGGCACTCCATTAACAAAGGAGTTGAGCCGAGGAATGAACCCCGACACAACTCTTTGTGATCTCCCAGTGAGGAATGAAGTGAACCATTTTAAAACAGTTCCCGACATTCCGCAGATTGACCTCAGGCATGCTAACAACACCAAGTGATCTACAGTGTCAAAAGCTGCCAAGAGATCAAGAAGAACTAGAATGGAATGTCTCTTCTGATCTCTCGCCCTCAGAAGATCATTAAGCACGCGAACCAGCAAAGTCTCGGTGCTGTGTCTTTTACGAAAACTGGATTGGAAGGATTCATAGACATTATGGATGGTTAAATGGTCTTCCAATTGGGCTGCCACTACCTTCTCAATAACCTTCCCATGAACATAGCTAACAGAACTTAGAGACTGAGGAATGGCAGGACTTGCTCTAAATTGGGAAAGTGTGTGTATTGGGGTGCTGCAGGAATATATAATTTCAAAACAAAGTGAGTTGTGTTGGCAGCCGTACCAAGGGAGGTTGACATTAGTAGAGGTTAATAAGATCATCTATCTGTACTGTTCAGTAAATCAACACCAGCAGAGGCTCATATCAGTAAAGGTGTGAGGGCAACCTGTACATAAACATGTTTTATAACTATACAAGTTGTATGCTACAGTACATCATTCACACTCAGTTCTGTGTGACTTTTCTACTCCCACCTGCAGCTGTCCTTTGACCCCTTTTTGATCTCCTTCCCCCCTATGCATTATTGCCCTGGCCATATTGCTGTCCCCCTCCCTCCCGCCATGTCTGTTTATGAAAATTTTCCTTTGCCTTCCCAAACTCAGTTTTTTTCTACCACGTGTACGTTACTATACTGTTATGCCTTGCATTGTTTAAGACTTTGATCCTTTTGGTGCACTGTATTTCTTGTATATGACTACTTTTTTCGTAATACTGTTAATTAACATTTTTTTTTCTCTTGTACTGTCTTCTATCCACCCCACCCTGAATGCACCTGGAAAAAGCTGTTATCAGTTCAGCATGTTTTTCCTGGTAAAACTTTTTAAAATAAATAAATCATTCACTTTATTTCAAGTTCTTTTCAGTGCACGGTTTCCTATGGTTGGTTCTGTGGTACATAGATTGCCAGCTGGTTCTAGGGAAACAGCCTGGGTGTCAGTGAGAATGCATATTATAGTTTGGGCTGGTGGACTGAAAGTGCAAATGTTCCACTGGATGAAGCACTTCTGATACTTCTGTTTCCTAGGTGTAGTACTTATCTTGCCATTTGGTGTTGTATTGATGCAGTTTTCTGGTTGTAATCAGCTGGTGTAGCTTGTTATTTGGGCGCTTCACTTGATTACGGAGTATGACACAGGATGTGTATATATTTCTTTTATTGTTTTGTCCTTGACTATTAAACTATCTGCTGTATGGGGACGTGCTGTATTACAGAAAGAACTGTAGCTCATTGATATTCCAAGAATCAGTCTTCACCATTCAGTCCAATTTATGGGTCTAAGCCAGAGGTGCTAGGACCCCACAGAAGCAAAGTTTTTTACAGCCTAGGAGGAGACTGACGTCAGTGTTGGCAGTGCTCATGGGACAGACACAGTGGCATCATGGTTGTGGGTTGGCCAGTAACCAATGCGGGCCCCTCCCTCCTCAGTTCTGTTTTTCCTGCCATCGGGTGCATACCATGGGAGCTTTAGTCATCGAAACTGCATGACAACCTTCCTCAGTTTGCCATCACTTCTATTCAATGCCAACTTTTCTCTGGCACTATGTTTTAATAATAACATTTATTTATATGGCACCTTATCTGTAACCAAGGCGCCTCACACTTTAAAATAGCAAGAACAGTTTAAAACAGAACAAACATCAGTAAAATTAACGTTAAAATAACAATACACAAAAAAAAAAAAAAAAAGAAAAACTCAATTGCTGAATGCCTGGTGCCACAAATACATTTGTAAAGATTGCTTGAATCCCTCCACAGTTGTTCACTCCCGTAGCCGACGGGGTAGAGAATTCCAAAGGGTAGGGGCTGCAAACATAAATACTCTCACCCCAGATGATTTTAAACATACCCTTGGAATCTCTAGCAACCCCTCTTCGGCCGAACCGGTGATCATCCAGGGCAATAGGGGACCAGGAGCTCTTTCTGGTAATCTGGGCCCAGTCCATGTAGGGCTTTAAAAGTCAGCAAGCCGACTTTAAAGGTGATTCGCCACTATGCTGGCAGCCAGTGCAGATCGCGCAGCACACCGGGCGACATGACAGGATCGGCAGATCCGGGCTGGGTGCCAGGCCGCTGTGCTCTGCACTAGCTGCAAGCGGCGGATTTCTACCTCTGGAAACCCTAGGTAAAGGAAGTTGCAGTAACCTAAGTGCGAGGACACAAAGGCATGGACCAGTGTAGGAAGGTCGTCAGATGGAACAAGATGCCTAATCCTGGCGATATTCCTAAGATGATAAAAGAAAGATTTGACAACAGCCAATACCTGCGAATGCAGGGTCATCCCCTCGCCAAAAATTACCCCCAGGTTACGCACCCATTCAGAGGTCAGGAGTGAAATGCCACGGAGAAAAATTCCCGAGGATGAACCAATCCCCAACCCCTCTACCGTCGACAAGGGTCCACAACCAGCACCTCAGTTTTTTCCAAATTCAACTTCAGCCAGCTGGAATTCATCCACTCCTGGATTTCTTTCAGACAGTTATTAAGGACTGAGACAGCTCCAACTTGGTCGGGTGTGAAAGAGAGGTAGATCTGGGTATCATCAGCATAGCAGTGAAACCTCAGCCCATACCTTCATACAATGTCTCTGAGGGGTAGCATGTACACTGCAAACAACATGGGTGAAAGCACAGAGCCCTGAGGTACCCCACATGACAGAGAAGTAGGCCTGAAGAAAAAAACCCAGACACCACTCTCTGTGTTCTACTCATGAGGAACGATGTAAACCACCTGAGGACCATTCCTGACAGTCCACAGATGTACCTCATACGACCCAGCAACACCCCATGGTCCACGGTGTCAAATGCTGATGAGAGATCCAAAAGAACCCAGATGGAACGGCTCTTCCCATCTCTAGCCATCAGGGGATCATTGAGCACCAGAACCAGCGCTGTCTCGGTACTGTGTCTCTTTTGAAAATCGGACTAGAGTGGTTCATAGATGTCATGGATGGTCAAATGGTCCTCCAGTTGTGCTGCCACTACTTTTTCAATCACCCTTCCTAAAAAGGGGAGGTTCGAGATAGGTCTGTAGTTTGCATGGCAGTCTGGGTCCAAGGTAGCTTTCTTCAAGAGAGGTGTCACCACCGCCTCTTTCAGGGAGCTAGGAAACTCTCCAAATTCCAAGGAGCACCAGACTGTCCACGCTAGGACCAGACCGATGACATCAATACAACCCAAAATTAGGGAAGTTGGTCCAGGGTCCAAACTACAGCATGTAGGGCGCACACCCTGGATAATCCGCATGACATCCATGAACTCCGGATGGCTAAAGGTACTCCCAAGAAAATCTTGGTGCAGTGAGCTTGCACTGATCAAAAGCAATGCCCATAGAGTATGCTGGCTGGAGTACTGCCCTGATGTCGGCCATCTTATTAGCAAAGAATCGAGCAATTTCATCACACTCTAATTGCGAAAAGGCTTTCCGGACCTGTAGACAGGCTGGATTGCACAGTCTGTCCACAGTACGGAAGAGCTGAGCTGGCCGATTCTGAGCAGCCACAATCTCCCTGGACAGGAACTTTGCCTTCTTATGGGTGATTGCAGATTGATAGGCTTGGTAATGGTCCATCAATCTAAGGTGGTCGATATCAAGAGCGAACTTCCTCCAGCAGTGCTCTAACCTTTCGTCTTAGTCTCTGCAGCTCCCTCAAAGTCCCACCAAACCAAGTGGATCGAGGGTGAAGGGAGAGAGTGTGAACACGGATGGGAGCAATGGAATCCAGAACCACTAAGATGGCCGAATTATAGGCTGTCACGAGGGTCTCTGGGTCACTGCTTGCAAACGAGAGGGATGATTGGTCAAGCACCGCCGTTAGGCTATGAGGACTTATATCTCGTAAGGGGCGGTACCTAACCATCTCCACAGGGGTGGGCCTACAAAGGGGGGTACGAAAACTAAACTCCATGGTGTAGTGATCAGACCACCCAACTGGTTCCACCCCCAAGCCAGATGTTTCGCTCCCTAGGAGGAAAACTAAGTCAAGGGAGTGTCTGGATTTATGAGTAGTAGTGGTAACCACCTGTGTAAGGCCAAGAGATTTCATCAACTGGAGGAAGTGCTGACCAAATTACGAGAGTTCATCGTCGACCCAGGCATTAAAGTCACCCAGAACCATTAGTCTGGGTGATTTAAACTCCATGTCAATAATGAAGTCCACCACTTCCTGAAGGAATCCCTTCTCGTCACCAGGTGGATGATATATGAGGGCGATTCGACAACCTTCACCTACTACAATGGCACACTTGAATGACTCAGTCTCGTCAACTAGTACACTTGTGAGGTTAAGTTTGGTCTTGAAACAGACTACACACCCCCCCACCACGGTCCAATCTCGGGTGGTGAATCACCGAGTACCCAGCTGGAGTTAAAGCCTCCAAAATGGGGCCAGAATTCTCATCCAGCCAGGTCTCGGTGATGCATACCAGGTCCACTGTTTTAAGAAGATCTGCAATAATTGCAGTCTTGTTTTTGAAGGACCTGGCATTGCACAACACCGCCCGAGTTGGACGAACCTCCCAGGCTGCCCGAACCACCTGCCCACGCAAGTCGGTCATGCCCTTGAGTATGGAGAACCACGCTCTGAGTTCCATTCGCCCAGGGCGCCTCCTGAGCTTACCACCCCAATACTATGACCATTGTTGTTTTGTTCAGCACCAAACCTTTTCCTGGCTGATTTTTTTTTTTTTTGTCATTTTTGTCATTATGCCAGATTCTAAGGAGCCTAAGAAGAAGTCAAAGAAGAAGCAGGACAAGGGTAGCCCCTCCAGGCATTGGTGCTCCTGTGGGGTTCTGATTGCTGTCCAGGACTGGCATAACTTACTGTTGGACTTGCCTTGGTGCTGAGCATGACATGAATAGGTACAGCGCCTGCTTCTCCATGGACTACCGCACCCTTGAGAAACACGTGTGGAAGTGGGGTCACAAGCCCCCAACCTTCAGAGGTAGACATTACACAAGATAAGGGTCCTTGGGCTTTCCTCCTAAGCCCCTTCCCAATACCTCTGGTAATGAGGAAGTCCAGGGCACTTCACATGTTGTTTGGTGGTCAGTCGGCTTCCTCTGGGGATGGGACCAGCTGAAGACACCCCCAGTCCTTTGGCCCTTTAGAGCAGCGAACTCCCCCAGCTGTGAGGTCAAAGCTATATGCTCTGTCTACACTGGTGGGCACCTTGTTGCTGTGGCCTGTTGCCATCCTGGCTCTGGCTACTAAGGCCAGTACCAATGAAGACTGGGTCCCCTTCTTGCACTACTCATGGTGCCAGAAGAGGGGTGGGTTCTGGAACTGCTGCTGTTTCCAAGTCTGAGATCAATCAGTCGATCTTTATTTGTATACTGGAAGGTATGTAAGCAAACATCCAGTGTAAACGATACCAAGAAGGTATGACAATACAAAACGGAGTCTAACAGAAACAAGCTCTATACAGGAGAAACAGTCCAAACAAGTGATTTAGATATATAGAACAAGGTCAGAGACTAACAGTTGTCTAACAGTTACAGCAATTTTCATAAACTGAAAAACAGGATGCAATCGATTACAATAAAGTAAAAAAGAGAGAAACACATAGAGTGGCCTGAACATTTACATGCGTAACATATGGAGAGCAGTAAAGAGAAGGAAAGGGGTATAGAGGGGTCAGTAACCTAAGTGCTAGAGGTGAGGAAAGTGCAAGTCTTTTGTGGTTGGTTGTAATCGGGTCCATGATTGAAATATGAAGAAACCTAGGCTAGGAGTGGGTGGTGGGAGTGAAAATTAAGTTGAGGGGGGTCATCTCCTTCCCTGAGCACCCTGGTGGCCTAGAGGAGGAGAATGATAAAAGACCTTGGGCCTAGGGACAGTGCTGGTGATGATGGAAGCCATCCTGAGCCAGGTTCTGAGCCTGACTTAGGGACTGGAGTATCTCCTAATGTCCCTCTGACAGGCTCTGGGGACTGCACCAGGACACCTTCTGGCACCATTTGATTGCCAGTTTGGGTTACAGTACCATTCGCAGAGCTAGGTCTCATTCCGGTGCTGGGTCTGGGACCGGCTCTGGGAGTGCCTCTGTCCTGGATATAGGATCTGGCCTGGGGGCAGTGTCAGTCATGGTGAGGGGGTGGGCCTGCAGCTGGCCCCTTGTCCAGTGCTGGTGCCAGCTCAGTTGGGGGCCCCGAGCTCTAGGCTGGTACCATGCTTCTCCCCAGAACTGGCTGGCCTTATCACTGGTGGGGACCGGGGCCACCCCTGTGTGCCTTGTCCTCTTTCATTATCCCCACCTGCTGTTCCCCCCAAGAGCACCATCTAGACTACTCCTCCAAGATTGGTTGGCTCTACATGTGCGAGTTTGGCAGACCCTCCTTCCAGAGGTCCCCTGAGCACTCTCTCAGCCCTGGCAGAGGACTTGGCCTAGTCATTCATAACCCTCTTCCTCCTCCCCTTGCTTTCCAGGTATTTCAGGTCCTCTGGGCCCAATTCATGTTTATGTCTGGTGTGTTTCACTAATTCTATCTTAAGGCAGATTAGGCCTGATGCTCCTGCACAGCCACTGTCTGAGTCCAGCTCCTTTTCCTCTTCTACTTTCTCCTCTGAGGAAGAGGATTTTTCTGTCCACCTGTCCTCCAATGCTGACTACTTGCAGTTCCTGATGGAGATGTTGCAGGAGCTGAATGTATGGTCACTTATGGGTTATAATACTGCTATCCTGGCGCTGAGATTCCTTGGAGATTTCAGTGATGACTCCTTTGTCATCCCTCCATGGGGCAGCCTTTTATGGAGGCTTTCGTGAATATCTGGCTCCATTCCTATGCCCCTTCTCCAGCCCCTAGGTATGTCGAGGGCAGATATGTTGCTCCCGCGGGGTCTCCAGGTGTTATCCCTCATCTCACCTTGAGACTTCTGGTGCTGCAGACCCTCTGTGGACCCAAGTGCCCAGTGCATGATTGCCCCCCTGACACGGACTCTGTGGAGATCGATGCTTGGGGCAGGAAGTTGTTTTTTTTTTTTTTTCAGCTATCACTTTGTACGCCTTGCTCATGGCCCTAGCTCTGGAGGGAGCCCCCAGTCCTATCCCCCAATGTCCACCAGCCGATACTGACCGATACCCCTAGAGCTCCTCCCCCGGCGGGGCCCCCCAAACGTGCTGAAGACTGGATCCAGGGTGACCACCACTGTGGCCATTCAGGGCAGGACCTGCGAGGCACCCTCTGTCATCCTACTTGAGCAGTCTTTTTCTCCTCAAGTATACAGCCCCCTCAGAGGCAGGGTGTGCAGTGACACCAGCACTGGTAGTGTGCATGCTCCTGTGCGTATCCCATCAGTTATCTGCCCAGCTTCTGACCCCACATCGGCAGCATCGGTGAACTGCCCCTAGCCTTTGCCAGGGGCCAGGCATGCACCAATGGCTGAGATCCCGCCTCCCGGAGAAGGAGACCAGTCCTTGGGATGCTCGATCTTTCTCCTTCCCTGCTGACCCCCAGTGGCCCGCGCTCATTCACAAACATGGGTTACCGGCATGGTGCGAGGTGTGGCATCCAGCGCCTCTACCCTCAGTGCCACTGGGCCGGCCCAGGTGCAGGAAGGCTTTGTGGTGGCATGCACTGTGATGTGTGTGATGTTGCATTTCTGCACATCAGTCGCACCAGGCAACTTACGACAATGACACTGTCAGCTGTTAACATCAATGCCAGATTGCGTGTCAACCAGGCAGGCCATTGGCACCATGAGGGCATCATTCAGTGCCAGCGAAGTAGGTTTCAGGCTGGTGGGAACAGCAGTCTACATTTGGTGGATAGCATGGCTTTGTCTCTCCCAGTCAGCATCCTGGCCTGGCACTGGGTGCTTAACTTGCATTACCAGGACACTCCCATAGAGTCAGTCATGAGCTGTCAGGATGCCCTCCTCATCACAGGCCAAGGGAGCCTCCAGCTGCCCCTCACCAGTATCGGGTCCCATCAGAGCTGTGAGGGATCCCTGTTCTCCAGTGGCTATCCTCACCTGAGGGCTGAAGGTTATTTTTTCCCGTCAGGGTGGGCATTCTCCTTCCTTATTTTGGGGAAGCTTGGTTCTTGGACCCATAAGTGGGATTGAATGGTGAAGATTGATTCTGGGAAGATATGAAAATTATATACTCACTGTAATCATAATTGTTGATCTTCCAGAATATTGTCATCATTCAGTCACACACCTGCCCATTGGCCCCCGCCCAAATAAAAGCCAGGGCCTCTGGGCAGCTCACATTAAGAGGTTAGTACTCTGCATTCCTTGTCACTCTGTCTGAGCTCCTCCTCTCCCTTAAGGTTTACCTGTCCCTTCTGCAACTCTTGGGGTGGGCCCTTGCCCCTTCCCCATAGATATCCTCTTTTGGGAATTAAAAAAACAAACATTTTTTGGAAGTGGGCCCTTGCTTCCTTCCTTCCAAACAAAAGGTATTTTTTCTGTGCAGTCTTAACTTACAAGCTAGGAAGAGGCAGATGCAGTGGGGGGTTTTGTTATGTGTAGTGGAGCTTTAAGAAATGTTAGACAGTACAGCTTTAAGGAATGCATTTACTGTAACTCTTCCTGTGTGTGTTGAGAAAAGTGTTCCCCTTATGTCTGTGCTGAATAGTAGTAAAGTGAGAAGGCCTAGATTTCTGCGGTGCATGTTTTTCTTACTACCAAGACCCTGATGGTTTTAAGGTACTTATTTTCAGCCACCAAATACAACAAACTGGTGACAAGGATGGTGAAAATTTTCATAGCTCCAGCTTTCTGAATTACACCATTTTGTGACTGTCTGTATTGGAGACAAGTAAGCAATTTGGAACTGTACAGTACCATGGCAATTTCAGCCAGCTTTGAGATTTTTCCAGGATCAGAATGGGCTATATGGTCCAGACGGTTTGATCAGTGGTTATTACTTAATCCTGCCATAAAATCTGCAAATGTTGAGCGACAGGATATACTTATTCGAGCTGCTTTTTTGTACTTTCTTGGGGAGTGAAACCTTCAAACTTTTATGCAGTCTGTGTGCACCGGACCGGCTGGAGGATTAATCATATCAAGAGCTAAAGGCTAAGCTGAATGCACAATACAGTTTAACAGCTTTTCCAAGGGCTGAACGTTATAAATTCTCCAGTTACCAGCAGAAACCAGGTCAGTCATTACAGTCTTATTTGGCTGAGATCAAACGTTTAGCTCTCACATGTGAGTGGAGCAGGGAGCATCTTGAATCTAATTTAGCTGGTAAGTTTGTTATGGGGTTGAATAATGAACACCGTATTCAGCAGTTACTTTCTGTAAGTGTCAAGAAGTCTGCTGATGAACTTTTATAGATGGCACAGATGTATGAGGCTGCAGAAAATGAAGCACATGCTAAGATGAACACTAAAAATGAGGTACAAGTGTCTGCAGTAAACCCCAAATTGAAACAGCTCAAACCTAAGTCTGAACCACTGTTTTCAAAGAAAAATGCAGCCACTCCACCCAAACTGCATGGCCAACACAAATGTGCATCATGTGGGTTTTCTCAGCATAGCAGGGACCAGTTTAAATTCAGAGAAGTTCAGTGTCATGCATGTAAACATCAGGGTCATATTGCTAAGGTTTGCAGGAGCAGGAGAACTGCAGTGATCAGTTCAGAGAGCACAGATAGTGCAGTGGTTCCTATTGCACCACAAATGCAGACTAAAGATGTTCCTCCTTTCTGTGTGTTACTTCAGTTGCCACAACTAAGGCATCAGTTGCGTTTAATGGTAGACTCTGCTTCCCCAGTTACTTTTATTAACCATCAAACATGGATAAGCCACCATTGTCTCCTTGTAATAAGATGCTGCATGCATTTGAAGGGCAACCAATTCAGTCACTGGGCTCGTTTACCACGTTGGTATGCAGGACTGATTCTCCTAGTACACCTTTAACTTTTCTGGTTTCAAAAAAAGGGTGTCAACATTTTGAGCAGAGATGCTCAGGTTCTTCTAAACATTCATATGGATCCAGCAGATTTTGTCCTACTTGCTGCTGTCCAGGTACCACAAAGCAGTAATCCGCCCAAGCTTGGGGAGATTTTAGACACGTATCCAGAGTTATGGAAAGGCCTGGGATGGTGCACAACAGCTAAAGCCAAGCTAGTTACAAAGCCTAATGCAGTCCCTAAGTTTTGTAAACCACGGAAACCTCCTTTTGCCTTAAAACCGGTGGTCGGGGCAGAATTGGACAAAGTGGAAAAAGTGGGTGTGCTGGAAAAGGTTTCAGGTTCAGACTGGGCTACTCCAATTGTGGTGGTATCTAAACCAAGTGGTAAGGTTCGAATATGTGGAGATTTTAAGGTGACACTTAATCCAGTACTTAGCACAGAGGTATTTCCTTTACCCTTACCAGAGGAACTTTTTCACAGACTGAATGGTGGTGTGGGGTTCTCTAAACTGGGCCTCGCTGATGCATACCTTCAAGTGGAGTTGGATACAGACTCTTAGAAACTGGTAGTGATTAATACACACCAAGGACTGTACAAGTACAAGCGGTTATGTTTTGGCCTTAGCTCTGCGCCTACTATTTTTCAAAAAGTGATTGAGCAAATGGTGGGTGATATACCAGCTGTTACTTGTTATTTGGATGACATCATTATCACAGGCAAGACAAAAGCAGAACATTTACTTAACTTACAAAAGACTTTGGAGAGACTGCAACAGAGTGGATTCAGATTCAGGAGAGAAAAATGCCAATTTTGTCAACCAAGTGTCACATACTTAGGTCACACTATTGACAAAGACGGAATTCATCCGAATGATGAAAAGGTGGAAGCCATTGTGCACATGCCTGAACTGCAGAATGTTTCAGAGTTGCACTCATTCTTGGGTATGGTGCGGTACTATGACCATTTCATACCTGGCTTAGCCACTAAATGTGCTGTCCTAAATGAACTGTTACATAAGGGTACTCCGTGGAAGTGGACCAAGGGCCACAGTAAGGCCTCTGTAATCGATGTGAATAATTTAACTCATTATGACCCTAACTTTCCTATCACATTGGCCTGTGATGCTAGTCGTGTGGGTATAGGAGCTGTCCTTTTCCATACAGATCCAGAAGGAGTGGAAAAGCCGATAGCCCATGCTTCACGCAAACTCACTGCAGCTGAAAGGAGTTATGCCCAGATTCAGAGAGAGGCATTAGCAATTGTGTTTGAAGTCCAGAAATTTCGCCAATACTTGCTAGGTCACAAGTTTCACCTGAAGACAGATCACATGCCGCTAGTGACAATTTTCAGCCCAGAAAAAGGAATTCCAGAGACAGCCACTTGCAGACTTCAGCGATGGGCATTAATTTTGTCTGCCTATATTTTCGAGGTTACATACCAGCCAGTAGACCAGCATAGAAATGCGGATGCCTTGTCAAGGTTACCAATATCCAGAGAAATGGGGTTCAAAGTGGGACTTAAAGAGGAGCCGTTAGTATGCCAGGTGGGGCCAGATAGTTTTTCAGTGCAGTTCAGAGATATGGAGGACTCTACTGTTGTGTGTGCAATGGAGCTACAATAGTTAGATCAGCTTCCAGTACTAGTCAAGGACATTGCAAAAGTGACTAGTCAAGATACAGTTTTGAAACAAAGTGTATCAGTATACGCTTGAGGGTTGGCCGCAAGGCACTACTTGTTTGGCTGAACTACAGCCTTACTATACAAAGAGACAGCAGTTGTCCATTGCTGAGGGGTGTCTTCTATGGGGATTGCGTGTCATAGTACCCCAATGTTATCACACAAATGTGTTGACTCTTTTGCATGCGGGCCATCCAGGCATTGCTAAAATGAAATACCTGGTCAGACTTCACGTATGGTGGCCTTCCACTGACAGAGACATATACCAGGTTGTGCAAAGATGCGAAGGTTGTGCTGTATCGATGGGAAATCCAGCAAGAGTTCCAGTTCACCATTGGAAATTACCTGAAAAACCCTGGCAAAGGTTGCATATTGATTTTGCAGGACCCTATTTAAATTCTATTTATTTATTTATAGAAATATTCAGAAAGACCTTTGAGTCAGCGACTCATTTACAAAGGTTCCACGTCATACATAAAAGGATACATGGACAGAACTTGGAATACAGATTACAGTACAATTACAAATAACAGTCAGTGAGGTTACATAGTTGTGCAGTTGTTGAATAACAGCAAGTTTTGTTTCTTAGTACAGCCATAATAGTTACAGAGGTTCTGTAGAGGCTGATGGTCATAGGGTTTCATAGTTACAATTTGGTACGGGGAGTCCAACAATAGTTAGTTTGATAGCTGCATATGTCAATCTGGTGTCAAGGGCAGTCACAGTGGCTAAAGGCATGAAGGTATTTCCGTAGCTTGGATTTATAAGGGCCAAGCCTTAATTCGTTTGTTATATGACTTGGGAGGGCATTAGACCAGGAGGGGACCCTGTAAGTGAAGGTTCGCTGGAATTGGGAAGTCCGGCCACGGGGTACCCTTAGCAGCTGCTTGTTTGTGTCATGGGAATATCCCCTGCAGAATTATTGTTTGGCCATCAGATTCGAACTCAGGTGGACCTTCTTCAGGCATGCATGTGGACCAATTACATACTAGAACTGAGACGGAACTCTTAATTGATGCTTATAGTAAATGGCCAGAAATTCATCAAATGTCTTCGACAACTACTGAGAGTACCATTAAAGTGCTAAAATCTATCTTTGCTACCATGGTTTTCCACATGTGATTGTCTCGGATAACGGACCACAGTTCACATCTGTTGAATTCCAATTATTTTGCCAGCAACATGGTATCCACCATATTTTCTCACCTCCCTACCATCCAGGTTCAATTGGCGAAGCGGAACACCTGGTTCAGACTTTTAAACAGAGTATGGACAAAGCTTATCCTACTACACTGATGGCAATACAAATAGCCCTTTTGGACTTTCTTGCGATGTATCGAACACCACCACATTGTGTCACGGGAATATCCCCTGCAGAATCGCTGTTTGGACATCAGATTCGAACTCAGGTGGACCTTCTTCACCCTCTAGGCTATAAGTCAGTAACTGAAATGCTTCCTAAGACCAGATCCTTCAAACCCAGTGATCTCGTGTGGGTCAGGATGTGTGCAGGCCTGAAGAGATGGATGGAAGGCGTGGTAGAAAAAAAGTTTAGAAATGTTGTCTGTAGTGTTTGACTGACTAACCAGAGGAGAGTAAAAAAACATGTGGAGCAATTACATACTAGAACTGAGACGGAACAAAAAAGGGATACCCAGAGTCAGGGTAGTCATCCAGCATTATTTGTTCCAGAACAAGAACAGGAAGAGACAGTGGAACCACAGCAATTGAGATAAGATGTGGCTGATGCTAATCAGATTCCAGTGCAACAGCCTCTAGTTTTGCTACGTCAGTCAGGACATGTAAGACGTCCACCAAAGAGAATGGACTAGTAGAGATATACCCTAATGACATGACTAACTAAAAGGGACACTGCAGTAATAACTTTGATAGTTTCATACTATTTTCTGAATTATTATTGACTTCGTGCTTTCCAGCTAAGTCAGGAGGGATTGTTACATTGAGACTAGAGCTTCCCGTGAAATTGACCCACTTTAAAAAAACTCCTTGGGCAGGCCTTCAATGAAACATGCAGTTGTTTTCACTAACATCCCCCTACCCTAGCACTTTACTGACCTCACCTGTTTTTTCTTTTTTTTCTTTATTCTTCTTTCTCTTCTCTCTCCTCTTCCACATGAATTATTGCCTACTGAAGCTGTAGTAATTGTGTAAAAATGTGCAAACCATTCTCTAATATAAATGGCTGTCTGCTTACAGAACTCTGTTCTATGGATTTGACTACCAAATGTATATCTTACTAGCACATGTGTAACCCCTAGGTGGCACTATCCCAAGGGTTACTGCCCCTTCCTGCTTGGCTAGTAGCAGGTTAAGGGGCCTGGGTAATGAAATGGGTGCCTCCACCCAGAGGTCAGGGTTGTCACTGGTCAGGCTAACCTGGGCACAGCCCTCCAGGACACTGTAACCCCCCCTCTTTCTCTTCTAGTGTCCTGAGCAATATACAATAATCACTTTCACAATGACCCTTATTCACCAGGCAATTACCCACTCTGTTTGCATTTACCACCAGGGCTGGTTCCTCTAGCTTGACCCTAGGGACCCCGTGTAAAACAAGGTTAAGCACAGCAAATAGCAACAGTACAATACTTTTGGCACAAACTGGAACCACAGTCAGGTTAGATGCAAACAAAGTTAAATCTGATTTATTCAGAGGACTTGAACAAGGGAGGGGTGTAATCAGGTTGATTTGCTTAAAAGCTATGTTAATCAGACATTTATGCATGCAGTTCAGAGTCCCTACACAGTCACACACTCTGGGTACCCAGGTAGGAAAATGGTGGGCTAGCCAGGAACGTTGCAGCTGGTTGGGATCCTGTGATGGAAGAAAGCAACATGCACAACACACACTATTTGTAATCTGGAGCTGGAGGACTTAGTTCATGAAAGAAAAGGCAACAAGACAATCAGATGACAACATTTTTAGATTTAGCTGTTGTTGCAGTGAGCTACCCTGATGTTTACTCACGATACTCAATACTGGACACAAGCAGGATGAAATAGAGACTGCAGGCTGTTGAGCTGGAGTGCCCAGAGAAGCAGGGCTCACACGAATCACCGAGGCGTCGTTCCTGTTCAAGGCGTTGAGCAGGGCGCTGATCCCCAGGCCAGTCTCTCGTCGATGACCTTCTTTGTGTAGCAGGTATTCTGGCTGGGCCAGTGTAGCAGGGCCCAGCCAAATGGAAATGTATACGGCTTCAGTCCGTGGAGCTGGATACAGCCTCCAGCAAGCAAAACACAGTTCAGACACACAGTGGGGAACCAAATCATGACCCACTATAAGCACACAGCACATTATATCAGATGACCTAAAGGTGGGCAAGCAATGTGAGAAGGCAGTAAGGAGGACTGGGGGGATACTGGGATGCATAGGGAGAGGCATCAACAGTAGAAAACAGGAAGTTGTTATCCCTCTCTACAGACAGTTAGTGAGACCCCATCTGGAGTACTGCATGCAATTCTGGAGACCCCATCTCCGCAAAGACATAGACAAAGCAGAGGCTGTTCAGAAGAGGGCAACCAAAATGGTGCGAGGTCTGCACCAGAAGACATACGAGGAGAGACTAAAGCAGCTTAATATGTATACCCTTGAGGAAAGGAGGGAGGGGGGACATGATAGAAACTTTCAAGTATCTCAAGGGAATTAACAAGGTACAAGAGGGGTAGTATCTTTCAGAAGAAGAGATGTGCAAGAACAAGGGGGCACAATTTGAAGATAGAGGGGGGACGGCTCAGAGGTAATGTTAGAAAGTATTTTTTCACAGAGAGAGTTGTGGATGCATGGAACAGCCTTCCTGAGGAGGTTGTGGAGTCAGGAACAGTGGGAGAATTCAAGAATGCATGGGACAGACATAAGGCAATTCTAGTGGGGACAGGAGGAAGTAAGCTGTTGATTAACTAGAATCTGCAGCTTATCCATCAGGTAGGGAAATGGGCAGACTGGGTGGGCCAAGTGGTCCTTATCTGCCGTCAAATTCTATGTTTCTTTGTATATTTCTATTCACATGTAAGGAAATTCCACTGTACCAGGCAAATGGCTCTCCGGTTGCAATTACAGAGTCTGTGCACAATCCGGGAGTTCAGAGGTAGCTGGAAGTCCTGACAGGCTGATCTCTTTCAGCAAATCTTCGGTCTTCTTCAAGTTAAAGCCTGGTCACAATTCAGTGGCTTAATTCGCTCTCCAAATTCGGATTCAGTCCGAAACAAAAAAACACAAGTTCCCTCTCGGGAACAGCATGCAGGCCAAACTCAGGCCTTTTCACAGTTCTCCCACGCGAATCCACTATGGATTGCTGCTCAAACTATCTTGAGCTGTAACTTTTTCACTTCCCAACTCAGATCTAACTGAAACTGCAAGCAGTGTGGGACTTTCCCCAAGATCCAAAAGGTTCGGTTGGCTGATCTGTCTGTCAGTCACAACAAGGGCTCCCCCTCCAGGTTATTTTAGGCGCCCAAAGCCCAAAACTACAATTCCTACAAGTTTTGGCCCCACCAAGCCCCTGTAGGCAGGCTCCATTTTAGAGTTCCAAATGTATTGATTGGCCCATTCTGCAATCCAGGACCAAGATGATGGAAACAAACAGAACTGTCCATGCTGCAAAGAAGGCAGGTTAGAACAAACTGCAATATTATTACTACTGTAACAAATGATCAGCAAACAAGTACATCTTCTAACAGAGGTCCCTTTTAGATTAATTATGACTGCAATCCAGGCAGCTCTTAAAGAGACAGTACACAGAGACTATACAGGCACTCTCTGGCAATACATATAAACTGCTAAAATGCAGAACACCAGCCTGGCAGTGAGCATTTAGGCAAGCTCAAGGAAGACATTTCGGGAACCCCGATTTGTGGGGGGGGTTACACATGTAAAACCGGTGTCCTTGCACCCTGTCACTATTGTCTTTTGCACATACTATCTTCTTATTGTTCTGTAATTTGTCTGTACCAAACCAGGTCCACCTTGTAAATGAGTTGTCTCAATGGTGTTTCGCCTGGATAAATAAAGATTGATTGATTGATCGATTAATTGGTTATGTGTGCGCAGCTTTTAGAAATATTAGACAGTACAGCTTTAAGTAATGCATTTACTGTAACTCTGTGTGTGTGAGAAAAGTGTTCGCTTATGTCTGTGCTGAATAGAAGTAAAGTGAGAAGGCCTAGATTTCTGCAGTGCATGTTTTCTTACTACCAAGACCCTGATGGTTTTAAAGTACTTATTTTCAGCCACCAAATACAACACTTTTATTCTTCTCTCAGCCTGTTGGTTGGGAAGGGGGAGCTGCACCCCTTATGTTCTCTTTTTCAGTGCCTCTGCACTCCTTGGAGTGGCAAGGAGCCTTTCTGCCACATGCATGCATATTTTCCTTTTTCCTTCCTCCTCTGGAGCTTCTGAAGTTTGTCTCCTAATTCTTGTCCTTATAGGTTCATAGGTACAACTACAAGTCCATAAGCAATTTATGCCATTTAAGAACTTGCCACTGTTTAGTGGACAAATTCCCATTTCTTATTACCCATATTGCTGATCCAGCAATTGTTTAAAAGCAGATGAGTTATTTGCCGTAACCACTACTGTTGGGAGTGAGTTCCATATACCCACCACTCTTTGATTATATCATCGTCAGGGCCAGATTAAGCTCCTGGGGGGCCTGGGGCACTTGGACCTCTGGGGGGCCCATGCATGTGCAGTGTTTATGACATGTGAAAATCCCCAACCCATCTAGGGGGGGTCTGGGGGCATGCCCCCCCAGAAAATTTTGAAAAAAATGGTTGAAAATGGTGCACTTTAGGGGGTTTCCTTATCGTTTTCTGATTTTTTTTTCCTACTGTAAAAAGTGACACTTTATGCTGGAAAAATACTGTACATGCCACTGCCTCAAATCAAATATTGTATGTTTCCATGTTCACATATATGGATAGTACAAATTTGTATGTGCTTTCAGAATATGAATATATAAACATACGGTGGATATTACTACAAATATAATATTTGCAAAGTGAGACAGCGTAGGATAAGGGCAGTGTTCAAACTTTGGGGAGGTCTGGTGGGTGCGGGGGCTTGAGTCTGGAAGGTGTTTACTACTCCATTCTGAAAAGAAAGGGTGCTACAACAGCTCGCTAAGTTCAGGGTGGACAAGGCAGTGGGACCTGATGGCATACATCCCAGGGTACTAAAGGAGCTAAGGTTGGAGCTAGGATAGCCATTAGCCATTATCAGAACAGTTTATTGAGTCTCTGAGCACAGGAGAGGTCCCATTTTTTTTTCTTTTGTTTTTTGAGAGTGACATCTTGGAGTGCCTAAAGAATTGCTAGTACAGAGTACTCAGCAGCCAAAGACAAGTGTAAAGATGATTCACTGGCCACTGGGGTGGACGGTGATAGGGATAAGGCACTGACTCCAGGGTCTGTTGGTGTCAAAGCCTCACATCACTTCTGCTGGTGCCAAGAAAAGGGCCAGAACTTGGCCACGCCAGAGTCCCTATGGAAGATCTGTAGGGCAACAAAAAAATCTCTGTATTTCCTATATTATAGTAGCCCATCCGGGCCTGAATGTGGACAACCTCTGTAAAAGTGGTGAGGCCCCAGAAGAAGACAAGACTCAGTGTGTACATCAGGGAGAACTTAGAAGAAAGGTGAACCTAGATGAATATGGATTTGCAGGACTGGACTACACAGTCAAAGGTAGTAGAGATGTGTTCATTTACCCCAGCATCCTTACAGGTAGTGTGCAAACAGCCCAGTTACACAAGAATGAAAGGGGAATACCAATCAAGACAGTCTGACATAGTCAATAAGAAACAATTTCATCAAGAAAATGGGCCAGCTTCTCCATCAACCATAGGGATGTACCCTGTGTAAGAGGTAGTGTAGTCAATCCAAAAGGTGCATAGGATGTCCCATGAACAACTTCCAAGCACAGTTACACTGAATGGTGCTGAGGGGCATGTGCTGCATTTAGTAACTATCAGGAATATACCCCAGGCAGGGGAGGAGGAGGACAAGAAAAAAAAGGTAGAAATAAGTTGCGTTTCAGAAAATCCCTTGTTTTGGTTGGTGGAAGGGCCCATGGGATCCCTACCCTGACACTTAGTCGTTTGTCACCCCATTCCCTATTCATCATAATTTCCCAAAACAAAATCAATTTATGCTACTAGAACATGGCATTTGCGTGACTTAGCAGTTGCAAATGTATCAATAATGTCATCAAAGCTGATTTGTTGAAGTAGATCACTTTCAATACTTAGAAGAGTGAGTGCACTGAGGACGGTCATCTACATTGTAGATCGTAGTTTGTTTTAATGAAGGCCATTTTGCTGAATGGCGTTCACCAGAGCAGTTAGTCACCATCAGTGACAGGTACATCTGAAGAGCAACAGAAACATTTGAAAGGTCTCTTGCAGTTCTTCAGTATGAAGTAGTGATGCTCGAGATAGTGGTGAATCACAATCTCTTGCCTTTGCAAAGCTGATGAACTGAGACATTTCACCAGGGAAGACCTCAACAGACAAGTCTGATGGGTATTCTTGAGCTAATTTCTGAGCCTCAAGATGTATTGCCTCATCAGTTAAGACGCCAGAGTCCACTATAACTTTGAAGCGATCATAGACACTTTGGTAAGCCGAAATCCTGTAATTCAAAGCCATAATGAGGCAATCTATTATAACCAAGTAGGTCTCAGTCCGAATTTCTCTCTGCCAGTTAAAACAACTCCTTCAGATTGCCGTCGTCATACTGCATGTTTCTTTTCCTTTTCCTTGACTGATCAGTTCTGTAAGTAGAGAGCCAGATAATTCTTGTGCTCGCATTTCAAATGTATCAAAACTATCACGTAATGTGTTGACAAAGGTTTTGAGAGATGTCAGTAATTCAACAGCTGATTTAAGATCAATTTTGCTATGTTCAAAGATTTGCTCGTCGCATTAAATCTGACAAGAATGGTATTCCACAGATCACAAAGAAATGCTGTTTCGACTAACTCCATTGTTTGGGACAACGGTCTGCCTCTATGTCTTGAGGTGCCATTCTGATGTTCATCATCAGCCATTTCCTCTAGGCGGCTTTGATGTCGGCATAGCTGTCAAAAGAGTGCCTTCGTTGCATCAGCCCCTGCAGACCACCGTGTGTCAGACAGTGACTTCAGTGTCAATCCACCACCTTTCTCTTTTAAGTGTTTCATCAACACTGACCAGCGGTGTGTAGGCAGCGAGAAGAAAGTGTATACTTTCTGCAGAAAGCCAAAGCTGACTGCCTCGACACAGCAATCAACAAATTAGAACCAACTAGGTTCAGAGAATGGGCAGCGCAAGGTACAAATATTGCTAGAGGATTCACTTGTCTGAGTCGTGCTTGCATGCCAGAGTATCGTCCAGCCATGTTGTTTGCATTGTCGTAAGACTGGCACGACAATCCATGAAGTCAATGGCTTCAGTCTTCAGGTAGTCTAGCAGAGTATTTGCTAGGTCTTCAGCCATATGACTGCTGATTTGCAGGAAAGTCAAGAAGCGCAACTGGAACACCATTTAAAACATATCGAGCAATCACAGTTAGCTGATCAACGTGAGTTAAATCAGCGTTGAATCAACAGATACTGAGAAATACTTGGCCATTGCGATTTCTCTAATGATAGTGCCTCGAACATGGTTCACCATGATTTGAATGAATTCTTCAAATATAGTTGAGGACAGGTAAGCAGGCTTTCCTCGACCAGCATTACCAAAGTTTTCTATATGTGTTGCCAGAAAGGATCAAACTTGCTATCAATTCTATGCAACCAAGGAAGTTGCCATTATGTTTTGATCAATTATTTCATCATCTCCTCGGAAGGGTAGGCCTCTCTCAGCCAGATGAGTAACAACAGCCACTACCGAAATAATACATCACGCCAATACTGCTTTCTCTCCTGACACTGCTTCTCCAAACTGCGGTCAACATGGCAATATTCTTTGCGGCGGTTGCAAATGCTGAGAATGCAGTCTCTGTGCACATCACTTTCTTCATGTGCGGATTCTCTAGTCCGCTTTTCCAGTCATTAAAACCGTCAACTTGCGGAAAACTGATCCTTCTGACTTGTCATCAGCGTGCAGAAGAAACAGTATACAGATCCTTTTGAAGGACTATATAGCATCCATTTCCTCAGATGCATCTCACCATTAGTCCGCCTGGTGTAGAACATGTGATTTTTCATGAAACGGAAATGCCCTTTGGCTGTCTCTGTGTTGGGTTGTAATAACGCTTTGACTTCATGTAACTGTCAGAGTCAGTCTTATTCTGGCAACTGTCTGGTCCTTTCTCAATCCAGAAGTCCACTGTGGCGGAGCGATGAGAACCACTCCAGCGGATCAGTTGATCGACATTCATATTCATCATGTACTGAGTGTGATGAATCGCTGATAGGCTCCTTCTGTCCCAAAAACATGTCATCATTTTCATTTGTGGAAGTGGCAGTCAAAGGACACTGGTGGACAACCACAGTATTGTCTTCAAAATGTTCTAAATCAGATTCCGCATTAAGATCATGTGCCTGTGAAACTTCAGAGTTGACAGTAGAATTCACACTTGCTGAGGGATAACTAGTTGGGGTGACAAGGACATCAGCTGACACAGAAGCATTAATCGTGAAAAATTGACTGAGTCGAGGGGTCTTTGCCAACACGGAATTCAGCTTATCTTGCTTCTCTTTCGCAATGCGACGTTTCAGAGCACCTGATTGTAAAACCCTTCGTGGCATTTTCTTTAATCTTATACACACACTGTCTCGCATCGTCCCAGTCAGACCTGGGAAACAGAATGAGGATTGGAAAAGAACTGCATACAGTAGTAATTGTTAGTAATCACACAGTTAACTGTCAACATAGCTTCTGATTGGCTGAGGTACTTCTCTAGCTGGGCATCTATCACACAACTGATGGCCGTCTATTAAAAGTATCAGCCCAGCCAACCCCATGACCATCACCCTCATTTCATTTTCAAATCTCCGCCATTGTATTTGTCTTAACGAGAGCTGAGACCACATACCAGTCCACAACATGTTCTCCCAATAAAATTATGAACCTAATGCGTATCCCTGCTGAAATAAGCAGAGCATAGCCAGTAGAAAAGAAATAAATAAGTTACTTTTCTTTCTTATCTCCCCGTCCACACCTGAGCTGTCACGATTTGACAGTACAATGGACAACGTGGCATTTTTGCCCATTATCCACTGAAATCCTGGTCACACTTTTAAAATCAAAAACTGAAAACCACCATTTTTTTCTATGAGTCACCAAGACAGCCACTGAGCTGGCAAAGCTCCAACCCTCATGCACACACGCAGACACCACCAAAATGACAATCTAAATAAAGATTTCCAAAACAACAACAGCAGTTTTCATTTTCAGACTATGACCGCTACCATGCTGTCTGCTCACTACCACTCACATCCGATGCTCACCTGTCTCTTAACCCAAAGACAAGCAACTCTATTTTTTCAATCCACATATAACCTAATTTTCTAAGCACAATAACACCCTCCAGGGTGGGTGGTATGAGCTATATCCACCTTCAGGGGCTATAAGACCCTCCGCCTGTGGCATCAAGCATCATTCACGCCCTTGGTGGGCGGGTACAGCCCAATACCGCCCACCCTGTTGGGTATTATTGGTTGCACACAGCATGTATCAAGCATGCTTTTATTTGAAATTGCAAGCCATGATGTAGCTGTCATACAGATATGTACTGTACACTATTCCCATAAATTTTAGTACAAAATGATGATGACAACTAAAATGCAGTCTTACTTACCTCTGATAAACTCTCCTAGTCTTCTCTCTGCCTGAAAATGAATGAACTACTCGAGTTGGCCCGGCGCCGCGGTCTTCTCTTTTTTTACTATTCAGACTCGATAGCAAAATGCTCTGAAAATAGAAAAACAGAAAAATAAATACTGTATCTTGAAGCCAAATAAAGCCCTCTGAACTGTAAATGACATCACTGATGACCTGAAATCATCCAAGCAGACCTCTAAAGCAGTAGGTAAGGCTGGGGGGTTAAGGTGTATTAGTAGGGGTATCACAAGTCGTAAAAGGGAGGTAATAATCCCTCTTTACAAGACACTGGTTAGGCCCCATCTGGAGTACTGCGTGCAGTATTGGAGGCCACATCTTCACAAGGACATTAACCAAATTGAGGCAGTCCACAGAAGGGCAACCAAAAGTCCAAAATGGTGCAGGGACTGCATCAGAAGACATATGAGGACAGATTACGGGACCTCAATATGTATACCCTTAGAACAAGGAGGACACCTTAAGGGCATTAACAAGGTGAAAGAGTCTAACATGTTTAAATAAAGAAAAATAGCAGGACAACAGGACACTGCATGAGATTAGAGGGGGCCAATTAAGGGGTAATGTGAGGAAATTATTTTTCACAGAAAGGGTGGTGGATGCATGGAATGGCCTACCTCAGGAAGTGGTGGCTGTGAATACAGTGCAGTGCTTCAAATGGGATAGGCATAGAGAACAATACAAATGAGTATGAATAGATAGGCCACTGACAGAGCAAAGGACAATGGCACATTTATAAGATAGAAAAGAAATGGGCAGACTGCATGGGCCTTGCAGCGGTCCTTATCTGCCGTCAACTTCTACGTTTCTATGTTTCTATGGAGAGAGCCTCCCACACCACAGAGGGCTCCAACGGTATGAGTAACTGCATTGTAGTTAGACAGGGAAGCAACATTATTATGGCAAGGTCAAGGAACATGTTTGCTTTGGGAGACAGTAACACGACACCAGTTGTCAAGTTAAGCAGGTAGGTCACTAACCATTTAACTCAACGTTCTCCATCACAAAGAAATGCCTAATTGCAGTAATTCCTCCTCCCTGCCCTGGTAAGCGTAAGGGGTACCATGATCAGCCACATATGGTATCTTGGTATGGGGGGATATGTAAACTGTGAATAACTTCCTTCCTTCCTTCCTTATGACAGGACTAGTAAATTCGACTTAGCCTTCTAGTCCTGTCATAAGGAAGGAAGTTATTTGCAGATTACATAGCCTCAAGGTGAACACTGTCTGTAATTTGTTGTTGAGGTAATAAAAGTACAATTTCCATTTAATACATTTAAACAACTTAAAATCAAGTAGTTGAATGAATTTGAAATCATGTAGATTCACTCTCAAAAGGAAGGAAGGAAGGGCATTTCTATTACATCAACAACAAGGAAATTACAGTGCACAGTGGTTGGTGTGTGTGTGTGTCAGTTTTCTGCTTCTGCTACAGTGCTTCTGTACTTGTGCATATTTTTTGGTTCAACTGCCTGCCGTCAGATCCTCGGGCAGCGGAGTGGATCAAGAGCAACAGCAATAGGGAGTTAGTACTAGGGACTCTGGAGGTGGGGAGGGCACTCAGACAAGAGAGAGGGAGTACTAGTGTCCACTCGACTTGACCGTCATCTCAGAGAAGTAATGAGAGAGGGAGAGGTGGCGGCCGAAGGAACTGGAGGTCGGACACGGAGTGTGGAAGTATTCGGAGGACATACTAGCAGGTCAGGAAATTAATTCACAACTTGAACTTCCAAATAATTTAACATGAAAAGAAAAAACATCACATGCAGGCTGTAGCAGACCTGCCAGACCAGTTCGTCTAACTTCTATGGTACCTACCCGGCCTGGCTGGCTACCCCTCCCGCCCCCACCCCCAGAGTAAGAATTCATTCAGGATGGTGGTCCATGCCTTTCAAGAGTCCCTGATTTTCAGGGATGTCCCTGATTTCACCTCAAAATTTTACTCTGTCCGGGACAGACTGTCCCTCCTAAAATCTGTGTTTCCCTGACTAAACAATGATGATTGTAAGAATAAAATTATGTCAAAAAACAATAAAGCTGCAGACTTCTTATATTCTTCAGAAAATGTATTATACACCGAGTCCCTTATATTCTGCCAGCATTAATCTGACTGGATACTGGATTACTGGTTACTGGATAGCACCAATTCTAAAACTTTTAAGTGTGTCCCTGATTTTGGGCCTTTTGTGCTTTGTCCCTGATTTTTTTAAGCCTTGTTTTTTTTGTCCCTGATTTATGAGGCAGGAGGAGGAGGAGGAGGTTGAGACCGCAGGGCGATTCAATTAAAAAAAATAAAATCACTCGAGAGAGTCTTTAGACAACTTATTATCCCTCTGTACAGACAGAAACCCAGGGGAAGAGTACACAATGGGGGTGAGATACTGACAACAACAAAAATGGAAAGGAACCTGGGGTAATTATATCAGATGACCTAAATGTGGGCAAGCAATGTGAGATGGCAGTAAGGAAGGCTGGGGGGATACTGGGATGCATAGGGAGAGGCATCAGCAGTAAAAAAACAGGAAGTTGTTATCTCTCTGTACAGACAGTTGGTGAGACCCCATATGGAGTACTGCATGCAGTTCTGGAGACCCAGTCACGCAAGACATAGACAGGATGGAAGCTGTCCAAGGAGGGCAACTAAAATGGTGCAAGATCTGCACGGAAGACATATGAAGACAGACTTAAGCAGCTGAATATGTATAGCCTCGAGGAAGGAGGAGAAGGAGACATGATAGAAACTTTCAATACCTCAAGGGAATCAACAAAGTCCAAGAGGGTAGCATCTTTCAAAAAGAGGTGTGCAAGAACAAGGGGCACAATTTGAAGATAGAGGGGCAGCTCAGTGGTAATTTAAGGAAGTATTTTTCACAGAGAGGTTGTGGATGCATGGAATGGCCTTCGGAGGTTGTACAGTCAAAAACAGTGGTGGAATTCAAGCATGCATGGTACAGTCATAAGGCAATTCTAGGGGGTGGGGGTAGGAAGAAGTAGGCTGCTGGTTAACTAGGATCTGCAGCTTATCCACTAGGTAGGGAAATGGGCAGACTGGGTGGACCAAGCGATCCTTATCTGCCATCAAATTCTATGTTTCTGACTGTGCTTTGATATTGAAAGTTATTTGTGGTCTAAGATGCCCAATAATAACTTGCATGGTGTAACCTGAAAGTGGGGACTTTAAGGTCTTCAGAACTGTACCTTGTAGGGATTTACTTTCTAATATTTAACCATGCATGCTCATCTGGTAGGTACTTTTAAAATTAAGATTGTTGTTATAAAGTAGAACCCGAAATAATTGCGTCTCATAGTCAGCCTTGAACAGTTGAGGGAAAACTCAAGAAAAGCAGGGGCTTTTACGTGTGATCCCTGCAGTAACAACTCTCGGATTTCTTGGACATTTGTTGTTTATTGTGGGAGTCATACATATACATTAATCTTTTTTTTTTTTTGGCCTTATAAACCGCCCCACTATAATGTAATTTTGTTATCCCCAGGACGACTTAATTAGTCAGGAAAACTATGCCCCCAAAAAGGACAGGGATCCAGAATAGATCTGTGCGTTTTATTTATGCTTATGTTATCTTCTGTCAAGGGAATGCATGAGCCTTCTTTTTATAAGGACTCTGTTGTCTTTTATCATTTTAATTTTATTCATAGACAACATCATTGTGCATTTGTTTAAAAATCAAACTAAAGCATACATAACTATAAAATGATCGAAATTATTTTACAGTGTACTGTACATGTGCATGTTTAGTTGACTGGCAAACTTTCTGGGGCTGGGACCATAACTCAGACTCCTGGCCAGTGCAAAAAAACTCAATAAATAATAAATACATTATCCATCCTGTGCATAACCTCCTGTCACTGATCACTTGTAGCCTACTACGCTATTTTTTTTTCTTAGGGCTGTGCAGTTGACTTGTTTACCACCTCTCTCTCTGCAGTGTGCTCTCTCTACTAGTCTCCTGTCTCAGACGGTCAGACCCAGTCCCTCCTGACAGTACTTTTAAAAATAATAAATAATGTCGTTTTTTTTTTTTACTTTAACTTTTTAGGCAGAGAGGGAGGCCCGTACCAAGAACTTCCAGTACTGTAAAACAAGCAGCAAGATTCAAGATTGAACTCAACAAGATAAGATTAGCGGTTAGCGGGAAGGCGGGAACCGATCGCGAGGCAAGTCCACCCAGCTGCAGCGTAATACCACCAGTCGAGTCCCAACAACACAACAACAATACACCGTCTGCTCTAGTCAGCTCTCTCCTACATCTGCGTGGTGGTGCATACCAACTGGAGTTTTGACTTCAGCAGCCTGTGATGATGACCGTGATGATGCCATGCGCAGACACAGTCGGTCCGGGGGGAGGGTCAGACGAGAGACTACGTGAGCAGCACGCAGCGACGATGAGGAAGGAGGGGGAGGCAGCGCGCGCTGCGACGCGACCTCGGACCACCACATGACCACTTCTCAACTTTCTCTGCACATCATGTGATCCCAATCCCCCCCCCAGCCGTTCCTATTGCAGCCATGCAGTGAATTAGAGAGACAGCACAGCGGCGACACTGGCAAAAAGTAGGAACTGCAGGGGCTGCCGCCAGCAACAAACAGCAAGGGATTTAAAGCGCCGGTCTGGCAGCTAGGCAGCAAGCGAGCCACACGAACTGGAAACTTGCAGTGTTTTTCCGGGCCCGCGGGGTACTCCCTCATGGTGGGGGGGCCTGGGGCATTTGCCCCATTTGCCCCCCTATTAATCCGGCCCTGATCATCGTGCCCTTTTACCTGTTCTGTAGTGCTACCCTGTAAGCTGAAATGGATGGGCCCTAGTTGCTTGCTCCAGTTCATCTTTTATGTATAAACCTGCTGACTCCTAAAGTGTTTCATCAGTCAAAGCCTTAAACACAAAACAAAGTTCGCCTCTGACGTTACGATATGCCATTGAATAAACTCCCAACTCTTGCAGCCTTACTTTATACGGCTTATCCTTTAGCTTAAACACACATTTTGTTAGTCTCCTCTGTACTCTTTCAATCTGTTAACAACTGGCAACACTTTACGGTGCACAAAAAGGGGCACCATACTCCAACACAGGTCTCACAAGGGACCTGTACAGGGGCACAAAAAACCCCTCTTGCCTACTTCTGATGTTCCTAAGAATATTCCCAATGATTTTATGTGCCCATTTGGCTATTTCGTTATTATGTTTATCAAAGGTCATTGTGTTCGAAATAATGACTCCCAAATCCTTTTCATAATCAGTGTGTGCAATGATTTCATCATTTATTTTATAATGTGCCTTGATGTAATAATGTGCCTTGATGTTATTATCAATCAGTCATCATCTATTTATAAAATAGCGCTATTCTAAAACTATAGCGCTAGTACATGGCCATAAAATACATAAAAACAACTACACATATAAAAACATCTGCAGTAGATCAAGTAAAATCAGGGAACGCCAAAGTAAATAAATAAGTTTTTAATGCAGATTTAAAGCTGTCCACTGTCGGGCACTGTCAAATCCGACAAGGTAGAGAATTCCACAGGGATGGGGCAGCAAATTCAAACACACGGGCCCCAGATGACTTTAGATGAACCCTGGTAATCTCTTGCTATCCCTCGTCGGTGGAGCGAAGCGGCCAGGAGGGGCAATAGGGATGAAGAAGATCTTGCAGATAACTCGGTCCCTGTCCATGTAAGGCCTTATAGGTCAGTAAACCGACCTTAAAGGTGATCCGCTACTGAATATGCAGTCAGTGCAGATCGCGCAGCACCAGCATGACATGACAGCTACAAGGTAGCCCAGTCAACAGTCTGGCTGCTGCACGCTGCACCAGCTGCAAGCGGCGGATATCAACCCCTGATAACCCTAGGTACAGGGCATTGCAGTAATCAAGGCGAGAGATTACAAAGGTGTGAACCAAAACTGGTAGGTCATCGGGCAGAGCTAGGTGCTTGATCCAGGCTACATTCCTAGATGGTAAAGGCAGTCTTGACAGCGGATGACACCTGATGTTTAGCGTCAATCGTCATAGATCACACCGATCACACCCATTCAGAGGGTCACCAGCTGGCGACCCTGAGCCAAACCCTCCGATGGCCCCTCTACCCGGCGGCCTGGGTCCACCACCAAAACTTCAGTCTTATCCGATTCAACCTCAGCCAGCTGGCACTCATCTAATCCTCAATCTCGGGAAAAGCAGTCAGATTCTAGACAGCTCTCCTGATCGGACACAAAGGACAGGTAGAGCTGAGTATCATCTGCATAACATGTCTCCCAACGGCAGCATATACATCAGAACAACATGGGGACAGTACAGAGCTCTATGGAACCCACATGGCAGGGAGACCTTGTCAGAGGAGTAAACCCCACAGCGAACCTGCCAGTGAGGAAAGAATGAAACCATCTGAGGACTGTACCAGACAGTCCACGATTGACCGTAGCACCTGACCAACACCCATAGTCCACAGTGTCAAATGCCACTGAGAGATCAAGAAGAACCAAGATGGAACGGCTCCTCCAATCTCTTGCTGTTAGGAGAGCATTAAGAACTCGAACAAGGGTCGTCTCGGTACTATGCCATTTCTGGAAACTGGACTGGAGAGGATCGTAGATGTTGTGGATGGTCAAATGATCCTCCAGCTGCAGCGCGACCACCTTCTCAATAACCTTACCCACAAAGGGAAGGTTAGAGATGGGTCTGTAGTTAGCAAGACAGTCTGGGTCGAGAGATGGTTTCTTAAGAAGGGGTACCACTACCGCCTCCTTCAGGGTGTCCAGAAATACCCCGGATTCTAGTGAACACCAGACTATCTCAGCAAGGACCAGGCCGATGGTCTCAACACACCCCACAAGGAGGTGCGTTGGGCCAGGGTCCAAACCACAGCAGGACGGCCGCAGAGAGTGGATAATCTTCACGACATCCCCGATCGCCGGCCAGCCGAAGTCAGACCAGGCAGACTGAGGAGCTGCCACCTCCACGATCACCGCCCACCCCATTGGGGTGTCCTTGCAAGGACCCCAGACCTGATGTCGGCAACTTTATCAGCAAAGAAGCTTAATTTGTCGCACTTCCTTTATGACAATGTTTCTGAGACTGCAGACAGACTGGATTGCACAGTCTGTCTACAGTTCAGAAGAGCTGAGCCGGTCGATTTTGTGCCGCAGCAATCTCCCTGGACAGGAACTCTGCCTTCTTATGGGAAATAGCCGATTGTTAGTCCTTATAATGGGCTAACAATCTTTGCCTGTCGGCATCAGGCCTGATTTTGCCTTCGTCCCACTTTCCTCAGCTTTCTCAGGGTCCCATCAAGCCAAGGGGACCGAGGGCGCTGGGTAAGGGGATGAACACAGACAGGAGTGAGACAATCCAGTGCCCTAGTCACAGCATCATTATAATCCAGGACTAAGGTATCTGGGTCACCACTATTCCTCGGCAGCCCCAATAGGTCCAGCACCGCCAGTAGGCCATCAGGGGATAAACCCCTTAAAGGGCGGTACTGGACCATATCCGTAGGGGTAGGCCTGTACGGGGCTGGAAATTGAACCTTATGGTGTGATGGTCCGACCAGCTGACTGGCTCCACCACCAAATTAGAGGTCTCCATACCCAGATGGAAGACTAGGTCCAAGGAATGACTGTGCCTATGGGTCACAGAGGTAATTACCTGTGAGAAGCCCAGTGAATTCATCAACTGGAGGAAGTCATGACCAAACTGCGAGAGTTCATCATTGACCTAGGCATTGAAGTCCCCCAGCACCATCCATCTAGTGGACTCCAACACCATATCGATGATGAAGTCCGTGACTTCCTGCAGGAATTGCTTCTCACCTCCAGGTGAACGGTAGCCGAGAAGAATCCTGCACCCCACACCTGTGCCCATGATACATTCGAAAGACTGAGCCTACTGGCACCTCCACAAGGCTCAATTCTGATCTAAAACCAATGGCCAATCCTCCGCCCCTACGATCCAACCTCGGCGATGTATCACCAAAAACCTGGCTGGAATTGCCGACTCCAAAATGGGGTCAGAAGTTTCATCCAACCAGATCTCGGTGATGCAGCCAGGTCTGATTATCCAACAAGGTCAGTCACCACTGCCGTCTTGTTTTTAATAGACCTGGCATTGCATAACACTACCCAGGTTGGATGAGACCCTGAGATCGACCGAGTCATCTGCCCACATATAGTGGAGCCCTTGGGTATGAGAACCAGACAGGGCAAACCCCTATTGGGAACCCATTTTGCCCCAGGGTGTCTCCTAGTCCCCACTACTCCAATCTGGCCACTTGGTTCCACTCTCCTGAGAGGTCCGCAGCCCCTGCCCCATACCTTCTCCTAACAATCCCCAGTGCACGGCAATGAGTATAAACCTCAGCCGGCAAATGAGGATGGTCAAAGGGACGGAGGCCACGGAGCTCAACAGGAGAGTAGTGCCTGACGGGGAGAGACCCCTGCCAACACGTAATAAATGAACAAACAAACAGATAAATTAACCAAATAATTTAAACAAGCTGGTAACAATAAATTAAAAAGTCCCCCATTAACCTATAAAATGCCTACCCTCCCCAAAATTTCCAACTAATGATGAAAAAACAACTTAAAATAGAAAGAAAACTAAATAATGTATGAATATGATGCACTGGAGTTCTCTCACCACTCCAGCTTAATTGTCCAGAAAAGTCACCTCCACTGCCTGTCACACAGAAGGAGGAAGAAAAAGTAGTGAACCAGTGTCCTTTCACCACTCCAGACCAATATTCAATGACCAAAGTGCATGACTTTGCACTTGTTCTCATTAAATGAGATGAGTACAAGAAGGTAGATTTAGTTTGCATCCTGCCTTTCTGCTGTGCTGAGGTCTTCTGGACCTCTCTCTTCAGCCAGATCTCTATGCCAGTGTTGCTGCCTCTCCTTCCACCTTCCTGTCCAGGTGGCTGAGATAGACTGTGGCTGTTACACCTGCTACCCCTATGCCACGTAGACACAGCCCTTAGTTCTTCTAAGTTGGTAGTTGGGTTTTATTATGCTCATTATTTTATATCCTTTTCCTATCCCTGTGGGCTAGGAGTCTGTAGCCCTCTCTGTTTTTCTCTCCTGGAAGACAGAACTGAACAGGGAGGGGCCAGCATCGTTCCTGGTCAATCCACGAGCATAACGTCACTAAGTCTACCTCATGGGCGGCACCAGCACAGATGTCAGTCCCTCCTAGTCTGCAAAGACATTGTTCCACAGGATCGTAGTGCCTGCGACTTAGACCCATAAGTGTGACTGGTGAAGAGCTTCTGGAAGATCAAAATTACAGTGAGTACATAATTTTCATTTTTGCCTTGAAGGCCCTCTATTGATAAGCTAATTGATCCCAAGAGTGGACATGTAATTCTTACTGTGAAGAGTCATAACAAATGCCAAGATGTCTGTAAGGTTGGGGTAAGCAAAAGTCTCCATGCTGGACCACACTAAAAGTGTACTTGAAGTGATGGGTCTTTATTAGAGGAAAGAAATTTGTTTAATGTAAATAGTTGGTCTCATATGTCAGTCTAACCCAGATGAAGGCAGACTTATCATGTAACAGAAGAGGGTGGGGCAAGATATCTGGGATGGACCAAAGCCTGTAAATTCTGGGACTGGTTGGCACTATACTATAATTTACAATGCCTCAGAGTTGTCCGTCAGATGAGAGGTGATTTCTGACTCTGGAGAGAGCAAAGCTGTTTTTAAGATCTTAGAGTAAGAACTAAGATTTTTTTCAGTTTAGTTAGTGTTTTTATTTGTACTTCTGTTAAGTCCTGTTTAATTTGATTGTACTGTGTTTGCCATTTGTTTGCTGCCTTGTAAACTGTATGTAAATACTTTACATTTAATATAGCTCTGAGTGTGCGCATTGTTTAATAAGTATAGGCAAAGTTATTTATTTTGTTGTCTTTTTCCATTGATCCACCTCAGAGAGCATATACCAACTTAATAGTAAACCTGCCTCTGATACAGAGTGGGGTAAGGTGTACCTTGAGTGACCAAGGGATCCCAGTGTCCAAAAGGCTTTGTTATGTGTGAGCTGGAGCCTGTGGTGGATGAGAAAGGAGCAGTCCTGAGTGAATCTGGACCAAGCTGATGACAGTGTGACAAGCCAGACAGTCGACTACACAAGGAGTCTTTGGTAGTTTTGCAGCAAAGGGTTTGACATGTTTCAGTTTATTTGAAGTCAAAGCACTTCAAACTAGTGCTCACAAGGTTGGAGGTGTAAATAGTTGTCACCTGGTAGTATTAGGATTAATGCTTTTCTGTAATCAGTATCTTAGCAACTGAGCTGGAACAGGGAATGGATAATTAGGTGTTAAGCTTTGTGTATGATACCAAGATAAGGAGATGTGTGAAAGTTGAGGACAGGGTGAGGGTGCAAGCTGATTTCAGCCATTTACACCTCTGGGCCAGCTAATGGCTGATGAGCTTCAATGTTACTGAGTGTAAATTGATGAATATTTGAGCAGACTGGTAAATGGGGCACTCCCTGAAAAACATTGATAGCATAAACCAAATCAGAAATGGATTTAAGGGTACTAGCAAGACCTTTTGTGTCAAACAGTGTGTGAGGATGGCAGCATGGGCTAAAATAATACTAGGATATATTAAAAGGACTTTTGTTAGTCTGCAGGTTGTTAGTCTTTTGTGTATAAATGTGCACACCCACTCCTGGAATATTGTGTCCAGTTCTGGGCATTACATGAGCTGGAGAGTGTGGAGAGGAGTGCTACCAGGATGATGAAGGGCATGGAAGGAGAAGGGTACAAGGATTCAGCATCTTGCGTCTACTCTGCAATCACTAGAAAAGACGACTAAGGAGTGTCAGGGTCACTGTCTTTAATATTCTAAAGCGGAAGCTGCAAGTCAGTCATGGGCAGTCCTGGCGACTAGTAGATACTGGTAGGCCAAGGGGACATTGTAAAAGGGTTTTGATGGGACATTGTAACAGATTATGAATAAAGGGTTTTGACTAAATTAAAGGAACAAAAATATTTTTATTTATGGGATCATTTGGGTAGGGAATATATTTCTACAAGTAGTTGTCAAGATTGGCAGCATTAGTGAGTTAAAAGATGTTAGGATAGTGTAGTGAGTTAAAAAAATGTTAGAATTGTTTCCTAAAATATAGGTGTATCAGTGACTGTACATGGTAAAGAGCCAGGAGGATGGATGCAAGCCTCATTCCATCCTTACATATAAACATCTATTAAAGGAAATGTTCGCAGTCTTTTCTGTGCAACATTATTTGAAAACCAAAAAAAAAAGCTTTTTTACTTATTATCTTACACAGAACACATACCACTGAGATTCACATATTTTTCTGTAGCAGTTGGGAGCAGCAGACCTGCACAAAATGCAACATACAATAGCACAGTGGAATTCATCAAGCAAGAAAGGGACTGATTTGAACAGTTAATCGATGTGCTGTTTAATACTCACAAGAACATGAAATCGAGTTGCATAGGAAAAAACATAAAGAACAAATTGTGTCAACGAAGCAAGTTTTTTTTTCAATGAATCATTTTATTGAAATTTCATAAAAAGCAAATCAATATAACAAAAGCCACAAAACATAAATCTAGTCAAACAGAGAAATCCAGCATCAGACTAGGCATATTGTAGACCTGCGTTGACAGGGTGAGAACAGTCAGGAAAAAGAACAGACAAAGCAGTTTAATGGTGCCATAAAAATGAACGTGAACAGTGACTGCTTCCACGAGTTAAGACAATTCTCGTTTGTCCACTACAAGTTACAGAGGGGAGGCTTGTCACCTTGAAATAGTGAATTAAATCCATTTTCTCTGATAAACAAGTGGTAACATTGTGTATTGTGTCCTCAGTGCCGTTCCTTGGAGATTTCTGAATTTAAATAGCAACTGACAATTTAGGAAGAGCTTTGAAACTTGTTTCAGATTTTCTCTGTATTTTTCTTCCCCTCATTTGTTTGCTATCATGCACATTTGTATGAAGACAAGATCTTTGTCTCTTAGAGTTGATGTGCTTAAATAGCACCTTTCCGGGTATTTTTAAATTACAGAAAGATTAAACTGGGAGCTTCCTTACCTGTTGGGGAGCTCCTCCAGGCTATTTTAACTTTTTTTTATATACAGGCGACAAAGGAAAGAAAGGGATTGTAATTTGCCCCTGAGGGGCTGGCGGCTTGATCCCTCTCCACTTCTTGAATTTCCAATCCGCCTCTCACTCTGATGTTTTGTGATGTCTTTATAGGTCAGAGCACGGGGCAGCGCTCCAGTCACTTAAATGGAGCATCTTTTTCAAATGTAATTTCCAATTGTAAATCGGGCTTTGGTACCTATTAATGGCAGAGTTCAACTATCATACGTCTGGTTAGTTGAACTCTGCCTTCAGTAGATACCAAAACCAGATTTACAATCAGGAAATTATATTTGAACAAGACATTCCATCCACGTGAATGGGGCGCCCCCCTTCGCATTGCTTTAAAACATCACAGGAGGCTGGCGCGTGGGGATGCATTGCAGATTCAGAAAGTAGTGAGGGATCGTGCAGCCAGCCCCTCGGGGGCAAATTGCGATCCCGTCCCTTCCTTTGGTGCCTGTACTAAGAAAAATGAAAACAACCTGGAGGAACTCACAAACAAGGGAGCTCCCTGTTTAACCTTTGCATGTGGAAAAGATGCTCTTAAAGGAGAAGTCCACCCAAAACTTGAAAAAATATATGTTGTGCCGAGTGTTTTAATTTGTATGTGAAGTTCTAGTGTTTCCTTCCCTCTGACTGGTATTAGAAGTTTTTCCTAAATGAGCTTGCTAGCTTTAGGGTAGTTTTACGACCCTTGGGGATCTTCATCCCTGACAGCTTAATTGTATTTCTTGTTCCCACAGTGCATCTTGTCTCATGTGACAGTGATGTAAGAGAGACCCAACATACAGCACACACATGCCAAACAAACTAAATATCTTGGAAGCTTTACAAGCTGCACAAAAATTACCAGCAGCAAAGTTTTTCAGGACTGTAAGACCTTTACGTTGAGGTTAGTCACTAAGCTGAATTTTATAGATTTTAAAATATAGCCATCTCTACTGTTGTGAACTGATTGTAAAGCAATGCTTTCTGCTGAATTTATGGTCTCTGCTACATCACTGTCACATGAAACAAGATGCAGTGTGGGACAAAGGAATACAATTAAACTGTTTGATATGGAGATCTCCAGGGGTCGTACAACTACCCTAAAACTAGCAGGCTAATTTAGGAAAAACTCCTATTACCAGTCAGAGGGAAGGAAACACTAGAACTTCACATACAAATTAAAACACTCTGCGCAACATATATTTTTTCAAGTTTTGGGTGGACTTCTCCTTTAAAGTGTTCCCTACCAGAGGTCCCTTGCTTGTGGTATCAGTACACATTGTAATGTCAAAAGCAGAGAATTGGGACTTCCAAGTGGGGGAAGAAACAGCTGGAAAAGATGAACTTCAGGGGACAAAGATTCTTTTTTCATTCATATGTCCTCAGTTTGGGAAAATAGAGGTATAGAATATTTATGAAATACCGATGAATGCTCTCCATTGTGTTCAAAAGGAGGGCATGGATATTTAAGGATTGTCTGAACATCTTGCTGTAATAATTTTGTGATGCTTGTATCTTCTCTATGTATAACATCACATCATTCTTTGGCTGCACAGTTTATAAGTAGAAATATAAGTAGGGCTGTGTCTAAGTTATCTATTTTTCAACAGTTGTTCCAGAGCGTGAGCTGCTCTTTAAACCAGCAGCATTTGTTAGTCGCCAAAATGTTTCATCATATACTTTTTCTTTTTTTAGCAAATATGTATTTCTGACATCCTTAGATTCATCCTTGATGTATTTTTAGTTTTCTCAGATAGTTTTAAAACAGCTTTTTTAGCTTATGTTGTAATTGACACATCACTGAAGATGGCTACAACTCACAATATTTAATAATCTCTTCTGTTGAGGGTACCTGTTGCATGTACATACTAGATCCATACCATGAGCATATAAGGATGGTCCTAGCATGTGTTTCTGATGGCAGACAGCATAGTACTATACCAAGATAATACATTTTTTTTCATGGCGGGCATGACACGGGAACGGGAAATTTTACAAATGTCAAAATCTCATTATCTTGTTTTAGGAATTGAAGATAACAAAAAAAAATTGTATGCTGATATTTTTGCCAGAAAAAACATTATTTTGAAAGAAACTATACAGTGACTAACAAATATTGCTGCTTTAAAGAACACCTTTCTCAGTCGGCACACAAATAAGAGGACCTTTCCTGCTATTTTCGAAAAAAGCCAAGACAAAGAAAAGGCTTCCTTAAATCCATGGGAGCTCCTCTGTGGTAGTTGCAAGACTCTTCTTAGTTGAGCGCTGGCTCCAATTTTACCAAATGGCCACTGTTTTTTTGTTAACTTTTCCTCCCATAACTGGTCACTAGGGGCTCTAACTCAGGCGAGATTCATCGAAGGCCACACCGCCCTGCCTGAATTCCACCCGGTGAGGAATCGGGGACTGAGTCCTCTCCACCGAGGCCCTAAGAGAGGAGAGGTCCCAAGAGAGTCTTCCAGGTAGGGACTGGTGGTGGACGTCTGCACAACCCTCTGGGGACAACCGTCGTCCTCCTAGCGACTGGGGTTTTCCACCTTGGAGAGTTTCCCTGAGGCAGCGGATGTGCAGTGGCGTCAGTACGTAGAGGGAAAGCATCCGCTCCTCCTGCAGACGTCTGCCACCATCTCCCCCTTGCACGTCCCTGCCTGAATGTAGTGCCCTCGGTCTCCACCGGAAGCTGCTACAAGGCGGGAACACAGATCCCACCCCAGGAGCGGAGAGCAGTCCTCTGGACACTCAGTCCTCTCCTCCCCCTGCTGACCCTCGATGGCTCGAGTCCACTTCCGAACCCGGGTCACCAGCATGGTGCAAGGTATGGCGTCCAGTGCCTCAACCCTCAGCGCCACCGGGTTGGCTACCAAATGGCCACTTAAATGGCCAGAAACAGTGTTTCCAGATCCTACTTCATAGAATTGAATGGAGTGCACCCCTGCACTCCCTTGTACATATATTGTAAAACATCAGTGCCCAGGGGTATGGGCAGCAACCAGGAAGTGGAACTGGATCACACCGCTAGCCCCTTCAGGGCTGTGTATGATCCCTTCCCTTCCTCCGGGGGTGAAACAAAAATCTGCAACTACCACAGAGGAGCTACCATTGAGGTAAGAGAGCTTCCTTTTCTATGTCTTGGCTTCTCAAAAATAGCAGGAAAGATTCTCTTTAAATAAGTAGATTGTTAAGAAATTGCACCTGCCATTGTCAGTTTTTAGAAGGGTCATCTGGAAACCAGTTTTTCATTTGAGGAAATGTGAATCTCCAATACTCTCTGACTTTATGTATAGAAATGTCCTAAAACTTTGTCATACCAACAAAGACAAAAGAAGAAGTAGATGGTACTGTTAGTCGGAGGGCTTCTGTGGCTGGAAAGGGCATGGGTAGGTAAAAGAGGTCCTGTTAGCAGGCTATGGTGTTGATAAATAGCACGTCTAGCAAAAAAGAAAAGAAGCTGTAAAGAAAAATTGTATATACTTCCCAAGCATTGTGCTTCTCACATTTTGATGATACCTTCTCTGTCTCCTCCTGAACAGAGATAACTACACCCTTCAGATCAATCCTAATTCAGGCCTATGTAATGAAGATCACCTCACCTATTTTAAGTTCATCGGCCGGATTGCTGGAATGGCAGTGTTTCATGGGAAGCTGCTAGACGGTGAGTCGTTAAACATTAACAAGCTTCTAAGTGCTTCACAAAGAAACAACTTAATTAATTTCCTTGTTTTCTACTAGATTGATAATGTAACACTGAATGGCCATGAAATCAGATTGGCTTTATTTAATTGCACTGAGAAGTACTTTTCCTGGAAGACACTATTTCAAATAATATACTTTATTTTTTAGTTTTTAGACTGACCACCTGAAGCACCATTCCAGGATTTACAACTTGAAAAACAAAACTTCTCACGCTTAAACGTACCTTGTCCTTGTTAACCCTTTCAACAAAACCTCTTAATCTGGGTGTGCATCTACTCTTGCAGTTGCTTTGTATCCTGATTGCTCTTAATTTAATGTTGCATTTCCTCGACTATCGATATGTACCCTGGAGACACAGTGAGATATGCTTGTGTTCCCCCTGCTCCTCACTTGATTGCATACTAGCATATTCCTTTTTTTGTAATTTATTTTTAGTTTCATTTTCAGGAAATATTAAATCCACACAGAACAGTTCAGCATAAAAGCATGTATGCAGTAACTCCATAAACAGGCGAGAAAAGAGGAAGAGAAATAAACTGTGCCAGATGTGTACATAGTATTCATAATTTAGCTGATAAATACCCATCTAAAGTGGTGAGTTGAAGCATGAATTTCTAGGGCTGTAGAAATAGATCGCTATCCTCACATTGGCAGTTCCACTGGAAGTGCTGATTCATTGGAACGTCTTTAAGCTAAGCTGCTCCCACCACCCAGGCATTATATCCTCTGGCTCTGCCCTGTATGGTCCTCAAGTACTCGCTCCCTATTGGAACTCTTTCCAGGGTCTCAGACCACTCCTCAGCTGAGGTCTGGTCTCAGACTTAGCTTTCAGAAGTCCAGAAACCATGGGGATGTGGACAAGCCCCTTGCCCCTGACAAGGAGTTGAAAAGGCTTGACCATATGGCCAAGAAGGTCTACGCCGTTACCTCTCTTTGTCAGTCGAACTATATCGTGATGATGGCCGACATTGGCACTTTCTTCTGGAGTGCTAGATAATGTCCTCCCTCACCTGCATGCTGACAGGTAGCTACTGGTGAAAGTGATCAGAGACCTGGGTCAAGAGTTGGCTGTACACCAGCTTCAGATGGCCTAGGTCATGGATGACTCCTGCGCATGTGCCATGGCAGCTGTCGTCATGATGCATCTCATGGCCTTTTTGAGGTTCTTCACCTTCATGGCAGACACTCAACACAAGCTGGCCAATGTCCCCTTCTTGGGCACCAACTTCTTTGACCCAGGGGTGGGCGGTCATCTCACGAGGCTTGAGAAGTCCAGCGCCAACCTGGACTCTGTGGCTTTGCCCAGAAGGACCTGAAGGCCCAGAAACCAAAAAGAAGGCCTTTAAGTTTTGGTCCTTTCAGCTACAGGAACTTTGGCAGCAGCCTCAGCAGGGGCAATTTGTAGCCTGACACCCCAAGGCCAAGTTCTCTGATCAGGGGCCAAAAAGAGGTGGGGGTAGGGGAAGTGGTGCCCATCCAGTGCCAGCAGCCATTGCCCCCTCCAAAGCTGCTCAGTGCTCGATCAGGGGTGTCTACCTCATACCTGTCCAGTCCCAGACCCAATTCCCTGTGGGGGGGGGGTCAGCTTTGCCACTTCTCTTGTCCTCATTATTATGGACAAGTGTGTTCTCGAGGTGGTAGGCAGAGGGTTGCCTCTCCATTTCAAGGCTGTCCCACCTTACCAATCCCACACGCCAGGGGTCCCCAATGTCATAGAACATACTGACTACTCTCAGGGAGGACATTGCTCAGCTCCTTGCGAAGGATGCCGTGGCAAGTCTGGGGTATGTGTCCAGGTTCTTCCTGGTCTCAAACAACAGACAGGAAGCTGGCATCCCATACTGGATCTGCACAGTCTCAATCAGTTCATGTGGAGCATAAGTTCTGAATGGTCAGTGTGAACCAGATTATACCATCCCTGGAGTATGATATATGTTTCTGCTCCCTGGACCTCCGGGACGCATTCTTCCACATCCCAGTCCATCCATCCCACTGGTGGTACCTCTGGTTCAATGCAGAAGTGTTCTCTATCAGTTCCAGGTCATGCTCTTCGGCCTCTCATCTGTGCCCAGGGTCTTCACCAAGTGCATGGCAGTAGTGACAGCCTTCCTGCACTGCAAGGGCATCATAGTATGCCCCCACTAGGACAACTGGCTGATTGCCAGGCCATCCAGAGAGGCTGTGGAATGATCCAGGGACCTGGCCCTGCAGACTTGCAGAGACTTGGGCCTCTTAATCAGCTTGGCCAAGTCCAAACTGATCCTCTCGCAGGTGATCCACTTCATTGGGGCATAACTAGACTCCCTGCGGACCAAGACCTGCCTCCTTGCAGACCGGGCACTGGATCTTACCTCCTTTTGCCCGATTATTTCAGGTTGGGTGCTCGCGCCCTGTCCAGGACTTCCTGCAGCTTTTGGGGTACATGTGATCCTGTACCAGCATGGTCTGGTGGGCCTGCTGGCAGATGCGGCACCTGTACTGGGAGCTGGGTCATCAGTAGTCCCAGTGCGTGGGACACTTGGACCAGCTGGTCACAGTGACCCAGCTGATGTGGAATGCCATCTAGTGATGGCTGATTCCAGAATATCTGGAGGAAGGAGTCCCATTCTCCACCCCTAACTGACCATCGCTTTCACGATGGATGAGTCTCTGGTGGGGTGGGAAGCACACCTATGAGACCACAGTCCCAATGGGTTCTGTTAACCCAGGCAGTCCTTTCACCACATCAGTCTTCTGGAGCTCCGTGCAGTGCAGCTAACTCTGACAGATTTTGCTCCTTTGATCTGGGGTCAGGTCATGGTACTCTAGATGGACAACACCACGACCATGTTCTACCTGAACAGGCAGGGTGCTATGCACTTCCTTCCCTTATGTCAGAGTCCTCAGCACCTGGACTGCCTTGCACAGCCTAGGTGCAGATCTCCTGGTGATTCATGTCATCGGAGCATGCAGTTAGCTGGCATACACTCTCAGCTGAGTAGGAGAGACATCACACAAGTGGTTCATGCGTCAGGAGGTGGTGAACCACCTGTTCTTCCTGTGGGGCACTCCTCTGGTGGACCTGTTTGTGCCTCATGGGAGAATGTCAAAGTGAGCCTGTTTTATTCCTGTGCCACACAATCTGGGAAACTGATGGGGGATGCCTTCACAAGGCCCTGGACCCCAAGCCTTGTGTATGCCTTTACTCCCTTCTCCTTGATCCACAGAGTGGTGGTCAAGGTCTGGAAGGGAAAGGCATGGATGATCCTGATAGCTTCAGACTGAGCACAGCAGTTCTGGTACCTCAATCTCCTCAGCCTCACCAGCAGACCTCCATGGTGGTTGCCTCTTTGCCCAAGCCTACTGATCAGACAGGAGGGGATGGTGCTCCACCCAGACCTTCAGTCCCTGCACCTCACAGCCTTCTTGAGTGGCTAGAGTTCTAGGCTTTAGGTCTTTCAGAAAATGTGCTACACATTGTGAAGGTCTCCCTAAAATAATCTACTCACCAGTGCTACACCTTTAAATGGAAAAGGTTTTCCATTTTGAGTCAGGGCAAGGAGCTTGATATCCTTGCCTGACCTGTTGCTAGTATCCTCGAGTACCTCTGGTGCCTGTCTCAACTGGAGCTGCGAGCAATGCAGTGACCCTCAGGATGTACCTGGCAGCCATCTGTGCATACTGGGTGCAGGATGGTACGTCAACAGTAGCCCAGGAGGAGGTGGTTAGTTGTGTTTCTAAAGCCTGGACCACCTGTCCCCTCCAGTGCATGAACCTCCACCACCAAGGGACCTACTGCTCGTGCTGGCTATGCTCATGGGGAAGCCCGTTGGGCCTGTGCACAGGTATGAGGTGTCACACCTGTTGTGGAAGACAGCCTTCTTGGTGGCCATCATGTTAGCCAGAAGGATCAATGAGCCCCAGATACTGTCGGTGGAGTCTCTGTATCAGGCCTTCCACAGGGACAGGGTCGTCCTTTGCCCCCACTTGAAGTTCCTTCTGAAAGTTGTATCAGAGTTCCACTTTAACCAGGTGGTGAACCCTCTAGTATATTTTACCACCCTATCTTCAGAGGCTGACCACAGGTTCCATACTCTGGAGCTTCAAGAGGTGCTCTCTTACTATGCAGAGCGCATGGCTGGAATTCAGAGTGAGGCTCGCCAGCTGTTTGTTACATATGCTGAAGCTGTACCTGGCAGACTGGCAGCAAAGCAGGTGATTGGTAGGTGGATCACATCCTGCATCAACCTCTGCTGTAGGTTGGCTGGTAGGGAGCCTCCTATAGGGCCAGGGCTCATTCCACCAGACATACCGCTGTCTCATTGGCTGCTTCTGTGGACATCCCTATCCAGAATCTAAAACCAAAAAGTGGTACTTTATGGAGAAGATGCTCTTGAAAATTTACAGTTATGGTAAGTAACTTTCTCATCTACTACATAGTAACTACAGGAATGTTTTTTAAAACATGTATAAAATGGGTAAGTAAAATACTGCATCCTGATCACTGCCTTGAATCAGCCCAACCAGTGAATCAAAAAATAGCCCTGGCAATCAGGACATAGTACCTAAGAGAAAACAAATTCAAACTGGCAGCCATATCTTATCCTAACCGCCATACAGCTGTAAAAAGCAACATGTGACAAATACCTTCCATGTTTATTCCGCTCTTGATGATTCCACTCCTTAGGGCCAAGCATTTTTGTTCCTGTTTCCTCCTTTTTTTATCACACATTGTTTTCTTTGTATATTCCTTAGCTGTACTGTGCCACCAGCTCACTGCTCCCCCTCACCCAACTCTCTTGGTCCCTTCCTTACTGTCTCATGGTTTGGTACTGCTAGTTGTTTCCTCTGTTTGAAAAACTTCAGCATCTTTTCTTACCACAAAGTGTTTGCTCCACTAGTTACCCAAAAGACAACAAACACTTCCTCCATAGTTCTGCCATGCTCCTGCCAACCAGTTGCCAGCCAGACTGCCACTTGTTTAAAAATCAGTTGCACCACAGCCGTGGCCCTGCTCTTGCCAAGCAGCTGCCCAGCTGCCAAAAACAACTGGTAAAGTTAACATTTTCCTTGCTGCTGTATGACATCTAAGGCTAGCTGCTCAAGTTAGCAAACAGAGCTGGTCAGTAGTCACAGTGGCAGGCTATCATTTGTGAAGCCGAGGACCTGGGTTGAGACCACGAGCCTGGAATGTCAGAGGGCCAGCCTGGGGCAGGGTTCAAGTGTGTGCCGGACATCTCACCTTTTGTGGGGTGGGTTTGTGAAAGCACCTAGCAACAATCTGACTCCTGAAAGTGGACCTCAGCCAAGTGGGGATTGTAGGATTTGGCAGACATTGGCATGTAGCGCACAGGAGTGTGCATGACATGCTCAGATGTTGTTGCGTGTCCGACTCTTCAAGGAAAACCAACACAGTAAAAATGATCATCAGCCGAGGTGGCATGATACTAAGGCTCCCCGTCTCCCTGCTGCCAGATGTCAGGATGACTTTCTGGGCAACTGGGAATCTCAGTCCCCCCCCCTCCCTCCCCGGGGGGGCAAGACACAGGCCACACTCCAGTGGGTAGGCATGGGGGAAGGGTACTACATGGGTTATTGGGTGGGTCTCATCTGGGCAGGTATGAAGTATATCCCCCACAGGCCAAAGGAGTACAAAGATACTTTTAAAACAAGTTAGGCCAGCCCACTGGCACAGAGGTAGTGCTACCACTCACGACGCCGATGACCCGGTCTTAGGAACGAGCCTGGACTGTCAGATGGCTGACTCGGGAAGGAGGATCGAGGATCCTGCAGGATGCTTACTTCTTCTCATGAGGAAGGATGTCACATCCCGCTGCATTATGACCACCTAGGTGAACACAAGTGGTGGTGAAACGGATTTGCGATAGTGAGAATGGGACCATTGGAACATGCCCACAGATTGCCTGTGTCATTTCTCACCAGCAAGCCAGTCCTGGTGTGCGCTTCTTTTGGGGGGGCATTGGGGAAAAACCTAGTGCAATACTGGGAGGGTGAACCCTCTGCTGGCCCTCTGCATCCCACACTGGACTTGAGCCATCCTTCTGGGGTAAGTCTAGGGGCAGCATAGTGGTGTGTTGTGGGTGGGCTGGTGGTCCCAGGTGGATAGGTAGCAGAGTCTCAGATGGACAGGAACTGGGCATACTGGCAGTAGGTGGAAAGAGATCCCACCTGCAACCAAGGGAGGATAAAAATTTGGAAAAACAAAAAGTTAGGAAACAGCGAGAACTTAGTAGAATGAGTACCATGGTGGAACAACTTTACGCTATTGTAAAACATCTGTGATTAACTACTTGAGTGTGGCAGCCAAGTGAGTAAATGGCAGGATGCTTACCAAGCGAAGCAGTAGTTTAGTTTAATACTTTTTTCTCACTGTAGGTGCCTGTCAGAGCCTCCTTCAGGCACAGAAAAGGGCCATGGTAGCACCACCCACCTCCCCAGTGACACCCTCATGCGGAAGGTCACTTTCTTGTTTTTGTTTTTAAGCAGTTTTCCTAAAAAAAAAGAAGCTGCTTTTTAATTTTTTTTAAATAATGAATTCAAAAGTTGCCTATAAACTCATTTTAAAAGTGCAGTAAGACACTCGGGGCATTGGTTTTACTGAGCTTGCTGCTCTTCCAGTGACTTAGGGAACTCTGTATGTGGCCTTATGCCTTACTGCATTCCTTGGCATGCAGTAAACTCAGCACAACCAATCAGCCATTGTGTCTCATTACTTAGCGTCCACCTCTCTTCCCAGGGTCAGGCTGGGTACAAGGGGCTGATCTGGAATATCTGTAGGGGAGTGCTCAGGGTGAAACTCTCCCATAAATATTCCACTACAGTTTAATACTCTAGCTCTCTGTTGGCATTGTACATTTACTTACAGTGCCCAAAATACCCAATTTAATTAGAAAATATATGACAACTGCAAAGAGAGTCAGAGTTTAGAAGACATTTCCAGGTATTCTGGTGGGCCATTCGATACTGTTCATTCCTCACCATTTTTTTTAATCTTTCCCCACATTCTTTAGGTAGAATGATTGCTGAACTCAGAGTACAAGAATTCAACATACTGCACAATTCTGCTGGCAGAATGTTCACCTACACCCCCCACCCCCAGAAGGCCTTATTTGAAGTCAGGGCCTCAGTTTTATCTGTGGCAGGGTAAGCAGCAGAGATTGATAAGCAGGTGAGGGTAGCAAAGGAGGGAGATTTTTTTTTTTATACAAAAAGGAACACTACAAATTAAAACTATGATTTTAGTTCAGTTTTATAAATAGTGTACATCTTTAATGAGGAGAGGAAGAGGAAACATTTCCTTAACTATTTACCAAGGCCTAATTGAAGTTTTTTACTGAGAGGGGAAATGACTGCCATTTAAAAGTTTAAAGTTCCAAAAGGTATGTGTAAGGATTTTAATTTGGGTGTGAGAGATACTGGGCTACTTGACTTTTTGCCATGGTTTGTTGCAGGATGTACCAGTGAATGAGAATGCATACTGACCAATCAGATTTCAGGATTTTTCCTGACCATTTTATAGTCTGTGTTGCCGTGCCATCATATTATCAGATAATCTCCACAGGTGATATAGTTACAGAGCTGGAAGACAGAAGGTCTACCTCTTTGTGGATGATGCCAGAATCTGCAACAGGGTGGACACTCCACGGAGGTGGAAAGGATGAGAAGAGACCTGAGAAAACATGAGGACTGGTCAGGGTATGACAGGTTTCAATGAAAAAAGTGCAAAATAATGCACTTAGGGCACAGAAACCTGAGGGCGGAGTACAAAATGGGTGGAGTGGAATTGATGACCACCAAGCAGGAAAGAGACCTGGGGTAATCATACTGGATGACCTAAAGGTGGCCAGGCAGTGTGACAAGGCAGTTTGGAGGGCTAGTGAAATGCTGGAGTACATGGGAAGGGCTATTACCAGCAGAAAGAGGAAGGTGTTGTTGCTTCTGTGTAGATCACTGGTAAGACCCCACCATGAAAACAAACGGTGATGGGTGTGCACCACAATCCCTACAGCGAGAGACTTAAGGACCTCAATATGTGCACCCTGGAAGAGAGGAGAGAAAGGGGAACATGACAGAGACATTTAAATACATCATGGGGGTAAATAAGTTATAGGAAGGAAGAGTATTTTTCAGAAAAAAAAGAGCTCAGGATCAAGGGACATTCTATGAAGCTGGAGGGGGTAGATTCAAGACAGATGTGAGGAAGTATTTCACGGAAAGAGTGGTGGATTCCTGGACAGCTTCCAGCGGAGGTGGTGAGGGCAAAAACAGTGGGTGGGTTCAAGAATGCATGGGATAGGCATAAGGCAATCTTAGTGGAAAGGAAGGTGAGAGGAGAAAGAGCTGGAGATTGATTAGGGTCTTCAGTGATACTATAGGTAGGGAAAAAATGAGCATACTGGAAGGGCCAGGTGGTTCTTATATGCCATGAAATTCTGTGTTTCCATGCAGAGTTCCTTATCAGTTAGGGTTTATATGGTCCCGTGCTGATGGAGACAGACTGGCTTTGAAAACTCATTATACCAAGTATCAAAGGGCAGTCCCCCATAAGAAGGCAGAGTTCCTGTCCAGGGAGGTTGCTGCAGCCAAGTACAGACCAGCTCAGTTCTTTCGAACGGCAGACAGGTTTATCCATCGTTCCTGTCTCCAGCCAATAAGAGCATTGTCTGCTGGTAAATGCAATGAGTTTGCTCTGTTCTTTGCTGACAAGGTGTCTGCCATCATGGCGGGTATCTCCCTAGCAGGATCTCATCGGGCATGCCGTGCTGGATCTGGGGTAAACAGAAGCAATCCTCATGTCTGGTGCGAGTTTAGCTTTTTGGGATGGAAGAGGTTAGGGAGATGATCTTGAAGCTGTGGCCTACATGTTGTGAACTGGACCCAGGCCTGACACATCTCTTAATAGGATGTGTGGAGTCCCTAGGTCCAGTGTTCACTAAGATAATTCGATGCTCCCTCTCGAAGGAGATATTCCCCCGTGCTCTTAAAGAGGCAGTGGTGAAACCCCTATTGAAGAAACCATCTTTGGACTTGGATTGTCTCACGAATTACAGACTTGTCTCTAACCTCCCCTAATTGGGGAAGGTTTTTGAGAAAGTAGTGGCTGTTCAGCTCGAGGCACATCTCACTAGCTTTGACATCCATGAGCCACCCCAGTCTGGTTTCTGGTCCAGGTACAGTACGGAGACAGGACCAGTCATGGTGCAGAATGATCGCCTCAGGGTTAGAGATAGAGGTGAATGGTTAATTCTTGTTCTACTCAGATCTAAGGTTCATACTAAGGTTAGAAGAAAGAGCTAGTAGGCCAAAGCCCATAATGCTCATATGCTAGGCCATAGAGTAGAATGTTAAGTCATACCCAGACATAATTAGCGTGTCGAGACGATGTTTAAAAATCTCTTTAGTATTACGTGTTACTACATCAGATGGAAGTCTATTCCAAGGCCCAATAGTTCTTACAGAAAATAAAACTTACGATTATTGTGTTTAAAAGATTTACCAGTTAACTGGAGGACATGACCTCTAGTATTATGTATTGATGACTTAAAAGAAAATCCTAACTCAGTCATGATATAGGGGTCATAAATGATGTCATATAGGAGGAGAAGGTCACCTCTAATGCGTCTGATAGTAAGAGGCATTAGTTTCAATGTATCCAACCTAAACTCATAAGATGAGGATTCGAGACCAGATATTTTTTTAGTGTATTTTCGCTGAACCCTTTCAAGAAAGTGACTATCTGATTTTTTAAAAGGACACCACAACTGTGAAGCATATTCAAGATGGGGACGGACATAGGACCTGAATGGGGTAACAACACCTCCTGATCTCGAGATCTAATATTACACAAAATAGACCAAATAATTTTATTAGATGTACTAATAACCGAATGCATATGCTTTGAATATGTTAAGTCATCTGAAATGTTTATACCCAAATCCTTCTCATCATTAGTGGCACACAATGGTAAATCGTCCAGAATATACTGGAAATTTAAATTATTAGAACCCAAATGCATTACTTTGCATTTTGTGGAGTTTAACTTCATGCCCCATTTATTAACCCTGGTACTAATAATATCAAGATCATGCTGAATACAAGATATTTGGTCTAAATTAGAACATGGTCCTCCGATCTTCACATCATCTGCATATTTAATTGCAAATGAAAGGCAGGAATTAGTTAAATCAGATATAAAAGCCTGAAAAAGACGGGCCGAGAACCAAGCCTTGTGGAACACCACTTAAAACTTTACCAGAGTTAGAAAATGCCCCATTAATCATCACCTTTTGAGTTCTGTTTGAAAGCCAATTATGAATCCATGTAATTATATGACTATTAATACCAAGACCTGTGAGTTTTTGAATTAGAACCCAGTGTAGCATGGTGTCAAAAGCTTTACTGAAATCAATAAAGACAATGTCACAGGCTAACTGGTTATCCAGACAAGAACTAAAGTGTTCTAAAAGCAAAGCAAATTTGTCAGACAGCTTCTACCCTTCTTAAAGCCATGTTGTTCCAAATCAGATGCATCAATAATAGGGGCAATAATATCCTTTAGTAGACTTTCTAACACCTACATATGGATGAAGTCAAACTAATCGGTTGATAATTTTCCCATAGATGTTTTGATCCCTTCTTATGTATTGGTACCAGCGCCTCTTTCCATTCACGAGGATAAAATTATATTGTAGAAAAGGTCGAATAAAAGTTTGAGTGGAAAGGAAATATGTTTAGATAATAGGTAAAGTAAATGCTCTGCTATATTGTCTGGGCCTGAACAAAATTTACCTTATAGTAAGTGTAGTTTTTTAAGAATAGACTCAGTGGAGAATGTGATGAAAGTATCTGATGGTGAAATCATAGGTACAGGTGATTGAACTTCTGATGCAGAGAAAACTTTACAAAATTCATTATTAAATACATCAGCCATGGCTTTCGGCTCATGGATAAGTATGTTTTCTGTTGTAAGAGGCCCCACCACACTTGGACTTTTCCTGAGGGAGTTTATATAAGAGTAAAATTGTTTAGAATTAGACTTACTAGCTGTTGTTGCCAATTTCATTTCCCATCTAGATTTGGCCCTACGGATGACTAATTTACATTTCCTACTTGATTTTAAATAGGATTCCCATTTAGAAGTTGTCCTATTCTTTAGGTAGTTACGATGTTTTTTATTTTTTATATTTATTAAACGTTTTATGTTTTTATTCATCCATCTAGGAGTCTGTTTCCCATTAGAATTCTTATTTTTTGATGGAATATAAGTATCACGAAGAGTCGAAATAAGTGATTTGAAAAGTACCCAACTTTGATATAAGGACTGGTTATCAAAAAAGATGACCAGTTTATTTTTTCAAGGTATAGATTGATACTGTGAAGATCAGCTTTGTCGTACAGGTATATAATCGAAGAATTAGTATTAAAGACAATATGTCTCTGCAAGTTAAATAAAATAGAATTATGATCACTGCTGCCAATTGGTGATGAAATATGCTCATCCCTAATATCTAAGGCGGTACTACTCAGAACAAGAGCTAATATATTATTACCTCGGGTTGCAGAAGTTATCCATTGCTGTAAGTCCAATTCCGAACAAGTGGACAAAAATTTATTACTAATACTGCTAGATGTTGTGATGTTGTGAATGACTGCCAGTTTATATCTGGGAGATTGAAATCCCCTATAATAATAACATAACCCATTTGAGTAGCTATTTCAAATTCGGAAAGAATGGCGTCCATAATTAAACTAGATGAATTTGGGGGATCTCTCTTCAAGGTTTGACACTGTGGATCATGGGTTGTTGCTGGATCACCTGAGGGAGCTCTGTGGACTCACTGGTACTGTCATCAACTGGTTTGAGTCCTTTCTCACAAGTAGGACGTAAAGGGTGGTGATGGGAAATTAGTCCTCCCACCTGATGCCCCTTTCCTGTGGAGTTCCTCAGGGTTTGATCCTCTCACCCATTTTATCTGCAGTGTACGTCTACCCATGTGGGATATTATTAGAAGTTACAGGGTGGGTTTTCCCTGCTATGCAAATAATACCCATTTGTATATGTCATTTCCACCAGGGACACCGGGTGCGGTCTCTTTCTTAATTCTTGTCTGGCTGAGATTGGGGACTGGATGTCCTCCAAATGGCTGAAGCTTAAACCAGATAAGATGGAAGTATTAGTGATCGAGCCTGGTTGCTGCCAAGGAACTGAGGTGGGAGGACAGGAGACTGGACTAGTACTTGGTTCTTCTTCTTTAACCACTTCAGAAAAGGTGAAGAATCTGGGTGTTATTCTAGACAGCAAATTGACACTGGAGGCTCAGGTGTCATCCATTGTCCGAAATAATTTTTACCATCTTAGGAATATCACCTGGACTAAACCCTTTATCCACTCAGTGACCTGCCCTCATTAGTATGTACTTTTGTAACATCCAGACTCAGGTATTACAGCGCCCTCTACCTTGGGCTAAATGGAGGGACCGTATGTCACCTGCAGCTGGTGCAGAATGCTGGGCCAGATTGTTGACAAGCCAGCCCAGGTCCTGTCATATAACCCCAGTCCTACGTGAGCTGCACTGGCTGCCGGTGACATAGTGAATTTCCTTTAAGGTTGACTTTCTGACCTATAAAGCCCTCGCTGACTCGGCCCTAGCTACCTGCAGGACCTTCTGTTTCCTCATCAGACCTCCCATTCATTCTGTTCCTCTGAAATGGGCCTCTTCTGCATTCCCAAGGTTTGGTTAAAATCTTCTGGTGAGAGGTCCTTTAATGTTGTTGGCTCGACCCTGTGGACTCGCTTCCCAGATCTCTGAGGGGCCCCTCACTGAAAGCCTTCAGAAGAGTCTGAAGTCCCATCTTGTTACAGAAGCTTTTGGTTTATCTTAGTGTGCTGGCCATTTATTTTATTCTATTTTACTGCATCTTATTTGTAATTTTCATTTAATTATTCTAGTTATTTTACTTTCATAATTATTTTGACTGAGTTTTAATATTGATTTTACTGGTTTGGTTTGTGGCTATTTCTTTTATACTTGTGGTTTGTATGTAAATGCTGTGGTTCTCTATTGTATATTGTACAATAGTCAGAGCCCACAGAAATGGGCGCTCTATAAATGAAGTTTGCTTGCTTATGGTAATCATTAGTGGAGAAAATGTTTAATATTAAAGGAGAACTGTAATATGCATAAATTACCCATCCCTGCAAGCCTTACCCCCCGGTGAAGGGTTTCGCAAATAGAGCGTGGCTTTTCAGTGTGTTAACTACTTTATTTAATTTTTGTAAAGTCCGCATTCGGTAAAATGGTGCATGCCCTGTGGTGCCATTTCATGATGTAACCCCTAGATGGCGCTATCCCAGGGGCTACTACCCCTGCCTGATTTGCCACTAACAGGTTGAGGGGCCTGGATCCAATGGCGGGTGCCTCCACCCAGAGGTCAGGGTTTGCAATAGTTAAACTAACTTGGTCACAGCCCTCTGGGACACTGCAACCCCTTTCTTCCCACTAGTGGCCCCACAATATCAGAATTACCTTCACAGTATACACTTACCCCCAGGTCTGGTTCCGCACTGGGACCTCCTGTGAAATGAGATACAGTGCAACAATCACAGTACAGTACTTAACATAGACAAATACCTCAGGCAGTATAACTTTGCTGAAACAAGCAGCTCTGATTTATTTAGGGGATATAACAAGGACAGGGGAAATCAGGTTAATTAGCTTATCACTCTAATAATCTACCTATGGCTCTGTGCACAGGCCTATCCCTATCAGTTACTGTCCCTGGGTACCCAAGCCCTAGTGGCTAGTCCAAACCGTGGCAGCTGGTAGGGCCCTTTCACACAGAGAAAAGGAGAATTAAACAGTCAGCAGTACAGTAATTCCATTTGGATTTAATGTGGCAATTCAACAGGAGCAACCCTGAATTAGTACTCACGACCTCCAAATAAGATAGGGTCCTTCAATGTCAGCAGGGCTCACTTGAGGTACACAAACCTCTTCACACATCCATATAAAAGAAAGCACTATACCAGGCAGGCTGCATCTGTATCCGATCGCAATTACTGCACAATACCGGGAGAACACACAGCAGATTCAGTTCCTGACAGACCGAGTGCAATTTTCAGCAATTCTTCCAGTCTTCTACAGGGTGAGCCTGGTTTCTACTCTTCAGAGATCCTTTGATTCTTTTCACAGGAGCGGATTCAGTCCTAACAAGCTGTTACACAAGCTGCAGACCGGAACTCTGGGCCTTACACGCGTTTTTTGACTAAAACTGCACACTGAAAAAGCACAGGGCTCCTTCCTTCTTCACTGCCAAAGCTCAACTGAAACTCCAACCGACAAAACCGGGCACTTCCTTTGAGTTCCTCCCAGTTCTTGACTGGATTGGCTGTCACTCACAATAGACTGCTGCTGTTGGTCCAAAAAGGCACTGAAGTCTAAACTACATCTCCCAGAGTCACTGCCCAAACAATCCTCTTGTGGCTGGCTCAGATTATGAGTCCAAGTTCTGATTCGTCCAAGGCACCACTCCAGAGCCAGCCCACCCCACACTGATTGGTCCAGTTCAGCAGTTCAAAACTAGAATGGGGAACTAGCAGACACAGTTCTGACTGCAAAGAAAGCAGGTTAGACAAACTGTAATTTCATTATTACTCTAAATAATTTCTGGCAAACAGTTACATCTTTCAGATAGGTTCCCTTTGCACTCCTAGTGACTGCAAAAATGAAGTGAATTGGCAGCAGCTTGAGTGGTACTCAATCAAAGAAACACACAGTCCCCCATACAAACTAATTATGTCTGCAAGCAGACAGCTCTTAAAGAGACAGTACCAGAGGTTCTAAAAACACTCACTGATAAATGGCTTAAATGCCAAACACCATTCAGGCTTGGAGCATTCAAGCAAGCTCCTGGAAGTCTTTTGGGAACCCCCATTTGCAGGGGGGTTACACCGACAAAGTGCGGCGCTGCACCGCTGAACTCAATACAAGTGTAATATTAAAATTCCTACCCCACCCCATCGCCCAATCGCTGGCAAAAGTAATGATAGATCCCTGGTGGTCCAGTGGGTACCCCCCATCGCCCAATCGCGAGGCATATGTAATAATAATCCTGGTGGTCCAGGGAAGCCCTCAGGCATATATACATCTACAAATTACCTGGGGTCCAGTGGTACCCCCCCACCGCCCACTGAAGTCCCCACCACCCAGCAACCCCTTGTCATTTCAAATACGGGCCTGTGTGTAGTACAGTATGTCTGCGCCCATTGGTCCATGCAGTGGTCAATAGGCGTATGAACCGTGCTGTACGCTTTGTCATTCGGGCGGGCGGCACGTGGGCGGAGTGCTGCCGCCCGGCCATGACGGGGGTGCTGGGTGGTGGGGACCTCAGTGGGGAGGGGGGTACCACTGGACCACCAGGTAATTTAATTTTACATATGCCTGCGATCAGGCAATGGGGGACCTTCCACTGGACCACCAGGGATTATTTTTACTTATGTCCGTGATCGGGCACTGGAGAGCTTTCCCCTGGACCACCAGGGAGTATTAATTAGTACATATGCTCGTAATTGGGCGCTGAAGTGCTTTCCACTGGACCACCAGGGAGTATTAGTACATATGCCCATGATCGGGCGCTGAGGGCTTTCCCGGACCACCAGGGATTATTAGTACATATGCCGCAATCGGATGATGGAGGGGTAGCCACTGGACCACCAGGGATCTACCATTACTTATGCCTGCGATCGGGCAATGGGGTACCACTGGACCACCAGGGATTTATCATTAGTTATGTTTGTTTGTTTTGTTGAATTTTGTTGACCCGTAAGCCCACTGGGCCTAGAAGTCCCTTTTTCAGGGGCGACCGGGGGGGGGTACAGATGGTAAGCAATTGAATTTGAACCAGATTAAGCTGTTGGTGGTATTTTTAGTGAATGAGGGAAATTTGGCCAGGACACCAGGAAATTCCCTACTCTTTTCTACGATAAGTGCCATGGATCTTTAATCCACCTGAACTACCACCAATCCAGGCAGATGGGACCTCAGTTTAACGTCTCATCCGAAAGACGGCAGTCGGGCATATGGGAGCGGGGGAACCACCATGAGACCAGAGGACGTCTGTCCCCGACGGCTGCAGCCTGGCAGGGCACCAGGAACAAGTCGCCGGGGATCGGCACACCCCATGCAAATGGAGCCATAATGACATGCAAATGGCTTCATTTGTACCTTGCATGCATAATGGCCTCATTTGCATGCCCAGTGCTGAATATCGCGGTTGATGCACCTAGTGCAACTGCACTTATGCTGGTGCATCCCCCTGCTCCCATTCTGCCACATGTGCTGACGGAGTGCCACTGTGCCGTGCGCAGTGCATGTGCCATCAAGTGCCATAGTCAACGGTGCTGTGCCATGGCGCAGCACCATTACATATCGCCTGATCCATGCCCTGGCGCAGTCCAGTTGTGCTTTGCTTGGCTTGTGCCCCTTTTCTGCGCAGTATGAATATCCAGCACAGAGTCTCTTGACTGTGGCATCCACCTTAAAGAACTGCTGACACGCTTCAAGCAGTGGGGCAACCCATACCATGAATGTCTGTCTTGTAGCTTTTTCAGCCATACACCAATATTTTCTTATCTGAAGGTATAAAATTTATTTTTACTCCCAAAGCCTGGCTTGTAACTTCCTGGTATGAGCTGAGTGGTGGCTAAGCACCGCAACCCTACCCCTAAAACAGCATAATTATGATGTGAATGGAACAGGGCTGCGGGCACTAAATGGAGAGTGTAATGGAATCGATGGATGGGGCTGCCTAAATGTACAAGCCTCGGCACGTATACATGCCAGTAAAGATAATCGTAGTATAGTTAGTAGCGCCCGATTCCATTACATTCTCCATAGAGTGTCTGCAGCCCCATTCCCATTTTGCATCATAATTATGCTATTTTTAAGGTTAGCTTTAGCTTGGTGGCCGCTACTTGTACCAGGAAGTTAACGAGATAAGCTTTATGAGTAAAATAACTTTTAAACCACTGGGCAGAAAATATTGACTTACAGCTAAAAAAAAGCTCAGAGGGCAGGCAACTACACAGTATGTTGCCTGCCTGGAGCGCAAAAACGTGTCGTCTGCTCTTTGAAAGGCATTTGGCAGCTGTATCATCATAAGTTAGTAAGGACAGAGAAATCACTTACCTCACAACCAGTGTTCAAAAGATTTTTCAAAGGTTTAAATCACTTGTATCCACCCATAAGGGAACCAGTCTCTCCATGAGATCTGAACCTATATCTGTCACAATTGGTGGAGCCTCCCTTTGAGCCAGTAGGCCCAGCAGATCTCAGATATTTAACTTGGAAAACTGTTTTTTTAATAGCTGTAAGTTCTATTCAATGATCAGTGAACTGAATGCCTCTGTATATAACCAAGTTTCATTATCTCCAATGGAGATAAAGTTGTGCAGAGAACACACGGGAAATTTCTTCCAAACGTTGTGTCAGAATTTTATTTGAATTAGTAATGCTGCCAATGTTTTTTTTTCCAAAACCTCATATAAATGCATGCGAGGACGATCTCCACAGCCTGAATGTAAAAAGGGCTTTGCACATTTCACCCAGACAGAATAAAGGGTCCAGAACTGGCAGCACAAAGCTGTGTGTCACTTATGGCACAGTAGGAAAAGGCACCAGCAGCTAAGAAGACTGGATCATCTCTTGGATTCACTTTTGTGTTAAGAAAAAGCTGGCAAGCAGATACCCAAGGGCCTACAGGTTTACTCTACCAGAGCTATGTCTGCCACTCTGTCAGCTGTAAGGGTCATTTCAAGAGGAGGCTTGTAAAGCAGCTTCATGGCCTGCAGTACACATCTTTACAAAGCATTACTGCCTGGAGATACAATAAAATAGGCATGCCAAGTTTGCAACTGTGGTACTGCACAACCATTTTCCTAACTAGGTTCTAGACCCAGTCTCTCAAGGTACTGCCTGGAATCTGTAGACTTGTGTGACATCACTAGTAAACTGCTATTGTTACAAGAAAAAAATACTCACCATAGTAATGATGTATCTTCAAAGGGGTTTACTAGTGATCCATTCAATCCCTGTCCTATTTCCTCTTCTAGAACCTTAGTAAAATAGGGTTCTGCAAAATAATCATTTAACAATTTGTTTCCATTCCTTGGCATTTCATTGTCACAAACTTTGTAGTTTTCCCATTATTTAAATGTGTGGTTTTAGCATTCTTATTACAATTCAATTACGAATTCTATGTAGATAGATGGTGGCTACTCTTTGTCACTGTTCAACAATAAATCTGCTGTTGGAATGCTAGAAGGAGCGTGTGTACAGTGCGGAGTTTGGATTTGCATATTCATTCCAGTTTGGTCTCTGGGGCAACGACTCTTATGAATTACTAGTAAGCGCCATAGAAGAAACCTCATTGCTACGGTAGATATATATTTTTTTTCAAGGCCATATGAGCTTCCTCATGCAGGCGGTCATACTGTAAATTGATGCTGTTAACAACAGTGCTGACTGCTTTCTTACTACTACTACGTAACCGTTAATCACTGAGACAGAAGGCATTTTCCAGGAATTGATGCATAGTTGGGGTGCACAAGGCCGAAGGCTGAGTGCTTCCCACCAGCCAACCATACATTAATTCCTGAGAAATGAGTCCTGTCGACGTGATTAATGCACTTGTAACATGGCTTTCTAAATAGGTATTGCTAGTATTTTTGTTATAGGTAGTCTGTAAATATAACAAGACAATTGTGTTTTTTTCTCTGTGTTTATATGAAAATATTTCTCTTTTACTGTGACAAATGTTGTTTGTTGAACCATTCTTGTTTATATAGTTATTAATAAACTGGACATTTTACAAAACATTGCAGTTTCATTTATTGAACTGTTTATAACACACAACTGTTTTCTTTTTGTTTCTAGTGGTACAAACATTTTAACTCGTTTACATAGTTGTAACCATTTAGTATGCATTATGGGATATGCTACCAATTTGAATACTAGTTGGCAATTATCAACTCTTCACGATTATGTTTTACAAAAGAGTAAAATACTACTAACACTGATTTATTGCTGCTTTCCTTGCACAGCTCTTTGTGTATCATACGTTTCCCACTAACAAACAGAGCTGTGTTGCACTTCAATCGGGTTATTAATAAACTGGATATTTTACAAAACATTGCAGTTTCATCGTGCCTGAAAATAGTCACTCTTGTGTCTAGTGCACCTACCTGGTCATCAAAAAAAATAAGATAAATAAAATCGCACAGAGTTCACAATGGAAGTTGTGTACCAGAGAATATTTCCTTGCAGATGCCTGCTACTGCACATTTACAGAAGCATGTCTTCTGAGTGCCGACATCTCAAAAGTGTTCTTCAAATATATTTAATTTGTTGCATTTCCTGGTTTACTAATCATACTGTGCTCAGTATTCCCATTTTGATTCCCTGCTCTATGCTGTTCAGTGGTTCAGCCATTAGTGTCTGTTCGGCTTCTCACTTTGTCTGCCCATGATGTGGCCTGTGACACTGTGCCTTTACTGACTATAGGAGCTGCTACTTTGGTGCAACAAGCTTCTTCTTGTGATATCTGAGGTATGGTACTACTGCTAGATCTTCCTGGACTAAGTCTCCATCACTCATTCACACTAGTGGGATAGCGCCGGAGGCGCTAGGATCAAGCGGGAGCCAAAAATTTTCTGAAGGGCCGGGCGAGGTAGGACCACACATGCATGGCACCGCGAGACTGACTTGCGCCTGTGTAGGCTATCTCGGCGTCGACCCTCCAACCATCTCAGTTCCTTTTCTCCCGCCGTCGAGTGTGCTTGGATGTCGATGTCGCTCATCTGCCGGGGTCAAAGTTTTCGTCTAAACAACAGCAGCTTTTAGTGTTTAATTTAAACGTTTTAATTTAACTATTTAGTAGTAATTTTTTATTTTACGACAAGAAGATTATGAAGAAAAAGAAATTATTTCCTGCCATCCACGGAGTCGTCCTTAGACGGTAGCGCTGACAGTAGGAAGACTTTCTTTGAAAGTTGTTATGGCAGAGGGGCTGTGCCCGGTCCACCACCCTTAAGTAACGGGGGATGGTCTGACTACGGACAGTCCTGTGCTCGGAGGGGAGGACAGTCCACCGAAGCACGAATCTGGCGGTGCCAGGGATCCGGCTCCGGTTAGCCTCGAGCTCTTCTTCTTCTTCGTTGGGGAAGAAGAATTGGTGCCGCTCGAGGTTGCCCGTTGGTATGACTGCACGAGGATTGTTCGTTGGTAGGGGCGATAGGCCTGAACCGACTTTCGTGGGTTCCCCTTGGCCCGGCTCCTAACGGCTGCATACTCGACTCCGGACTCCATCTCTGTCCTCGTTGGATTTCCTGTGAGCAGTTTCACCTCTGGGCCGCTCCTGTGGAGCAGGGGCTTTGACTTCCTTTTTTCCTGGTTGTGTTCCTGGTTTCGGGGCCTCCGGGCCTCGGAGCCGTTGGACCGGAGCTGGGTCAATTGGATCAGAATGAGCGCGGTGCCCTCTTGGTGCCTTCGCCATCGTGTCAGCCCCTTGTGCCTACCCCCCTCTTCCTTTTCCATGCTGGGGCCGGCACAGGCACCACCTTTCTCCATCTTTTCCATTGGCTTTCCATGGTGTTTTCCTGGTGCTGTGCCCGACACCTTTGTGGCGCCGCAGGTCTGGTGCCATGTCACTGGTTTGGCATTGGTGCCATAGCCACTGACTGTTGGGTCAGGCCACCTGCTGCGGGTTCGCACCATGCTCGGTGCCGGGGTGGTGCCACAGTCGGTGCCATGCTCGTGCCGCGGGGTCGGCGCCGGCTCACACCGCGCTCAGCACTGTGCTCGTGCGCCGCTCAGCGCCGTGGCTCGCACATGTGCTGGGCGCTGTGGTCGGCACCGCTAGTGGTGCTGTTGGTGTCTCACGGTGCCACGGATGCCCGGCACCCGCGGTGCTGCAGGCATCGCCAGGCAGCTGCAGGTGGTGCCGTGGGTGGTGCTGGGCACCCGCCTGCCAGGTGCAGCGGGCGGCACCGGGCACCTGCAGGTGCCACGGGTGGCGCAAGGCCATGGGTACCATGAGTGCCCATGGGTGCCATGGTTTCTTGGGTGCCATGGTACCGTGGGTGCCATGGGTTTCTTGGATACCATGGGCGTCGGGGTGCCCTTGCGTGCCATTGCTGCCGTTGGTACCGAGGATACCTGTGGATTCCGCTGTGGGTGCCCTCTGGTGTCTCTCAGGTTGGCATAGGTACTGCTTGGTGCCCTCCTGTGCCACGAGTGACGCTGGTGCCGCAGGGGTGCCAATTGGTGCTGTCTGACAGAACTAGGGAAAGATCTCTGTTTGCAGACCTCTGTTCCGAAGGACTTGTGGTGGGATGTTTCCGTGGAATGAAGTCCTATTCTGCAGATTATTTTCCACACATTTTAGTGGGTGGCGGTCTGCATCGGGTCTCCTCATCCAGCGGTTTTCCGCTGATGGGACTCTTCTGTTCTGTTATGTCAGCAGAATCTCTCATTCCGCTCAGTACTTTTTCAGCCCCTTACGTGGTGCCAGGCTCCTTGACACACTTCCTGGTGGCGGAGTCTCTAGTGGCTCTGACCTAGACCTCTTTTTGGGGTCCTTCTGTGGTAGAAAGGCATCTAGATGAGTCTCTCCTGTCCTTCTGGTCAGTGATACAGCGGATGACTAATTTTATATACTGAAAGACACGCTCTCTCTATCATCAGAGTCTGTGATGCAAGCTCTTTTAGTAGTTCCTCATTTATGGGGTCCGCCATAGTGTTCAGACTGGATCTGTGGACCATATACCTCCTCACGTCCTGAACTCTTTCAGTGGTCAAGACAATTACACTCTTTGGAACATTTTAATTCAATGGTCGGAGAGCACTAGACTGTTCCTCCTTTGATGGGGTATACAGCCCTCTTTGATGCTGCTCCTCGGTGGCTGCCTCAGCACAGGTGGTTAACATCTGTCTAGCTATTATTAGTCCAGTCAAGGGTTCAGTTATGAATCTCAGGCTCCTCCTGCTCCTCAGAGGATGACATCCTTGTCATTTCTGTATCAGGCAATCCTTGCCAAATAGCAGCCAACAACCTTGTCAGGCTCGGACTAATGATAATTGAAAAAAAAAGGGGGGGTCAAATTGTCACAGCACAGGGGCCTAGTTAGAATTTCCCGATACCACACTTGGATCAGATCAGGTTCCGCCTCAACCCTGAGGTGGTGAGTCTCTAAACCTCGGTAAAGAGTACCTGTTTTCTTCTACCCCAAGGGGGCAGTCCAATCCAGCGGTGGTATAGCTCACCTCTTTTGTCTAGAGAATTTTCTCTTATTCCGAGATATTTCCAAAACCTAGGCATCTAACCAGTCTGTTAGTCCCTTTTTGTTTTTTAATCAGGCTTTCTTCTCTTGATCAGAGCCTTGCAGCAACAGAAGTGACTCTTCAGCAAGTCGGAATTTAGATTCCTACTTCCATGCTTGCTTCAACTTAACAGATGACATGCTCCTTTCTTGACCATTGGTCAAGTAGGTCTTTTCTGAGGTAGCTTCTCAAATATTCACACCTTCAGTTCCTGTGCATTGGTCCCGTGCCAGTAGCACTCGAAGCTATCCTCTCCGACTGCGTGGCTGGGCGGTGATGTTTGTTTTTCAACAAAGCAAACTAGAGTCCTTCTACTCCCTTCAGGGAGGCGGAATAAGTAGTGTCTCAACGCATTGAGCCACTTCTGCCGCTATTCAGTCACTTCAACGAATGGGTTAGCCCTAACTTGGTCCTGCTGTGTCCCTCTTCCTGTACACTACCCTGAACCTATGCACTTTACCTCCGGCTCTTGCAGTTCCTGAGGTTCTTTACATTAGATTTGTGCATGTCTTTGACACTATTAATTTTGGTCCTAGATCAAATCGTGAGGCCAGGTTCTTGCATCTCTCCTAGAATAGTTGCGGCTGCCTGGCAGACTTTCATTTTTTGCCCATTGTAGTCGTCGGCAAGGTGTGAGTTACAACTCGGCGTTTATCTTGCTTAGTACTATGTTTATGATGCTCTTACAAAGCAGCTTTTTTATTAACAGGACAGTCCTTGGCTGTCCTTTCTGAAGTGAACCCTATCTCCTACCACCCTACTCAGGGTTGTTGATTTTAGCAGTACTCTCCACTAGTGTGAATGAGTGATGGAGACTTAGTCCAGGAAGATATGGAAATTACATACTTACCGTAATTATTGATCTTCTTGGACAGTCTCCATCACTCTTTCAAACGCCCACCCACCGTCCCCTGGGTTCACTCGTTTTTCTTTCCTGGTCTTCATGGCCTATGGTTCGGACTGTGAAGACATTGTTCTTTGACCTTTCTTACAAAGGCCATCTGGGCCCTCTCAGGCCCAGAAACTCAGAATGAGTTATTCTCATTAATTACGCTGTATCTCCTTGGTCGAAAAGGTACTGAGGCGGTTAGAGGGTCGACGCCGAGATAGCCTGCACAGGCGCGAGTCAGTCTCACGGTGCTGCGCATGCGTGGTCCTACCTCGGCACCGGCCCTTCAGAAAATTTTTGGCTCCCGCTTGGTCCTAGCGCCTCCGGCGCTATCCCACTAGTGTGAATGAGTGATGGAGACTGTCCAAGAAGATCAATAATTACGTGAAGTACGTAATTTCCATTTTTTTTGCCTATATGAGTGTGTGGGCATATACTCCACAGATTGACAATGTGCTTATTAATGTGTGAGTAACCCCTAGATGGCGCTATCCCAGGGGCTACTACCCCTGCCTGATTTGCCACTAACAGGTTGAGGGGCCTGGATCAATGGCGGGTGCCTCCACCCAGAGGTCAGGGGTTTGCAATAGTTAAACTTACTTGGTCACAGCCCTCTGGGACACTGCAACCCCCCTTTCTTCCCACTAGTGGCCCACACAATATAGCAGAATTACCTTCACAGTATACACTTACCCCAAGGCTGGTTCAGGCACGGGACATCCTGTAAAATAAGATACAGTGCAACAATCACAGTACAGTACTTAACATAGACAAATACCTCCAGGCAGTATAACTTTGTTGAAACAAACAGCTCTGATTTATTTGGGGATATAACAAGGACAGGGGAAATCAGGTTAATTAGCTTATCACTTTACTATCTACCTATGGCTCTGTGCGACGGCTATCCTACCAGTTACTGTCCCTGGGTACCCAGGCCCTAGTAGCTAGTCCAAACCGTGGCAGCTGGTAGGGGCCCTTTCACACAGAGAAAAGGAAAATTAAACAGTCAGCAGTACAGTAATTCCATTTGGATTTAATGTGGCAATTCAACAGGAAGCGACCAATTAGTACTCCACGACCTCCAAAGAAGATATGGTCCTTCAATGTCAGCAGGGCTACTTTTGATCTCAAGAGACTCCTCACACATTTATATGGTAAAAAAAGAAAGCACTATACCAGGCAGGCTGCATCTGTATCCCAATCGCAATTACTGCACAATAACCAGGAGAACACACAGCAGATTCAGTTCCTGACAGACCGAGTGTAATTCAACAATTTCTTCAGTCTTCTACAGGGTGAGCCTGGTTTCTACTCTTCAGAGATCCTTTGATTCTTTCACAGGACGGATTCAGTCCTAACAAGCAGTTACACAAGTTGTAGACCGGAACTCTGGGCCTTGCACACGTTTTTGACTGAAACTGTGCACTGAAGGAGAGCACAGGGTTTCTTTCCCTTCACTTTCAGATCTCAAACTGAAACTCCCAACAGACAAAACCGGGCACTTCCTTTGAGTTCCTCCCAGTTCTTGACTGGATTGGCTGTCACTCACAATAGACTGCTGCTGTTGGTCCAAAAGGCAAGAAGTCTAAACTACATCTCCCAGAGTCACTGCCCATACAATCCTCTTGTGGCTGGCTCAGATTATGAGTCCCAAGTTCTGATTCGTCAAGGCATCATTTAGAGCTAGTTTACCCTACACTGATTGGTCCAGTTCAGCAGTTCAAAACCAGAATGGGGAACTAGGCAGACAGTTCTGACTGCAAAGAAAGCAGGTTAGACAAACTGTAATTTTATTATTACTGTAAATGATTTCTGGCAATCAGTTACATCTTTCAGACAGGTTCCTTTGCACTCCTAGTGACTGCAAAAATGGGTGAATTGGCAGCAGCTTGAGTGGTACTCAATCAAAGAACACACAGTCCCCCATACAAACTAATTATGTCTGCAAGCAGACAGCTCTTAAAGAGACAGTACCAGAGGTTCTAAAAACACTCACTGATAAATGGCTTAAACGCCAAACACCATTCAGGCTTGGAGCATTCAAGCAAGCTCCTGAAGTCTTTGGGAACCCCATTTGCAGAGGGTTACACCTTCCTGGTTTTGGGAAAAGCTTTGACGTCCGCCAAGCAAGTAATTCATAAGTTTCAACTGCAACCATACATTTGCATTAGGCTCACACATGTAATCATCAGTCAATACATCATTTTACCAAGAACCATTTCGAAACATTGCAGTCATCGCTCTTTACACAGTATAACACACATTGTACCATAACTCAAGTTATTACCTCTTGTACATGAAACCTGAAGAGAGGGACCTTCCCTATCAGTTACCTTGGGGCTGGACAGGGCAAGGGCACCACACTTAGAGGGCAACACAAGTAACTTGGAGTTAGCACTAACGCTCAGTTTGGGCAATGAGCTCGAGGACACATACACTCCTTTATGGACAACATTGAGAGGCAGGTCCACTGGCGGCCCGGGAATCATAACTGAGGTGCACCACAGGCACAGCTCGACCAGTCTTTCTGGGGGAGCTGTTACAGTCTCTGCACTCTGGCCTCATTTTCAGCATTGTTCTCACTTGTCAGGGGAGTCTCCATGGGGGAGAGAGGCTAGAACTTGGGGCCTTTCAGCTCCAGGAGTTACAGTTTCTGAGTCCACAACATTTGGCTCGCATGGAGAGCTTTCAGACACTGGCAGTGGACTGTCAGGGCACTCAAAATACTCTTCTTGTTCGGGTGTATCACCAGTCTGCCCCAATCTATCATTTTCCTCCCTGAAAGCTCAAACAGTTCAACCATGCACAATGATTCCATTTCATCTGATCTGATGCTTTGCACTTCACTTTCTGGGACATTGGCTCCAGGGATGAAGCTGGGGGCATAGACAGTCCAGAAGGCCCAGCTTTGTCTCCAGTATTGACTAGGGATTGCCGAAACAATTGACTCAGTTCGAAGAAGGATAGTATTCAAAGTCACTCTCACTTTCTTCTGATATGGACTGACAGTCATGCTCAACTGGGACTTGTGCAGGGAACACTTTAACTCTGCTTCTGTAGGTGCAGACTTCCTTGATCTTTTCTTAGCAGCAGCTCTAGTCACTGGTCCAGAGGGGCATCTTCTGGGGCTCAGACTCAATCAGGATTTGTCCAATGGGTAAAATGATTTCTATGCATTGTTTTTACATCTTTTGAATTGTTCTCAGGCCTTACTTTGTACACTGGCAGATCATCTAGTTTGCCACTACAATGTGAGGGAGATGGTGCCATCTGTCAGCAATCTTGTGTTTGCCATGCAGTCCCAGATTTCTTAGCAACCCGATCTCCCCTCCTGGAGTTCCTGTGCTTTCACCTTTTATCATACCTTTCTTTGTTGGCCAGATTTCTTTTGGCAGCCATGGTTTGAGCCAGTTGTGCACGATGAGTTAGCTGGGCCTTGCTTTTGCACATACTGTAAATAGTTGTCAGCTTGAACCCCATCAGGAGAGACCCCAAAACACACATCTACCGTAGTCGAGCTTCTCTTCCAAACATCAGGCGGTAGGGGAGAACCCAGTGGCATCACTTTTGGTGCAGTTATAAGCATGTACCAGGGTGCTAATTTGTTGGCTCCATCTAGGCTTGTCCTTTGGGGCAGGGTGCCTAGCATATCTAGCAAAGTGCGGTTGAAACGCTCAGGCTGTGGGTCCCCTGGGGTGGTAAGGAGTGGTTCTGGACTTTCTACTCCTACAGAGAAAGCATCTCTTTGATCAGGACGACTCTCAAAGTCTCTCCCTTGATCAGAATGGATTCTTTGTGGAGCCCCATAGTGAACAAAAAGTTTTCTCGAGTACTTTGGCTACAGTGGATGCTTTCTGGTCTTTGGTGGGGAAAGCTTGGGCATATCTCGTGAAATGGTCAGTGACCACCAGCACATTACTGATATTTCTTTGATCTGACTCAAACTCAGAAAATCAATACAGACCAGCTCCATGGGTGCACTGGTGGTTATTGTTAACAAGGGCAGCCCTCTGGGACAAAGCTTTCCTCTGTAAGCAGCGACTACAAGTTCATATGTGTTGTCCACATCAGCCCCATCTTAGGCCAATAGAATCTGGATCTCACCAAGTCAAGTGTTCTGTCTATACCAAGGTGCCCCATGTGGTTGTGCAAGGACCTCAATACTGAGTCTCGAAAGGCAGTGGGCAGCACCAGTTGTTGTTTGTCTACTTGTCCCCTCTGTCTACTGTTTCTATATAACAGTTTATTGATCAGTTTCAACTTAGGACCTTCTTTGTATAACAGTGCAGTTCTCAAATCAGTGGGCGTAATTTGGACACATCTTTTCCTGCATAGGGGCTTCAAAGCTGATTTGATCATAGGATCGCGGGATTGAGCCCGCGAATACTATCATTGTCCAGCTGGAGGCAGTGCACCAATGTCTATTGCAGAAAAGTGGCAATAAGGCAGGTATGCAATTCTCAGAGGGTCCCAAGCAATCCACCATGCAGTCCACTGCGTCCGTGGACATTTGTTCCTCCCTGTCAAACTTCCGGCAGAGTGCCGAATGTCAGAGTTCTGCCAATGGACCCAATCATTCTGGGGGAACAGGCCTCCGGGAGAGAGCATCAGCATCTATGTGGTTCAGACCTGCTCGGTATCGAGAGCATAGTCATATGTAGATAATGCAGAAAGCCACCTGTGCCAGTGGCATCCAACTTAGCTGAGGTCTGCACATAGGTCAAAGGATTATTGTCAGTTTTTACTAGTATTTTAGCCCCATACAAGTACTCATGGAATTGGTCAACAATAGCCCACTTCAAAGCTAGAACTCTAACTTTATGTAAGGATAGTTCTTTTCGGATGGGGTCAGGCTTCACTGGCAAAGGCCACTGGTCTCAGGCCATTCTCGCTCTTGGTAGCAACACAGCCCCCAACCCTTGCAAGCTAGCATCAGTGTGCAGGACGAAGGTTTTCTTGGATCGGCATAGGCCAGCACTGGAGCATGGGTAAGTTGATATATGATCTCATGAAAAGCAGTCTCATTAATCAGAGTCCAGCGGGCCCAAATAGCTTCACTCGGATGAAAATACACTCTTTCAGTCTTGAGGACGCTGACTTTGGTATTTTGTGGGTTGGGGATACCTTTGAGTAAGGTTAAGTAAAGGCGGATCACTCTTGAATAGTCCTTGATGAAACGCCGATAATAACCACAGAATCCCAGGAATCTTTGCAGTTCTTTAGATTTTGGGCTGTGGCCAGGTGGTCAAGGCCTCAACTTTACTTGGGTCGGTCTCTATTCCTCGTGGATACTATGTGTCCCACATACTTTACTGATGTTTGAAAGAATTGACACTTATCAATGGACAGTTTAAGGCCAAAGTCCTCCAGTCGATCCAATACCTTAAATAATCTGCTCTCATGTTCCTCCAGTGAGCTGCCAAACACAATAACATCATCTAGGTATACCAGGCACTCTAGTAAGTTCATGTCCCCACTGCACGCTCCATCAATCGTTGAAAAGTGGCTGGGGCACCTGAAATCCTTGAGGCATCCTCATGAATTCACTAGAAGCCAAGCGGACAGATAAAGGCTGTCTTCTCACGGTCCTCTGGGGCCATCGGGATCTGGTAGTACCACTGGCGGAGATCCAGCACAGAGAACCACTGTGCTCCGCTTAGGCAGTCCAAAGCATCCTGAATGCGGGCATTGTGTACTGATTGGGATAGTCCACGGTTTAAGGTGCGATAATCCACGACATCCTTACTGTCCATTCTTTTTCCTCACTACCACAATGGGGGAAATAAGGGCTTCTGGAGTTCTTGTATTACACAACGCTAACATCTCTTGCAGATGCCGTCTCACATCATCTATATCAGCAGGTGCCAGGCGTCCGAGACCTCTCCACGAAATGGTCTTTCGTCATGCAGCGGATATTGTGCTCAGCTCCTTACGCATCCTCGTCCCATTCCTTTGAAAAACACCTGGTCTCTCTGGGCAAGCTTCTCACTGATCCTCACTTTCCATTCAGCTGGCAGCGGGAGTTGCCGAAATCAAACAAGTCAGGCGTTACTCTGTCATTCTTCCTTGAACTCTGCTGCTGGGTAGCACTGCAGTGTCTGCACAATGCACATTAGCCAGGATGCAACCTCTATTTACTCGAATGTCTCTTCAGACACATTATGAACTTGGACCATTACCCTTCTGGCATAAGCATGGGCTCTAGCGGGCAAAATACTAGGCTTGACCAGCAGTCCCTCTGGCAATTTTCCATCGCCTGGCATCCAACATTAATATTTTATTCTTAACATCCTTCTGATACGGACCTCCTCCTGTAAGGTACACTGGGCATTTGGTGCCAGGATCAGAGACTCAGGATCCTTCTTCCATACAATTCGACCGTTCCTCTGGTTCTATATTTTCAGCATCTCTGTGCCTCATAGGCCTTCTTAATTAAGCCGGAACTCTTAAAGCTCTACTAGTCTTTGACCCTGTTTTTCATAACACAAATGTAGCCAGCCTTCTGAACATATGAGCATTTGTTCCAATCAACAAAGGACACCATCATACAGTCCAGTGGGGACACACCAAGGCTAGGGTCTCTACTTTTCGGCCACTCCAGCCACGGAGGTGGGGAAGACAGCCAATTCGGATATACCAGAATGAGGTAGGCCTTCTCACTTAACCCCCATACATGCAGTCCTTCTAATGGTTGTAAGGGTACGTCTGACAAATGCTTCTGATACCAATCTTGAAACATAATTGTCACTTGGGAGCCACTGTCTAATACAGCTCTTGTAGACACTCCATTTACCTTTACAGTGGTCTCCATGGAGGGACCCACTATTCTGGACCAGTCTGGAGAGGCGGTAGTGGGGGCCTGGGCAACTGACCTTGCCACAAAAGGGCGTGATAGCATTTTGGTGCCTCACTGGGATCATTCGTACACCTCTTAACCACTGATTTGTTCTCCAAGCTCTCTTGTAGCCTATATGCAACTTTGTCAGTGTCTTTGGGGATTGGCATTCCTTTTCATGTGCCCATCCTTCCCACAATTATAGCAAACATACTTTTGGAGTTTGAGCTGGCCGAGGTGCCACACTGGGAGCCAGGGCGGGGTATTACTAACTGGAAACCTTGGTGCCATCTCCTGTCTGCGGCGTGATAAGCATTTGGAGACATCGTCAGTTTCTCCACTTCCATGTCAAGGAATCGAGTTCGGAGCTGTTATCAGCAGAGATACATGGGGGGGTATCCCCACCCCCATAGCAGATGCAGTCGGATATAGGTCGGGCCTGTATCTTGCAGGCGTAATTCATAAAGGACTGTTTTGAATTCCGGATCTCTCTCAACAGTTCCCCATTGTGGCATATCTTTTCCTTATCAGAGCACTCATTGACTGCCAACCTCTGCCCCTGAACTTCACTTGATGGGCCACCCTCAGTCACTCGGGTCATAGCCACAGCTATTGGTGCAGGTCCCTCCGGTCGCCCTTTTCTCAACTCCTCGAATTTCTCTCATTAACTCATCATAGGAGGGTGGGGATTCCAGTGAGTTGCCAGGCGAAACTGAAGCAACAGCAGTTCAGAAGGGGCAGACTTTACTGTCCAGTCTGGTTCAAGTCCAGTTCAATGCTGGCAAACTACTCCTTTCTGAGGCATTCTTGCAACAATTTTTCCAGCCGAGACATACACAGACAACAACTCCCTTGGTACTGTGCATTTCTCACTCCACCATAGGTCCTCATCAGAATCTGGGCTCCCATACACATTCTCCAAGGCCTCAAGATAGGCTTGTGCAGTCGCTCAGGGTTACTGGGCCCGTTTAGCACGGATGGTAGCCAGGGCAGGACCCGAGGCTCTCACTAACCCTCTTCGCCGCTTCCGAGCATTGCCATTCTAGCACTTGGGGGGCAACATAGTCTATCCAGGTCTCCCAGTCATCCTCCCCTTGGGGGGTGGGGAGGGTGCCAGAGAAGATCCTCAACCTTCGGTAAGAGTCGTGACTAATGGCAGGTGCAGAAATAGAGTCTGCATGGTTCAGCCACCATTACGGTACTGGAGCAGGAGAGGGTGTTGGGGAGAGACACCCCAGGTGGCAAGAATAGTTTCTTCAAGTCCTCACAGTTTTCCCTTCTCCCAGCAACCATTTAGAAATTTCTCCTCAAAAGTTTCAGATAGTGGTGGAAACCATTCCCCGGGTCTTCTGTCCTTAGTTATCACTCTCAAGCAGTGAGGGCTCCCTCTGGGGTAATGGTCTGTGTGGTACTTTGGAGGCTATCTATGGGATCCTTAAACTCTACTAGGGCCAGGAAAGTGTGGGTGAGCAGATTAGCGTGCGACCCACCACCACAGGATTTTGTAAACCTTCCACCTTGGAAAGTACTCCTGCACAGTGTCCGTATTGATACACAGGGATGTCCAGGATAAGCATAGCATTTTGGGGTCGATCTCCTCCCAGTACACCACTCCACCAGCGGTGCACAGCCACTTCTGTCGGGTACCCATTTATTTATTGTTTATTTTTTTCCTTAACAGTGGTTTGTAATATGGCCACTAGAGGACACACAATCCCAGCGGTGAGCCTCCAAGATGTAACCCTAGATGGCGCTTATCCCAGGGCTACTACCCCTGCCTGATTTGCCACTAACAGGTTGAGGGGCCTGGATCCAATGGCGGTGCCTCCACCCAGAGGTCAGGGTTTGCAATAGTTAAACTTACTTGGTCACGCCCTCTGGGACACTGCAACCCCTTTCTTCCCACTAGTGGCCCACACAATATAGCAGAATTACCTTCACAGTATACACTTACCCCCAAGGCTGGTTCAGGCACCGGACATCCTGTAAAATAAGATACAGTGCAACAATCACAGTACAGTACTTTAACATAGACAAATACACTCAGGCAGTATAACTTTGTTGAAACAAACAGCTCTGATTTATTTAGGGATATAACAAGGACAGGGGAAATCAGGTTAATTAGCTTATCACTTGCATTATTCATTTCATGGTTCTGTGAGGCTGGGCTCATCCCTACCAGTTACTGTCCTGGGTACCCAGGCCCAGTGGCTAGTCCAAACCGTGGCAGCTGGTAGGGGCCCTTTCACACAGAGAAAAGGAAAATTAAACAGTCAGCAGTACAGTAATTCCATTTGGATTTAATGTGGCAATTCAACAGGGAGCGACCCGATTAGTACTCCGACCTCCAAAGAAGATATGGTCCTTCAATGTCAGCAGGGCTACTTTTGATCTCCAAGAGACTCCTCACACATTTATATGGTAAAAAAAGCACTATACCAGGCAGGCTGCATCTGTATCCCAATCAATTACTGCACAATAACCAGGAGAACACAGCAGATTCAGTTCCTGACAGACCGAGTGTAATTCAACAATTTCTTCAGTCTTCTACAGGGTGAGACTGGTTTCTACCTTCAGAGATCCTTTGATTCTTTTCACAGGACGGATTCAGTCCTAACAAGCAGTTACACAAGTTGTAGACCGGAACTCTGGGCCTTGCACACGCTTTTTGACTGAAACTGTGCACTGAAGGAGACAGAGGTTTCTTTCCTTCACTTTCAGATCTCAAACTGAAACTCCCAACAGACAAAACCGGGCACTTCTTTGAGTTCCTCCCAGTTCTTGACTGGATTGGCTGTCACTACAATAGACTGCTGCTGTTGGTCCAAAAGGCACCAAGTCTAAACTACATCTCCCAGAGTCACTGCCCATACAATCCTCTTGTGGCTGGCTCAGATTATGAGTCCCAAGTTCTGATTCGTCCAAGGCATCATTTTAGAGCTAGTTTACTCCACACTGATTGGTCCAGTTCAGCAGTTCAAAACCAGAATGGGGAACTAGGCAGACAGTTCTGACTGCAAAGAAAGCAGGTTAGACAAACTGTAATTTTATTATTACTGTAAATGATTTCTGGCAATCAGTTACATCTTTCAGACAGGTTCCTTTGCACTCCTAGTGACTGCAAAATGGGTGAATTGGCAGCAGCTTGAGTGGTACTCAATCAAAGAAACACACAGTCCTCCATATAACCAATTATGTCTGCAAGCAGACAGCTCTTAAAGAGACAGTACCAGAGGTTCTAAAAATCACTACTGATAAATGGCTTAAACGCCAAACACCATTCAGGCTTGGAGCATTCAAGCAAGCTCCTTGAAGTCTTTTGGGAACCCCCATTTGCAGGGTGTTACATGTGCATTTTTTCTTTGTCAGACTACTGACGGTACGCACCCTCCTGTGTCCACTGGGTAGGTGGGTTCTATGATGTTTTGCTGATCAGACTGTGTTTTGTGGTGGATCTTGGTACTGTTCAACCGTGCATATCTAGTGCACGGTTGAAATATGTCGCCTGATCCTTTTGGCAAATCATATTACTTGTTTGCACTCTATATTAATGCCATGTTACAGTGTATATTATGTGATATATCAAATCAGCCTTGACAAACTTCCAATCTGCACTTTTGTCTTTGTAGGTTAGTTTTCAAAATGCTGTCCAACAGAGGATGTGGCCTGTTCTTTGGTTACAGTTTGTTATTAAAGATTCTGTGTTTCATTATTATTTTAGGCTTCTTCATTAGGCGTTTACAAGATGATGCTGGAAACCAATCACACTGAAGGACATGGAATCAGTGGTAAGTACAGAGCCAACCATGCTGTAATCAGTTTACTGATCCAGTACTAGGTTGTTCGAATCAGTTGAATGGAATCAGATTCAGTGGATTCTGATTCGATTTTCTGATTTAAGATTCTTGGATTTGCAGTCCGAAGAACTTCAATCCTAAACTGAATCCTAAAACCTGTTTTACAGATGCATTTAGGATGTCAAATCTGAATCTCCAATCTGATTTTTAGGTCCTTTTACGACTTGAAGCAGAATCGGATAAGGATTCTGAAGTTCCAAAAATCCTAAAATCAAATGGAAATCAGATGATTTTGAGCAGCCATATCCAGTACTGCCATAAAAAAATTAATTTGGTTTAGGAAACTGTTTTAACATCATAGTGTTGGCGCAACATTTCTTATTAGGTCACAGTTCTGTGGCTGTAATCTCTTATCTGTCCTAAACTGAAAGGACAGTCATTGATTGACATAGACTACAAGTATTGTACTCATCAGCATAGGGACCTAAATCCTTACAGCAACAAACAGGTATAGAAAAGCAGCTGACATTCCTTTGGTGTTTTCCATGTCTGCATTCATGTGCACTTTGCTGTAAATGATTGTTTGGTTATAAAGCTCAAACTGCTCTTCTCAATGGCTTTATTTCTCCTTGTATTGATTTCTTTACCACAGCACTGGAGTGTCTTCTCCCCACCCCCACCCCCAACACACACAGCAGCATTGTTCTGTGTCTAAGCTATTTCTTAGGTAAACACTTGATGCTTACAGACCCAGACATTTTCATTAAAACAAAATCTTACATAGCTATGAGGATTGCTCCTACATGTTGGTGACCCTGATTCATCGGAAGTGGAGCCTGGTAGGGAGGAGGAGGAGGAGCAGTAAATAGAGGGTAATGGATGGGCAACAGTTAATAACAATGCTGTGTTCCCTTTGAGAGGTTGCTATGCAACCTAGTAAACCTTGAGTGCGAAGCTTGAGAATTTTACCATTGGCATGACAACCTTGAGAAGGGAACTCAGCATTGTAGTTAAATGTTGCCCATCTGTTGTTGTTTATAGTGTATGGGAAGCATTTGAACACCTTCACTGAGTTCATACTCGCACCCTGCCTATCCCGCTCTGCCTCTGCACTGCATTGCCAGTGTTCTCAAAATCCCCCACAGCATGACCAATCCCAATCCTTTCCCACTCTGGAAACAGACTGTATTTTTTTTCTTTACATAGAATTTAGTATGATCTTGAACAAGCCCCTTGGAGATAGTGTACCTTTTGATCCCACAGTGTCCCTCCAAGTCGGGGCTTCCTTGGTGTGGCTGTTAAGGTTCTTCAGTGATAGCATTAATGGGAAGCCAACATGTGGGAAGACAAGAGACGTGCATGCGCAAAGTCACTGATGTTGTTATGCTGTCATGATGTATTCAAGAGGGTATAACAACTTCTTGACATCACGATAGCATAACGACCATAGGAATTAATTGAACTCCATCCTTAATAACCCTCTCCCATACATTATTATTCATTTATTTGTGGCACCCTTCCCTGGAGGCTCAGGGCGTCAGTACATAAACAGGGTCTAACTTTAGTCAATTCCATAATTTGGGCATTCTAACTAAACATAAAATAAATAAAATAAAAACAAAACTAAAAGCCTACATTAAATTGCTGCTGGATGCTGTCTTCCTTGGGAAAGATGGAGGAGCTCACTTCAGCACTCTGAAAGTGGCTTCTGGTGCAGGTAAGAAGTTGATGCCATTGACTGTGTGGGTGACCTTGCACCATTAGGTCCCTCCTTTCTGTCAGCCACAAGCGTGTGCAAGTCAGTGTGACGGCAGTGAAAAAAGTGGTGTAAATATCACACCAGTGCACCAGATGATGCATCTGTGATCCCCCACGCCAAAACAGACCCCTCAACACCCTATCTCAGGCACCCCTAGCAGGCCTCCATAAGGTGCAGCAGGGCTTCTCCTGTAGGCCAGGTGAGGCCTCCATCAGAAATAAGGCAGCTAAGGTGGAAATGAAAGAGGAAGATGCGCTCCTGCACTAGACCAAAGGAGGTCCCATCAGGGACAGGCTGGCCCCATGTTACATTGGGGCACTGGTGGTCTGACAGGTTACTTTGTCTATAGGGAGGGTGAGTCTGAAGGAAGATGAAGCTGTTTTGAGGCTTGAAGAGAGGGTGCCAGTGGGCAAGAACAGGGGCTAAAAATAAAGATCTTCCAAGAATCAATCTTCACCATTCATTACCGTGGGTCTGCGCCGAATGCATCAGATTTCATGGGAGCATACACCTTTTAAGCTTCGGAGGCGAGGGACCAACATCAGGGATGGCGCCACCCATGAGGTAAACATATGATGTTGCACTTGCAGGCTGGCCAGTAACTGACATCGGCCCTCCTCCTCCTTCAGTTTTGTTATTCCTGCTGTTGATGTAACACTCTGTGGGATCATTCGTCATTTGCAGCTGCATCACTTGGCCTAGTTCTAGTCATCACCACTCGCTCGATGCTGTAACACTTATTTCAGCTTTTTTATCGCCACTTTTTTCTTTTCTGTCTCTTTTATGCTGCCAAATCCTGTTTTTTGCTGGTTTTGTGTTCTTCCTTACTCAGTCAATAGGTGGGGATTACCTACATTTAAATCCTCGCGCTACTTGCTGCCTGCTACAGCTGTTTGTTTCATCATTCCCCCGGTGCTGATTCCCCTGCTGCCAGTGTCCCAGATGAAGACCTGCCTGACAGAGTGAGAGGCTGTTCAGCAGAGTGCTGGTAAAAAGGGTCTGGAACTGTGTTGTTGAACTGATGCTGCTATATATTGCACGGTCAGTGAGCAGGGGGCTTAAGGGAGCCGGCTGCTGACGTCGGAAAATCGGCAGGGATTACCTACATTTAAATCCTCGCGCTACTCGCTGCCTGCTACAGCTGTTTATTTCATCATTCCCCCGGTGCTGATTCCTCTGCTGCCAGTGTCCCAGACGAAGACCTGCCTGACAGAGTGAGAGACTGTTCAGAAGAGTACTGGTAAAAAGGGACTGGAACTGTGTTGTTGAACTGATGCTGCTATAACTTGAACTGTTGCTACTATATATTGCAAAGGTCAGTGAGCAGGGGGCTCAAGGGAGCGGCTGCTGATATCGGAAAATAGCGGGATTGTCTACATTTAAATCCTCACACTACTTGCTAGGCAGCGGTAGTGAGTGGCCAGCGCCACTCCCAAGAAACGGACTTAGAGTCTGAATAGGAAAGGAAAATAATTCCAGAGGGAGCGGTAATATCTGAATGTATTGTAACACGGGGGGGGGTTGTGTTACCCTGGGATCTTGTAGGTGGGGATATAAACACTTTGTACCACAGCCCAGGATGTGCAGCTTAACACAGCAGACTGACTGTGCATTTATTGGTAAGATTACTGTGAGAGGTACATTCAAACATAACACAGGTTGAAAATAAAACAACAGAAAATAATACCTAGCTCTTTGTTGAGCGCTAACTACACAGTGAACTTTTGTTCCGTCTCTATAACCCAGGTAGCTAAGCTGTTTCCAGGGACATACAAACAAAATCAGCACAGTCTCTTGTTCTGTGTTTCAAAGGAAAATTATTTACCAGTCTCAGGTTTTCAGCCAGTCCAAAGTCAGAATTCAATTCATTCTTGCAGGCTAAACAAAAGGTTCCAAACCAGGCAATCAGTTGATTCAGAGTTCTCGCTTTCCAAAGTAAAAATCCAATTTGTTGTTGAAGGCCAAACAAAAGTTCCAAACCAGGTAGTCAGTTGATTCAGAGTTCTCTCTCTCCAAAGTAAAATTCCTTCTGCAAATGTTCCCCAGCCAGGCTCCAGGTCTGTTCCTAATCAGGTACTGAGACCCAAGCAATTGTTTGAGCCCTCTTTTATGCAGGCGATCACTCTCCTGCACCTGCTCTTAATCAAGTACTTAGCACTGTGAAGTTGTGGTGCAATGCCTTCTGGGGCTTGTAGTGTATGCACCACACTTTGTAGTCCTGGCAGAGAGAAAATGGAACATACGTGCTGGGAGGTAACGCCCTTCCACAACTTTACCCAATGCCTTGTTACATACCTCCCCCCTCAACTTAGCCCCCTCAGGCTGAGCGGCCGCAGAAAAGAAGGAGTGGATGCGGGAAAGAGCATCCGCATTCCCATGTTTAGCCCCGGCACAGTGCATAATCTGAAAATCAAAAGGCTGTAAACTCAAAAACCATTGGGTAACCCGAGCATTCTTTTCCTTAGTCTGTCTCATCCATGTGAGGGGGCGTGATCAGTACAGAAAAAAATTAAGGCCCAGCAAGTAATATTTCAGAGACTCAAGTGCCCATTTGATTGCCAGACATTCCTCTCCACCGTGGCAAAGCCTTTCACGTGGCAACAGCTTTGACTCAAGTATATTATCGGTGTTCTTCACCCTCAATGTCCTGGGACAGGACTGCCCCCAGACCCATGTCAGATGCATCAAGTTTGTACGATCATGGGTTTGGAGAAGTCTGGGGAATGCAGGACAGGAGAGGCACACAGTGCCTGTTTCAAGCTACAGAATGCTTTATCAGCTTCAGGAGTCCATTTCACCATATTAGGTTGACTGTTACATGTGAGGTCACTGAGGGGGGCTGCTATAGTAGCAAAGTTTTGAATAAACCTCTGGTAATAGCTCGTGAGTCCCAAAAATGTCCGTACTTGTTTCTTATTGACCGGTTGTGGCCAGTCTTGAATAGCAGCAATTTATTTCTCTTGTGGTTGTATAAGGCCTCTTCCTATTGTATAACCCAAATACTGTGCTTCACTCACCCTAAGGTACATTTCTTTGGGTTGGCTGTGAGCCCTGCCTTCGCGTGGACTCCTCACGGCTTGTAGATTCTCCAAGTGACTGTCCCAGGTGGCTGTGGATGATGACATCGCTCTAACACGCAGCAGCATACTCCTGGTGAGGTCGCAGCACATGAGTCCATCAGGCATTGAAATGTTGCGGAGCTCCATGTAAAGCAAAAGGAAGCATTGTATATTGATATAAGCCATCAGGGGTGGCAAACACCGTTTTCTCTCTGGCGGCTTTTGTCAAGGGGACTTGCCAGTAGCCTTTCGTCAGGTCAAGAGTGCTGATGAAGCAGGCGGTTCCCAGTCTTTCGATGAGCTCATCTACTTGTGGCATTGGATAGGCATCAAAGGCTGAAATCTCATTCAGTTTTCTGAAATCGTTGCAGAACCTGACTGATCCATCAGGTTTTGGGACAAGTACTATAGGGCTAGACCAGGCACTGTGAGATTCTTCAATTACTCCCATCTCTAACATTTTCAACCTCTTCTTTTATCACAATCGGCGATGCTTCTGGTACACGATATGGCTTGAGGTGTACCACTTTCCCTGGAGGGTCACAATATCATGAGTGACAAGTTGAGTGTTGCGGGCGGTCGGAGAACACATCTTTATTTCTGTCAAGGAACTCGAAGAGATCTTGCTTCTGACTTGGTGTCAGGTCTCCAACCGTCACTGCATCTCTAAGATTTTCCTCTGTTGGACCAGTTTTTGTTTCACTCCAGCAGACATCACGGTCCACCCACTTTTTCAACAAATTGATGTGGTATATTTGTTCAGGCTTCCGCCTACCTGGTTGTTTTACCTTATAGTTGACTTGGTTTACTTTTTCAAGTACCTCGTAGGGTCCCTTCCAGGTGGCCAGGAATTTACACTCAGAGGTGGGGACAAGTACCAACACTCTGTCACCGGGCTGAAACTCTCTAGGCGCTGCGGAATGGTTGTAGGCTCTACTTTGGGCTTCTTGGGCCTTTTGCATACAGTATGTTCCTTCACAGTGGGCATTATGGCATTAATGCGCTCTCTCATTCCTTCCACATGCTCAGTGACGGTTTGGTGGGGGCAGGGTTGATGCTCCCATGTCTCTTTTGCTATGTCTAGGAGACCTCATGGGCGGTGGGCATACAGCAATTCAAATGGGGAAAATCCGGTGGATGCTTGGGGCACTTCACGGATGGCAAACATTAAATACGGCAATAACTGATCCCAATTCCGTCCATCTGTCTCCATGGTTTTCTTTATCATACTCTTTAATGTCTTACTGAATCTCTCAACGAGCCCATCTATCTGCCGATGATACACGGACGTGCGTAGCTGTTTGATCTGCAGGAGCTTGCACAAGTCCTTCATTACTCTGGACATGAAGGGTGTTCCTTGGTCCGTAAGGATCTCCTTAGGAATCCCGACTCGGGAAAACATCTGTACTAGTTCTCGGGCGATGTTTTTGGTGGCCGTGTTCCACAGGGGAATGGCTTCCGGGTAACTGGTAGCATAATCCACTACTACCAGAATGTACTGATACCCTTTCGCAGACTTCACCAAGGGTCCTACCAGGTCCATGGGAATACGCTCAAACGGTGTTTCGATGATTGGCAGGGGAACTAGTGGTTCTCGAAAACAGGGTTGCAGAGCTCTCTGTTGGCACTCCGGACAGGAGCGACAGTATTGTTTCACCTCAGCATGGACCCCTGGCCAAAAGAAATGACTCAACAGTCTCTCTTTTGTCTTATCCATTCCCAGGTGTCCTCCCAAGAGGTGGCTATGGACCAAATGCAGTACGGTGCGCCGGAAGGGCTGGGACACGAGTAGCTGCTCTGTCAGTTTGTCAGCTGTTTTGTGTACTCGATACAGCAAGTTGTTGTTCATAGCAAAGTGTGGGTAGGGGAGGGTTTGGTGAGGGTTGAAGGGCCTCCCATCCACCACTTTCACATCTCCTCTGGCGTACTGGAGTGTGAGGTCTTCGAGTTGTGCTGTCCCAAATTTTCCTCTATGCGGTGCGCCTTCTGGTGTGAAGAGATTGTCCTCTTCTAGGTCCTCTGGAGTGTCTTCTATGACATCTGCTCCTCCGTCCTCTTCTAGGTCCTCTGGAGTGTCTTCTACGACATCTGCTCCTCCGTCCTCTTCATCATTGTCTTCTCCCATGAAGACTTGTGTCGTTGACGGAACATTTTTTCCTTCAAGTTTGTCGGACACTGCATACGCCTTATCGTCCTCATTGTCTTTGCCTTCCTCTTTATCTTTATCTTTACCTATGGCATCATGGCCTTTATCCTCCTCTTTGTCTTCATCTTTTCCTCGGTTCCAGAGTCTTTGGAAGAACGGACAGTCACGTCCTGACAACACGGGGAAAGGCAACTGCTTCACCACCCCACTGCTCCAGACACCTTCCTTTGTTTTTATTTCAGGGTGGACTGTGGGATACATCTTGGTGTCCCCATGGATGCGTGATGGAAATGGAGTTGTTGTCCCTCACTTGGCTGAGGGGTACTAAAGAGGTTTGACTAGTGTCACCATACTGCCGAGTCTAGCAAGGTGTCCACTTCCTGGTTCTGGACTTGTACTGGACTGATACGAGGAGGCTGACTCTATGATTCCCCAGGAGAACAGTATGATATTACACTGTTTGGACAGGTTTGCCTCTATTTGCATTGGCTCATCTTTCTTAGGACAATTCAAGAAATGTGTCCTGGTTCTCCACATGTGAAACAGGTTCTGGTATCTCGGTTCATCACTCCTTTTCTTACTTTAACGAGGTCTGACGCCCTCCGCTGGTACTGTGGTCATCTGGTCCCCTGGCTCCTTCTCGCCCTTCCATCGGGGTTGTGTGATGGAAGACTCTCTTATCTTGTCCTTGGTGAGCTCTCTTATCCAGACTGATCCTTTCAGGTCTGGTAGTCTTTAAAAGTTCGACGGTAGCATAATATCATTCCACAAGGGCTACCAGTCCTTCTGCGATACTAGGGTTACCTTGACTGACCAGTTCTTTTTAAATCATAGGTGGGGCTCTGATAGTGATCCAGTACCACTCTTTCCACTATGGCAGTAGACATCAGGACTTCAGGTTGTAGCCATTTCGAGCTAAGTGGATCAGATCAAACATCTGTGAGCGGGGAGGTTTCTCTGGTTGAAATGACCAGGAATGGAATCGCTGAGCTCTCACTGCGGTTGTTACCCCTAGGTGTGCAAGGATTTCTTTTTTAGCTTATCATAGTCTTCAGCATCCCCTGGTTCAAGGTCATAATAAGCCTTCTGTGCATCACCACTGAGGAAGGGGGCCAGAATGCCAGCCCACTTATTTTGAGGCCATCCTTCTCGACTTGCAGTCCTTTCAAAAGTTTTCAGATAGGCTTCCACATCATCACTGGCTGTCATCTTCTGCAGGAAGTGCCCAGCTACAATGGAAGATGCACCTGCTGTTCGGGCTTCCTTCCCTTTGGCCATCTCTGCAGCAAGCCGCTGTAACTCTAAGCTCAACATTTGCTGCCCTCTCCGCTGCTCTTCCAGCAGCAATCTATTGGTCTCTGCCTGCTGCTGGTTTGTGGTTTGCTGGGCCAGATTCGCTTGTACAAGCTGCTGCAATAGGCTCTCCATAGCTGTTTTAGTGTTGTTGTTATCCCCACAACCCTTTATGCCTGTATTCTCCACCACTGTAACACAAGGGGGGGGGGTTGTGTTACCTTGGGATCTTGTAGGTGGGGTTATAAACACTTTGTACCACAGCCCAGGATGTGCAACTTAACACAGCAAACTGACTGTGCATTTATTGGTAAGATTACTGTGAGAGGTATATTCAAACATAACACAGGTTGAAAATAAAACAACAGAAAATAATACCTAGCTCTTTGTTGAGCGCTAACTACACAGTGAACTTTTTTTCCCTCTCTATAACCCAGGTAGCTAAGCTGTTTCCTGGAACATACAAACAAAATCAGCACAGTCTCTTGTTCTGTGTTTCAAAGGAAAATTATTTACCAGTCTCAGGTTTTCAGTCAGTCCAAAGTCAGAATTCAATTCATTCTTGCAGGCTAAACAAAAGGTTCCAAACCAGGCAATCAGTTGATTCAGAGTTCTCTCTTTCCAAAGTAAAAATCCAATTTGTTGTTGAAGGCCAAACAAAAGTTCCAAACCAGGTAGTCAGTTGATTCAGAGTTCTCTCTCCCTCCAAAGTAAAATTCCTTCTGCAAATGTTTCCCAGCCAGGCTCCAGGTCTGTTCCTAATCAGGTACTGAGACCCAAGCAATTGTTTGAGCCCTCTTTTATGCAGGCAATCACTCTCCTGCACCTGCTCTTAATCAAGTACTTAGCTCTGTGAAGTTGTGGTGCAATGCCTTCTGGGACTTGTAGTGTATGCACCACACTTTGTAGTCCTGGCAGAGAGAAAATGGAACATACGTGCTGGGAGGTAACGCCCTTCCACAACTTTACCCAATGCCGTGTTACAGTATGTATAGGTTGGCTTGTATCCCTTAATGTGATAGTTACCGGGGGTATTGGGATTGGAAAAGTATATGGTTTGTGAAGATTCTTTTAATTAAACAACTGTTTAATGAGAGTACAATTGTATTGGGGAATGCAAAATAATTGGATATATAACCCCAAGGAGTTTTAATTTTTAAAGTAATTGAATGAGAGTATAATTGTATTGGGGAAAGTAAATTAATTAGATACATCGCCCCAAGGAGTTTTTATTTTATTTATAAAGTAGTGAAAGTGTTTGACTAGGGGTATGTTTTTTCTTCTACAGTAAGAGGCATAGGGACAGTACAGTAGCTTATCTATATTAGAAACCTGAATAAGGACAAGAATGAAGGCTACAATGACAATCCACTGTTTACTACTTCTGTTTCTGATCAAACAGACTGTGAATTATAGCACACTTTATACAAATGTGTTGCAAGTAAAGGAAGTCACAAAATGAAAAACAGAGGGGAAGTACACTGGGATTCTGTTGTCCAAATGGGATAATATAGGAACATAAATATCCACTTGCAGGAAAGGAGAAGAAATTCCTTCTCTTTTGAGTGGAATTTTTATAAAAGGCACATTTCTTGGAAACCGATTTTGCAAAAATGTGGGTCCCAAAATGTAAATTATTGTGTACTGCTTTTGGCTGCAAGTGGAGATATAGAATTAAATCCTTGGCCATGACAGTTAGGAGGGTTATTAGCACATGAGAATGCATGTAGCCTGATTAAGAAGGTGGACTTGGAAAGAATATGAGCTGAAAGTATTTGTCCAGATATTATGGGTTTTTCTGAGTCTTGGCTTCAGAAGAATATTTTGGACAGAGAGGTTTTGATTGAGGGATATGGATTAGCAAGGCAGGACAGAGGTAAACATGGGGGTGTTGTACTATGGAACTCCCTTCCTGACCATGTACGTTCCTCCCCCTCCCAACGGTGTCTCCAGAATTCCCTGAGGGAGCATTTGAAACTGTTCTTGGTGTATGGGTGTCCCAAGCCACCCTAACCAGGTCTCCAAATTGGTCCCATTCTGACCCACTGCCTGCTGTCCTTCAATCGCTGGGTAGCATGTGATTGATTGCCATCTGCTTATGAATTAAGTGACCCTGGTAAATAGGGTCACTCATGCAATGTAATTACCGTTGAATGTGTTAGTCTATTTATTCTGTATATATATGTATATTTAACTATTACTGCTCACTGTGTACTATCTATGTTTATCTTGCTGTCTTGTAACTCTGTACATTGCCCCTCTTGTTGTTATGTACCTTGTTTGAACCTGTATTTTCATTGTACTCTCCCGGGTCATACCTGAAAATAGGCATACAGATTGTCTAGTGTAGCTACTTAGTCAACAAAAGCTAAATAAATAAATATATAAAAAGCAATTTGGGTCCATATAGGATAAAATATGCAGAAAATATAAAGGGTATGGGTTGTTTAGTAGTAGAACTAATAAGTAATCTTATGGTAGGTATAGTTTATGCACCCCCCCCCCAAAACAAAGTTGACTCTCTTTGATGAGTTAGCAGCTATAATTTCAGATATAGTAAAGGAAGCGGATCTGATTTTAGTGCGGGACTTTAAGGCTGATTGGAATAAGGGTATGGGGTAAGAGATTAAAAGAAAGTTTTGATATACTAGGATTAAAACAGGTAATACATGGAAATTACTAGAAGCACAGGTATTTCGGAACAGGGGTCCTTGTTAGATTTAACATTTATATCTAAACATTTAAAAGTAACTGCAGTAGATATTAATGCCCTTAAACATGAGTGATCATTGTCCAACAAAAGGTAACATTGAGTGGGTAAATCCAATGCGAGAATGCTCAGAGCAAATATGAGTAACAGACTGGAAGGCTTTTAGGGCAGAGGCTTTTAGGACTAGTTTGAATAATGAAAACTGGAATCAAATCACACTTATACCAGACATAAATCTTGCAGTTCAGGATTTCACTAATACGATGGTCAAGATTATAAATAAGCATGCTCCTAAGATTAGAAAAGTGATAGGAAAGAAACAAATGTCGTGGGTTAATGAAAGACTAAAAAAAATATCTTAGAATAAAAAACAGATCATGGAAAAAATCTAAAAAAACTAAATCACCAGAAGATTGGGTTATCTTTAAAAAATGGCGAAACAAATGCTCCAATATGGTATGACCGATTTAAAAAAACTCAGCATTACAAATATGGTATGAAACAAGCCACTGATCCTAGGAAATTCTAGCAATATGCAAAAAAGTTACAGTCCCCTGCAAACCTTAGCAGGTCTATACAAATAATAGATAACCACTTGCTGGTGGAAAATGAGAGTAAAGTGGCTGAAATGCTGAATGACTACTATATAGATCTTCCTGACCTGGGCACTAGGGGCCTCAGTTTGAAATGGTGGCCCCAGATTTGGAGTCTAAGGATGAGGTTTGGCAGGATCAGGGGAAAGTTTGGTGAAGCAGGGAATGGTAGAACGGCGACAGGAGAAGTTTCAACAGGCCCAGGGAAAGAATTTGTGGGGGGATCTACGACCCAGATTCAAGTTTCGACCATTAAATATATGGGAAGTGGAAAAAGAACTAAATAGGTTACAGATCGGTAAAGCAGCAGGTCTGGATTCTATTAGGCCCAGAGTTCCTAAAGATAGGAGCTGATATTTTGGCTCCTGTGGTTACTTATCTGTTTAATTGGAGCTTGGGTTCGGTTGTTTTCCCTGAACAATGGAAATTATCGAAAATAGTCCCAACAGATAAAGGAGGGGATACTGCTTCCTTGACAAACTATAGACCAATCCCCCTCTTTCTCGTTATCTAAGGTGCTTGAGAGATTTGTCTATAGACAGCTCTCTCAGCACCTTGATCAACTATGACCTGATTACAAATTGTCAGCATGGATTCATTCAGAGAGGTCCATGGACACGGCCCTCATTGATTTTAACAACCTCATAGCTGTATGTGTGAATCAGAATTATAGTAACGGGGCCGTGTTTATGGACCCTCAAAGCCTTTGATTTGGTGGACCATGTTAATGTTTTGAAAAATTTGCAGGATATTGGACTGCATGAAATTTCTTTATTCTGGTTCAGATCGTATCTAGCACAGAGAGGCAGTGTGTGGCGGTCAGAAAAGTTTGCCATCATTAGGGGAAGTCAGGAGGGTACCCCGGGATCAATCCTGGGCCCCTCTTATTCAACATCTATGTAAATGGTCTCCTGATGCATTAGGAATGGGGATGTACAGATGTATGCGGATGACACCATTGTGGTGGCATCCGCACACAGCCACTGCATCCTGGAGGCTAAATTACAGGAAGATATGACAGCAATGGAAAATTGGTTTAGAGGGGTAGGATTATTGATGAATCTCAAGAAAACCTAATGTATGACATTTGAGAGGAAAAATAGAAAGCAAACTGGTGACGAGTTAGAACTGTTTTTTTACTAACAAACAATAGGTACCAAGGGCTAATTTTTATAAATACTTACGAGCGTTGATAGATAGGAGATTAACTTATGAGGAACATGTGAATCCAGTGGTAAAAAAATGTAATCAGAAGTTAGGTGCCTTAAGGCGGATAGCTGCCCCTTTTGGGAAACCAATTAGGACAAAATTGGTAAATTCCTGTTCTGAATTATGGTGCTTTAGTGTATAGAAATCAGGGATCGACAAATTTTAAAATCTCATGCTAGTCCAGGACAAGTGGCCTTGACAAAAATGGTAGTCCTCGAGTTCAGAGTGGTAGTCCAGTACATTTCAATTGAAATATTCAACCGACTTAACAGAAATAAGTTAAATGGTGTGGCTGTGTGGCAGTGCTTATATATTGTACTATTATTTCATAGGATGGATGGAGAGATGTAGAAGAACTTCATAAATTAGGAAAAACAATATTTTCATATATTTTTTTGTTAATACAGGCTAGGGTAGTAGTACAGGCTGGACATTAAGGCACCCCAGGCAGAAGTCTGTATTGGAAGAGATTGGAGAAATGTTACAGAATTAGTTAAGGACAAGCCAAAACCAGCTAGGCCATTGGTTGAGAAGAACATGAAATGGTGATTAAGGGCTAGGCCAGGAAGAAGATGATGGGGCACTGGGAGCAGGAGTACTAGCATCAAGAAGATCAGCAGCAGCAGAAGCAGCTAAACCAGAAGATAATGTATCAGCAGCAACAGCATGCCCACGGACATGTCGAGTGCCTGGACCAGAGAGCAGCCAGTGGTTAATTGCTGGATCCGGATCAAAGTCATGCAGTTCAGGACCTTCTACTGCTATCTGCAGGAGAGACTGTAGTGAATCCTCAGCCAGCCTTGTCCTGATTTTTGTTTTGATTAGGTTCTGAACAGAAAAAACTCTCTCACATTTTGCAGTCGATACACTCATTGCCATGAGTATTTCAACTAGGTCAAGAATGTGTATAATCTGGGGTGGTTTTTCTTTTAGTAATCTGGTATATACCTGCAAATAGGGTTTTTCAATGGCAGATTTCAATATTGTTTTAAACGCAGCATACTCTGACTTTATATGTTCCTGCTGCTTCTCCGTGAAAAAGTGAAAATATTCTGCCAAGTTTGCAAGTTCAGAGGTCCCACACACGCTAGTTGGTCTCTTGCAGATCAAACTGCTAAAATCTAAGCAGTTGAACCATTTGAGAGGCACCTCTGAGAAATTTTAAATCTGTTGTCAATATAAATTATTGCTGCATCTATTAAAGTCTGCAGTTGTCCATCTGTCACAAAATTGATTTCTGGGCAGTTGCCTCTGAATGGAAAATGAACAGTCTTCTCCTCCCTTCCCCTCTTTGTCACAACATATTCCATACATTTCTATTCTGGTTTGTAATGGCTGAGGAAAGCTGCCATGTATTGCCCTGGCATGGTTTTCAGTTCCATAAGCTGGAGTAGGCAGGTCTCAACAAGCTGTGGAGCTTCCAGTATTACTATGTCATCTCGTTGAAACTGCAGTGACAGGTTTTTGTATTGGCAGGAAATCTTGCAGTATATGGATAGCTTTACAAACTGCACACTCTGTGTTTCTTTTAAGAGGCCCTTTGTTTTGAACTTTCATCACCACCAGCAGTCAAAGATGCATGTAGGTGTTGTACAACAGAAATAGGTTAACCTGAACTGCATGTACCGAGCGTGACCTACTGGCAAGCCATCTCACTTGTTTAATTGCAGTAAAGTGCGCGATCAGTATCCATCCGTTAGCAATTTCTTGGAGCTCTCTCATTTTTTGGGACTATAGTGATAAAATTTAAATATTTCCTTGAGAGTACTTTCCAGCTTTGATACAAATGGATTTTTTTTAACACATCGAGAACTGCCAGCTCTAGCTTATGGGCAATGCAGTGCATCGCAATTATTTCAGGACGGCAGTGTTCCCACAACTTTGCTATGGTTCCTCCTCTTTTGCCCATCATGACACTGGCCCCATCAAAATTTGCTGAAATAAGAAGAGGTCCTGGATTGTTAACATTTTGTAGGTTACTGAGAGGAAGATTTACTGACTCCAGTGCAGTTGATATTGCATGGAATACACCTTCTGCATGTGCATGTTCCAGTGGCACAGCTTGGATAAGCAATGTATGCACCTGTTTTGAATTAGGTTCAACAAACCTTAAGAAAACATTTTCCCACTCAGTTATACTGTAATCAGTACTGCCGTCAGCAAGAACTGTCACATACTTAACATTAGCAAGAGTCTGCATCTGGGTTCTGGATATAACTGCTGAAATAGCACTGCAAAAGTCCCTGGCTCACTTATCATTAGTATAATTAGAACCTAGCTTAATGCCATTTTTTCCTGTAATTCAAGAGCCACTCCATGTCTGAGAAAGAGGCGAAGATTTTGGCTATGGAATACGCTGTGTTAAACAGGGTGTCTCATCTTTGCTTTTGTGGCCTCTTCCAACTGTGCAAAGGCTTGGTAAAGTGGTGACTCACTAATCTCACAACATACTGCTCGTTGGCCACTTTCCAGAATATGTTGGTTCTGGCATAGCACATGTGGATTGGATTTTTCATGTGCACATAGTGACTCAGGCAAGTAAAGTTGTTTGAGCCTGTGGCAAAGACATTTGTTTTTTGAAAATGCTGGAGTTGCAATAGTGGGATACTTTTCACATAGTGTGCAGTACATAAGCCCCTTTTATCATTGTATCTCAACCATTTATAAGTGGACAACCAATGACACTGAAATAGTCTGGCCCTTTTCTTGGTCATATTTCTTGTCTTTACTACTTCAACTGCCACCTCATTATCAAGCAGTAAACTACGTTTCTTAACTAAGTGACACAGGGGCTTTTTGAGATAAGGCTACTCGGCTTCTCTGTTTTCATCAAGTACCTGGTCAGCAGTTATATCCAGAAGAACCACAGATGCAGATTCAGTTTCATGACTTTTATCTGTGGAAGTAGTACCAGACTGTGTTTGTCTCGTAAAAGATGGTGCTGCTGCTGACCAGAGAGACAAGAGACTTTGTTGTTTGGCTTTGTTCGTCTGCATATTGTCCATATAAATTTGGTGGTCACTTTTTTTTTAAAGACTAATGGAACCAATAATAATAAACTTATTTTAAACCCTGGTGTCTGTGTCCTTTTTTCACTGGTGGTTAGTGTGGGCTCATCATGGGCTGGGTCACCAGGGGACAGATATATGCTTTTTTTCTATACACTGGAAGTTGTCTTGTCCTGTAACAAGTCAGGCAGCTGGCTGCAGAACACTCCACACAGTCACTCCTCTCCTCTCTCCCAGCACAGCCCCCAGTTAGGCTCCCTTATTTTATTTTACGTTACTTACACTTGTCTTATATATATATTTTTTACTATTTCTCTTTTTTGTTTCTTGGGTACTTCAAGCCAAAAGCCAGCCAACCGGCTGCAGGACACTGGGTCCTTCACTCCTTTTCACAAAATCTATCTCTCCCAACAGCACAACCAAGCCAGTTTGAGTTATAGGCTTATTTCTTCTAAGTTCTTATCTCTTTTTTTTTTTTTTCACTAACTTTCTCAAGACAGTCCTTTCCTTCGCCCGCCCTCTCTCCAAGCGCCTCCTTCACTCCTTTACACACAATCTCTATATCTGCGCTCTCCTCTCCCAAGAGCCCACCAGCCTCTTCTCTTATTTTCTTTCTTTTTTATTTTTCTTTGTTTATGCAGCTAAACTGCTGTTTTTACTGGTGGGCAACACAAAGCTCCCCGCCCACAGTAGTAGTCCCCTGCCCTTGCTTTCTTCCTTTTTATTTTCTGTAGTCAGTGACACTTTACGCTGCTGCTAGTTCTCAGTTGTCTTCTTCCACCCTGCTACACAGACAGCAAACAGTACCAGACTGTCCCCCCTCCCAAGTTTCTGTTTTGTTTCCTTTTGTCAATTATTTTTTTTACTTAGTTGTTTAATCAGGTATAGCACACTAAGCTGAAAACTTTTTGCAGGAGTGACCTGGGAGTACAAGGAGGTTAAGTGACTTGCTCAGGCAGTATGCAAGTGGAAGCTGTGGGATTCAAACCCAGGTCTGGTCTGCTGGATGTCACAGATTTGCAGCTCAGAGCCTAGACCACTGCACTATACTGCCTACTTAATTTATTTATAGTCCTAGCCCTTCATTTGCTTTCACCCTGTTATGCCCAGTTCTGTGACAAGCCAACCTAACCCTTCTCAATATTTTACCCTGCCTGCACACTCCTTATTTACTCAGATTACTCTCTTAATTAATTTTGCACTTTTGGCAAAACTGGCACGCACAGGGCAGGTAAATTTGCTTGTCTGCTGTTATCAGTGCTCAGCCACGTTGTCCCCTCTCCTTAGTCCTCCTAGCTCCTGCCTTCCCCCTCCCCACTCTTCACTCTCACCAACCCTCCCTCCTTAATTCAGTTTATATAATATTGTTTTCCCGAGTAGTCCACTCCACACACACAAAGTAAGGCAGCACTGGTTGCACTGATCCCCACTCCCGATATCCACAACAACGGACTGTATCCTCTAGTCACCACTATCCACCAACAGACAGTGAATGAGGGGCTCTAACGCAATGCACGTCTTTACTCTCGTCTCCACTACGCGCCAAATCACCACCGCAGCCAATGGGCATTCTTTACAGCTTAAGATTGTTTTCCTCATTTGGCCCCACGCCTGCCAGTCTGACAGCTTGCTCCTCCTCCTCTGTTTTCCTCCAATGAGACGCTGCTCGCGCTCACACTCGCTCGCGCTCGCTCCTGACTCTGAGGCAAGCTCGTTCCTGACCAGTAGGTGCACTGCTCGGTAGGTCAGATGACCACTGTGACAGCCGAAGCAGTGAGCACCCTACTGGTGGAAGCCAGAACTGCAGCAGCAATGATTTAAGTCCGTGCTAGCCCGTGGACAGGTGGCACAACAGAATGTGCTTGTCCCTGCACTGTAACTGGCAGCCCGAGATGTCGGGCAATAGGATTTGTGGAACCCTGATAGAAATGCCCCGAAATTTGTTTTAAAAAAGACAAATCAAGCATATTATAGACTTGCAAGATTTGCCAGTGGATGCAAATATGGAACGCACCACTGTTGATAGTCTTAAAGGGTTGGACCCAGACATAAAAAGAGATATACAGTGGGCCAAATGGTGTTTTCAGTTAATGAATGGGGCCCAAATGTATCCACTGAAGCCTCAAATTAATAACGGAAATAGAGAAATTAATCATGGATTGAAAGAGGCTTCTTATAAAATTGATTGGCCCAGGGTAAATAATAGATTTGGTGACATTGCATTGGTTCCTGCATTAGGACATATGTGGAATGCTATACCGATATGAATAAGATTAGAGAGAACTGTAAGAAGATTTGAAGCAGAGATGGTGAAACTTAAAAATAAAGGTTGTACATGCTGTGCCCCAATGTAATTGTCTAAATGCCCAAGTGATAGTAGAGATTAATAGGTAAACTGTGTATATGTTATTTTTTATGCAATTGTAAATGAATCCCTATGTTTTAATTTGTATTTGAGTTCAACATTTTATGTATTGAGAAAATAGTGTAATTATATGTATGTTTGTTATTGTGTGTTGGTATATAAATATTTCTGTACAGGGCATTATTTGTAAACAGGGATATTTTTCCCTAAATTTTGTTCCTGGATAAAAATAAAAACGTCATCATCATCATCAGTCATGTCCCGATCCCAAGGGCCTAAGAATCCCAAGATGAAGTCAATCCAGAAGACGGTGTCTCCCCCCAGTGTATCGATGCCCCTGTGGGAGAAACACATCTGTCTGGTACCAATATGACTGCTGCTGGACCTGCCTTGGAGTGGAACATGATATGGACTACTGCAGTGCCTGCTTCTGCATGGACTTCCGCACTTGAGAGATCCACACAATCACGTGGGGTCAGTCGCCCCCACACCTTAAGAAGAAGGCATTGCACTCGGGACTTCAAGGTAAGGTCCCTGGGCTCTTTCCCCTGAACTCCTTCCCAGTACTACATGTACTGAGGGAGACCAGACCTCTTCTTGTCCTCATCTTAATGAAATGAAGGGCCTGAGGAAGGGGTCTGTGGTCAATGCTGTAAGTTCGGTACCATTTTTGGCACCGATTTTTTTCTTATTATTTTAAACAATTTCTGTGTGGTGCCAAGTTTTTTTCCCCCTTTTGATTTTCTTTCCATCAGTGGTGATGTTGGCTCCGGGGCCTAAGAAATCTTTGGAGAAAGCAGGAATTGCCCCCATGAGTCAGTGCCCCTGTGGCAACTTTATGACCATGTCTGACCCCCCACAGCCCCTGTTTTTCTTGTTTGGGTCCATGCCACAGTATGGACAAATGCTATACCTGTTTCTTTATGGATTACTGCACCCTTATATCTGTGCAGAGAGGTTGGGGAGAGAGCCCCCAACCTTCGGTGGTTGGCATCACACTTGGGATGCCAAAACAAGGTCTCTGGGCTCCTCGTCTGAGCCCCTCCATAGTTCTATATTGACAAGTGGAGAGAAGACCCCCATCTTTTTCAAATCTTGCTGAAACATGGGGTGTCAGCGAGGGTTGGTGGGGCAGTTGTCTTTCTCCCAGGGGTGTGGAGGGCGTCTCAGCACTCCTCACAGTCCTGTGTCTCCTCTGAGACTCTGATGACCCCAGGTGTAGTGCTGAAACTATATGCTGGGCCTGCTCCGTGGTCCCCTCGGTTCCCTGCCTGATGCTGTCTCCACTCCCAACTCCGGTGCTGGTGAGAAGGGTGGCGGCCATGCCCAGCTCCCGCTGATGCTGCGCTCTGTGCCAGAGGGCCTAGGATCAAGGGGGTAACCAGCCTGGAGATCCCCCTAATCTCATCCTTCAGCTCGCTCGGAGGGTGAAGATTGGGAAGATCTCGACTGGCTGCCCAGCTCTGAGGAGTCCATGGATGCTTCCCGGATCACCCCAAGGTCTTCAGTGGCACTGGAGCATGTGGAATCTTCCCTCAGTGCTGCCTGTGGCACCACCTCCTCCTCTGAGCGCTCCAGAGCCTTTCTGGCACCAGGGACTCTCTTGGTGCCAACTACAGCATTTCTGGGGATGGTGGCACCAGGGCTGGTGCCAGTTCGAGAACCTGCACTGTCTCCAGTGCGAGTCTGCCTCCTTTGTTTCTTTACAGACAGAGGTGACCTCGGCTGCTGGAGATGGTGCCGAGGCGCAGTCACCTCCTTGGCAACTGGGCCATCTCTTTCTCTTGCTAGCCTGGATTCATCCATTGGGCCTCTTCTGAGGGGCAGGTCTCTCTTTTCTGACACAGGGGTTGCATGGCTCAGTTCAGTGCCCCGGTCCTCCTATGGAGCCTCTAGGGTCTTGGAGAGGAGCCATAGCACTGATGCTGCCTCGTCTTCCCCTCCTCTTAGAGGTAGTTCTGCAGTTGGTGGTGACAGGGGCCTCCCTTTGGGCTCTGTATGGCTCCATTCTCATCACTTAGGGGATTTCCCCCCAAGAGCACCACCCTGTTCACCCCGCTGCTATGGAGCAGTCTGAGGTGGGTGGGATAGGCAGCCCCTCCTTCAGGAGGGGTCTCCTGCATAATCTCGCAGCACGTGCGGAGGACCTTCCCTGGTTTTCCAGGCAGCTCCCACTGTTCATCCTCTGCCTTCTGCCCCCCTTCCTCCCGGCCTCCTTGGCCCAAGGGGGCCCATGACCTGGGATGAATTCAGGGGGTTGGTGGCTGCATTTCCCAGGTACTTGAGCGCACTTAACAAGGTTGTCTTCAGACTTCAAACCCTGGTGCTGCCTCCCTCTGAGGTTAGCTCCTCCAAATCTTTCATTTCCTCCATCAGGAAGAGGATGCCTCCCTTCACTACTCTGTTTGTGCCTACTTCATGTCATTCAAGCAGTCCTGCCAGCTGACATCCTCGTAGCCCTTCAGGCCCTCAACACAACAAAAGGTAAATCCCCGATGGCCTCAACTGCAGTCTCCTCCACCTCTCCACTCCAGCCATTGCAACCCCCTCGCCTCCCTCTTAACCTCTACTTCTCCTCTGCGCTTTTCCCAGGTCTGGAAGCAGGCCATCGTCATCCCCCTCCTAAAGGGGGTGTCACCACCTCCCCCTCAAATTACCATCCTATCTCCTTCCTCCCCGTACTCGCAAAGCTGCAAGAACACTTAGTGCTCAATCAACTCACCTCCTTTCTCTCTGACACCAACTTCTTCAAGCCGTTCCAGTCCGTATTCAGGAAGGGCCATTCCACAGCCTCCTCCTTGGTTAGGTTCACGGACTCCATCCTCTCAGGCATAGACAAAGGGTTGATCACTTCAGCCATGACCTTGCCAAAGCTTTTGATACGGTATCCCACCCTCTGCTGCTTCAATGTCTCTCGGAGCAGGCCTAGCTGGCTCAGCTACCAACTGGTTCAAAGCCTACCTCGCTAACAGAACTCAGTCAGTAAAATTGCCAACATCACCTCCCACCCCTCCCTATAGCCACCAGAGTTCCCCAGGGATCAGTACCTGGCCCTATCTTGTTCTCCATCTTTTAAACAACCTCCCTCTGGTGTGCTCATCCATGTCTATTCAAATGTACGCAGACAATACTGTCCTCTTTGCCTTGGGCTCCTCCCCAGAAGAGGTAACAGCCAACCTCCAGTCTGACTTCAACAAGGTACAGTTATGGTTTAGCTCTCACCAGCTCTCTCTCAATGCGAACACAACCACCACCATGACCTTTGGCACTCGGCAGCGTCTAACCAGGCTTCCTTCCTTCCTACCTTCCACACCCTTGATGGGACAGTACTGGAGGATGTCGTTTCCTTCCACTACCCTGGGGTTTGGCTCAACAGTTACCTGTCCTTCTCCGACTACGTTGATGCCATCATAAAAAAAACTGCGTCCCAAGCTCGGAGCCCTTTACAGGAACCGCAACTGCCTCCCTCTTATGCCCAGGCAGGAGCTGGTGCATAATATGATCCTCCCCTCTTTTGATTACTGCGACATAGTATACAGTGCCGCTCCCAAATCTACCTTAGCCAGACTGGACTCACTTTTCCATGCCTTCTGTCGTTTTGCCCCCAATGCCACCCCCCGCACCCATCACTGCAACCTCTACCATGCCCTCGCACTCCTTTCCCTCGAAAACCGTCGCCTTCAGCACTGCGCTAAATTCGTAGCCAAATTCTGGCATGACGCCCTGCCCTCATACCTCTCTACCTTACTTACCCCAGCTCCCTCCACTTCTCATGCCCTCAGATCCCTTGGTGATCGGAAGCTTCAAATCCCTAGGCAGAAAACCACTATTGGTCAATCTGCCTTCTCCTACCGCTTCCACAAACTCTGGAATGAACTCCCTCCCCAAATTTGCCACTCCTCCTCTACCCACTCCTTATCTTCAGCACTAGCAAACTACCTCTCAGTAAATTGCTCATGCACTTAAATCACAAGGTGTCCCCCTTTGCCCCCCCGACTGCCTGACCAGTGGCAACAAGCGCACGCCATGGAAGCTGGCTTATCTATACCAACTTCAGCACTTCTAGTACACGGGCTTTACCCTGTCCTAAATGCTCCTTGATACTGCCTGATCCTCACATCTCTCCACTCAGTGTCACATTTCTCCACTCAGTGTCATACCTCATCTGTCCAATACTATGCCATTCAGTAATATAATCTGTGCCTGCTATGGAAGCTGGCTTTTCTGTACCAATTTCAGCGCTTCTAGTACACAGGCTTTACCCTGTCCTAAATGCTCCTTGATACTGCCTGATCCTCACATCTCTCCACTCAGTGTCACACCTCATCTAACAAATACTATGCCATTCAGTAATATAATCTATGCCTGCATACTGTTGTTGTTGTTGTTGAACTGTACTGATGTCTTGTCCCTAGCCCATACACAATTGTATCCTGCAACTGCATAACTGTATCCTGCAACTGCATTACTGAATCTTCGCTGTAAACTGTTCATCTGATTCTGCCTTCTGTATTGCTGTAATTGTGCTCAGCTATGTTCTACTGTTTTTCCTTGTATATGTAACTCTTAATAACCTGCGAGTTATCTCCCACTGTACCCCCACCCCCCAGGCCGCACTGGGAGACAAGCATCTTTTTGCTCAGTGTGCCATCCTGGTGAAACAATTTCAATAAATTAATAAATATCAGTGCTTCCTTTTCAGAGTGTTGGAGGGCTGCATATCTCCCATTTTGCTGACACAACCTTGCCCGTATGACACTGGCATTCTTGGGGAATACAGTACTGACCACTTGGTCTTACCTCCTGGCCTGGCCATTTGCAGAGGCCTTGTACGCTGTCTGGAAATATCCCACTGCCCCAGCTGCTGCCCCTAGGGATTATATGTGCAGGTATTGCACTGCTATGGGATCTCCAGGTGCCATGTCTCACCCCTCCTAGGGAGTGGAGCTCCTGCATACCCCATCCAGGCGTCGTCACTCCTGGCACAACTGCCACCCAGAGTCTGACTCGGCTGAGTTTGACTGCTTGGGAAGAAGAGTGTTTTCGGTGGCGTGCCTCAGTTTTTGTATCATGGCTCATCAGGCACACCAAGTAGCCTATGCCAGGCACCTCTGTACGCTGCTAGGTCAGCTCCTAGCAGTGATGCCTGATTGTGAGGAAACCCGGCAAGCCCTTAGCCTTTCTGCGCGGGGCCTGGAGCTTGCAAGATACCTCTCCAGAGCTGCATACAATGCTAAAGAGATGGCTTCCAGGCTAGTAAGAATGTCAGTCTGCATAAGGTAGACAGCATGGCTTTGCCTATCGAGGTTGTTGCCCTTGGCCAGGCATAGGGTGCTGTCCTCACCTTTCCTGGGGGGCCCACTCTCTTGGAGGGCAAGGCATAAATTGCAGGAGTGCCTTCCGTCTACCAGAGCTTGGGAGCCTTTACCTGCCCCTGACCATTTGTGGGCTTCGCCGAGCCTGTAAGTCCTCCCCTCCCCATGTTTTCCCTCACAAGAGACTGAGGGATTTTTCCCCTCAGGGTTTTCAGTTCAACACTCTGACCCAAGCATGACGAATGGTGCAGGTTGACTTGGGAAGATATGAAAATTATGTATGCAACATAATTCTTGTCTTCTCAAGTGTCTTCACCATTCATCACAACCCACCCTCCATCCCCCATGGCCAGGCTCTGGGCAGCGCCTCCTCCCCTTATCTCTCTGTCTACCTCTGTTCCCTTGATGCTTGCAGGGTGGGAGTTGGGGGGGGCATTTATCTTGGGCAAACCCTACCTTCTTTCAGGCCTGGTCGGCCTTTCTGGCTTTATTCAGTTCGACAACTCAGTCGAGTGATAGCAGAAGGGACCTGGGAGGATCAAAAAAAAAGGAGGGTCTCAGGTTCTCCTACTACTCCTTCTCCCTCCCCAAGGTCAGCCTCCTCCTGTTTTTATACTTGCTTTATTTTGTAGCATTATTGTACACTCTGATCCAAAATACATGCACATAAGTTACAATTATATACTCGTATAATTCAGTTGTCACATCACACTTATATTTGGTAATGTTTGTTCATTAGCATCAAAAAACAATTACACCTTTACTTTTAGTTATATGTGTTACTCAACACAATAAAACTCTAAAACTAAGTAATAAAGCTTTACAGAGCTTATACAGAAGTTTTCATTTTTCAATTACTTCACACTCTCTAGGCTATTTTAACGTGAGGGACTCCCCAAGAGGGAGGAATGGATTTTTTGGATTGCTTTGTTCTGTATTGCCTCACCTTTCTAGGTTTCCTTTGCAATGGATCTGTCCCCTTTTCTTTTTGTACTGACCTTCCCCAAATTATACAACTTCTGTTTCTCTATCCCATTTCCTTTATCCATTTTGTCCATCTTTCCATGATTTTTTCTGTCCTGTCTTGTGTTAAATAAGTTAATCTCCCCAATTCTTGAATTTCATTTACTATATTCTTCCATTCCTGTTGTGTAAGGGTTTCTTGGTTAAGCCACATTCTTGTTATTGCATTCCCCACTGATACCACACATATTCCCCACAAGTACCTTGCATTGGATCCTCTTATTTCTGGAGGGGGGGGTGTCCCAGTATTACGTGATGGAGATGTATCAGTGAAATAATTTGAAAGAGATCCCTCATTTTGTCTATTACCTTCCTTCTAAACCCTTATAACCTTGGACAAGTATAGACTATATGTTCATGCATTTCCCCAACATGTTGAATCTCCTGCCTCATCCCACTTGGCTTTCAAGAGTGGCGTAATAAAATATCTTAATCTTCCAAGAAAATTCCTGCCATCTTGGTGAGGAGGTTGTCTTGAAAGATTCCCTCCCATATCCTAATCCACTCTTTAGTAAACAGGTAGAATCCAGCCCCTTCCTCCCACTTTGTTATTATGTGGTTAGTTTCTGATCCTTTGTGGGAAATGAGAAATTGGTAAATCTGGAAGATAGCCCCCTTTGATGCTTCTTTATTCAGGAGGTGTTCTAGTCTCACATCCCCATCCATTTTGTTTTGTATATTTTGGTGCTTTTTCATCTGAGTCTGTATATAATCCCTAACATTGAAAACAGTAAACCACTATCCATTTATATTGTTTACAACATTACTCAAATGTAGCATGGTATCTCATCTTAGTATGTTTGCTGGGAACCTCACCCTTTTCTGTGTTTGTTTCTCATACCAGGGATCCAAACTTCCAGGCCGAAACTCAGAATTACAGGCTAGCCATCTAAATCTCTCTTTCTGCACTTCAGGGTATTGTTGAAACCTTTCTAAGGCAATTGCAGTGACTCTCATTGCAGAGAACCCTCCTTTACCTATCCTAGCTAAAGGTCGTGAATTAAAAAGCATCTCCCATCTCCTCTAGGTTCCGCCATTGCACCTTCAACCGTGGATGGCCCATGCGCCCATCTGATATGGGCTGTCAATATTCCCTCAGGACAGGTACTGCCCACCCACCCCATTTCTTTTTTTCTGTATTATCTATTTTATCACCCCGAGCTCTGGTGCCCCCCGCTCCTTCAGGCCCCTCAAGACCTCTCCGGCATACCTCTGCTGTCCTCACTGAGCACACCTCTCTCTAGCCTCCACACTTCGCGGCGGTCCTACTGGGATATCCTGGACATAACCCTTCACAAGGCGGGTCCCCTCCTCTGAGGGGAAAGGCACTGGGGTAGAGGGATCCCACAGTGCACTCATACTGGGGCCCAGGGACACTGCTGAGGCAGAGGAGGTTCTCTGGAGGTTCAGGGTGTCGGGGTTGGAAAGCCGTCATCCGGTGGACACCAAGCAGATTTTTCCTGTTTTTCTACTTCCCAGGTACATCGCTTAGCCTATGCCTCCAGTCTCCACTAGGGGCTGCTGCTGAGTGGCGACACCCTCCCTCCACCCCAGGAGGAGAGCTGTCCTCAGACACTCGATCTCGCCTGCCCGGCCGCCCCGGCAACCTGAGTCTGTTCCAGAACCCTAATTACTTGGCGTGGGTCGAGGAAAGGCACCAGTGTCTCAGCCCTCTACACCACCGGGCTGGCACCCATTTCTTTTAGTTAAGAACACCTTATTTTTACTTTTTTTTTTTTTTTGGCTGCTCATATAAATTTAAAGATTATTTTCTACATGTCTGTTAACCATTGTTTGGTTAAAGCCACTGGTACACATTGAAAACTGTGTAAGAACCTGGGCAAGATGGTCATTTCACTGATTGTATTCTAGCATGTATAGGGGAGTGGAGGAGCCCCATCTTTTAATATCTTCCCAAACTTGTTTTATCAATGGTTAGAAATTGTCCTAAAATAGGCATTTATTAGAGTTTCTTAACACACCGGCCCGTCAGTGCAGCGGTTGGATTTCTGCTTGCGGCGCCAGCAGCCCAGGTTTGGGAACAGACCTGGGTCATGGAGGCTGGCCTGGGGAGAAGGATGGAGCATCCCAAGGACCTCTCTTCTTCTCTGGGGGAGGTGGGGAGAATGTGTGGTGTGTATGGACCCTGGCGGAGCAGGTACCACAGCAACCAGCATTAGGCGCTTCAGGTGGTGGGCGTATGCAGGATGTCTTTGCATCCCCCAAAAAACACACACATAAAATACTTACTGTTGACCACCCTTGATGAGGCCCGCCTCGGCTTCGATTAGCCTCCAGACCAGCCCTCCAACTTAGTCCCGTCGTTGTGGCACTGTTAGGGGTCAGTGCCACAAACCCCACCCTGCAGGGCAAGTCGGGGGTATCAGAGGGTCACGGTCATATGTGGAGGTGGAAGCCGAGGTCCATGACCAGGCAGAGGTGCTGGGTGGTTGGCAGTGGGAGGAAAAAAGCACAATAAATAAAAAAAAAACAATTTCTTAACACTGTTCTAGATATTTTAGGGATGATAAGGTCCACTTCATGGGGTATCTGGCTGTCATCGTTGGGGTGGGTTATAGTTAAATTTGAGCATCTCCATTTTAGTGGAGTTTAGGGTGTATCCTGCCAATGTTGAACATTTTTCACGAATTCCATTAGTCTTGGAATCGATCTCTCCAGGGTTGTTAGGTACATTAGCACATCATCTGCATATAATGCTATTTTGTGTTCCTGTTCCCTACTGTTATCCCCTGATATCTGGCTCTTGTCTGATTCACTGTGCAAAAGGCTCTATGTAAAGAGCAAACAGCAGTGGGGACAGTGGGCATCCCTGCCTGGTGCCTCTCCCTAGTTCAAATCTAGTAGATAAGTGCCCATTAGCTCCTATATACTGTAGGCCTGTGGACTCTTGTATAATCTCTGGACTGTTTCTATGAAATTTATATCGAACCCAAACTGGGTGATGAGCCCATATAAATATTTCCAGTCTACTTTATCAAAAGCCTTCTCAGCATCCATACTCATAATCACTGTGAGCGTCTTTGTGTTATTAAGATGATCTTTAAGGTGCATTGTGTGTCTGATGTTATCAGCCACTTGTCTGCCTGTCACAAATCCTGTTTGATCAATGTCCACTAGTTGGGGGACATTTTCCTCCAATCTCTTAGACTGTATTGCTGTTAAAAACTTGTAATCCAATTCACTATGGATATGGGGCAGTGTGACCCACAGTTGGTAGGGTCCTTACCTGGCTTGGGTATCACTGATATTGCTGCCAGTTCCCAAGATGGTGGAATAGATCCTTCTTCTTGCATTACTTCCTGATATATCACCTGCAATAAGGGTGTCACATTGTCTGAGATTTTTTTTTTTTTTTTATAAAACTCAGTAGGGAAGCCATCTGTTCCAAGGCATGTTCCCATTTTGCTATTGCCTATTACCCTTTTGATTTCGGTAGTGGAAATCGGACGACAGAGATTTACATTTTGCGCCTCAGTTAACTGGGGTAAGTTAAGGCTATGTAGGAATGCATTTGTCTTTTCTGTTGGTGTCTCTGTTTTGGGACTATGTAATTTTTTGTAATACTCCATGAAGGCGTCTAATATTTTGTCCATTTTATTCACCTGTTCTCCCGTGCCTGGGTGTTGTATTTTTAGTATTTGCACTCTTGCCCATCTGACTCTTAGTCTGTATGCCAATAATTCCAGTGCCGTAAGACCACCCTCATAATATCTTTTCCTTAGAAATCTTAGCTGTTGTTCTACCTTACAGTCTAATAATGTGTTCAATTCTTTTTAAAGTTTTACTAGATCCCTTCCTCTTTGCCTGTCTAATTTTTCCTGATCTTATCTGTGTCAGTCTTCACCATTCATCACTTGTGGGATTCTGGCCGGAGGATCCCGTGGGAGCCTTTTTTTATTTTGCGCAAGGGGTAGAAGTTGACATCGGGGTGGTGCCGCCTAGGCTGTGTGTATTGGCACTCGTGGGTTGGGCTAGTAACCGAGACCACCCTCCCAGTCCCAGTTCTGCTTCTCCCACCGTAGAGTGAGCATGGACCTTGTGTGTGAAGACTTTTTGTACTGTGTCAGCGGCCTAGTCCGTTGGCACCGACTTGTCCTAGTTTTGTACATCTGCGTTCCTTGGTGCCATCGACCGGTAAGACCTTTCCTTTTATTTTCAACGCCAAGTGCTATTGTTTGTTTATTGTGTTTTACATCCAGTCATGTCTCATTCGGGGGACAAAAAGAAACTTCCCAAGGTGGGTTGGCCTCCTATGCGCTGACTTTATTCCATTATGGACCAGCATGATCGATGCTTGACCTGCTGGGCCCTAACCATGACATGGATCATTGTGACACCTGTTTTCCATGCACCATTGAGTTTTGGAATTGCGTCGTTCAAAGTCGATGTGTACCGCTGACTTTTGGGCACAGGCTCATACTGGAACACCAAATGCAGGGTTCTTGGCCTTTCTTGCAGGTCCCCTCCCAGTCCTATACGTCCCATGGAGGGAGGTGGTTTCCGCCCTTCCTAGCCTTGCCTCGGTGGGAACCCCTTCCACAATGCAGGAGGCCTGGCCTGACTCCTCCAGGAGTCAGATGGGAGATACCATCCTGGCAGTCGCCTCTTTGGAGGCAAGGGCTCCCCTGGCATCGCAGCCTGTCCGGTGTCATCCTTGATGCAGCCTGCCGCTGCCGCCTCAGATCCCGGTGCTGAAAGTGGTGCTGGGGATCTAGGCAGTGCCACGGGTGGTGCAGCACCAGCCTTCATTGCCACTTTCTGACTAAATCGCTTGCTGCCCAGGACGGTGGCAGTGCCATGGGCAGCACACGCCGCAGGTGCTGCAGGCGGGAGGTTTGGGGAGTGGTTTGGGTCTGGGCCTTCACCTCAGAGGAGGATTCGGAGGCTGACCCGAATGGCTCCCAGATTCCTTGAATCCTCCAGTTCCTCCATGCCCAGCTTTGGCTCTGGTTCAGCCCTCCTTGGAGTCGGCAGCTACCACTGGATCTGGTGTTGGTGGTCCTGACCAGTCCTTGGGTGCTCTGGGGGGCACCGGGGGACAGACCGGAAATGGTGGTTCACCTGCTCCCTTGGGAGGTGTACCCCCTCCTGGGGCTGCTCAGATTGACCCCACTTTTGGGCCGACTGGAGCGCCTCAGGTAGGGGAGGGTGGTCATCCAGTGGCTGTCTCGCAGGAGTCGGCCATGGGGATCAAGCTGTCTAAGCTGATCCTGAGGAAGCGGGCTCTGCCTGAGTCCAAGGGGTTGAGAGAACAGGCTCGGGGGCAGCACCCTTTCCTGGGAGCCCACAGGGGCTCAGGAAGGAGCCGCAGTGCTAGTCCTGTTTTCTCCCCTGAGGTCTTCCCAGGAGGGCCCTCATCTTTGGAGACTAGTGGCCAACCTTCTGGGCTCATGTGGCCTCAGTCGACTTCAGGGGGTCCTCTTTGGGCCCAGTCCTGGCTGTTCCAATTCAGTTGAGTGGCCACTGACTGCTGAGACCAGTGGGTCTTCCCCCCCACCCCCTTGAGATCTCCTGTATGGTCTCCCAACCCTGGCAGAGGTCGGGTTCCTCCTCAGAGGTGTCTGGCCCCCTTACCTCTGCCAACCCCCTCCCTCACTCCCAGGCCACACCGGTCCTGTGGGACCTCTTGCCAGGGAGCAGTTCAGGTCTGCGGCTGCACTTTTTCCCACCTACTACAGGTCCACGGATGAGGAGGTGTTCCACCATTCCCTGGTGCAGCCCACGCCTGACTCTCCAGACTCATCAGCTCCTTCATCTTCCTCCTCTGAGGGAGAAGAGTCTTCTGTCTACCTATCCCCCGCAGCTGATTTGCCTAGTTATCCACGCTTCCTTTCGGGGTTGCTTGACGAGCTCCACATCTCCACTTTAGGCAGTGGCAATCCTGACCAGATGGCGCATACCTTTCTAGTCGAGTTCAGTGCGGCCAACCTGGTGGTTCCTGCCTGTCCTTCTCCCTTCAGGGAGGCATCATACCATGCCTGACGAAGTCCCTCAACCCTTGCACCAGCCCCAAGGGACCTCCACCAGAGGTATTGTGCACCTCTAAAGTCTCCAGGAGCCTTATCTCACTCCCCTTCAGGTGTGACTCTCCTAGAGATACCCTCTGGGCATAGATGCCCAAGGCGTGACTGACCTCCAGAATCAGATTCTGCTGAATTTGATTTTTGGGGTGAGGAGGGCTTTCTCTTCAGCACATCTCCTCCTATCCCTTTCAGCACATCAGGCCTATCATGCTGCCTATAACAGGCACTTATAGTCTCTGCTAGGACAGATCCTAGTCTCTCTGCCTGATTCGAAGGTGACCAGACAAGCTATTGCCCGCTCTGCACAGGGCCAGGAGCTTGCGAGGCACCAAGCTAGAGCATCTTATGATGCCAACGAGGTGGCTTCCAGGCTGGCGGGGACAGCGATCTGCATTAGGGGAACGGCATGGCTTTGTCTTTCCCAGTTATCACTCATGGCCTGGTGTAGGAAGACTGCCCCCTCATTCTGGGGAACCCATCTTTTCATATTGCAGGGTGAGGTGGGAACTGCAGGGGCGACATTCCTCTCCTACTCAGAGAACCCCGCCTCACCCAGATCAGTCTCAGGCCTAACCAGGCCTGGAAGGGTTCCCTCCTCCAGTGTCTTCCCCCACTAGAGACTAAGGGACTTCAGTCCCTTAGGAAGATACTGGGTCCCCTTCAGGGGGCTCGGTAATCACCCACCAGTGATGAATGGTGAAGATTGACACAGATAAGATATGAAATTATGTACCTACCGTAATTCTTGATCTTTCTGTGCATCTTCACCATTCATCACTGCTTCCCTCCACCTTCCCCTCTTGGGCCTCAGTCTCTGGGTGATCTTCCTCCCTGTTTGTTTTCTCAACTAGGGGACCATATGGATCCTTCTCCGATACCTTGTGGTTCCACTCTAACCTGAGGGTGTTGGAGGTATCCTGGGCAGATAGGCAGGGAGGTAACCCTCTGTTGGGGTTCACCAGGGTCTCCTCTCTGTCCTGTCCTGTTGGAACCTTTCTCGTTGAGACTTCCCTGGACCCTGGCTCTGCTTCAACCAAACCCATGGTTTCTTGAGGCAGTGTTGGGGGGGACCCTAGTGACCCCTCCCAGATAATTCTTCCTTCCTTCCAACCACTGCTTAAGCGATCTCCCTTGTGAGGTTCCCCTCAGGAATCTCTCCCACTTCTTATTCAGAAGATAATAAAATCCTCCATTGTATCGTTCTCCTCCTTTGGAGGTGACGCTTCTCTAAAATTCTCAAAATTCTCCTCCTTTGGAGGTGACACTTCTCTAAAATTCTCAGAAACTCTCCTGGGTGTGTCTTTCTCCTCAGGAGGGTACTTCTTCAGAGTGGTCCTGTCCCCCACTTAATGATACCCTTCGACAAGAGAGGGAGACAGTGACCCGTTACCTTGGTCCAGTACAAAGACTCCTCGGAATAGCCACTCTGCCTACCCTCCTGGGCTTTGTGTCAGCCTCCCTCTTCCTAGCCTTGGTTAAAGGTTCTTCTCTGCCTTGGGGGAAGAGTTATTGGCCTAAAGTAGTGGTGTCTTCCTCCATCCTCGAGCAATCCTCTGGGCTCCTGTCATTCAGGTGTGGTGTTCCCCTCTCTTCTCTCTCTCTCTCCCCTTCTGTCTTCTCTTCCCTCCCTTATTTATCCCTCCCCTACTCACCCAGAGGTTGGGGCCTCCCTGTCCCAAACCCTTAGGCTTTTTTTCTCTTTCTGTCCTCTCCTCAGCTTTATTCCTCCTTTTGGTTTCTATATCCTTTCATTTTCCTGTCCTCGGGCTCCCTTGCCCTGCCCTCTCTCTTCTTCACTGTCACTCTGCGGTGTGCAGAACTGGGACTGGGAAGGGGTCGGCATCGGTTACTGGCCAACCTGCAAGCACCACGCAATGCGTTGCACGCGAGGGCAGCCAATTCCACACTCCACTCCTTCCCCTTGCAAAACAGAAAGTCTTCAGGGGTCCTGTCTCTGGCCAGAACCCCACCAGTCATGAATGGTGAAGATACACAGAAAGATCAAGAATTACGGTAGATACCGCATTTTCATTTGTTGGGCTTTCGTCCATTTTGTCTGTGTTTCCAGGTCTGTTCATCATTCCATTCTCTGCTTTTGCCTTGCAGCTTCTATTGCAATTAGTTTTCCTCTAATTATTGCTTTTAGGGTATCCCACAATATTCCCACTTACTTCTGACTTGCAATGGTCTGTTACTGTTTGGTCAATTAATTTTGAATTTGCTCCAGAACCTCCCTGTCTCCTAGTTAGTTAGTTAAACTTTATTGTTCGACTTATTTCAGTCTTTACAAAATCATAAAATAACAGTGTTTACACATAATAAATCTTAGTAATGAGACAAATATATAGTTACATATTGCATAAATTGACATACATTTGCAGCTAAATAATAGCAATAAATTATCTTCACTATACAACCACATGTGCAAAGTCAGCAGTTGGCTTGATCATACCATAATTTCTGCAATCTTACATTTATTTAGTGGTGATTATGCCACATGTGCATAGTCAGTGGTTGGATTGATCATACCTTATGTTCTGCAGTCTTAAATTTATTTACCAGTATTTATACCAATAGGATATGCCATATTCAGTTTCCCTATATCTTTTTCATATGCAACTTTTTCCCCTCAATTATTTTCAGGATGGAAGCCATAGGGATTAATGTGCTTTTTATTTGGGTTTTTAGAAGATGTGTTAATAGATATTGAGGTTCATATTCCAGATCTCCTAGGATATCATCCAGCAACATCTTTCAATATTTACCATATAGGGGGCAAAGAATCACCACATGTATCAGGTCATCCTGGTCCAGTCCACATTTACACAATTCATCTTTTCCCCTCCTCTCTCTTGCTGTACTGGGTTATTTTCCAATTACTGGTAAAACATTCAAACCTGTAATGTGTTATTAACTTCATATAGTCTGATCTAGCTAGAATTTGTAAATACCGCTCCATTTTGTGGTTTCTTTTGTTTTTTTGTAAGCCATTTACAGGCCTTATATTGCCTGTACTGTTCTAGGTCCTTTTGGGCATATATATTCCTGATTCTTTCCCGTATGATTTCCTTTACTTGCCAGAATGGCTATCTAAGGCTATCTGTGATACCTGTTAATGGGCCATTGGGTTTAATGATTTTTTTCTACCACTTCTATACATGGGAAGGATACATTCTGTTTTAAGTATTCCATTGCTTCTTCTGTGCATAACCTAGGTAATCTGTTTTCACCCATCCCATACACCTTGATCCAGTGAACAGTTTGTCGTAGTTTTATTTGGCATTCTACTGGTAACTGACCAATTTCGGCCCTAACTAATGCTGATAGTGAAATACTGGGTAAACCCAATAGTTTTTTTTATAAAATCTATTTAAGCATGTGTCTATGTTAGTCTATGCCTGTATTCCCCAAACTTCAGCCCCATATAATAACTGGCTCCGTATTTTTACATTTATTACATTTGTATTACCTTTTATTGCTTTTCCCCATATGTATATGAAAATGAGTTTATTATAGGAATGAACTTTTTAGTTTTTATTTCTAGTTCTTTAATGGGTTTTCGACATGTACCTTCTTGGTTAACCACTAACCCCAGGTAACAGAATTATTTGACCACCTCTAGTTTATGATTATCTAGAATGTACTTATATTCTCTTTTATTCCCTCCAAAGACCATGACTTTTGTTTTAGTATAATTTATTTGCAAGTCTGCTTTTCTACATTCTAATTGGAATTTATTCAACATTCTTTTCATTCATAAATAGCTTGTTGAAAATAAGGCCATCTGCGTAGGCTAAATATGGACGTGCCCTCTCTCCATTATGTGGCATGTGGAATTCTGCTTCATATAAAATTAATAAATTGTGTTGAAATATTCCTTGTCTCTTAGTAAAACTAGCTTTAATCTCCAGAATGTGGATTTCACTGTCGCTTGTAAGTTTATTACACTATGTAATGGGCTGTAATCTGAAATCCCCAGTGTGCCAGCCCCCCATCTAACCAATTTGGATAGGGCCTCTCTTGAGATGAGGAACAGGTCTAGTCTGGAATACATCTGATGTACCTGAGAAAATATGTATATTCCTATCAGAACCCTCCAGATAGCACCAGGTGTCCTGTAGTCCCAGTTTCCCTAAAGGGCCTTCACTTGTTTCACTACCTTGTGTGGTTCATAAATACTATCTAGTAGTAGATCCAGTGTGAGGTTCAGTCCCCCAACATATTAAGATCCTCTCAGCTTTTTCCATGACTTTCAGCAGCAGTGTCTTGTAGAAGCTAAATGTGGAGTCCGGGGGAGCATACCAGGGTCAGCTTCTGCTCATGCATTCTGCCTTTCAAAATTACATAGCTGCCCTCACTATGTTTTTCTGTACACACTCAGAGGGAGTCAACCTGAGAATGAGGATCACCACTCCCTCCTCCTTCCCATTTTATATGAAGAGGCATATATCTCCTTGTGTCTGAATTGTTTTAGCTTCTGATGTTCACCCTCTGTTAAATGTGTTTCCTGCAGGAACACTATTTCTGCCTTAGTCTGCCTTACATTCGACATTACCTTTTTTCTTTTTATTGGGTTTGACAATCCATTCACATTATATGTCACTATCTTGGTAGCCTTAGAGATCACCATTTCTCGGTATGTGTACCCATAGGCCACCTCAATAGGACTGGTGACCAATCTTTTCCGTTCGTCCCTCTCATCAGAGATCCCTCCATCCATATGTTTTTGTGCTCTGTGTATCGTAACTCCATACCCTGTAAAAACATGCCAACTCAGTTAACTAAACTGGGTAACATAACTATTGTTACCTCCAAGGTATGGGAAGACATTAGTATCTTCCCTGTCTCCAGGTATAGGCCCCCTCAAAGCCTCCTTCTTCCCTATACCCAGAAAGGTAGTGATGCCACTCCCATTTATTGCAGGAGCCACTACCGTGGTCATTTGAACAAGTGGTGACCTATTCCAGTCTCCCCCCAGCAAATGGCAATTGATTAAAAGTACCCTGCACCACAGTTGAAACAGCCTGTTAAACTATCCCTCGTCTGCCCCCCAAAACTCTTTTTGTGTTGTGCCTCATGGCACTGTTTCAAAGTCCGCTCAGTATCTCTCACCTTCTACTCAGCAGTTTAGACTCCTTAACATACATTTTATTTTCTTTCATTTTAACCTTCAACTAGCTACATCTCTTGCAATGAAGGCCCCCTTTTAATTCCTAGGTTTATCCCTTCCATTTAATCCCCTATGTCTATTGCTCTTCTTCCATTCCTCCTTAAATATCTTTCCTACAATTATGTCTCTTTAATATTGCTCTATTAGTACTTCTTCCGTATGCTCAGGACACTACTTTATCATCATATCATATACCCCTTCTCCCAAACCCTTTACCTCCTTGCATCAGTGTTTTCAGGGCAGTTGCACTTCTCGTGGAATTTCTGGGCACCTCCTTTCTTGGCTTCACAGCACTACAACATCTGAGCATCTCCGTGCTGGGGAGGTCTTCATTGTTTCCTTGAGGCCATTTCTCCTTCACCATTTTTCCTAGAACAAAGAGGCAAAGGAAGAAGAAATTGTAAATCATCACCTTCAGTGTCACGTCATGCCCTCAGTTCCAGACCACCAAGGGCAAAGAGAAAAAGATAGGATTTAAAGTAAGAAAAACGATTCATATTTATCTGATGTCATCCTCCTTCCCTATTGGCCAAGTGCCAGCACGACATACGTTGCAGTGTGGGCATGCTCCAACTTCTCGTTTCAGTATATTCCTTTACCCTATACAAAGTATTTATGTTTGGTGAAACAGTAGCATAGTTTCTAACCCTATCCCCTCTTCCTTACACATTTAAACCATTTTCCTGGTCTTTCTTCCCTTCCCCATACCTCCTGAGCTACGCTTTCCTTATCATTGCCCCGCTTCTTGCGTATCGCCACCTCCTCAGCATCGCCTGTGCTCCTCCTGACAAAAGAGACAATATTAGTCATACATACATTATTAGATACTGAGTGATACACCCTAGCTGTCAAAAGAAAGGAAGACAAGTAAGCGAGACAACATGAATGGAAACTGAGGACAGAACAAATAATTATGAAAGGGTAAGCAAAGAAACAATTTCAAAACAACACTCATCTGCTACAATTGTCTTTTAGCAGAAAAGTCTGTTTCTAGTCCTGTGTTTTCATCCAGGAACACTCCGGCTCAGAAATCAAATGCTTTTTCTTTCCGGTTGCAGCATTATGATCCACACAATGCCCCGTGCTGTTTGAAAGGCACTGCAGTATGTTGCAAATTTCTGCCATTGTTCTTCCAGCAGAACCTCATCCAGGCCTGCAGTAGATTCCTCCTGAAACTGTCTGTAAATTTTGTGTTCCTACTTGATGCTGTTTGTTCCTTACACCCCATTCTTCTTCTCTATAGGAACTTTAAGCTATTTCAGGGCTGCTGCTGCTACTTCCTCGGGAGGAGAATACAACCGGACCCCTTCTTCCTAATAAATTCTGACCATAGCTGGATACAGAGTCTGAAATTTAATCTGTTTGGCCTTCAGCGCTTGGATTATGTCCAGATACTGCAGTCTCAACCTCTGGATTTCTGGCAGTTAATCTTGCTCGAAATACTGTCGAGCACCATTGTATCGTACATCTCCTTTCTGCCATACCATCCAAAGGATCTCTTCTTTTACCTTATAACTAGAAAATGTCATTATTACTTTTCTGGGCCTTGTTGCCAGGTCTGTGGGTTTTGGGTACAAGGCCCTGTGTGTCCTTTCTGGCCTGAGATCAAAGCCAACTGGGAGAGCCAATACGTCCATTAGTAAATCCTGCAGGTACAGACGCATGTAACCCCTAGTTGGCGCTATCCCAAGGGCTACTACCCCTGCCTGTATAGCTAGTGACAGGTTAAGGGGCCTAGGTCCAGTGACGGGTGCCTCCATCCAGAGGTCGGGGTCGGTAGTGGTTAAGCTAGCTTGATCACAGCCCTCTGGGACACTGTGACCCTCCTTTGTGCCCACTAGTGGCCCACACAGTACACAGGAGTTACCGTCCCAATTCCCCACATATGCACACTCTTTACACATGCAGATCCACTTACCCTCAGGACTGATTCTGCAGCATGTCTCTGAGGACCCCCTGTAAAACAAGGTTAACGCATATACACCACACAATACAATACTGGCTCAATATGTACTGACACCACAGACAGTATATAGTTCAATAACAATAAATCTGATTTATTTAGGGGGTAGTAACATGGGAGGGGGCAATCAGGTTGATTAGGTTTAATAAGGTTCAAGTCATAGTACTGCACATGCATATAGGGTCCAAAAAAGTCACACTCTGGGTACCCAGGATGGTGGGGGATTAGCCAGGTCCCTTGCCAGGGGTTGGCCAGCTGGTGCAGCTGGATTGGGCCCTGTAGGAAGAAAATACATGCACAAACAAATTGTAATCCAGAGCCGGATGGCTCAGTCCACAAAAAGAAGAACACAAAGCAATCAGTTGGCACACTTTGATTAAATGACAGGTGCAGGGAGTTACCCCGATTTGTACTCACAAACCCCAAGCCGAGAGCTGAATTGAGGAGGTTGCTCTGGATGGCCAAGAAGAGCAGGGCATGGAGATGAGACCCTCATGACAGGGCCCAACTGATTTGGATAGCAGACGGATTCAGTCCGTTTGGATTTGAGTTCAGCTTCCAGCTTCAGCTCACAACTCACAGTAAAAGGGGGAAAAGGAATCGCGATCCCCCACAAGCACTAGACACATTTATATGTAAAGGAAATTACTATACCAGGCAGCTGCTTCTTGATCCCGATCGCAAACACTGCAAAACCCGAGAACACGCGCTTCCCATGCGAACTGCATGCTGCAGCAGAACAGAGCTCCTACTCCTTTCACAGTCAACTTGCATCTGGCCCTCCAGGAACAGTTCAGGGCATTTCACTTAGGCTCCACACAAGTTCAGTTGGTGGATTCGGCTATCAATCATTGCAGGGCTCCCTCTGTTGGTGCAAAAAGGTGCCAAGGTCCAAACTACAGTTCCCAGAAGCACCTGCCATACATTCCCCCTTTAAGCAGGCTCCAGGTGAGAGTCAGAGTTCTGGTTGGCTCAGGCAATCTCTATTGTAGGGTTCCCCTAACCTAATTGGCCCAGATCAGCAGTTCAGGTCCAAAATGGAGGGGCAACACACACAGAGTCCCAGCTGCAATAAAGGCAGGTTAGACAAACTGCAATTTTACTAATATGCTAAATGATTTCAGGCAAACAGTTACATCTTTCAGGTGGGCTCCCTCTGCGCTTTTAGAGACTGCAGAAACGGAGCGATCAGACGGCAGCTCGGGTGGGATTCGAGCATTAAGACACAGTCCCCCCATTCAAACTAATTTAACCTGTGAGCAGGCAGCTCTTAAAGAGACAGTACCAGAGGCTTCAAAAGCACTCACAGTTAAGCGGCTTAAACGCTGAACACCATTCAGGCTGGGAGCACTTAACCAGCTCCTAGAAGACTTTTGGGAACCCCCATTTGCAGGGGTTACACATATTGTTGATTTTGCTGTTCTCAGGCAGGCCTGATATTCGTAAGTTGTCTTGGTGGGACCTTGTCTCCAGATCCAAACATTTGCCTTGCAAGGCCTCCGTCTGCTGGAGCAAGACATCTGCCATGATGCCTAGCTGTGCAGCCCCACTCTCCATTCCCTCCACTCTTTGTTTAATAGCCTCAGTTCTATTTTGAAGCCCAGTTAGTCTCTTCATGAATGTTTCTGAATTCTGCTTTATTTTCTGAATGTGAAGCTTTATCTTCTTTGAGTATTGTCTCAAATATTTGTCAGTTGAGCCTCTCTTCTTCCTGGTCAGTATCATAGCCAGGTCCTTGCTCACTGACCAGAAACATGCTGCACCTATGGTCAGAACTCAAATCTCGGTAATCCTCTGCCTTTCTGTTATGCTTGGACCTCAGTCTGGTACTTCTGCCATCTCCTTTTTCTTTGGATGCCATATCATCCTTTTTGTAAGTTTTCTTTAGCTAAAAGGAGGTATTCAGCTCCTCAGAGGGAAGGGAGCTGTTCTCTCAGGCTGTTGTCCTGGCCGTGACATCACCAGAAGTCCCAGCCTCCTCTTTCTAAGGGAATTCTTTCAAGTAGGGCACTCAGGTGGCAAGGTTTACAGAGGTCCTCCTGTGGTTCTCCCTTACCATCTCTGAACCCCTTTACCTCTCTTTTGGGGGTATTAAAACAAAAGAAAAAAACAAAATAGAGAGAGAGAGTACACAAGAGAGGAGGTCCTTTAACATCCCTCCTTAAGGAGATCATCTAGGTTGTGATCCCTTAGCCCTTCCTCCTCCTACCCCCCCTCCCCCCATTCTTTGCCTCCTCATGTCCAACTTTTCACTCCAAGCCCAGCTGGAAAAAAAAAAGTGGAGACAGAGATTGTTCAAGCAGTCTATTCTACATCTACTCACTTGCCTGACTGGGCTCATTCCTGGACTGTCTTTTTAACAATCAGGTATTTCTTCTCGGCCCTCAGATCTGGTGAAATGTTGGGTACCTTAGCTTCGGGTCCTCTCTGAAGGCCGCTCCGTCAGTAACCAAAGGGGGGCAGTAGGAGGAGGACTAATGTTCTTTCTCTCTCCCTCTCTTTCTCCCTATCACCTTCTGTTTTTTCTTTCTTTTACCCAGGGCTGCCCAGCATGCTGACCATCCCTGCCCTTCCTAGTTCCTCTGCTTAACTATATCTTTCTATGAAGTTGGCCTTTGTATTTATTTTTCCCCTCCCTACCTTGGGTTCTCTTGCCCTCCCTCCTCACCCTGTTTCTCTCTTCCTCTCTTCCTCTCCTGGCAGACAGAGCTGAGGAGCTGGGAGGAGCCAGCATCGGTTATGGGCCAGTCCCCAAGCACCATGTAGTATGTTGGCCTTGTGGGCAGCTCCATCTCTGACATTGGCTCCCCCAGCTCCAAAATTTTTTGAAAGAGACAAGCTCCTGAGCAGAGTCCAGTCTTCTGGTCTAGACCCAAGTGTTATGAATGGTGTAGATATTTGGGAAGATCAAGAATTACGGTGAGTACGTAATTTTCATTTATGGGCACAGAAGCCTAGGAACCCTTTTTGTCACAGGTTCTGTTCGGTAAGAACTGTGGACATGGCCTCTCAGTTTCTGGGTGTACCCTCTGGGGCCAGGGTCCTTTATATTCTTTATGAAGAAGTCACGGTACTTTATTGCTTCAGCCTCCATATGCAGCTGAGCCCTAAAGCTTTTCTCTCCTTTCCTTAAAGTATTTATTCTGTTCAATTTTTCATTGTTTTTTGGTGCTGGGTGGAGTGCTAGTTGCTAAGAAAGGGTCCACATCAACAGAAAGTAGGAGTATGGTGGTGAGTGCCTTCACTTTGCAGCAACCTTACTCTCCTCTCCCTGAGATAAATATTCTTTGCAATTCTGCATTGTTTTTGGTGCTGATGACACAAGAGAATTCAATTAATACTGATGATAACCCCCCTCAAAAGAAAAAAAACCGGTCAACGAATGCCTGGTGGTCCAGGTGTCACAATTACCTCCTATGGACATAGAAAATGTTTTTGGATCTGTCCTAGTACATTTTTGTGTTCTAGAGTATTTTAGTAATAAAGTTTAACCCATGGCCTGAGTCGTACTTTAAAATAAAATCTATGAAAGACCACTACAATGTACCAAAACACTTTAAAAAAAAAAATTCTGTTTTTTTTTTCTGGGACTCTAGACAGCCTGACCCCCCGTTACAGATTTTTGACACCCCTACATTAAAGCCACTTGAACCCTCCCTGCTTACAGTAATGTGTCACATCTTACTAGGTAGGTGACCTTTTCCAATGTAGAAAAAGTACTAGAACAAGGGGGCACAATATGAAATTGGAAGGGGGTAGATTAAGAGGTAATGTGAGGAAGTTTTTCTATACAGAAAGGGTAGTCAGCACTTGAAATAGTCTGCCACAGGAGGTAGTGGGGGAAAGCTCAGTGGAGGGGTTTAAGCATGCCTGGGACAGGCACAAGGGAAGCCTGAGAGGGGAGGGAGTGATGAAAAGCCATTGATCACATAGGGTCAGTGGCCACATACAATGTATAGGGCCTACAGGCAGACTAGATGGGCCTAGTGGTCCTTATCTACTGACAATTTCTGTGTTTCTATGTTACTGCCACAATGCACTATATATATTACACTGAGATGAGACCCTCTTAGCCAGTCAGCTTGCATATGTGGAGTGCCATTATGTCACCACAGAGGTGCTGTAGATACGCAGATGAGGAGAAGAGGTACTGCAGATATGCTAGTGAGCAACTGACCAATCATTCACGCTGTGAAAGTTCCAACGGTAGCACAGAGCAATGAGGAGACAAGGTGATGTTTACTTCAATAAAACATTTCTTCAGTTAAAAATTGTGTTTTCTGTTCTTTACAATAAAATGTTGCATTGCATTTTGACGTGCCTCAGGTGAAACTCGGTCATAAGTGCACTGGGTGGCAGTAATAAACTTGTTGGCCTCTGTCTGTATCTGCCTTGTGCTTATGGCCTCAGACAACTGTTGCACATTAGCATTATTGATGTAATAATGCCATTCTTATTCTTATTCCATTGTACCACACAATTTTAACTCCTACTTTGAGCACTAGTTCAGCCTCCCTTCATTCTGGCACTGTGCACTTTGAGTTTGCCCAGTTTGCACTTGATTTGTATGCTAATTCATTTGTCCTGTATATGAAATATTTTGCCATTTTGTCGGTGCTGCACTCACCATGTGCTCTTCATGTCATCCTCATTGTAGCCACATGTCATCACTGGCTGTATTTTGTTAATAATTGTGTTTTTCCCAATCCTCTGTTCCCCCCCTGGTCACACCTGGAAACCAGCCTCAGCTCAGCATGCCTCTCCAAGTTACCACTTTAAAATCACATTTATTTGTTTGGAGCCCAACCCCAAAGGCTCTGGGTGCCTCACAGAAATAAAACACATAAAACAACAATATAAATATTAATTCAGACAGCTCTAAAATATATAATACATTATTACTAAAATTTCCTTCTAAGGCAAACATTATCACGGCATTTTACTAGCATGCACTGGAATTAGGCTAACATTACCACACTGTATTGTAGAATAAAAGATGTTCTTATACTTGTCAATGCAATAAAAATGCATTAAATATGTTCCAAGTAGCAGGCAAATGTGTACTTCCTCAGTAAAACTAAAGTAATCAAAAATGGTAAGTATGGTGTATTGTACAGATGTTTACTTTGATGTGTTAAAAGCAATAAATCCTGCAAGGATCGACTTAAGGCTCTTAACATGTGCTTGCAAGAGACCAGAAGAGGGAGGAGCGACGTGATGTAGACCTTCAAGTTCCTGAAAGGAATGAACAAGATTGATTATGAGGAAATAATCAGCAGGAACGGTGAATCAGTAACACAAGAATGTGAGTGGAAGCTTTTGGGGGGGGGGTGCAGGAGGACTTGAGAAAGTTTTTTTTCACAAGAGGCGTGGTTGAGCTGTGGAACAGTCTACCAGCAGAGGTGGTAGATGCATGAATTATTAATAGCTTTAAACACAGCTGGGACAAAGTTAAAGGCTTAATAGTAACATAAGGGGAAGCAGTAAGGCGCGGGGGGGGGGGTAGAGGCGAGGGCAATAACCCTGACTAGACAGTTGGTCCGATAAGGTAAAACAGAGCAGACTGGATAGATCTTTTCTGCTGACATTTTCTGTATTCGTATGTAAATCACTCTGTACTAGCTTCCTCTTTGAGTTAGTCCTTTTGTATTTTATGGCTAAATCACACAATAGAACAAGCGAAATTAATTTAAAAATTAAAAAAAACAAGAATGAACAGAAAAATTCACTGCATCAAAAGTAAGCAAACCAAGAAGTGAAGTGTGTGTGTGTGGTGGGTGGGGGATTTATTTACCCAGGACAGTCCAACTAAGGTGGTACGTCTCAGTTTCATTGAATTCCTGCTTCTTGCAAGTTTACAGCTGGGATAGACTGAAGCACTGGGAGGTCAAATCGCACTCTCAAGCTCACATAGTGAATCATGGGCTGTAGTGGGATTCAAACCAGTGTCCTCCTCATTCACAGTTCTGTACTCTAACCACCAGACTACTCTGCCTTCCTTCACTACCCCCTTTCTGCATACTGTTCTGTTTCACCTGACAGTATCAAACTTCTGTAGCACCATCTGTTGTTGAAAATGTTCCTGCTGATGGCCCTCCATCACTGTCTTTGAAGAGCTCCCTAAATCTGCTGTCTGGGAAGGCTAGCTGCATCACCTGGCACTTGGATTGAATCCCAATACTGACACTGTAGTGCAGCATGAAGGGGGTGCTGCACTCCTAAGGTGCCGTCTTTCGGATGAGACGTTAAACCGAGGTCCCATCTGCCTGTTCTGGTGGTAGTTCAGGTGGATGTTAAAGATCCCATGGCACTTCTCGAAAAGAGTAGGGGAATTTTTTATTGCAAGAGCACAACATCAGACAGTAAAGCAAATATATCTATCGAACAGAATACAAAACATATACCATTGTACAGTACTTAAACTAAAGATAATACAAATAGGAAAAAGACCATACAATCAATTGAGAATAGCAACAAATAGCTCATGTACTATTCAATGTAACCAATCAACATGTTTCCAGAAGACATAAAAAACAGCCCCTATCCCACTCAGAAAACTCGGAACTCTTAACTTTCCTAATGGCAGATTTTTATTTGAGAGAGAATTACACTATTCGGAAGAATAACATGTTGTAAATAAAATTGACAGTGAGCTTGCCAAAGATAAAACTTATTACAAGCAAAAATGACATTCAGTGTACTGGGGTGATATCTCCTAAAATATCCCGAGTAATCCCCCAAAATTAAACATTCATAAGATATGTGCCACACCCCCATTTTGTAACCAAATCATGCCAAAATTGCACAATATACCCACATAGTATGTAAAAGTGTTCCAAAGTCTCCAGTTGACCCCCACATTCCTGTCTCAAGCATTTCCGTTCATCAAGGGCTTTATGCTTCCAGTTACCGTTCACCCCCAATCTGCCATAGCAACATAACCATTCCACATCCCGCATAGGCACAGGGACTCTAGGATCTGTCAAGAGGGTAAGAGCATACTTTAGTTGAGTAGGACTACATTTTGGGAAGTCCGCTTGCACTGTATGATTCAAAGCCATATTTCCACATAACAATTGTTTTCTATTCAATAAACAAGCCTCCTCTTTTCCTAAAGACCATCCCTTCAGTTTCCTCAACACTGGGACAGCAAAATCTGGAATGCAAAGCTCCTTTGTACACTTAAAAACCTGAGCCCCCCAACATTGAATAAAAGGTAGAAATAGCACCTTCGTCCAATGATCCCTGGAATCCTCTAAGGTTCCTAGACCACAAGTCAAAATAGAATGTAAGAAAAAAGAAGAAAACACCACTGGGTTAATCATATTCAGACCTCCCTCCTTAATGGGCAAATAAGTAAAATCTCTTTTAATAGGGTTTAATTTACTGTATTTCCCCAAAGCATTTAAAAAAAACAACAACTGAACATACGAGTTTCAAGCCCCACAGGAACAGGAAAAATTTGACTAATATACAAAAAAATGAGGAGAAATTTCTTAAGAATCAGAACCCTTTTCTTTTTAGAAAGAGACTAAGATTTCCAAACTTGAACTCTCTTTTCGCCCAGCAACAGTTTCTCTTCTCAGTTCAGAAAGGAAACATCCCCAACTTCAAAGAGAACCCCTGAGATTTTAATATGAGTATGTAGAATTTTTATAGGATCTATCCAGGCAACCTGGTCCCCATCTCCAATTTGTAACCCTATATTTTTTGTCATAATTCAAACAAACCCCCGAAAAAGCCAAAGCATCATTAATAATTTGTAAGGCCTATAGACCCGAAACCGTGTCCCTAATGAGAAGGCACACATCATCTGCATATGCAGAAATTGTTTGAGGTAAAATCCCAGAAGCAGGAGGAAGACCCTTTATCGAATCATCCCACAGAATCCACCAAACAATGGGATCTAACACAAATGTAAAAGGTAACGGACTGATCAGACATCCTTGGCGCACACCTTGTTTTAACCAAATGGAATTCCCAACTAGACCATTGACCAAAGGCGAAAAAGAGGCTGTAGTATACAGTAACTTAATCCATGCAATAAACTGACACAGGTAAACCATACTTCTCCAAAACCGTATGTAAACAATTATATGAGACACTATCAAAGGCCTTGTGTTGATCTAAAGCCAACAAAAAAATGGATAATTTAGTTTGTTTCCCAAATTCAGTCACCACTTTCAAAAGCAAACATTTTGCTTTATATTCCTATTTGGAATGGAACAGGTCTGTGCCGGATGTATCAAAAAAGATGCCACTTTTTTGCAACCTTTTTCATAATATGGAAGCAAAAATTTTATAATCAGCATTCAGCAAACTAATTGATCTCCAGTTATGTAAATCACAACTATCCCCTTTTTTGAAAATATGAACAACCAAAGCTGAGACAAAATCCTGCAAACTCCCACTCCCCTCACTCAAATCATTAAAAACTTGTGTGATGGGGCTCTCTGGAACACTTCTTGATGACCTGGAAGCCGTAATACTAAGTGGTTTTGACTGTGGAAGCATAAACCTCTTTTAACTATTTTTACTTGATTTGATGATTTACAACTTAGGGATAGGGAAGGGGAGAGGGTAGCGGCAGTGGGATTTTCTTTTTCTATCTTTTTCTTTCTTTTTCTTTATTGTTTGTTATTGTCATTCCATCAGAATGTGCTAGATTTACAGAATTATTCTCATTGATAAGTGAATGTGCACATTCAGCAAATCATGTTATAGCAACGTATGTGTGTTACCTCATTGTAATGGTAAAAAGTAATAAAATTTTAATTACAAAAAAAAAACTTGTGTGAGATCACCGTAAATTCATCAATAAAACATTTATAGAATTAGTTGGTTAACCCATCCACCCCTGGGGAAACCCCAGTTTTTAGGTGCACAATAGCTTCTCGAACTTCTCGTTCAGAAACTGGACTAGCTATCTCTGCCAGGAAGGGCACCCCTACCGTAGGGATGGGAAAAGGTACATCATTCCCCCAAGATCCTAAAAAAACCTGTTCTGTCCCTAAAGTGGAAAAGAGCTCTGAATGTATAACATCTAACATTTCTACATCCAACGTTTTTAACACACCTGTAGAATAACTTTATGAAACACTCGATCCTTACAAGCAGCATATGGATCCGAGTAAGGGCGCTTCTCGGTACCAAACCGAAGCTCAGCATTCAGAGAAACTGCCCTATTATATTGAAAAGAAAACATTTTACTTTTGATATCATCCAATTGTGCCTTAATTCTACAGTCTGAAACATTTGGAAGATACATTAACTTATAAAACTGATCTCTATACATCAAATACTTTAAATACTCCACATTATTGATACTTATCCCATAATCAAGAAAAAAGTGTCTGAATTCTTTTTTTGTATCAATCCACCAACTTAGCCAATCATCATACATAACAGAAACAGATTTCCTGAATGCAAACAGCCTATCCAACTTTTGCCAGACCTCCGGCTGCTGTAATAAATTGGCATTCAGTTTCCATCTCTTAGTAACAGAGGAAAACCTAGGGGAAACATTTTTTAAAAGAAATCTCACAAAGCAATAGTACATGATTAGAAAATTCAGAATACTATAACTGAAAAAATCGGAGATATAAAAATTTAGACACAAAAAAAAATCTATCTGGGTGGATAATGTACTCCTAGAATAAGTAGCTCCCTTATCCTTATGTAACAGTCTATATGCATCTTTAAGCCCAGCCACCAAGATAGTATTGTATAGAGCATGGGAATCACAGTATACTTTCTTCTGTATGTAATCCTTAATTTTTACATCCAAACCACAATTCATATCCCCACCTCAAATGACATTTTTTTCCATAAAAAGAAAGGGTTTGACAGCATCAAATAAATCAATCCTAGCGGCCTTGCTTTGGGGGCCATAAGTATTATTAGGCCTTAAGGCAAACCCATGCATGTGACAATCCACTATAAATGCTCTACCCGGTAAAACATCAACAATCCTTTGGACTTTCACCTGAGTACCTTTAAACAAAACCCCAATACCATCAGCCATGTTCGTCCCAAATGTCCAAAAGGAAGGTCCCCAAGGCCATAACCACTTTGTGAGGTTAACATCCTGTAAAGATTATAGTCTGGTTTCTTGTAGAAACACTCTGTCAGCATTCAAATCCTTACAGAAAGACAAAACCGCAGCCCTCTTTTTCTGAGTTTTAATGCTACGGACATTAAAAGATGGCAACCTTAAACTAGCCATAACTTAGAAAAACTGGAGTCATGTCTTATCTTTTTTTCTCTTCCGGACAGTTTTCTTTTTTTTACCTCCTTAACATCTACCACAGACTCCTCCTCAAAGTCCATTTCAGAAACTGCCTTAGACCTAGAGGACACATCTGACTCAGACCCAGCATCTCCATCTTGACAAACCTGGAAAGGATTTTGAAGGGAAACCTGTGTAGATAAGGACTTTTGTTTACTGACAGATCTAGTAACCCGTTTAGGAAGCTGAAAGTCAACTTCAGGAGGAGGCATAGTCTGGACATCTAGGCCCACCCTAGGAGTACTAAGAAAGCAACACATCTCCTTCCCTCTGGGGTTGTAAATTAGCTTGAGAGGTAGAAGGGGCAGCATCAGCAGGTGGAGATGCAAACTGCGCCGATGTGGAGGGGCATCGTGGGAGGGCACAGAATGAGAGTCTGAAGACTAAGTATGCTGGCCCAGTGGTGCTGAGGGTTGAGGCGCTGAACGCCACACCTCGTACCACACCGGCGACCCGGGTTCAGGAGCGGACTCGGGTCGAAGGGGGTCGGCCCGGGAGGGAGAAGGATTGAGCACCCAATGGCTGCTCTCCATCTCTGGGGAGGGGGGATCATGCTCTCCGCTGTGATACCACCACCTGTTGGGGGAACCTCAGGGTGGTCAGTGCAGCTGGGGAGACTCTCTACGCAAAGGTAGATGTTGGCAGAGGACTGGCTTTGACGTGCGTCTCTGCGCACGCCGGTAGCCTTGTCCTCATTGCACACCAATGTAGGGGGATCCACCAGAACACTGGAAAATGCCCTGCCCTGATCTAGGCGGCGAGCCTCAGCGTTGGTTCTGAGGCAGCACCCAAGAAGCAGACTCCACTCTGCGCGCTCCCAAAAACAGTGCTCAGGGGGAGATGTGGGGGATCTCTGCCGCCCTGCCCGGAGGGTAATCCGAGGCCCTGAAGGTACAAGGGGTAGTGTTAGAACTGTAGGGTAGGGGCAGACTCCTTGGGGCTGCAGATTGGGATCTATGAGGGGAGCTCTGAGAGGGTGATCAGTGGCAGCAGTAGGGGGAAAAAGAAATAGTAAAAAAAAGAAAAGAAGACTGAGTATCATCCTGAGTGTGTTCCTGCTGGGAGGGGTCAGACCTGTGTGGCGTATGTCTGTCCTGGGCCTGATTAATAAGAACATCTTTGTCAGGGCCACCCATCCTATTCTGACCTACCCAGGGACACTGATGATAGGCATGACCCTGCTCATCACAAAGGTTACAACAGAAAGTATTTCTACAGACTGTACTGACATGATCATAGTCCCCACATAAAGCACACCACAACCTATCACAGGTGCTGCTAAGATGTCTACTGCTGCCACACTTGTAAGAGGCCTTAGGCTGGCCAGGATAAAAACAGACCCCTCTATCTTTGCCAAGAAAGTAACTGTTAGGAATATGCAGAACCTCCGACCCAGCCATATGTAATTTAACTTTAAACCTCCAATTACCAGTCCATATCTCTTCTGAATCTATAATTGCCTCCAGGGGGCTAAGAACATTACATCTTTTCTCCAACCAAAATTGAACATCCCTCACATTAACCTCCTCATTTCTAAACATAATATTCAGTTTTGAAAAGAGGTTTAGTTAAGGGAATCGCTCAAAAGAGAGTCCAAAAAGGAGTCATTTTCAAAGTTTTATACCTCCTCCAAAATGTATCTAAACCAGAGAACATCTTAAAGTTAATGTCAAAGAAGTCCTGGCCTCTTATATTAATAAGGGCTGAGATATTTGCTGCATGAAAGTTCATCGTCTCCTTCAAAAGTTTTTTAGCCACATACAGTACATCCTATCAGGGCGCTTCTGCAACCCACCCCTATATCGCAGATGAACCGCATTTTTTCTCGGAGTCTGTTCTGCCTTATTATTCTTGAATAGGTCCGAAAAAAAGGGCCCAGCTCTGCGATGTCCATGAATCAGGGAAGGGGTGGGGGACTTTTGGCGAAATATCTGGGGAAGAAGAGTGAGAAACGCCTGCTGCAGTAACTCCCTGTTCTTCCCCTAAATCAGGACCAGTAAAAGTCGTAGAAAACTTAGGCAACCCAACTTGAGGAGCCTCAGCCTCTGAAGGAGTGCTACCGCTCTTTTGTTTAACAGTAGCAGGCCGGGAAGTTCCCAGTACAACCGCCTCCTGTGAAGAAAAGTCAATCCATTCGGGATCAGGGACCCAGGTGCTATTGTCCAACAAAACCCAGCCTGCTTTCAACAAAGCATCATCTTCAGACCATTGCTCACCCATGAAGACAGCGTCCTGACCAGGTACCTTCGAAAACTTCCGCATTCTTGCAGCTTTACACGCTGCCACGTCAGTTGGCTCCTTGACACAGCCCTCACTCCTGTCAGCAGCTTGCTGACTCATCGCTGCACCCTTCATAAGCAGATCAGGAAATGTAATCCTCATTCCTGTCATGTCCAGCAAATCCGTTTCCATATCACCTGTTACCGGAAATACTGCCAAGGAACAGGATTCCTGTCGCACTGTAAGTAAACACGCTGGCTCCGCTGCCTCACTTCTAGAAGGCACATCCATTGGGGCCGCTAATGAATCCTTCTCCAGCCATAAACAACACTCTGCATCCCCTAGAAGTCCTGCAGCCAAGGTCGGGGATTGAACCCCTGGCTGCAACACAGGCACAACCTCCTCCTCATCTGCCATCCAGACATGGACTGCCATACAAAACTCGGACAGAGTAGGGGAATTTCCCCGGTGACCTTGCCAAATTTCCCCCATTCACTAAAAATACTACGAACAGCTTAATGTGGTTCAGAGTCATTTGGCATTCATCTGTAGCCCTCTTCCCCAGGCCATGCCTGAAAATGGGCAGAATTTGTCTAGTGTACTTACCCGGTCAACAAAAACTAAAAAAATAAATAAAATCTTCCCCATTCATAAGCAGTCAGCCTGTTTACACAGCACAGTGCAATAGCCTTTTTCCCCCTTCTGTTTACAGATGCTGCAGGTAGTGCACTTGGTCCTTCCAGAGCAGATGTTGTACTTAAAGGGGAGATCTGTGTATTTTTTCATAAATTTCTGTTCAGGAAGGAAAGACTTTAAAATAAGTTGAGCAGCTGGGATGCGGAGTGAGGGCACTGATATAATAAGATCTGGGAGTTAGGAATTGTAAACCGCGTAGGGGAAGAGGGAGAGAAGGAAGGAGGGTACAGAGCTGGAATGTGGATTATTGCACCTGTCCTGCCAAGTGTGTGTGGACATGCAAACATTTGGCTTCACTATCTAAATATCTGTGACTCCTTGTATATGAGTACTTCCTATAATGCTGTGCTCTGCAGCATAACTTATTTTTCTATAAAGCTTTTTCTCGGTATATTTTTGGTGGTGTTGGTGATTGAGAGTGCAGATCTGTGGTTTTACATGTTTTTATTATTTGGGCAGTGGGGGCATGCTGATTGGCATCACTCCTACAAACAGTGTTCTTGGGTTTGACTTGCAGTGGTTAATCAGTTCACAATCAGGAAACTGATATAAAGTAGCATTGCCATTTGTGTCCCAAAGTTCACAAGAGTCCACAAAATGTGAGCCCCACAAAGTTCATGGGACCAGATCTTGTTGTGGACAATCACTGCAGCTCCACTCAAGACAGTATATGAAAAATGGAGAATATGCAGTGGGGGGGGATTTAGAACATGCAGTTTTCTGTTCATGAGCAAAGGGGAGCAGGACCATAACTCCTGAGTGGCTAAGCCACAAGTAAGTTGTAAAAGTCTTGCCCCCTCACAAGTGATAATAAATCACATAACTTGAGTCAGTCTGCTGCATATTCTATTTAAACGCTAGTTTAACTCTTACAACTTTTAAATCTTCTGGTTTTATGAAGCTTTAACAGTTTCCCTCTGATTTCAACTGCTGGCTTCAGTACTGCACATGCCTATGCGGGGCTCCCAGATCTACAGGGATTCCTATATTTTACAGGGAAACGGAGCCATCTACAGGGAAATTGTTCTGATACACTTGCTTTGGTTAAGCAGAAAAATACAGCAATTAAGCTTTCATAGGAAACAATGTAATCTACAAGAAAATCCTAGGAAAATTGCCCTGCAGATATGAGGGAAATGCCAAATCAGTCTGGGAGCACTGCTATTGTGATGTCATCAGCATTGAGAAAGCTGCTCTGTAATTATGATACACCCAGCTTTGGTAGATATCAAAAGATCTACTCCCTAACATAAAATATCACAATATCTTGCAAAGGGGGTTCAAGAACATCAGTTTTATTCTGTGGCATTTTTTCTCAATGCCTGTTGTATAAGGTGAAATCTTTGTTTTCCATGCCAACAGTACATATATGCTGAAGTGATAATTATTGATCTTATGTTTTGTGCCTTTGTATTTCAGGACAGTGAGTATTTTAACTCTTTGAATTGGATCCTGGAAAATGACCCCACTGAGCTGGATCTCAGGTTCTGCATAGATGAGGAAAACTTTGGCCAGGTATGCAGAATCATAAGTCAAGATCCTGACACTTGTTCATGGCTACTCATCATATACTGTAGCTATAGTGCTGATTTCTCCCTACCCATGAACCTAAATTTTTTTTATTTTATGGTTACTTTATTGAGCTGCCCATTGCAAGTACATACGTAGGTTTTACAATGTTTAAGTGACATCAAACAACAGTGCAGTGCATGTCTACTTGTTACAGCAGTTCTCAAGTCGTGCATCAAACCTGTCAAACTACAAACTGTGTGTGGAATGGCAATACACGTTAGTATTCCTTATCTAAATTTCAATTTGAAGACAGTTATTCTCCAACTGGCCCAGGACCAACCAGAGGCAGGGCACTCCACCGCCATCCATCTTTTCAAGAAAATAATGGTTGGCTATATTTTGGAAACAGTGACAGGCTTGCTCTTACTTGACTCAAGACAGCCCCTTGTGAGTAGATTTCTCTGTTTAGGGTAGTCAAAAACAAAGTCTTTCACATTTTGTTATGGTCAGGGTAGGGCAATAGGGTAGTAGAAAGGTCAAGGTAGTGCTCTACCCTATTTTTAATCAGTGTGCTTCTAGTTGGATATGGGTAGGGAAAGCATCCTGATTAAGAACAAAATCTTGGATTTCAAGAGGACGGACTTCAAGAAAATGGGTGAAGTGCTAAGGAGCCATCTGGCGGGCATTAGAGCAGATATGGGGGTGGACCAAAGGTGGATCATCATTAGGAAGGAATGCTGGTTGCCACAGATGAGTGTGTTAGGCTCAGGGGGAAGAACACAAGGGCCAAAGCACCTAGCTGGTTCAGTTCTGGGGTTGCCCAGGCAGTAAGGGAAAAGAGGTTGACCTATAGAAAATTCAGGAAGACCAAGAGAGAGGTGGATAGGGAAAATTACCTAAGGTTGGCTAGGGAGGCAAGTAAGGAAGTCCGGCGAGCAAAGGCACAGAAGGAGCTGCAGATAGTTGAAGTATTTAAGAAGGGGGAGAAGGCTTTCTTTCGCTATATAAGTGAGAAAAGGGACAAGAAGGAAGGGATTGTTAGGCTTAAGAAAGGGGTGGAGTGGGTGGAGGATAATGGGGAAAAGCAGAGATACTAAATTAATACTTCTGTTCCGTCTTTACCAGGGAAAAGGACGGAGCACTACCTTCAGGAAGGTAAAGAGGAGCGGGGGGGGGGTAGGGAACACAGATGCAGTGATAGAGGAGGATAGAGTGAGGGCAGGACAGCTGGCGTTCAAGGTGGACAAATCACCAGGCCCAGACAGAGTACATTCAACGGTAGTAAAGGAACTGGCTGAAGAATTGGTAGGGCCACTGACAGACTTATTTAATAGTTCACTAGAGTCAGGCGTGGTACCGCAGGACTGGAGAACAGCACATGTAGTGCCCCTCCACAAAAGTGGTCCCAAGGATGACCCATGGAATTACAGACCAGTCAGTCTGACCTCCATTGTGGGCAAGCTCATGGAGACCATCCATACTGAATAATAATAATAAAACTTTATTTATTAAGCGCCTTTCAAGCACCAAGGTGCTGTACAAATGAACAATAAAATCAGAAAAAATACATATATAAAATCAAAATAATAACAAAACCTCAAGCCATAAAAGGAAATGTTGGTGGAATATCTAGAGGAGCATGGTCTCCAGGATGTGAGGCAGCATGGGTTCATGGGGGGAGATTGTGTCAAATGAATCTGATTGATTTCTTTGACTGTGTCGCTAAGACAGTAGACAGGGGCCAAGCCGCAGACATCTTCTATCATTTATTTATTTATTTTTTTTTAATTGTCTATTTATGCTCCTCTGGTCAGCCGCCCTATCCGACCAACCACCCCATCCTCATCACCCGGAATAGCCGGCGCTTACCTTGTACCCGGCTCGAGAGCGGAGCCTGCAGGGAGTCGGTCATCATCCTGCTGCCGCAGGCATTTTCAACCTCTAGTTTTCACCCAGGGGCCCCAGGAGTAGGAGCGTATGTGCATGGAGACGTGCATGTGCCTACAGCCCCGGTTATGACCCCTTTCCCCTACACCATGGCCTAGCGCCCGGCCCCCTCTGAGCCTGTGCCACTCCTAGCCTCCACTAGGGGCCGCCATTGGCCGAGAGATGCCACATCACCTCCCCAGACAGGAGAGCCTGCCTGCCGGCAGCTCTATCCAGCTCTGCCCCCTGCCCACTGCTGACCTCCGATGACCTGGGCTCATTCCTGAACCCGGGTCGCCAGCGTGCCATGAGGTAAGGCATCCAGCACCTCAGCCCTCAGCACCACCGGGCCGGCTAGACATTCTCTATCTTGATTTCAGCAAGGCCTTTGACTCTGTGCCCCACAAAAGGTTGATCAGGAAGTTGTTGGATCACAGGGTTGGGGAAAAGATGGCTAGATGGGTGAAAAACTGGCTGAGGGAAAGAACCCAGAGGGTGGTTGTGGGGGGAGAGTTATCTGGCACCAGAGAGGTAACCAGTGGGGTCCCGCAGGGCTCGGTGCTGGGCCAGTGTTGTTCAATGTCTTCATCAATGACATTGGGGATGTGTGCCTATTCTTGGATGACACCAAGCTTTGCAGGAGGGTGGACACAGCTGAAGGGATACAGGACCTACAGAAAGATCTGGAAAATCTGGGGAGGTGGTCCAGGATTTGGCAGCTTGGCTTCAATGCCAAGAAATGCAAAGTTATGCATATTGGAGCCAAGAATCCCAGGACAGAGTACTGCCTGGGTGGAGTCCTAGTATCTGCATCAGAGGAGGATAAGGACCTGGGAGTGATGATCACTAGTGACCTGAAGCACTCTACACAGTGCAAGAAAGCAGCGGTAAAGGCAAACAAGATGCTGGGATGTATATATAGGGGGATCAGTAGTAGGAGAGAAGAGGTTATACTGCCCTTGTATGGAGTTCAGTACTGGTGCCCATACCTCAAAAAGGACATTAGCCTGCTGGAGAAGGTTCAGAGGAGGGCTACAAAGATAATAGCGGGTCAGCAGTGTAAGGCATATGAGGAGAGGCTGAGAGCACTGAAGATGTACTCCCTGGAAGATAGGAGAGAGAGAGGAGAGACATGATTGGGACCTTCAAGTACTTGAACGGGATAAATAAGGTTGATAAGGAGAGTCTCTTTAAGCTGAGTGGCAACCATAACACAAGGGGGCATAGTCTTAAGCTGGAGGTGGGAGGTTTATGAGGGAGGTCAGGAAGCACTTCTTCACAAAGAGGGTGGTGGACACTTGGAATGTGCTGTCGAAAGAGGTCATCTCTTTGAAGACAGTGGGGCAGCTTTAAGAAAGGCTGGGATAGGCATGGGGGAAGGTAAGAATCATGGGTAGGGAGGATGGGAGGAGTGGGGAGGGAGGGCAGGGACATTAGCTCAAGCTGTGGACCCTGCAGTACGAGCATTTGGATCCTTTCACCTACCCAGTGAAATACGTTTTGGAGTACCTATTTTCCTTTTCAGATTCAGGCCTGGGGTACTCCTCACTTAAGGTGCACCTTTTTACCATCTCTGCGTACAATGCATCTGTTGAAGGCAAAGCTGTCACCCAGCATGAGGTGTCCTGCACATTCCTGCAGGGCATTTTGCATTTGGAACCTGGTCCTTCAATGGACCTCAACTTTATGTTGGAGAAGCTCGCTTTACCTCCCTGTGAACTGGACACAAGTTATGAGCTGCGCTTTCTGTCGTGGAAAGTGCTCTTTTTGGTTGCTGCTAACTTCTGCTAGAAGGATTTCTGAGCTATAGGCTCTTATGTGTAAGGAGCCATGTTTGGTTTTTTACAAAGACAGGGTGTCTTTGCGTACTAATCCCAAAATGTTACCTAAGGTGGTGTCAGAGTTTACTTTAAATCAATCCGTCCACCTTCCAGTTTATTTTCCTGAGTATTCTAATCAGGGGGAGATGTTGCTCCATACAGTTGATATACAATACATAGGATATTGCGGCACTACACGAACCGCATGAAGTCTTTCAGAAAATCCGAATAGTTGCTTGTTTCATTCACCCCCAAGAGAGAGGGTGCTCCTGTTTCCAAACAGTGTTTGTCTAACTGATTAGCGAATTGCATTGTTTATTGCTACCACAAGTACAACAAACTACTTCCTGGAGTGGTCAATTGCCATTCCACCAGGGGTATGGCTGCCTCCACGGCTTGCTTTAGAAATGTGTCTGCTGCAGACATCTGTGCAGCTGCCACCTGGAGTTTTGTCCACACTCTCACCAAGCCTTACACTCTGGACATTGCCTCTAGGCGCAGGACCAGTTTCAGCCTAGCAGTTCTTCAGGGTCTTCTCTCCTGAGCTCTTGGCTGCCGATCTGTCCTCCTCCCAGTGGTGTTATGCTGGTGATACCTGGCACTGCTTGGGACTCAGACGTACCGGTGTGGCCTGCTGCAAGAGCCTTCCTCGAAGTAAGACGGTACAGTTATGTAAGAACTTACCATAGATATTCGAGAGAAGCTCTTGCAGGAGTCCCTGCTTTCCCTCCCTCCTTCCCCCTGCTGCCTTTCTCCCACACCGCTTCTGCCTTTCTTTTGGCTCTCGGGAAACCTTCTTGGCTCTCCTTTAGCTGCCCATATGGGGTATCTGGTGGGAGAACTGAGGTAAGTATGGGGGACCGCCCACCTGTATAGGCTAGGCTGACATCAGCTGACTGACGTCAGCGGTGGGTGGTCCCCTGTGATAGACTGCTAGCTAGAAATTTTCCGTTTGGTCCTACCACCTGGCAGCTTAGTCCTACCAGTCCACTGATGTGGCCTGCTGCAAGAGCTTCTCTTAAAGATCTACTGTTATGGTAAGTTCTTACGTAACTGTACTTTTTAAGGGCACCTGTACGTGAGACACAAGTGCCTCACATGCAGGGAATGGGAACACTCCACTTAACTGAGAACACTTCCATGATCAATAATGGTATTACAAACTGAGGATCGTGATGTTAGTGTAAACAAGTAACCCAAGGCAATATATTCCAGTGGACAGTGATCCTGTTTTCATGCCCGTTTACAGAGTTATAAATGCTAAGTGGAAGCTAAGTACAGAAAATTTGAGAAATGTAAGCTGGAATGTGCCTGAACTTTTTTTAAGTGTTCCAAAATGATCAGGGAAATGGAGCCCAAAACTGTAAGGCGAGGATGGGGGACCTTAACATGTCCACCTGGGTGAACATGAGGTGGAACATGATCTTGCCCCCCACCCCATACTCAAGGATATGAACAAGATTGTACAGACAGAGATGTTTGATCTGGAGATATCTAGCAGAATATGGGGATATGCCTTGAGGCTTTTAGGAAATAAATTTAGGGGTAGCTCTAGGAAGCACTTCATCTTCCAGATGTTTGTGGACCCGTCAAAAAGCCTGCTGGCTAGGCAGCGGTCAGTAGGCTAGTTCATGCATTTAAGGTAAACCTAGTCAGATTGATGCTTTGTGAGTGAATCACACAGTATTTAGGTTAGTAGTGTGTGTGTGTGTGTGTGTGTGTGTGTGTGTGTGTGAGGTATTCCTATAAATTAATAAGTTTGTATAGCTTACTTATTAATTTCTATACATGATGCTGGGGAGCACGAATGTGATGAACAATATAGTCCCTTCCAACCTAAAATGACTGTGTTACTATATTCCTTAAGATGTCATGGGCTCTTTAACATCATTTAAATGCAAAAAGTGAGGCAGCATTTTCAAGTATACAGTACAGTTATTCATACATACTTACATACATTATGTGAAGTCTTCAGCTTATGTAATAGGAGGTTACATTGTTTGAATATGCCACTAGGGAACAGTTGATAACTATGCTTTCAAGTGATGTGCAGTGTTGCATAATGACTTCACTTTTTCTTTTTAATACAGACATACCAAGTGGATTTGAAGCCAAATGGGTCTGAACTGGTTGTAACGAATGAAAACAAAAAGGAATATATTGAGTATGTATATTGTTTTTCTTTGGTCATTTAAAGTTTGTGTCTCCCTCTGACAGGATGAAATATAGCAGACATAGAAATGAATGCAATAAAGCTATACGGACTGCTAAAAGTAATTACGGTACTATAAACGGCTTCTCCTGTCACCTGTAGGTGACTCCCGTAGTTTTTGGAATCACATAAAGGGCTATATGGTAAAGGCTGCATGTCCCACTATATCTGATGTGATACTGGATGGTACTAATTGTAATGCTGTTGTAACTAATGCAACAGCTTTCAATTCTCATGTCTCAGATCTCTCCAAATATACAAAAATGACCTGCAGAGTCACTGAACTGAGTACTTCTGTTGAACAACCAGTCTCTCCCACTTTTCCTGTCAGAACTATTATGAAAAGCGAAGTACTTCGTCTCATGAGGTCTACAGTATATCTGCCTATGGTAGTGCTGATTATGATGGCCTTGTACCCAGGTTCCTCAGGACTGCTGCCCCGATAACTAAATTATTTAACCTGTCCCTCTCTGGGGTAGTGCTTAAGCTCCGGAAGGTTTCCAAAGTGGTGCCAGTCCATAACAAAGGTGACACAAAGCATGTAGAAAACTATCGTCCTATAGCAAGCCTGTCTGTACTAGACAAGTTACTGCAGAAACCTGTTGCTTCCCAGTTAATGGAGCATCTTCAGAAATGTAATCTATTATTCCCAGCTCAGCATGGATTTAGGCAAGCTCATAGTACATCTACTGCACTCATCTAATTTACAAACTATATTAACATTGCTATGGACAAAGGTATGCTCACAGGGGCTGTTTTCATTGACCTAACCAAGGCTTTTGACCTTGTTGACCACTCCCTTGTTACATCCAAATTGTATAGCCTTGGTTTCTCACTCACTGCCATTTTGCTGGTTCTCAAGCTACCTTAGCGACAGCAGTTTGTATATGTAAATCGAGTCTGATCCGACCTTTCCCCTATCAACACTGGTGTACCGCAAGAATCCATACTTGGTCCACTGCTCCTTAACCTTGTTTTTCAACAAATTGCCCACAACTACTGCCTCTTGCTCTACCCTGCTTTATGCAGATGACATGGTACTGTATACTAGCCAAGAATGCATTGGATATCAACTTGAGGCTTAATGTTGACTTTGGGAATATTCAGTCATGGTTAGCTCAAAATAGACTTCTTCTACATACTAGCAAAACACATTCTGTGCTTTTTGGTTCATGACCTAGAGTTAGGGCTAGCTCCTCTGTCCTAGCCATTTATTGTGCTGATGACTCCCTTCTTAGTGCTGTCGATTCCTTCAAATAGCTCGTCATCACCTTGGACCCTTCCCTTGATTTTAGCCTGCATATATCAGCAGTCTGTAAGACTGTAAATCTGATGCTCGGACTTGCTTATAAAATTAGGTATGCCCTGACTCCTGCCACTAGGCTAGCCATAGCCCAAGGTGTCCTGTGACCTAGTCTCACCTATGGTTTGGTACCTTTCTCTGAAGCTAACAAATGTATAATGAAAAAATGGCATATCTGCTATAATAATATCTGTCACTTTGCCCTATCTGTGCCTTGTTTGACCCACCACTGCTCTCCACTCAAGCCTTGGCTGGCTCTCTCTCCTTCCTTATATCGCCTCTTCACCATTGGCCACACTTTTGACAAAATTATCAGAACAGATACACCTGTTACTCTTGATAGCATGTTCTAGCAACTTGAGCAGGCTTACCCCTTATGGTCCAAAGACATGTCATTGCTGGTAGTACCAAAACGTACCTTTAAAGTGGGAGAGCAGACTTTTTCAGTCTTAGCTCCTAAACTCTGGAATTCACTCCCACGGAATCTCAGGTTCTCTCAAACTCACCTAGTTTATGAAAATGAGCTTCACAAGTTTCTACTGACATTGGATAAGGGTTCCTGTAACTGACTCTCATCTCAGTTAAATTAATCTGTGTCTCATGTTTGGCTCTCTGTAATTTGTAACTCCAGCTGTAATTCTATATTGCTCAGATTGTTGTTAACGGTCTCATTATTTATGTACTGTTTTTTTCTTTGTACTTATTGAGTGTATGTAACATTGTTTTGCTTACTCTTTGTGCTTCTTCCGGGTTGTGCCTGAAAATAGGCATTGTATTTGTCTACTGCACCTACCTGGTAAACAAAAACGAAATAAATAAATATACAGTATTAAGCAACCTTATGAGGTCATCAGTCTTTAGTTTGTGAGAAACTAATTTACTTACTTTCTTTTGATTATTCGCATTTTCAGTCCATGTTCTTTCCTCCTGTCCTCCAGTGTGTTGTTTGAGGTCACCATGGTGGCACTCATACTCTGGCCGGAAGGGCAGGCGAGCTATTGCTTTCACAGTTTATACCCTCGCTGCTCCTTGCTCATCCCGCAGAAGGTTCAAAAATGATAGGCAACCCACACCCTATCTCTCTGAAGCCAGCCAAGTATCTTGTGTCCTCAATGTGACCAACCCCAAGCTGGCCCCAGAGTGGGGTTGTGAGGCTCACAAATGAAACGCAGTCTCCCAGGTGCCAGAGCGACACACTGCTGCTGCCACATCTCTGGGCCTGCCTGCCTTCAGATTCTTAAGGCAGATGTGTCCTCCATACTGATGAGTTATCATATTTGTAATGAAACCTTTTTTGTTTTCCACCCTTTATTTATCCACCAACGCTGCCAACCTGCCCCTTCAGCCCTGTCCACCACCTTCTCTGTGTACTTACCCCAGCTTTCTTGTTCCCTCATGCCATGCCCGCCATGGGGGTTCACTGGGGAGCATAACTTCCTGGGGGGGGGGTCAGGATCCAATGAGGAGGCGGGTGCTTAGTTGGTGTTTCATGCCAGCAGGGGGTCTGGACACCATCCGGTTATTTGGGGTTTATCAGCCACTTTTCTCCTAGGGTTTCTCTAGTGTGCAGTGATACACATGTATGCACACACCGATGCTTTAGCAGCATTCAGTGACAGCCCTTCTACAAAGTGTGCCAAAGCAGTGCTACCACCTGACTTCCATCAGGTAGCAAATGAACAGCTGTTTAATCACCCTCACCACCATCCGTAAAGGAGGATGCTCATCTCTTCTTCCACTGGCCAACCCCCAGCAGCTGAAGTCCCTTCCCAAATCCAGGTCACCAGAGTAGTGACAGGAAGCTCTGCTTCTGCACAGCTTGGCTGACATGCTGTCTTTAGCTGTCAGCCATAATAGCACCAGCAAGAGAATAGAGAAGTTTAATTTGTATGTTGAAGGACAGTTAAACACGTTTTTTATAGGGTCACCATTTAAAAATCCCTAAATCATAGGGAAGTACAGCAGGAGCTGACATTTTACACTATAGTGCTCCTTACTTTGTTGGTGGCAATTTTATGCATTTTTGTGCTGTTTAAAAAAATGTAAACAAACTTCTCCCTGGTTTTAAAATCAGCGCGACAATCCAGCCATAAGATGGCGCCGATTTCCAACATAATGACTTCAATGGAGTGAGACCGCTACTAAAGAGCCACAGAAGCAGCATGTTCTGGTGCATTTCTGATCATAATGTGTCACATCTAAAGCACACAAGCATGGCAATTAGCATGTGCTACATGCAAGACTCTGATGCATGTAGCAAGTGCCGATTACCATGTTGGTGTACTTTAAATGTGACACATTATGATCAGAAACGGGCCAGTACATACTGCTTCTTTGGCTGTTTAGTAGCAGTCTCACTCCATTGACGTCATCACACCCGACATTGGTGCCATCTTATGGCTGGATTGCAGCACCAATTTTAAAACTGGGGAGAAGCTTGTTTACATTTTAAACAGCATGAAAATGCATAAAATTGCCACCAACAAGGTAAGGAGCACTATAGTGTAAAATGTTATCTCCTGCTCTACCTCTCTACAATTTTTGTTTTTTTAAATTGTGACCCCATAAAAACTGTGCGTAGTTGTCCTTTATTGATAAATCCCTACCAAGATCTAACTCAAGTGAATGATACTATAAACAAGCATTTGTCAATGCCGAGAGTTTGCTGTTGGTATTGCTGTAGTACATGTCTCCCATATGTTTCTCTGTATATTCCTCTGTCTTGCATTTTAAGGGTGGGTGCTACGGTTGGAAACCCTAATGCCCTGGGTGTTTGTTGGTATTTTTGCTCCAAATTTTCAACATGGACTTTTTGGGACATCACTTCATGAACAGTGCCAGTATCATTTTGTTACTCAATCCCAAAAGGCGATTTTGCACAGTGAGTCTGCCATTTGGCACCACAGGTGCAAAAACACATTTCGGGCAGGATGTGAAAAATGACAGCTGTACTGTTCATGAGGAGGTGTGAAGAAATGGCAGTGCTGAAAATCTGGAGTGAAAATATGAAAAAGTGGCAAAGTTACAAGTGTGCGTAGAAACTGCGCAATGCACGTTCGTAACACAGTCATTTTTTAGAATGTTTTCACCAAATTTTCAACATGGCCTTTTTGGGACCTCCCCTCATGAACAGTGGCACTGGAATTTTGTTAATCTGTCCTGAAAGTTGATTTCGTACAGCAACCGTGCCATTCTGCACCACAGGTGCAAAAACACAGTTTGGGAAGGATACAAAAAATGACAGCTGTACTGTTCATAAAGGGGTGTGAAAAAATGGAAATGTTGGAAATATGAAGTGAAAATCTTAAAAATTGATGATGTTATGAGCGTGTGTAGAAACTGTACAATGGACGCTCATAACACAGTCATTTTTGGGAGTTTTTTCACCAAATTTGCAACAAGGACTTTTTGAGACTCCACCTCATGAACAGTGGCACTGTTGTTTCATTAATTGGTCCTGAAAGGTGATTCCATGCAGTGACCGCAGAATCACCTTTCGGGACCAAGAAACGAAATGACAGTGACTGTGTTCATGAGATGGGTGCTAAGAACCCATGTTGAAAATTTGGGACCAAAACTCCCAAAAATGGCTGAGATAGCAACCCATTGAACCCCCCCTTCACTGCCATTATAGGACTTACTGTCATTTCTTCAGTTTGCGGTCGGCTTTTGAAGAGTGCAGACGTGTTCCCAGTCCACTGAAGATTGCTGCTTCTGACCTCCACAGGTAAGTGTGGGTGAGAGGGTGCAGGGGCTGGGGTGCGCAGAGGGAGGGGGCGAGTTGGGGAGGCGGCGCGGCGCAACCCACGAGGACCGTTTTCTGTCTTTTCAGGTTTAAAAAAAATCGAAAGACTTTGTGAGTCTGTTTTCTTTTTTACAGGGAAACTATGGATGTTGGCACACTGGGGTGGGCTCCCAGTGTGCCAGAGTACTCGGATGTGCAAGAGGGGATCAGTGCCAACCCAGGGAATGGGCACCCCACGGTCAGAATTTATGTGGGGGGGGGTGTCCGACATCGGAAGTGGGCATCTCGGTGTTAGAAAACACCACATCAGGGTTTTGGCACACTGGGGTGGGCTCCCAGTGTGCCACATTAAAGGATAAGAGGTTTGGGGATACAGGCCACATAGGGATTGAGCACCCTGATGTTTGCAGGTGGGGGAAGGGGCATCCACCAGCACGACAGGGACGTGGAGGAGGCAGGCGCGGAAAGCGCTTCCTCCCAGCCAGCGCGATCGGATTGCGCACACAGTTAAAGTGCCTTCAGGCACTCAATACTCCCAACCCATACGGAGCTTAGGCTGTGGCCTGCTCCGCACGGGTGGGACAATCTTCATCACGACGCAAACAGCTGTTTGCTTTGCGGTGCCCTGCAGATGAAAGGAAAAAGCTGGCTCCTGATTGGTGCAGCTTTTTCTTTTCAAGTGGAGACCACTGCAGGCAAAACAGCATCAGGACCAGCCTGACCGAGGATTGGTGTGATACTGTCGAGCCCCATGCAGAGGACTCTGCATTGGACAGACAGTGTCACACCCTTCCCCCCAAAGCCTACTCTCCCAAGGAGTTTGTCGCGCATGCGCAAACTCAAAAACACATTTGCTGACTGGTTTTGTGTCCTGATTTACACAAATGAAATGTTTTTGTTGAAGCACTTCTAGAAATGCGAGCTGAGTTAGCCAGTTTGGGGCATTCACCTTTATAGATCATGCTCTATTTTCCCTAACATTTTTTCAGAAACCTACCCTTTGTTCATCATTACAGTGTGCGTGAATATATGAAAACACTATGCAATGTGTTTTGAAAGGATTAAACATCTCACATTTTCAAAATTCCAAAAAAAGTTAGTGAATCCACATTTGACAGGTAGCTGAGCTCAACTTAAAAGAAAGAACAAGAGTTGTCACTTCTGCAAAGAAAAGAATCCCATTTGTCAAATTAAATCTAAAACATTGTTGTCTCGGTTTACTTTACAGCACTTTGAAAAGAAGGGAGGGATGCACCAGGCATTGCTGTCGATGCTAATCACTGATAACAAATTAAAGTATTGATTTTATGTTTTTTGTGCAGCCTTGTCATCCAGTGGAGATTTGTGAACCGGGTTCAAAAGCAAATGAATGCCTTTTTAGAGGTAAGCAACTTGTTGGCAAATAGCTTCCTTCCCTCCCATGAGTCAGCAAATGACTAGAGTGTAATAAATGCATACATTTTAATGCAGATTTTTTTTAATTGCGTCTTATTTTTCTTTGTGTTATTCAGTGCTTACAGGCCGAACTGATTAAAGAAATATTACTCTATTCTCATGCTTATGATAATAGATGTATCTTTCTTTAAAGAAAGAAAGATTAATCTATTCTCATGCTTATGCCTGCCTTGAAGTCATAATCCTCTGCTTACGACACACCATATTGCTATGGAAATGACCCTTAGGTCACAATCTGATGATTATGATTTCAGGGTTGGTATAAGTAACAGGGACAAATGACATGTACCGTGCAAAGAGCCTGTTTCCTTGCATATGTAGTTCATCATAAAGAATTAAATGCCCTGAAATCCCCAGTTCTCTAGAACGTTACGAGATTTGAGTGCTGCTGTTTCCCTTCAGTAATTTGTTTGGCAAGATACTGAAAAGTCCCTTTAGAGCAGCAGTATTTGTTAATTACCGTGTAGTGTTTTTAGTAATTATATTTTCTGGCAAAAAACAGCAATGCACCCATTTTCTTTTCCTTTCATTTCTAAACCAAGATAAGGATTTTGAAGTTTTTAAAAGTTCCCACTCCAGTGCCATGCCCACAGTGCCCTCAGGGGCATGCTACATGTAGGCATGGCCTGAAGGTGCATTGCACAGGGTTGGATGGGCAACGATCAGGGAAAGGGGAGAAAAGGAAGACGATCCTATGAGCCACCATCCATGACAGGGCCGGTACCTTCGAATTCCAATGCATGTGGATCCCTGTGATTTTTCCCGTTTATGTGAAAACGCTATGAATTTTGCATGAAAGCACCGTGGGTTCTGGCTTTTTCCATGACAACACCATGGGGACAAACTTGCAGACTGTAGCACAGCTATCTTGACCTGGTTACCTTTTGCATGCTGCTGTAATTTATTGTAATTCTGAAACATTCTGTATCCGTATGCTAATCATTGTTTATTGATAATGGCTGTAATGCTGCTAACAGGACAGCTATGAAAATGGGCCCCTCCCTACCAAGTGGTGTTCTACAGTATAAATCTAAATTTGATATCGACACTGTTATTTGCAGTATTCTCAATGAAAAAAACACCATAGCTTTTTGTGTTTGCCATTACAGTTGCATAATAATTTTAATTTTTTTATTTTGTTGCCTTACCTCTGCAACGCGCTTGGTCTCCAATGGCCTCAGTGTGAGATTCTGGGACTTCCATGTGAACCACTCTCTCATTTTGCAGCACAGTGTTCAATCGCCCACCACTTGGCCAGCCCAAAAATACAATTGTTTTAAGTCTGTGCTGATGTGCTTCTATAAAAAAATGACTTCACGTGGCTTTTACGTTGCTTTGATTCCCATGACTTCCTTTCTCCATAATTTAACGTGACAGAAGTATAGCCCTAGGCTATTTGCTCCTTTACTTTTATATTGTTAAGAAGGGCCATTTTTTGAAACTAGTTGTTGCCAATGTTTTGTTTTTGAGTATAGTTTTCAAATCTGTTGTAACATGGCGAGGAGAGTTATTTGTCATATATTCACATTTAAAGATGCAAAGGTTAATCTTTGCCAAATATGAAATACATCATGTACAGTATTTGATGAATTACATTTTTAACATGTCAAGTGGATGTCGCTTCAAGCAACAAAAAAAGTAATGTTGACATAGTACTGTGAGGCACCTGCGTGACAAGTGAAGCGTTTACACTTCTGTACTTAATGAAAGGAATTGCACTGCCCAGCTAGGTTCAGTGGATTCTGTAGCCTACTTCACATTTGGGGGAAAAACTTCCTAAAGTATAAGTATTCTTTTTTTCAGGGATTCACAGAACTCATTCCCATTGATCTGATTAAGATCTTTGATGAAAATGAACTTGAGGTTTGTATTTTTTTGTCATAATTTACTTTTCGTAAACTACAAATAAAACAAACTCTGAGACGCATGATTCTTGTCACTGTATCTCACCCTGCTCCAGGTGCATGACTAGGCATACTTCACATGCACAGCAGGAGGATAGATTTTGTTTATTGCTTTCTGCAGTTCAGCCCAGCTAGTCCCGGTGTCCTATAGCGTTTCTGGCAGTACAGTTAATAGAAAAAGCGAAAGCATGATGTTTAGATTTGCTCCAAAAATGTAACATTTTGTATTGGATTTTTAAGAATTTTCTTTAGGGTGGGGAGCATCTTCCTCTAGCTCCCCTCTTCAGTTTAGTCAAGACCCTTTACTGTGTACTTTCTTTCCCTAGTTATTTCTGTGCCCCACGTAGTTGTGCTGAGTAACATAATGAAGTAGAGGTCTTCTTGAGCCACTGGTTCTCTCCTTTTGCCTATCATAAATGGAAACATAGATTGTATCAAGCAGAAAAAGACCCAGAAGTCCCTACAGTCTACTTGTTTCCCCTGCCTAGCTCCTTGCTGGGGCTAATGCTGTACTGGATTTAGAGATCAGAAAGCATAAATAACTGATCATGACCCCTTCCCCAGGTATGATACTAACATACTAAAATGCCAGCAGAATAGGCCTAATGGTCTTTAGTGTCTGCTCATTTGGTCAGCCCCCACCGTGGGAGCTGACCTTGCTGCCCCCCCTCGCCTTCTCTGGCTTCTCCCTTCCCAGTTCCGGATATTCTCGCTGCACTGGATTTTGCTTCCAGAACCCTTCCCCTGTACCTGTCCCTCCCCCTCTTGAACCCCTCCACCATCTCTGCCTCCATCAGCTCCCTGGGCAGCACATTCCATGGCTCCACCACCCTCTCAGTGAAGTAGCACCTCCTCCTTTCTCCCCTTAATCTTGCCCCCTCCAGCTTCCACCCATGCCCTCTAGTTGCCCCCACTCCTTCCTTTGAAGTACCCTGACTGCTTCTCCCCTGTTTACCCCCTTGATGTACCTGAATACCTCTATCATGTCCCCCCGGTCCCTTCTCTCTTCCAATGTGTACATATTTAGCTCTCTTCGAGCCTCTCCCCATAGGTCCTGTCCCCCAAGCCCCAAATCATTTTGGTTGCCCTTCCTTTTTTCTATCAGTGTGTCTCACTAGTACCTAATATTTATCCCACCTGAGTTTAAACTCTGTCACAGTCTTTGCTCTAACCACCTCTCTGGGCAGTATATTCCCATCATCCACCTCCCGCTCCAAGAAGATATTCCTCATGTCCCTTCCTGAATCTCCCCCCCCATCAGTCTCCACTCCTGTTCTTGAGTCACTGTGCCCTTGTTCCTCATGTCCCTTCCTAAATCTCTCCCCACCTGTTTGCACTCCTGTTCTCCAGTGACTATGCCCTTGTTCCTCATGTCCCTTCCTGAATTTCTCCCCATCAGTCTCCATTTCTGTTTTCAAGTCACTGTGCCCTTGTTCCTCATGGCCCTTCCTGAATCTCTTCCCACCAGTCTGCACTCTGTTCTCAAGTCAGTGTGCCCTTGTTCCTCATGTCCCTTCCTGAATCTCTCCACTCCTGTTCTCGAGTCACTGTGCCCATTGTTCCTCATGTCCCTTCCTGAATCTCTCCCCACCAGTCTACATTCCTGTTCTCGAGTCACTGTGTCCATTGTTCCTCATGTCCCTTCCTGACTCTTTCCCCACCAGTCTCCACTCCTGTTCTCGAGTCACTGTGCCCTTGTTCATGTCCCTTCCTGAATGTCTCCCCACCAGTCTCCACTCTGTTCTCAAGTCAGTGTGCCCTTGTTCCTCATGTCCCTTCCTGAATTTCTCCACACCCATCTCCACTCCTTTTCTCGAGTCACTGTGCCATATTCCTCATGTCCCTTCCTGAATCTATCCCCACCAGTCTCCACTCCTGTTCTTGAGTCACTGTGCCTTTGTTCCTCATGTCCCTTTGTGAATCTCTCCCCATGAGGTTCCACTCCTGTTCTTGAGTCACTGTGCCCTCGTTCCTCATGTCCCTTCCTGAATCTCTCCACACCAGTCTCCACCCCTGTTCTTGAGTCACTGTGACCTTGTTCCTCGTGAATGGGTCCATTCAGTTTACCCCATTCATCCCTCACAAGAACTGTATGTCTCAGTCATATACCCTCCTTTCCCTCCTGGCCTCCAGTGTATAGGCCTTCTCTACTGCCACTGGATCATCTCTTCATGGCCTTCTTTGGAATAGAGAGCTAGTAGTTTGCTTTCATAGGAGCAAAGGGCAAACTGATTTTCCCACTTGTTAAAATTGCAGGTTTCCTTTAAAGTTGAGTTGCTAGTGTACATGAATTAAGTAACAGCTGTACACTTTCATTGGCATGATTACTAGTCTGAAAACAATGTCTTCAGTATAAGAACTCATCATATTACTTTAAGTTGCACAGGTGTAAAAAAAGACAACTTATCTTACCTTGAAGCATAGCTACCTGTTTGTTATGATAGCCTAGCAGAAGATTATGTAAAAATGCACATTTAGAAACTGCTATTGAAGATAAAACAAGGGAGTAGCCTTTATTTTCCCATTTATATCTTTCCGTTTTCCTCCATTCTTTTCATTCTCTCATTCACTCTGTCTTATGCAGTATACAGTGACACCCAGTGGCAGCAGCAGTGCTGTGATACAGCTGAAAGTTTTGGAAAGCTGGGCTTTTCAAGAATCAGCTTTGAGTCCACCAGGATGGCCCTTCAGGCTTTAAAATATAATCATGAAATAAACGTGTATGAGCTGAGATATCACCTCTATTCCTCCTTTACACCCCTACAAAACCTGCTGAGAGATACCACTGGAATACTTTCAGTTTGGCAAGAGACCCCTCTCTCAGGAAGTTGCACTTTCACTGTAGGCTTTACCCTGCATAATCACATTATAGCTGATGTCTCAAAGTTGATATTTGTTTTTGGTCTGATTTTTGCTTGTATGTAATCCTCAAATGTAGTTTAGCAAATGGTTGCTTCTCTTCTAGTAGGTTTTTTGCTAACCCCTGATTTCTTGTATTTTCATTAGTTGTTAATGTGTGGCCTTGGAGACGTGGACGTCAATGACTGGAGACAACACACAATCTACAAGAATGGTTATTGCCAAAATCATCCTGTCGTCCAGTGGTACTGGAAGGTAATGTATCACAGAATGAAAATGCTTATTTGACACTATTAGCATATTTATGCAGTCACTTCAGCCATAGATGGGTCTCACGCCCTCCTCCCCTTTATGCATAGACATTCAGTACTCAGTAACTGTATTACTCTTGAGATGGACATAGTTTTGCAATAAATACTATAGAAAAAGGCCAACCAGTGGTGTCATTCACAAAAAGAATTGCTGTTTTTTTTTAATATTTTTTCCCCTCCTGCTCGCCTCAAGTATTCCTTCAATGTCTCCCATCCTCACAGAGTCTGCCCCTAGAGTGCCTCTTGGTGGCTCCTACCTGCCTCTTTTCTCCACGGAGCACCTGCACAGTGGGGTCTGCCCGTGATGCAGACTGGAAGGCTGGAGCGGCCGTCACCCAGGAACGCCGAGGGTTTTTTTCCGCTTTTTCTCTGTCCCTCCCTCTCCCCCCCACTGAGGACACCGGCTCAGGTGGGACGTGCGTATGCATGCCTGCCAAGTGCCTGATGGCGTCCTCCCCTCCTTGGCTCCCCCCAATGGAAGCCGCCGTTGCTCCGAGAGTCGGTGCTTCACCCGCCTTCTCCCGGACGTTGGGTGTATTAATACCCTGGTATCCTCCCCGAAGGAGTAGAGCATCCATGGGGATGCTCAGTCCTCCTTCCCTCGCAACCCCCAGCGATCCGAGTCCGTTCCCGAACCCGGGTCGCCGGCGTGGTGCGAGGTGTGGCGTCCAGCGCCTCAATCCTCAGCGCCACCAGGCTGGCAGAATTGGTTTTTATTTATAGGCAGAGGATTAACCAAAAAAAACAAACTTGACTGTACTGTATTCTTGTACAATGTGTGGCCCTGTCATATCTTGATACTCTGTCAAATATTGTTATGCTAGACTGAGAGAAGTGGAGAGGTGGAACACTTGGGAAATGTAGTCTGTACAAGATGCTTGATGAACTCTGAACTCTAAAAGGCTCAGTTAGGAATTGGAAAAAAGGGAATGAACTAGGAAAGCAAGAGCATTGACCCCCTTCCCAATCTAGAATACTTGTTTTTTCATTTATATTGTATTGCATTGCATTGCATTTTGCATTATAAAGAAAGTTTACAAAGGATGCACAGGAGATTAGATCCACATAATCACGGTCAGATGCATATTTCCTCCTTTACAGGGTGTTACTACATATTGGGGGGGTATTAAATCATAGAACTAAACAATGTAATACAAGTGCATCTGATTAAACCACAGAGCAAGGATACAGACCGTCTGCTGTGAAAAGTCCAAAACGTTATTGTGGCCATCTTCTCATGGTCCTTAAAGCAGCAGTACAATGTAAAAAACAATCGGCACTTTTTCAACTGGTTAGTCCCTGTGCTCTGCTGAATATGTCCCTAGTACTCTTTCTTGCCTGCAATGTATTATCACCCCGTAATGTGCTAATTTATCTTTTGTTTATGTTTACATTTCTGCCGCCCGTTCCATTGACTAGATAGCGGTCGCCATATTTTCTGTGACGCTACAACGGCTGTAACGGCTCACTTCCTGGTTGGGTAGTACTGCTGCTTTAATTGTCTTCAAAGTACAAAGTCTTTTGTAGCAGTTAGCAAAGTCTGCAGAAGACAGATCTCTTTCTCTGAAACAAAATGAGCAATTAAGCATCAGTAACATGTTGAATACGTTTAGGACCGCAAAGGAAGTACATTCATGCACTACTTGTACTCAGGAGGACTTTGTATACCTGTACTGGGTAGAATTTCATATCCCATCACAGTTATTACTGGATTGCATAGGTTAAAAAGGGATCTAGATGGTTTGATTCAACTTGTGCCAAACTGCAAGAAGGATGATAATACATAGGAATTGCACATAACTCCCACTGTTCAGCAGGTTTGTAGTTGCCTGCGGCATTAGGGAGCTGTGAGGATTAAGATTTCCAGACTCCAGATTGGAACTGGACCATCAGTGCAATGGTAGGACTACTGCTTGCAACACTGGTGACCTGTGTTTGGAAATGAGCCTGAAGCTTCGGGAGCCAACAAGGGAGAGGAAGAGCAAGCATCCCAGCTGATGCTCCCCTCTTCCTCCTCTGGAGAGGGAGAGATGCTGTCTTCACTCCAATACTGCCACCTGGGTAACCACACATGACAGTGCAGCAAGGTGCTGGGAGGGAGGGGAGGATGGCAGCTTGGGACCCATGCTGTGTGCACATTGTGTACACGTGAATTGGTCCCCATCAACCGCCAGCATCCTCCAGGAGAGCGAGAGAGAAAACAGGACAGATATCCCCAGTGCTAGCCTGATGGGACCCCGGTATATCCAGGACAGGCTCTGGCATCCTCACTGTGCTTCTTGTCTTCCAGCATGTTCAGAGGTATATCCCCTCCACTCCATACCCCACTCAGGTGTAAACCAAGACTCTGTGGAGGATCGTGAGCAGGTGTATGGGGGCTAGTGTGGTGGTATGGTGCAAGAGGGTTTCAGAGAAGCCAGGCAATGAAGTCAGGAAGAGGGTACAACATATAAACTAAAACAAGATCTCTGGCAATATCACAGGGCCACCAAAATGATCAGCGGTATGAAAGAGAAAAGCTATGACAAGAGACTGGTGCCCCTTTATGTGTTCCCTTTGGAGAAAAGGAAGCTGACAGGGGACATGAGCTCAGTTTTCTGCATATTCAATAGTGTTGGCAAGATCCAACAGACAGAGTTGTTTGATCTGGTATCCTCCAACAAGGCATGGGAACATGCCTTGAAGCTTAGAGGGGGTAAATTTAGAGATATCGTAGGGAAACACTTCTACAAGGAGGTAAACCCATTTTTTTTTTAATCTATTAAAAATGTTCTACACAGGTTAGACCCACGAGACCCTGGTCTCATTTAAGGGAACATCCTAACAGACAACTAAACAATAAAAAACAACTGCATACTTGGCTTTCAGTGTAGTGATAAGGAAGTTAAGCTGGAACTATTTCTATGAGGAGGCTGCAGAGAATTCAAAGAAACAAGGCCAGCAAACGAAAAGGACTTCTGCATTCCGTATGGACCCTAAGGAGAACAAATCCATGATTAGGAACTTCATGTAATCGATACTTATGCAATAGCATATGGCATCTATTGTAAAGATAACATTCACAGATGTTTGTTCTGCCATTTAAGGTCAGGCAGTGCCTGGTATATCCCATGTAATAACTTACCTTTACAGAAATTGGACTAATATGTGAGCAAAACATAAGAGAAGGATCAAAAATTACTCTGCAATATTTCACTCGACGACATGTTCCAGGAGAGACCCATTTAAGTTGCTCCAGAAATAATTGTTTACTCAGTTTAAAGAAACTAAAATACGGTACAAAATAGCAATTAGATCTCCTTTGAGGATATCTCTTTCATTAGGCCACACCTGTGGAACTATAGCTGCAAGGTGCTAGGACCACACGGAAACTTTTTTTGCAAGTGGTTGACTAGGGGCCGCCCACTATAATGTCTTATGTCAACACCCTATATATAAACGTTTTGGCCCTTCTCCCGCTTCAGTTCTTTTCCCGCTGTGGACCATACTCACCAGACTCCATGGAGATGCTTCCGCTACAGTCGACTGCAAATCTTCTATTTTTATCAGTTTTATTGTTTTCTCACGCTAGTAGTTATCACTTTTATTTAAAGATGATTGTCGCCATCATGTATGTTGACCAAAGACGCTGCTTAACTGTTACATTACTGCAAGCACAGTGGAAAAATCTAGTCAGGCGACCATCATGACATGTGCATGTGCTGTCTCAGAGAGGCCCACAATGTTAAGACCTGCAAGACCTGCCAGAAGTTTAATACAACTACCCGGTGATGCCACCAGCAAGCCCTTCACACCTTCCTCCTCAAACAGCAGGTAGCCAGAATGGAGAGAGCGTGCTCCAGGCGAAGAGCTTCACCATGTTGCCAGCCCATTTCTTGGGTGCGCAGTCCTCCCAGGCCTGAGAGACGTCCCCAGTAAAGCACAAACACTGGGAGAGGGAGAGAAGTAAGGATAAATCCCCCACCCCGTGTGCTCCCGGTTGCTGCTTCACATGATGACGACTGCTGCAGTGGTGTCGACCACTCCGGCAGTGACACGTCCTGCTGCTCAGATCTCAGAACCCTCAAGATTGACTCAGGTAGTGAGTTCCAAAGAAGCCTACTATGGCCGGCAAAGGCTTGTTGACATCAGGGCACCCCTGTTGACGTCTTAAGGCACCTCTGCAGTACAGGCCACCATCGATGTTCAGATGGTGCTCTCCTCCTTTGTGAAGCTACTACAGTGCCTTATACCTCCTAGTCCTATGCCAGGCATGATGATGACAAGGCCTGCTGGACTAGCCCCTGTGCTGAGGCCTTCTAGGTTGATGCACCCAACACACTGCAAGGTGTCAACATCCTCTTTCCTTCCCTGCAGCCTTCAGTGCCCATCGGTGAGGATCATGAATACAATCCTGAATTCCTTTTATAGGAAAAAGAGGAGGAGGAGGAGGAAGATATGGGGAGCCCCTCTGACAGATCTGGCTCCACCATTTCTACCAAAAGTGAGGACTCTACCTTATATACTCTGAGGTCCCCTCCTGAAGACTCCTCTTTCATATCTATGATGAAGCAACCCCAAGCTGCAATGGGGTTTGCTGCTGAGGAGCAAGACATCACTAGGAGAAACTTGGTAGAGTTTCCAGAGCTGCCAGAGTCTCCGCCCCTTATAATTCCCCTTCTATTGGCTGCACTAGAAGATGCCATCCTGGCTGCCTGGCACAGACCAAGCATGGTCCATGCTCTGCCCAGAAAGGTAAACAAGCTGTACCAGGCCTCCTCAGGAAAGCCTTTTTCTACAGGCCAACCTGAGGCTGGATTCAGTTATGATAAATGCAGCCCATGATAGGTCTAAAGTGCCTAAGCATCTAATTTCTCTCTCACCAGATAAGGAGTTGAGAAAACTGGACCTCCTGGGAAAGAGAACCTTTGCCTGTGCCATACTGGGCCTTAGAAAAGTAAATGACCAGGCCCATGTGGTCAAGTACCAGAATACCCTCCGGAAAAAGGCTAAAGCAGCAGTCCAGTCCCTCCCAGAGGGTACCCAGAAGCAGGAAATGCTCAGTGCTCTCAAGACAATAGCTGACATGGGTAAACACCTTTTAAGGTCTGCCTATGACATTTCTGATGCCTCAGCTAGAGTATCTGCAGCTGCCATCTGCTTAAGAAGGCACCCTTGGCTGAGGGTGGCAGGATTTGCTAGTGATATTCAACAAACAGTCATTCATGCCCTTTTCAGAGGATACAAGCTCTTTGAGACAGATGTGTCAGACATCATCTCCAAACTCCAAGCTTCAGGAAGGACTCGAAGGTCAGTCCATGCCCTCTACCACACAAGACCGAGAAGTAGGCAGAGGGTACCCTTTCTTAGGTCTACCAGCAGACCTAGGCCAGGGGCCAGACAACAGAGCAAAAGCAGAGCAGGGTCAGCTTTGCCGGCTCCAACCTACTCCACAGCTGCCCAGTCAAAAGCCCCTAGAGGTGGAGGTGTGACTACAGCCACTGGATCTGCTTCAGCATGACTCCTTCTTAGACCCACACCCTCCAGTACTAAATCTGGAGTTGGTGGCAGGGGGTCGCCTTTCCCTCCACCTGGAACAATGGAGGCAGGCTGCAACAGATGCTTGGGTCCTGCAGTTAATAGCCACACTGTAGAATTGTATTTTGTTTTATACAGATTTTTCTGATGTTTTGTAGTTTTCTCCCTGATCCCAGTGCCCTACCTTGGACATGCATGTGCACATGTGGAGGCATGCGCACACTGCGTATCAAGGTGCCCTCCCTTTGTGTCACCCCTACCGCCTACACTATTCACAGACCTGTACCCGGTGGCAGCGGGACTACAGGGGGCGGCGATCACTCCCAGGAGAGGAGAGCTGCCTTTCCAGCTTGATCAATCCTACTCCAACCCCCCCCCCATCGTGAGTAAGGCGTCCAGAGCCTCAGCCCTCAGCACCAGCAGGCCGGCCCTACACTGTCGAATTTCTGGAGTTGCTTCCAGACCTCCCAATAGTTCACGTGACTTATCTTCCAGACTATGTACCAGTGCTCCTAGAGTAAGTACATACATTACCCCAGAAGTGGGCCATAGAACCAGCTGCCTGGGATCAATGGAATAGGGGGTTCTATTCTCATTTCTTTCTAGTCCCCAAATCTACAGGGGACTTGAGGCCCATTCTGTATTTCAGACATCTGAACTTCTGTATACAGTACAAGAAGTTCTGAAGTTCAGAGTGGTCACTCTGTAAGGCCTGCTGCCCTTCCTGCAAAAACGGAGACTGGTTATACTCCCTGGACATGCAGGATGCCCACTTACATATCAAGATTTGTGCCCCCCCCACTCGGCCCCCCCACAGAATGTACCTCAGGTTCTTGTTTCAGGGGGAGCACTACCAGTTCAGGATATTGCCCTTAGGTTTGTTATCTGTGCCACGGGTTTTACCAAATGCTTGGCAGTTGTGGCAGCAACTCTCAGGAGAGAGGGACTGTATGTCTTCCCCTATCTAGACAACTGATTGCTCAAAGTTCAGTCCAAGGAGCAACTGTCTCAGACCCTAGCATGTAGTAGACAGCTACCCAATGACCTAGGGTTCATGGTTAATGTTCCCAAGTCAGTCCTGACCTCTTGTCAGCATCTGCAGTACAGTGTGACAAATTCTGGACACTGTTCAAGGCTTAGCCTTCCTGCCCCAGGACAGGGCAGAGTGCCTAATGACACAGGCCCAGCTGATTTACAAGAATAGGTATATCACAGCCAGGACATTTCTGAGGCTGCTGGGCTTGATGGTAGCAGCCATCCATGGTACCCCTGGGCAGACTGCACATGAGGATCCCTTAATGAACATTAAGAGTCCAGTGGAATCAGTGCACCAGTGATCTGGAGCAGCAGGTTCTAGTAACCTCGTCTGTCCAAAAGGTGCTCCAGTGATGGATGAAACCTAGAAATTTGCTAAAAGGGGTTCCCTTCCTTATCCCCTACCCTCAGCTGATCCTTACCACATATGCTTCGGGGATTTGTGGAGGGGGGGGAACACATTTGCATCCTCACCAGACACAAGGAACATGGATCAAGGGGGAGAATTCCCCCTCATAAACATCCTAGAGATGACGGACATTCTATATGATCTGCAAGTCTTCCAGAACCATCTGTCCCCAGGGCATCTGCTGGTGCAGATGGACAACATCAGTGTAGTACACTACATAAACAAGGGGGAACTCATTCGTACCCCCTATGTAGGGAAGCGATGAGAGTTTGGTACTGGTTTCTAGAACATGTTTTGAACTGTCGTCCATCCATGTTCCGGGCGTCAAAAATGTCCTGGCAGACAGGATGAGCAGGTCGCAGCCCAGAATGCACAAGTGGGCTCTGCTGATCTCAGTAGTAGAAGACCTGCTTGACACGTGGGGTGCTCCGGAGTTGGACCTTTTTGCATCCCCACTTAATGCAAAACTGCAGCTTTTCTGCTCGCTTGCTCCAGGTCCTGGAGTTTTCTGGAGAAACACATTTTCCCTCACTTGGAAAGGGAGTTTCCTTTACACCTTCCTTCCCTTTCCTCTGATTCAAAGGGTGCTACTCAAGCTTCAAATGGAGAGAGCTACTCTTAATTCTTGTGACTTCTTAGTGGTCTCATCAGATATGGTTTTCTGTGCTGCGACAGTTAGTAGTGGAACCCTCAGTACCCCTGGCCCTGTGCAAGGGCTTGCTATCACAGGAACAGGGAACTCTTGCCCATCCAGACCTCAAGTCACCCAATCTTCATGCCTGGCTCTTGAAGACATAGCCACTGCAAGATTTGGAGTGTCCTCAAAGCTGACTGATGTCCTGGTGGGTGCTAGAAAGCCTTCCACTAGGGCCACCTACTCCATGAAGTGGAAGTGGTTTGCTTTATGGACTGCTTCCTATCACTTGGATCCCATCACTTGCCCAGTGAATCTGATTCTTGAATATTTATTGCCCTTGTCAGAAGCAGGACTGCAATACTCTTCTATCAAAGTGCACTTGGCTGTTATTTCAGCTTTCCATGTGCCTACTGATGGCCATACAGTGGCACAGCCAGAGGTGGCACGTACGTTTTTGAGAGGCATCCTGCTCTTGAAGCCTCCCATCTTCAGTCCAGTCCCAGCTTGGGACCGGAATTTTACTGTAGAGAAACTCACTTTGGCTCCCTTTGAGTGAGCTGCAAGTTATGGCTTATGCTTCCTGTCTTGGAAAGCGTTATTTTTAGCTGCTATTACTTCTGCTCAAAGGATTTCAGAGCTTCAGGTTCTAATGAGTGAGCCTTCTTAATTTTCCGCAGAGACAGGGTGTTTTTCCATACCAACCCTAAGTTTCTTCCAAAGGTGGTGTCTGAGTTTAAATCAGACCATCCCCCTGCCAGTTTATTTTCCTGAGCATGCCAGTCCAGGGGAAGCCTTGCTCCATACTTTGGACGTACATAGAATATTCAGATATTATGTTCATGGTACGAAGGACTGCAAGAAATCCTTGCAGCTTTGTGTTTCCCTGGGAAAGAGGGCGTACCAGTTTCTAAACAGTGCCTCTCCAGATGGTAGGCCAGCTGTATTACTTTTTGTTACAGGAAGTATGATAAGGAACTTTCTGGGGTTGTGCATGGCCATTCAACCAGAGACGTGGCCACTTCTGTTGCCTGTTTCAGAAATGTGTGCTGCTGCAACCTGGAGTGTTGTCCACACTTTCACTAAACACTATAGTCTGGACATTGCTTCTCATAGAAGAGTGGACTTTGGCCTGGCTGTGCTTCAAGGCCCTTTTTCTTAGGCCTGTAGCCTCCTGCCACCCAGACTTTCTATCTGTTACTGCTGCTTGGGACTCGTTCCATAGGTGTGGCCTGATTAAAGAGATATCCTCGAAGAAGACAGCACAGTTATATATATACTTACCGTAACCGTAGATCTTCAAGAGAAACTCTTTCATCAGGCCATGCCGTCCTGCCCTCTGTACCCCTTAGATTCAGAGCATCTTTGCTCCTGTCTCTCTCTCTCTCTCTCTCTCTGTCCAGGACAGACTACTTGCTGTTTCTAGACTTGCCTGGTAGCTGGAAACTTCAGCTCTCTCCCGGTTATCTGGAAGGAGGTCCTTTGAGTATGATTTCCAGTGGGGAAGTGAGAAGGGAGAGGGGCTGCCCACATTTATATACAGGGTGTCGATGCAAGACATCATCATGGGCGGCCCCTAGTGGACTGCTTGCACAAAAAGTTTCCATGTGGTCCTAGTGCCTGGCAGCTATAGTTCCATAGGTGTGGGCTGATAAAAGAGATTCTCTCAAAGATCTATGGTTATGGTAACTATGTAACTGCTCTTTCTCTTAGCATTAAGAAAATTATTTGTAAACCAAGTAACTACTCTGTCAAAATCTGTTTGCACGTGGACCTTGAAGGAAAACTGCACCGAAATTGAAGGGAATTTTTCCCAGAAGAAGCAGTTTTTAAAAAACTGCTTCAAATTCTGTTATTATTCCATCTGTACTTCCCTATTAGTGACCTTGGTGATTGTTTCTGATTATCAGTCTGGTTTTGAGTGCCATTTTAGAATTGTATGACATAGTTTATGTCCCTCTCCAACCACAAAGTTCTATAATAGAACATGGATGCATTTGTCATTGAGGCACAGGTCAGGAAGCATGGGAAAAACCAGGAGCAGTTGTAGAATTCGCAAAAAGTGTTTATTAGTACTAGCAGTAACATAAAAAAAAATTGTTAAGAATAACTATTTACAAAGGCAGAATAAGATCGGTCCGGTGGTGCAAAGGGTTGAGGCGCTGGATGCCACACCTCAAACCACGCCTGTGACCCAGGTTCGGGAACAGACTCGGGTCGCCGGGTGCTGGCAGGGGAGGAGAGAATTGAGCATCCAGAGGACTGCTCTCCTCTCCTGGGTGGCTGGGTGGGTAGCCCCACTCTGTTAGTGACCCCCATTGGAGACCGGGGGTACTACAAGCAGCAGTGCACAAGAGGGACCAGAAAAGTGGGAAAAATGCACGCTTGCCGTCCAGATGATGGAGGTCTGCCTACCTGCGTCTCCCAGCCAAGAAACCTCCAGGCTGCATTTCCGGGCCATGGTAAAGATGCAAGGGAGTGCTACATGTGCTCTGGTCTCTCCTCCCGAGGGCCCCGGCAGGATATGGGAGAGCCCCCCTGGCAAAGAGATACATCCGGGACAACTGGGGGCATCGGAGCAGCTGGATGGTGGATTGACTGAGGAGGCAACAGCAAGACTTGGCCGTCCGAAAGAGAGGATGACAAGCGGGCGTGCCAGAGGTGGTAAAAGAAATAATGCAAAAAAACAAAGGCAGAATAAACAGAGAAGATCCCTCCGAGTTTTCCTTCAATCTGTGTGTCTCTGTCAACAAATGGCAGCTTTGTTTTTATAATTCCCTGCAACCCCCTTCTTAACAAGCATCCTGTTTTCTCTTGTAACTCTCTGGCATGTACAGCTAGAACACAAAGTCCCAGAACTGAGGCTTCTTTTCCACCGCTTCTGCAAAAAGGCTTAAAAATTGCATTCAGGTTAACCCCTTGAGTTCCCAATAGCTTTTTGCAGTCATCTCAAACTATAATTATATACATTTCAACAGTAACACTATATAATTTCTCAACAAAGGAATCCCAATATCAGTTACATTTCCACATAATGATTTGCATATATTTTATACCAGCAGATATGCAGGGGAGGGAAAAGACAAACAGCAAGGGAGGGTAGAGAGGTAGTGAGAGGCAAAGAATTGCGAGACTGTCGGGGTGATCAAATCCTAGGTCTCACAGGAAAATTTGATTGTGCAACCAGACAGAGAAGAGACAGGAAAGAATGGAACAGATCTCTACATTCAAGCTCTCCATAACAATTGGGACAGGGTCCTATTTAACCCTGTCACAGCATTGTTTCAACAATGGAAGAGCTGGGCAATAGAAATAAACTACATCAGACAGTTCTAGAATGGCGCTTACTATCTTTGTGTAAATCAGAAATGCCCAATGGGATAACTTAAAAGCTTGTAGCTATGAAACAATAACACAATTTGAACTAGTACTTAAAAATTAACTTCTACAAGGAAAAATGACTTACAAGTTCAGTGCAATTCTCCTTTAATAAACTTAGGAGATTTGTATGCATAGAAAAGTAACTTGACATTGGCATGAAGTCAGATAGAACAGGATTAAAAAAATGTTTTAGTCTGTTTCATACCAAATTACAGCGTATATCCTACATTTTGTTCTTCATAACATTGCACATCCTAAGTTGCACAACAAAATTATAATTTAAATGAGGGAAACCATAGGAAAGAAGGGTAAATCTAAAGGAAAGTAATTGGGGAAGGGAGCTACAGCACCAGGATGTTAATTTTCAGATACACCATTATATTAATAAAGTTTATTCTGGAGCCTCCAAGGAAGAGTCAAAGTTTGAACAAATCATGTAAAAACAGTTTAATTTCAAGTGTAGCGGAGCTGTATTTCTGACCATTATCAGTAGTTCTTTAAGTTTATATATGAAATCTATGTATGAAAGCCAAAGGGTGGTGGTAAATGGAGTACATTCCAGGGAGCAAGGGGTGACAAGAGGGGTACCCCACGGGTCGATGTTTGGGCCCATAATGTTTAATATGTATATCAGTGACATAGCGGAGGTCTGCAAGGGAAGGTTAGCCTATTTGCAGATGATACGAATATCTGCAATAGGGTGGACACCCGTTGGGGGGTGGAGGCTATGAGGGAAGATCAAAGATTTCTGGAGGGGTGGTCGGATTCCTGGCAGCTGAAATTCAATGCCAAAAAGTGTACAGCAATGCACACGGGGTAAAATAACTCGCAAGTCATTTACACACTGGGAAGGGGGATGAAATTAAGGCAGCTGAGCAGGAGAGGAATCTGGGGATTATAATTTCAGATAACCTTAAGGTGGGGAACCAATGCAGTGGGCAAAGTGAATAGAATGTAGGCGCGCATATGGTGAGGTATTAACAAGCAGAAAGAGGGAGGTGGTGATACCCCTTTACAAATCCATGGTGAGGCCTCACCTGGACTATGGGGTCCAATTCTGGAGACCTCACCTATTCAGGGACATAGATGGGATTGAAAGGGTTCAGAGACGGGCCACCAAGATGGTGCATGGGTTGCATGGGAAGCCCTATGAAGAGAGGTTGAGGGAGTTAGATCTGTACCCGCTGGAGACTAGAAGGAAGAGGAGGGACATGATAGAAATGTTTAAGTACGTAAAGGGGATTAATAAGGTAGGGGGAGCTTATTCACAAGAAAAGTAGGTGCTAAAACTATGGGTCATAATCTAAGAGTAGAAGGAGGAAGGTTTAGGGGCAGTGTAAGAGGGCATTACTTCACTGTGAGGGTGGTGGAGCCCTGGAACAGTCTGCCAGAGGAGGTGGCAAGGGCTGAAATGGTGGAGGGATTCAAGAGGGCAGGGGATGCTGGCCTGCCATTGCAGCGGTAGAGCTACAGCTTGAAACGCCAGCAACCCGGGTTCGATAGCGAGCTCGGGCTGCTGGAGAGCCAGCCGGGGGAGAAGGATTGAGCACCCAGTGGGCTGCTCTCCTTCTCTGGGTGGGTTGCAAGCTCCTACTGCCATACCGCCACCTAGGAAATCCCAAGTGGTGGTGCAGTTGTGGAGCAGCAGAATGGGAGGGGTAGACATCGTCTGAGGGTCGGAGAGAAGGGCACGCCTCAACATGTCTTCATCTCCTTGACCCTCCCAGCGTACCGACATCTGTGGGGAAGGGACTAAATCAGGAGGAAAAACACCCATGCAGACTCCTGGAGATGGGCCTTGGCACCGACGACTAGGAAGTTGGGAGGAGCTCCAAAATGTCTCCGCCTCGTCTCAGGTAAGGAGGGTGTTTGGGGAGCCTCCTCCTGCCCACCCAGGGGGTAATCCAGGGGTGCTCAGGACTGTTGGGGTGGGAACAGAGTAGGGAGCAATATTACTCCACCCCTGGTCGGTGGGGTGCATGGAGACCCCAAGGATAGGAGCTGGTGTGGGGCTTGAGAAGAGCATAAATACATAGATAAAAAAAAGTGGACATGGGACTGATGCAAGGGTTTGACCGGTGGGCAGTGTGGGAGATCTCTGGACAAGGGGGGCAAGTAGGGAGGGAGGGTGAGGGTCAAACTTGATGGGCCAAAAGGGTCCTTTTCTACCACCAGGTTTCTATGATTCTATCATATTAGGGATCCTCTTCTCTACCCAGTTTATAGTATTCAACCTAGTAGCTGCCACCACTGTGATGTTGTACAAATATTGTCAATATTTATCCATATTGGCATTTGGGAAAATCTCCAGGAGCATCGTTTTGAAATTACAGAGGATCTATGTCCCAAACACAGCAGTTGGATGCACTGCCTTTATGTACTTTTACTGTTTTGGGGTCTAGTTAAAAAAATATGATTACCACCCCCCCTGCCCTCACAGTCTCCAGTATAGGTTTGACTTAGTGACACTATAGTACAGAGAGATAGAGAGTGCAATCAAAAATCATACCAGAGTTTTCTGTTTGTATTCCCTTCATAGAGGGGAGGCAGTTTGATTCATCATATCTGTTCAGGTTTGAACGGTATCTTTTTCCCAGCTTTGTAACACAAATGGAGTCTGAGCTGGCAATTTCCTCACCAGTATCTTATAAACGGATGAGACCTGTTTAAGGAAATCCCCACATTTCACTGTCACAGCAATATGCTCCACTAAAGAGTGTCATATCTCTGCCCACGCAGTTTGGAGCTGCTGATGAGGTTAATGTCAGACTTGCAGGAAATTGAATATGTCCCCCTTGGTAATTTAAATTTACTGAGCCTCACAAAGCTTTTTGTGTCTATATGCCAAAGTCTGAGGCCTCACGTGCTGGAGACAATTCTGCATTTCCTACAATGCCTGGCAGAGTAAACACTATATCCTGATCGACTAAGTATCTCTTCATTTCCTTCTGCACCTTCAGGATGTGTTTTGTCCACGGATTTTTACTTTGTCATAATATCTTACCATTAAACCGGTATGCTTTTGAGCCTAAATGGCCATAAACAGACTGTAAGTCACTAATGAATAAATTCTCAGAAGCAGGTGAGCCCAGTAAGCCATAGCAATGGACAAGGCATGCACCAAGAAAATGTCTCAGAATGAACTAGCTTACTCGATACACTGTGAGTTACTACTGTACTACTGTTGCCTGAAGGAGTAGTAATACTGCGAAAGGCTGGACTTGACTGAAGGTGGATTAAGGGATATGCAGGGGGACCTGTGTGATAACTGTTTTATCTATACAAGTGCTGTTTGACCTCGGGTTACTTCACAAGAGGCATAAGCCACGAATGAGGTGTCCGAGGTCTAACAGCACGAGTATAGATAAAACAGTTACCACACAGGTCCCCTCCTGCATATTTCATTCATGCAGTAGGGGATGACTCTGTGTGATAGTTTCTTCTTTTTTTTTTTTTTTTTTAAGTATTTTTATTATTTTTTGGAAATAAAGTTTGTGGGATTTGTTTTTTTCATATAGCTGTTTGGTCCCCGTCACCTCCTCCCACCTACTGGCGACAGGGACATATAAATATTTTACAGGTTTTCTCACTGACCCTCCCCAGCCCCTGCACACAGCCGTGCGAGCATGTGGAGGTACGTTACACATCCCGTGGTGCCAGCTCAGCCCCTTCCACCTCCTGTAGCTGTTTGCCACCCCCCGTCCACCTACGCTACCCACCAGACCTCCACCCGTGGAAGCGGAACTATGGGGGCGCCAACCCACCTCACCACCTCGAGAGAGAGCTGCCCATCGGCATGCTTCGATCCTGCTCCGCCTCCCATGATGCTGGCACCCCGACGACCCAAGGCCGCTCCCAAACCCAGGTTGCGAGGTGCGGTGTCCAGTGTCTCAATCCTCCGCACTACTGGGCTGGCTAAGGTTTTGAGATTTTATGGTGAAGTAGTGCCCTTCCTCCTTCCGTGTCATGGGCATTGCTATGTATGTGTCATGATGACACCGCCAATGATGCTGCAACATCACAACCACAGATACAGTAGCAGCAGCCTTTAGCGTGAACTGCTGAAGTACTGGTAGTTTGAGAGACCAGGTAGTGGGTTTTGTAACTGCAGATTTGAGGATTTATGTTGAAAAGAAGATTCGCCGTTGATCAAGGAGAGGAGATTTAAGAATGTCTCTGCTTCCATGGAATCGGCTGAGCTACCGTATTTGTCAGCATGCATGGTGTGACAGGGGCAGCAGAATCGTTTGGGTATTCACAGTTGTCTGTTTTTTTGTGTTTTTAAAGGGAGCAGTTTAGTTTTTAAAAGATGCACGTTCTGTGAAGAGTGCTGCAGGCTGCCGTGTGTGTGTGGGGGGGGAGATAATGTTTGGAGCAGTGCGGGCAGTGGTGTGATAGAGTTGAATAAGGACCTGTTCTATTTGTTATGCAAAAAGACTTAAAAGCAAGGATCTGTTCTGCTCTCTCCTTCTCTGTCTCTTGTCTATCTGACTGTGCAGTCAGATTTTCTTGTGAGGCAATTTTCTGCCTCCCACTATTTCTCTGCCTTCCCTTGCTCTTTCTGTCTGTTCTTCCTCCTTGCTTTTCTGCAGATGTAAAAGTGAATGTGAAACAAAAGTGTTTGTGTGAACCTGAGATCCTTTGGTTTGAAAATGTATATAGTTATAGTGTTGAAATAAATGCAAAAAGTGATTTGGAACTTAAGGGATTAACACTGAAATGCAATGCTACTTCTACAAACTCTTTTGCAGAGCTATCAATAAGAGACCAGTTCTGGATCACCATGTACCATATTGTTGCACCTGCAAGGAAGGAAACTGATGAAATTCTAATGCATTTTGAGAAAAACAGGCTGTCTTAATGAGGTCAGGATGTAGCAGTTAATTGCCAAGTAAAGACTTATAAAAGAGCAGCAATCTGTTGTTGGAGACTGAGACTGAAACTTAGAGATTCCCTCAGATAAAGGACTTTGTTTTCTGTTTGTTCTGCCTTTGTGAATAGCTATCCTTTTTTAAACTGCAGTTTTTATTCAGTTTATGTGGTGCATGTAATAATACATCCTATCAAAACCATTCAAGAGGAGTAGCCGTGAACAAGGCGACTGCACTTGGGTGCCTACAAAAATGGTGACTTAGTTACGGCGCCTGTGTTCAGGGCTACCTGTCGGGGCGATTGATATTGGGATGGCGATACAGTGACGGGAGAAATACATGTATGTGCGCTGGGGAGGAGATAGGGGAGTGATGGTATGTGGGAGGGGATGTGGCGGACAGCTGCCAAGCTGGTCCAGTAGCATGGTGGGTAGGGTGGTCGGTTGAGAGGTGCAGGGTTTGGGTCTGTACGGTTTTTACCCCCAGCAGGCGGCATTCAATTTTTGTAAGTTTTCACCCCGAGTTCAGAATCCATAAGTAGGGGATGCAGGGCCATAGCACCTGCATTAAGAAAAACCTGTAGGTCTCGGTGCCCCTTTTCCTGCCATGAGTGTGCAACGAATTCATTTTCGGTGATGTATACGCGCCATAACAGCGATCGCTATTCAGCAATCGTCGTTATAACATAGAACCATTCAAGAGCATCAGGTACAATTCAGTATCTATTGACATTATTAACAGAATCCATCATACATAAATGAAACAGAAATGCTCTCCTGGTTAATAAGGGCTTAATGGAAAATGGTAAGAGGTAGGAATCCTAGGGCCAGTATCATCCCATCTCATTGATTCTTTGGGATATCAACATAACTTGGGAATGGTATAATGGGCTGACCAGAGTATCATGGGAAATCATTCCTGCCTGAGAAATTTCATGGCACCAGGTCTGACTGGCGTGTGGCCATATAGGTAAACCATATTGTCCATCTGTTCATGAGAATAGGGGTTCTGTCTTATATTCGAGCTATCATACTCTCTATTTTATTTATATCATATACTTTCTAGAATCGTGGATATGTTGTTCATCCACACTTAGTGTCATGTCCCCTTCCACTTTAAGATCTACCAGAAGTCTTCACGCTGGGTCCTCTCACCCACCGGGGTGGTATATACCTCAGCTGCACCCCACCAAACACCAGATCTTCCTTTCCGCTGGAAGATTCAGGTTGCCTCCCTCATGCTCACGTACTTTGTAGTTCCTGGCTCAAAAACCTTCAGTTATTCTGAAAATTCGTATCGTTCACTTTAGCGACTGTGAGTTTATCTCTTCGATTATGGAAGACAAGTCTTCCCTTGGATTTCATCGGTGCCTTGCAGACAGAAGATGTCGCGCACTGATCCCCACACGGCGTGCGTCTATTGCCTCGGTGTCGACCTTGACACTTTGAAATGCGATGTGTGTCTCGCCTTTCATCCCAACATCCTTGACGACCATATCACATGCCTGAAGCTGGGGAGGCCGGAGAAACGGAACCCTCTGGTGAAATCCAGGAGGTTCGGTGGGCAGTTTCAGGCCATGGATCCGCAACAATTGAACGCAAGCATTTCAGAGAAAGAGGCTCATGCTGCAGAGACTTCTTGGTTCTTCTTCGTCCGCTCAACCTGGGCTCCACCTTCTAGGGTTCCTTCCGAGAGTTGTGCCAGTCTCTCCCAACCAAGAGAGGGGTGCCTGCGGGCTCACACTCGTCTCAATCTCATAAGCAGGAGAAGGATCCGGGATCATCTTCGTCTCGACGGAAACGTTCTTGGGAGCGGGAGAGATCTCTGTCCCAGGAACATGCGGTCTTGACCTTGGTCATGATTGCTTCTTCGGCCGCTGGCTTCTTGGCCTTGCCATCTGGTCGGTTAACTGAATTGTCAATCGACGATGTTGAGATCGTCATCGATCCGATCAATCCATTATCGCCTACTCCGGTCGACATTTCCCTCGATTGAACTCCTAACTTGGTCTTTCCAGATGACGAGACCCAGCCTGCTGGAACTCCCATCGAAGACGTGGTCCCTGATCCTGGGAAATCACCGGTCCCGCCAGTGACTCCCGAGCGACAAAGCTGGCATGTCTGATCTTGATCGAGGTCTTGGACTCCCTTGACCGAAAGGCAGAGGAAGAGCTGTAAACGCTCTAAAAAGAGGCGAGGCCATCGAATGTCCTCGTCCTCCTCGGATGAGGAGAAGTTCCGATGGAAACTCTGTCGGCGCTATGAGGACCTCATGTGGCAACAGCTGATTTTGACTGGGCACAAGCTGGCTCCGGCTTCCACACTGACCATTACCTGGCTTTCACCTCCTAGGCTGAAGCCGACTCCTTCGGAGCCGATTAAGTCAGTTTCCCAGCCCGCAGAGCCGGTCAAACCTCCAGTTTGGCCCAAAATGGTCTCTCCACCGATTGTGGTGGAACCACCACCCAAACAGCCTGTGGGACTGGCTCCTTCCAAGGAAGATAGACCAGACACTGGGCTTGGTCACGGTGACCCCGGAACACCCTCGGCGAGTCGAAGGTGACCAGGGTGGTCAGCCATTATACCCGGATTCAGACGTTACCGGCTTGCATTCTCATCCAGGTGATGACGAATCAACCATTGGCTTAGAGATGGACTAAGGTCTCTGCCTTTCAGGGTATTCTTTGCCTCATCTCTGAGTCCACAGGGATGCCCCTGGAACCAATCCAGAAAAAGGCAGAGTACCCTCTTACGGAAATCCTTAAGAGAGGGGATACCCCAAAAGAGGCTTTTCCTGTGGCTGAGGCTATTGTTGGCCCGGACTTAGAACTCTGGAAGCACCCTGCTTCTTGTCCAGCTCCATCTGCCCACATGGCCCACAAGTATGCGGTGCCCATGGGGTCCCTCGCGGGGTTCACAGAGCACCTTTCGACCGAGAGCCTGGTGACCACCTCTATGTTCAGACACACTGGCAGTTCTGCTGACACTGACCAACCTCCTGATAAAGAGTCCAAGCTTTTGGACCATTCAGCCAGGAAGGTCTATGCGGCTTCCTCCTTGGGCCTTCGTCAGGCAAGTTCGGCGGTCATCATGGCACACTTCTCTCATGCCCTTTTAGGGTCATTGGATTAAGTCCTCCCACATCTCCCCATGGACATGCAGACCACGGTCAAGCAGGTCCAAGATCAGGGCCGAGCTGTTGCCAAACAGCAGCTTCAGATGACCCTGGACATTGGGGATTCTTGTGCCCACTCGATGGCTGCCGCAGTTGCCTCTCATCACAGGGCTTGGCTGAGACTCTCCTCCTTCCCGGCGGATACCCAGCACAAACTAGCTGACGTGCCCTTCCTAGGGACCGACCTGTTCAGCCCAGGAGTGGCCGGTCACCTTCAGCGCGTTGAGCAGTCCAGTGCCACCTTGGACGCTACTTCTGCCAAGGGTTCTTTGGGCAAGAACCAGCAGAAGAAAAAGAATAAGCCTTTTCGGCATTCTTCCCCTGTGGCTCAGCAGTCCTCCTTTCAAGGTGGACAGCAGCAACAGCAGCAGGCTCAAGCTTGGTACCCCCGGCCCAAGCTGGGACCCCAACAGGCCCGTAGAGGAGGCCAAGGTTCAGGTCCTGGAGCCTCTTCCTCCAAGTTTGCTCAGTGGTGGGGCAGGGGCTGTCAACCCCTCTCCCATCACCCCAGCTCTGGGTCCTCCCTTGGGGGGCCGGCTCCGCCACTTTGTTTCCACCTGGTCCATTGTCACTTCAGACAGGTGGGTTCTCAAAGTGGTCGGTCAGGGACTGCCTCTGGAATTGGAGCAGTACACTCCAAGCCGAGCCCACGCCTCTCATGAGGAAAGAATATCCGCTTAGACTCAGCTTTCCAAGATGACATCGCTCAGCTCCTCCTCAAGGAGGCAGTAGCTCCAGTGGCAGATCCTCCAGCAGACCCAGGCTCTGTCTCCAGGTATTTCCTGGTGCCCTAGCAGATAGGGGGCTGGCACCCCATTCTAGATCTGCATGACCTGAATCAATATCTCAGGTCACGCACCTTTCGGATGGTCACTATGTCCCAGATCATACCATCCTTGGAGCAAAACATGTGGTTCTGTTCACTGGATCTGCAGGATGCGTTCTTTCATGTCCCAATCCATCCGTCCCATCAGCGGTTCCTCTGCTTCAGGGTTGAAGGGACCCTGTACGAGTTCAGAGCCTTGCCATTCAGCCTGTCTTCGGCCCCATGGGTCTTCACCAAATGCATTGCAGTGGTGGCGGCCCATCTTAGGCGTCGGGGGGGGATTCAGGATTTATCCTTACCTTGACGATTGGCTCCTAGCAGGTTCTACCCAACAGGAGGTGGAGAAGCCCAGGGACCTGGTCCTTCAGACCTGCTCCCAACTTGACCTCCTGATCAACGAGGCCAAGTTGGAACTCGTGCCTTCTCAGGTGATGGGCTTCATCGGGGCAGAGCTCGACTCTTGTCAAGCTAGAGCTCGGCTTCCGGTGGACAGAGCGGAGGTTCTTTACTCCTTTGCCCAATCATTTCTAGTTGGGCAATTGTGCCCTGCCCAAGACTTTCTGTGCCTTCTGGGTTCCATGGCAGCATGCACCTCAGTGGTCCGTTGGGCCCAGCTGCACATGCACCCCCTCTAATGGGAGCTGGCTGCCCAGTTGACTCAGCACCACGGTCATTTTGACCAGCTGATCACTGTAACCCAGAAGATGTGGGACACTCTCCAGAGGTGGACCGCCCCAGACTGGTTGCAGGAAGGGATCCCGTTTGTCCGCCTGGAGCTGATGGTCATTCTCATGACCGATGCCTCTCTCATGGGCTGCAGAGCCCACATGGGGACAGAAAGACCCATGGGGGCTGTCCCGGTGGCACTGAGGGTTGAGGTGCCGGATGCCACACCTCGTGCCAAGCCAGCAACCCGAGTTGGGAGTGAGTTCGGGAGCGAGCTCGGGAACCAGGGGTCGGCAGGGGACGGATTGGATTGAGCACCTGTAGGGCTGCACTCCGATCCTGGGGGGAGGACATTGGGGTGCCCTGCACTCCGGCGACCCTGGTGGAGATCGGGGGTGCCGCAGAAGCTCGGGCAGCATGTAACAGCATGCCCGACGTTGGCAGGGTTGCTGTGTGCCAAGTGTTGGGGGTGCACATGCAGGGGAAGGGGTTGGGTAGAACAAGGAATAACCTGGCTAGAAGAGATAGGCGACAGCACCTATCTTCCATGCCCAGCGCCGGGTTCATCTCGACCGGCCTCATCGCTCCTCCACCCGGGCCCCACCTGCATGCCAGAGTCTGCCTCGCAAGGATCCCAAGGTAAGGAGTCAGGCTGCCTCCTGGTGGGAAGCAACCAACTGGCTGCGGGGGGAGAGAGAGAGAGAGAGGGCACAGGCCGCAGTGATCCTCAGGCAGGGCAGCACAGGGATAGACTGCCTGAGAGAGTTCCCTCGAGCTGTGAAGGAGTGAAAGAGAGTTAAAAAAAAAAAAAGGGGCCCACGGGCTCTGGACCCCCAAGGAGTCCGGAAGCCATATCAACTTTTTGGAGCTCAGAGCAGTCAGACTGGCACTGTCAACTTTCGCTCCTCAGCTCTGGGGTCAAATGGTTCAAGTCCAGACAGACAATACCACGACCATGTACTACTTCAACAAACAGGGCAGCACGCACTCCCGTCTGCTGTGCAGGGAGGCGCTCCACATCTGGACCCTCGTGAGCCAACTGGAGGCAGATCTCCTAGCCATCCATGTGGCAGGAGCCTCTAACCATCTGGCAGATGCTCTCAGCCGCTTAGGCCAGTCATCCCACTAGTGGTCTTTCCATCCAGAGGTAGCTTGCAGCCTGTTCTCTCACTGGGGCAAACCGATATTGGACCTGTTTGCCTTCAGGGAAAACACCAAGCTGAGGCTGTTTCATGCCCGCCCCCCGCTCAGCAGGGCTCGCTGCAGGGGGATGCCTTCTCGAGGCCGTGGACCACAGGCCTATTCTACACCTTCCCTCCATTTCCCTTGATCCACAAGGTGCTCCTCAAGGTGAGGAGGGGCAAGGTGAAGGTGATCCTGGTAGCCTCAGACTGGCCGCGCCAGTTCTGGTATCCAGATCTCCTCAGCCTCAGCTGCAGGCTCCCGGAGTGGCTTCTAGCACGTCTGGACCTGATATCATTCCTTCCTACCAACGTTTTAAAAACTGATGTTGTTTCGTGGCTAGCTCATCGTAGCTCATATCAGGGCTTCTTCTGAGCTTACGGAATTTAGCTTTGTATGATTCAGCAGTTAATTCAAACTTTTTTAACAGTGCAGCTTTTAGCTTGCTGTAATCATTGCTGTCCTCATTGTCCATTTGACCCAGTGGATCTTGAGCTTTACCGGTAAGTAGCAGGGATAGCTGCAAGCTCCAGGACTTTCTAGGAATTTTAGCCTGAATACCAACTTTTTTCAAAAGAGTTTAAAAAGGCATCCATATCCTCCCCCTCTTTAAACTTGGCTATTAATTTGGAATTCAGTTTGTAACCCAGTCCTGCAGTCCCAGTTAAACCCAAGCCACTTACCTGCTCTGGCACCACTGGTTGGAGTCGTAGCTTCTCCAGTTTGTGTTGTCTCTGGCGCTCCTCTCTCTTCTCCTCTGCAACTCGCTGGCTCTCACGGTCTGCATCTCTCTGTTCTCGCTCTGCCTTATGGTCCGCCTTTCGCTTCTCTCGCTCCCTCTTCTCCTGGAACTCCAGCTTCATCCTGCGCAACTCAGTTTGCAGCCTGAGTATCTCTGGATTCAGGATACTGGTGACCTTCCCCCTGCTGCTGTGGCCCTTCACTGACAGTGACCCTGCTGTCCTTCTCACCGGATCTGGACACAGCACTGGCTGCTAGTCCTGCCACACTCAAGGTCTGGTCCCTTTCAGTCACGGTCTGTGACTTGCTGCTCTGGGTATCTGCTACCATCAGGGCCTCTATGAGGTTCTGTTTTTTGGCTGTCACTTCGAACGGGACTCCTCTGTCCCTGCACAGCTGCTTCAAGTAATCTACAGTGTGCCTGCTGTAGTCAGAAGCCATCTTCTTCCCTGACTACAGCTACTCTGACTTGCTCTTTAGGAAAAAAAAATAAAATGGGTAGGAACTTGACTGTATGCCAAGTGATATATAGTTCTGTTTCCTTTTTAAAATAAAACTCTGCCTTTTTTTCTTTCTTTGCAAGAAAACTTACGGTCTCAGCTGACACAGAACAATAAAAGCTTGTGATACCAAAATTATGCCACCTCTGCCAACCCATCTGTCACAAACCCACTCAGCAGGTCAGGCCCTCTACTCCCAAAGTGCCAACTTCCGAACGCAGTCTTGTGAACAGTTTAACAGAACAAGGTAACCCTCTTGTCTGTTTTGTGAGTTCGGATCAACCTTTGGTCTCAAGTCTTGGAGGGACTCAAACTGTGAACCTCTTGCTAGCGTACCCAATGCACAGGCTCAGATATTTCTGTCTTCGGGGTCCAGATATCTTTGCCTATGGGCACCTAACCAGGTATACAGAGATGAACCCTTAAAAACTTTAATAAAGACCTCAGATTTAAAACACTTCCCTTTCCAGTTTGGTACCACCATTCAAGCTTCTGTCTAATGTCTGCTATAACCATATATACTTTTCTTACAAATGGAAGAAAATTCAAAGACAGACCAAGTATGCTGTAAAAAGAATTTTACTAAACTAAATAAAAATATGTAAAACACAAAATACAGAACTGTTATATCACAAGACATACAAATCTTTTAAAAGAACAAGGTTTAAACAGTGCAGATCCCTACTTACAGTACTTAGATTTGACTCTCTTTCTAAATACCTGTTTAAAGGTGCTCACAGATGTTTCATTGTCAGAGTCTAGGTAAAAGTGTGTCTGAAATAAAACAGAATATTCCTTAAGCAAACTGTATTTGCCAACCCCTTTTGTGTGAGGTCATCTAGCTCCTCCTCTGTCAGAATATATATAAAATATATATCTTATACAAAAACAGGATGTATTTTCAAAGTATTAAGTTCTGAAACTTCAGTATAATTCATGTCCTTCAAATGACACTACTTTGATCGCATAATAAGCTTTCCCCTTCCAGGACATGAAAGCATCTTTATGATTTTGCACTTCTATGTAATAACCTGGGTTTTTTCCTCCATCATAAAATGGATATGATGTAGCAACTGTGGCTGTAATTAACTCAGACAAACAGGAGATCCTTGATTAAGGCCATCCATGTAACACCTAGTATCTAAAACTGTGTGTGTGATCTCACATGCTGTTTTCAGCATTTTCTCATGGCTTTCCTCTTTCAGCTGAAACCTGGGGGGGGGGGGGGAATGAGTGAGGTCATTCTAAGAGCACCAGATTTTTCAGCAGAGACAGTCAGTAATACATTTTATATTAAAAAAAAAATGATACAGCACTCAGAACTGGCTGTCCACGTCACAGCTATCACGTCTGCCAGAAGGACAGGGGAGCTCCAGGCATTTTTGGTAGACTTCCCTTATCTGGTCTTCCACAGGGACAAGGTTGTCCTATGCCCCCATGTGAAATTCCTTCCGAAGATGGTGTCAAGGTTGCACCTTAACCAGATATTAGCCCTGCCAGTTTACTACCCTAATTACACCTCGGTGGCCGAGTACAGGCTCCATAACTTGGAGCTGAGATGAGCCCTCTCCTATTACAAGGAGAGGACGGCAGAAATTCGGGGAGAGGTTCGCCAGCTGTTTGTTACCTACGCTGAAGCCGCTTCTGGCAGACCTGCAGCTCAATGGACTATTGCAAGATGGATCACATCATGCATAGGTCTGTGCTACGAGTTGGTGGGCAAGGAGCCTCCCAGAGAGATAAGAGCTCATTCTACCCGTCATTCTGCTGCATCGGTGGCTGCTTCCAGGGGCATGCCTGTCCAGGAAATCTGCCAGGCTGCTACCTGGAAGTCAGCAAACACCTTCATCACCCACTACTACATCGACCTTGAGTCACGCCGGGATGATGGTTTTGGGGCCTCAGTTCTCCAATCTCTGTTCTCTAAGTAAGGGTTGTGCACCTTGCCTCCCTCCTCCCAGAGAACTGCTAGGAGTCTGCCAATAAGTGTGGATGAACAACATATCCACGATCCTAGAAGAACAGTTTACTCACCTGTAACAGTAGTTCTAGGAGTGGTATATGTTGTTCATCCACACGGACCCACCCGACCTCCCCAGCTGTGGACGCACAACACCTGGCTTCCAGCGGGCTAAGATCTGGCATCATGGGGTGGAGCCGAGGTAGATACCACCCGGGTAGGTGGGAGGAGCCAGCTTGAAGACTTTCGGTAGATCTTAAAGTGGAAGGGGACATGCCAATAAGTGTGGATGAACAACATATACCACTCCTAGAACTACTGTTACGGGTGAGTAACCTGTTTGTATCCTCCCAGCTCTGAATCAATGGGGGAGTGGGCTGGAGCCATAGTCTTGTATTTGTTTTCTTAGCTGCTGCAAGAAGTATGCTTATCAAGTATATTTGACGTCTGTTTTTTTCCTGTCTAGGTAGGTGTAATAATATGGCTATATCTGGAGTCAAACATCCCAGGTTGGGGAAAGGTCCTCTAATACCTGCCCCACCTCTCCCCAAAACTGAGTAAGTGTCGGGCAGTGCCAGAACACATGAACATGAGTGGAGACCTCACATCCGCATTGTCTATAGCAGGAAGAGTCCCGCGTGGACATATACTTTCCCGTAATTTGTGGGGTGCGAAAAAAATCATACCACTACCCTCCAACCAAATTCTCTCCAGCTGTAAGAGACAGTCGTCTGATGCTGTCTATGCCATATCCAAAGCCAGTCCTCAAGTGTCAATTCCAGCATCATTTCCACCTTCCAGTTGGACGGGACCCTGTCCATCAGTGTCGTCGGAGGTTGTGTCATGGCCTTATATAAGCATGTTATCAAATGTTTAGGGGAAGGTTCTCCCTGTATGTGGGTAATAATAGTAGTGGGGAATAACCCTAGTTGGGATATCTAGGCCCAGAATGTTTCTCAGAAAATGATGTATCTGTAAATATTTATAAAAATCTTTTTATTTGAGAGAATACTCTGTAACTGAGCGAAGGACTTCAAGATACCATTTTGGTAAAAGTGAAAGCTGTGAACCAGTCCAATCCCCAGCCAACCTCTAAACCCATGGTCCAATTTCGCTGGGATAAAAGTTTGATCCAAGGCCGGGATCCCCATCCATCTAGCCCCCAACACACACACACACACACACACACACAGATTTTCTGGTTTCTTCAAATAGGTTAACCATTGATAAATTAAGTTCCTTGTGTACAGGGAGGGTACCTGCAGTAAGCCTACACTGTTTGATTGGAAGATCGCGGTATTGTGTAAAGGAGATGATGCACATGCTAATTTGACCTGGACCCTCCCAGTTGCCCCTGTAGGGAGGCTAAACCAATTAGACATTTGGGTAAGCAGTGCTGCCAGAGCATAGTTGTATAAATTAGGAAGGGCTAGTCCACCCTGGTCCCTATTCAATTGTAATTTTCTCAGGGCCACCCTAGCTCTGTTTCCCTGCCATAAGTATGTGGAAAATTACTCTGTTCCATCTATTTATCTCTTTCCTGGTTAGAAAGTGTGGGATCTTCTGCATTGAACATATTCATTTGAATCGATTGGATTCTATTGAGTAGGGAGAGAGGGAGATAGGCAAATGGATCCATCGCTATAGATCCGCTTTGACCTGTGTCAACAGAGGGTTGTAATTTTGAGAAAAGGTAGTGTGTGGGTTTAAAGTAAGATGTATAGCCAAATATTTAATTTGGGTACAGTTCCAACGATATCGGTACTGTTGCGTCAAGGCTGAGGCTGGAGGACTCTGGACCAATAGGACCTCTATTTTACTTTGATTTATTTTATAGCCCATTGTACTTTCTGTTATATGTAAGCTTTCCTCTAGAGCTGCTCATGATCTTTCTGGGTTGGTGATGTAGGGTAGGGGTCATCCGCGTAATAAGCTGATTTGTATGAACGTCCATTAATTGTGTAGCCCTGAATCTGTAGTAATTGTCTTAAATATTGTGCTGTGGGTTCCATGTATAATGTGAAAAGGTAAAGGGAAAAAGGAATGCCCTGCCGGGTACCCCTGGACAAGGGAAAACAGGTAGATTGTGAGCCACTGCCTTTAACTGTGGCCTCAGGGTTCATGTATATGCCTTTAATATTGTCTAAAAAAGCTTGAGGAAAACCACATTTCAAAAGGGCAGCCTGTAGAAATGGCCAGGAGACCCTGTTGAAGGCCTTCTGGGAGTCTACACTTAAGATCATCGATGGGGTCTGGAGGAGATGAGCATGATTTATTATATATAATGTTCGTTTAACATTGTCTGTCTGAATTTTATAAAGATGGATTGGTCTGGATGAATTAAAAGTGGGAGAATGTCATCAAGGCGGTGTGCTATTATACTGGTATAGATTTTATAATCCTGGTTCAAAACTGAGATAGGGCTGTATGAATTGCAAAGATGGGGATTTTTTTTTTAGCTTTTAAAATAGCAGAAACTGTAGCTTGTCGCCAGAAAATAAAATATTCTGCGGTGATATGACTTTCGCAGAGGGCCAAAAGGAGAGAGTCATTTATGAGTTCTAAAGTGCTTTTTTATTTTTCTTATATTGAAACATGTTAGACTCTTTCACCTTGTTAATGCCCTTAAGGTGTTTGAATGTTTCGATCATATCACCTCTCTCCCTCCTTTGTATACCCTAGAGCAAAGGAGGGAGAGAGGTGATATGATTGAAACATTCAAACACCTTAAGGGCATTAGCGTGAAAGAGTCTAACATGTTTCAATATAAGAAAAATAGCAGGACAAGAGGACACAGCATGAGATTAGAGGGAGTCCGATTAAGGGATAATGTGAGGAAGTTCTTTTTCACAGAAAGGGTGGTGAATGCATGGAACAGCCTACCTCAGGAAGTGGTGGATATGAATACAGTGCAGGGCTTCAAAAACAGGCATGGGATAGGCATAAGGGAGCAATACAGATGAGTATGAATAGATAGGCCATTGACCGAACAAAAGCTGATGGCACATTTATAAGGTAGGAAAAGAAATGGGCAGACTGGATGGGCCTTGCGGTCCTTATCTGCCTTCTACTTCTATGTTTCTATAGAATTCTGCCCCAAAGCCGTCTGGGCCATCTTACTGTTTTTAAGATTATGTATCGTAGTATAGATTTATTGTAGTGTGATAGGGTGCAGAAGCTGTTCAGTATGTGTGCTATTGAGGAGGGGAGTTTCAGGCCCGACAGGAAGTTATCTACCATAGTCTGTTCTGATGGGGAGGACTCTGTATAAAGCTCCATATAAAATTGTTTAAAAATGGTGAGTATTTGGGTGGTGGTGTAGGGTAGTCTTTATGTGTGGGGGTCTTTGATCTTAGGTATTGACACCATCTGTGTTTGTCTACGCAACTGATACACTAATAAACGTTGACGCCTGGACTCCCCCCTCATAGTATTTCTGACACAGCCGTTTTTATGGTCAGTGTGTTTTGTAGCTCCTGCTGCATCTGAAACACTTGTTCTGCTAGGGAATTATCTCCCTGCATAGGAGCAGTCTGGAGAGAGAGAGTGGAGTTTTCCTGATGCTCCCTAAGCCAAATCTCACTCTGTCGTTTCTTCAGTAAATAGCTGACCTGAACATTTTTATTTTTTATTTTACTGTTGCTGGAAATAATAAAATGCTACTTGTGAATTTTATAGTGGCTCCTGGTTTTCCTATGCTTCCTGACCTATGCCTTGATGACAAGCGGCTGTTAAAAAGGTGAATGCTGGTGGGGTCAGGGAGAGACAGATGGTTGTTTTTTTTTTTTTTTTATTCTCCTTTTTTCTTGGTCGGGCCACCAACTATTTTTCTGCCCTGGTCATGGCCCCCGGAGACCTCCACAGCCGCCTATAGCTGCCGAGGACCCTCGGTCACCCCCAGCTTACCCCCCCGGAGGGCGGGGCCATAGCCACGGAACTGTAACTAGTCGGGTCCCTGCAGCGGCGGTGAATTGAGACCTCCGGGAGGGCTTATTCCTTCCGTGGTCCGACCCGCCTTCCATTTCCCATTTTTCTCCCCAGAAGAGGCGGGACGTGCAATCGTGCCGGCGTCTGCCCCACCCCTCCCTCCCCCTTACTGAGCGTCGGCAGCGAGATCTCCTGGCCTCCGCCAGGAAGTCCTCAGTGCTCGATTATTGCCCACATCCTCCCCGGAGAAGGAGAGCCGCCCATTGACGCCCGCCTTCTCCCCGCCAGCTCTCCGGCTTATCCAGGTCCATTGTCGAACCTGGTTCCGCATCGCAGTGAAATCCTAGACTGCTGCGCCGACGGGCCGCCTAGATGGTTGTTTCTGCTGTCGGACAGTGGCTGTTCATTTTTTTTCCTTTATGCTATGCTTTTCATTATGTCCTTAGTATTCATGCCGGTATGTATTAACTTACTGTAAAGAATGTTATTGATTGTAGTGCCATCTAGTGCCCTGGTTTTGTTTGTATTACTGTACTATGAATCAGTGTTATTGATTGTAATGCCATCTAATGCCCTTGTATTGTTTATGTACACAGTTACTCAGATATATAGGGGATATGCAATGGGGACGACTGGAATAAATGATTTATCTGCACAAGAGCAGTTTGACCTCGGGTATTTTATTAAACTAGAGAGGATTTTTTTGTGATGTGCTTATTGTCAGTACGCCATTTACATTAGGTGTGTCAGGGCACCACTTCACTGGCTCTGCCCTTTACACTACATCCTTTAGTGCACCGGTTTGTTGGCTGTGAGTTTGTATGTGGGAGGGCTGAACCATTGGGCAAACATGGCGGCTCTGTTTCTTGCTTAGCAAAAGTTGCAGGGAGAGAGCTGCTGTGGTGGTGGTGGTGGTGTTTTTTGGGGTCGTTTTCTCTCAGTTTTTATTTTTATACTAAATGATTTATCTGGTTGATCATGCATTCACTGTCCGGTTTTGGATTGTATTGCACCTAAAAAAAGAAACGTGTGCTGCGGAGTGGATAATGGAGCTGATTCAGTGGGCGGCTGACTGGAGAAGAGAGCCTGTGTATGACAAAAGCAGGGCAGTTATGGAGCGGACACCATTGTTTTCTTTTCAGGTGAGCGGCTGGATGTGTGTTCATTTTGTTGCTGCAGGGGAGAAAGCACTTTTTGAAAAAGGCTGGTTTTGCCTACTGGACTGGTTGGTGAGACATGCAGCAGCAGTAGTTTGGGATGAGTTTTGGCAGGAGAATACAGTGAGGGATCGCAACTGGAGTTTAGCCATCAATTAAGACAATTGGGTTAAAAAAAAGAGTTACTGGCAGGCTTCTTTGGTAATACTGGAGATCTCGAGGAATGCCGCTTCTTCTTTGTGACAGGATTGAATGGAGAGGCAGAGGGAGACACAAAGTGATGACTCATAGAGGAAAAAGCAGTGTGTGTGTGTCTGTCTCAGAGGGAAACGGGAAAGCTTTGAAGTAGTGCTGGCAGCTGGGGGGGGCGGTATTTTGAATAAATACATTATGTTTTTTTTAGGAAACTTTTTGGCAATTTTGGGAGAAAGAACTAGGCACATGAAACTAGTTTTCAGAGGTGCAGGCAGTGTGTGTAGCAGTGAATGTGCCTGTAAATGAAAGTGAAAGGAGGCTGAAGTAGTGCTGGCACAGTGAGGGTCTTGGTGGTTGATTGACGACTTGCGTTTATCCCACATATTTTGGTGATAGTACTGACAGTGGCAGTGATGGTGACCTGTTAACAAAATCCAAGGAGGAGGAGAAGGATCTGGGAGTGCTGGTAACCGGGGAAATAAACCACTCTGCTCAGTGCAGGAAAGCAGCAGTGAAGACAAACAGGATTCTAGAGTGCATAGCAAGGGGGATTACTTCTAGAAGTGGGGAGGTCATCTTGCCCCTGTACAGGTCCCTGGTGAGACCGCACCTAGGGTACTGCATGCAATTGTGGCTCCCCTAGTTGAAAAGGGACATCAAACTACTGGAGGAGGTACAGTGCAGGGCAACAGAAATGATCCTGGGGTTAGGGGACAGACCATATGAGAAGAGACTGAGAGAGCTCAATATGTATACCCTGGAGGAAAGAAGGGAGAGAGGGGATATGATTGAGACCTTCAAGTACCTGAAGGGTTTGAACAAAGTAGACACCAGGTGTATGTTCAATCTGAAGGGAGTAAGGGAAACCATGTGACACTCTATGAAGTTGGAAGGGGCAGATAGATTCAAGAGGGAACTGAGGAGGCTGTATTTTGCAGAAAGGATGGTGGCAGGGTGGAACACTCTGCCAGAGGAAGTCATATTGCTGCAGAGCATTGGGGGCTTCAAGAGGGGGTGGGACAGATTCAAGGGGAGAGTACAAATTGGGAGGGAGGGAAATGGGGGGGCATATGAGGGATGGGGGGGCAGCTGCAGTCTAATGGACTGAAGTGCTGTAGACTAGAGCGACCGAATGGCCTGTATCTGCTGGCAATTTCATATGTTCATAGAGCTGGAGGGATCATTAATAAAGAGTGTTCCATCCGCATACATGGCCACTTTCTGAGTAGTGTCACAGCATGCCCCTTTGTTATTGCTGCTGATGGCTGCTGCTTGAGTTTCTATGCTGAGTGCAAACCAGGCTAGTGACAGGGAGCAACCTTGCTGAGATCCTCTTTGAAGAGACATATACTGGGAAAGAACTCTCTTAAACCTTACTCTGGCCCTAGGATTACTGTAGAGGCCATTATCCAGTCTAGGAAATATGGCCCAAAGTTAAAGTTACTGAGTGCATGCCTCACAGAGTGCCAGTTAACAGGCTCAGACGCTTCCTCTGTATCGACTGCAATTGCTAAGTTGGTTTCCCACCGAGCTACGACTACAAATACTGCAGTATTGTGAAGCAGTTACTGCCAGAAACAAGGTGGTTTCAATTTGCATTTAAGCCCTATTGTCATGCAGTGTCCTGTGTCACTGTGTTGCATCCTCCCGAGTTCCACTCTGTGCTCAGTAAGTGCTTAACATTGTTAGACTGGTTCTTATGTAGAATAACACGATTTAAGTCCAGTGTATGAGAGATGGGATGATGTGTTGTACCCTAGTAGAACAGATTTTTGTTAAAATCGTTTGGTCCACAATGATAAGGGATATTGGTTGATATGAGGCACATTCCCTGAGATCCTTTTCAGGATTCAGTAGGACTGTAATAATAGCCTCTTTTCATTCTGGTGGAAATTCCTGTTGGTCCAAACCCCGACTTAACAGTCCTGTGGAGGAGTCCTTTAATCTCATCCCAGCATAGTTTATAACACATAGTAAGCAACATTGGTGCATGGCGGGGAGATCTTGTCCAGCCAGCCTGATGGTGTTCTTTCATTGGGTAACTAGGGCAGTGGATAAGGGGCAAGCAGTGGAGTTACACTACTTAGATTTCAGCAAGGCATTTGACTGCCACACAGAAGCTTGCCAAATAAGTTAAGAGTATCTTGGTGCAGCGAAGGATCTAGTTAGATGGGTGGGAAACTGTCTTGAAGGGAGGCAGTAGAGGGTGGTGGTAAACAGGGTATAGTCAGGGGAGAGGGAGATCACAAGTTGGGTGCCACACGGTTCAGTCCTGGAGTCGGTCCTTTTCAATATGTTCATCATTGTCATGGGAGAAGGAATACAGGGCAACATGTGTCTGTTTGCAGATGGCAGTAAGCTCTGTGACAGGTTTGACAGGGAGGAAGAGGTTAGGGAGTTGCAGAGGGATCTGCAAAGGTTAGAAAAGTGGTCCAGAGTCTGGCAGTTGAAATTCAGTGCCGAGAAGTACAAGGTAATACACATGGGGAACAAGAACCCCAGGATAGAGTATTGCAAGGGAGGGGATATGTTGGACACTACTTCTGATGAATGGGTTGGGACCTAGGAATCATGTTAAGCTAGTCCCTAAAACAGTCTAGCCAGAGTAACAAGGCCTAAAGAGAGGCAACCAAAATATTGGTGTGTATTGGGAGGGGGTTCAGCAGCAGGATTAATTAGATGATACCTCTGCATAGATCACTTATGAGGCCACATCTGGAATACTGCGCCCAGTTCTGGAGTCTCCACCTAAGAAAAGACAAAAACTGGCTAAAGATGGTACAGTGCAGAGTAACCAAAATATTAGGGCCAGCAGGGCAGGTCGTACAAGGATCCACTTAAAACTGTGAACATGGGTTGGTTTAACTCTAACCAATTCCGGTTCAACACAAAAAAAACTGCGCTCATTGGCTTTGGCACCAGCCAAAAATTGGCCAGACTAACAACTCTGCCTGTCTTCTCCACCTTGGAAGGCACCCCTCTTAATGTGGTTCATTTATTTAAATACCTTGGTGTGTGGCTAGACAGCAAGCTTAACTTCTCTGTCCACATAAACACCATCCATGCCAAGCTCCACTCTAAGCTTTGTGCCCTGTTTATCTTTCAGTATGTGGATGTGGTCTACGGCAGTACTCCATCCACCTCACTGGCCAAAGTGGACACCCTCTACAACTCCTTCTGTCATTTTGCTACCAACTCCCCCTCTCATACGCACAATTACTTCTTCCTGTCCTTTCTTTCTCTACTTTCCTGTCTCCAGAACCACTGTGCCTCATTCATATCCAAATACTAGTTTAGGTCCCTTCCCTGTTACCTCTCCCAGCTGGCCCATTGCAAAGAGGGCTGAGGTGCTGGTGCCTTACCTCTTCCCATGCCAGCGACCCGTGTTCAGGAATGAGCATGGGTCACCAAGGGGCATCCCGAGGCGGTGGAGGGTGAGGAGTTAGATTGAGCTGCTGCCAGGCAGCACTCCTCTCCAGAGAGGGACGTGGAGTTTCCCCAGCTCTTGGCTGCCACCAGGTGGAGGCTCGGTGGCAACACCAAGCCCAGGGGGGAACTGGTGCTAGGCTGGGTGGGTGGATGAAGCCATCACTGGAGCCTTAGAGCACATGCATGCCTCCACACGCATGCGCATCCATGTGCCAGAGTCTCAGGATAAGGGGAGACAACAAAAAGGAGTTCTGTGGCAGGTAGGATGATGCACCTGGGTTGGGGGAGGGGGTGGAATGAGTCTTTTCAAGGAGAGGACCAGACCAGAACCTACCCAGTGCCCCGAAGAGAGAAAAACCTAAGTGGAAAAAAACATGCATCTTGTCAAGGTGACTTCCTGTTGCTTTCTTGTCCAGGTTGTCATGTGGCACTGGAATCTTCTTGCTCTCCTGTCTGTGGGACCCGATCCAGTTTTGTGCAGTTCATGCTCCTCTGCTTCTGCCTATGGCTTTTGGTCTTTGCTTTGTTGCAGAGTTTCTTGTCATTTGGCTGTTGTGTTGTAGGTGCTGTTCCCATGGTGGGCTTGTTACTCTACCCTGTCCTGGCATGGTCATTGCCTGTTTTTTTCTGGATGATGCTTCCACTGCTTTCTGATTTGCCTTTTAGCCTATTGACCTCCATTGTTTAGGGTCTTATTCACCACTTCTTTTTGGCCTCATTCCTGCTTTTTACGGTGGTACTGCTTGTTAATCATTCTGTAGCTGTGGCTTAATGGAGGGAGAGGTCCTTGAAGAAGATAGAAAAGTTACTGACTGTAACAGCAGGTACTTGAAAGAATCTCCTCCACTGAGCCATCGCTCACCCTCCCACCTTTATCCGTGCTTGCGAGCATGGGTCTTGGGCATTTTTATTTATACACGATTCATCTTCTCTGTTCTTCCCTTTACTGGGCTTATTGTTCACCCACTTCATCTATGCTCCTGTTAATCAACGGTGATGGGGGTTGGCTTTCCTTTAAGGAGGCAGTATAGTGTAATGGTTAAGGGCACTGAGCTGCAAATCTGAAGACCTGGGTTTGAATCCCGTCAGCCCCAACTTGCATACTGTGTGACCCTGAGCAAGTCACTTAACTTCCTTGTGCTCCCAGGTCGCACCTGGAAACAAGCTCTGGCTTAGTGTACCTTTTCTGGTTAAACAATTTCCCCTTTCCCTTCCTTCCTAGTTGTAAGCCTGGAACAACACTGTATGTGTCTCTGGTGGACAGAAGAAACTTAGGAGGTACAGCCACCACCCACACTGTATAGGCAATGATGATATGCATCATCATGGCTGACCTCAGGTAGGCAAACGCTTCCAGGTAGTCCTGACAATGGCGGCTTACAGTTCCATAGGTGTGGGTCAGTGGAGGAGAGTCTCTCAAGGATCTACTGTTCAGGTAAGTAACTGCTTTTTCCTATAGATGGATGGCACCTCTAATTGTAACCCCCTGCTACTTCACTGCAGTGTCAGCACTGGCAGTGAGCCCAAGTCCTTCATATGGAGCTAGAACCTATTGTACCATCCTCTGGCCCTGATCTCTAGAAGTCGTACTAATACTGTTTTCTGTTCTAAACTTTAACCTATGCTAACATTTTCCATTACCTTAGAAAAAAGACCTTATCTGGGGGCATCTTCATTTGTAAACAGTATTTGCTTTAGCTGCAGACCTTGAAATTCAGTGAAATGACAAGGTTAGGCTGTACAGATTTGTTTCTAAGTGCATGTTTTGCAATGGTAAAACTGCCATTAGGTTGTACTGTTTTACTTTAAAAGAGCAGTTTAACTTGTTCTTTTGTTTTATCCACTTTTAAGCTGTAATGTTCAATTAAATATTCTTACTAATCAGTATTGGAAATCATGAGAAAAGGAGCTAGTGTGCCGTTATAACTGAGCATGTATCATATTTGGAGGCTTGGTTTTGAGTCCGCGATTGGGAGGACATGGACTAAATAAGCAATCTGTATACAAATATTGGCAGAAATTTAATTTATAAAAAGGTATCAGCTGTGTATAACTGCTTTCATAGTCCATTATCTAACAGTTCTGCCTACCACTGCAGACTATATTTTTTTTACTTGTACCTTATGCTCCTTTCCTGTCTCTGGCACTGTCTCCCTCATTGACTCGCAGGGCACACTTCATCCCCCTGCGCCTCTTCCCTGTGGACCCCTGGTTCCACAGAGCCTTGATTTACCCCACTTGCAGGGTCAAGGTGGTGGTGGAAGGATGTATCCCCATAACTTCAGGTGGGTTGAGGAGTGTTGCAGCAGAGGTGCTGGGCCTGGATATACCAGGGTCCATTGGCACGGGTGCCACTGCCATTTTTTCTTGTTTCTCCCAGTCTGACCAAGGCATTTGCACTCTATGGGCGCAGTGTGGGGTGCGCATGATGGCACAGCGCCCATGCACCTATCAAATAAGTAAATGTTCCCCTTCCTTTCTCCATAATGGTGCACTGCCACCCACGGTCTCCCAGTGGCAGCACCGAAATGCAGCCACTGACCCTCCCTCTCCAGAGGAGGAGAGTGTCCTGTGGGAAGCTTCATCCTCTTCCCCATGGCTGGTGCTCCAGTCACACAAGCTTGTTCCCAGACCTAGGTCACTGGAGTCACAAACGGTATCCCTACCACTGTGCTGACAGGACAACCTTGCAGCTTTTGAAACAATAAAGCTTAATAGTGCATGAGTTTTTGTGGGATTCAGCAATGCATTGTGTGGTGTGGCACAGGGCACAGCTTAGTGCCTTAAACCAAACTAGAATTGGTGAATCCCACAACAGTCCACACCCTGTCATGCCTCATTACATAGAAACATAGAATGTGATGGCAGCTAAACACCACTTGGTCCACCTAGTCTGCCCATTTTTCCCTGCCTGTAGTATTACCACAGACAATACTCAGCTGTATATGTCCTTTCTGCCCGGATGGGTTGATGCAGTGTCTGTGCTAAACAACTGTCTCACCGAGATCAGGGACTGGATGAGCACTAGCTGACTGAGACTGAATCCACACAAGACTGAAGTGTTGGTAGTGGACCCAGGTCGTCCGGGGGTGGGTGTAGGGGCTGGACAGGTGTCAGGCCTATGGCTTGATGGTATTCAGCTCACTACTTCAGACCGGGTGTGTAACCTAGGCATTATTTTTGATGATGGCTTGACCCTGAAATCTCAGATATCGGCCGTGGTTAAATTTTCATTTTACCATCTGAGGAATATCGCCCGGATGAAACACCTGGGTCCTCCGAATGACCTTCCAACATTGGTCCACGCCTTTGTCACCACCCGCCTTGACTACTCCAATGCCCTCTACCTAGGGCTTCCAGAGGTTGATATCCACCACCTGCAGCTAGTGCAGAATGCTGCGGTCAGGGTTTTGACTGGGACATTGAGAGCCAGTCACCTTAAGCCTGTGCTGCATGAACTGCACTGGCTGCCTGTTCAGTGTCGGATCACGTTGAAGGTTGGTTTGCTAACAAGCAATCAGTCAAATCAATCAAACTTTATTTAATCAGGCAGTTACATCATTGAGCAAGCTCATTTTCAAGAAGGTCCTGGACACAGAGGACACTTTTGCTTACAGTAGACAACACTTCATACAAAAGTAGACATCAGTGCAGACAGTTACAGTATACAAACTCAGTACTTGGATGAATCAAACATGTAAAGCAAGTGCAAATATAGGCATTTAAAGTGCAGTGTTTGCAGGTTGTAGCTTATAGAGTACAAGTGAGGAGAGGAAGGAGGGACATAGAGAAGGGCAGTGGGAAGAAAGGGTATCAGACACATAGTAGAGAAGGAAAATAGGCAGCCTAATAGAATGGGGCCCCCTGCAAAGCTAATTGATGAGAGGGGGGCAGTGGGGGTTGGTTGCCCTAAAGGGATGCTGACCGACACGGGAAATAGATGGCCCAGGATTACAGAGGTTAAGGGACTCAGTTGAGCGGGGAGAGGCTGTACCTGAAACAATCACACGCCGTTTTCAGGCCTCTGTAGAGCAGCCCCCTAAATATAAAATGGCTGGGCAGCAGGGAAATTTTAAGTCATTTTTGCATGCTGTTCCAAAGAACTGGCAAGAAGGAGTTAATGACAGTTGAGCCAATACATATCCTTGTTCATGGTAGCTTAAGGAGGACAAAGGAGGAGTTCCTTAGTTCGTAGGCACCCTTTGATCGTTCAGACAGGTCACAGATATAGGGTGGTAGTTTGTTGGACAAAGCCCAGAATAGCCACATGAGGGCATTTATTTGCCTCCTTGTGGAGAGGGACGGCCAGTCTAATGCTTGGTACAACTAGCAGTGATGAGTCTGCAAGGGCAAGTTAAGAACAAATCTCAATGCGTGATGATAGAGAGTATCCAACTTTTGGAGTGCATGCTGGGGGCAATGGCTATATAGGAAGTCGACGTAGTCAATCAGGTGAAGAAAGGTTGTTTGAACCAGCCGCTTTCTAGCTTCCAGGGCGTCTTATGTGGTAGAAAATAACAAGGCGCTGCCTGAGCTTTTTTGTTAACTCACTTAGATGTACACCGAGGGTGAGTTTGTTATCCAACCAGACTCCCAGATATTTAAATTTATCCATTAGATCTAGTGGTTCATTAAGAAGGGTAATAATCTGTGGGGTCCCATGTATCCCCGTATTGTGGGATGGAGAGAGATAATCATAGCTTTTGTTTTTTTGCATTTAACAAGTGCTTTAGATTCAGCAGGTTATGCTAGAGGATGATAAAATCCTGCTGTAGCTCCTTGTATGCAACATCCAAAGAGGGGTTGGTCATGTAGAAGACTGTGTCATCTGCGAAGAGATGTATGTTTCCAGCAACCAGGCCAGAGTCGATGCGGTTGATGTAAAGGGTGAAGAGGATAGGTCCCAAAATAGAACCTTGCGGAACACCTCGGGGCAGTAGTTTTAGTGGGGAGAATTCCCCTTGGGCTTTAATTTGCTGTTTACGATTTGTGAGGTAGCAGTGGAACCACTTTACTGCAGCAGAGGTTAGACCAATGCTACTCAGGGAATCAAGAAGTATGGAATGATCAACTGTATCCAATGCTTTGCTGAGGTCAAGTAAGAATGCATAGATGTGCTGTTTACTGTCCAGGGCTTTTAGTCAGTCATTTGACATTTTGACTAGAGCAGACACGGTACTTTACTTACGTCTGAAACCTGATTGGACTGGATTGAGGATTTTCTCACGATCTAAGTACTCTCTTAATTGAGAGATTACAATTTTTTCAAGTAGCTTGGATAAAATAGGAAGCAATGAAATAGGCCTATTGTTGTTCAAGTCAGTGGGGTCTCCTGACTTGAACAGGGGGATAATGTGCATGGTTTTCCAACTAGGCAGTAATTCCCCTTGGGATAATGAGCTGTTAAAAAGATGGGCAATTGGAGCTGCCAGATAATAAGAACCTGCTTTTAAGAAGAACGGTTCAAGCGAATTGGCACCAGCACTCTTTTTGGTGTTCAGTGAGAGGAGCAGGTCCTCCACCTGTTTGTAGGAGACCGACTGGAACTTGAAAAGGGGGCGATCGGTGGGGGGGGGGGGGGGGCTATGGCTGGTTTAGTAGCTATGCTGGTGGTTCTTGTGGTGCTTAGTTTACTAACTGGTGACGTGTCGAATGCGAGGCCTTCAGTGGCAAAGTGGTTATTGAGCTGATCTCGGACCTGTCTGTGTAGGAGGTGTTATTTGCCACAATTTTGGCTGGTAGCAGGATGGCAGGGGAATGTCCCTCAACCTCTCTCAGTACCTGCCAAAAATTGGTGGAATAGTTTTTGTTTGCCTCCAGTGCTGACTGGAAGAACCGTTGTTTTTCCAACCTTACCAATTTGGTGTAGGCATTTCTGGCTGCCCAGAAGGAAGCCTTACATGAACAGAGACCCAGTTACATGCAAATTATCCTGACTTCTTACTGCCCCCTCCATCCTCTCTGATCCGCCGATGAGGGATTGCTAGAGATTCCCAGGGTTAGTTTAAAAACATTTGGTGCCTGTGCTTTTTGTTTTGTTGCACCTACTCTGCGGAATTCTCTACCTCGTTGGTTAAGAGAATGCCTGCCCGTGGATAGATTCAAAATTGACTTAAAAACACATTTGTTCAATCTAGCCTTCCCAGACAAAATTTTATTTATTGATATATTTATTATTTTCGATTACATTTTTATACTGTACATTGTATTTTAATTGCGCAATGCCTTGGTTTTGAAAAGCACTATATAAATAAAAATTTGATTGATTGAAAGATCTCTGGCCCGTTCACCCATCCCTTTCCCTAAAATTCTCTTATACCTATCCCATGCATTCTTGAACCCCTCCACAGTTTTCATTCCAACTACCTCTGCTGGAAAACTGTTCCAGTAATTCACCACTCTTTCTGTGAAGAAGTACTTTCTCACATCTCTCCTGAATCTGGCCCCCTCCAGCTTCTTACTGTGACCCATTATCCTTGAGCACCTTTTTATATACTAAGGTTCATACTAAAAGTTTGGAGCAGAGAAGACTGTTTGCCTATATATGCTCCTTCCCATTACCTATAGTAGGAAGGTTCCTGTCCCTTCAGTGTACAGTACACTCCACCTAAATGAGATGCGGATAAGCGGGACATCCGCTTAAGTGGAACGTTTGCCATAAAACTGATTCTATTCAATGTAAAGTGCATTAGACTTCTAATGCTTAAGTGGGACACTAGATTACCATAAATCTGCTTTAGTGGGATGGTTCTTCAATTCCTCTGACCTTTTCCTTGCCTAGTAAGCGCCTGTTAATTGTTCCTGTAATTACAATAATCCCTTTAACATTCACCTGTTCCGATTTGTTTTTGTCTAGCTGCTTGTTTCACATCACTTGATGCTGTTGTTGCTCAGTTCTTTTAGACCTGTGAACCTGTTAACCTGCCTGATTCCAAACATGTCTTTTCCATGAAACAAACTCACCTTGGCTGACAGAGTGCGTGTTCTGGAGGCGTTGAACTGCCTGAGCCGCTCACTGTCCTCTGTAGCGGCAGAATTCAAAGTCTCCAAAAGCCAGGCAGGAAGGATAAGCAAGAATAGAGTCTATCCTTGCTGAATGGTGGTTGGGCTGACAGTATAGCCTAGAGACTAGAGGAACAAGGTGTGAACGAGCTTGATACATCCAGCAGACCAGACCTGAGTTTGAGTCTCACAACCTCCACTTGCATACTGAGTGACTCTGAGCAAGTGATTTAACCACTCAGTGCTCCCAGGTCACCCCTGAAAACAGGCACCAAAGACTAAAATAAAATAAATAGCAATCCCACCAGAAAGCGCAAGTGGGAGGGAGAAGACCGCGATGTAGAAGACGCTCTGATGTTGTGGCTGACACAAGCCCTGGATAAGGGAGCGAGACTGTCTGGCCCAATGCTAAAAGCAAAGGCAGTAGAGTTGGCTGCACAAATGGGACACGCTGAATTTGAAGTGGCAGATGGCTGGTTGTCTCGATGGAAACTGAGACACCAGGTTGTGTTCAAGCGTGAACATGGTGAGAAGCAGGATGCAGATGCACCAGTAGCCCAGGATTGGATAACAGATGTACTCCCAGGCATTTTGTCAGGGTACCCACCAGCAGATGTTTTCAATGCTGATGAAACTGGTCTATTTTACCGTGGGGTACCCGGACCAAGGACATGCACTAAAGCATCAAGAACTCACCGGCGGCAAGAAAGCCGGAGACCGCATATCAGTCCCGTGCTGTGCAAATTAGACAGGGACTGATAAAAATAAATTGCTAGTGATTGGTAAAAGCAAACGCCCACGTTGCTTTCCCAGAGATGTTCATGTGCTGCCAGTGATTTACACAGCCTCCTGCAATGCCTGGATGACCAGTACTACCTTCCAGGAATGGCTGATGAGTTGGGACTCTGAACTCAGAAGGAGCGAAAGAAAAATCTTATTGTTTGTCGACAACTGCTCCGCTCATCCACATGAGCTTGTCAAATGGCTTAAGTTCATTAAGTTAGCGTTTTTCCCTCCAAACATTACATCGATCCTGCAGCCTGTGGACTTGGGAGTTATAAAGAACTTAAAGGGGCATTATCGCTCCAATGTTGCTGGGAAAATTGTAGCACGCATTGATGAGGGTGAGACAGCACGCGTTGCTGAAATTGCCCACAAGGTAAATTTACTTGATGCGATCTACATGTTACATTGAGCATGGGGGGTCAGTGAAGCCAAGCACAATCTCCAACTGTTTCAGCAAAGCTGAATTAGACTGCAGCTCTGAAACTGCCACCAACGATGCCTCAACCTCAGCTGCTGCACTGGACGATGTAGCCATGCCATCCTTTATGGATGCGATTCTGTTTGCCGAGTTTGTAGGCATGGATGATGAGGAGCCTAAAGTTGGTAAACTTACAGATGAGGAGCTAGTGACTGCAGTTTTTAAAAATGCTGAAACACCAGATGACACTGCAGATGGCGATGCTGATGATGAGGATGATGAAGCAAGATCAGTCACCACCATAGATGCGCTAGCTGGTCTCAGAACTGCTATGGAGTGGTGCCAACAACACAGTCAGACCGGAGTCTGGGAGCAGCTGTTTGAGACAGAACACTCTATGCAGGCTCAAGCTGTCACAGAACGCAAGCAAAGAAGCATAACAGACTTCTTCCGCCCATCAACTGCTGGACCATCACCATCATTCAAGCTTACAAGTGAAGAACCATCAGAGCCCTGAGCTTTCGCGTTCGCATACGTTACTGAAGCTGCTTCAGTATTGCCGGATGATTGCAGCACAGAAGATTCTGCTGCTAAAACGTACACTGTGCTTTGAATTTACTATCGCTATCATGAGTGTGTTACACAAGAATAAAAAAAAAATTATCACGAGTGTGTTACACAAGCATTACAAAACTAAACAAAAAAGCACCAAAGCATTAAAAACATACTAAATGCCACACAAATGAGATACTCTCTGTCTGAGTAAAGACTGGTTTCTATTCCAGAAGCACAAATCATCAACATCGTTTATATGGGACGCCCGCTTAAGTGGGACGATCGGCTTTCCACCCAGCCATCCCACTTAAGTGGCTTCTACGGTATATATGCATCTAGTCTGGCTTTAAATTCACTCTTATCCTTACTAATAATTATATCAGTAGGTAATTTATTCCACGGGCTAACTATGCACTGCATGTACAGTAGTAGCCCTTCTTCTTGTTAGTATGGAATGCTTTTGGTTTGAGTTGTAAAGGGTGCCCCCTGGTGCGTAGATTATTATTTTTAAATTCTAGGTTAAGCTCACTAATCAGGTACTCGTCCTGCATTATACCATAACACAGCAATAAGTTCCCCCTTTTCCTTCGTGTTTCTAGGGATGTTAAATTGAGGTGTGAGAGTTGATAGAAACATAGAATTTGATGGCAGATAAGAAGCAATAGGCCCATCTAGTCTGCTCCGTTTCCCTAGCTGCTGAAAAACAAATGCTGCAGATTCTGCTATATCTGTGAGTTACCTCCCCATATGCCTTGACAAGGTACCCCTATGTTTATCCCATGCAGTTTTGAATTCCCCCACTGACTTCCCCCCCCCTCACCTCTGCTGGGAGGCTGGTCCATGCCTCCACCACCCTTTCCATGAATAAGTACTTCCTAATGTTGCCCCTTAGCCTCCCCCCTTCCAATCTCATGTCATGCCCTCTAGTTCTAGAGCTCCTCCTTTTCTTAAGGATGCTGTCCTCCTGTACCTTATTTATTCCCTTTAGGTACTTGAAGGTCTCAATTGTGTCCTTTCTACCTCCTCTCCTCTAGGGTGTACATATTGAGCGCCTCCAATCTCTCCTCTAAGTCCCCTGGTGCAGACCATGCACCATTTTTGTTGCCCCTCTCTGAACTGTCTCTGTCTTGTCAAAGTCCTTTCAGAGGTGCATCCTCCAGAACTGGACACAGTACTCCAAATGAGGCCTCACCAGTGACCTGTACAGTGGCATTACCACCTCTTTTCTTCTGCTGGTGATACCTCTCCCTATGCACCCCAGCATCCCACTAGCTCTGGATAACTTAAGATCTTACATTGAGGGGGCTCTTGCAGTAGCCTGCACCGTTAGGACTAAGCTGCCAGGTGCCAGGACCAGACAGAAAATTTTTAGCTAGCAGTCTATAACAGGGGGACCGCCCCCGAAGTCGCTGATGTCCACCCTTAGTATAAAAGGGGTGGTCCCCTACACCCACCTCAGATCCTCCCATTGTCAGTATTTACCATTCATTACTGCTGGGTGTAAACTGGAGACACGCACCTGCTCAGGAGGGTTTTTTTTGTGAGAGGAGTTGGCACTGCTTACAAGGCCGATGCACTATGTTGTGCTCGTGGGTTGGCCATTAGACGCTGCTGACTCCTCCTCCACCCCAGTTCTGTTCTCCCACCATAGAGGAAGCACCTGCTTATGCGAGTAGAAAAAAAAAGTTGCATCAGTGGCCTCGTTCATCTCGATGCCATTCCTCCACGACTCCATTCAATGGTTTCTCCATCCCAGTTCTGAAGTTACTCACCCAACACCATTTTATTCCAGTAAGCTCATTTCATTTATTTTTCTAAATTCTGACCGACAGCGCCAGGTCTGTTTTCTGTAATTTTTGTAGGTTTATTTTGTTGTCACGTCTGGTTCGGGGGCTAGAAAGAAATCTAAAATGGGCCTTGCCCCAATGCGTCTGTGCCCTTGTGGAGGGCCTTACTCCGTTTCAGACTAGCATGAAGTCTGTCTTCGCTGTCTGGGTCCCAACCATGACATGGACAACTGCGATGCCTGCTTCTCCATGGATCGCCTCATGTTAGAAATCCATGCATTTAAAGTCAGCAGGGCCTTGCCAACTTTGGGAGGGCGTCGTCGTTCTAGGGATGCCATGGCAAGAACTCTTGACCCTTTCTCCATGTCTCCTCCCGGCTCTATATGGCCCGGTGAAGGGGAAACCTCATGATGTGATTCGAGCCTTGCCGTTGAGGAGGTTTCTTCCACGGTGCTGGAGGAACGGCTTGGTTCCCTTTGGAGCCGGATCGAGAGCACAGCTCCGGCAGTCATCTCTTCAGAGGTGCAGGCTCCCCCAGTGTTGCGGCCCACGGCTGCTGGGTCTGGCACCAGCAGACGCTTGGCACGACCTCTCAGTGCCGTCTCGGATCCCAGTGCCGTTTGCAGCATCGGTGATTGGGGTGGCACTGTGGGTGGTGCCACGTCCCATGGTGGTGCCATTCATGGCTCTGTTGGCGGGGGGCTCCTGGGGTTACCTGTTTGGTGGTGTGCGTGGTCTCCTCCTCTTCAGAGGGGGATGACCCACTGGCTGACCCTGATTGGTAACCTGATTCCTCGGAGTTCGGGAGCCCCTCTGAACATGACTCCAGGTGCACCGGTGCTTCAGTCTTCGTGGGCTCCCATGCTGATGGCGGGCGTTGAGGGTCCGACGGTGGATAGCGGTTCTGGGGTCACCGGGTTGATGGTCCCGACCTCAGGAGCTAGGGCAGCTGCCCTTCCTGGTGCTGCCCTGGCTACCGGGGTTAGGACAGAGGCCTCCTCTTCTGCAGCCTCCCTTGGGGGGGGGAGCCAGCAAGATTGGGGGGCCCCTTAGCAGTGGGTACAAGGAAGAGGGTGGCCTTGGAGTCCAAGGGGTTGAGGGGTCGGGGTGAAGCACAGGAGCCCTCTTCCACTACCCATCGGGGGGGTGGGGAGGAGCCGCAGTGCTAAGCCCCACTTCTCCTCCTCTGAGTCTTCAGAGGTGCCCTTAGTGGGCAGCACTGGGGCTTGCCCTTCTGGAACCATACAGCCTCAGTCACACCACAGGGGAGAACCCCCGTCAGGGCTTATCCATTTGTTTTCCAGACTGCAGCGTTTGCTGACTGGGTCGATAACCGGATCCCCCCATATGGGAGGATCACCTGTGAGGTCTGAGAGCCCTGACAGAGGCTGGACACTTTTGGTCAGGTGACCTTCCCAAGTCCCTCTGCAGCCACCACCTCCTCTCCCAGGCCATGTGGGTCCTATGGGACCCTTGACCTAGGAGACGTTCAGAGCTACTGCAGCGGCCTTCCCCAGGTATGTTAGGGCTATGGATGAGCAGGGCTTCCGCCTGTCCCCATTGCTGCAGGAGGACTCTGAACATCCGAGCTCCTCTACTTCCTCCTCTGAGGAAGAGGATTGATCTATCCACCTGTCCTCTGATGCTGATTTCACAGAATATTAGCAATTCCTTTCGAGGTCAGTTCAGGAGCTCCATATCTCCAATGTGGTCAGGCACAGTACTGAGTGGGAGATGCGCTCTTTCCTGAGCGAGTTCATTACGTACTACCTTGTGGTTCCTTCCTGGCCTATTCCTTTCCAGGAAGCATTAATCCACACCTGGCAGTCACCATCCATCTCACCCTCACCAGTGGACTACAGGAGGAGGTATTGCACACCCCAGAAGTCTCTAGGTTCTCTGCCTCACCCACCTTTGGGACTGATGGCCCTAGACACTCCTTCTGGGCTGCAGCACCCAGCACACGACTGACCACTGGATCTGGACTCTGCGGAGTTCTACCAGTGGAGAAGAAGGGTATTCTCTTTGTCTCGTGTGCTACTCTGCATCGCATCACATCAGACTCACAACGCTGCCTACAATAGGCATTTGTGGTCATTGTTGGCACAGATGTTAGAATTGTTGCCTGATTCAGAGAAATCTAAGCAGGCCATCACCCTCTCTACGCAGGGTCTGGAACTTGCAAGGTACCAGGCAAGGGCATCGTATGACATCAGTGAGGTGGCTGCCAGACTAGTAGGGACAGTGATCTGCATTAGGCGGATGGCATGGCTTTGCCTGTCAAGATTATTACCCATGGCCCGGCGTAGGGTGATTTCCTCTACCTTCCAGGGGACCCATCTTGTTTTCTGCAGGGCGAGGAGGAATTTGCAGGGGCGTCTTCCATATCCCCAGCCACAGGGGACACCACCTCGCCCTGAACAGCCTTAGGCCATGTATGGCCTAGGATGGCTAGAAGGGTCTCCCCTCCTGCATCTCCCCTCCGCAAGAAGCTGAGGGAAACTGTGCCCTCAGGGCAGTGTCCAGTCCCCTCCTGGGGGCTTGGTACTCACCCAGCAGTAATAAATGGTGAATACTGACAATGGAAAGATGTGAAAATTACATACCTATCATAATTCTTGATCTTCCCTTGTATTGTCACCATTCATTACTGATTCCCGCCCACCTTCCCCTCTTGGGCCTCAGCCTCATAGTACCACCTCCACCCTGCTTGCCCTCCCCCTGTATGAGGCCAGTTGGGGGCAGAGTCCCCCTGGTTCCTCAGGGCGCTCTCTGTTTCCTTCTCTAAGTCACAGAGAGCCCAACCAGCGGAGGGTGGTGAATAGGGTCTTCGCCCTGGCCTTGGAGGGAACTCCCTGGGATTTTTGGTTGGGTGCACTGTGGGGTCCCTTCCACGGCTTGGCATGGACCTGTCTGGGCCTTCGGAGCATCCTGTGGGAGGACCCATGAGGACTCTCTGTCCCCTCTATATTATAGAGGTTGTTTCTGGACAGGGTCCTCTCCTAATTAAGTTTCCCCCTCTTGGTTAAGCCCTCAAGTGGCAGGCTTGAGAGGGCCCTGCTCCGGGACCTTCATCCCGAATGTAGATTTAGGGGCAGGAGGGAGCAGACACTGCCATGCTTTAAATTCTCCAAGGCCATCTCAGACTCTCCTGTTCCGGACCTATGTCCAGTGGTTTCTGGAGCCTGATGGGATCCTTACACCTGTGTCTTCATACCTTCCCAGGTCTTGAGATAAGGGTAAGCCAGCAGTCTCCTGGCTGAGCATGGCAGGGGTCTCTCGCCTTCCCCCTCCGATCTTCTATCTTTTCTCTCTTTCTTATTTTTTTCCCTCTCTTTCTCTTACTCTCCTGTGTAGCCACCTAGGGGCTGAAGCCCTAATGTCCAGATAGTGAAATCTTACTTCCCCTCTGTCCTCTGGCTGGCTTAATCCTTTTTCAGTTTATATCCTTTCCTTGTTCTATCCCTCGGCTCCCTTGCCTCATCTTAATTTTCTCTATCCCTCTTTTTTTTCCCCACTCTCCAGCAAAACAGAAGTGGGGTGGAGGAGGAGACAGCGGCGCCTAACAGCCAACCCATGAGTGCCACGTAGTGCATTGGCCATGTGGGTGGTGCCATTGAGGCCGACTCCTCCCACAAAAAAAAATATGCTCCTGAGCAGGTGCATGCCACTGGCATACACCCAGCAGTAATGAATGGTAAAGATACAAGGGAAAATAAAGAATTACGGTAGTTACGTAATTTTCATTTCTTTTCCCGCCATCAACTTCTGTACTCCTGGCCTCGCAGTTCATAACTTCAGTCAATCGCCATTGCTCCGTTTTCTTCACTTTTTGTTCTAAGTTTAGTTTTTGTCAGTAGCATGTCATCTCCGACTTCTTCAGCTGGTTCCCTCAAGTCTAAATGCACTTGCAGCAAGCAGATTCCCAAGAAGGATGGCACTTCTCATGTATCGTTTGTTTAGGCCCGGACCACGACACCAAAGCTTGCCAGACCTGCCAGAACTTCAGCCAAGTTACCAGGAAATGACACCAAATGGTCTTGGAGGCTCATCTCTTCCAAATGAAGTTGGCTACCATGGAGAAACAGCTGCAAGCATGGAGTTCTGCTTTGGAAGCCTCTCCAAAGAGCTTTGCCTCAACGAAGAAGAAGCACCAAAAACATCGAGATTGGGAACGGTCTGCTTTGGAGCCGTGGTGTCCTTCAGGAGACACGGCCCATACTGGGCCTTCACCCTTCGGGGGGTCGGCTCCTGCTGCACCTCAGCCCATCTTCCTTTGGGGCTTCCGGTGACTGCTCCCTCCATCATCATCTCCGTGGCAGGTGGCGCTTCTGCATGTTTGGGGGATTCTTCCTCCCTCCCTCCCACCACCCTGGAGCTCAGGCTCTTGCTCCCCCTGGTCCTCAGCCAGGTGGCATGGCTTGTCTCCCGGATGTCAGTTCCTCTTCTGGTTCCCACCTAACCCTGGCATCATCACCGGATCCTGGGCTGGGGTCCAGCGCAGGTCCTTTGGATCGATGCCTGCTATCATCTGCTCCATCTGGGCCACAGCCGTCTTTAGTGGAGTCCCTCTCCCGGATGTCTCAGACTCCTCCACCTGTGGTCCCTCATCCAGGATCACCCCACCAGGTGCCAGTAGGGATGCCATCTGCTGATCCTCCTCCCTGGGATCCAGCTCCCGCTCATCCAATGCCTGGTCCCACCGGTCTTCTCCCGGACCAGGCACCTCCAGCTCAGTCACTTCCGGATCCTCCCTCGGATCTCCTGACTGGGCCTGGTGCCCTGGCCCTTCCAGGGTATGCGCCTGGCCAGCCTTTACTTTTTGGCGGGAATTTGGACGGCCCTCCAGGTTTTTCCTCAGATCTTTCTTCGGGTGTCACTCCGGGCTCCACACAGTGTTCTTCTCAGTTCCCAAACCCTCTGGGCGGCCTCACATCCTTTTACCCAGGCTGCTCCTATATCCCAGCCTTTTTGGGCCAGACACAGGCTGACTACAACCTGCTTCTCAATGCCTGGTGGTCGTAAGCCCAATGTCAGGCCTTGGTCCAGATGGCACCGACGTCAGTACTCTCACAGTCCAGGGACCCTACGTTGTTAACTCATGAGGCTTCCCCTCTGGATACAGGGGATCTTTCCACCACTGAGACAGTCACTCAACCAGACTTGTTGCCAATCCAGTGGCATTCGTCGGAGTCCACCTGCTCGGTGCACATTACCTCTGACTCCTTGGACCCTCCAGGTTCCACTCTTTATTTGCCCCCAGAGGAGGTATAGATCAGGGACATTCCTAAGTCCCCTCCTGAGGACCCTTCATTCCTAGAGGGCATGAAGGTAATGCAGACCTCTGGTGCACAGAAGAACAGGACCCCCAGCAATGCAGGTTGGCGGAGCACCTGTGTCTCCCCCAAAGTTTGGTTGGTGGTTATTCCTGCTTATGTGGTTCCACATGATGACATTACATCCACGGTATGGCAACAAACAGCTTCAGTTCCTCCTACTTCCAAGAAGGCCGCCTGATTATACCGCACCCCGGATAGTAAGCCCCACTTTGGCTCCCACCCCCAGGCCGACCCTTCAATTTTATCAGAGGCCTCTGGAATCACCTCAGGGTCCAAGCATCGGGGTGACATCCCTTCAGACAGGGAGTCCAAATACCTGGATTCCCTGGGAAGGAGAATCAATGATTTGTCTACATTGGTCTTGCATGCCTGGAACTATCTGGCACACATGGTCATGCACCAACAGTCTCCATTGGACCAGGTAGGGGATCTGCTTCATTCACTGCCCGGTTTTCAGTCAAGTTCCAGCTAGAACAGATCCTGTCTTCCTCCTCCAGTGTGTGGGGTTCCTTGTCCTCTGCACATCCTTCCATACAGTGGATGCCTCAGCTAGGGGATGCTGGCAGCTGTGTGCCTCTGATGCCACACCTGGCCTCAACTATTTCCCTTTTCCCCCCAAGTGTTCAGGTCTCCATCCTGAACGCCCCATTTCGGGGTTCATCCCTGTTTGGGGAAAACTTGCGTGAGCTGCTCGCCTCTTTACAGGCGTTGGGTATAGCCCTAGGTTCTTCAACTATGGGTCCACAGAGCAGGGCCCAGCTCTGCGCTTCTCACAGCCTTAAATGACAATCTCTCCACCAGAGTTCCTCTGGGTCCCGGAGCAAGCACCGAGCAGCCTCTACCGGGGCGGCGCCAGTCCTCAAATCCCACAGGGTAGAGGAGGTGGTGACGGCATCTTCTAAACCATCTGACCCCTCTTAAGGGCACAACTCCTGCCCCTCCATCACCATCCCATGCCAGGTGTTGGGAGGGATGTTTGGAGAGGAGACCTCTCAGTCATTTCTTGCAATCAGTGTCTTCTGCTCTTTGATCCTGGATTCTTTCAACTGGTTTATTGTGGGCCTGTGGCCCACTTCCGTCACCCTGAGCTGGCTCTTCCCTCCTCTGCCTGTATACCTCTGGGAGTTCTGCATGGGGCTTTATTGGGCAGTCTCCCCTGGTATCATCTTGGCGGCCACAGGGGATCTGTCACCAGTGGGGCATCCTAGTTCTCCTCTTTCCTGGCCTTTGAGTTGTTTGTGTGCTCCTCCTCAGAGAGGGTTCACCCTCTTTTATTTTGGGTGACCGCTCTTTGGCTTTTCCTCTTCCTTAGGAGACCCTCTGCCGAAGTTGTTAACATTTTTCTCCGTCAAGGCCCCCTTGGGTTCTTCTGGCCCACTGGAGGACATCTGGTTTGGAACTACCAACCTCGATCGCCTCTAGGTTTTATTTACCCCTCCAGGTGGGGAGAAACCCCTTTCCCAGCATGCCCTTTCTCCCGGAGGAGACCTCTCAGGGCCAGCGGTGACCCAGGGGTCCAACATCTATCTTCCACCTTCCAGGTGGACTTCCCCTTTTCTCTCCCAGGGAAGTGCCCCCCCCAATCCTTCTGGTGGCTGGCAGTGGGACCTCAAGCTTTGTCAGTGATCCTCCCCTCCCTCCCTTTCTCCTTCCTTCCACTCTGCCTTTTCCTGCAAACTCTTCACTCTGTTAGGGAGACTCCAGCCATTTCCATTTACGCTGGCTTCTTCTGCTATGAGCATCACATTTAGGAGCACCAGGCTGATGTTAAATTGCTCAGTGCAGGCATACGTCCCCAGTCTGGGAGTCCATTCCCTTCCAGTCCTCCTTGGGGTTTGTCGTGAATGGAGGCAAGTCTCCTTGCTTATTCTCTTCTAGGCCAGCAGCAGCCAGGCTGGTTCCCTGTTTCTTCCACACAGGGTTAAAAGTCTGAAGCAATAAGCCTTAAGTAATAGGTCTTGTTTCTCTTAAGAAAATTGTTATAAAAGGAAATACTCTTACTAGGCATAGAAACCATAACAGAATTTCAAAGTACTGTAGGAATGTTTAGTATATGTTATAGGTTTTATTGTTAGTTTGTAGATGTATTTTGAGTTGTATAACTAATGAATGCACACTGGGGATAGCTGAAGTGGAATGTTTTTAATATCAAATCTAAATAGCGATGACAAATAACCTAGGTGCTATTTGAATGAAAGTAACTTAATTGCGGTATTTCTGTCGTATGAGTTGCAGAAGTGGATAAATTTAGCTCATCAGAAAATGTCAGTGTACTTTCAGAAGATTGTGATGTCTGCTGTATTTTTGTGGATCCATATTTACAAAAGCCCTAAAAAAAAAAAAAGAAGAGAGCTTCGCTGCTTAATGAGTGAAGAGAAAACCATGAAAGCTGTGGAAGACATTCATATGAGGAGAGTCTGTGGAAGAGATGGTTGAAGTTATTTCCCCTAGGCCCTGTTCAATGAAGGGAAGCAGCCCAATGGAGTAGGAGCAAGACGGTTTTAGAGGGGCTTCCTTCTCCCTACACCCCTTCTTTGTTGTGGCCTGCTTCAGAGTGCTTCGGCTGTTGTCGGAGCCTTCTTTTGGGCCTCACCTCCTTTTTAGGGAAGGGGCAGTGGTAGAAAGGGGGGAGTCTACAGTCCTTCCTCATCACCCCCCCCCACCAGTCTCTCTTGCTCCTTCTCAAGGCACATACACTGGTCTGGTGGGAATCCTTTCCCCTTCCTTTCCTCCTGGCATTCCTGCTTGGGACAGAACCCTCTTTCATCTCTCAGAGTTTCCCTGGTTTTTCCCCTAGGTGGGCGGTTAGTTGGGGTAAGACCCCCCCCCCACATTTGTGGATTAGGAGAGAGGTGTTCCTTGCAATTCAGTCAGCCAGGAGACCTTCGTTGGCTGAGGATTTCTCTTCTTGTCTATGAGCAGGCCCCTTGTTATTCTCAGCTCTCCCTTATTCTTTCAGGGCTTGCTTCCTTAGCAACCGCCTTTCTTTGTTCTCTGCATAGAGGTGACCCTCTCAACACCCCCCCCCCCCATTGCGCCCCCTAGCTCTGGAACTGTTGTTTGTGGAAGCCCCTCTTAGGGGCATGATTAGCTCCTCCTCATCTAGTCTGTCCCCATGCTGAGGGGGGCAACTGACTCTTCCTTTTTCCCCAGCTGATGCCTGATAGCTTTCATGCTTATTGGGTCTTCTCTTGATAAAGAGCTGCCTGTTGGTCTCTTGGTGGACCAGGCCCCTTTTGTTTTCCGTCCTTTGATGCGGACCTTCCCTTAGGCAGTCTGTTTTTTCCCTTGCCCCTCTTCCTTCTTAGGGTTCAGGGGCCACATGTCAGACATATCTTGGGGGGTCATTCCTCCCCAAGATTTACCCTGCCCCCTTCCAGGGGCCCTCCCCTCCCCTGACTCCCTCCAGTGAGTCTATTCTCTCCCCTGGTGACCCCAGGGTTTTCTCCCTATGGATTTTTCTCTGTTGCTGGCCATTGGGGGGCCATGCTTTTTTCTCTCCAGGGATTTCTCCCTCTATCTAGGGGGAAGATATTTGAGCTCATTGAGCAGGACATGAGCTGATGATCCCTTCAAATTTGAGCCTTTTGAGGCTGTCGCCTTTCTCAGCTTCCTCCTCCCGGGGTCTTATTTTTGCTTTTGGGCACTGCTTAGGACTCAGTCCTAACGGTGTAGCCTACTGCAAGAGTCCCCTCAAAGTAAGATAGTACAGTTATGTAAGAACTTACCATAACAGTAGATCTTCAAGAGGAGCTCTTGCAGCAGGCAGGATTTCCCTCTCTCTATTCCCCTGCTGTCTTTCTCCATGATTAGCCATTTTGGCTTCCATTGTCTTCTCTCTCTCTCCCCTGTCGGACCTTTTCACAAGTCTCCGGTGGGGGAACTGAGGTGGGTGTGGAGGACTGCCCCTTTTATACTAAGGGTGGACATCGGCATCAGTCCCCCGTTGCAGACTACTAGCTAGAAATTTTCCATTTGGTCCTGACGGCTTAGTCCTAACAGTGTAGCCTACTGCAAGAGCTCCCCTTGAAGGTCTGCTGTTACCGTAAGTTCTTATGTAACTGTGCTGTTTTATGTTTGTTGCTAATTTGGTGGCTCGGCATTGTACCCCTTTTCTGAAAAATACTTCCCTCCTGTACTTTATTTACCCCAGTGAGGCATTTAAAGGTCTCTATCATATCCCCTCTCCCTCCTCTTGCAACTATAAAATGGTTCTGGTCACAGTTTTTAAAAGGAAACATTTTTGTACATTGTTTTTAACATTTTGGTTGTGGTTTCTGCCTAAAACCACTTTACACTAAAAAATGAATCCTTCCCAGCTGAATAAACACACTATAGTGATTCGCTGGACTAATACTACTGTACGAATCTCCGCCACAGCATCCCTCACATTGGTGGTAAAACAAAAAAACCTACTTTTATATACTTAAAAAAAATCTTTCTTCCCCGTTTCCCCCTTTTATATTTGAAATAGTGTTTATTGATACCGTAAAACATGGAGAAGACAGTAAACAGTACAGCTGTATATTTCTCATCCACCAGTCACTTAACCTCCTCTGTTAATTTTTAACCCTTAGGCTGCCGTCAACAAGATATCTTGTCCTAAAAACCTATGCGTTCTAAATCTTCCGGCAGCCTAAGGATAATTATTAAAGTCAGGACCATTTGCGTAAACCACCAGTTGCTCAGTGGTGTCAACAGTACAATTTATGATTACAATTAAAAGATACAGTGGTTGCTGGAACAGCTGCCTCGCATTTTTACTCAAGAATTACTTTGCTACTAAAATGAGAGCAGAGCAAACAGTGGGAACTGTTGGTCAGACATTGGCAGTGCAGGTATTAGCTGTTAGTGTGGGCTTCCTCTGCTATCTTTAAAAGTAAACTGCTTGCTTTGCCAAGGGACAGAGAGTGAGAGAGAGGAGTGATCTTCCTGGACATAAAGTCGCCACTACTCATTCACACTAATGGGACTACGCCGGAGGTGCTAGGACCCAGCGGGAGCCAGAAATCTTCAGGAGGACCAGCGCCAAGGTAGGATTGTGCATGCGCAGTGCCGCGAGACTGGCTTGCATCTTACAGGCTATCTCAGCGTCAACTCTCCAACTGCCTCAGTTCCTTTTTTCCCTGCGTCGAGTGCGCTTCAGTGATGACGATGCTCACCCGCCGGGAGTCAAATCTTCACATCTAGACGACAGCAGCTATAGTCGTTCAGTATTTGTTAGTTTTTATTTATTTTAGTAAATTCAGTTTTTAAAAAAAAAAGTAAATTTTCATCAACGAAGAAGTCTTCCGCCCGCCTTCGACAGAGTCGACCATGAACGGGGCCGGTGATGGTAGGGAGACTTTGCATGAAAGCTGTGTTTTCAGCAGGGCTGGGTCTGGTCCGCCGCCCTCTATGGAAGGGAAGTCTGACTACAAGCAGCCTGGTGCTCGGGTGGGGCTGGGCGGTCCTCCCAAAAGCACAAAAAGAAGCGGTCCCATTCTCGATCTTCATCGAGGACTCGGCACCGCTCGACTTCGAGTTCTTCTTCAACCTCCAGGTTGAAGAAGAAATGGTACCGCTCAAAGTCACCCTCTGGTGTGTCTGCACGTTGATTGTCTGTGGCAAGGGGCAGGGGTTTGACTCCAACTCCTCCAGGGTCCCCTACTGCCTCTGTTCTGGTGACCAGCATCCTCGACTCCAGAGTCCCTGCCCATCACCTGGGGGGGTCTTCCGGTGAGCAGTTTAATCATTGAGCTGCTCTTATGGAGCAATGTGTTCAGCAGTTGTCCATCCTGCCCGAGGCGGCAGGTCCGTCTCCGGGGCCTTCGGGCCCAACGGTTTTGAACCTGCGGGCAGAATGGTTGGGATTTCCTAATTGTGCGGCGCCTTCTTCGGTGCCATCAACACCATGCTCTGGTGCTTTTTCCCCTCATATGGCTGTGGCGCGGGAGCCAGCACAGGTGCCATCTTCTCCTACTGATTTTCTCAGATCTTCCTCCCTGACTCTGGGGATGGGGTTGGGAACCTCTGGTTCTGCTGCAGCTGGGGCGGTGCTGACTTTGACTTCTGTCGTAGTGGCGCTGCACCCAGCGCTGCTTTCTGGGATGGCGCAGCCTTCTCTTTCAATGCCGCACTTTGTGCTTGTGCCGTCTGTGCATTCAGCACTGCCTAGGGTGCCAGGGTTTTTGACTCCGATTCGCAGAGCGCATCCTCCTCTTTTTCCTCCTTTTCCTATTTATACTACCCCTCCAGGGCTAGTAGGGGACGATATTGAGCCTGATCCTGATCTTCTATTAGGAGATGACTTTGATGATGATTCTTCTCCGAGTGGCAAATAAATCCTCTCCTTCAGTGGAGCCTCTGGTTGAGGACTGTTCCTTTAAGTCTCTGCTAAAGAACATGAATCTCTCTCTCTCTCTCTCTCTCTCCCTCCCCTTCTCTCTCTCTCTATCTCTCTCTCACACTCCGTCTCTCTCTCTCCAGACCTCAGAGATTGATCCGGGGAAACCGCTGTGTTTGCAATATCTGCATGTTCCGGATATTCCAGTGGAATTAACTCCTCCGGTGTAGCCCTCTTTTGAGACACTGTCACAAATGGTGTGGGATAATCCAGCACTTATTCCTTCTGTGGCTAAATCCATAGACAAGAAGTATGCCCCCCCCCCCAAGGATCGACCAATCTTGGCCTCTCAAGCCTTTGCTGATGCCATAGTTGTTTTGGCAGAGAATTACAAAGCCGTCCTTCCTCAGGAATCTACGGCATGTCCAGTAAACAAAGAATCTCATAAGATTGACACCTTGGGGAAGCGAGTTTTCACTGCCTCTACCCTGGGTATGTGCATTGCTATCTACCAGGGTTATTTCTCCCAATATGCATATACCCTCTGGCATTCATGCAAAGCCACTGTGGAAGCTCTTCCAGAGTCTGCCGTTAGCTCAGAGCTTCTCCAGACCATTACTAGAGGCATTGAGTCCAACAGTCAGCAACTAAAAGCTGCGATGGACACTTTTGATACTGCTTCCAGGGCAGCAGAAACTGGTATTTGCACCTGATGCCACTCATGGTTACGAACATCGGGATTCACAAATGATGCCCAACAGAGAGTAATGAGTTTACCATTTGATGAAACTTATCTGTTTGGCCCTCAAGTCGAGCAGGCACTAGAGGCCACACAGAAAACTAGAACAGCTAGTTCACGCTGCACCTCCTCGGTAAAAAAGGTACTGAGACAGTTGGAGGGTCGACGACGAGATAGCCTATATGGCACCGTGCATGTACGGTCCTACCTCAATGCCGGCCCTCCTGAAGATTTTTAGCTCCCGCTGGGTCCTAGCACCTCTGGCATAGTCCCATTAGTGTGAATGGGTGGTGGAGACTTCATCCAAGAAGATCAAGAATTACGGTAGGTATGTAATTTTCATTTTTTTTTGTTTCGTTTTGTTTTAATTCAGTGGGTCCACATGGAGTAGAGTGGGTAAATTTTCCTAAAACAACAAAAGAGTGCACTCCATAGCCTAAAAGTTGCAGTTTGCAGTGGTACATGGGAAAAAAAATTAAAAAGGAAGCAACATACACATCACCTCTGATGCAGAGTGAGATTTATTAGTTAATAGCCACAGGAACCTCCAGGTTGGTTGCCTCTATGTATTGCCATCTTGGAAGCTTCATCAGAGTAAATTTCTTAATCTGATATCTAAACAGGTTAAAAAAGAAAAGAACTATAGTTAGGGCACATTAAGTACTTAAATATGTATTTATTTATTTTAATAAATGTTTCACGTTGCGGGAAAGCTGAGCAAGGTAATCAGTTTAGCAGAAAAAATTGGTGATAATGCAAAAGTTGAAGTTTCAGAGTTGGTTATGGATTTTGGTGCTATGATGTGACTGACTGGTCCTTTTTGCCTTGGGTTTGTTGCAGGATTTAACACGGCTAAGGACCAATCTGATTTTTTTGCAAATAATCCTGACCATTTTGCAGTGCTTTACTAAAGGGGAACAGTCAGCACAAAGAACCCCACAGTCAATTTTGGGGCAGGTCCCAACGTGCACTTTGTGGGCAAAAGCATTTTGGTTTACTTACTGTTTACTGTAACATAGAAACATAGAATTTGAGGGCAGATAAGGACCACTTGGCCCACCTAGTCTGTCCATTTTCTCCTACCTGCTGTAATACCGTAGGCCCTACTTGATCTCCGGCTTAGCCCTCCCTTCCCAAACGACTAAGGTTCCCTTATGCCTATCCCATGTAGTATAGTAGATTATATCAGACTAATTTTGCTTAGCTGTAGGTTTACATCTTCTTTTACAACAAATCCCAGAATCCCCTGCAGCAGTGGCAGATTCAGTAGCCTGTAGTGCTTGTTAGATTTTTATTAATCTCCAATTAGATGTTTTCCAGGACTGCTTTTCTCCAGGGGCTAAGTACTGTATAGTCCTCTGTGACCGTACATAGCCCGTGGAGCACAGCGGGACCAGCAAACAAAAGATCAGAGCTTATATAAACTCTAACATGCACTGCAGGCTATTGGATCTTCCTCATTGCTGCCTACTGTTCTGATGTCATCTGCAGGGGATTCTGGGATTTGTAATAACAGAAGATGTCATCCTACAACTAAGCAAAATTAGTCTGATACTATCTGCTATACTACAGGAAACAGTAAGTAAACCAAAATGTTTTTACACACAGTGTGCAGATTGGGACCAGACCCACACTTGAGTGTAGGGGCACTTGGTGGTGACCGTTCCCCCCTTTAAGACTCAACTAAATATCCTTCTGATATCACCAGTTGACGAAGCATTGGATTTTATTTATTTACTTTTTTAATTTTTTTTTCCTCCTTACTTGATTGACCACTCATTTGATGCTCCTCATTTTCTAGCCCTTCAACCTGTGCAAGGGTCCCAAAAGCACTATGTGTCACCAGGTCTCCAACCACAACTCCTGAGGCTGGGTACCACCTCCCCACAGCACTGCACTACCTGCTGTCAACCCCGCCCCCGAGGTTTGCAAAGTGCAGTTTGTGAAATTTGTGCAAATCACAGAGTGCTGATGGACCGCAAAGTAAGAAGTTTAACCACAAAGTGCAGATTTTCATGGGCAAAATTTTGCACTTCGTGGCAAAATTCTGCACTTTGCAGCAGAAACTTCACAGTTCAGGTTAAGTCAGAGTTTCTTAGGTCTGGAAAAACTTCACGAAGCTCCATGAAATGCAAATTTGTGCCACTTTGTGCAAACTTCACCAGTGAAGTTAAACTTTGCCACATCTCTACCCTCTTCCTTTTGTCTAAATAGAAGCTTAAATTCCTAGAGGTGAGGAGTAAGAGGGGTTGAACTCTGCCTTTGGGGAGCATGGAGGTCAATGACTTTATCTGCACAACTGGTTCCAATTTTCATTATTGTTCCTCCCCAACCTGGAGGCACAATAGATTAGCCAGTGTCACTCTGCAGGATGCAACCAGGGCCATGGTACCTCCCTCTCCCTCTGAAAGAATGCATTGTATAGGCATTCTTTTTTTTTTCTTCAAATAGTATTTTATCTCCAGTATCTGCTGATCGGCCACATTCCAGTCTAGTTCCCCCAGCTTCATCATCCAGCTTCTCTGGGACTTAACCTTTTCCTAGTACCATCCATCCTCTGCTGGAATACCTTGGAAAACCCATTCACTGGTGGGGGGCCTGCAGGGTCTGGGCCTTCATCCTGCTATGATCGGGGGGGGGGGTCCTCTGTTTTTTTTCCCCACAGCACATGCAGTCATTCATTGTGCAAGCTCTGCCTCTGTGGAGATGCCCCCCCCCCGTGTCAAGTGGGTGGGATATCTTCCCTGATGTCACATTGTGCTGCAACGTAGAACCTCCAGGTGGCAACTACCTAGCAGGATGCCCTTACCTCTGCCCCCCTTCCCCCGAGGGAGGAAATCTGTCCTTGGGACACTCAGTCCTCCCTCGCCCAGCCCCCCCATCAACCCGTGTCCTTTTCTGAACACAGTTCACCGATGTTGCAGGAGGTGAGCCTTCCATGCCACTGGGCTGTTTATGAAAATTTTTAACCTGAAATGCCACTGGGCAGTCTGGCAAGCTCCACTGGCAATGCTTCCACCTCCTCTCAGCCAGACATGATATCACATCCCTGGGTGCAGGAGCAAATCCAGGTTGCCAACATGACATACAAGTCAGGTCCCCTAGCAGTTGTTCTGTTGGGCAAGCACAAGCGCTTGAGAATTCTTGAATTTCACACAGCTAAGTCTGACGTTGAAAATGCACAGTGAGTGTAGCATGGAAAAAGATGTTCTGTTATCTTCTTTATACATTTCATACAGACCTTTTCAAAAATGTATTGTGTGCTACAGTAAATAAAATATCTTGCACAGGTACAATATCACGTGCCATAAAGAAATGCCTTTCATCACAATGGAAATTATTGCAGACTTGTTGATTACTATACACATTTTTTCCAGGCTGTATTACTGATGGATGCTGAGAAACGTATCAGATTGCTGCAGTTTGTCACAGGAACATCTCGAGTGCCTATGAATGGATTTGCTGAGTTGTACGGTGAGTAAATGATATCCCTTGGTATGATCATATTCTGATGATAGTGCATAAAATCATTTGAAAAAATTTAGGGCATCCTATCAACACTGGAAAATGTTCACTGTTGTAAAAGGATCTGTGGAATCCTTGTCCCCACTCTTTGACGTAGGCCACTTTTCATCTGTCTTCTTGAAAGCAGAACTAAAGCTGGTACAAAAAAATGCCTCTTCTGTTTATACTGTTAGTCTGATTTCTGTCAAGATGGGATTCTGGATAATTCCGATAGACACACACAAATGACCTTGTTGTTCAGTTTCAAATGTTTACACTGTTCATCTAATTTGTTTTCCAGTAGTATTAACCATCCTGTTTTTTTTTGGGGGGGGGTTATTTAGATTTTTATCCCCGAGAGCTGGCAGGTGGGGCTCCACCCCCCAAGGGAGAATCTCATCTGTTTCCAGACCCACAACCCCATCATCAGGATTGTGGCTTTGGGCTTCATGGCAGCTCTGTTTTTTCTGTATTTCTCACCCCCCCACCTCAGCCGGGCGTATTCATGTGGCGGCATGCACACACTGCGGTACCAAAGCGCCCTCTCTGTACGTGCCACCAGCTACCTACACTACCCTCAGGCCTCCAGCTGGGGCCAGTTGGACTGTGGAGGTGACAAGGTACCTCCCTGGGAGCGGAGAACTGCCTTTTGCTGCTTTGTCCAACTCCTACCCTCCCCCGTCTGCCAACCCCAGACAAACAATGCTTATTCCCAAACCCTGGTCACTGGCATGGCACAAGGTGTGGCGTCCAGTGCCTTAACACTCAGCACTACCGTGCTGGCTAACTGTCCTGTTTTAAGGTTTTGCAGCTTGTTTGTGAGACCATATGTCACCTTATGTCCCCCTTAAAACCTAGCCAGACTTCATTGCTTAATATTAATTTACATATACAGTACAACCCCATTTATCTGAACTGCTTGGGGGGGTACTAAAATGGTTTGGATAAACGAGAGGTCAGATAAGAGGAAGTTAACTGTACCATTTACCGACAAATCGAAAAACAATGCAATGCAAGAATGCAAGTCTGAATGTTAACTGTTTAATTTATACTGTATTAAATACATCTGTTTTTGTATGCTTTAAAATCAAGTTTGATGCTCCATTAAATGGAAAAATAATCATTTAAAAAAAATCAGTCATTGTTCTCTGCTTGTAGCACTCGACTTGTTTGCGCTCAGCGCGTTGCTTCATATTTCTGAGCAACATTACCTGCACTGTGTCACAATCAGGCTGGCTTTCAAGGTAAAGTATGCATTTCTCTAACATGTCAACTGCCTCACCATGAGTTGGGATTGTGACCGGGGGTACAGTCTCTCCTCTTTCCTCGTCCTCGGACTCCGCTGCTGGATCCTCAGGCTGCGTTACCAGTTCCACAATTGCAGCGTCAGACAGGACCTCGTGACCCATCTCCTCTGAATCACAGTGCACCCAGTCAGAGATCTCCTCCTCTGTTAGCTTTTGTGGCAAGGCAGAAGCAAGGGCTGTCAATTCTTGTGTAAATTCCTCTGTCAGCTCCTCAGTAGCATCAGGTTCCATCAGGTCAGTGTCTGTTCTGCTTGTTTTGATGCCCGACTTCTTCCACGATTTCTGAATGCTTTCTGACTTTACACTGTCCCATGCTTTGGAGGCCATATAGATCACATCATTTAAATTAATTTTTTTTATTATGCTACTAAGGGGTTCTTGCTCGTTTTCCTCAGCAAGAACTGTCTGCAACAACTTTTTTCTATACGCTCGCTTAAAAATCTCCAGCATTCCTTGATCACAAGGCTGGAGTTTGGATGTTGTGTTGGCAGGTAGAAAAATTACACGGATAGTCCTATCCCTTGTTTGAGCTTCTTGGGTCTCAGGGTGGGCTGGGAAGTTATCTAACAATAGGATAGCTCTTAGAGGCAGTCTTTTTGAGTGCAGATAGTGCTTAGCCTGAGGGACAAACTGCTCTTGAAACCTTACAGTGAAAATTCTGCCATCCATCCAGGCATTCCTCTGGGCTTCATATTGGATGGGCAAGGATAACTTGTTTAGGTGCTTAAAACAACGTGGCTCCCTAGATTTTCCTATAAGCACAGGTTTCATTTTGTGACCAGCAGCATTCACTGTGCCCAGTATGGCGACACGGTCTTTTTGTTTCTTGAAACCTGGTGCGTCTTGCTCTGACCTGTGGGCTAATGTTCGGTCTGGGAGACGGCACCAATAAAGGCCAGTTTCATCTGAGTTAAATATTTGTTCTGGCACTAATCCTTCTGAACAACAATGTCAAGGAGCTGCTCAATAAAGGGGGAGATGTTCTCATCTGCGGCTCTCAAGCGCTCACCACAAAGCTTAAGTTGGTGAATACCATGGCGGCGTTTAAATCGGTTTAACCACCCCTCACTGGCCACAAAGTTTTCACTGCTGCCCAGACGTTGGTGGAACTGGATTGTTTTCTCTTTAAGGAGAGGCCCTGATATTGGGGTACCCTTTTCCCTTTCTTGACAGAACCACATGTAAATCGCTGCATCTCTCGGGTTATCATTGCAGGTCCAGATATTTTTTCGTTCCAAGGACCTGGCAGCACTTTCCATCGTAAGAGCAAAATCTCTTGAGTTTTTCTTTGGATGCCTTAATGTCACTTATGGTCGATTTTCTGACACCATACTCATCGGCAAGAATGACAGCTCTCTCCCCATGCTCAAGCCGCTCAACAATTTGGATTTTATTGGCAACTGTCAGGAGTACACGCTTTCATTTGCCAGCCATGCTACGGGTGTTGTAAAGCGATTCAGGTTTATTTCTTTACACTGACTCATCTCACTCATTTAAGGTCAATGCAACACCTGTAGTTAATTGATTAGTGTTTAATTGGGTGATTAACGTTAACAAGGTTACAAGCAAGGCAGTTTAAACAGCTCCATATGTCAGCTTCAGTGATCTGAACACTTGTAATTTAAAACTAATCGGGTGATAAGCGGCCGCAATTAAGGCTCAGCGTGGATCAGAACCTAACAGTGGGGGACACTAATCTGGTTCGTTAGATAGGGAGTTCGGTTAAGGGAGGGTCGGATAATCGGGGTTGGACTGTACTACACACGATGCACTGCATTACAGGGTTATATGTAGTTTTGTGTTTCTGTATGTCAGGCAATACTACGTGAAAAATCTTGTGACCAAGAGATTAGACTCATTAAGGAACACCCACGCCAGACTGGCTGTTGTTTTGGTTAAAACATCAAAAATGTATTTTTATTGAAGCAATCCAATCTGCACTTTAGCACCAAGGCATGATGGGGGCGGAGTTACCATCAAGTGATTCCCTCTCCCATGGGACAAAGTTCAGAGGGCTGTGTTTAGCAAAAGGAAATCCGTGCCACTGTAATAAAGCACTAATTAGTTTGTCAGTTGAAATAGGATGTTTATTCGGTAGTGTGTGCAGTGTGTGTTTCTGTCAATGGCAGGGTGCATGTGATACCTTGTGGAAATCATGGTAGCCAGCCAATTAGAATGCTTGATTTCATGTTAAATTTCATAATCTTTAGAGTTGCACATAATATTCTAAATATGAGCATGTAAAAGAAATGTGCAATGTTCCTGCAGTACAATTGACCTGATGAAACTCCTTTCCTCTTACAATATTACATGCATAGTAACATAGTAAAAAGACAAAGAACCTCAGCGTGGAAGCACTGAGGCAGTGGTTACCCCAAAGGGCACTGACCGAGAAGCCAAGTTTCAAAGAAATACAAAATCACACATACCCCCATAATGTGAAGCACCATGGGCTGTATATGCCAGTCACCACAGTATATTATGCTGGTTCAACTTTAAGCAGAAATGCATGGTGCCAAAAGGTCTCTCACACAGTCTGCAAAGGGTTCTAACAGAAGACACATACATGTGTTTCGTCATACCAGGACTCATCAGTGTGCCTCATCTGTTTGACACCCCAGCGGAATGAACCAGCTACCCTAAGATGGTCTATCTGGGTTATGTTGTGGTGAACCCAATAAAAGCAAAATACAATTTAAAAGACAAAGAACCTCAGCATGCAAGCACTGAGGTAATAGTTACCCCAAAGGGCATTGGCCGGGAAGCCAAGTTTCAAAGAAATACAAAATCACACATACCCCGATAATGCAAAGCACCATGTGCTGTATACAAATCACCACAGTATATTATGCTGGTTCAACATAGTAGCTGACTGCAGATAAGGACCGCTAGGCCCACCAAGTCTGCCCATAAACCTGCATGTTCTTGTGACTTCACTTGAGATGGCTACACAACACTTGATGCTAAATGAGTGTGGTAAATGACCAAAGCCATCTGACACTAGATAGAAAAAGGGTGGGCACGCTTTTGAAATCCAGTAGCCAGGTGGGCTTCTGGCTCCTTCGGTCTCATAGCTGCCATATGGCGTCAGAACCATCCATTGCTAAACCCGACACAAAATGACCACCAGGAGAGAATGAGTTTTTAACCGATTTGGTAAACCTGTGAGATTTACCATACCAAAACCATATTGAGATTTGCTGTTACATTTCAATGATACAAGGAAATAGATATGTATATATTTTTGTACGTATGCATAGTATACAAATACACATACATATTTGGAATTAACAAAGGTTAAGGAATTAAGTGAGAGAGATGTAGAAAGTACTCCAAATATAACAGAACTACATATAAAGTAGGCCTTTTGGTATCGTAAGATCAGTATAGAGATGAGATACAGCAGGGAGGGAGGGAGGTAGTCAGATGTGGGGACTAAGGGGCACTCTTCACCGGGGTTACACTCTGGAGGAGAGGGCATTGTCCCAACTGCAGGACCTTTGCTGGGCTCCATGCTCAGCTGGTAGCAGCAAAAAAGGAGATATCTCTGGAAATGAGGCAGATGATACTTACTAACAAGAGGGTCCTGAAAGGGCTGGCAGCTCTTAAGATAGATAAGGCCCATGACCAGCTGGGTTGCATCCGATGATACTTAGGGAATTAGCAGCAGATCTGGTTGAATCACTGGGTGGGCTGTTCAACAGCTCAGTTAGGTCCGGGGAGGTTCTAAGGGATTGTAGAATGGCAGACATTGTACCATTTAATAATGGGGGGATGGGGGCAACCAGGAAACTATACTGTCAGTCTGACTTTCATCATTGGGAACTTGATGGAATCACTAATCAAAGAGGACCTCATGGACTACCTAGAGAGCAGTGGTCTCCAGGATAGTAAACAACATGATTTCATGGTGGGAAGGTCTTGCCAGACTGACCTATTTTTTTCTTTGACTGGGTGAACAAGAAAGTAGACAAGGGCCACGCTGTGGATGAGCTGTACTTTGACTTCAGCAAGACTTTTGAATTGGTACCACACAAAAGGTTGCTCAAAAAGATGGAAGATCTGGGTGTGGCTAAAACCGTAGTGAACTGGGTGGGTAGTTGGCTAGAAGGGAGGCAGCAGAGGGTGGTGGTCAGCAGTGTTAAATCAGAGGAAAGGGAGGCTGCGAGCGGGGTTCCACGGGGATCTGTCCTGGGTCCGGTCCTCTTCAACATGTTCATTAGTCACATTGGTGAGGGACTTCAGGGCAGGCTGTGTCTCTTTGCAAATGACACAAAACTATGTGGGAGGGTGGACAGTGATGAGGGAATAAGGGATATGCAGAGGGACCTACAAAAACTAGAGGGGTGGTCAAAGATCTGGCAGTTAAAATTCAATCCCAAAAAGTGCAAGGTAATGCATCTAGGGAAAAGGAACTCCAAGACAGCGTACTGGATGGGTGGGGTGAGACTTAGCACTACAGGAGGGAGGCAGTATAGCGCAGTGGTTTAAGGTTCTGAGCTGCAAATCTGGAGACCTGGGTTTGAATCCCACAGCCCCCAATTGCATACTGTGTGACCCTGAGCAATTCACTTAACTTGCCTGTGCTCCCAGGTTGCACCTGTAAATAAGCTTTCAGCTTAGTGTGCCACTCCTGGTTAAACAATGAAAAAAAAAAAAAAAGGAAGAGGAATGGGATCTAGGAGTTATCATCAATAACTCTCTTAAACAAGCCAGTGCAACAAGATCTGTAGCAAGGCTACTAGGATGCTGGGATGTTTTGGAAGGGTACTGATAGCAGAAGAAAAGAAGTAAGACTTCCCCTATACAGATCCTTGATGAGGCCTCACCAGGAGTACTGCATCCAGTTCTGGAGTCCTCACCTCAGAAAGGACTAGGACTGGCTGGAAATAGTGGAGCACAGAGTAAAAAAAATGATTAAGTGCCAGCAGAGCCTGTGAGGAGCGCCTCAAGGCACTAAATATGTACTCAGTGGAAACCAAAAGGGAGAGGGGAGATATGATAGATGCCTTCAAGTTCCTTAAAATAATTAACATGGTAAACTGCAGGGAATTAGTTACCCTGAATACCAACTCAAGATCATGTGGGTTGAGTGGAAATTAACAGGAGGGACGTAAGGAAGTACTTTTTTACAGAAAAGGTGGTGGAACCTTGGAACAGTCTGTCAGCTGCGGTGGTGGATGCAAACACAGTCAGGGAATTCAAGCAGGCCTGGGATAGAAAGAAGGGAATTATGGTGGCCTATGGTGACAAGACCAGGGAGGAGAATGGGGATAGGACAGGGAGTGTTAGTACCCTGGAGGAACAATAGGTTCCAGGGATTACCGGGAATACAAATAGAGTGGAAGGGCCTCTGGTCTTTTTCTGCCATCATTGTCTATATTTCTCTGTTTCTGTCTCAGCTGTGACTCTGGATCAGCTGTTGTCCACCCCCACTGGCCCAGGAGGCTATAGGGTGGTGGGGCAAGGGAGAGGGAAGGGTGGCAGCAGCAGCCACAAGTGGTTTGACCATTGTCATGCCATTCAGGTAGCAAATCACAATTGCTAGAAATGGACAAGACAACTTGGTGACACCTGAGGGGGATGAGGTGAGCAGGAGGAAGTCAGCAAGGAGAGTTGTAATGATTGGGGATTCAGAGAGTAGAGAGGGTAGTGGGCGGGGAGAAAAGGGAAGGGAAATGGTGAGATGCCTTCCTGGTGCAACTGCCATCAGGGATATACAGTAGATAGGATAGGGAGGATGGCAGAGAAGGGGAATGGGGAGCTGGGGAGGTTGATACACTTGGATATTAGCAATCTGAAGAACCAGCCTGTGGAGGCAATGAAGCAGAACTTTATGAGGCTGGAAACAGATTGAAGGGTGCACTCAGCTTCCCTGGCCTTTTTCTGTGTCCTTCCTGTGTGGAATAGAAGGAATGGGAACAATAGTGTAAGAAAGCAAGGAAGAGACTGAGGAGTTTAATGGAAGGTTGAAGGGATGGTGTCAGGAGGAGGCTACCACTTTGTGGGGAACTGTGGGGCTTCTGGGAATGAGGTTGTTCAAGGGTGATGGCCTTCACCTGATGAGAGAGGGGGCCAGTGCTCTGTAGCAGAAGTCTGACGTTTATGTTGTACAGTTAAACTGACTGCAAGGTAGACTGAGGCTAGGGGAACTACTGAGAAGGGAGAGCATGTGGGGAGCCTAGCTAGGGCTTCTCATGAACAGGGGACTACTAGAAGCAAGGTGAGTAATAGTAAACCTGAAGTTCAAATTAGGTTACGGGAAGAGGCCAATGAGGGAGGGCTGATAAAGCCTACATTCAGCATGACAAATAAAAAATGAAGGTAACTATGGAAGAGTAAGGGAGAAGGAATAGGAAAAAGCAAGAGGGGAATCAGGAGAAAGATGGAAAGAGGTCTGCTTGGATGCCAGGAGTGTGGGAAATAAAGTTAGTGTGCTCCAGGTAATGGGGGCAGACACAGAGATGGATGTAGTAGCTATCACAGAAACTTGGGCCACAGAGAATAATGATTGGGACCTGACAGTCCTGGGCTACACCATGTTTAGACCCTGACAGAGTAAAAGGAAAGGAGGAGGCATTGGCCTATATATCAATGAGGGCATAGAGGCAGTGGAGGATAGAAGCATCAAGGGAGGTAGTGAGGAAGCAGAATAGCTGTGGGTTCAGCTCATGTCATCCTCAGGCAAGAAGCTACAGATGGGAATAAGCTACAGACCCCAACCCCGGACAGGGGGAAGAGAGAGATAGGGAGCTAGAGGCAAAACTAGGAAGGGGGTGGAAAAGGGGGAGGTCATGGTGGTGGGAGATCTAAACCTGCCAGATATTGATTGGGTTTATCCAGTGGCCAGGAGCTGTAGAAGTTATGCCCTGCTGGATACATTGCAGGACTGCCTGTTGGGGCAGCTGGTTAAGGAACACGTTAGGCAGGCTGCAATTGTTGAAGTGGTGCTCACCAACTTGAAAGTGGTAGGAGGAGTGCAGGTAGGGGAGCCCCTAGGGTCCAGTAACCATAACTATATATGGTTCAATCCGGCCCTTGGGACAAGTAAACCCTCATCAAAGGCTAAAGTCCTACATTTTAGAAGGGCAGTAGTGGCTGTGGGATGCAAACTCAGTTCTGGTTTGCAACTCAGTGCTCTTAGCCACTGCACTATACTGCCACCCCAGTGCTTAATTTAGGGTTACATCCAATATTGTGCCTGAACCTAATCCCCCAGGTAGCAAAAGTTTCCTTGTGGTCCTAGTACCTGACAGCTATAGTTCCAAAGGTGTGGCCTAATGGAGGAGATTCTCCTGAAGATCTACTGTTATGGTAAGTACATAACTGTTCTTTCTTTAGATACATGAAGAAAAAAGAAATAAGGGAGGAGGGGAATTGTTAGTCTAACAGAGGGAGTAAGGATAATTAAGGAGGACGGGCAGAAAGCAGCCATTCTTAATGACTACTTTTGCTCTGTATTCACAAGGGAAATCAGAGGGCCTGTGCCAGAGAGTTGCATTCAGGCAGCTCTAAGGCGGAATCCTTGAGATGAGGCAGCAAGTATTAACTAGTGAAAGGGTTTGGAAAGGGCTAGCACCCATAAAGATAGGTAGATGGGATGTATCCGAGAATGCTCAGTGAATTGACAGTGGAATTAACTAAACCCCTGGTGGGGGCTTTTTCAGTAGCTCAGTTCAGACAGGGGTTGTTCCAAAAGACTGGAGTGTAGCAGACAGTCCCACTCCACAAGGGAGGGGACAAGGAGCAATGGGTAACTACAGACCTGTCAGTCTTACCTATACTGTGGGTAAACTGATGGAGACACTAGTCAAAGAGGATCTTGTGAACTTCCTGGAGAACACTGGACTCCAGGATAGCAAACAGCACAGGTTCGTGGGAGGGAGGACTTGTCAGACGAGCCTGATAGTATTCTTTGTCTGGGTAACAAGGGTAATGGATAAGGGTCATGCTGTGGATTTACTCTGCTTCAGTTTCGGTAAGGTTTCTAACTTGATGCATCACAGAAGGTTGATGAAGAAACTAGAGGATCTGGGTGCATCAAAGAACACAGATGGGTGAGAAATTTGTTGATAAGGAGTCAGCAGAGGGTTGTGGTTAATGGAGTCAAATCAGAAGGAAGGGAGGTCACCAGTGTGGTGTCATAAGGCTCACTCCTGAGTCTAGTCCTTTTCAGTATGTTCATTAGCGACGTAGGAAAAGGAATCCAAGGCAAGATTTGTCTCCTTGCAGATGACAGTAAGCTCTCTGGAGACTAAACAGCGAGGAGGGGGTTAGGGAGATGCAGAATGACTTGTAAAAGCTAAAAAGGTGGTCAAAGATTTGGCAGTTGAAATTCAGTGCCAAAAAGTGCAAGGTGGTGCACGTAGGGAACAAGAACCTGAGAACAGAGCACTGGATGTGGGAAGGGGTAAAGCTGTGCACAACAACCAAGGAAAGAAACCTAGGGATCATCATTAGTGACTCCCTAAAATAATCAAATCAGTGTAGCAATGAATTTCTACCTCTGTAGGTCACTGGTGCAGCCCCACCTGGAGTACTGTGCCCAGGTCTGGAGTCTTCACCTAAGAAAAGACAATTTATTTATTTATTTATTTAGCTTTTGTTTACCGGGTAAGTACACTAGACAAGTAGTATGCCTATTTTCAGGAACGACCCAGGAGAGCACAAAACATACAGTATACATACATGGCAACATTGGAGAAACAGCATGATACAGTAAAAAACAGCTATAACAACGCTTGTATAAGGGCAGAGATACTGCCACACATAGTACAAATTGTTACAGGACATAGATAGACTTTAAAATCACTGAATACATATTTCATAGACCATCATGGACTCAAGTGGACAATAGTGGACTGCAGAGTATTACATTACAGAGACTAGGAGCAGTCACATCTTGTCGTTTGTTTTAGGTGGGACCACAGGAGGAGCAAAAGGTCCCATGGGAAGGGCAGAGCGAACAGAGTCCGGAATGGAGTTCCAGAGCCTAGGCAACAAAAGCGGCAAAGTCACGATCCCCCATTAGGGTCCGAGTAGGGGGAACTTTAAGCAACTCGGCAGTCTGTGACCTGAGCTGGTAGGGGATGGCGTCCAGTTTTGGGAGGAGATGCGCCAGTCCCGACGGTATGCCCGTGGCAAGCACTTTCCTGGTGAAGTTTCCTACACCAAGGGATAGAATGGAGACAGTGCAACATAGGGTGACCAAAATGATTCAGGGCCAGTGGGGCAGATCTTATGAGGATCGTCTCAAGGCACTGAAAATGTACTTAACTGGAGGCCAGACAAGAGAGAGGGAGATAGAGTCCTTCAAGTTCCTGAAGGGAATGAACACAGTGAACTGCAAGGAACTATTCAGCATAAGTAGCAGATCAAGAACACGGGGGCACAAGTGGAAACTGATTGGGGGGGATACAAGAGGGAAGAGAGAAGGTTTTATTTTACAGAAAGTGTGGTGGAGCCGTGGCAAAATCTGCCAGCTGATGTGGTGGATGTCAAAAGTATCACTGGTTTCAAACACGGCTGGGACAGAGTGAAGGGCTTAGTGGTTGCTCAAGGAGGTAGCGGTAGAGCGGGGAGCTTGGAGATGGAGAGTGTGGGTTAGAACCCATTATGGACAATAGGTCCTGGGGTTTCTACGGTTTATGGGCAGTCTAGATGGACAAATGGTCTTTTTCTGCCATCATTGTCTGTTTCTATGTAAAATTTGGCAACACAAGTAAATTACAAAACTAGGAAACCCAGTTGTAAAAGTCAGATCTTTAGCAGTATTTAAAAAATGTAATTGTTAAAGTACCATTATGGTTTTCTTTTTACAACAGTGCATGTTGCTTACTGAATGACTGATGTTTTAAAAAGGATTTACAGTACCTTTAGTGGGGAAGGCTGGGGGGAGGGGTACAAAGGCAAGCCAGAAATCCTGATCCAATACTTTGATAGGTAGGTAGGGCGGACAGACACAAACAGCATGGGCAGGATAACAGGAAAGGGTGATGGTAAAGATAAAGCAGTTCAAAATAGAGAAATGTATGGGGCCTAGCAGATTGCATCCTAGGATGCTCAAGGAGGCTGTTGTGGTAATAGTGGCTCCACATGCAGACATATTTACCTGCTCACTGATCTCAGAGGGTTTCCATAGGGACTAAAGGATGGTAGATGTGGTCCATCTGCACAATAGCGAATGGAAAGTTGAGCCATGAAACTACAGATCACTCAGCCTGACGTCTGTAGTGGGGAAAGTTATGGAGCCCATACAAAGGGAGAATCTGGTGGAATTCCTGGAAGAGAGTGGACTGTAGGAGTACTGGCTCACAAGAGGGGAAGTCTTGCCAGATGAATCTTATTGATTTCTTTGACTAGGTGACCAGGACAAATAGACGAAGGGCAGGCTATCAATATAATATACCTAGACTTTAGTAAGGCCTTTGACTCAATCCCCCACAGAAGACTGGTCAAAGAAGCTGAGGGACTTAGGGTTGGAGGAAAAATTGATGACTGACTTGGGTAGAAAGCTGGCTGAGGAGAAGGATGCCAAGAGTTGTAGTAACTGGGGAATTTTCAGAGGTAAGGGAGGTTATGAGTGGAGTACCACAAGGATCGCTGCTAGGCCCTATCCTTTTCAGTGTGACATATAGGGTAGGCACAAAGGGCAATGTCTGCTTCTTTGCAGACAACACAAAGAAAGGGATAAGGGAACTTAAGGTGGATCTGGGCTGGCTGGATAACTGGTCACAAGATCAGGGCGATATGCATTGGAAAGAGTAACCCAAGAGTGCAGGACAGAATTGGGGCGTAGTAATGAAGTGCACGGTGGAGGAAAAGGATGTAGGGGTCAAGATATCAGAACACCTAAAATCCACAGCACACTCTTAACAGAGCTGTGGGAAAGGCAAACAGGATGTTGAAGTGCATAGGAAAGGGGATCAGCAGCAGAAGCTGAGAGGTAATCCTTTTTACTGTAAAGGTCATTGGTGACCCCACATCTAGAGTACTGCGCAAGGTACTGGAGTCAACACCTGAGGAAAGACTGTGATAAAGTGGAAGCAGTACAGTGTAGGACAACCAAGATGGTCCAGGGTCTGAGGGGCATGGCACATGAGGAGAGGCTGCAGTACTTGAACATGTACACCCTCGAGAAGAGAAGGGACAGCAGTGACATGATAGAAACATACAAGTACATGGATGAGATAAACAGGATTGACATCAAGGCCATTTTTTTTCTTTGAGCTCCAATACATGGACCAGGGGAAATTCACTCTCAAGTAGCAGAAGGGAGAGTCAAGAAAGGTCTGTAAACACTTTTTTTGTGGAAAGAGAGGTGAACAAGTGGAACAAGGAACTGAAAGAAGTAGTAAGGGCAAACTCAATAAGCAGTTTCAAGGAAATGGGGGCAGGCATGTGGTCTTAGGCAGAGGATGTGGGGCAGAAACGTGGGGGGGGGCAGCCATTAGGGCCAGAGCAAAGTACCCAAGTAGGGTGGGCTGACCGGATGGGCTGGTAGGCCTTTATCTGCCGTCAGTTTCTATATATCTATGTATTTATGATTAAGGGCCTAGTCCACAACACCCTTTTACACTTGCAGAGGGCTGTCCACAACTGCAGTGTGCCCCTCCACACACGTGGAGCACTGGGCAGCATTCACAAATATAGATTTGCACCCCTCCATACCTGATCCCATGCTTCCCCCACTTTCTGTGCAGATATCCAGGTTGGGGTGGGGAAAGGTGTGGGAACGTGCATTCTCGCAGTCCTCAAATGGCTGTCTGTGGTGCCATGAGCCGTTGGATAGTGCGAACACTAAGAGGGCCAACACTGTACCATAGCATGTATGTGCCTTGTTTGCATGGCTGCCCTTTGTCCTCTGAGAGGCCGATTGGCTCCCCTGCATGGTGCCCCAGCCCTCTGAGCTGCCATGGAGGGCTGGGGGTCTTAACTGCACTTTTTTAATCTTTGGTAAAACTATAATCTGGATAAGACGGTGCTTGAAGGACTGCCAAATCTTCATCATCATAATTATTTTATTAATTATACTGGAAAGACACGTGTCCATCACTGACCATTTACACGTGTCCATTTACATGAAACACATAGGAGACAATATGGACAATAAAGAGGATAACACTATGTCAGCGAAAGATACATCTGTTTCCAAAAGTAACATTCCAAATGCAAAAAATGTTTGGCTGACCTCACTAGACAAAGGAGTAGGGAATAAAGAGAAGTGCTCATGGAGAAATGCCACTAGTGAGAGGAATGGTAGAAGAGGTAGGAAACAGAGGGAAGAGTCAGGATGAGGAGCAGTTGCAGGTGGGGGAGAGGAGAGTCTTGATTTTGTGTTTAAAGGAATAGGTGGAGGGACTGAGCTTCAGTTTAAGGGGAAGGGAGTTGAAAAGTTTGGGTACTTGGAAGGAGAAAGTGTTTTGGCAGTGGGTGGTGTGGCAGAAAGGGACTGCGAAAGAAGAGGAGGAGGAGGAATGTCTTGAGGTCTTCAGTTTAGAAGCTAAGGGGAAAAGGGGTGTAAGACTGTAAGGGAGGAGTCCACGAGAGAGTTTGTTGAAGAAGGTTGCCATTTTTCAGTTAGTACAAGCCTCGAGGGAAGACCGTCCGGAGACTCTGTACAGATCACAATGGTGTGTAAGTTTGGGGAGGCCAGAGGCAAAATGGATAGCAGTACGGTAGGAGCTGCAAAGTCTGGAGATATTCTTTAGTGAGAGGCGTGAGAAGTAGAGCAGAGAACCATAGTCAAAGACCGGGAGGAGGAAACTCAAGATGACTTGGATTCCTTATTGAGGTATTGCTTAGATCTGTGAAGCATGCTGAGTCATTGGTGGGCTTTCTTGATGGTGTGGCAGGTGTGGGCATCAAAATTAAGGTGGCATTTAAGGAGTAGGCCGAGGTACCTAGATTCATAGACTCTTTCAATAAGGTTGCCAAGGTTGTCGAGGAGGGAGGGGACGAAGTCGATGGATCTGCATGGGCTAGAGAAAATCATTAACTAGTTTTTTTTTTTTTTGGAGTTAAGGGCAAGACCTTTTGAGGTGAACCAGGTGTGGAGCCAGGTGAAATCGGCCTGGAGTTTGTTGATAAGAGTGAGTGGGTCTTTGTCCTTACAGAAGACAGAGGTGGTGGCCCCATAGAGGATGAGCTCAGTGTTGGTGCAGATGTCAGGAAGTGAGTAAATGACAAGGGAGAAGAGGAGTGGATCAAGGATAGACCCTTGAGGAGTGCCATGCTTAATGAGGCAGGAGTCTGAGAGAGTTCCATCAATACAAGTCCGATGAGATCTGTTCGTGAGGTAGTCATGGAACCAGCAGGTGACATCCAGGGAGAAATGGAGGCTTGCAAGAGTATGGAGAAGGACTTTGTGGTCAACAAGAACAAAGGCATTTGTGAGGTCTATAAAGACCGAGCCAGTGATAGCCTTCATCAACGGCTCTATCTAAGTAGTGGGTGAACCTTATAAGGGCTGTCTCTGTATTGTGGTCAGCCCAGAAACCATGCTCTGCATCAGAGAGGAGGTTATGTTGCATGAGGAAATCTGTGGTTTTCCTATGCACAATTTTTTCTAGTATTTTGGATAGAGGAGCAAGGAGTGAGATGGGACAGTAGTTGGAGACTAAATCTTTGGGGCCAGATTTATGAAGGGGTTTTATGACTGCGCATTTCCAGGCATGAGGGAAGGACCCTGTTCAGAGTGAGTGGTTGAGAATGTTAGTTAGTGGGATGGCCAGGTAGTCACAGACTAGTTTTAGGATCTTGTAGTCGATATTGTTGGAGCTCTTAGAGGGTCTTGGGTCATTCGTTTTAATGTTTTTTACTACCTCAGAGGGGGAGAGATATTTGAAGAAGAACTTTGGGTGGGAGCCGGAGATGACCTAGGGTGGGTGAGGAGCTGGGCTTATCTTTATCAAGGTCTCCAAAGTGTTGATTAAAAAAGATGCTAACTCTGGAGGGTTAGTTATGGTCTGGTCAATGGATGTGAGACAAATACGGTCATTTGCTGGGCTTTTGCCAACCAAGTTGTTGAGGATGTTCCATGTTTGCCTAGGATTGCCAAGGGCTGAGCTTTGATCTTCCTGGACATAAAGTCTCCACCACTCATTCACACTAATGGGATCTATGCCGGAGGCGCTAGGACCCAGCGGGAGCAAACTTTTCGAGAGGGCCGGTGCCAGAGATGGAGCCGCGAGCCTCTGCTCGTGTGGCAATGACTATCTTGGTGTTGACCCTCCAATCACCTCAGTTCCTTTTTTCCCCCACTGTCGAATGCGCTTCAGTGATGACGTCGCTCGCCCGCCGGGAGTCAAACTTCAAACTAGCAGCATAGTTTTCAGTTTATTATTTTGTAGTACTTTTCAAATAAAGTTCCGCTAACGATAATTTATTAAAGAATTCTCAGCCTACACTGACGGAGTCGACTATGAGTGGGTCAGGTGACCGTAGGGAGATTTCGTATGAAAGCTGTTCAGTCAGCCGGGCTGGGTCTGGTCCACCGCCTTCTCTGGGGGGGGGGGTTTGACAACGGACAGTCCAGTGCCCAAGGGGATGGGCGGTCCCCCCGGAAGCATAAAAGTAAATGGTCGCATTCTCGGCACCGTTCGGCCTCGAGCTCTTCTTCAGCACGTAGGTCAAAAAAGAGAAGTCATCACTCGAGGTCGCCCTCTAATATGTCTGCGCATCGATGGTCCGTCATTGGGGTCAGTTACTGGTCTCCTCGTTCGGAGTTGCCTGTTTCTGGTTCTGGTCACTGACCTCTTTGACATCGGAGCCCTTCCCCGCCTTCTGGTAGGGCTTCTGACAAGTAGTTTCATCAGTGGGCCGCTCTGATGGAGCAATGGGCTCAGAAGCTGGTCCAGCTGCCTGGCCCGGTCACTCTGGGGCCCTCTGGCTCTTCGGGGGATTGGGCAGGGTGACTGGGCCTCCCTAGTCACGCGGCACCCTCTTCGGTGCCGTTGACTCCACGCTCAGGTGTTTTCCCCCCTCACATGGCTGTGGCGCAGGGGGCCACACCGATGCCTCTATCTCCTGGTATTCTTCCTTCTTTTCCCTCAAATCCTAATTTTCAGGGCCCTGGGTTCATTTTGGTGCTGTCGGTGGGTAGCTCGGCGCCGTTTTTGATACAGGGGCGCCTCCCGGTGCCATCCTTTGCGCCAGTGTGCCTGTTGGTGCCGTCCTTGGCGCCGTGCATCTTTTCGGCGCCCGTGTTCTTCTTCCGCGCCGTCTGCTTTGTCGGTGCCATGCGGCCTTTGAGCGCCGTGCTCTTCTTCGGCACCAAGGCCTGGATTTTCATCTGCCAATCTTCAGAGCTTGTCCTCTCCCAAATTCTTTTCCTTCCTCTTTTCCCTGCTGATTTTCATTCCTTTCCTGTCCATGCAGTCCCTCCTGGACTGTCAGGAGATGGTATTGATCCTGACCCAGACTTTAGACTGGGTGATGATGTGGAAGGAGCAGGACCTAATCCTGTTGCAGAGCCTATGGTCGATGACCAGTCATTTAAGTCTCTGCTGAAAAATTTGAATTCCACTCTTTCTCTCCAGACCATGGATGTTGATCCTAAGAAGCTTTTAAGACTCCAGTACCTTCATGTTCCGGATATCCCTATGGATCTAACTCCCCCGGTACAACCCTCCTTTGAGGCACTTTCTCAAATGGTATGGAATAATCCTGCTCTAATTCCTTCTGTGGCTAAGTCCATAGATAGGAAGTATGCTGCTCCCAAGGATCGACCTATTTTGGCCTCCCAGGCCTTTGCGGATCCTATTGTAGTCTTGGCAGAGAATGATAAGGTCATCCTTCCTCAGACTACTACAGCTCAACCTATAAACAAAGAATCTCGTAAGATAGATACTTTAGGTAAGAGAGTCTTTGCTGCATCCACCCTGGGTATGCGTATCACTAGCTACCAGGCTATTTCTTTCAATATGAGTATGTTCTTTGGCATTCACTCAAACAAATGGTTGAAGCTCTACCGGGGTCGGACACTAAGTCAGAGCTTCTTCAAATCATAACTGGGGTATCGAGTCCAACAACCAGCAGGATAAAGCAGCTATGGATGCCTTTGATACTGCCTCACGAGCGGCAGCGACGGGCATTTGTACCCACTGCCATTCCTGGTTGCACGCTTCAGGTTTCACGATGATGCCCAGCAACAGTTCATGGCATTGCCCTTTGATGGTGTGTATCTCTTCGGCCCTCAAATAGAACAGGCTGTAGAGGCCACAGAAAAGACTAGGTCAGCCATTAAATTGGCTCGACCTCCTCCCCGCCCCCTTACGGGAGTGTGTTAACAAACGCCAGTTTCATAATCATCAGTCCTTTCGAGGCAAAGGCAGAGGAAGTTTTAATAAAAATCAAGCCCCTCAGCCTCAAAAGAAAATGCAACAGAAGGCGCAAGGACCCAAAGCGCCCAGTTGCCGCCTTCTGGGTTTTTGGCCCAAGTCCCACCTCAGCTGCCCGAGGGGGACTCCTTAGCGGTGGGAGGTCGTCTGACTCAATTCTACAACCAGTGGAAGTCCATAACTTCAGACAAATGGGTCCTCCGGATAATCCTCGAGGGATATTCCCTCAATTTTTCAGAGAACTCTCTGGATTGTCCCCCCAAACGGCAGCCAAAACTGTCAATACTTCAGTCAGAACTTCTCGCCTCCGCGATACAAGGCCTTCTGAACAACAGGCAGTGGAAGTAGTTCCACTGGATCAATGGAACACAGGGTTCTACTCCCATTACTTTCTAGTTCCAAAGAAAACCGGGGGCATGCGCCCCATTTTGGACCTCAGAAAATTAAACAAATTTCTTCCCAAAGAGAAATTCAGAATGCTATCGGTAGGAACCCTGTTACCTTTGCTTCATCAGCACAACTGGTTAGCCTCCCTGGACATGCAGGATGCTTACCAACATATTCCTATTCACCCAAGGCATCACAGATACCTAAGGTTCGTGGCTTTGGGCCAGCATTATCAGTTCAGAGTCCTGCCCTTTGTGCTATCCTCGGCGCTGTGAGTTTTTACAAAGTGTTGTGCACTCCTCGCAGCGCACCTCAGAAAAATCAGAATAAAAGTGTTCCCATATCTGGACGACTGGCTTCTAGCAAGCCCTTCCAGGCAAGGAACTCTCGACGCCGTTGCCACGACCTCAGACTTTCTCACGTCCATGGGAGTCCTGCTAAATCTCAAGAAATCACAGCTGCAGCCCTCCCAGAGGCTCCTTTTCGTAAGAACTCTTCTGGACACCTCCTGTGCGAAAGCTTTTCTACCAGAGGACAGAAGGAGTGATGTCCTACAGATGGCCCGATACATCAGAGAGAACAGCTTGGTTTGAATTATCTCGATGCAACAGATGCTGGGTCTCATGGCATCCTCGGTGTTCACTGTACCCCTAGCATGCCTTCACATGAGAACCTCTCAGTGGATGCTCAGTACTCATTGGTCCCCAACCACTCACCCTCAGTCCTTTCTCATCAAGGTGACAGAACCTCTGAAGAAGTCACTCACCTGGTGGTCGCAAGAGGACAATCTTCTGGAAAGGTATCCCGTTGCTCCTCGGGATCATCAGATTTCCATTACCACGGACGTGTACCTGAGTACAGAGTCTGAACCTCCAGGTTCACACAACAGTTTCTTTTCTCAGGTGTATTTCAGGAGCAGACAGCAGACACCCACCCAGAAAGCAAGATTCCAAGACAGGCAGTGCACACACTCTAGGAAAAAATTCTCAGAAGCAAGTAATTAATGCTAAAGTTTTTACTTTTCACTTGATCTTCAGTAACAGCATGCATGCAAAATTCAACAGACTTCCTGGTTAAAGGCTAAAGGGGATTAGCCTTTAACCAGGAATCTCGTAGATTGTATCATGCTGTTACTGAGAGTACAAGTGAAAAATAAAAACTTTAGCATGTATTACTTGCTTCTGAGAATTTTTTCCTAGTGTGCACACTGCCTGTCTTGGAATCTTGTATTTTGTATCGGGTCAGCCACCTCCATTTTGCAATGCTGCACCAGCCATTTTTTTCTGCTTGGATTTGCGGAGTGCCTTTCCTTGGACTACCCACCCAGAAAGCACCTGCTCATCCTTCTGCTTTCACAGTCTCTCAACTTGAATACAGCGACCCCTTTTGCTGTGGCTCACACACAGTTCCAGCAACTTTTTCCTCAACAATGCATCACAGAAAGTCTATTTTCTCACCATGCAGCTGCAGAACGATTACAGAAGAGTCTCTCTCTCCAACTTTCCAGAAACCTGGCTCCACTCCAGTTTCCAGTAGCCATTTCCCAATGCTACAAACAGTCCTCACACCCTGTATCCTTTCCCCTTTTCTCTGTAGACACTTTGCCTTGCAGGGTCAGACAGGACCTTTTAATGTTTGCTTGCACGCATGTGCAAGAAATATAGTGCCACCATACGAGTTTTCGTAGGTTTGGCACCCGCGCTTCCAATGCCCTGATCGTTTTTGCAGGCACGGCAGCAGGGCAGCAATGAATGTCCGAGCTGTCTATGACAGCAGTTCAGATGCAGTGGCATACAGTTGAAAGAGAAAGACCGCTACAATCAGCAGTGGTAATGTGTAGGCAATTTGCATACTGCTGTGTCATCAGCAGTATGCAACTTGCCTACACGTTACCACCTTAGTAGTCATTCTCTTTCATCTGTACGCCACTGCATCTCCTGGCATGATGCGCCCCACCCAATTTGTTGCATCCTGAGGAGATGCACAATCCCCCTCGGCACATGCACACTCCCCCCCCCCAAGCACACTGTATGTCCAACAGGGTGCCTAATCCCCGTCGGCTCCAGTGCCCCCCAAAGCAAACTTCAAGGTGCCACACTGGGAGCCCACCCTAGTGTGGCAAAAGTCCCATGTCTTTTAAAAAAAAAACTGTAACAAAAGAAAATGGTCCCTCGTTGACTCTCTTGCCCCCCAACCCGCACCCACCCTCTCGCCCACCTCCTCACACACACACCCGCACCCCATACTTACCTCTGGAGTCTGGCGCAATGATCTTCGATGGACCGGGAACATGTCTGCACTCTTCAAAGCCAACCGCGAACTGAAGAAATGCGGGTAAACTGTATAATGGCATAAATAGGTTTTTTTCAACTTTGGTTAATGCCTCGGTAATTGTTTTGAATTTTTTTACCAATCTTTTAACATGGGGTTCTTGGTACCCCATCTCATGAACTCAGTCACTGTCATCTGGTTATTCAGTTCCGAAAGGTGATTTTGCGGTCACTGCGTGGAACCATCTTTCGGGACCAATTAACAAAAAGACAGTGTCACAGTTCAAGAAGTAGGCCCCCAAAAACCCTATGTTGAAAATTTGGTGAAAAAATTCCAAAAATGACCTTTGCAAGCGTGCGTTGCGCAGTTCCTATGCATGCTCATAACTTTGAGAATTTTGAATATTTTCACTCCAGATTTTCAACATTGCCATTTTACCACACCTCCTTATGAACAGTATAGCTGTCATTGTTCACATCTTGCCCCAAAATGTGTTTTCGCCCATGTAGCGCACAGTGGCGCGGTCGGTTCACAAAATCAACATTTGGGACAGATTAAGAAAATCACAGTGACACTGTTCATGAGCAGAGGTCTTAAAATGGGTATATTGAAAATTTGGTGACAAAAGTCTATAAAATGACTGTGTTACGTGCGCATTGCGCAATTACCATGCACCCTCGTAAGTTCACGAATTTGTAATATTTTCAGTCCAGATTTTCAACATTGGCATTTTTCCACACCTCCTTATGAACAGTGCAGCTGTAATTTTTCACACCCTGTGTGAAATGTGTTTTCGCACTTCCGACACAGAATAGTGCGATCACTGTGGGAAATCAGTGTTCGGGACACATTAAGAAAATCTCAGTGACACTGTTCATGAGCGGGGGTCCCAAAATGCCTGTGTTGAAAATCTGCTGTAAAAAATCCCCAATCTAATTACATTACGGGTGTGTGTTGCGCAGTTTCTACGCTTGCTCGTGTCTTCACCGGTTTTTTATATTTTCACTTCAGATTTTAAGCATTGCCATTTTGTTACACCTCCTCATGAACAGTACAACTGTCATTTTTCACATCCTGTTTGAAATGTGTTTTCACACCTGTGGTACCAAATGGTGCAGTCGCTGTGCAAAATCACCTTTCGGCTAACGGACTGATAGTGTCACTGCTTATGTGGTGGGGTCACAAAAAGTCCATGTTGAAAACTTGGAGTAGAAATACCAAGAAGCGCCCAGGCCTTAAGGTTTTTGACCATAACACCCTACCCTGTAGGGACAGATAGGTGTCAGGGGTGTGACTTGGGATTGTCGACAGTAATGCTCATGCCATTCCACTCCCACCCACACCCTGCAGCCAGTGACAGGCATCGAGGTGCGCCTTGGACCCTTTGGCCCCAGAGTTCACCCCAGTTTCCTATACTGCACGCATTTCAGCGTGTTTCCTTATGGAATGAGGTGAATGTAAAGCCCAAACACCCCAAGGCACACCTCGACACTTGTCAGTGTCCGCAGGGTAGGGTGAGGTGAAATGTCGTGACCGTCATGGGCGATGACCCAAAGCCACACCCCAGTGCCTGTCCATCTCTGCAGGGTGGGGGTGGAGTTGGTGTCAGTTGAGTACTTCACTGCCATTCCTATACTGCATCTGTCTAACTCCTGCACTTCCGCTGCTAATGCCGGCAAGCAAACATTCGGCATTGCCAAATGCTTGTTTTCTTTCACAGTCTTTTTGCACAACTTTTTCATCGCTGAAGTCTCACTGATGTGGTGCATCCTCTTCATGCAAGAACCAGTCCATTTCCTTAATCTTTTTTCTAAATCCGGTCAGCCTTTACTCTGACTTTTTTCACTGCTGTGGTGCAGCTCTCTGCCACAGCAGCCTGTAGCAGAACCCGGCAGCTCTCTTTCTTTCTTTGCAGAGCTGCCTACACAATCTTCCTCATCTCTCTTCAGATGGGGAAAAGCATGGCCAACCCTGGGGGACAGATTGCTGGCAGCCCCCAGGCAGGCCCTTTCACAGCCTTGCAGCCCTATTCTCTCATTAGGGACTGGCGCCCTTCCCTCTGCAGGGGCTCCCACCGTACTGACCCAGAATCCAAAAGTTCTTTTCTTTTCGGAGTGTTCTGGCAACTCCCTCGACACCTCACTGGCTGCTCAAAAAGGCACCTAAACATTCCACAGTCCACCCCCCCCAAGAGTCTTCACAAGCCCCAGAGTCCTCCTGGTGAACCCTGGCCCTTTGGTTGGTTGAGCTGGTGTCACGTGGTTGAAATTATGGCTGCTGGAGTAAACAGTCCCCATGTAGTTCTTATAGTGTCCGAAGTTTTAACTGTTTTTGTTGCCAATCCATTCACTTTTATTTAATCATTTCCCCACACATTTGTAGCCACCCCTGTGCCCTATTGAGTGACTGCACCCTTTAACATTTCCATTCAGCCCCCTTTCAGTCACTGGGACAGTTTTAGTAACTCCCTAGGCAGCTCACACATATCTCCCTATGCAGTCCTGGCATTGTCTCACTTTACAGTTCTCCTGCTGCCAGGATATATATTTTTATTCATTAAATCCCCCACGGCATTGCAGGGCCCCTTTCCTCTTACACACCTTGCAGCTCTTAAATATTTGCACTTAATTTCCTGCCTGTCACTAGCACTGAAACCTTCCCCCAGTGCTAGATAGGCTCTCCTCATTAATATTTATCAGCCACCTCATTAATATGCATGATGTGGCTCCAAATCCCTAAGCACGATTGGCACTCACAAAAAACACTTTTTCCTGGCTTGTCCCTTGTCTCTCTGGACACTGAAGGTCTTAGGTCTCCTGTTTTCTTTAACCTGGGACCAGCAACACCGGAAAGGCAAACCAAGTGGCTGCCGAATGGCCAAAACTAAAATGCACCTTTGCGCATGCACAGAGGGCTGGTATGCACCGGAAGTGCAGACCAAACCAGCAGCTCTGTGCTACAGCTCCCTGGGCACTGCTCTGCAAAAGTAAAACTATGTAGGTGCCTAAGGGAGGATCCAGGGAACCAACAGGGACACACCAGGACCGGGGTGAAGAAATGGCCACAAAACCAGGGTACAGAACAGGGAAACAGCAGCCCCCAAAGGAGCAAACAGGTAAGCCCCCGACAGGGGGGTTACATCTGTATTCCGATGATGTAGGTTTCTTCACCAACGCACTGGATGTAGCTGACTTTAATAGTGCCCTCACCTCAGATCTGAAGACTGGTTCAAGGATAATTGACTACTAATGAATCATTCAAAATCCAAAACCATGCTCTTTGGATCCACCCTCAGATTTATTTATTTATTGAAGTCTTGGAATTACAGCCCTTTGAGTCAAAAATTATTTTGCAAAGGCTCCACATCATATTTACAAACAGGTTACAAAAAAATTACAGGAGAGTAGTACAGTACATTATACAGTACATAGGATACGATTATACTAATAATACAGTACATTATACATAAGTGCATCATAACTGAGGGCAGAGTACATGATAATGAAACAAACATGGTGCAGGCAGTGCTAGCTAACTGAGTAAATGGATAGGAAATTAAAGAAAAGAAGGAAGTCAGTTGGGAATTGTGAGACAGCTGGGGGTAGGGAGAAAAGTTGAGTAGAGGGTTGTAAAGTGTAGAGAAGGAGGAATAGGAAAGAGTGCAGGCAAAGGATGAATAAAAGGCAGGAGGGGAACAGAGTGGGAAGGGAGAAATTAGACCAAGATAAGGTGGGGAGGAGCAGGGGGAAATTGAGAGACAAGCCATGAGCAGTCCCAGACTAAAACACACTCGCACTCCACTAAATGTGGTTTGTGACAGTGGCTCCCTGTTGACTCTGTAAATTCCTTTAAATACCTTGGTGTAATACTTGACCCCTCCCACAACTTCCCCTTCAAGATATCTTCAGTCTGTAAGGCTGTAAATATCAATTTTGGCATAGCCTGTTGTGCCAGTCTAAATCTATCCCCCATCAGCTCGAATACCAGTGGTGCTTGGCCCATTGCTCCCCAAATTAACCTATGACCTGTCTGTCTTTGCCCACGCCTCTAGCTCCACACTGTGTAAGTGGGAAGTGGCATGCTACAGTTTATGTTGTTTTTGCCCTCGTGCAGTAGAAACATAGAATTTGACAGCAGATAAAGACCACTTGGCTCACCTAGTCTGACCATTTTCCCCACCTGTTTCATATACCGCAGATCCTAAATGATCTGCGGCTTACCCTCTCTTTCCTATCGCTAGAGTTCCTTTATATCTGTCCCATGCATTTTTGTTCCTACAACCTCTGCCAGGAGGATGTTCCATGGATCCACTACTCTTTCCGGGAAAAAAATACTTTCTCACGTTACCCCTAAGTCTACCCTCCTCTATTTTCGTATCATGGCCCCTTGTTCTTGAACATCTTATTTTTTCTTTCAAAGATGCAACCATCTTGTACCTTATTTACACCCTTGAGGTATTTGAAAGTCTTTATCATTTCCCCCCCTCTCTCTTCTGTCTTCCAGGGAATACGTAGTGAGATTCTCCAGTCTCCCCTCAAATTACTTTTAGTGCAGCCCCTGCACCATTTTTGTCACCCTTCTCTGAACCGATTCTACTCTGTTTCCTTCCGGAGATGCGGCCTCCAGAACTGGACACAGTACTCTAGATGAGGTCTCACCAATGTTCTATACAGTGGCTTCACCACTTTCTTCCATCTACTGGAGATACCTCTTCCTATGCACCCCTGCATTCCACTGCGTCACAGCCTTCTCACATTGTTTCATAACTTTTAGATCTCATCTTACTCACCATTGTACGTGCTATTCCAAATTAGGCTGGTCCTCCCCTTCTGCTCCTCGGGACCTCTCTCAGAAGAATTATCCACAGTACATTGCTGAACCGAGTGCCCCACTCCTTGGCCTCCCTTCTGGTGCCTTGCAAAAAATACATACTCTCAGATCCTCTGACCTCGGCCTGCTGTCCATCCCTAGGACAAGGACTAAGTTTAGTGAGATGGCCTTTGCTATCACTGAACCTAAATTATGGAACAGCATCCCTTCTCAGATATGTCAATGCCCAAGCAGTAACACCTTCAAGCACCACTTCCGATCTCAACTGTTCCAGTGCTCTATTTGTGCTTGTCCCTAATCACTGACTTCAGTGCAATCAATCGTGCTTACGGCCCTTAGTTACTCCTTTATGTTACTTTTCTGCTTTCTTCTTCTTATCTCCTCTTTGATCCCAGCTCCATCAGGCATTTGCCATGCAGCATTTCTGTCCCGTCACTATTGTTTAACAAAATCTACAGCTCACTGTACAGAACTACAATGTTTTTGTACTCAGATGAATCATTAACTTGTATATTGTACACCTCTGGTCCTCATGTTGATGCTTCTTGTTATCCAGTTGATCTATTGCACGACTCTGGCTATTGTGTTAATGATGCCCTTTATGCTTTGTAAAGGTCTGCTGATGTACTTTCCCAGGCCATGCTTGAAAATAGGCATATGTATGCCTAGTGCAGCTTACCTGGTTAACAAAAACAAAATAATGCTGCCCATGATAGAAGGGCACCTAAGCACTCGAGCTCCCTCCCTCCTGATAAAGAGTTCAGGAGGTTGGATGTGTTAGACTTGCCTCTGCTTCACTGGGCCTTTGGATTGCTGTCAGGCCCACATAATTATGTACAAGAACACCCTCTGGAGCAATGCAAGGGCAGATGTGCAAGCCTTACCAGAGAGCACCCCCAAACAAGAGCTCCTTAAGGCTCTCACTGCTGAGGCTGATGTGGGCAAGCACTTGCTTCACACCGCCTATGTTTCAGATGCTGTTGCGTCGGGTATCTGTCTTAGGAGGTACTTATGGCTTAGGGTGGCAGGGTTTGCAAATGAATGCAATAATCCATTCTCAGTGCCCCATTTTAGAGGACATAACTGTTTGGTTCTGATGTCCAAAACATTTTTTTCTAACCTTCAGGCCTGAGGCAGGATCCTAAAGTCCATGTACTCCCTCTACCATGCGCAACCAAGGGGTAAGCAATGGGTACCTTTGGATTCAGCTGGTGCAAGACACTGTCCAGCCACCAGACAGCAAGGTTGGGGCAATGTAGCAGGAGCCTTGCCCACCCCAGGCACCACTCTAGGTGCCCATTCAGAAGCAAAAAGAAAATCCAGGAATGTCACACACACAAAAAAAGACAGCTGTTAACAGAAACTTGAGCAAATCAAAGAATAAATGCTTTATTGCAGTTGAACGCATACTGTTGAGAGACAAGCCTTCTGGTAACTGCTGACCCCGGCGCTTTGGGTGTGAACCACACCCCCTGATGAAGGGTTCACACCCAAAGCACTTGGGACAGCAGTTACCAGAGGGCATGTCTCTTGGAAGCTTGCGTTCAGTTGCAATAAAGCATTTATTCTTTGATTTACTTAAGTTTCTGTCAGCAGTAGTCTTTTTGGGTGCGGCATTCTTGGATTTTGTTGCTGTTTGGGCTTGCTTCCCCCTGACTGTACCACCCCCATTTTCCCGTGATTTGTGGTTCATTTTTTTGAGTTTTTGCCCATTCAGAAGTCCCTAGAGGTGATGGTGCAGGAGGAGCCACCACAACCATCTCCGCCTGATTCCTTGTACACCCCCAACCACTGTTACCTCCAGGGGAGGCTGTAGGGGGTCACCTCTCCCTTTGCTTAACTCAGTGGAAGGAGGTGACGACACATGCCTGGGTTCTAGAAGTCATAAAACAAGGACATGTTCTGGAACTTTTGGACACATGTCCAGGTCATCTGCCAGTGCCAATTCACTGTCCTCCAAAACACATTCCTCAGCTCAGCCATAGACCCTGTGCCCTTCGAACAAAGAAGAACATGGATCTTACCTGGATTAACCTTCACCATTCATCACTGGTGGATCTAAACTGTAAGTGCTAGGACCCCGTGGGAAGCTTATAGCTAAAAGCTTTTTAGCGTTCCTCTGGAGGAGGGGCCGACGTTGGAGACGGCGCCACCCTCAAGGCCGATATAATACATGACGCTTGCAGCTTGGCCAGTAACAGACGCCGGCCCCTCCACTGTCTCAGTTCTGTTTTTCCCACCATTGAGGCCCCATGACTCCATGGGAGCAGTGCAGTTCCACAACTTCCAGAAAGTTCAAAGTTCTGTTCATCAGATCCAATCACTCAACGCCATCCTCCATCACCCTTTTTGATACTGTTCCTATTTTTTTTATTTTTGAATAGTTTGCGGTGTTCAGTCTTTAATCTTCATTTTTTATTATTTTGTGCGGCTGATCATGTCAGACTCTGGGCATATGCGTTCCGCAAAGGCGGGAACTACCCCAATGTATCGGTGCCCCTGACCGTAGCGGACCTGGTGACTGTAATGGACCCGCATCACCAGTGTTTTACTTGCCTGGGACTGTGCCGTGATATGGATTTGTGCGACACCTGTTTTCAGTGGATTTCTGCACCCTAGTTAACCACACTGCGAGGTTGGGGAGGGACCCACGAACTTTCAGTGGTCCACGTGGTACAATGGCCACCAGGGTTTGGTCTCTGGGCCCTTCCCCTGTGCCTCCTCCCACTGCTATACACACTGGGAAAGAGCAGGCCTCTGGTGTCTCGGGTCTCACTGAGATGGGATGCCTGAGCAAGAGGTCGGGTGGACAGTCTGCCTCCTCTGGGGGGTCGGTTGACTACCCCTCGTGGCTCGGTTCCCTTTCTGGGAACCAGGCTGCCCCAGTGTTGAGGCCTCAGCTATACATGGGGCCTACATCGCCGGCTCCCTTGGTAGCTTTGGCTGGCGCAGCCTTGGCTCCTGGCACCAACCCCGGTGCTGGTGAGTGAGGTGGCATCGCCATTGCCATTATGTCCCCTCCGTACACTGTCCTCAGTGCCAGGATGGCTAGAGTGTCCAGGGTTCCCTCTCTCGGGATCTCCGTGGTCTCCTCCTCAGAATCAGAGGATGATCTGGATGATCCGGACTCACAGCCCAGTTCTCCGGCGCTTTAGACACTTTCCAAACCCAGTAGGAGGTCTTCTCTCTTGCCCTTTTCTCGGGTCAGCACCATCCATGGTGCTGCCTCTCCCTTCGTCGGTGCCATCCTTGGTGCCAGTGAGGCCTCCGGTGTCATTTCTGGTACTGTGCCAGAGGACGGTGCCGCATTCAGTGCTGCCTCTGGTGATGGCACCGTGATCGGTGCCACCTCTGAGATTGGTGCCACGTTCAGTGCTGCCTCTGAGATCGGTGCCATCTCTGGGGATGGCACCATGATCAGTGCCGCATCTGATGGTGGTGCTATGGTCAGGGCTGCTTTTGGTGATAGCGCTGCCTCTGGTGCCATTTCTGTTGTTGTTGCCACATTCAGTGCTACTTTGGTGGTTGGCACGGACGTGGACGCCGAGGAAGAATTTGAAGCCGACCCGGGTGCATGTTTCTCTTTTCCTCCCTCCCTGAGAGCAGTGGCCAAGGTAGGGCCTCATTTATTTATTTAAATGCTTCACCAGGAAGGCATGCTGAGCAAATTGCCAGTTTCCAGATGCGTCCTGGGGGAGGGAGGAAGGAGGTAAACAGTTACGTAAGATATTACATATTACTAATAGCATGTATACAGTTAAGCAGAATATATAACCTACTAAAAATAGCATATATACAGCATTATTATAAATCACAAGGAGCACAGTATATACAGTGATGACAATATTTACAGGATTAGACAGAGCTTGATAAAAGTATGAGCTGATACATGTGTATACAGTAGTGTGGCAAGTAATAAATAGTTTACAGGTTGACAAGCTAGAGATTACAATAATGGGCATTAGACAGCCGTAATGGATAGATGCCAACAGAAGCAGTGGTGTGGGAAGAGAATAATAGAATCATGATGGGTAATCACAGATAATTAAATGTGAAGCAGTGTGGGGAGAGTAGCGATTATTATTAGAGTGGAGAATGGAGACTGGAGAGGAAGCCAAGGACAGAGGGGGTTCCTGGTCAGAAGGCTTGAAAAGTTATAACTGTGCAGGGGTGAGAAGTGATTGAGTGGGTGAACCCAGATTGTTACTGGATAACTGAGGGGATGTTGTCCTGTGAGGGAAGGACCAGTAGCACTGAATAGGTGACTGGGCTAGATAATATTTTAGTGGTAAGTGTGGAGTACTAGGGAAAACAAAGCCATACATGGTAAGTGGTTTGACGGATGAGGGTTGGTTAAGTGGAAAGATGAATTAGGGACAGGAACAAGAATAGGAGGTGTAGTTATATAGAAGGGAAAGTCAAAGGGCAGGGCACGGTCCTCTGGCTCAGGTCTGGGAGGGCCCCATCATGCGTCACAGTCTGTCCCGGTGGTCTTGGCCACCCAGGGATGGAATCAGAGTGCTAATGCAGGCTCTCCTTCTCGTGCTAGGGTTGGAGCCCTGCTGTTGGTGGGGACAGGGGCTGCCCTTCTGGGCCTGTACAGCTCCAGTCTCCTCATGAAGGGTCCCCCCTCCCCCGGCACCACCCTGTTCACTCAGAGTGGGTTGAACAACAGTCTGTGGCTGGGCAGCGCAGTCCCCTCCCTCGGGAGGTGTCCCCTGCTTGCTCCCACTGCCTAGACAGAGGGGCGACAGTCTCTCAGGACCACTCTGCTCCTCCACCTTCCTCTCTGCTTCCTCCTTCCTTCCTCCCAAGGCTCTATGGTACCCTGGGCACCCTCACTTGGGAGCAGTATAGGGCGACAGCGAGTGCATTCCCCATCTACTTTAGGGCCATGGATGAGATGGTGTTTCCACTTCCTACCCTTGCACCACCACCCCCTGTACAGAGTCCATCCACATCATCGACTTCCTCCTGAGGAAGAGGAAACTTCCACCCACATCTCTTCTGACACTGATTATCAGCGGTTCCTCACGATGATGCTGGACAAACTCCATCTTCACCCAACCATATAACACAATCCTGTATGTTCAATGCTGTCCTTCCTTGGGGAGTACAGTCCAGAATTCATTGTGATTCCTCCATGGCCCCATCCTTTCATGGAGGAGTCACACAGTATCGGGCAGTTTCCTGCCTCCTCTCTTCCGGCCACTTGGGACTGTCAGCACAGGTATTGCACTGTCCCTGGGTCTCCAGGTTCTGTGCCTTATCCTACATTTGGACTGGAGTGGCTGGACACCCCCTTGGAGTGTCTTCACCCTTCTAGAGACTGCCACCCAGAGGCTGACTCCACAGAGTTTGATCGCTGGGGCAGAAGGGTTTTCGCTTCCATGCGTCTCTCACTCTCTATTTCCGCACACCAGGTAGCCTATGCAAGGCACCTGTGGGCTTCACTGGGTCAAATCCTGGTGGCCATGCCTGATAGCAAGGCAGCAAGATGGGCAATCGCCATTTCTACCTACAGCTTGGAGCTGGTGAGACACCAAGCAAGGGCATCTTATGACACCAACACAGTAGCCTCCAGGCTAGTAGGAACAGCAGTCTGCATTCGGCGGATGGCATGGCTACGTTTATCCTGGGTGTCACCCTTGACCTGGCATAGGGTGATTACTTCACCCTGCTTGGGGGGGGGGGGTGATTCTTCTCTCATACGGCCAGACAAGAACTGTTGGGCCATCCTCCTCCTCCTACATGTCAGGAGCCATGACCTGACCCTGACCAGTAGCAGGCCTGGCCAGGCCCATGAAGGCCCCCTCTTCTTGTGAGTCCCCCACAGGAGGCAGAGGGTGATATTTCCCTCAGGGAGGTGCAAGCACTACTTTGTGGTGCTTGGTACGCACCCACCAGTGATGAATGGTGAAGATTAATCAAGGTAAGATATAACAATTACGTGCATACCGTAATTCTTGATCTTCCTGGATATCTTCACCATTCATCACTGCTTTCATAGGTATCATAAGTCATACAGAGCTTATGTAGACAAAAGTAATTTTGCTCGCCATTTCATTAATACCCCATAATCCTATGGATTTCTTTCTGCCCACCATCCCCTCTTGGGCTCCAATCTCCTTGGCAGTGCCTCCTCCTTGCTTGCTTTCTCTCTAATTGAGGCCACCTCTGAGTTCCCTGACCCTTCCTTGGAAGTGCCAGGGGGCCTCCTCTAGGGAGAGGGCAAGAAAGGTCTCTTGCCCTCTTTTCCAAGGGGCTCTTTGGAGCCACGTATCACCTTGGCTGGGACCTCCTTGGAATGGCAACTTGGACCAGAAGTTTTTTTCTTGTTTTCTTTTAGGTCTCTTTACTCCTTGTCCTAGAACCCAGCAATTGCCCTCCCCCTTGGGTCCTCGGCTTGGTTTTCGGGGCTCTGGGGGTCCTCTTCTTTTCCTGTCCCTTGGAGCCCTAGGTTGCTCCTTTTTATACTTGTGGGCAACCCACTTATGAGTTGCCCATGGGGCAAGGTCCCCTCGGATCACCTACCTTCCCTTTTTGACAGGTAAGTCCTCTGGCTTTCACCTCCTGTTAGTGGAATTAGTTTCAGGCAGCCTAACACTTCACTTGGAAGTCAGGGGAGATCATATAGCCAGGTGATCCCCTTTCCTCCTCTGACCAGAGGGACCTTGCCCCAGGGTGGGCCCCATTCTTCACCCCTAAGTAGCAGGACAGGGAGGGGGAAATGTCAGATGGACCCCCCTCTTTTCTTATGCGGACAGAGAGGTTCTGACCTCTAAATAGTAGTGACAGAGATCTCTCTTTCTTGTCCACCACATGCTGTAGCTCTTCCTTATGGCTCTGAAGTCAGTGAAGCCTCTTCTGGGGCCTCTACCCATGTCGCAAAAAAAAAAGGATCTCCTCCCCTTGGTCCACAGACAACAGAAGAACCCCTTCTTATGGTTCGCTCTGTTGGGATAGACTCCTTTCCCTCTCTATCCATGCTTTCTCTCTCTTCTCTCTTTTCTCTCTCTCTCTCTCCCTCCCTCCCTCCCACCTCCTTATTCCTTTCTGTCTTCTCTTTCTTTTTCCTTCCTCTCTCCTCCCTACCCATTCTCTCAACCTCTTCATTGCCTGCCCAGTGGTTGGGGTCTCCCTCCCAGAAACCTTAGGGCCTATCTACTCTCTTCTGGTCGGCTTTATTCCTTTTTAAATTTATATCCATTCCTTTTCCTATTCCTTGAGCTCCCTTGCCCCCCCCCCTTTTTTCCCCTCTGTTTCTATCTTTCTCTACGTGAGGCAGAACTGAGATAAAGGAGAGGTCGGCGTCGTTACTGCAGCCCGTGAATGCCATATATTACATCGGCCTCGAGGGCGAAGCTGTATCCTACATCGTCTCTCCTTCAGAGGAAAGCTAAAAAGCTTTAAGCTGTAAGCTTCCCACGGGGCCCTAGCGCCTCCAGCTTAGACCCACCAGTGATGAAGGGTGTTGATATCCAGGAAGATCAAGAATTACAGTAGGTACGTAAATTTCATTTCTACTCTCAGTATTTCCTAGTCCCGAACTGGACAGGAGATCTGCGGCCTAGTCTAGATCTCAAGGACCTGAGCTTCTTCATAGAGTACAAGAATTCACAATTGTCACTCTGCAAGGCTTGCTCCCACTGCTGCAGACAGAGGATTGGATCTTTTTCTTCAACATGAAGAATACTTACCTATCAAAATTCACAAACCTCACAGAAAATATTTGAGGATCTTCCTGGACATAAAGTCTCCACCACTCATTCCCACTGATGGGATCTACACCGGAGGCACTAGGAGCCAGCGGTAGCCAACATTTTTCAGAAGGGCTGGTGCCAAGGTAGGAGCCTCGAGGAAGTGGCACCATGAGTTAGGTTCATGCTGTATAGACTACGTAGGCGTCAACCCTCCAGCTGCCTCAGTTCCTTTTTTCCCCACCATTGAGTGCGCTTCATTGACGACGTCGCTCGCTCGCCGGGAGTCAGAACTTCTTGTCTATATGACAGCAGCTATAGTTTTCAGTTTTGTTTTAGTTTATAATAGTTCATTGTTTTCTAGAGAAAAATAAACATTTAATTTTATTTATATACATTCATTATAAGAAGTCTTCAGCCCTTCATCGACAGTCGACCATGAGTCGGGCAGGTGATGGTAGGGAGACTCAACGTGAAAGCTGTTCAGCCAGCTGGGCTGGGTCTGGTCCGCCACCCTCTACAGGGGGTCTGACTACAGGCAGTCCAGTGCTTGTGGGGATGAGCAGTCTCCTTGAAAGCACAAAAAGAAACGGTCGCATTCTCGGCACTGCTTGACCTTGAGCTCTTCTTTGGCCTCCGGTCGAAAAAGAAATGGCACCTTCGACGTCGCCCTCTGGTACGTCTGCGTGTTGATTGTCAGTTATGGGGATAGGGCCACTCTCCGGCTTCTGTTCCTGGTGCCCAGCATCCTTGACCCGAGCCCCGATGGAGGGTCTTCAGATAGCAGTTTCACCATTGGGTTAGCTCTAATGGAGCAGTGGGTGCAGAAGTTGTCTCGGCTTCCTGGGTCGGCTAGTCCATCACGGACCTTTGGGCCTCTTGTCCTCAGACCGGCAGCAGGCGGTTTAGGACTCTCCCTAGTCGCGCAGCACCTTCTTCGATGTCGTCGACGCATCAAGATCTCTGGTGTCTATCCCCTCACATGGCTGTGGCGCAGGGGTCTACACTGGTGCCTTTATCTTCTGCTGAATTTCTTGTCCTTTCTTCATGGAGATTGAAGACTTCTGCTGTGGCGCCACCCACCCTGGCATCACGCTGGGTGCCAGCCGTCCGGGCGTCGGTGCCGCACTCAGTGCTGGATTCCCCAGCACCATGGGCGGCATTGCATCCCTTTCTGGCACCACACTTGGTGTCGCTTCCCATGCCGGCTCCACCTGTGTTCCTGGCACCGCCTCTAGTGGTGATGTTAAACCTGATCCTGATCTTCGATTGGGGGATGACAGAGATGATGACTCCACCCTTGGGGTGGGGAATAAACCCCTTTCTACAGAGCAGCTGGTTGACGACCTTTCCTTTAAATCTCTGCTGAGAAATTTAAATTCCACTCTTTCTTTCCAGACTTCAGAGGTCAATCCAGGGAAATTACTACGTCTACAGTATCTGCACGTTCTGGATATTCCTGTGGAACTAACCCCTTTGGTGCAGCCCTCTTTCGAGACTCTCTCACAGATGGTGTGGGGTAATCCGGCGCTTATTCCTTCTGTGGCCAAGTGCATAGATAGGAAATATTCCCCTCCTAAGGACCGACCTATTCTGGCCTCTCAAGCCTTTGCTAATGCCATTGTGGTTCTGGCAAAGGATGACAAGGCTGTTATTGCACAAGACTCGACAGCACGTCCCATTAACAAAGAATCTCACAAGAGCGACACCTTGGGTAAGCGAGTCTTTGCTGCTTCCATCTTATGCATGCGCATTGCTAGTTACCAGGGCTATTTCTCTCAGTATGAGTATACACTCTGGCATTCGCTCAAGACTATGGTGGAAGCCCTTCATGACTCAGAGGTTAATTCAGAGTTCCTCCAAACCATCACTAGAGGCATTGAATCCATTAATCAACAGACTAAGGCTGCTATGGACGCCTTTGACACTGCCTCCAGAGCAGCAGTGGCTGGTATCTGTACCCGTCGCTACTCTTGGTTAGACATCTCGGGTTTCACCAGTGATGCCCAACAAAGAGTAATGGCCTTGCCTTTGATGGTGTCTACCTTTTTGGCTGCCAGGTTGAGCAAGCGCTAGAGGCCACTCAGAAAACTAGGTCGGCCATTAAAATGGCTAGACCCCCTCCCACAGCTCCTCAAAGGGGCGGGAGCAGGAGTCAGTTTCAAAACCGTCAGTCCTTTCGTGGTAAGGCTGAGGAAGCTTTCACAGAAACCAAACTCCTCCGCTGCAAAGGAAAATGCAGCAGAAGACACAGGGCCCTAAAGCCCCCAGTGCCACCCTCTGAGATTCCAGCTGTCTGAGGGGTACCCTTCCTCAGCAGTAGGAGGATGTCTGACACTGTTCTACAACCAGTGTTAATCGACCACTTCAGACAAATGGGTGCTCCAGATTATCCACGAGGGGTACTCCTTAAACCTATCGGAAACCCCTCCAGATCATCCACCCAAATGACAGCCCAAACTGTCTGTCTCTCAGTCAGACCTTCTTGCTTCCGAAATCCAAGGCCTTCTGAACAACAGGGCAGTAGAGATAGTCCCGTTGTAACAGCGAAACACAGGTTCTAGGATTGTGGATATGTTGTTCATCCACACATATTGGCATGTCCCTTTCCCCTTTAAATCTTACTGGAAGTCTTCAAGCTGGCTCCTGCCACCCGCCCGGGTGGTGTATACCTCGGCTTCACCCCATTATACGAGATCTTCCTTTCCACTGGAAGATACAGGTTGCCTCCCTCGTGCTTACGCATTTCGTGGGCCCTGACTTTCAAAACTTCGTCGGGATGCTGGTTTTGGGACCTCAGTTCTTCAATCTCTGTTTCCCAAGTAAGTGTAGAGGGGGTGTGCACCTTGCCTCCCTCCTTCTAGAGAACTGCTAGGAGTCTGCCAGTAGGTGTGGATGAACAACATATCCACGATCCTAGAAAAACAGGTTACTCACCTGTAACAGTAGTTCTAGGAGTGGTATATGTTGTTCATCCACATGGACCCACCGACCTCCCCTGCGGGGCCTTTTAGCCTGGCTTCCAGCAGGCTAAGATCTGGCATTATGGGGCGAAGCCGAGGTATATACCACCCGGGTGGGTGGGAGGAGCCAGCTTGAAGACTTTCGGCAAGATTTAAAGGGAAAGGGACATGCCAATAAGTGTGGATGAACAACATATATCATTCCTAGAACTACTGTTACAGGTGAGTAACCTGTTTTGTCTACTTCCATTACTTTCTGGTTCTAAAGAAAACTGGCGTTATGTGCCCTATTCTCGATCTCCGAAAGTTGAACAAGTTGCTTCACAAGGAAAAGTTGATGATTTCACTCGGGACTCTGCGGCCTCTGGTTCATCAACATGATTGGCTAGCCTCCCTGGACATGCAGGACACTTATCAACACATTCTTGTGCACCCAGATCACCACAAATACCTCAGATTTGTGGCATTGCATCAGCATTACCAATTCAGAGTCCTGCCTTTTGGGCTATCCTCGGAGCCTCGAGTTTTTACAAAGTGCTTTGCAGATCTTCCTGGACTAAGTCTCCATCACTCATTCATTCACACTAGTGGGATAGCGCTGGAGACGCTAGGACCAAGCGGGAGCTAAAAATCTTCAGAAGGGTTGGCGCTGAGACAGGACCACACATGCGCAGCACTATGAGACTAGCTCATGACTGAGTAGGCTATCTTGGCGTCGACCCTCCAACCACCTCAGTTCCGTTTCTCCTGCCGTCGAGTGTGCCTGGACGTCGCTCGTCTGCCGGAGTCAAAGTTTTCGTCTATATGACAGCAGCTTTTAGCGTTTAATTTAACATTTTAATAGTAATTTCTTATTTTATGTACAAGAAAAGAAGATTATAAAGAAAAAGAAATTCTTTCCTGCCATCAGCGGAGTCATCCTTAGACGGTAGTGGTGACAGTAGGAAGACTTCGTTTGAGAGTTGTTATGGCAGAGGGCTGTGTCTGGTCCGCAGCCCTTGAGAAGCGTGGGGGGTCTGACTACAGACAGTCCTGTGCTCGGGGGGGAGACAGTCCACGGAAGCATGAATCTAGCGGTTCCTGGGATCCGGCTCTGCTTAACCTTGAGCTCTTCTTCCTCGTTGGGGAACAAGAATCAGTGCCACTCGAGGTTGCCTTTTGGTACATCTGCATGAGGTTTGTTGTTCGGAATGGGCGATGAGCCTGAACCCCTTGGCCCTGCTCCTAACTGCCACATTCTTGACTCCGGACTCCATCTTTGTCCTTGTTGGAGCTCCGGTCAGCAGTTTCACCTCTGGGCCACTCCTGTGGAGCAGGGGATTTGACTTCTTCCTCTTTTCCTGGCTGTGTTCCTGATTACAGGGCCTCCGGGCCTCAGAGCCACTGGACCAGAGCCAGGTCGATTGGATCAGGATGAGCGCAGTGCCTTCTTGGTGCCTTCGCCATCGTGCCTACTCCCCTCTCCCTTTTCCATGCAGGGCCCGGCACGGGCACCACCTTTTTCCTTCTCCCTTCCTTCTCAGGATTTTCATTGGCATTTTCCATCTGCACTATGGGCCAGCGCTGTGGCTCAGTGCCTTGGTTGGTGCCGTGGCTTGGCGCCGTGCTTCAGTGCCTTGGTCGGTGCCGTGCCTCGGTGCCGTGGTCGGCACCATGCTTGGCTCCATTGGTCAGCACCGTGGATTGGTGCCATCACTCTGTGCAGCACCACAGATGCTGTTGTTGATGCCGTTGGTTGCTGGCGTGCTGGTGGTGCTGCGGGTGTCTCACAGTGCCGTGGGTGTCACCGAGCACCCATGGGAGGTGCAGAACACCCACGGGCAACACCGAGCACCCGTGGGTGGCACCAAGCACCTGCAGGTGCAGCGGGTGGTGCCATGGATTTCATGGGTGCCGCTGGTGCCCTTGAGCGCCATTCTTACCATGGGTTCCATGGGTGTCATGGTACCATGGGTGTCGGGGGTGCCCTCGGGTGCCATTGCTGCATGGGTGCCGGGAGTGCCTGTGGGTACCACCGTGGGCACCCTCTGGTGTCGTCCAGGTTGGCATATTGCACTGCTTGGTGCCCTCCTGTGCCACGAGTGATGCTGGTGCCGCAGGGGTGCTAGTGGGTGCTGTCTGGCAGAACTAGTAACAAACCTTCCTTCTACAGACTTCTTCTCCACAGAACTTGTGGCACGACGTTTTCTGCGAATGAAGCCCTGTTCTGTGGTTTATTTTTTCTGCACATCTTAATGAGTGGCGTTCTACGTGGGATCTTGTGACATCCAGCAGTTTTCCACTGATGGAACTATTTTGTACTGTCCTGCCAGCAGAATCTCTTATTCTGCTCAGCAGTTTCTCAGCTCCCTATGTGGTGCCAAGCTCCTTGACATCCTTCCTGTTGGTGGAGTCTCTAGTGGCTCTAACCTAGACCTCCCTTAGGGGTCTTCTGGGGTAGAAGTGCATCTAGATGAGTCTCTCCCTGTCCTTCTGGTCAGTAGTACAGCGGGTGACTCATTTTATATACTGAAGGACACGCCCTCTCTATCATCAGAGTCCATGATGGAAGATCTTTTCAGTAGTTCCTCAGTGATAGGGTCCACTATAGTATTTCAGACTGCACCCGTGGATAATACACTTCTGCGTCTAGACTTTTTCAGTCATCAAGACAATTACACTCTGTGGAACATTCTAACTCAATGATCAGGAGCCGCTCTGGCTCTTCCACTCCTTTGATAGGGGTTTATAGCCCCCTTGTGATATTGCCCCTTTGGTGGCTTCTTCGGCACAGGTGGTTATCATCTCTCCAGCTGTGATTATTAGTCCGCTCACGATTCAGTATGGATGCTCAGGCTCCTCCTACCCCCTCAGATGGAGAACATCTTTGTCATTTTTGTATCAGGCAGTCCTTGTGAAATAGCAGCCTGAAAGCCTTGTTAGGCTCGGACTAATAGTAAAAAAAAAAATAAGTAAATAAAATTTATCACTTCACAGGGCCTAGCCGAAATTACTCGATACCATCCTTTTGGATCAGGTCAGGTTCTGCCTCAGCCTCATGAGGCACTCATCTCTAGAATACGGTAAAGAGTACCTGACTTCTCTACCCCTAGAGGGAGTGCAATCCAGCAGATCCAAGAGAGATGTCTTTAATTCAGAGACATTTCCTAGACCTAGGCAACTGCCCAGTCTGTTAATTCCCCCTTTTTTATCAGGATTTCTTCTCTTGAGCAGAGCCTCGCAGCAACAGAAGTGACTCTCCAGCAAGTTGGAACTCAGGTTCCTTCTTTCTTGCTTACTTTAACTTAACAGACGACATACTCCTTTCTTGGTCGTAAGTCAAGTAGGCCTTTTTTCTGAGATGGCTTCTCAAATATTCATGATGGAGCTGTGATCTTTGTTTTTCAGCAAACAAACTAAAGTCCTTTCCTACTCCCTTCAGGGAGTCTGGAGTGAGTAGTGTCTCACTACATTGGGTCACTTCTGCTGCTGTTCAGTCACTTTCAATGAATGGGTTAGCCCTAACTTGTTCCTGCTGCATCCCTCCTTGATGCACATCTGCCTCTATTTGCCTTAGAAATTCAGCCCTGTTTTTTTCTGTCAGAATGTTTTTCCGCAGTGGACACATCTTCCTGTACATTTTGCCTCTCTTCCCCGAGTCCAGAGACTGCTACTACAGTTGTACACACGGGGGCAGGATGATTCCTTTTTTGGAATATGAAGTGGATAGGATCTGGTTCTACTAGACCATCACAAGAGGCTTCTAAGTCGTGCTTTGGCCTGCCATCAGGAAGTTTTCAGTGACTAAGTGGAAACCATTCTCCTTGATGGGCTAACCCCACCTGAACCTTCTTCTGCTCACCAAGTAGGGGATTCAAGTGCTCCCAGACCTGTTGTTCACAAGTCAGCCATGCTTCATAGTGGGGGGTTACCATCTGCGCTTTTCGGTCTACCCTGAACCAGTAGACTTTACCTCCAGCTCTTTCAGTTCCTGAGGTCCTTTTACGTTAGATTAGTGCATGTCTTTGACATTATTAATTTTGGTCCTAGACCAGATTGTGAGACCAGGTTCTCGCCGCTCTCCTAGAGTGGTTGTGGCTTCCTGGCAGACTTTCATTTTGTGCCCATTGCAGTCGTCTGCAAAGTGGTGAGTTACAACTCAAGCACTTATCTTGTAAGCACTATGTTCTAGATGCTCTTTGCAAGACAGCTCTTTTTATTAGCAGGACAGTCCTTGGCCATCCTTTCTGAGTGAACCCTATCTCCTGCCACCCTGCTCAGTCTTGTTGGTTTTAGCTCGGTACTCTCCCAATAGTGTGAATGAGTGATTGAGACTTAGTCCAGAAAGATATGGAAATTACGTACTTACCGTAATTATTGATCTTCTTGGACATTCTCCACCACTCATTCACATGCCCACCCACCAACCCCTGGGTTCACTTGTTTTCTTTCCTGGTCTTCATGGTCCTATGGTTCAAACTGTGAAGACATTATTCTTTGACCTTTCTTGCAAAGGCCATCTGGACCCTCTCGGGCCCAGAAACTCATTATGAGTTATTCTCATTAGCTATGCTGCACCTCCTCAGTTGAAAAGGTACTGAGGTGGTTGGAGGGTCAACGCTGAGACAGCCTACAGAGGCGTGAGCTAGTCTCACAATGCCGCGCATGTGTGGTCCTGTCTCGGCACCGACCCTTCTGAAATGTTTTGGCTCCAACTTGGTCCTAGCGCCTCTGGCGCTATCCCACTAGTGTAAATGAGTGATGAAGACTGTCCAAGAAGATCAATAATTACGGTAAGTATGTAATTTTCATTTCTCGCGGCCCCCCTAAGGAAACTCTGGATTCAAGAATTTCCGTATCTGGATGACTTGCTTCTTACCAGACCCTCCCGACAACTGACTCTGGAAGCCGTATCCACAACTTCAAGTTTGCTCACGTCCATGGAAGTCCTGCTAAACTTGGTGAAGTCACAGCTACAGCCCTCCCAGAAGCTCCTTTTTATAGGAGCCCTTCTGGATATCTCCAGTGCGAAAGCCTTCCTCCCGGAGGACAGAAGGAGTGACATCCTTCTGATGGCCCGCTCAGTCAGAGAACACAGCTCAGTTTGGGCTCTCTCTATGCAGCGGATGCTGCTGGGTCTCATGGCAGCCTCAGTGTTTACTGTTCTTCTGGCTTGGCTTCACATGAGAACTACCCATAGGATACTCAGTGCTCAGTGGTCGCCAACCACACACCTTCAGTCCGGGTGATGGAACCGTTGAAACGGTCATTCACCTGGTGGTCTCAGGAAGACAACCTTCAGGTAGGCTATCCCTTCGCCCCTCCAGATCCCCAGCTCTCCATCACCACGGATGCATCCTTGTTGGGATGGGGAGCTCATTGTGAGGGTCTCCACACGCAAGGTCATTGGAGTCGGGGCGAATCTCAGCTTCGCATAAATGTTCTGGAAATGAGAGCCATCTTTATGCTGTTCGGACTCTGAAAGACATACTCTGTCACAAGATTATTCTCCTTCAAACAGACAAGGTCGTGATGTACTACATCAACAAGCAGGGTGGAACACACTCTTACCCCTTGTGCAGGGAAGTGACGAGAGTGTGGAAATGATACCTGGAGCACGAAGCCCTGATCCAAGTGATTTACCTGCTGGGAGTTCAGAACAGCTTGGCAGACCATCTCAGCAGAATGGAGGCAGATCCTCACGAGTGGTCTCTCAACACAATTGTCGTACAATCACTCTTCGACGAGTGGGGAACTGCAGACCTGGACCTTTTTGTGTCCCCACTCAATGCAAAACTGCCTCTCTTCTACTCCAGAAATCCAGGACCTGGCATTTTTTGTCAGGATGCATTTAGACTGCGATGGACAAAATGCTTTCTGTACACATTTCTGCCTCTTCCCTTAGTTCAGAGGGTGCTGCTCAAACTAGAGGCACAGGGGGCAGAATGATTCTCATCGCCCCATTCTGGCCTCGTCAGATCTGGTTTCCACTGATCAAGAGATTGTCAGAAATGTCACCGAAACTGCTTCCACTTCAGATGAACCTGCTGACCCAGGGTCCAGTAGTCCATCCCAACCTGAAGTCTCTTCACCACCATGTCTGGCTCCTGAGGAGATAGAGATGAACAGGTTTAATGTATCCTGCAAGGTCTCTGATATCCTCTTAGTGGCATGCAAGCCAGCTACTCAGCAGACCTACATGGCTAAATGGAAGCGTTTTCTCCATCTGGTGTGCAAAATCCTCCTGGAACCCCTTTTCCTGCCCACCTGGCAAGGTGCTGGAGTATCTTCTAGACGTGTCAAACACAGGTCTCCAATACTGCACCATTAAGGTTCACCTTTGCGTGATTTCAGCTTACCATGAGCCCATACACTCCATGTTCCTGGCTCAACTTCCTGTAATCAAGAGATTTCTTAAGGGCATTCTGCATACCAGGCCACCAGTCAGACGACCGGTAGTAGCCTGGGACATTAACCTTGTGTTAGACATGCTCATCCATAAACCTTTTGAGCACTTGGCTACATGTGATCTTAAATCTCTGACTTGGAAGGCGGCCTTTCTTGTGGCCATCACTTCCGCCCGCAGAGTGTCGGAAATACACACTTTGGTCATGGACCCTCCGTATATGGCATTTCACAAAGACAAGGTGGTTTTCAGAACCCACCCTAAATTTCTTCCCAAGGTTGTTTCAGAATTTCATCTGAATCAGCTGTTGGTCCTTCCTACTTATTTCGCGTACTTCCAAAATGAGGGAGAGTGTACCCTACATTCGCTGGATGTGAAGAGAGCCTATCGGTTCTACTTAGACAAGACAAAGGAAATTAGCAAGTCTAAATAACTGTTTGTCTCCTTTAGCAGCCTGGCTGGACCAGCCTGTAGCCATCCGGTGCATTTCTGCATGGATAGTAGCTTGCCTTCGCCACTGCTACTCCATGGTCAGGTCAAGCTAGAAGGCAGAGTATACGCTCATTCTACCAGATCAGGTGCGGCCTCTCTGGCAGGACTCCGTAATGTCCCCAGTACAGACATTTGCAATGCGGTCACCTGGAGCTCCGTGCACACTTTTGTCAAGCACTAAGCCATGGATGTCCATGCCAGACAGCATCAGTCCTTTGACGGGACAATCCTTAGTGGACTTCTGTCCTAAAGTGAGCTCCACTTTCTCTCCTGCTGCCCGTCTCGGGGGATTATTTAGTTCAGTACTCTCCCCTCAGTGTGAATGAGTGGTGGAGACTTTATGTCCAGGAAGATATGTAAATTACGTACCTACCGTAATTCTTGATCTTCATGGATGAAGTCTCCACCACTCATTCACACGCTTGCCCACCATCCCCTGAGCTCACTTATCTGTGTCTTGGTCTTCACTCCCTTGATGCCTGGGCTGTTAAGACTGTTATATTGACCCTTCTTACACGGGTCATTCGGACTATCTTATGTCCGATATAGGTTAGTTTTTACTAGGTTAGTTTACGCTACACCTCCTCAGGAAAAAAAAGTACTGAAGCGGTTGGAGGGTCGATGCCTAGGTAGTCTATACAGCACAAACCTTGCTTGTGGTGCCACTTCCTCATGGCTCCTACCTTGGCACCGGCCCTTCTGAAAAATGTTGGCTCCCGCTGGGTCCTAGCACCTCCAGCATAGATCCCATCAGTGTGAATGAGTGGTGGAGAGTTCGTCCAAGAAGATTAAGAATTACAGTAAGTACGTAATTTACAGTTCTAGGGACATGGATATGTTGTTCATCCACACTTATTGGCAGGTTCCTTGCCGCTTTAAATCTTGCCGGAAGGTCTTCAAGCTGGCTCCTCCCACCCACCCGGGTGGTAAAACTCTCGGCTCCGCCCCATGACGCCAGATCTTCCTTACCGCTTGGAAGCTCAGGTTCCCTCCTTACGCTCTTCATATAAGACTGGTTCCTAATTCTTCGAATTTTCGAAATCAAAAGTTTTTTGCTAAAAGACTTGGTCTTCTCTCCCTCGCGGCTGCGATGGACAGATCGACTCCCGGTTTCCGGAGATGCTCTTGCGGGCAGAAGATGTCTCTGACGGATCCGCACTCCACGTGCATCTACTGCGTGAGGCCTTGAGCACGACCCGCGGGCTTGCGCCTATGCTCTTCTTTTCGATAGCGTCCTCAAAGACCCGTGCTGCCCGTTTACAGCTAGGGTGTCGAGAAAAGATTTCCTCGGTTAAGTCTAAAGAGGCCCGGTCGGCGGTGTCCGCGGCGGCGGGATCGGCGGATCAGCTCGAGCAGATGATCGCCCTCGAAGAGGAGGCGGCGCGGGTCGCTTCTACCTCGGCTGCGGCATTTGTCCCGCTCTCTCTCGGTGCCTCGTATTCGGCTTCTTTTAAGGAGCTTTGTCTGACCCTCTCGAAGAAAGGTGAGGGTCCAACTTCTTCTGGACCTTTTTCTCGGTCCAAAAAGAGAGACAAAAGTAAGTCTCACCGTCGACGCTCTTGGGAGCGGGAAAGATCCCCTTCCCCTAGTTGTCGACAGTCGACTTCGGTTGACCCTAAACCCGGCCACTGGCTTCACGGTGTCCCCGTCAGGCCAGTTGACCGAGACTCCCGTTGACGCAGTCGAGATTTTTCTCGACCCGTTGGACGGGTTGTCGGCTGGAGAAGCTGAGAATCCCCTCTCCCCGTTTCCCCCGGTGGGAGTTGAGGATCCGTCGGCTCGTCTGTGCCTCGGTTCCGAGCACCGGTGGAATCGTCCGAACCGAGGAGTGCGATTCCCGACACCTCCCGCTCCGTCCCCAGCAGCCTGGCGAGGTTCTCGATCTCGGTCTCGGGCGTCTTCAGCGGTCCACCGATCCCGCCCGTCATAAGCGGTCTCGATCTCGACACCGCAGCAAGTCGCGCCGCCCGCTCTTCCTCCTCCTCCTCGGACGAGGGAGGCTTGGCGCAAGTTGCGTCGGAGGTATGAGGAACTCATGTGGCAACAGCTCCTTCTGACGGGGAATAAGCTGGCGCCGTCGTCTTCCCAGCCATTAAGTGGCTGTCACGGGCGCCGAAACAACCCTCGTTGTAGCCGAGCCTGTTCCCAGGCGGTTGTTGCCAATTCACTGCCCCACCGATTCGGTGGAACCTCCGCCTCCATAGCGCGTTATTTGGGGCTCCGACCAAAATTCTCGGTCGGCTCGAGGACTGCCCCATAGGCTGTCTGTCACCCTCACTCCCGATAGACCTTGGCAGGTGGAGGGTGGCTCAGGCCCGAGGCAGCTCTTTGAGGACTCTTCAAGTCCGAGGATGATTCCTCCCTTTTCTCCAAGCGAATGGACTTGGAGTCCTCAGGAGGAGAGTCAGTGGACGATAGCCCTTCGTCCTTCCTAGGATTGCTTCGGCTCACCTCGGAGTCCACCGGGATGAAGCTCGAACCCGTTTCTAAACGGGCCAGGTATCCGCTCACGGAGATTCTGGACCGAGGGGATTCCCCTACAGAGGCCTTGCCGGTGGCCGAGGCCATAGTGGGTCCGGCCTTGGAGCTTTGGCAGCGCCCTGCTTCCTGCCCTGCACCTTCGGCCAGGATGGCCAGGAAGTATGCGGTCCCTACCAGTTCCCTGTCCGGTTTTTCGGAACACCCCTCTGCTGAGGGGTTGGTTACCGACAGCGTTTTCCGGCGCGCCGGGAACGCCAGGGATGTGGACAAACCTCCCGACAAGGAATCCAAGACATTGGATTATGCCGGGCGAAAAGTCTATGCTGCGTCCTCTCTCGGCCTTCGTCAGGCCAGTTCGGCCGTCCTCATGGCACATTTTTCTCATGCCCTGTTGGGCTCCCTGGATGAGGTCGTCCCTCATCTTCCCGCGGATCTGCAGACTGCGGTCAGGCGAGGTGCGGGACCAGGGCAGGCAGTGGCCAAACAGCAGCTCCAGACTGCTTTAGACATTGGGGACTCATGTGCCAGGTCTGTGGCGGCCGCAGTGGCCATCGTCGTCGGGCTTGGCTGAGGATATCCACCTTTGCCGGATACCCAGCACAAGTTGGCGGATGTTCCCTTTTGAGGACTGACCTCTTGACCCTGGGGTGGAAGGTCACCTGCAGAGGATTGAGAAGTCCAACGCTACCTTGGACTCGGTCTCTTCACTCCAGAAGGAAAAAGGCCACAAGCCACAGTCTAAGCCCTTTCATCCTTCTGCGCCGCCGGCACGCCCGGCCCAGCAACGTCGGGGCCAGCAGGCTCGGGCTTGGCATCCCAAACCCAAGCCGTCGGCTTCCCTCAACAGGAAGCAGGGAGGTAAAGGCCCAGGAGGTTCTCGGCGGTCCTCCTCAAGCCTGCCCAGTGACGGGCTGAGGGGTGTCGCCCCCAACCCCGTCACCTCACCCCAGGTTCCCCCCGTGGGGGGTCGGCTCCGACACTTCCTTTCCGCCTGGTCCGTTATTACCACGGACAGGTGGGTACTGGAGGTGGTGGGAAAAGGCCTGCCTCTAGAATTCGAGCAGGCCCCGCCCTTCAGAGCCGTCGCACCTTGGGGGGCCTCGGGGTCCGCAGCCTCACTGTCGGCTCATCGGGCCGACATCGCTCTCCTCCTCCAAAAGGAGGTGATCAGGGAGGTAGCGGACCCTCCCTCAGACCCGGGGTTTGTGTCCAGGTACTTCCTGGTTCCGAAACGGACGGGGGGCTGGCGCCCCATTCTCGACCTACACGACCTGAACAAGTTCCTAAGGTCTCAAACCTTCAGGATGGTCACTCTGGCGCAGATAATACCATCTCTGGAACACGGCATGTGGTTCTGCTCTCTGGACCTGCAGGGCGCGTCCCTATCCGTCTGTCACATGGAGATCCCTTAGCTTCGGCGGAGGGATCCTCTCGAGTTCAAGCCATGCCCTTCGGCCTGTCTCCAGCTCCCAGGGTCTTCACCAAATGCATTGCAGTGGTGACAGCTTTCCTCTTGGCTGAGGTCCGAGTGTACCCTTACCTGGGCGATTGGCTGATAGCAGCCCCTCCAGACAGGAGGTGGGCGGTCAGAGATCTGGCCCTCCAGGTTTGCTCTCAAGTCAGCCTTCTCATCAGCGAGGCCAAGTCGAACTCGAGCTGAAGCAGGTGATTCTGTTTATCGGGCAGAGCTCGACTCTCTTCGAGCCAGACCACGGCTCCCAGCCGGACAGGGCCGAGGTTCTACCTCCTTTGCCCAATCATTTCTGGTTGGGCAATGCGTGCCTGCCGGGACTTCCCTCCGTCTCCTGGGTCTCATGGCGGCCTGTACCAGCGTGGTCCATTGGCAGCGCTGGCGCACGCCCTTCAGTGGGGACTGGCCAGCCAGTGGTCTACAGCTGCGATCCATTGGACCAGCTAGTGGTGGTGACCCAGGAGATGTGGAGCGCTCTCGGTGGTGGACCGTTCCATCTCATCTGCAGGAGGGTATCCCGTTTGTCCGCCCGAGCAGGCGGTCTCTCTATCGACTGATGCCTCTCTGGCCGGGTTGGTGTGCCCATTTGGGGAACACGGCGCACAGCCTCTGGTCCCGCGGGAGTCCCGATGCCACATCAACCTGCTGGAGCTCCGGCGGTCCGCTAGCTCTCACCGCCTTTGCTCCGTTTCTCCGGGGTCAAGTGGTCCGAGTCCAGATGGACAATACCGACCATGTACTACCTAAACCGCCAGGGCGTGGACGCTGCTCCATGCTTCTATGCAAGGAAGCTCTCCACATTTGGTCACTGTGCGCAGCCTGGAGGCGATCTCCTAGCCATTCATGTGGTAGGAGCCTCCAACACCCTGGCCGATGCCCTGAGCGGATAGGGGCTGCATCTCACAGTGGTCTCTCCTGCGGAGGTAGTACAAGATCTGTTCTCCCACTGGGGCACACCTCAGGTGGACCTGTTTGCCTCCAGGGAGAGCGAAGCTGAGGCTGTTTCATGCCGGCCCCCCTCAGCAGGGCTCGCTGCAGGGGGATGCCTTCTCGAGGCTGTGGACCCCGGGCCTCTTTTACGCCTTTCCCCCATTTCCCTTGATTCACAAGGTGCTTCTCAAGGCAAGGAGGGACAAGGCGCAGGTGATTCTGATAGCCCCAGACTGGCCCCGCCAGTTCTGGTACCCAAATCTCCTCAGCCTCAGCTCCAGGCTCCCGAGGCAGCTTCCAGCTCGCCCGGACCTGCTCTCAGTCAATCAGGGGAAGGTGTTCCATCCGGACCTTCAATCCCTGCACCTGATGGCCTGGTTCCTGAGGGCTAGAGTTCCAGGCCTTGGGTCTTTCCGACGAGGTCCTCAATGTTGTTGGGGCGTCCCGTAAGGAGTCGACCAGGAAATGCTATGCCTTCAAATGGAAGAGATTTTCCATTTGGTGTCAGGGCAAGGGCTTGGACCCTTCCTCCTGTTCTTTGGCAAGCATTTTGGACTATTTATGGTCCCTTTCTAGTCAAGGGCTTAGGTCGATGACCCTAAAGGTGCACCTGGCAGCCATCTCTGCTTACCGGGCGTGGGCCGGAGCAATCGGTGGCGCTTTCAAAGGCCTTGATCACATTTCCCCTCCGGTGCGAGAACCTCCACCTCCATGGGATTTACTGCTGGTACTGGCAAAGCTCATGGGCAAGCCATTCGAACCAATGCACAGGTGTGAACTCTCTCACCTGTCGTGGAAGACCGCCTTCTTGGTGGCTATCACGTCAGCCAGAAGGATGGGAGAACTCCAGGCACTTTGCATTGAGTCTCCTTACCTGGTCTTCCACAGGGACAAGGTTGTCCTGCGCCCCCACCCGAAATTCCTTCCGAAGGTGGTGTCGGAGTTTCACCTTAACCAGGTGTTGACTCTGCCGGTGTTCTACCCCAGTCACACCTCGGAGGCCGAATACAGGCTCCATACTTTGGACCCTAGAAGGGCGCTCGCTTATTATAAGGAGCGCATGGCTGAAATTCGGGGAGAGGTTCGCCAGCTGTTTGTCACCTACGCTGAAGCCGCACCTGGCAGACCTGCAGCCAAGCGGACGATAGGCAGGTGGGTCACCTCCTGCATAGATCTCTGCTATAAGTTGGCGGGCATGGAGCCTCCCAGAGGGATAAGAGCTTATTCTACCCGTCATACTGCTGCATCGGTGGCTGCTTCCAGGGACGTCCCTATCCAGGAAATCTGCAGGGCTGCTACCCGTAAGTCAGCACACACCTTTATTACCCATTACCACATCGACCTTGAGTCATGCCGGGATGCTGGTTTTGGGGCCTCGGTTCTCCAGTCTTTATTCCCGAAGTAGGAGGTGTGCGCCTTGCCTCCCTCCTCCCAGAGAACTGCTAGGAGTCTGCCAATAAGTGTGGATGAACAACATATCCATGTCCCTAGAAATACAGGTTACTCACCTGTAACAGGAGTTCTAGGAATGGTATATATTGTTCATCCACATATTCCCGACCTCCCGGCTTTGGCGCACAACCTGAGCTTCCAGCGGGCCAGATCTGGGGTCATGGGGCGGAGCCGAGAGTTTTACCACTCGGGTGGGTGGGAGGAGCCAGCTTGAAGACCTTGCGGCAAGGAACCTGCCAATAAGTGTGGATGAACAACATATATCATTCCTAGAACTCCTGTTACAGGTGAGTAACCTGTATTTACTGTTCCTGGGGGTACATTACCAATTCAGAGTATTGCCCTTTGGCTTATCCTCTGCACCATAGGTCTTTACCAAATGCTTGGCAGTGGTGGCAGCAGCCCTTCGTAGGAAACGTCTCTTATGTCTTTCCCTGTCTGAAAACCCACTCCAAGGACCAGCTCCTGCACACATTAGCTCGAACCAAGCAGACCTTCACTGCTCTGGGGGTTACTGTCAACATAACAAGTCTGTGTTGATGCCTTGTCAATATCTGTAGTACATAGCAGTCTTGGACACAGCTCAGGGCTCAGCCTTCTTACCTCTGGACAGGGCCAAATGCCTGATTGCCCATTTACAGCTGATACGCAACAGCCAGTATGTCTCAGCCAGGTCATTCTTTCAGCTTCTGGACCTTATGGCTGCAGCCATTGCCACGGTACCGTTGGCCAGATTGCACATGAAGATCCCTCAGTGGATCCTAAGGGTCAAATGAGAGCAGCTTATTGATAATCAGGAACGAATAATTCTGGTCACTTCTGTACTCAAAGTGCTCAAGTGGTGGATGGAACCCAGCAGTCTGTTAAAAGGGGTTCCCCTCCTGATTCTCTCCCCTCACCAGGTTCTAACAACAGATGCCTTGGGGATGGGCTGGGGTGCACACCTGTGCCCCATCAGACACAGGGAACATGGACCCAGTGGAGAGCACCTTGCACATAAATATTCTAGAAATGTGAGCTGTTCAGTATGGGCTACAGGCCTCCCAAACTAATCTGTCCCCGGGTCCTCTACTAGTACAGACAGATAACGTCAGTGTGATTCACTACATCAGCAAGCAAGGTGGGACTCACTCTTACCCCCTATGCAGGGAAACTATGAGAGTCTGGTATTGGGCTCTGGAACATAGTCTAGAACTGTCAGTAGTACATGTTCCAGGTGTCCAAAATGTCTTGACAGACAGGCTAAGCAGGTCGCAGTCCAGAATGCATGAGTGGGAACTGGTGACCTCAGTTGTCAAGGATCTGTTCAACAAATGGGGTCATCCAGAGTTGGACCTTTTTGCATTCCCACACAACACAACACAATGCTTTTCTGCTTGCCCCAATACCTAGATTTTTCTGGCAAGAAGAGTTTTCCTCGCTTGGAAAGGGAGGTTCTGTATGCCTTCCCTCCCTTTCCCCTAATTCAGAGTGTTACTCAAGCTCCAGATAGTGGGGGCAACTCTGATTCTCACTGCTCCCTTATGGCCTTAACAGATCTGGTTCCCACTACTACAACAGCTGGCAGTGGAACCACCAGTACGTCTGCCCCTGTGCAAGGACCTGCTGTCACAGGAACAGGGAACCCTGGTCCATCCGGACGTCAGGTCTCTTCACCTTCATGTATGGCTCATGAAAACAGCCATTGCTCAGCTTAGGATTTCCCAAAAAGTGACTGATGTTTTAGTGTCTGCCGGAAAGCCTTCCACCAGTTCCATTCATTCTGTGAAGTGGAAGCAGTTTGTTCTAAGGGCCTCTTTTCATCCCTTGGACCCATTTTCCTGTCCAGTTAACCAGGTTCTTGAGTATCTGCTGTCCTTGCCAGATGCAGGCCTGTAGTATTCTTCAGTCAAAGTGCACTTGGCTGCCATTTCAGCTTTCCATGTGCCTACTGAAGGTCGTACAGTTGCCCAGCTGGAGGTGGCCCATGTATTCTTGAGAGGCATACTACATCTGAAGCCCCCCATCTGTAATCCAGTCCCAGCTTGGGACCTGAATTTTGTTTTGGAAAAGCTGACTTTGGCACCTTCTGAGCCAGTCGTGACTTGTGGCTTGCGCTTTCTTTCTTGGAAAGCATTGTTTTTATTTGTAGTCACTTCTGCTCGAGAATGAGTGATTCTTCTTATTTGATTTTTCACAAAGACAGGATGTCTTTGCATACCAGTCCTAAGTTCTTACCAAAGGTGGAGTCTGAGTTTACTTTAAATCAAACTATCCACCTTCCTGATTATTTTCCTGAGCATGCCAATCCAGGGGAAGCACTGCTCCATACTCTAGATATGCATAGAACACTCAAGTACAATATACACAGCACGAAGGACTGCTGAAAGTCCTTGCAACTTTTTATTTCATTTGCCCTTGTGAAAAAGGGTGCCCCAGTTTCTCAACAGTGCCAGTCCAAATGGTTAACAAACTGTATTACTGTTACAGGAAGTATGGTAAAGAACTTCTTGTGGTTGGTGGTGGTCATTCCACTAGAGGCATGGCCACCTCTGTTGCCAGTTTTAAAAATGTGTCTGCTGCAGACATTTGTGCAGCTTGAAGCTGCTACCTGGAGTATTGTCCACACTTTCACTAAACACTGCGGTCCGGACATTGCCTCTTGAAAAAGGGCTGGCTTTAGCCTAGCTGTGCTTCAGGACCTACTTTCTTAGGCCTGTAGGCTTTTGCCACTCAGACTGTATTATGGTCAGTACTGCTTGGTACTTGTTCCGTAGATGTGGCCTAATGAAAGAGATCTCAAAGAAGATAGAACAGTTACGTACTTACCATAACAGTAGATCTTTGAGAGAACCTCTCTCATCAGGCCATGCCATCCCACCCTCCTTTCCCCTTAAGGGTCCTGAGATTCTAATTAGTGTGGTCTCCTTCTCCATGATGGTAAGCCTATAGCTGTGTGCCTTGCCTCTGTGGCAGAGCCCTAGGCTCTCTCCTGGTTCCCTACAGTGTGAAGCTGTCTGAGCATAATCTCCGGCGGGGAGCTGAGGAGAGATGGGGCCACTGATGTTCATGTAGCAGCTGACATCTGACATCATAACGTGTGGCCCCTGGTAGACTGCTTGTAAAAGTTTCCATGTGGTCCTAGTGCCTGGAGGCTTATAGTTCCATAGATGTGGCCTGATGAAAGAGATTCTCTCGAAGATCTGCTGTTACGGTAAGTATGGAAATGCTCTCTCTGCCTTCAAAAGGCTTAAGGTAATTATTATAATAACAGGAACAGCTTATACCTTTTGTCCGGGGGGAGTATCGGGGTATAACAAAACCACTACTGTCCCCCCATTACACAGCTATCTGGCAAATACTAGAATAGTAGAATTTGGTGGGGGAAAGGGGGAATAAAAAGGCAAATCCTGAGGATCAACATTCTTTGCCATGCCTAATTGAAAGAAAGCTGTTTATTTGTTTAGTTATTTAATTATTTATTTAAAAGTTTAACCAGGAAATGCATACTGACCTGATAACAGCTAGTTTCCAGATGCATCCTGGGGAGAGGGGAGAGGGAGATAACTAAACAATAAAACTACTAAGGGTAAGATGTAAAATACAATAAGCCAGGTTATTGTCTTTGTCATGTTAATACTTTGGTAGCCTTCTAATGAGGCATGTAGACTTAATTGTTCCTTGGCATAAAGTCAGTGTCGTGTATTTGTTTATAGTTTTCTTAGTGTGTCATGCTAATTATTTTCAATATTCTTTCATTTAGGGTCAAATGGGCCACAGCTGTTTACAATTGAGCAGTGGGGAACTCCTGAGAAGCTTCCCAGGGCTCACACATGGTACGTGTCAAAATGCATTATACTAACAAGTGAATGATGCGAAGGCAGAGTGTAATTTTTCTTTAACAAATGTGTGTAGATACAGATCTCATATTGTAGCAGATGCCACAGTCCAGGAATTTGATTTGTGTAGCACTTAATTTGCCAATAAATCTGTATTAATAAAATGGCACAAGAGATACAAAAATATATTGCCATGTTTCCCATTGGCCAGCAAGATAGGATAACTGACTTGGGGGTGGAGGGGTAGTTTGGTGTGGGAGAGTGCTCTGAGTGGAAGTACACATGAGTGTCACGAAGCTTGATGGTACCTGAAACATCTGCTGCTAAAGGAACCCTATACTGTTGCAGACAACTACATCAGCAGTAGTATTTAAGGGTACCGCCTTTAGAGAAGCTCAAAGTGGGATATTTCATTCTGAAACATATTGTTTAGCATGACTGTATGTAACCCAGGTGAATCTACTACGTAATACTGCACAATTCTGACACCCACCAGCCCAAGCCAAACATCCTGAAGCAGCACTTACCCAACGCAGTAACATCCCGACAATGGAAAGCCCGACAGTGTCTCATGCCTGGTTTGTGATCTGGCGGAGGCTATGCCCCCTGCAATTATTATAACAAACTCCAAGTCCTGGCAAACTCCACTGTCGGGCTATCCATCGTCGGGATGTTAATGCATTGGGTAAGTGCCACGTCGGGATGTTGGGCTCAGGCTGGTGGGTGTCGGGATTGTGAGTTTCAGTATTATGTAGTGATACCACCCAGGCCAATGTAGCAGACTTCTTTCCTCTAAATAATCAGAATTAAGACTAAAGGCTTACTTACACTGCCACATTTGCACTGTAGCAACCTCAGCACTCGGGTTGTTGCAGTGCAATTGCGGTAGTGTGGACACTTACCTAGTCATGGTAATTCATTCACTTATGCTGTCCCCAAGACACAGCAGAGGAAACAGTGTAAGCAGCCATATGGACAGGCTGTGCCGCTCACACCGACTCATGAAAAGCAGTCATCCTGGATTGTGTGACTGAAATACAGACATAAACGGGATTGGCTGGACAACAGGACACAGGGTAATAGTAAACAGAGTCCATTGTGAAGAAAGGAGGGTTACTAGCTGGGTACCGCAGGGTTCAGTACTGGATTCAGTCCTTTTTAATGTCTTTATAAGTGACATTGCAGAAGGTCTGGATGGAAAAGTATGCCTCTTTGCAGATGACACAAAGATCTGCAACAGGGTTGATACACAAGGGGGAGGGGATGAGAAGGGACTTGGCAAGGTTGGTGGAATGGTCAAAAGTATGGCAGCTCAGATTCAGTGCAAAGAACTGCAGAGTAATGCACCTGGGAAACAAAAACCCAGGGGAAGAGTACACAGTGGGGTGGGGGGGTGCTAACAATAACAAAAATGGAAAGGGACCTGGGGTAGTCATATCAGATGACCTAAAGGTAAGCAAGCAATGTGAGAAGGCAGTAGGGAGGGCTGGGGGGATACTGGCATGTATGGGAAGAGGCATCACTAGTAGAAAACAGGAAGTTATCTCTCTGTACAGACAGTTGGTGAGACCCCATATAAAGTTATGCGTGCTGTTCTGGAGACACCATCTCCACAAGGACATAGACAGGATGGAGGCAGCGCAGAAAAGGGCAACTAAAATGGTGCAGTGTCTGCACCAGAAATCATATGAAGAGAGACTAAAGGAGCTTAATATGTTTACCCTTGAGGAAAGAAGGGAGAGGGGGGACATGATAGAAACTTTTAAGTACCTCAGTGGAATCAACAAAGTCCAAGAGAGTAGCATCTTTCAGAAAAAGAGATGTGCAAGAACATGGGGACACAATTTGAAGACAGAAGGGGGATGGCTCAAGGGCAACGTGAGGAAGTATTTTTTCACAGAGAGGGTGGTGGATGCATCGAACTGCCTTCCTGAGGAGGTTATGGGGTCAAAAACAGTGGGGAATTCAAGAATGCATGGGACAGACATAAGGCAATTCTGGTGGAGGTAGGAGGAAGTAGGCTGTTGGTTAACTTGGATCTGCAGCTTATCCAGTAGGTAGGAAAATGTGCAGACTGGGTGGGCCAAGTGATCCTCATCTGCCATCAAAGTCTGTGTTTCTATGTTAACTTATTAGAAAAAAGCACTCTTTGAACCCTGCAGGTCTTTTGCATACTGTATTATTTCTTACAGTGGTATCATATAGACAGTATATTAAATTAAATAGCATGGTAAAACAGCCCTGTCTGGGTGCTGAACATCTGTCTTCCCTGGGAATTTACAGTACTTGATATGGTCAGCAGAGTTAATCCCTGGGAAATGTAACCCAGTCCTTCTAGGTCGACTGCCACACATATTCTTTGAACAATGTATTGGCCATCCTCAGGAGATGTGTATAATATATAGTTTTTATGGGAATACAGTCATCTTCAAATCAAGTTACTGTATAATTTTTAGCACAGAATGCCAATGACAAAACACTCACCCATAAAAGCAGTGATCATTTTTGTAATTTCCAGGGCATTTCTTTCGGACAGAACTACAATGAATTTATTGAAGGGGGACCGGGATGGAACAAGTGCCAGCTGGGGGTAGGAACATAATGAGAGTGCAAAATGGACATTAATATCCACCCCCTTGAACTCACAGCCCCTCTCTGTGCAGCTTGCATTGGTGCTGAGAAGGGTAGTGTAGATGCGATTGTGATTCATGGTAATAGATCAAAGCAGGACCGAAGTAGACCGCAAGTAACATCACAGCGACCATGTGAATGTGGCTCAGGTGTTGTAGTTTTTAGTTGTTCATACCGTTTCCTATCATATTAAGGTATTTTAGTTTGAGTATCATGGTTTCTAGGGACGTGGATATGGATCACTTATCCACTTTCCCTTTAAGAGCTGATATGCTGGACTGTCTTTGAGAGACACTCCTCCTACAACCTAGGTGGTGTATCCCTTGACTCTGCCCTTTGACATCAGATCTTCCATTCCACTGGAAGAGTCGAGTCTCCTCCTTTGTAGCTCTGTGCACAGTGTAGGGACAAACTTTAGTTAAGTGTGCCATTTGGCTAACATTTCTTCAAAACTTTTGAATTCCTTTTTCGAGTATATCCTCGGTACTTTCTCTGACTTCCAATATCGACTAAATGGATCATTGGGATTGTAAGCCAGGGCCAGAATTCAAGCGTTCTGTCCAGTGCAACCAGAAAATGTCACAGATGGATCCACACATTTCATGCGTATACTGCCTCGGTGAACAGCACAACGTTGCTGCCTGCAGCCTCTGCCAGGCTATGCTTCCTTCTTCACTAGAAGACTGCTACACCTGTCTTCTCCTTCATTGGCTGGCTGATCAGGACCCTCCTGTGAAGTCAAAGCAAGCTTGTAAGGTGGCCCAAATGGCTGCGGGGTCCGTGGCCCAACTGGCAGCCATTGAAGAGGTGGCAACCCAGGTCACAGCAGGCATCTCAACAGTTTGTGTGCTGCTTTCATTGGGGGCCAGCATTGGCCCAGTTTTCATGGGTAGTTTCTGCGAGATATGTAAGCCCTTCCAGACTTTTGGGGAGAGCCCTACCCACCATGGTAAGGTCAAGAAGTCAGTCGTGGGAACAGGAAAGGGCATGCTCTTCCCGCTTTCTCGACTCCCCCGACCGCTCGATGGCTGTCAGGTGTTTGGCTTCGGCCGAGCCTACCTCGGTCAAGGACCAGACCTCTAGCTCCATGGCAGCCCTGTTGAGCTTGTCGGTCTTGACACAGATTGAGCTGGTGGTCAAGATTTTTCTCAACTCTGTCAACCCATGGTGTGAAGGGATCAACAATGATCTTCCTGGACTAAAAGTCTCCACCACTCATTCACACTAATGGGACTATGTCAGAGGCGCTAGGACCCCACGGGAGTCAAAAATCATCAAGAGGGCTGGTGCCAGGATAGGACCATCCATGCGCGGCACCACGAGACTAGCTCATACCATATAGGCTATCTTGGTGTCGACCCTCCAACTGCCTCAGTTCCTTTTCTCCCGGCGTCAAGTACACTTTGATGACGATGTTGCTCGCCTGCCGAGAGTCAAGTCTTCATCTATATGATAGCAGCTATAGCCATTCCTTATTTATTTATCTTACCATTTTTAGTGTTTTTTTATTTAAAAAAAAAAAAGATGAAGAAGAAATTCTCAGCCTGCCATCCATGGGGTCGACCTAAGATGGTAGCTGTGATGGCAGTGGGCCAGTGTCCTTTGGGGCTCTTTTTAGGCTCATGTCTGAGTCAATGGAGGTTCTCTTGGAGCCAGTCCTGAAAGGGCCAAATACCCCTTCGCTGAGATCCTAAATAGGGATAAATCCCCTATGGTTGCCTTCCTGATGGGCAAGACCATCTTGGGACCGGCACTGGAGCTTTGGCAGCACCCAACTTCCTGCCCAGCACCCTCTGCTTGTATGATTTGGAAGTATTGTGGTCCCTGCTGGAACCTTGTCCAGATTTTCAGACCACACCTCGACCAAGGGTCTGATCACCGACTTTCTCTTCCATAAATCCTGGAATACTGGGGATGTGAATAAACCTCATGATAAGGAGTGCAGAAAGTTTGACCACACAGCGAAGGTGGTCTATACTGTGTCCTCCTTTGGTCTCCATCAGGCAAGCTACACCATGATGATAGCCCACTTTGGTCACTCCCTGATGGGAGTCCTACATCACGTCCTCCCATACCTTCCTGCCAGTAAGCAACGGGTGGTGCAGACGATTAAACCAGCTTCAGACTACCTTGGATGTGGGCAATTCCTGCACCTGTGCCATGGCAGCAGCCATTGCGATGCACTGCATGATCTGGCTGAGGATTTCCACCCTTACAGCAGACACTTACAGCATAAGTTAGTCGATGTCCCGTTCCTGGGCACCAACCTCTTTGGTCCTGGGGCGGAGGGCCACCTCACCAGGACTGAGAAGTCCAATGCCACCCTGAATTCGGTGACTTCCTTGCAGAAGCTGAAGTAAAAGCCTTTTCATGTTCTGCCCTTTCCATCACAGCAGCCTAGGCAGCAGCAGCAGCCCAGCAGGGGCCTTCGCAGGCTTGTTGTCCCAAGACCAATTTCCCTGGTCAGGGCCCCAAAAAATGTGTGGTTGGGGGAAGTGATGCTCCTCAGGTGGCAGGCACTGGTGTCCCCTCCAAAGCTGCCCACAGACGGATTGGGGGTGTCTACCTCCTACCCGTCCAGTCCCTGGTCCTGCTCCCCATGGGGGGGTAGGCTGCACCATTTCTGGCATGCTTGGTCAGTAATTACCTTGGACAAGTGGGTCCTAGATGTGGTGGGCAAAAGGTTACCTTTTGATTTTGAGGCTCTGCCACCTTACTGACCTCACGTGCCTAGGGAGTCCATGGTGTCACAGGACACACTGTCCACCGTCAGGGAGGATGTTGCTCAGCTCCTAGAAAAGAAAGGGAGCCATAACCCATGTCCTAGACTCCATGGCAGTTCAGAGCTTCATATCCAGGTATTTACTGGCCCTGAAACACAAGGAGAGTTGGTGCCCTCTACAGGAACTCCACAATGGGAATTAGTATCTCTAGAACCACAAGTTCAGGATGGTCATGCTGAACCAGATATTCTAGGAATGTAGAAATGTTGTTCATCCACTCTCTTTGGCATGTCCCCCTTCTGCTTTAAATCTTACCAGATGTCTTCAAGCTGGCTCTTCCCACCCACCCGAGTAGTATATACCTTGGCTCCACTCCATGACGCCAGATCTTCCTTTCAGCTGGAAGATTCAGGTTGCCTCCCTCGTGCTCATGAATCTTGTAGGCCCTGGCTTTTAAACCTTCGGTTATTCTGAAAATTTGTTTTATTCACGTTCGCGATTGCAAGTTTGCTGCTTCGATTATGGAAGACAAGTCTTCCTCCAGATTTCATCGGTGCCGTTGCGGCCAGAAAATATTATGCACCAATCCCCACACTACGTGCGTCTATTGCCTTGGTGTCGACCATGACACCTCAAAATGCGATCTGTGTCTCGCCTTTCATCCCAACATCCTTGATGACCATCTCACACGCCTGAAGCTGGGGAGGCCGGAGAAGTGGAACCCTCTGGTGAAATCCGAGGCGGCTCGGTGGGTGGTTTCTGCAGCTACGGGATCCGTCGAGCAATTGTAACGCATGCAAGCATTCAAGGAGGAAGTGGCTCGTGATGCAGAGACTTCTTGGGAGCTTCTTCTTTCCGCTCAACCTGGGCTCCACCTTCTCGGGTTCCTTCCGAGAGTTGTGCCAGTCTCTCCTGACCAAGGGAGAGGCGCCGGCGGGCTCACACTCCTCTCGATCCCGTAAGTGGGAGAAGGATCCAGGATCGTCTTTGTCTCTTGGGAGCAGGAGAGATCTCAATCCCAGGAACATGCGGTCTCGACTTCGGTCGAGATCGCTTCTTTGGCCGCTGGCTTTCTGGCTTTGCCGTCTAGTCAGTTGACCGAATTATCGATCGATGATGTTGAAATCATGATCAATCTCATGTCACCGATTTCGGCCGTTGATTCCCTCGATTGAACCCCTAATCTGGTCTTTCCAGATGGTGAGACCCAGCCTGCTGGGAGTCCCATCAAAGAAGTCCCTGATCCTGGGAAATCACCAGTCCCACTGGTGTCTCCCGAGCAACCGAGTCAGCCCATCCGATCTTGATCGAAGTCTCGGACCCCCTCAACCGACAGGCCAAGGAAGAGCCATAAACGCTCTAAAAAGAGGCAATGCCATCGGTCATCCTCATCCTCCTCAGATGAGGAGAGTCTCCAGTGGAAACTCCATCAGCGCTACGAGGACCTCATGTGGCAACAGCTAATTTTGACCGGGCACAAGCCGACTCTAGCTTCTACACTGCCCATTACTTGGCTTTTGCCTCCTAGGCTGAAGCTGGCTCCTTCAGAGCCGATTAAATCAGCTCCTCAGCCTGTGGAGCCAGCAAAACCATCAGTTCGGACCAAAATGGTCTCTCCACCAATTGTGGTGGAACCACCACCCAAACAGCCTTTGGGAGGGTCCCCTTCCAAGGAAGATAGACCAGACTCCAGGCTTCCCCGGTGATTGTTGGTCACGGTCACCCTGGACTGCCCTCGGCGAGTCGGAGGTGACCTGGGCAATCGGCTGTTATACGTGGATTCCTCGGATTTGGACATCACTGGCTTGCATTCTCATCCAGGGGATGATGAAGCAACCATTGGCCTAGAGACAGAGGAAGGTCCCTCATCTTTTCAAGGGATTCTTTACCTCATCTCTGAATCCACAGGGATGCCCCTGGAGCCAATCCAGAAAAAGGCGGAGTACCCTCTTACTGACATCCTTAAGAGAGGGGATACCCCGATGGAGGCCTTTCCTGTGGCTGACACTATTGTCAGCCTGGCCTTAGAACTTTGGCAGTGCCCTGCCTCTTGTCCAGCTCCATCTGCCCACATGGCCCGCAAGTATGCAGTGCCCATAGGGTCCCTTGCGGGGTTCAAAGAGCACCATTCAGCTGAGAGCCTGGTGACCACCCTGTGTTCAGGCGTACTGGCAGTTCTGTCGACACTGACCGACCTCCTGATAAAGAGTCCAAGCTTTTGGACCATTCAGCCAGGAAGGTCTATGCGGCTTCCTTCTTGGGCCTTCGATGGGCAAGTTCTGCTGTCATCATGGCACACTTCTCTCACGCCCTTTTAGGGTCACAGGATGAAGTCTTCCCACATCTCCCTGTGGACATGCAGACCATGGTCAAGCAGGTCCAGGATCAAGGCTGAGCTGTTGCCAAACAGCAGCTTCAGACGGCCATGGACATTAGGGATTCTTGTGCCCGCTCGATGGCTGCCACAGTTGCCTCTCATCACAGGGCTTGGCTGAGGCTCTCTGCCTTCCCGGTGGATACCCAGCACAAACTAGCTTATGTGCCATTCCTAGGGACTGACCTGTTTGGCCTAGGAGTGGCCGGTCGCCTTCAGCGCATTGAGCAGTCCAATGCCACCTTGGACGCTACTCCTGCCAGGGGTTCTTTGTTTAAGAACTAGCAGAAGAAAAAGAAGAAGCCTTTCTGGTATTCTTCTCCTGCGGCTCAGCAGTCCTCCTTCCAAGGTGGACAGCAACAGCAGCAGGCTCAAGCTTGGCGCCCCAGCCCAAGCCCGGACCCCAACAATCTCGCGAAGGAGGCCGAGGTTCAGGTCCTGGAGCCTCCTCCTCCAAGCCTGCTCAGTGACAGGGCGGGGGCTGTCAACCCCTCTCCCATCCCCTCAGTTCTGGGTCTTCCCATGGGGAGCCAGCTATGCCACTTCCTTTCTGCCTGGTCCGTCGTCACTTCAGACAGGTGGGTTCTCGAAGTGGTCGGTCAGGGACTGCCTCTGGAATTTGAGTAGTACCCTCCAAGCCAAGCCCGCGCCCCTCAGCAGGAAAGAGTATCCGCTTAGACCCAGTCAGCTGTCCGAGACAACATCGCTCAGCTCCTCCTCAAGGAGACAGTAGCTCCAGTGGTGGATCCTCCAGCAGACCCAGGCTTTGTCTCCAGGTACTTCCTGGTGCCCAAGCAGATGGGGGTCTGGTGCCCCATTCTAGATCTACACGACCTGAATCAGTATCTCAGATCACGCACCTTTCGGATGGTCACTCTGTCACAGATCATACCATCCTTGGAGTGAAACATATGATTCTGTTCACTGGATCTGCAGGACGCTTTCTTTCACGTCCCAATCCATCTGGCCCATCAGCAGTTCCTCTGTTTCAGGGTTGAAGGGACGCTGTACGAGTTCCGAGCCATGCTGTTCGACCTGTCATCTGCCCCGCTGGTCTTCATCAAATGTGTTGCAGTGGTGGCGTCCCATCTCAGGCATCGGGGGATTTATCCTTACCGCGATGATTGGCTCCTAGCAGGATCCACCCAACAAGAGGAGGAGAGGTCCAGGGACCTAGCCCTCCAGACCTGCTTCCAGCTCGGCCTCCTGATCAACGAGGCCAAGTCGGAACTCATGGCTTCTCAGGTGATGGGCTTCGACGGGGCAGAGCTCAACTCTTGTCAAGCCAGAGCTCAGCTTCCGGCAGACAGGGTGGAGGTTCTTTCCTCCTTTACCCAATCATTTCTGGTTGGTCAATTTCGCATTGCCCGGGACTTTCTGCGCCTTGTGGGTTACATGGCGGTGTGCACCTCAGTGGTCCTTTGGGCCTGTTGTATTTGCGCCCCCTCCAATGGGAGCTGGCCACCCAGTGGACTCAGTGCCACAGTCTTTTCGACTAGCTGATCACTGTAATCCAGAAGATGTGGGATGCTCTCCAATGGTGGACATCCCCAGACTGGTTGCAGGAAGGCATCCCATTTGTCTGCCCCGAGCCGACGGTCATCCTTATGACTGATGCCTCTCTCATGGGCTGGGGAGCCCGCATGGGGGACAAAAGGGCCCATGGGCTCTGGACCCCCAAGGAGTCCCGATGCCACATCAACCTGTTGGAGCTCAGAGCAGTCAGACTGGCATTGTCAGCTTTCGCTCCTCAGGTCCGGGGTCAAGTTGTTCAAGTCCAGACAGACAATACCACGACCATGTACTATCTCAACAAACAGGGCGGCATGCACTCCTGTTTTTTGTGCAGGGAGGCGCTCTGCATCTGGACCCTCATGAGCCGGTTGGAGGCAGATCTCCTAGCCATCCATGTGGCAGGAGCCTCAAACCATCTGGCGGATGCTCTCAGCTGCTTAGGCCAGACATCCCACGAGTGGTCTCTTCATCCAGAGGTCACTTACAGCCTGTTCTCCCACTGGGGCAAACCGATGGTGGACCTGTTTGCCCCCAGGGAAAACACGAAGCTGAGGCTGTTTCATGCCCGCCACCCTCAGCAGGGCTCGCTGCAGAGGAATGCCTTCTTGAGGCCATGGACCCCAGGCCTCCTCTATGCCTTCCCTCCATTTCCCTTGATCCACAAGGTGCTCCTCAATGTGAGAAGGGTCAGGTGAAGGTGGTCTTGTTAGCCCCAGACTGGCCATGCCAGTTCTGGTATCCAGACCTCCTCAGCCTCAACTGCAGGCACCCGGAGTGGCTTTGTACATGCCCAGACCTGATATCACTCAATCTGGGGAAGGTATTCCATCCAGACCTTCAATCCCTACACCTGACAGCCTGGTACCTGAGCGGCTATAGAGTTCCAGGCTTTGGGTCTTTCCGAAGATGTCTACACCGTGGTGGAGGCATCCAGAAAGGAATCGACCAGGAAATGTTATGCTTTCAAATGGAAATGGTTTTCCATTTGGTGTCAGGGCAAGGGCCTGGACCCTTCTGTCCTGTCCAGTGGCTAACATTCTCGACTACCTTTGGTCTCTTTCCAAAGGGGGTCTTCAGTCATCGACCCTGGCAGCCATCTGTGCTTACTGGGCACAGGCCAATCAGCCGACGGTGGCACAGGAGACAGTGGTTGGGTACTTTTTTAAAGGCCTGGATCACATTTCTCCTCGGGAGCGTGAACCTCCACCTTCATGGGATCTACTGCTGGTATTGGCAAAGCTCATGGGCAAGCCATTCGAACCAATGCACAAGTGTGCCTTGTCACACTTGTCATGGAAGACAACCTACCTGGTGGCTATCATGTCTGCCAGAAGGACAGGGGAGCTCCAGGTGCTTTCAGTGGACTCCCCTTTTCTGGCCTGCCACAGGGTCAAGGTTGTCCTATGCCCCCACCCGAAATTCCTTCCGAAGGTGGTGTCAGAGTTTCACCTTAACCAGGTGTTAACCCTGCTGGTATACTACCCTAATTACACCTCGTAGGTCGTGTACAGATTTCATACCTTGGACCTGAGACGGGCCCTCTCCTATTACAAGGAGAGGATGGTGGAAATTCGGGGAGAGGTTCACCAGCTGTTTGTCACCTACGCTAAAGCTGCTTCTGGCAGACCTGCAGCAAAATGGACTGTTGCAAGATGGATTACATCATGCATAGGTCTGTGCTACAAGTTGGCGGGCAACGAGCCTCCCAGAGGGATAAGAGCTCATTCCACCCACCATACTGCTACATCGGTGGCTGCTTCCAGGGACATCCCTATCCAGGAATTCTGCCGAGCTGCTACCTGGAAGTCAGCAAACACCTTCATCACCCACTACCACATCAACCTTGAGTCACGCTGGGATGCTGGTTTTGGGACCTCAGTTCTCCGATCTCTGTTCCCTAAGTAGGGGGGTGTGCGCCTTGCCTCCCTCCTCCCGGAGAACTGCTAAGAGTCTTCCAAAGAGTGTGGATGAACGACATATCCACGCTCCTAGAAAAACAGGTTACTCGCCTGTAACAGTAGTTCTAGGAGTGGTATATGTTGTTCATCCACATGGATCCACCCGATCTCCCCGGGTGCGGACCTGGCTTCCAGTGGGCTAAGATCTGACGTCATGGGGCTGAGCCAAGGTGCATACCACCCAGGTGGGTGGGAAGAGCCAGCTTAAAGACTTCCAGTGAGATTTAAAGCAGAAGGGGACATGCCAAAGAGTGTGGATGAACAACATATACCACTCCCAGAACAACTGTTACAGGCGAGTAACCTGTTTATACCATCTCTGAAACAGGGCATATGGTTCTGCTCCCTGGACCTCCTGGATGCATTCTTTCATATTTCTGTCTGTCCACAGGAGGGGTCCTCTACCAGTTCCAGGTCATGCCATTAGGGCTCCCCTCAGTGCTCAGGGTCTTCAAGTGCATGGCAGTGGTGGCAGCATTCCTGTGGTGCCAGGAAGTCAGGGAATACCCTTACTTGGATGACTGGTTGATCGCCGTGCCATCCAAGGAGGCAGTGGAACAGTCCAAGGACCTGGCCCTCCAAACCTGCATGGAGCAGGCCTTCTGATCAATCTGGCCAAGTTCAAACTGAATTCCTCACAGATGATTCACTTCATCATAGCAGAGCTAGGCTTCCTTCAGGCCAAATCCTGACTCCATGTGGACCAGGCACTGGATCTTACCTCCTTTGCCTGATCATTACAGGATGAGGGGGCAGTTACTGATGGTTACCGGGGAAGAAAGGGATTAAGGGACAATCATTTCAGATGACCTAAAGGTGTCCAAACAGTGTACCAATGCTGTGGAGAGGGCCAGTAGCATGTTGGGGTGCTTAGGAAGGGGTATCACTAGCAGAAGAAGAGAGGTGGTGATACCACTGTACAAAACGCCGGTGAGGCCTCATCTGGAGTATTGTGTACAGTTCTGGAGCCTGCATCTTCATAGACAGGGTGGAGGTGGTTCAGAGAAGGGCAACAATGATGGTGCAGGGCTTGCACCAGGAGATATACGAGGAGAGATTAAAATACCTCAGTATGTATACACTGGAAGAGAGGTGGGAATGGGGCGATATGATAGAAACCTTCAAGTACTTTAAGGGCATAAACAACGTGCAAGTGGGTGACATTGTTCAGTATAGAAGGTGTACAAGGACGAGGGGGCATGATATGAGATTGGAGGAAGGCAGGATAAAGGGGAATGTGAGGAAGTTTTTCTTCACAGAAAGGGTGGCAGATGCATAGAATAGCCTACCCCAGGAAGTAGTGGGAGCTAGCACACTTGGGGGATTCAGACATGCATGGGATAGGCACAAGGGAACCATAGAGGTTGGTAGGAAAGGGGAAAGCCAGTGACCAAGTAAGGTCAGCGACCACTGATGCAGGCAGGGAATATGGACAGACTAGGTGAGCCTAGCGGTCCTTAACTGCCATCAAATACTATGTTACTATTTTATTTCAGATTGGGTTTTTATACCCTGCCTGAGACTTCCTCCTGCTGCAGTGTCAGCAGATAAGGGCCTATGGCCCTCCCAGTCTGCCCATTTGAGCTTGTAAGTTCAGTTTGTTTTCCTAGAAGTCTGTTGCCCCTTACCCCTGACCTCCAGAATTCCTTTATGTCTATCCCATGCATTCTTAAATCCCGTGATTGTTTCAGCCCCCACCACTTCCTCTGGCAGGGTGTTCCACTTGTCCACCACTACTGCTCTGTGAAGAAATTCTTTCTCATGTTTCCTCTGAATCGCCCTCCATCCAACTTCATCCCATGCCCTCTAGTCCTGGAACATCTTTTCGCTTAAAATAGTGTTTTCCTGCACCCTGTTCCTCCCTGTAAGATACTTGTTTGTCTCTATCATATCCCTTTCTCCCTCCTCTCCTCCAGGGAGTACATGTTCAGTTCCTTCAGCCTGTCTTCATAGGACTTGTGATGCAATCCATGCACCATCTTTGTTGCCCTCCTCTGAACCTTCTACCCTGTCTATGTCCTTACGTGGTATGGTCTCCAGAACTGTACACTGTACTCCAGGTAGGGCCTCACTAGTGTCTTGTATAGCGGAATTATGACCTCCTTTTCTGCTGGTGATGCCCTGCCTATACATCCCAGCATCCTATTTGCTTTACCTGCTGCCTTGTCACACTGTTTCCCTACCTTGAGGTCATCAGAGATGATAACCCCAAGATCCCTTTCCTGCTTGGTGCATGCTATATCCTCACCCCCCAACTGATATATTGTGCCAGGGTTTTGTGCCCCATATGCATTATCTTGCACTTCTTTGCATTAAATTTCAACTGCCAAACCCCTGACCATTCTTCAAGTTTCTGCAGGTCGCTTCTCATTCTGTCTACACCCTCTGGTGTGTCTACTCTGTTACAGAGCTTTGTGTCATCAGCGAACAGTGAAATTCTGCCTTCTAGGTCCTAGCAATGTCACTGATGAAGATGTTGAATAGGACCGTCCCAGCACTGATCCCTGTGGTACCCTACTGGTCACTCTTCCCTCTGTGGAGTGACAGCCATTTACCACCACCCTCTGTGTCCTGCCACCCAGCCAGTTACCTACCCACCACACTACTGTCCTGCCCACACCCATATTCCCCAGTTTGTGTAATAGTCTTCTATGTGGCACAGTGTCAAAGGCCTTGCTGAAGTCCAGATAGGCCATGTCCACTGCCCTCCCCTGATCCGCCTCCCTAGTCACCCAGTCAAAAAATTCAACGAGGTTGGTCTGACATGACCTCCCCCTGGTGAAATCATGCTGCCTTGGGTCCTGTAGTCCATTGACAACCAGATGTTCCACCAATCTCTCCTTCAGTAGTGCTTCCATGATCTTCCCCACTACCAAGGTGAGGCTGACTGGTCTGTAGTTCCCTGCTTCCTCTTTGTTCCCACTTTTGTATAAGGGGACTACATCTGCTGTCCTCCAGTCTCTGGGTACCTCCCCTGTTTCCAGTGATCGGCTAAACAGGATAGCCAGAGGTTCAGCCACCACCTCTCTTAGTTCTTTAAGGACCCTGGAGTGCACCCCATCTGGCCCCATTGCTTTATCAACTCTTATTACTTCCAGTTCCTTCAGGACCCTTTCTCGTGTAAAGGGACTTGTGTCCATTTCTGCACCATTCTCACCCCTTGTACTCCCTTCAGACCCATTACCCTCCTCTTCCTCAGTAAAGACTGAGCAGAAATACCTGTTCAATATGCCAGCTTAACTGTTGTCATCCTCCATGCCCCCATCCTCCCCTTCAGTCTCACTATCCCTCCCTTTGTCTTCATTTTTTCACTTATGTACCTGTAAAAGGTTTTGTCCCTCTACCCACTGATTTTGCAATGTGCTCCTCTGTCTGAGCTTTGGCTTCCCTTACTGACCTCCCTGCCTCCCTTTGCTTCTCCTGGTACTTCTCCCTATCCCCTTCTGCCTGTGTCTTTTTGTATTGCCTGAATGCAGTCTTTTTGGCTTTCACTTTCTTTGCTGACTCTTTGGAAAACCATAATGGTCTCTTCTTCCTTTTCCTCTTGCTAACCTGCTTAATGCATAATTCTGTTGTTCTTGTAATCCCCATTTTAAATACTGCCCACTGTTCCTCAACCCCTGATTCCTGTCCCATTCCCCTTAATGCCTCTTTCAAGTATCTCCCCATTTTCCCAAAGTCTGCCCCCCTAAAATCCAGGATACGTGTTTTTGTGTGGTTTGGTTCTGCTCTTTCTGTGATTTCAAACCACAATGACTGGTGCTCCTCCACTGTTACCCCCATCACACTGTCCCTGTTTGTGAGCACAAGGTCCAGTATTGCCTTTTGCCGAGTTGGTTCCATGACCAGTTGCTTGAGGAAGGCACCCTAAAAGGAGTCCAGGATAAATCTGCCCCTAGTTGATGCTGCTGCTGGGATGCTCCAGTCCACAGATTTTCTTTCCCTTTCTTTCTCTCCTAAGCGAACAGAACTGAGGAGGAGGGGGGCTAGCGTTGGTTACTAGCCGGTCCACGAGCACCATGTCATACTTCTGACTCATGGGCAGCGCCGTCCCTGACATTGGCTCACCTCCTTCAAAACTCTTAAAGGCATACACTCCTGTGGGGTCCTAGTGCCTCCAGCTAAGACCCATCAGTGATGATTGGTGAAAACATTCTGGAAGATCAAGAATTACAGTGAATACGTAATTTTAACACACACACCCCGCCACCCCTTGCATGGGGGAATCTATAGATCTCACTTCAAGGGGGTTCTGGAAGCAGGTTACACCATAAGGACTGAAGCTGGCAGACGCCAGGACCCCACGGAAGACTTCTAGCTAGTAGTCTATAGCGGGGGGGGACCACCCCGTGATGTCAGCCCACCCTGGGTGTCCGCCTGTGGTATAAAAGAGGTGGTCTTCCAGCAACAGCTCAGTTCTTTTCCCGATGTCGACCCATGCAAGTCAGACCTCCACAGATGCCTTCTGCTCAAGTCGACCGCCATTTTCACTGCATTACCCGTACTTTATTGTTTTACCGATATTTCTTCTATTTCAGTACAATCTTTGTATGTCTTCTACTTCTTCCTCATCTGTCGAATGGCGGCGAACGAAGTGCGCTTGTGGCAAGCAACTGCCCAACAAGGATGGCCATTCGGCGTACTTACACCTTTGCACCTTTCAGCTTTGGTTGAGTTTAATGACCTAATCTGTACTTCACTGAATGAAGAAAAGGAAACAGCAGTGGTCTTTATAGACCTTTCGAAGGCCTTTGACCTGGTGGACCACTCTACCCTTTACACGAGACTGGCTGGCCTGTGTTTCTCTGAGATCCTCTTTTGTGGTTTTCATCTTATTTAACTGGGCGATCACAAAGGGTTGCAGTACAGCATCATCTGTCTGAACCCCGTGCTGTCCAGAGAGATGTTCCACAGGGGTCCATTTTAGGATCCCTATTATTTTTGATCTATAAAAATGATTTGCCACTGGTAGTTCACCATACATCCATTAGGCTGTATGCTGATGATATGGCCTTAGTGGCATCAGGATCCAATTTAGAGGACCTTCGAGGAAAACTCAGGCTGACTTTATAAGGGTTCAAGAGTGGTTCACCAGGTCAAAGTTAATAATGAATATAAAAAAGACAAAGGTAATGCATTTTATTGTAAACAAACATAAAACCCCTTCTAATTTGCAAATGTATGCATCAGACCAAACTCTGATAGAACATGCAGTTACCTTTTGTTGTTTAGGTCAGTGGCCATACTGAGATGACCATTAATAAATTAAATAATAAATTAGGAGCACTAAGAAGAACTGCAAGTTGTTTGAAATTTTTGGATAGGGAAAAGATTGCTGAACAACTTATCTTACTTGTCCTGAAATATGTGTTTATATATCGATCAGCGAATAAACAACTGTTATACAAACTTGACAAACTGTTTTATAGGACAGCTAGGTATGTTCGTCGGTGTAATTTTAGAACGCATCATTGTGCCCTTTTGACTAAATTAGACTGGTTGCCTCTTGACCTACATTATATAATTAGCTGGTTAACATTTATTCACAAATATAAAGTAAATTGTCCTAGTCACAATATTAACAAGATTCTATTCCCAAGTACATCAGATACAAAGAGATATATTGGTCAGACTGTACACCAAAACAAAATTTATCTAGACCAAAGAATTAACAGATATGGAGACTGAACTCTAAGATCTCAGGCAGCACAACATTGGAATGCTTTGCCACCCTTAGTACGGGCTGAAATTGACCATGAAAAGTTTGTAAAGGCAATAAGAAACTGTAGTACTCACACTTGCATGTGTATGAGATAATTTCTGGGAGATAATCTTTTCCATCCCCCATTCAAGATTTGCACTAATCTGTCCGTATTTTATATGTTTTTATTATATGGTTGTTTGTGTATTGTTGTATTGTATTTTATAATTCATGGAAGTTTAGGTAGTGTAGGACTGTCTTGTAAACTGGACTGTTAAAGTCCAAATGGCATGTCTTTTCCTGCATAAAAATAAAGTTTTACCATACCATACTCTGCCTAGGCCCAAATCACAACATTGAGGCCTGCCAGCCCTGCCAGTAATTTAAGCAGTGCATCCGGCTTCACCGCCAGAAGACCTTGGAATCCTTCCTGCTGCAGTAGAAGCTTTTAACGATGGAGAAGAACCTTCACCAGAGTACCTCCTCTTCCCAGGCCTCCGGGGCCTCCACTTCTTCGGTGAGGGATTCAATGAAGTCTTCAGGAAAGCACAAACACTGGGAAAAGCACAGGGAAAAACCCTAGTCCGCTTCCCACTCCAGGTCCCTGTGCAAGTCGGGCACCGACCATGGGTCTTCTTCCTATGGGAGGTCAGCCCCTCCACTCCGCTAGCCCTGTCCCCATCCAGGCTGCCAGTGGTCAAACTACCCACTCTCTTAACAGTCTTGGCCAGTGGTTCTTTGGGGCTCGGGTCTTCGACCTCAGCCCTGAAGCTTAGGCCATCCAGAACATGGGTGTTCAACCAGGTGACTTGACAGGATCTTCTTCGGGTGGTGGGTCTTTGCCCATCACCCTCCCAATCAAGGCGTCTGCGAAGTCGGTTCTGAAGTCAGGGACCAATGTCAGTTCACGATGCCCTGGGCATGCGTTCACCTCCCCCACAAGAGTGACACCTCTGCCCTGCTCGGGAGTCAGTTCATCTACACGGGCTTCTCCCTCCAGGCCGGTGCTGGCTGCCTCCCCAGTCCAGCGTCAGCCTACACCTGTTCCATCAACGCCAGCCTCACCAGTGCTGACCCTGATGATGCCGCGACCGTCATCCCCAAATCCCCCACAGTCACCAGCTGGACCTGCAGTCACACAGCCAACACCAGGGGGACTGACGCCCGATCCTTTGACCCCAGTCATATTGACGCCAGGGGGTTATTTACCTCAGGATCAGATGCCGGTTAATCCGACGCCAGTGCAGCTGATGCCAGAGTTCTGGGATTGTGGATATGTTGTTCATCCACACTTCTTGACAGGTATCTTGCCACTTTAAAATGTGCCGGAAAGTTTTCAGGCTGGCTCCTCCCACCCTCCTGGGTGGTATAACCCTCAGCTCCACCCCATAATGCCAGATCTTCCTTTCCGCTGGAAGGTTCAAATTCCTTCCTTAGCGCTCCCACGTGTAGCAGGCTCTGGCTCTAGAATCTTTGGATTCACTTCCAAAACTTATTTTAAAACTCTCTCGGGTTTTGTCTTCGCCTTCTTCTCTCGCTACCATGATGGAAGACAAATTGGTTCCTGGGTTTCGCCAGTGCCTCTGCGGGCAGAAGATGTCTCGCACCGATCCACATGCCGCGTGCATCTACTGCCTGGGACAAGAACACGATCTGCAGGCTTGAAATCACTTTCGATCTTTTTCACCTTCAGTTCTGGAAGACCGCGCTGCCTGACTTCAACTGGGACAACCGGAAAAGCGTTATCCGCCAGTTAAATCAAAGGATGCCCCATTGGGTGGTTTCCATGGCTGTGAGGTCCACCGAGAAGCTGGAACAGCTTAAGGCCTTCGAGGAGGAGAGGAGCAGGCTCAGGCTGCGGTGGGCTCCTCTTCAGCTTCGGCCTTCATTCCACTACAACTGGGATCCTCCTATTCAGTTTCCTTCAAGGAGTTGTGCCAGTCTCTCTTTACCAAGGGAGAGGGCCCTTTGGGTTTGCATGTTTCACGCTCTCTGAAGAAGGAGTTGAAAAAGGACACGTCGCAACGTCGACGCTCTTGGGACGGAGGCGGTCCCGCTCACAGGAAACCCCTGTTTTGACTTCAGTCGAAGTCACGGCCTAGGCCGCTGGTTTCACAGTAACCCCATCAGACCAGCTGGCTGAGATGCCTGTCGACATGGCCAATATTTTTCTCGAGCCGATCGGCGGGTTGTCTACCGATCCAGCTGACAACTCTCTGTTTCTGACACCAGTGCTTCCGATGCCCTCAGACGGGTCAGCTCAGCCCGCTGGGCAGGACCTGTCCACCAAGGAACCTGACCAGGAGGAGCCGCGGGTTTCCCTGACTCCTTCTGAGGTCCCTCGTCGGCCTCACTGATGGTCTCGGTCTCGTTCCTCATCTTCGACGTTGGACAAGACTCGCCCTCTTTGGCGATCTCATTCCTGATGCCATGGTAAGTGGCGGTGCTGCTCCTCATCTTTGCAGTAGTTGGTCCTGTCTGGGTCTAAACCGATTCCATTTTCTACCCTGGCCATTAATTGACTTTCTCCCGAGCGACCAATGTCGGCCATGGCCACCATCACCGAGGTGCCAGTTGAGGCCCCACCGGCTCTGCCAAAGCTGGCTACTCCACCAATCCAGGTGGAAACACTGCCTGTGGAACCGAAGTCCGGGGTTCTGACCAAGGAATCTCAGTCAACCCAAGGCCTGCTCCATCGGTTGTTGGTCACTCTTACTCCTGACGCCCAAAGTAGGATTGGGGAAGTGACACAGGGTGGTGCTTCCGGCTTCACGAGGACTCCTCTGAATCGAAGATTCTTCCATGGTCTCCGTCCTGTCCGGCGTCGAGGTCTCTTGGGGGAGATTCTGTCCGTTGATGAGGGCCCTACCTCACTGACTGGTATTTGTTTGCTCATTTCCGAGTCCATAGGAATGGAGCTCGAGCCTGTGCAGAAACGGGCCAAGTATCCCGTCACAGAGATTCTGGACAAAGGGGATATCCTGATGGAGGCCTTTCCGGTGGCTGAGGTCATTGTGGGTCCAGCCTTGGAGCTGTGGCAGCATCCTTCCTCTTGCCCTGCACCTTCAGCCCACATGGTCCACAAGTGTGCGGTCTCTATGGGGTCCCCTTCGGGTTTTTCGGAGCACCCCTCTACAGTGGGGTTGGTGGCAACAAAGGGGATGCAGACAGACCCCCGGACAAGGAATCCAAACAGTTGGACCATTCTGAGAAGAAGGTCTGTGCAGCTTCCTCCCTTGGCCTTCGTCAGGCCAGTTCGGCCATTATTATGGCACACTTCTCCCATGCCCCCTTGGGCTCCCTGGACAAGATGATCCCTCATCTCCTGATGGACCTTCAGACCATGGTAAAGCAGGTTCAGGACCAGAATAGGGCAGTGGCGATGCAACAACTCCAGATGACTCTGGACATTGGTGATTCCTGTTCTCGTTCGGTAGCAGCCACGGTGGCCATGCACCGCAGGCCGTGGCTACACATCTCAACCTTTACGGTATGCTCGAGCTTCGGGCCATGCTGTATGCTCTCCAGGCTCTGAATCTGTATCTGCTTCCTGGGCATCTGGCTGTCCAGATGGACAACATGTGTGTGGTCTGGTACATCAACAAACAGGGAGGAACTCATTCCTACCCTCTCTGCAGGGAGGCGATGTGGGTTTGGGATTGGGCAGTGCAGTACAACCTTCACCTCAAGGCAATTCACATCCCGGGGGTCAAGAACACATTGGCAGACCACATCAGTCAGTAGTCTGCTCACGCTCATGAGTGGGAACTCGATCAGGGGGCAGCAGACGATATCTTCCTATGTTGGGGAACTCCACAGGTAGACCTGTTTGCATCTCCTCGCAATGCAAAACTTCCTGAATTCTGCTCGCTCACTCAAGGGCACAGCATTTTTTGGAGAGGCGCTCTGTCTCTAGACTGGAAGGGCAGATTTGTCTATGCCTTCCCCCCGATCCCCTTGATTCTGGGGGTCTTACAGAAATTCAGCTCAGAAGGAGCTCGCATGATCCTAATTGCTCCTTTCTTCATCATCATCATCATCATAAAATCTTTATTTATTCAGGCGAACATCATTGAGCAAGGCTCATTTACAAGATGGACCTGATAAGGTCAAGGTTCAATAGTTGATACACAACAGATACATCATACACTTACATAAGACAGTTATACATACAGGGGAAAATAACATTTATAAACACAGTGATGTACAGTAAATTCACATAATAAGAAACGGTTACAGGAAAGTTAAGCTAATATTTCTGGCCCAGGCAAGTTTGGTTCTCTCTTCTGCAACAGTTTTCAGAGGAACCTCCACTTCCTCTTCCTCTGTCGCATCTTTTGGTGACCCAGGATCATGGGACCCTGGTCCATCCAGGCCTCAGGTCCCTTCAGTTGCACACGTGGCTCCTGCAGATGTAGTTCAAGCCCGATTCGGGGTTTCCCTGCTGGTGGCTGAGATTCTGGTGGAGGCGAGGAAGCCCTCCACTAGATCTACCTATGCCATGAAACGGAAACGGTTCTCTATTTGGGACACTTCCAAAGATTTCAAGCCTTTCTCATGCTCTGTTGGGTGGCTTTTGGATTACTTGTGACACCTCTTTGATCTGGGCCTCAGTCATTCCTCTCTGAAGGTTCACATGGTGGCCATCTCGACTTACCACATTCCTTTTGGGGACATGACTTTTGAGCAACTGGAAATCTCAAAGACCTTTCTTAGAGGGGTCCTCCATTAGAGACCCCCAATTTGGGTTCCTTCCCCTCCTTGGGATTTTAATTTTATCCTTGAGAAGCTTACTCTGCCGCCTTTTGAGCCGGCAGCCTCAGCAGACCTAAAGTTCCTTTCGTGGAAGACTCTCTTCCTTGTGGCCATTACTTCTGCTCAAAGGATCTCCGAGCTCCAGGCCCTGATATGCAAAATCCCGTATTTGATTTTTCACAAGGGACTGGTGGCTCTGCGTACCAACCCTAAGTTTCTCCCCAAGGTGGTAGTGGAATCTACACTGAATCAATCCATGGAGCTGCCCACTTTCTTTACGCAGCACTCCAATCAAGGGGAGTACCTCTTGCATGCTTTGGATGTTCACCAAATTCTGAGATACTACACCACCAGGACGAAGGATCTCAGAACGACTGATCAACTGTTTGTCTCTTTTGCTCGTAAAGGAGAAGGCAGTGCTGTTTCTAAGCAATGCCTATCTAAATGGTTGGCTCATTGTATCACTTTCTGTTTCAACAAGTACAACAAGACCCTGCCGGGTCAAGTCAGAGGTCACTTCACCAGAGGGGTCACTGCCTCCGCTGCTTGTTTCAAGAATATGTCAGCGGCAGACATCTGTGTAGCTGCAACTTGGACTTCTGTCCATACCTTTATGAAACACTACAGTTTGGACATTGCCTCTCGCTGTAGAGCAGGCTTCAGGTTGGCTGTTCTGCAGGGTCTTCTTTCCTAAGACCTTCACAGCCAAAGGGCCTACTTTTGGGTAGTTTTCCTCTACCCGTTTGCTTCTGCTTGTTCCAGACTGCTTGGGACTCGGTCCTATTTGTAATTACCTACTGCAAGAGCCGTCTCGAAGCAAGACAGTACAGTTACATAAGAACTTACTGTAACAGTAGATCTTTGAGAGAGGCTCTTGCAATAGGTAATACCTTCCCACGCTCCATCCGCCTAAGCTTTTTCAGCTCCTTTTCCACTGAAGGAAACATCCGCTTCTCTCTCGTCTTGCCTTTTTGGCCTTTGGCGGGAAAGAACTAGAAGGCGGGCGTGGGGGACCGCCTCTTTATTTTGATGTTGCCTAATGTTGGTCACCTGACCTGGGGGCGGTCCCCCACCAGAGACTGCTAGCTAGAAATTTTTCCGTGGGGTCTTGACACCTGCCGGCTTCAGTCCTGTTTATAATTACCTACTGCAAGAGCCTCTGTCGAAGATCTGCTGTTACGGTAAGTTCTTACGTAACTGTACTTTCTTTCAGCTTCTAGTTTTAGCTAATGATTGTTATTTTTGTTTCAGTCTAGCTTAACCAAAAAACAGAACTTTTTTTCCTTTCAGTATCTCTCAGCTCTACCGAGCAATGGCCTAGACCATGAATGGCAACGGTGATGATAGGGCCTCTTCAGTCTTACTGCCCTGGCAGCGGGGTGGTGTCCAGTCCACTTCCCTCACTGAGGGAGGGTTCTGATGATGGTGGTCCTGTGTTCTGAATGGAGGGCAGCCCTCCCGTAAATACAAGAGAAGCGGGCTCATTCTCAATCCCAGTTGGGGACCCAGCACTGCTCGGCCTCGAGTTCTTCCTCTTTCCATCAGAAGGGGAAGAAACAGTACTGTTTGAGGTTGCCCTCTGGTAGGTCGGCCTCGAGGTCATCAAGGTTCGAGAGCAGAAGGCCTTTCCTCTGTGACATCAGTATCCCCGGTGACTCCTGCTCGCAGTCGTTCTAGGACTGTGGCCCGGAGCCCCTCTCTGTACTCTTGTGGGGATTCTGGTGGGCAGTTTCACCACTGGGCAGCTGTTATGGAGCAGTGGGTACAGCATCTGGCTCATTCGCCCCTTCCTGCAGAACTGGTTCTGGGCCCCTCAGGGCTAGGGACTCTGGTGATGCAGTCGGGACATTATAGCCAGGTAGAGCGCTTGGCTCCATCAGTGGATCCTGATCCCTTGTCATTGCCTGCGCCCCCGATGCAAGTTTCATGAGCCGTACTCTCTCACAGTGTCACTGTGCTGGGACTGGTCCAGGTAATTTCTCCAGTCAGTTTGGTGCTGGCTGGACCTTCATCAGGAGCGGCCCTGGGTTCAGTGGCGGGTCAGGCCTCCTAGGGCCTGTCCACAGCTACGTCGGCTTGCCCGCACCTGTCAACGCCTGCGATGCTGAGGATTTCCTTGGTGCCGGCTGTGTCTCTGCGGTGGCACTGGCTCCCTTGGTGTTGGTGCTGGTGCCAGCTCCCTTGGTGCCGGTGCTGGCTCCCTTGGTGCCAATGCTAGCACTGGCTCCTTTGGTGTCAAGTATGGTGCAGGCCTGTATTGGACTGGCACTGAGTCTGGTGCCGGCTCCTATTGGTCCGGTGCTGGGTCCAGTGCTAGCTCCTCTGCTGGTTGCCAGTGTTACCTGTTTTTCTGACCCCCAGAGCTGGGCTAGTTGTCTGTTGGTCCACTCTTCTCCCTACTCCTTTCCCCGGAGAGGAGTTGAAGGAGGATGAGTCTGACCCTGACCTCTTTATTTCTGAGGGCAGTGACAATTACTCCTTTTACAGCCTGGATACCCATACTCTGGGTGCTCCTCCTGTTCCCCAGAAGGACCTTTCTTTCCAGGCTTTGCTTCACAATATGCATGCAACTCTTGCTATTGAGACATCTGCCCTAGATCCAGGTAAATGGCAACATCTTGAGTGGCACCATATGCCCAATATTCTGGCCAGCCTCACACCTCCTGTCCCTCCTGCTTTTGAGACTCTCTCAGAGGTGGTATGGCCAGGCCTGCTTCCATTCCTTCTGTCTGTAAACAGATAGACCATAAGTATGCTACTCCTAAGGACAGATCTATTCTGGCTTCCCAGCCTATTGCTGATAAGATTGTTGTTCTGGCTGAGAATGACAAAGCCGTCCTCCCTCAGGAAATTACAACATACCCCATCAATAAAGAGTCTCGTAAAAATGATACACTAGGGAAAAGGTTCTTTTGCTGCAGCTACCTTGAGTATGCAAATAGCTAGCTACTAGGGGCATTTCTGCCAGTACGAATATGCCCTTTGGACCTCTCTTAGATCTCTTGCAGAGGCCTTGTCGGAATCGGACATTAAGTAAAAAATTCTTCAAACGTTACCCATTGTATAGAGTCCAACAGTCATCAGCTGATGGCAGCTGTGGGTGCATATGATACTGCTTGCCATTCTGCTGCCGCAAATATCTGCATTAGGAGACACTCTTGGTTTTGGATGTCTGGTTTTTCCAATGACGCCCAACAGCAAGTTATGAACATCCCCTCTGGTGGCTCTTATCTATTCAACCAACAAATGGAACAGTCCCTCAAGGTCTCTCAGAAGACTAGAACAGCCATCGAGACTGCTCGGCCTACCCCAGCTCACCCTCAAAGGGGGAGGGGCTGAATCTTCTACCATAATAAACAGTCCTTTTGTGGCAAAGGTAGAGGAGCCCAAGTCAAGTCCCAGCCTTCTCAGTTGCAAAAGAAGTCCCAGTCAAAGGCACAGGCCCCAAAAGCACCTAGTGCCACCCTTTGAAGCTCCGTCCCAGTTCTGCCTCATCTGCCCATAGCAGACCTCTCCTGTCTGATACTGGGGGCATTCACTAAAAAAACTAAAATACCAACAGCTTAATCTGGTTCAAGGTCAGTTGGCATTCATCTTTATCCCTCTCCCCTGGGTCGTGCCTGAAAACAGGCAGGATTTGTCTAGTGCACTTACCTGGTCAACAAAAACTAAGTAAATAAATCTGACTCAGTTTTACCATCAGTGGAAATCTATCACCACAGATAGATGGTTTTGAGGATCATCCAGGAGGGATACTTTATGAATTTCTCAGAAATCCGTCCAGACTATCCACCCAGACAGCAGCACCCACGGTCTGCTGCCAAGTTAAACCTTCTTGCCTTGGAGATAGTGGATCTCTTGAGCAACAGGGCAGTAGCTGTAGTGCCAGAGGTGGACTACAATACAGGCTTCTACTCCCATTACTTCCTTATTCGGAGGAAGTCAGGGGGCATGCACCACATTCTCAACCTCAGAAAACTAAACAAGTTCCTGCACCGAGAGAAGTTCAACACGGTCTCTCTAGGAACCCTGCTGCTACTTCTCAAGTCCCAGGACTAGGTGGCCTCACTGGGCATGCAGGCAGCCTACCAGCGTATTCTGGTCCATCCCAGCTACCACACATGTCTTCATTTCATGGCTTTGGGTTAGCATTACCAATTCTGAGTCCTTCCCTGTGGGCTATCCTTGGCACCTCGAGTCTTTACAGAGTGCTTTGCAGTTCTCGTGGCACACCTTCAAAAGCTCAGACTCCCAAGATTTTCCCTATCTGGATGACTGTCTGCTAGCCAGCCCATTCAAGTATGGCACAGAAGAAGTAGTCACCACAGCAGCTCAGTTCTTGACCTCCATGGGGGTTCTGCTAAATCTGGAGAAGCTGCAGCTTTAACACTCTCAGCAAATCCTCTTTATTGGAGCCCTCTTGGACACTACCAGAGCATGGGCCTTCCTACCAGAAGACAGAAGGAAAGCCATCCTACAGATGGCTTGCTCCATCATGGAAAACAAGTCAGTTCGGGCTCACTCCATGCATCGCATGCTAGGCCTTATAGCCTCCTCTGTCTTCGCAGTGCCTCTAATACATCTGCACATAAGGACCACTTTCAAAGTGACAAAGCCTGTGCTTCGATCACTTGCATGGTGGATGCAGGAGGACAATCTCCTTGAAGGTGCCCCCTTCTCACTTCCACAGCTTCAGATAACCCCTATCATGGATGCATCTCTGTTGGGGTGAGGAGCCCATTGCCAGCCACCACACTCAGGGAGTTTGGAGTCCTGTGGAATATCATCTCCACATCAATATATTAGAGATGAGAGCAGTCCTGTACACCCTCCAGGCCCTAGTGGACTTCGTCTGTCACAAGGTAATCCTCTTGCAGAAAGACAAAAAGACAATCATGTACTACATCAACAAACGGGGGAGCACACTCTTACCCTCTTTACAGGGAAGCAATGAGAATGTGGGAATTGTATCTGGAGCAGAATGCTCTGATCCAGGCAATTTATTTGCCAGGGGCTCAGAACAGTCTGGTGGACAAACTTAGTCGGACATAAGCATATCCTCATGAGTGATCCTGAGCACCAGACATTGTGCAATTTCTCTTAGATGAGTGGGGAACCCCAGAGCTGGACGTTTTTGCGTCTCCACTCATCGCCAAGCTGCCTCAGTTCTGCTCCTGAAATCCAGAACATGGCGTTTTCTGTCACGATGCATTCAGGCTGCAATGGACAAATTGTTTTCTGTACACATTTCCTCCTGTTCCTCTAGCTCAGAGGGTACTGCTCAAGCTGGAGGCACATGGGGGCAAGATGATTCTCATTGCACCATACTAGCCTTGGCAGATGTGGTTTCCTCTACTCAACGACTTGTCAGTTGCCCTTCCAAGACCCCTTCACCTCCAGACAGGCCTTCTGATGCAGGTGTCCCTAGTTCATCTCGACCTGTGCTCACTTCATCTCCACGCCTGGCTTCTGAAGAGATAGAAGTGAGCAGGTACAAGGTCTCTCAGAGAGTCCCTGAGATTCTCCTGGCCAGTCGCAAACCCTTTGCCAGAAGGACATACAGTGCCAAATGGAGAAGTTTTTCTGAGTAGTGCTCCAAATCCCATATAGATCCATTCCATTGCCCAGTGGAAAGGTTTTGGGGTATTCGCTGGACCTTTGTGGTGCAGGGTAACACTACTCCTCAGTTAAGGTCCATTTATGTGCTATCTCAGCTTACCATGAGCCAGTTCAGAACCTCCCCCTAGATCAGCTGCCCCTTTACAAGAGGTTCTTGAAAGGTATCTTGCACACAGGGCCCTCAGGCAGAAAACCTGTTGCTGCCTGGGTCCTCAACTTTGTGTTAGATATTCTCACCCGTAAGCCCTTTGAACCCCTGGCTACTTCTGACCTCAGATTCCTAACTTGGAAAACTGCGGTTTTGGTGGCCATCACCTATGCTCGCTCGCAGGGTCTCCAAGATACATGATTTGGTCACAGACCCTCCGTATACTGTCCTTCATAGGCACACAGTGATTCTCTGCACACACACCATGTTTTTACCTAAGGTGGTATCAGAGTTCCACTTGAGCCAGCCTTTGGTACTTCCTACATACTTTTCCAACTTCCAGAATAAAGGGGAGCACACCCTCCACTTTCTGGATGTCGAGAGAGCCCTCGGTTTCTACTTAGATAGAACTAAGAACTTCCAGCAGTCCGAGCAGTTCTCTGTCTCCTTCATCCCCAGCCGGCTGGGTCAGCTGGTTACAATTAAATGCGTTTCTGCATGAATCGTCACTTGCCTCTGCCGATGTTATTCTGTGGCGCAGATCAAGTTGAAAGACCAGATCTATGCCCACTCCACAAGTGCAGTTGCTATGTCTTTGGCAAAGATTTGCTCTGTTCCCATTGTTGATATTTGCAGAGCTGCCATCTGGAGCACAGTGCACACTTTTATCAAGCACTATGCCTTGGATGTCCATGCCAGGAAGCATGCCTCTTTTGTCAGGACAATCCTCAATGGACTCTTGTTTTGAGTGACCTCTGGCTCCTACTGCCCTGTCTGGGGAACTTTCATCTGAGCTTGGTACTCTAACCCATTAATGTGAATCAATGATGAAGGTATGGTCCATGAAGATATGAAAATGACATACCACAATTCTTGATCTTCTTGGACCATCTTCACCATTGATTTACATGTCCACTCACTGTCCCCTGGGCTCACTGTCTCTGTTTGATGGTCTTCACCTCCCTTGTTTTTGGTTTGCGCTGTGAATATGGTGTTTTCTCATTGTTGACCCTTCATATACGGGTCAAAAGGCCTATCTTATGCCTTTTTAGGTTGTGTTTTACTTAGATTACGCTGCACCTCCTCGGTAAAAAAGGCACTGAGGCGGTTGAGGGCCGGTGCTGAGGTAAGCCATGCAGCGCGAGCTAGTCTTGCAGTGTGACACATGCGTGCAGCCTACCTCGGCGCTGGCCCACCTGAAAAGTTCTGGCTTCTACAGGGTCCTAGTGCCTCCGTCTCAGAACCCATATGTGAATCAGTGGTGAAGATGGTCCAGAAAGATCAAGAATGACGCCGAGTACGTAATTTTCATTTTTTACTAATTTACTTTCTTGGCTGTTCTGATTCCCTAGGCTGTGTTATTTTATATATATTTTTTTGTTTTTGTTAATTATTCACTATATATTAATATGTATAGTGAGGGGTGTCTCTTACTGGATAAGAACATTATCTCATGCTGTTTTGGGTGAGAGGACCACAAAGCAAAACAGAGCAGTTCTGTCAGACCAAAATAGCATGTCATAACATTCTTATCCTGCAAGAGACACCACTCACTGAATATATTAATATATTATGAAGCACTGTAACTGCCTCCCCTGCAACAAAATAGTCAGACAACGCAATAATGCTTGAAAGTGATTTCATTTTTTTTTCTCCTGTTGCAGTTCTCTCCCACTGATTACAGTGCAGTGGTACATTCCAAAACAGACAGGAAGTAGGTACGTCACTGACTTGTACCTATTGAGAAAGAAGCAATTTTTTAATATTTTCTTTTTAAAAGACAGAGAAATCTTGTCTTAAAAAACTAAAACATTAACTGCTGTCTCTCGGCTGATGCCGGCGGGGTGATTTTGACATGATAAGTATAAGGAACCAGTGTCACTGTGGTGGGAATCAGCTGTGGAGAGCAGCGCAAGGCAACTACTGTACAGTTGATAAGAGGTGCAATAGTTTTGTGATTTGCCTGGCCACGGCACTTAACAGTGTTTTATAATTTATTGTACAGATCATGGCAGCTTCTTCTTCAAGATTATTTTTTTATTATGTTTGTTTGATTTTAATATATTGTTTGACAGTTCTGTAGTCATTTATGGCACTCTATGTTTTGATCCTCCTAAGTCACCCCCCCCCCCAACAATGTGCCTGCCTTGTTGATGTTTTCCCTCATATATCCACTGCTAGAGCAGCTCAAGCAAACTTTGAGAAGCGACAGCAGACCATCTTTGAAATGCTTCTTCACCTCCATTTAGCAAATATGTATATTAAAGTGCTGGCAAGGGTCTTTGTGGGCAGCAGATTTCCAGTGAATTTAATTTATCAAAAACTATAATTTGTACTGTATTCATACAAAAGAGTTTTTTTTAACTAAAAATTCTATTACAGGACGATTAACTAGTTCTTTCATAAAAATAAATATTTTGCCACCTATATTAAACATGTGAAGTCCAGTGTGATATAACTTGATATACTTTGTTTTTTTACAAACATACGAAATTTGCCAGCAGATAAAGGCCTAGAGGTCTATCAAGTCTGCTCCAATGTGCAGCTAGCACCCCTTATTCTGCAGCTGCTCCTCCCTTCCACCCTTCCCCTTCATTAACCCTCCCCCTTGTCCTGTCCCATCCTCATTTGAAGCAGTGCACTGTCCTACTGGATACCACTTCTGCAGGTAACGCATTCCACCCAGCCACCACCCTCTCTGTAAAAAAGTGTCTCCTCATCTCCCTCCTGAACCTTCCTCCCTCCAGTCTCATATCATGGCCCCTGGTGTCCTTCCCCTCCCTTACTTTGAACAGCCCCTCTGTACCTGTCTTGTTTATTCCTTTCATGTACTTAAAGATTTCAATCATGTCCCACCTGTCCCTCCTCTCCTCCAGTTAGTACATGTTCAACTCCCTCAGCCTCCTCTTGTATGATAAGTCCCCCAGCCCCTTGATGATCTTTGTCACCCTGCGCTGCACCCCCTCCAGTAACTTAATGTCCCTCTTCAGATACGGGTGCCAGTACAGTACGCAGTACTCCAGGTGCGGTCTAACTAATGACCTATACAGTGGCAGAATCACCTCCTCCCTCCTCGAGGATATACCCCTTGCAATACAATGCAGCATTTTGTTGGACTTTGCAGCTGCCTTCCTACATTGTGCTGAGTTGTTCATTCACCCTGTAATGAGCACCCCAGATCCTTCTCCTCCTCCTCCTCTGTCTGGGCTAGCTGCACTCCCCCCATCTGGTAACTCCTCCTTGGGTTCTTCATCCTAAAATGCAGCACCTTGCACTTTTTGGCATTAAACCCCAGTTGCCAGGTGTCTGACCAGGTTTCAAGCTTTGCCAGATCATCCTGCAACCCCTGCCACCCCCCTAGGTCATCCACCACCGCTCCTACCTTGGTATCATCAGCAAACAGACTGATCTTGCTCTTGATGCCCCATGATATGTCTACAATGAATATCCCAAACAACACTGGTCCCAACACCGAGCCCTGTGGAACACCGCTCGTCACTAGGAGCACTGGAGGCAAACGACCAAAGGGAAGTAAAAACATCCTCGGATACTGTTTGTTTTCACGGTCTGGGGTGGTGGTGTTTTCTTTTGTCCGGCAGGAAGGTAGAAAGAGAGGTGCATTCTGCAAGCAAGTATCAGCTCACTGATACTGTAGCTTATAAAATGGGCAAAAAATGTCTTGAATCCTGACTTGTTAAAAGGCTTTTCTAGCTGTGTTCTTATCAGGACACAGCCTGACACGAAGTGGAGCCCGGGAGTGTGTGTTTTGGGGGGCGCTATTGTTGTAGGCTGTGGGCACCAGGAGCTGTGTTCTCCGAGGGGGATTTGAAGAGCTGCTACTGTGCTGAAAAAAACGGAGGGGACCAGAGAAGGTGACTGAGGAGGATGGAAGCACTGGAGGCAAACGACCAAAGGGAAGTAAAAACATCCTCAGGTACCGTTTGTTTTCATGATCTGGGATGTTGGTGTTTTCGTTTGTCCAGCAGAAAGGTAGAAAGGGAGGTGCATTTTGCAATTTGCTGCATGTTGTCTCCTTTCTTGTGGCCGGTAGTGTACTGTCTGGGAGAGGATGAGGATGCTTGTTTCATCCGGCAGGACATGGCTGCAATAAGGGAATTTTTGACTGAGTGCTTACTGCCTACTAGAGTACTGTAATTGTGCTTAACTCTCGGTGGAGATGGAGTTATTTCATCCGGCAGGGTGAGTGGGGGTTTGGGGGGTTTGAGTGGGGAGAGCAGAGGGAGGGAGTGGAGCGTGAGGACTGCTGAGCAAGGGGGGTTGAGAGTAAGCTAGGGTGAGGAGGACAGCTCTATTGCCAGTTCAGGCAGGATTGGGGGAGGTGGCCGTGGGGGAAGGACTGAGAGGCACTGGTGCTTGTGGCTGATAGACTCCTCAAGTAGAGTCGGAGAGGCTCAATGTCCTCCCTCCCATCCCACCCTCCCCACAGATACTTGATATATACTTGTGGGAATCCTCGGCCTTTGGTGGCTTCTACATTACTATTGGATTACTATTGGTGGATAGTGTGACACTTGGACAGCTAGTTCTGATTAATCTATGCTTTTTGTAATATAAAAATGTGTTATTGAATATCTCTCTTGAGACATGTTGTGTTCCTGGGATGACCCCCACCCCCCCCAAGTTTCAACTACAAGCTGTTAACCTAAAAGCCAGGTGATAATTACACGCTAGAAGAGACACAAATTAAAGATCTCCTGTTTATCTGGCTTAATTGTAGCTGCCAGCTGCTAGGATGGAAATCACAAACTTTTATGACGTTTAGAGGAAGAATACAGGTTATGTCACTTGGGTGCTAAGTTATAAAGGTCATTTGATGTCTGTGAAAGACAGGAAGACACTGTAGATTAAAAGGACATGGGGAAACGAGTTTTTGCTGATGTCACCTTCTGAATGATGAGACATCCTGGTTGTATGATTTTTTTATAAACAGAGGAGTAGCTGGGTGACATCATGGAGAAGGCAGGTTCAAGACAGTGTTTTAGTTATGCTGTGACTGACCTTTAGAGTGAGATATACATGTTTGGACTCTGAAGAAGAAACATCTGTCAGCACTATTAGAAGAAATACATTAGATAGACCAGTCTAAGTGTATGGTTGGTAGGAATTTGCACTTTTAAACCTTGTTCTTTTAAGTGATTATATGGTTTTGTGATATATTGTTCTATTTTTACAGTTTACATATTTTTTTCTAATTTAAAGTAAACCTCTGTTTTAAGAGACTACTTGGTGTGCCTTTGAAATTCTTTATTTGACAAGTGAAGCATATATAGTTAAAGTTTACACTGTGCAAAAGCTTACTGGTTTACCAAACTGGGAAAAGGTAAGAGTTTATCTGAGGTCTTTAATAGAGTTTTTAAGGGTTCATTTTGTGCACCTGGTTAGGTGCCTGTAGGCAAAAGATATCTGGCATTTCCCCGAAGAGCAGAATTATCTGAGCCTGTACATTGGGTACACTAGCAAGAGGTTCACAGTTTGAATCCCTCCAGAACTTGAGGCCTAAGGTTGATTCAAACCCATAAAACAGACAGGAGGGTTACCCTGTTTCTGTTCCTGTTCACAATACTGCGCTCAGAGGTTGGCACTGTGGGAGCAGAGGACCTGACCTGCTGAATGGGGTTGTGACAGATAGCCCAACTAGGTGCAGTCACTAAGGTTCCCAGCTCATCAGTCAGGACAGTGAGTACCTGGAGGTGCATTAAGGCATATGAATCCCAGCAGTCGGAGGAGGAGGGCACTATAGATTTGGTGAGCCACACCTGGAGGAGGCATTAGGGGCGTCATTAACACTCACTGGTATACAAGGGATATAGTAACATAGAAGTGGGAATGCAGCAGTACAGGGAGGGATACACTAGGGGGTAGAGCAGCTATAATGGGGGCAGCGCGTGGTACAGGGAGCAGCAGGGAACAAGAGGGGGCACCATGGGTAGAATAGTGGCCTGCAATGGGTGTGGGATAGCTATTGGAATGAACATTTTATGAAGACTAGGACAGTGTCCGGTCTGCCACAGGAGGGTGCATCAGGAGAAGGACAGTGGGTTGGAGGAGTCGATGGGGAGGGAGTGTAGGATCACATCTGATAGAGGGTCAGGCGTTGAAGGCAGGTCATGGGACAGGGGGAAGAAGCCAATGCAGGGCAATTCAGTGGTGACAGGCAGCAGGTTTGCAGAGCTCGCAACAATGGTGGAAGGAGTTAGGGGAGCACCAGGAGAGAGAGGCAGGGGGAAGGGGAATGGTGGGCACAGGAGTCAGGCAGTTGGAGGAGGGTAGCAGGAGGCACAGGGAGAGGGACACAGCTGAAAAGGAAAGGGTTGGCAGCAGGGGTGTAGGGGAAGAGGGTGGTGCTGATGGGCCAAATAAAGGGGGGGGCAGGGGCCAGGGAGGAAGGAGGGGAAGGTGGATGATAGCATGAGGCCAAGGACAATCGGGGAGCACAGCTTGGAGGGGAGTGGGGGCATCATAGGGGACGAGCAAAGAGACATAAAGAGGCAGGGAAGGGCAGACTTTAGCAATGTACAGAGAGGTAAAGGGGAAGGGGAGGAAAGGGGTAAGGGGAGTGCTAATGTTGGGGGACTCCATACTAAAAAGGATCAGATGGGGCAGTAAGGGGGAAAGACATAGTCTAATGTGGGTTGAGTCAATTCCCGGGTTGATGGCAGGCCGGGCAGGGCAGGCCATTCTCAAATGCACAGGTAAGGGAAGGAGGAAACCGCAAGTTCTAGGATCATGGATATGTTGTTCATCCACACTCTTTGGCATGTCCCATTCCACTTTAAATCTGCTGGAAGTCTTTAAGCTGGCTCCTTTCACCCACCCAGGTGGTAAATACCTTGGCTGCGCCCCGTGATGCCAGACTTTCCTTTCCGCTGAAAGATTCAGGTTGCCTCCCTCGTGCTCACGCATTTTATAGGCACTGGCTCTAAAACCTTTGGTTATTCCAAAAATCCGTCTTGTCCACATTCGTGATTGTGAATTTGTTTCTTCGATTATGGAAGACAAGTCTTCCCCCAGATTTTGTCAGTGCCCTTGTGGCCAGAAGATGTCACGCATCGATCCCCACAGCACCTGCATATATTGTCTCGGTGTTGACCACGACATCTCGAAATGCAGTTTGTGTCTCACTTTCCGTCCTAACATCCTCGATGACCATCTTGCATGCCTGAAGTTGGGGAGGCCGGAGAAAAGGAACCCTCCGGTGAAATCCAAGGAGGCTCTGTGGGCGGTTTCCATGGTTGCGGGATCCACCGAGCAATTGGAATGCATGCAAGCATTCGAAGAGGAAGCGGCTCAGGCTGCAGAAAGTACTCAGAGCTTCTTCGTTCCACTCAACCTGGGCTCCACCTTCTCGGGTTCCTTCCGAGAGTTGTGCCAGTCTCTTCCGACCAAGGGAGAGGGTCCTGTGGGCATGCACACCCCTCGATCCCGTAAGTGGGAGAAGGATCCGAGATCGTCTTCGTCTCGATGGAGACACTCTTGGGAGCAGGAGAGATCTCGGTCCCAGGAACATGCGGTCTCGACTTCAGTTGAGATTGCTCCTTCAGCTGCTGGCTTTTCGGCTTTGCCATCTGGTCAGTCCACCAAACTGTCGATCAGTGATGTAGAAATCGTCATCGACCCAATCAATCCTTTATTACCGACTCCGGTCGACGATTCCCTCGATCGAACTCCGAATTTGGTTTTCCCTGATAAGGAGACCCAGCCTGCTGGGACTCCCATCGAGGAAGTGGTCCCTGACCCCGGAAAATCACCGATTCCACCGGTGTCTCCTGAGTGACTGAATTGGCCTGTCTGATCTCGATCGAGGTCTCGAACCCCCTCGACCGAAAGGCCGAGAAAGAGCCATAAACGCTCTAAAAAGAGGTGATGCCATCGGTCGTCCTCGTCCTCCTCAGATGAGGAGAGGCTCCGGTGGAAACTCCGTCGGCGCTACAAGGACCTCATGTGGCAACAGCTGATTTTGACGGGGCACAAGCCGACTCTAGCTCCCACCCCAGACATTACTTGGCTTTCGCCTCCTAGGCCGAAGCCAACTCCTTCGGAGCCGATTAAGTCGGTTCCCCCGTCCGTGGAGCCGGTGAAACCTCCAGCTTGGCCTAAAACAGTCTCTCCACAGATCGTGGTGGAACCACTGCCCAAGCAGCTTGTGGGAGGGGCTCCTTCCAAGGAAGAGAGGCTGGTCACCAGGCTTCTCTGGGGTTTGTCAGTCACTGTCATCCCGGACCACCCTCAGCGGGTTGAAGGTGACCTGGGCGGTCAACCATTATATCCGGATTCCTCGAATTCGGACATTATCAGCCTACATTCTCATCCCGAGGATGACGAATCAGCCATTGGCCTAAAGATGTAGGAAGGTCCCTTGTCTTTTCAGGGTATTCTTCACCTCATCTCTAAGTCCAAATGGATGCCCTTGGAGCCAGTCTAGAAAAAGGCAGAGTACCCTCTCATGGACATCCTCAAGAGAGGGCATACCCCAACTTAGGCCTTTCCTGTGGCAGAGGCTATTGTTGGACCGGCCTTAGAACTTTGGCAGTGCCCTGCCTCTTGTCCAGCTCCATCTGCCTGCATAGCCCACAAGTATGTGGCGACCATGGGGTCCCTTGTAGGGTTCACAGAGCACCCCTCGGCCAAGAGCCTGGTGATTGCCTCTGTGTTCAGGCATACTGGCAGTTTTGCCGACACTGACTGAACTCCTGATAAAGAGGCCAAACTTTTGGACCATTCAGCCAGGAAGGTCTATGTGGCTTCTTCCTTGGGCCTTCGTCAGGCAAGTTTGGCCGTCATCATGGCACACTTCTCCCACGCCCTTCTAGGGTTTCTGGATGAAGTCCCCCTACATCTCCCCATGGACATGCAGACCATGGTCAGGCAGGTCCGGGATCAGGGCTGAGCTGTAGCCAAGCAGCAGCTTCAGACAGCCCTGGACATTGGGGATTCTTGTGCCTGTTTGATGACAACTGTGGTTCTCTCTCGTCGCAGGGCTTGGCTGAGGCTGTTCTCCTTCCCAGCAGATACTCAGCACAAACTAGCTGACATGCCCTTCCTAGGGACTGACCTGTTTGGCCCAGGAGTGGCTGGTCACCTTCAGCGCATTGAGCAGTCCAGTGCCACCTTGGACGGTACTTCTGCCAAGGGTTCTTTGGGCAGGAACCAGCAGAAGAAAATGAACCCTTTTTGGCATTCTTCCCCTGCATCTCAGTAGTCCTCCTTTCAAGGGGGACAGCAGTATCAGCAACAGCAGCAGGCTCAAGCTTGGCAAGCCTGGGCCCTCCCAGGCCCGCAAAGGAGGCCAAGGTGTTCCGGTCCTGGACCCTCCTCCTCCAAGCCTGCTCAGTGACAGGGCAAGGGCTGTCAATCCCTCTCCCATCACCACAGCTCTGGGTCCTCCCATAGGGGGCCGGCGCCACCACTTCCTTGCTGCTCGGTCCACTGTCACCTCGGACAGGTGGGTTCTCGAAGTGGTTGGTCAGGGACTGCCTCTGGAATTTGAGCAGTACCCTCCAAGCCGAGCCCGCGCCCCTTGGGAGGAAAGAGTATCTGCTCAGAGTCAGTTGGCTGTCTGAGACGACATCGCTCAGCTCCTCCTCCTCAGGGAGGCTATAGCTCCAGTGGTGGATCCTCCAGCAGACCCAGGCTTTGTCTCCAGATACTTCCTGGTGCCCAAGCGGATGGGGGTCTGGTGCCCCATTTTAGATCTGCACGACCTGAATCAATATCTCAGGTCATGCACCTTTTGGATTGTCACTCTGTCCCAGATCATACCATCCTTGGAGCGAAACATGTGGTTCAGTTCACTGGATCTGCAGGACATGTTCTTTCACATCCAATCCATCCGTCCCATCAGTGGTTCCTCTGCTTCAGGATTGAAGGGACCCTGTACGAGTTCCGAACCATGCCGTTCGGCCCTTCATCAGCTGCACGGGTCTTCACCAAATGCATTGCAGTGGTGGCGGCCCATCTCAGGCATCGGGGGGGGGGTCAGAATTTATCCTTACCTGGACAATTGGCTCCTAGCAATTTCCATCCAACAGGAGGCAGAGAGGTTCAGGGACCTGGCCCTCCAGACCTGCTCCCATCTCAGCCTCCTGATCAATGAGGCCAAGTCAGAACTTGTGCCTTCTCAAGTGATGGGCTTCATCAGGGCAAAGCTTGCCTCTGGTCAAGCCAGAGCTCGGCTTCCAGCGGACAGGGTGCAGGTTCTCTTCTCCTTTGCCCAATCATTTCTAGTTGGGCAAGTGCGCCCTGCCCGGGACTTTCTGCACCTTCTGAGTTTCATGGAGGTGTGCACCTCCATGGTCCGTTGGGCCCAGTGGCACATGCGCCCCCTCCAATGGGAGCTGGCCACCCAGTGGACTCAGCACCATGGTCATTTCGACCAGCTGATCACTGTAACCCAGAAGATGTGGGACACTCTCCACTGGTGGACTGCCCCAGACCGGTTGCAGGAAGGGATCCCGTTTGTCCGCCCCAAGCCGACAGTCGTCCTTATGAATGATGCCTCCCTCATGGGCTGGGGAGTCCCACATGGGGGACAAAAGAGACCATGGGCTCTGGACCCCCGAGGAGTCTCGATGCCACATCAACCTGTTGGAGCCAAGAGCAGTCAGACTGGCACTGTCAGCTTTTGCTCCTCAACTCTGGGGTCAAGTGGTTCAAGTCCAGACAGACAATACCATAACCATGTACTACCTCAACAAACAGGGTGGCGCGTACTCCCGTCTGCTGTGCAGGGAGGCGCTCCACATCTGGACCCTCGTGTGCCGATTAGAGGCAGATATCCTAGCCATCCATGTGGCAGGAGCCTCAAATCATCTGGCAGATGCTCTCAGCCACTTAGACCAGACATCCCACGAGTGGTCTCTCCATCCAGAGGTAGCTTACAGCCTGTTCTCCCACTAGGGCAAACCGATGGTGGACCTGATTTCCTCCAGGGACAACACCAAACTGAGGCTGTTCCATACCTGCCCCCCCTCAGCAGGGCTCACTGCAGGGGATGCCTTCTCGAGGCTGTGGACCCCAGGCCTCCTTTGCACCTTTCCTCCATTTCCCTTGATCCACAAGGTGCTCCTCAAGGTGAGGAGGGAAAAGCTGAAGGTGATCCTGGTAGCCCCAGACAGGCCACGCCTGTTCTGGTATCCAGATCTCCTCAGCCTCAGCTGAAGGCCCCCGGAGTGGCTTCCAGCATGCCCAGATCTGATATCTCTCAATCAGGGGAAGGTATTCCATCCAGACCTTCAATCCCTGCACCTCACAGCCTGGTACCTGAGCAGCTAGAGTTCCAGGCTTTAGGTCTTTCCGACGATGTCTACACTCTGGTGGAGGCATCCAGAAAGGAATCAACCAGGAAATGTTACATCTTCCAATGGAAAAGGTTTTCCATTTGGTGTCAGGGCAAGGGCCTGGACTCTTTGTCCTGTCCAGTGGCTAATATTCTCTACTACCTTTGGTTTCTCTCCAAAGGGGGTCTACGGTCAATGACCCTTAGGGTGCACCTGGCAGCCATCTCTGCTTACTGGGTGCGGGCCGGTCAGCAGACGTTGGTGCAGGAGACAGTGGTCAGGCACTTTTTCAAAGGCCTGGCTCACATATCCCATCCGGTGCGTGAACCTTCACTTCCGTGGGATCTTCTGCTGGTACTGGGAAAGCTCATGGGCAAGCCATTCGAACCAATGCACAAGTGTGCGTCATCACACTTGTCATGGAACACGGCCTTCCTGGTGGCTATCACGTCTGCCAGGACGACAGGGGAGCTCCAGGCTCTTTTGGTGGACTCCCCTTATCTGGTCTTCCACAGGGACAAGGTTGTCCTACACCCCCACCTGAAATTCCTTCTGAAGGTGGTGTCAGAGTTTCACCTTAACCAGGTGTTAACTCTGCCGGTTTGCTTCCCCAGCTACACTCGGACACCGAGTACAGGCTCCATACTTTGGACCTGAGATGTGCTCTCTCCTATTATAAGGAGAGAACGGTGGAAATTCAGGGAGAGGTTCGCCAGATGTTTGTCACCTATGCTGAAGCCGCTTTTGGCAGACCTGCAGCAAAGCAGACTACTGCAAGACTGATTACATCATGCATATGTCTGTGCTACGAGTTGGCGGGCAAGGAGCCTCCCAGAGGGATAAGAGCTCATTCTGTCTGCCATACCGCTGCATCGGTGGCTGCTTCCAGGGACATCCCTATCCAGGAAATCTGTCGGGCTACTACCTGGAAGTCGGCAAACACCTTCATCACCCACTGCCACATCGACCTTGAGTCACGCCGGGATGCTGGTTTTGGGACCTCAGTTCTCCAGTCTCTGTTCCCTAAGTGGGGGGTGTGTGCCTTGCCTCCCTCCTCCCAGAGAACTGCTAGGAGTCTGCCAAAGAGTGTGGATGAACAACATATCCACGATCCTAGAAAAACGGATTACTCACCTGTAACAGTAGTTCTAGGAGTGGTATATGTTGTTCATCCACACGGACTCGCCCAACCTCCCCGGCTGCGGATGCACAACACCTGGCTTCCAGCAGGCTAAGGTCTGGCATCATGCGGTGGAGCCGAGGTATTTACCACCTGAGTGGGTGGGAGGAGCCAGCTTGAAAACTTCTGACAGATTTAAAGTAGAAGGGGACATGCCAAAGAGTGTGGTTGAACAACATATACCACTCCTAGAACTACTGTTACAGGTGGGTAACCTGTTTTTTTGGTGCACGTGGGTATGAACGACCTGTCGGGGGAGATGGTGGAGATAGTAAAGGGGAGATTTGAGGAACTGGGTAAGCTGTGCAAGGAGGTGCAGAAATCAGTGGCATTCTCGGAGGTGATCCCAGTACCTTGTACAAGTACTGTGAGGAAGAGAAGGATAGGGGAATTCAGCAGCTGGTTGCGGGAATGGTGTTGTACCAAGGAGTATGGGTTAGTAGGGGGGCTTGGGGCAGAACCTGGGACAATAATGACCTGTATGCAGGGGACAGGCTACACTTGAGCGGGGGGGGGGTAGCTTTAAACTAGAAAAGGGGGGTGGCAAGTGGAAAGCTGGTAAGCAGAGTTTCCAGATTGGGGAAGCCAGAAGAGCCTACCCCCCCCAAGCTAAAGGGGAGGGCATCAGGGTAGGATAGAAAGGGGAGGTTAAACAGTGTGGGGAAGGGATAGGAGCAGGGTGGAGGGTAGTGTTGCTAAATGCAAGGAGCCTGGGAAACAAATCAGCAGAATTGCAGGCTCTTAGCAGTGGGGTAGGTGAACATTGCATCCATAACAGAAACTTGAGCCATGCAGTACCAGGACTGGGATATGGTGATCCCTGGATACAGACTGTTCAGGAAGGACAGGGCAGACAGGAAAGGTGGGGGGTGGCAATCTGTGTAAGGGAAGAAATTAGGTGCATGAGGGAAGAGGGGGAGGAAGGCGGGACAGAGGCCCTATGGATACAGTTTCAGGATCCAAAGGACAGGGTACTAAGGATAGGGTTGTATAGCCTACCAACTCAAGGGGAGGAACTGGACAGGGAGTTAGCAGATCAAATTAGGAGGGTTAGCAGGAAAGGAAACACAATGGTGGTGGGGGGATTTCAACCTACTTGGGGTGGACTGGAGCACACCAACCACCACATGTGCTAGGGAGCAGGTTATACTGGGGGCATTCCAGGATAGTTAATTGGTGCAGTTGGTGCGCGAGCCAACTCAGTTGGGAAGGACTCTGGAGCTTGTACTATCACTTGTACTATCAAACAGGGATGCTGTATGGGACCTGGGGGTTGAGGCCCCTCTGGCGTGGAGTGATCACCACTCAGTAGGTGAGCAGAGCGGGACAGTGAAAAAGCAGGAATACTGAACAAATAGTTCTGCTTAGTATTCACAAAAGAAGAGGAGGAGATACCTAATCCAATCAGTAGAAGCACTTTGGATGGGGGGGTTGATACCAGTCCTTTCACAGAAGAAAATGTTCTGAAAGAACTCCTAAAACTGAAGGTGGACAAAGCAGTGGGGCCTGATGGGATTCACCCCAGAATTTTAAAAGAACTAAGGGGAGAATTAGTGACACCACTGACTACCCTTTTTAACAAATCATGGGAGGATGGTTTGGTACCTGAAGACTGGAGGAGGGCGGATGCGATTCCCCTTCACGAAAGTGGGAGCAAGACAGAGGCAGGAAATTACAAACCTGTTAGTTTGACCTCAGTGGTAGGTAAAATGATGGAATGACTTCTGAAGGAAAGAATTGTTGAGTACTTAGAGGTCAGTGAGGCACAGGACCCAAGGCAGCATGGATTCACAGTGGGAAGGTCATGTCAGACGTATCTAATTGATTTCTTTGACTGGGTGACCAAAGTAGTAAACCAGGGAGGGGCTGTGGACATGGCTTACCCAGACTTTAGCAAGGCATTTGACACAGTCCCACACAAAAGATTAATAAACAAATTAACCAGCCTGGGAATGGGTCCCAGGGTGGTAGCCTGGGTAAAAACATTGGGTGGACAACAGGACACAGAGGGTAATAGTAAACGAAGTCCACTCTAAAGAAAGGGGGGTTGCTAGCAGGGTACCGTAGGGTTCACTTTTAGGTCCGGTCCTTTTTAATGTCTTTATAAGTGACATTGCAGAGGGACTGGAAGGAGAATTGTGCATCTTTGCAGACGACACAAAGATCTGCAACAGTGTTGATACACAAGGGGGGGTGGAAAGGATTAGAAGGGACTTGGCAAGGTTGGAGGAATGGTCAGAAGCATGGCAGCTTAGATTCAATGCAAAGAAGTGCAAAGTAATGCACCTGGGAAACAAAAACCCAGGGGAAGATTAGGGGAGGTAGTAACTACAAAAATGGCTGGGGAGATACTGGGATGTATAGGGAGAGACATCACCAGTAGAAAACAGGACGTTGTTATCCCTCTGCACAGACAGTTGGTGAGACCCCATCTGGGGTACTGCATGCAGTTCTGGAGACCTCATCTCCGCAAGGACATAGACAGGATGGAGGCAGTCCAGAGGAGGGCAACTAAAATGGTGCAGGGTCTGCAACAGAAGCTGTATGAAGAGAAACTAAAGGAGCTTAATATGTATACCCTCGAGGAAAGAGGGAGAGGGGTACATGATAGAAACTTTTAAGTACCTCAAGGGAGTCAACAAAGTCCAAGAGGGTAGCATCTTTCAGAAGAAGAGATGTACAAGAACAAGGGGACGCAGTTTGAAGATAGAGGGGGGACAGCTCAGGGGCAATGTGAGGAAGGATTTTTTCACAGATAGGGTGGTGGACTCATGCAGTGGTCTTTCTGAGGAAGTCGTGGTGTCAAAAACAGTGGGGGAATTCAAGAATGCGTGGGACAGACATAAGGCAATTCTTGTGGGGCTAGGAAGAAGTAGGCTGTTGTTAACTAGGATCTGCAGCTTATCCAATAGGTAGGGAAATGGGCAGACTAGGTGGGCCAAGCGGTCCTTATTTGCTGTCATAGTCTATGTTTCCATGTTTCAGTGTGGTTCACACTCAGAATGGGGAAGCAAACTGGAGGTTTGGGTACCAAGGTGATTGACTTTAAGGTGCAAACTTCATCAAGATGGGGGAAATCCTGTTAAGGCATCTGGAGGGAATCCAACCCACCATGGATGCCAATCAAAAATGGGGTATTATCAGGGCAGGGCTGGCAGAGGCTACTGGAACATGTACTAGGATACAAAATAAGAAGGGAGGGGCAAAGAAGCCCAGTTGGCTTACCAGTGATGTAAGAGAGGGGGTGAGAGCCAAGAGGATAGCTTTCTGAAGATTCATGAGATCAGGAAGGGGGGGAAGATGGGGAGGAGTATACAAAGAAGTCCAGGGAGTTTACAAGACTAGTTACAGCCACCAAGGCATCCATAGAGCTGAGGCTGGCACAGGACATTAAGGAAGGGGAGAAGGACTTCTTCAGATACATTGGTGAAAGAAGGAAGAACAGGGAAGAGTGACGCGGGGGGTAGAGAAGGGGAGGAACAGGCAGCTGCACTGAATGAGTACTTCTAATCTGTATTCATGGTGGGGGGGAGTTACCTCATGGGTATGGGGGAGGGGGCAGGGGAGAGGGTGATGGATGGAGAAATTACAGAAGGCAGAGTACTGGAATGACTGAGTGTACTTCGGGTGAACAAGGCACTGGGACCTGATGGCATTCACCCTAGGGTACTCAAGAAACTAGCTGCAAGCCTGGCAGGACCACTGGCTAACCTGTTCAATACCGCTCTGCACACAGGATGTGTACCACAGGACTGGAGGTTAGCCCCCCTAGTGCCCATTCACAAGGGTGATCCAAAGGATGATCCAGGTCACTACCGACCAGTGAGCCTCACAACAGTAGTGGGGAAACTCATGGAGATAATACTTAAAGAGAGGCTGGTGACATTTTTGGAAGACAGTGGTCTCCAGGACAGGCAACAACATGGGTTTGTCTCAGGCAGATCCTGCCAGACAAACCTGATTAAGTACTATGATTGGGTAACCAGAGAGCTGGATAAGGGCCATGCAGTGGATGTCCTGTACTTGGACTTCAGTAAGGCCTTTCATTCCATGCCGCATGGAAGGCTAGGGGGGAAGCTGGAAGGTGTGTGGGTAGATACTAAGATGGTAAGATGGATCACAAACTGGCTGAAGGGCAGGCAGCAAAGGGTGGTAGTGAAGGGGAAAACTCATCACCAAGAGCGGTAACAAGCGGGGTGCCACAGGGATCGATACTGGGGCCAGTGCTCTTTGGGATATTCATAGCAGATATCTCGCACAGGACCAGAGTCAGATCAGTCCTTTCACAGATTATTCCATGATGTGGGTGGTGGTAGATGACATCAGTGGTGGAGAGGACTGCAGGGAGACCTGACTAAGCTACAGGAATGGTTGGACACATGGCAGTTGGGGTTCAACACCAAGAAGTGCAAGGTACTGCATTTTGCAGCTAAGAACCAGAGGAGGAGTTATCTGCTGGGGGTGGGGGTACAGTTGGGAAGTACAGAGGAGGAGGAGAAGGACTTGGGGGCGATTATAACAGGGAATATGAACAACTCGGCTCAGTGCAGGAATGCAGTAGTGAAAGCCAACACCCCCTGATGATAACATGAAGATATCAGTGTACCACGGTTGCCACTCTTAGGAAAAAGACATGAAAGCCTACTATCGCCAGCCATCAGAACCCTACCCATGTCACCACTATCACAGAACAAGATGACCGCATTCTGCAAAGCCATTTAGTAGTGGAACTGTTCATAATTCCCTACATAATTTTTTTTAAACAACATAAGTCTGACCTGTGTTACTTACTCTGGTTAAAGCCTGGGGGAGCAGTGCAGTCAGCGAAACATGTGCCAGGGCTTTCAAATCTGGTACCGTGCCACTCCTCTATTAACAATCCAGTGGCATCAAGCATTGCAGCAGCTTAGAAATAAAACAAATAGACACAGTCCTCTGTCGCTACTTCTATCCATAGTTCAAAAAAAATCCAGTACGAGTGACCAGCCAGCAGCTACAAGAGCGATCTAGGAAACGCTCTGTCAACAGCACTAAGTATGGCCTCTGCATTGGGACACGCTTGCTCTCACTAAAACTGGATGGTCAGCCTTAGGCAAATGGGTGGTGTCAGCATTTGGAGGTACCAAACACACTAGGAAACAAAATGACTCTGGCAGGAGGATGTAATAGTAGTAAAAGCACCAGAGATGGATCAATAACATTAGGAATATATTGAGAGGCCTCTACTGCTGAAGAAACACTTGTAGCAATACTTTAATAGGGGGACTATTTTTTCCTATTCCACCTGCTAAAATCTCCTTTTTTTATCTTTCTGACTCTTTTTTTGTTCTTTTTTTCTTCTTAAATATTTACTTGGGGGGGGGCCATTTTATAAGCGCAATAAGACACTCCATGGTGCGAGTTATGGCCTGATAAGAGCACTTCCCAGGTGCTAAAGGTACTCGGTGCAAGCACCGCATGCCTCATAATGCACCTGGGGCATGCTCTTATCAGGTCATAACCCACCCCTCGTCGTGTCTTATATTATAAGTAAACTGTTGATGCTGTTCTGTTATCACTTTTGAAGTCTGATTCTTTATTTAGATCTTGATGAAGGAGCAAACTGCTCTGCACCAATAGTATTTAGTATTCATCAAAATAGTTAAAAACTACATCTGAAGAATATGCTCTATGATGATGTGTGGATATGTGATCCATAGTAAACATACAAATTATTAGAAAATCTTAATTCTGAATTTTAAATCTTGATTTCATTCTGTGTGTGTTGTTCATGTGGTAAGAACCCTATTCTGAAAATTGATTAAAATGCTTGATGGTGCAGCTACTCAAGTCTTGCCTTACTTTTTCGTGATAGAAAACTCTCAGTTGAGTAACCCCCAAACTACTGTGTAGCATCATTAATAGTTACTTCATAGAGTCAGGGAATATTAACTGTACAGCTGGCTATTTGTTCAGTATGATCAGAGCGGAGGAGGTCCTGAAATTGCTGTTGCAGATGGACCAAAGAAAATCAGAGGGCCTGGATGGGTTGAATAGTGAACAGCTGAAATACGCAGCTCACTTTATCTGCCACCCCATAACTGAACTCTTCAACCTCTCCTTGCCAACTGGAGACTACCCACTGGAACGGAATATAGCCAAAGTTTTATCAAGCCATAAAGCAGGCAAAATTATGAGATTTCCAATGACTGACCCGCTTGTCCATAGTGGCAGATATTCTGAAGAGACTAGTATTAACCTAAAGGATTATGTATCTGATTGAAAACAATTTGTTAAATAAACTGCAGTCTGGATTTTGACCTGTTTAACAGCACTAAGACTTCACTAATCAAAGTTTGCAGTGACTTACTAATGGCAGTAGATAAAAGCTTACATGAGGGCGCAGTATACATTGATCTGTCCAAGGCCCCTGTGAATCATGAACTACTGATACAGAAAGCTGGTCATTTTGGCTTGAATCCTACCTCCCAGAAGTGAGTGGAACACTACCTGAAAAGTGACAGTTCTTAGCAATGAGAGATGTGCACTACATCCTGTTAAAGGTGTGGAGAGGTATTCCCCAAGGTTCAGTGCTAGAACCATTATTCTTCTCCTTATTTGTGAATGACCTGTGCACGTGTATGTGAATGACACTGTCCTCTATAGATGGGGAGACAATATGGTATCCTGGCTAGTAGCACTGCAGCGAGGTCGGTTAAGTCCAGCTTTCTTTTTTTTTTTTTTCATGTTTTCCTTTTTAACTTAAATTTAATTAAAGTTGGCCAGCTGGCTAGTGCAGCGGTAGAGTTATCATGTGCCATCTAGACGACCCAGATTCACATCCCAAGGCCAAGAGGTTTGGTACCAACTGGTGAGTTAGGGTGTTCCTTAGATGCTTCCTGTCTCAGGGAGGGAAGGCACTTCCTTGTGTTGCATGACCACCCCCTGGTGACTCAGGAGGGGGGTGTCATGTGGGAAGGAAGAAGTGGTCCCTGTGGGGTTCCCTTATGTTGGCATGTACCCAGTCACCTGATGACTGATGCGGAGGCATCGCATGTCCAGAGTAGGGCCAGCAGGGGATTTCTGAGGGTAGGGCGGAGCTCACCCATCCTTCTGATGGCACTGATAGGCACTTTGCCAGGGTCACCTCTCAGGACCACACCCTGGGGTGGGATAAGGGGAGGGCTTAGCGGGGAAAAAATATCCCCAGCAATGCTGGGCAGATGAAATCAACCCACACCCCATGCTATACAGCAGGGTCTCTTTGACTCTACCTGTGCTTCACTGGCTCCTCTACACGAGCCCTGACCATTGAGCAAAGTATTCTCTTCCCCCACACCTCACACCACGCCGGCGACCCGTGTTCGGGAACGGGCATGGGTTGCCGTGGGTCGGTGTGGAGGAGATGGATTGAGCGTCCAAGGATCACTCATCTCCGGGAGGGGGATTGTGTGGCCAGGGCTTGCCTGACCAGCGGAGGCTGGGGGTCGACAGCACATAGCTGTGTTTGGGGGTGGGACGGGCAGACGCTGATTGGGGCACGCACGGAGCTGCAAGGCACCCAGTCGCTGGCGCCATTGCACGCCATGACCCGCTGGGAGGAAAACAGCGGAAAAGCAGCCCAGCAGCACGGTTGTTCCCCAACGCACTATTCCTGGAAGGGCACCTCCTGGCATGGATCCGCTGGGGTGGGTTGAGTCACTCTCCACCACCCTGCCGCCAAGGGTAAGTCGCGGGGTGCACAAGGGAGGGGTCCTGATGTCCGGGGTGGCGTTGGGGGAACAACGGAGGCGGGGTCGAGCCAGAGCTCTAAGGAGAGAAAATACCCCCAAAAAAAAGTATTCTGTTCCCAGTTTAGGGCACGGGGGGGTCCCACCTATGGGGATGAGCCATGGGTTACAGATGGGTATTTGTGGTGGTTGTCGAGCAATGGCTGGCGGTGGGCTGGAGCCACTGAAGGATTCCTATGGGGTAGAAGGGCATGAGTAAGTGGAAGGAAGTCCCGGTAGCTGGCAAGGTGAAAATGGGGAGTAAAAAATAAAATTATTAAAGTTTTGAGGTCCACAGGAGACATGACATAGCAGTGATTGATCACTATCTGTTACAGAGTAAATTTATCGTAGGAACAGAGTTGCATCTACGTACAGTCAGCTGTAAGCTACTTTTGCCCAGTCTTGGTGGCAGCCCCTTCCTTGTATAATTAAGCTAGTATGCCATCACTGTTGGTCCTCCTTCCACTAATGGCTTGGGGGTGTGTTCTTTAAGAGGCGTTAGAGGGTAATATCAAGTCTTTTATCCATGATATGCAGCAGCCAGAGATTTCATCTATGCCAATGTTGGGAGTCCAGCTTATGTAGCTGTGCAGTGAGCTTCCGCACCTTGTAGGTGTTCCAAACTGTGTCCTTCCACTGTGCAAGTGTTGGGGGTTCTGCTTTAAGCCATAATCTCATAATTCCTTTTTTTCCTCTGCCACTAGAAAGATGCCCAAGAGGTAGAAATGTATTTGGTTTTTAATATGGTGAGGGTAACAGAGTAGCAGAGCCGCTTCAGGCATCCGGGCACTGTAATTCTGAATAATGGCATTTATTTCCCTTTCTGCTTCTTTCCAAAATGTGAAGCGGATCAGGCTTTTCCAAATGATATGAGTTTGTGTAGTGACTTCACAGTCGCAGCCTCTCCAACAAGATGGGTCTGTCATTACCAGAAATTTTGCTGTGATTTGGGGCGTATGGAAAAAGCAAATTGCTGTTGTCTTGCTGAATGCCCACCACTGTGGGGAGCCTGTGACCGTATGTTTCTGGAGCCAAATAGATGTCCAGTCTGATGTTGTGAGAGCAGTGGAAAGCTTAGCTTCCCAGGTGTTTATTATCTGGGAAACATCTACCATTTGGGTCCTCCAAAGCATCCTATAGCAGATGCAAATAAAGTGGTCTGGCCAAGATCCCAGCATGATTGTGTGGATAGTTGCCTAATCTAAACTAAATCCTAAAGTGGAAGTGAGATGGTGGCAAAACTGTAAGTATCGATAATGGTCTCATATCTCATATGTAGTCTTCCACTAATTGTGCAAAAGATTTCAATTGGTCGTCTGCATAATACTGAAAGGAGTGCACCAGGCCACGAGTTGCCCAGTGCCTAAATTTATTATCTAATTTGGCCATTGTAAATCCGGCAGAATATGTCGGGATGCTGAGTCACAGAGACCCTTGTTTATACGTACGTTGATGGAGGACATGATGCCATAAGTATAGTAAAGATCTAGTGGTGGTAGCTGTGATCCTGGTTAGGGCCGAGGTATCTAGGGTCCCAAATAGTGGAGTCATTCAGTCTGTACAGCATGTCTAGATCTTCTTCAAGGATATCTCTTTCATCAGGCTACACCTGTGGAACTATAGCCACCAAGCACTAGGACCACACAGAAACCATTTGCTAGCAGTTCTCTAGGGGCCACCCACAATGACATTGTATGTCAGCACTTCCATATAAACATAGGCGGCCCCTTCCTTCCTCAGTTGTTTCCCACCATTGGCTGTACTCGCCAGACCCTGTACAGAGATGCCGCAGCTACAGTCGACCACCGTTTCAGTTATTTCTCTCCCTAGTTTGTTATCATGTTCCCAGCCACCCAGATCATTGACCCTTCCAGGTTGGGACACACTGTAAGCACCACCAGGCCTAATGATGCTGGTGCATAGCTGTCGATGTTGGGGTCGGTGCCTCCGCCGTAGACATCACCAGGCATTCCTGCAATCCATGTGGGTGCTGATGTTCAGGTGGTACTTTCATCCTTTGCAGACATGTTGCAGTGCCTGCTACCTACTCATCCTGTAATAGCTGAGTCAACGGGGCAGCTTCAGCACACCCTGGCACCGACGTCTGTCAGGCCGATGCACCAGTTGCCATCTCGGGCATCGATGGCTTCTCCTGCTCCCTCTTTGAGGCCTTAGGATCAGGAGTATAACCCTGACCTCATCATGCAAGAAGAAGAGGAGGAGGAAGAGTACGTGGAGAGCTCCTATGAGAGGTCCAGCTCTGCCATCTCTACAGGAAGTGAGGACTCTATAGTGTATACACCTAGGTCCCCTCCTGAAGACCCATTATTCATCTCCATGCTGCAGCAACTCCAGACTGCCATGGGGTTTGAATCAGAAGGAGCAGGACATCACCATCACTAGTCGACTGCCAGTCTATACCTGGTCTTGGTATGGCACTGAGACACGTACATTTCAAACTGGAGCCATTAAAAGCTCCAGCTATATAGTAATCCTATGCACGCTCCCATGGCTGCTCCCTGCATAATATGTCATTCTCGGGACAGCCACGGGAGATTGTTGGTGCACTACTAGGGTTTCTTGATTTTAAAATGCCAGTGGGGAGGGATGTAGGATCAACCAGATAAATTCTGTTTAAAACAATGAACTGTACGTAAAAAAAATACAACCTTTTGTGTAAATGTTAATCGGGCCATGCCTCACACTGAGGTGGGGCCCATTTTTAGGTGGACATTTCCCTTTAAGTTAGAATGGAGCTGTGGTCAAAGATCTAATGTGTACCCCAGATACTTAATGTGTGTTCTAGGGATGTGGATATGTTGTTCAGTCCACACTGTCTGGCAGGCAGGTTCCTTGCCGCTTTAAGATGGGCCGAAAAGTCTTCAAGCTGGCTCCTCCCACCCACCCACCCAGGTAGAAAATCTAAAGCTCGCCCCATGATGCCAGATCTTCTTACCACTTGAAGCTCAGGTTCCTCCTTAGCGCTCTTGCGACTTTGGGCCTGGATCCTAAACCTTGGTTTTACCAAAAAATCGTCTTAAAATTCTGAGACTTAAGTCTTCTCCTTCCTTCATAGCTGCGATGGATTAAAGGAAATCTACTCGGCTTCGTTGGTGCCCTTGCCGAATAAGAAGATGTCCGGACTGACCCTTCACGCCATGTGCATCTACTGCCGGGGGCTTGCCCATGATCCGCAGGCCTGTGATCTCTGCAAGTCCTTTTTGGCTTCAGTTCTGGAAGACCACCTGCCCGAATTCAACTGGGGTGCCCTGAAAAACGGTTTCCGCCGGTGAAGTCGAAGGAGGCCCATTTGGCGGTGTCCTCGGCTGCAGGCTCCATGGAGCAGCTGGATCAGTTAATCGCTCTCAAGGAGGATGCGGCCCAGGCCGGGTCTTCATCTTCCTCAGCGTCGGCGTTTATCCCGTTCTCCTTGGGCTCCTCCTATACTGCTTCCTTTAAGGAGCTTTGTCAGTCCCTCTCCACCAAGGGAGAGGGGCCCTCAGGGTCTCACTTCAGTAAGTTGAAGAAAAAGGAAATGAAAGGTAAGTCCCACCATCGACGTTCATGGGAGCGGGAGAGATCTCACTTCCCGGAGCGCCTTTATCAACTTCGGTCGAGGTTGCGGCTAAGGCCGCTGGCTTTTTGGTGTCCCCGTCAGGTCAGCCCGCCGAGACATCCGTCAATGCATTCGAGATTTTTCTTGACCCGTTGGACGGGTTGTTGACTGGAGAAGTCGCTAACCCTCTTTCACTGGTACCCCCAGTGGTTATTGAGGACTTGCCTCGGCCTCCTGAGTCGAAGTCCCCAGTCAAGGACCCTGAACCAGGGGATGAGCGGGTTTCCCTTTCCCCCTCTTCTTCCCACCATCGGCGACCCCGACGGTCTCAGTCTCTGTCCTCCTCTGTGTCGGGTAAGTCCTGCCGACATTGGCAGTCTTGGTCCCGGCATCACGGAAAGCGGCACCGCTGCTCATCCTCATCGTCCTCCTCAGAGGATAGGGTCCAGTGCAAGTTGCATTGGCGCTATGAAGATATGATGTGGCAGCAGCTCTTATTGGCCAGCAACAAGCCGACTCCATCACCTTCCCTGGCAGTTAAGTGGCTGTCACCCGAATGGCCGAAGCAACCTTTTGCCATCGGCTCCTTGATCGAGGAACTGACTCCAGCACCGATTGCTCGGCCAAAACCAGCTGTTCCACCCATTGTGGTGGAACCACCACCCCTGCAACGGAAGACTGGGGACCAACCAAGGATTCTCGTTCGGGTCAGGGCTTGCCCCACAGGTTGTTGGTCACCCTCTCCCCTGATCGGCCACGGCAAGTGGAGGGTGGCTCAGGCGCTTGGCAGCTGTTCATGGACTCCTCGAAGTCCAATGACTCCTCCCTATATTCCAGGCCCCTTGACCTGGAATCCTCCGGGGGTCTGTCGGTGGACGAGAGCCCATCCTCGTTCCTGGGTATTCTTCAGCTTATCTCAGAGTCTATTGGGATGCAGCTCGAACCTGTGCAGAAACAAGCCAGATATCCCCTCATGGAGATTTTGGACCGAGGGGATTCCCCCATAGAGGCCTTCCCTGTGGCCAAGGCCATTGTTGGTCCAGCCTTGGAGTTGAGGCAGTGGCCTGCATCCTGTCCTGTGGCTTCGGCCAGGATGGCCCACAAGTATACAGTCCTGACGTTTCCCTCTCCGGTTTTTTGGAGCGCCCCTCGGCTGAAGGGCTGGTTACTGATAGCGTCTTCCGGTGCTCCGGAAATGCCAGGGATGTAGAGAAGCCCCCAGACAAGGAGTCCAAAAAGCTGGACTACTCCGGGCACAAAGTGTTATGCTGCCTCCTCCCTAGGCCTTCAACAAGCTAACTCGGCTGTACTGATGGCACACTTTTCACATGCCCTTATGGGCTCCCTGGATGAGGTGCTTCCTCATCTCCCTGCTGACCTTCAAATAACGGTCAAGCAGGTGCGGGATCAGGGAAGGGCAATGGCCAAGCAACAGCTCCAGACTGCTTTGGACATCGAAGACTCTTGTGCCCGGTCAGTAGCGGCTGCAGTAGCCATGCACCGCAGAGCTTGGCTGTGGTTTTCCACCTTCATGGCAGATACCCAGCACAAGCTGGCAGATGTCCCCTTCTTGGGCATCGACTTGTTCGGGCCCAGGGTGGAGGGCCATCTCCAGAGGATCAAGACGTCCAGTTCCACCTTGGACTTGGTCATGTCTGCCCAGAAGGACAAAGGCCACCAGCAACAGCGTAAGCCCTTTCGCCCTTCCGTCCCTGTGGCATGTCCGGCCCAGCAGCACCAGCAACAGGGCCAGCAGACTCACGCTTTGCATCCCAAGGCCAAGCCTGCTGCTTCCTCCAACAGGAAGCCTGGAGGGAAAGGTCCATTCGGTTCCTCGGCCGGCCTTTCCTCTAAGCCTGCCCAGTGACGGGTTGAGGGGTGCCGCCCCCAACCTCATCACTGCTTCCTTGGGTCCCATCGTGGGGGATGGCTCAGCCACTTCCTTTCCGCCTGGTCCGCTATCACTACAGACTGTTGGGTGCTGGAATTGGTCGGCAGGGGTCTGCCTTTGGAATTCAAGCGCACCCCTCCCTATTGAGCCGTCGCTCCTTGGGGGGCTGCTGGTTCCGCAGCTTCTCTGCCGGCTTGTCAGGCCGACATAGCTCTGCTCCTCCAAAAGGAGGTGATCAGCAAGGTGGCAGATCCTCCTCCAAGCCCAGGGTTTGTGTCCAGGTACTTTCTGGTCCCAAAACAGCTGGGGGGCTGGTGCCCCATTCTCAATCTGCATGACCTGAACAAGTTCCTAAGGCTGCGCACATTCAGGATGGTCACTCTGGCTCAGATCATACCATCCTTGGAACTAGGCATGTGGTTTTGCTGTCTGGATCTCCAGGATGCGTTCTTTCACGTCCCAATTTGTCCGTCACATCGGCGATTCTTCTACTTCAGAGCAGAGGGATCCCTCTATGAGTTCCAGGCCATGCCCTTCGGTCTTTTTCCAGCTCCTAGAGTCTTCACCAAATGCATGGCAGTGGTGACAGCATTCCTACAGTGCCAAGGGGTCCAGGTGTACCCTTACCTGGACAACTGGCTGATAACAGCCCCCCCAGGTTGGAGGTGGAGCAGTCCAGAGATCTGGCCCTCCAGGTCTGCTCTCAGATTGGTCTCCTGATCAACAAGGCCAAATCAGAACTTGTGTCATTGCAGGTGTTTCAGTTCATCGGGGCAGAGCTCGACTCTCTTCGAGCCAGAGCCCGGCTCCCAGTGGACAGGTCCAAGGTCCTTTCCTCCGTTGTCCATTCATTTCAGGTTGGGCAATTGCGCCCTGCCTGGGACTTCCTGCACCTTCTGGGTCTCATGGCAGCTTGCACCAGTGTGGTCCATTGGGCCAGCTGGCATATGCGTCCCCTGCAATGGGGGCTGGCCCGCCAGTAGTCTCAGCGCTCCGGTCCTTTGGATCCGCCAGTTACCGTAACCCAGAAGATGTGGGACGGCCTGCAGTGGTGGCTCGTCCCAGCTCATCTGCAGGAGGGTATCCCGTTTGTCCGCCCCGAGCCGACAGTCATATTTATGACCGACGCCTCTTTGATAGATTGGGATGCCCATCTGGGGGAGCACTGGGCCCACGACCTCGGGGCCCTTCAGGAGTCTCGATGCCACATCAACCTGCTGGAGCTTCAAGCGGTATGGCTAGCCCTCACTGCCTTCGCTCTGTTTGTATGGGGTCAAGTGGTTCAGGTCCAGACGGACAACACCATGACCATGTACTATCTCAACCGTCATGGTGGGACGCACTCCTTGCCTCTGTGCAAGGAAGCTCTCCACATTTGGTCTCTCGTGATCAGCCTGGAGGTGTATCTCCTAGCCATCTATGTGGCAGGAGCCTTGAACAGTCTGGCCGATGCCCTCAGCCGAGTAGGCGCTGCATCTCATGAGTGGTCTCTCCTTCCAGAGGTAGTTCAAGACCTGTTCTCCCATTGGGGCGCCCCTCAGGTGGACCTGTTCGCCTCCAGGGAGAATGCGAAGTTGAGGCTGTTTCATGCCCCCCCCCCCAGCAGGGCTTGCTGCAGGGAGATGCCTCCCCGGGCCTCTTCTACGCCTTCCCTCCATTTCCCTTGATCCACAAGGTGCTTCTCAAGGCAAAGAGGGACAAGGTGTAGGTGTTTCTGGTAGTCCCAGACTGGCCTCACCAGTTCTGGTACCTAGATCTCCTCAGCCTCAGCTCCAGGCTCCCAAGGTGGCTTCCAGCCCACCCCGTCTGATCTCAGTCAGCAAGGGGAAGGTGCTCCATCTGGACCTTCAATCCCTGCTCCTGACAGCCTGGTTCCTGAGTGGCTAGAGTTCCAGGCCTTGGGTCTTTGGGACGAGGTCCTCAACGTCATTGAAGTGTTCCGTAAAGAGTCGACCAGAAAATGCTATGCCTTTAAATGGAAGAGATTCTCCATTTGGGGTCAGGACAAGGGGTTGGACCCCTCTTCCTGTCTATTGGCTAACATTCTGGACTACCTGTGGTCCCTTTCTCAGCTAGGGCTTTGGTTGACGACTCTTAAGATGCACCTGGCAGCCATCTCTGCTTACCGGGCGCAGGTCGGCAAGCAGTCGGTGGCGCAGGAGAAGGTGGTCTGGCGCTTTTTCAAAGGCCTTGATCACATATCCCCTCTGGTGTGAGAATCTCCACCTCCGTGGGATCTACTGCTATTATTGTCCAAGCTCATGGGCAAGTCATTCGAACCGATGCACAGGTGCGATATCTCCCACCTGTCGTGGAAGACCGCCTTCTTGGTGGCTATAATGTCAGCCAGAAGGATAGGAGAGCTCCAGGCACTTTCCATCGAGTCTCCTTATCTGGTCTTCCACAGGGACAAGGTTGTCCTTCGCCACTACCCAAAATTCCTTCCAAAGGTGGTGTCAGAGTTTCACCTGAATCAGGTGTTGACTGTGCCGGTGTTCTACCCCAATCACACCTCGGAGGCTGAATATAGGCTCCATACTTTGGACCCTAGAAGAGCGCCAGCTTAGTACAAGAAACGGACAGCTGAAGTTCGGGGAGTGGTTCGCCAGCTGTTTGTCACCTACGCATGAAGCCGCACCTGGTAGACTTGCAGCCAAGTGGACGATTAGCAGGTGGGTCACCTCCTGCATAGGTCTCTGCTATATGTTGGTGGGCATGGAGCCACCCAAAGGGATAAGAGCTCATTCTGCCTGCCATACCCCCTGCTTTGGTGGCTGCGTCTAGGTACGTCCCTATCCAGGAAATCTGCAGGGCCGCTACCTGGAAGTCAGCACACATCTTTATTTCCCATTACCACATTGACCTAGAGTCACACTGGGATGCTGGTTTTGGGACCTCGGTTCTCCAGTCCTTATTCCCCAAGTAAGTATCAGGGATGCGCGCCTTGCCTCCCTCCTCCCGAAGAACTGCTAGAAGTCTGCCAGACAGTGTGGATTGAGCAACATATCCACGTCCCTAGAAATACAGGTTACTCACCTGTAACAGGAGTTCTAGGAGTGATATATGTTGTCCATCCACACAACCCACCCGACCTCCCTGGCTTCGACGCGCAACCTGGCTTCCAGCGGGCTAGATCTGGCATCATGGGGTGGAGCCGAGGGTTTTTCCACCCGGTGGGTGGGAGAAGCCAGCCTGAAGACTTTCCGGCCTATCTTGAAGCGGCAAGGAACCTGCCTGCCAGACAGTGTGGATGAACAACATATACCACTCCTAGAACTGCTTTACAGGTGAGTAACCTGTATTTCTACCCCATTTAATGTGGTACTGTTCCTAAGACGTTGTGGAGTGAGATAATGATTTGGAGAACTTCTGTTTTGTCCTCATTTATTTTGTAATCAGCTAAGTGTTCCATAGTCTGCAGGCAGGTTTTCAGGGCCAGTATATATTGTTCTGAATCAGAGAAGTATGGAGCAGATCATCTGCTTGATACGCTATTTTATGCAAAAGCAGACAATGTCAATCCCCCGAGGGGTAGTAGTCTGTCTTAAATAATGTGCCAGTGGCTGTAACATCCAGCTGTTCTGAGAATGAACAGACTGGTTCCAAACTCAGCTAAACTCAAGCCATGCTATTTGGCACCCCCAACATGTTAAAATTAAATCAGTCACCATTAGCGAGTACTGTCCTGGAGACAGCACATCTTTAAAAATGTAACCCAGTATAAATATTTGTGAGTTTGGATGGACTCCCAGCTTAAATGGGAGTTTCATATTTATTTATGTATGTCTGTATGTCTTTGGTGACCGGGTCATATCCACCAGATGCTGAAAATACTGGAACCCAAAGTAGAATTCATACAGAGACAAAAGTTTAGTTTACCTTTCGAGTTTTAGGCAAAACTGGTGAAGCCTGTGTTACTCATCCTACTATGGGGATATTGTATATGGTAGCCAAATAAAAACATCTTGATAAAGCTAGACCCTATATACTATGGTTTGACCAACATTATTCTAAACCCACCACTGTAAACTCCTGAATAGGCTTGGATGGATCTCTCTGAAGAATAGGCTTACAGCCCATATGACTGATTTCCTGTACAAATGCACCGCCAACAGATTCCAGTGTATATTGCTGAGCTTCTGTATAGTCATACTGTAAGGTCTGGCGTTAGGACTGGAAGTTGCCTTGAATTTGAATTCCCCAAAATCAAAAGGAGAGACAGAGCCAACAGGCTTTTTCCTATGCCAGACCACACAGAAACTTCCTACTGGCTTATTGGAGACTCTGCCCTGCTCCTATACTAGCAATAACTTCTTTAAACAAGCATTTGTCAATGCCAAGCGTTTGATGCTTGGCTAACAGTTTTTTCTAGGATCATGGATGTGTTGTTCATCCACACTTCTTGGCATGTCCCTTTCCCATTAAGGATCACTGGAAGGTCTTCAAGCTGGCTCCTCCCACCCAACCAGGAGGTATATCCCTCGGCTCCGCCCCATGATGCCAGATCTTCCTTTCCGCTGGAAGATTCAGGTTGCTTCCTCCGTGCTTCCACATTTTATAGGCCCTGGCTTCAAAACCTTCAGATCTTCCTGGACATAAAGTCTCCACCACTCATTCACACTAATGGGATCTACGTCGGAGGCGCTAGGACCCAGCAGGAGCAAACTTTTTTTGCAGGAGAGCTGGCACCAGAGAAGGAGCCATGAGGAGCGGCGCCGCGAGCCTCTGCTCCTGCAGCAATGACTGTCTTGGCGTCGACCCTCCAACCGCCTCAGTTCCTTTTTTCCTGCTATCGAGTGCGCTTCAGTGACGACGTCACTCGCCCATCGGGAGTCAAACTTCAAACTAGCAGCATGGTTTTCAGTTTATTATTTTGTAGTATTTTTCGAATAAAGTACTGCTTATGGTAATTTATTCTTATCAAAGAAAGAAGTCTCAGCCTACATTGACGGGAGTCGACCATGAGCGGGTCAGGTGTCGGTAGGGAGATTTCGTATGAAAGCTGTTCAGTCAGCTGAGCTGGGTCCGGTCCGCTGCCTTCTCCGGAAGGGGGGTCTGACAACGGACGGTCCAATGCCCATGGGGATGGGCGGTCCCCCCGGAAGCATAAAAGTAAGCGGTCCCATTCTTGGCACCGTTCGGCCTCGAGCTCTTCTTCAACCTATAGGTCAAAAAAGAGAAGGCATCACTCAAAGTCGCCCTCCTGCGCGTCGACAGTCGGTCATTGGGGTCAGTTGCCGGTCTTCTTATTCGGAGTCGCCGGTTTCTGGTTCTGGTCTATGACCTCTTCGACATTGGAGCCCTTCCCCGCCTTCTGGTAGGGCTTCCGATGAGCAGTTTCATCAGTGGGCCGCTATTATGGAGCAATGGGCTCGGAGGCTGGTCCAGCTGTCTGGCCCGGTCACTCAGGGAGCCCTCGGGCTCTTCGGGGGATCGGGCAGGGTGATTGGGCCTCCCTAGTCACATGGCGCCCTCTTCGGTGCCGTCGACCAAGACTCAGGTGTCCCCCACATGGCTGCGGCGCAGGGGGCCACTCCAATGCCTCTATCTCCTGGTATTCTTCCTTCTTTTCTCTCAAATTCTAATTTTCGGGGCCCAGGGTTGGTTTCAGTGCCGTTGGCATTGGTGGGTCACTGGGTGCCGTTTTCAGCGCCATTGCACCTGTTGGCACCGTCTTCAGCACCGCTTACGGCGCTATTGCGGCTACACTGTTGGGAGTTTTTAGCGCTGTGTGGGTCTTCTTTCAGCACCGTGCGGCTTTTTGGCGCCGTGTTCTTCTTAGGCGCTGAGGCCGGGCTTTTCTTCTACTACCAATCTTCAGGGCATCCCCTTTCCGATTTCTTTTCCTTCCTCTCTTTCTGCTGATTTTCAGTCCTTTCCTTTTCATGCAGTCCCTCCTGGACTGTCAGGAGATGATATTGAGCGTGACCCAGATCTTAGACTGTGTGATGATGAGGAAGGAGCAGGATAAAATCCTATTACAGAGCCTGTGGTCGAGGACCTGTCCTTTAAGTGTCTGCTGAAAAATTTGAATTCCACTCTTTTTTTTTTTTTTTTTTTTTTAGTTGTTTAACCAGGAATAGCACACTTTCTCTCCAGGCTATGGACATCAATCCTGGGAAGCTTTTAAGACTCCAGTACCTTCATGTTCTGGACATCCCTATGGATTTAACTCCCCTGGTATAACCCTCCTTTGAGACCCTTTCTCAAATGGTGTGGAATAATCCTGCTCTCATTCCTTCTGTGGCTAAGTCCATAGATAGGAAGTATGCTGCTCCCAAGGATCGACCCATTTTGGCCTCCCGAGCCTTTGCGGATCCTATTGTAGTCTTGGCAGAGAATGATAAGGTCATCCTTCCTCAGACTACTACAGCTCAACCTATAAACAAAGAATCTCGTAGGATAGATACTTTAGGTAAGAGAGTTTTGCTGCATCCACCCTGGTATACTATAGCCAGCTACCAGGGCTATTTCTTTCAATATGAGTATATTCTTTGGCATTTGCTCAAACAAATGGTTGAAGCTCTACCGGAGTCGGACACTAATTCAGAGCTTCTTCAAACCATAACCAGGGGCATCAAGTCTGACAGCCAACAGGTTTAAAGCAGCTATGGACGCATTCGATACAGCCTCCTGAGCGGTGGCGGTGGGCATTTGTACCTGCCGCCATTCCTGGCTGTGCACTTCAGGTTTCACAAATGATGCCCAGCAACAGGTCATGGTGTTGCCCTTTGATGGTGTGTATCTCTTCGGCCCTCAAGTAGAACAGGCTCTAGAGGCCACAGAAGACTAGGTCAGCCATTAAATTGGCTCGACCTCCTCCGTCCATCTCGAGGCGGTGTTAGCTCCCAGTTTCATAACTGTCAGTCCTTCGAGGCAAAGGTAGAGGAAGTTTTAATAAAAATCAAGCCCCTCAGCCTCAAAAGAAAATGCAACAGAAGGTGCAAGGACCCAAAACGCCCAGTGCTGCCTTCTGAGTTTCTGGCCCAAGTCCCACCTCAGCTGCCCGAGGGGGATTTTTTATCGGTGGGAGGTCGTCTGACTCAATTCTACCACCAGTGGAAGTCCATAACTTTGGACAAAAGGGTCCTTCGAATAATCCGTGATGGGTGTTCCCTCAATTTTTCGGAGAACCCCAAGCAGCAGCCGAATCTGTAAATTCTTCAGTCAGAGCTTCACGCCTCTGAAATACAAGGCCTTCTGAACAACAGGGCAGTGGAAGTAGTTCCGCTGGATCAACGGAACACAGGGTTCTACTCCCATTACTTTCTAGTTCCAAAGAAAACTGGGGGCATACACCCCATTTTGGACCTCAGAAAATTAAACAAGTTTCTTCCCAAAGAGAAATTCAAGATGATATTGTTAGGGACCCTGTTACTTTTGCTTCATCAACACAACTGGTTGGCCTCCATGGACATGCAGGATACTTACCAACATATTCCTATTCATCCAAAGCATCATAAATACCTAAGGTTTGTGGCTTTGTGACAGCATTATCAGTTCAGAGTCCTGCCCTTTGGGCTATCCTCAGCACCGCAAGTTTTTACAAAGTGTTGTGCAATTCTCGCAGCGCATCTCAGAAAAGTCGGAATACAAGTGTTCCCATATCTGGACGACTGGTTTCTAGCGAGCCCTTCCAGGCAAGGAACTCTCGACGCCATTGCTGTGGCCTCAGACTTTCTCACATTCATGGGAGTCCTGCTAAACCTCAAGAAATCGCAGCTGTAGCCCTCCCAGAGGCTCCTTTTTATAGGAACTCTTCTGGACACCTTCTGTGTGAAAGCATTTCTACCAGAGGACAGAAGGAGTGATATCCTACAGATGGCCCGATACATCAGAGAGAACAGCTCGGTTCGAGCTGTCTTGATGCAACGGATGCTAGGTCTCATGGCATCCTCAGTGTTCTCTGTACCCCTAGCATGCCTTCACATGAGAACCTCTCAATGGATGCTCAGTACTCAGTGGCCCCCAACCACTCACCCTCAGTCCTTTCTCATCAAGGTGACAGAACCTCTGAAGAAGTCACTCACCTGGTGGTCACAAGAGGACAATCTTCTGAAAGGGTATCCCTTTGCTCCTCTGGATCATCAGATTTCCATTGCCACGGACACGTCCCTAATGGGGTGGGGAGCTCACTGTAAGACTCTCCACAATCAAAGTACGTGGACTCAGGACGAGTCCCAGCTTCACATAAATGTCTTAGAAATGAGAGCCATCCTTTATGCTGTCCGGGCTTTGAAGGACATTCTGCGTCACAAGAACGTTCTCCTTCAAACGGACAACAAAGCAGTGATGTATTACATCAACAAGCAAGGTGGGGCTCACTCTTACCCCTTATGCAGGGAAACAATGAGAGTGTGGGAATGGTGCTTGGAGCACAAGGCTCTAATTCGAGCGGCCTACCTGCCGGGAGGGCAGAACGAACTGGCAGACCGTCTCAGCAGAACGGAGACAGATCCTCACGAATGGTCTCTCGACTGAACCGTAGTTCAGTTACTATTCGCAGAGTGGGGAACTCCAGACCTGGACCATTTTGCATCCCCACTCAACACAAAACTGCCTCTCTTCTGCTCCAGAAATCCAGGGCCTGGCATTTTCTGTCAGGATGCATTCAAGCTGCAGTGGACAAAACATTTTCTATACGCCTTTCCGCCTCTTCCTCTAATTCAGAGGGTACTTCTCAAGTTTGAGTCCCAGGGGAGCAAAATGATTCTCATTGCTCCCTTCTGGCCTTGGTAGATATGCTTTCTGTTACTCAACAGTATGTCGGAAGCCCCTCCGAAACTGCTTCCCCTTCAGATGAACCTTCTGACTCAGGGGCCTGTGGTCCATCCCAGTCTGAGATCGCTTCACCTTCGGCTCCTGAAGAGATAGAAGTAAACAGATTCAATGTCTCCTGCAGAGTTTCAGATATTCTTCTGGCTGTGCGCAAGCCAGCCACTAGGAAAACTTACACAGCCAAATGGAAGCGTTTTTCACTCTGGTGTGCAAAATCCTCTTTGAATCCTTTTTCCTGCCCACCAAATAAAGTTCTAGAGTACCTTTTGGACCTCTCAAATTCAGGTCTGCTATACTGTACAGTCAAGGTTCACCTTTGTGCCATTTCAGCTTATCATGAGCCAGTACTTTCCTTGTCACTGGCTCAGTTATCTGTGGTTAAGAGGTTCCTTAAGGGAATTCTGCATACCAGACCTCCTATCAGATGTCCGGTCGCAACCCGGGACATTAATCTTGTGCTAGACATGCTCACTCAAAAACCTTTCGAGCCTCTAGCTACCTGTGAGTTGAAATTCCTCACTTGGAAAATGGCCTTCCTGGTGGCCATTACATGCCTTTGTCACAGACCCTCCGTATACTCTGTTTCATAAAGACAGAGTAGTTCTTAGGACCCATCCCAAGTTTCTCCCTAAGGTTGTTTCAGAATTCCATCTAAACCAACCTTTGATCCTTCCTACTTACTTTGTGAACTTCCAAAATGAAGGGGAGCATTCTCTTCATTCTTTGGACATCAAAAGGGCTTTGCATTTCTATTTAGATAGGACAAAAGATTTTCGCAAAGCTCAACAACTGTTTGTTTCCTTCAGTGAGACCCGGCTGGGTCAACCTGTTGCTATCAGATGCATTTCAGCATGGCTGGTGGCATGCCTTTGCCACTGTTATTCCATGGCACAGGTTAAGCTGGAAGGCAGAGTGTATGCTCACTCTACTACAGCGGTCGTGACATCCCTGGCAGAAATCCGCAACGTGCCCTTTGCAGATATTTGCAGTGCGGCCACCTGGAGCTCAGTGCATACTTTGGTCAAACACTATGCCCTGGATGTCCATGCCAGATGACATGTTTCGTTTGTCAGAACCATCCTTAATGGACTTCTATCCTAAATCTGTGAGCTCTTGGTCTCTCCTGCTGCCCTCTCGGGGGATTATTAGCTCGATAATCTCCCATTAGTGTGAATGAGTGGTGGAGACTTTATGTCCAGGAAGCTATGGAAATTACATACCTACCGTAATTCTTGATCTTCTTGGATGAAGTCTCCACCACTCATTCACATGCCCACCCACCATCCCCTGAGCTCACCTCTGTTGTTGGTCTTCAATCCCTCAATCTTTAGGCTGTGAAGACTTCTTTCTTGACCCTTCTTATACGGGTCTTTGGGACTATCTTATGTCCGGTTTTTGGTTAGGCTATCCTCAGAAAAAAAGGTACTGAGGCGGTTGGAGGGTCAACGTCTAGATAGTCATTGCCGCATGAGCAGAGGCTCGCAACGCCGCTCCTCACGGCTCCATCTCTGGTGCTGGCCTTCCTGCAAAAAGTTTGCTCCCGCTGGGTCCTAGTGCCTCCGGTGTAGATCCCATTAGTGTGAATGAGTGGTGGAGACTTCATCCAAGAAGATCAAGGATTATGGTAGGTATGTAATTTCCATTTATTCCGAAAATTCGTCTTGCTTGAATTAGCGATCGCAACTGTTTCTCTTCAATTATATAAGACAAGTCTTCCCTGGATTTCGTCGGTGTTCGTGTAGCCAGAAGATGTCGCACACCAATCCCCACACCACGTGCGTCTATTGCTTGGGTGTCGACCATGGCACTTCGAAGTGCGATTTTTGTCTTGCATTTCACCCTAACGTCCTCGATGACCATCTCACATGCCTGAAGTTGGAGAGGCCGGAGAAACGGAATCCTCCGGTGAAATCCAAGAAGGCTCAGTGGGCGGTTTCTGCGGCCGTGCTTTCCACCAAGCAATTGGAGCATATGCAAGCTTTCAAGGAGGAAGCGGCTCATGCCACAGAATCTTCCTCTTGGAGCTTCTTTGTTCTGCTCAACCTGGGCTCCACGTTCTCTGGTTCTTTCCGAGAGTTGTGCCAGTCTCTCCCGACTAAGGGAGAGGGTCCTGCAGGCGTGCACTCCTCTCGGTCCTGTAAGCAGGAAAAGGACCCGGGATTGTCTTCGTCCTGACAAAGACATTCTTGGGATTGGGAGAGATCTCCATCTCAGGGACAGGCAGTCTCAACCTCAGTCAAAATTGCCTCTTCAGCTACAGGTTTCTCAGCTTTGCCATCCAGCCAGTCGACCGAAGTGTCAATTGATGAGGTTGAAATAATCCTCGATCTGATCGACCCCTTGTCACCGACTCTGGTCGATAACTCTCACTCGGACTCTGGTCCTTGCTTTCCCCGATGAAGAGACCCAGCCCGCTGGGAATCCCATCAAGGAAGTGGTCCCTGAACCCGGGAAATCACCGGTCCCACCGATGTCTCCCGAGCGACCGAATCGGCCTGGCCGATCTCGATTGAGGTCCAGGACCCCCTTGACCAACAACAGGCTGAGGAAGAGCCACAAGCACTCAAAAAAGAGGTGATGCATTGGTTGTCCTCATCCTCCTCGGATGAGGAGAGGCTCCGGCAGAAACTCCGTTGATGCTACGAGGACCTCCTATGGCAACAGCTGATTTTGACTGGTTACAAGCCGACCCCGACTTCTACCACAGCCATTGTGCTTTTGCCTCCCAGGGTCGAAGCCAACTCTTTGAACCATTATGGTTCCCTACCGGAGCCGGGTGAAACCTCCAGTTCGCCTAAATCGTCTTCTCCACCGATCGTGGTGGAACCACTGCCCAAGCAGCCTGTGGGAGGGGCTCCTTCTAAGAAAGCTAGACCAGACACCGGGCTTCCCCAGCGTCTTTTAGTCACCATCACCCTGGACTGCCCTCGGCGAGTCAAAGGTGATATGGGCGGTCAACCATTGTATCTGGATTCTTTGGATTTGGATGAGACCGGCCTACATTCTCATCCGGGGGATGATGAATCGTCTGGTGGGGTAGAGATGTAAGAAGGTCCTTCATCCTTTCAGGGCATTCTTCGCCTCATCTCTGAGTCTACAGGGATGCCCCTGGAGCCTATCCAGAAAAAGGCAGAGTACCCTCTCACAGACATCCTCAAGAGAGGGAATACCCTGATGGAGGCCTTTCCTATGGCCAAGGCCATAGTTGCCTCAGCCTTAGAATTTTGGCAGCACCCTGCTTCTTGCCCAGCTCCGTCTGCCCGCATGGCTCGCAAGTATGTTGTGCCCATGGGATCCCTTGCGGGCTTCACAGAGCACCCTTCTGCTGAGAGCCTTGTGACCACCTCTGTGTTCAGGCGTACTGGAAGTTCTACCGACACTGATCGACTTCCCGAGAAGGAATCCAAAAACTTGGATTACTCGGCTCAGAAGGTCTGTGCAGCCTCGTCTTTAGGCCTCCACCAGGCAAGTTCGGCCGTCATCATGGCACACATCTCCCATGCCCTCTTTGGGTCTTTGGATGAAGTCCTGCCACATCTCCCTGTGGACATGCAGTCCACGGTAAAGCAAGTCTGGGACCAAGGTCGGGCTGTTGCCAAACAGCAACTCCAGATGGCCCTGGACATTGGGGACTCTTGTGCTTGCTCGTTGGCAGCCGCAGTTGCCTCTTGCCACAGGGCCTGGATGAGACTGTCCTCTTTCCCAGCAGATACTCAGCACAAACTGGCTGATGTGCTTTCCTGGGCACCGATCTCGTCAGCCCAGGTGTGGCTGGTCACCTTCAGCATATTGAGCAGTCCAGTGCCACCTTGGACACCACTTCTGCTAAAGGTTCTTCGAGTAAGAAGAAGCCTTTTCAGCATTCTTCCCCTGTGGCTCAGCAACCCTCCTTTCAAGGAGGGCAGCAGTAGCAGCAGCAGGCTCAAGCTTGGTGCCCCCAGCCCAAGCCCGGGTCCTCCCAGATCTGTAAAGGAGGCCGAGGTTCAGGTCCTGGATCCTCCTCCTCCACGTCTGCTCAGTGATGTGGTGGGGGCTGCCACCCCCTCTCCCACCACACCAGCTCTGGGTCTTCTTGCGGGGTGCCGGCTCTGCCACTTCCTTTCTGCCTGGTCCACTGTCACCATGGACAGGTGGATCTTGGAGATGGTCAGTCAAGGACTGCCTCTAGAATTCAAGCAGTACCCTCCAAGCTGAGCCCGCACCCCACAGGAGGAAAGAGTATCCACCCATACTCAGTTGGCTGTCCAAGATGACATCACTCAGCTCATCCTCAAGGAGGCAGTGGTTCCAGTTGCAGATTCTCCAGCAGACCCAGACTTTGTCTCCAAGAACTTTGTGGTGCCCAAGCGGATGGGGGGCTGGCGCCCCATTCTGGATCTGCATGACCTGAATCAGTATCTCAGGTCATGCACCTTTTGAATGGTCACTCTGTCCCAGATCATACCATCCTTGGAGCGAAACACGTGGTTCTGTTCACTGGATCTGCAGGTTGTGTTCTTTCACGTCCCAATCTGTCCGTCTTATTGGCGGTTCCTCCATTTCACAGCCAAAGGGACTCAATATGAGTTCTGAGCCATGCCATTCGGCCTGTCATCGGCCCCACTGGTCTTCACCAAATGCTTTGCAGTGGTGGCAGCCCATCTCAGACGTTGGGGGGTTCAGAATGTACCTGTACCTCAACAATTGGCTCTTAGCAGGTACCACCCAGCAGGAGGTGGAGAGGTCCAAGGATCTGGCCCTCCAGACCTGCTCCCAACTTGCTCAATTGATCAACGAGGCCAAGTCGGAACTCGTGCCTTCCCATGTGATGTGCTTCATCGGGGCAGAGCTCGACTCTCGTCAAGCCGGAGCTCAGCTTACGGCGGAAAGGGTGGTAGGTTCTCTCCTCCTTTGCCCAATCATTTCTGGTTGAGCAATTGCACCCTGCCCAGGATTTTCTGCACCTTCTGGGTTACATAGCAGCATACACCTCCATGGTCCGTTGAGCCCGGTGGCACATGCGCCTTCTTCAGTGGGAGCTGGCTGCCCAGTGGACTCAGCGCCACTGTCATTTCAACCATCTGATCACTGTAACCCAGAAGATGTGGGACGCTCTCCAGTGGTGGACCACCCCAGACTGGTTGCAGGAAGGGATCCCATTTGTCTGCCCCGAGCCGATGGCTGTCCTTATGACTGATGCCTCTGTCATGGGCTGGGGAGCCCACGTGGGGGACAAAAGGGCCCATGGGTTCTGAACCCCCAAGGAGTCCTGATACCACATCAACCTGTTGGAGCTTAGAGCAGTCAGACTGTCATTGTCAACTTTCGTCCCTAGCTCCGGGGTCAAGTGGTTCAAGTCCAAATGGACAATACAACGACCATGTACTGCCTCAACGAACAGGGCAGCACACATTCCTGTCTGCTTTGTAGGGAAGCACTCTGCATCTGGACCCTCGTCAGTCGTCTGGAGGCAGATCTCCTAGCCATTCATGTGGCACGAGCCTAAAACCATCTGGCAGATGCTCTCAGCCGCTTAGGCAAGACATCCCATGAGTTGTCTCTCCATCCAGAGGTAGCTTACAGCCTGTTCTCCCACTGGGGCAAACCGATGGTGGACCTGTTTGCCTCCAGGGACAACACCAAGCTGAGGCTGTTATATTCCCCCCCCTCAGCAGGGCTCACTGCAGGGGGATGCCTTCTTGAGGCCGTGGACCTCAGGCCTCTTCTACACCTTCCCTCCCTTTCCCCTTGATCCACAGGGTGCTCCTCAAGGTGAGGAGGGACAAGGTGAAGGTGATTCTGGTAGCCCCAAACTGGCCACCCCAGTTCTGGTATCCAGATCTCTTCAGCCTCAGCTGTAGACCCCCGAAGCAGCTTCCGGCACACCTGGACCTGATGTCTCTTAATCAGGGGAAGGTATACCATCTGGCCCTTCAATCTCTGCACCTCACAGTCTGATACCTGAGTGGCCTGAGTTCCAGGCTTTGGGTCTTTCCAAGGATGTCCTCACCGTGGTGGAGGCATCCAGAAAGGAATTGACCAGGAGATGTTATGCCTTCAAATGGAAACGGTTTTCCATTTGGTGTCAGGGCAAGGGCCTGGACCCTCTGTCCTGTCCATTGACTAACATTCTCGACTACCTTTGGTCTCTCTCCAAAGGGGGTCTTCAGTCATTGACCCTTAGGGTGCACCTGGCAGCCATCTCTGCTTACCAGGCGTGGGCCAGTCAGCCAGCGTTGGCGCAGGAGACAGTGGTCAGGCACTTTTTCAAAGGCCTGGATTGCATATTCCCTCTGGTGCGTGAACCTCCACCTCCATGGGATCTACTGCTGGTACTGGCAAAGTTCATGGGCAAGCCATTCGAACCAATGCACAAGTGTGCGTTGTCACACTTGTCATGGAAGATGGCCTTCCTGGTGGCTATCACGTCTGTCAGAAGGACGGGGAGCTCCAGGCGCTCTCGGTGTACTCCCCTTATCTGGTCTTCCACAGGGACAAGGTTGTCCTACGCCCCCACCTGAAATTCCTTCTAAAGGTGGTGTCAGAGTTTCACCTTAACCAGGTGTTAACTCTGCCAGTATACTATCCTACTTACACTTCGGAGGCCGAATACGGACCCCATACCTTGGACCTGAGATGAGCCCTCTCCTATTATAAGGAGAGGACGGTGGAAATTCAGGGAGAGGTTCGCCAGCTGTTTTGTCACCTACACTGATGCCGCTTCTGGCAGACCTGCAGCAAAATGGACTATTGCAAGGTGGATTACATCTTGCATAAGTCTGTGCTACGAGTTGGTGGGCATGGAGCCTCCCAGAAGGATAAGAGTTAATTCTACCCGCCATACCGCTGCATCGGTGTCTGCTTCCAGGGACATCTGAATGCAGGAAATCTGTCGGGCTGCTACTTGGAAGTCAGCAAACACCTTCATTACCCATTACCACATTGACCTTGAGTCATGCCGGGTTGCTGGTTTTGGGGCCTCAGTTCTCCAATCTCTTTTCCCCAAGTAAGTATCAGTGGGGGTGTGCACCTTGCCTCCCTCCTCCCAGAGAACTGCTAGGAGTCTGCCAAGAAGTGTGGATGAACAACATGTCCACGACCTTAAAACAATAGGTTACTCACCTGTAACAGTAGTTCTAGGAGTGGTACATGTTGTTCATCCATACGGACCCACCCGACCTCACCGGCTGCGGATACACAACACCTGGTTTCCAGTGGGCTAAGATCTGTCGTCATGGGGCAGAACCGAGGGATATACCACCTGGGTGGGTGGCACGAGCCAGCTTGAAGACCTTCTGGCGATCCTTAAAGAGAAAGGGACATGCCAAGAAGTGTAGATGAACAACACATTCCACTCCTAGAATTACTATTACAGGTGAGTAACCTGTTTTTTTTTTTTTTGTTTTGTTTTTTGCCATTTTGACCTCAAATTTTGGAAGAACTCCTTTTAGGACAGTAAAAACCAGACCTAGTGCACAGCATAACAAACAAGAAATAGAGCACTGGAAATGGGCGTTGGGTTGGTTGCAGCGGTAGCTAAACAGTGCTCTTCATCATTGTCTAGCAACCATCACAGAACTCTAGATATGAAAAGCCAAACTTGGCTTTTTCACAGTAATGGGAAGCAATCCCAGTTTTGTACAATTCCTTTGAAGTTAAAAAGAGAAGTTTTCAGTAAGTTAGTGCATTTGCCAGAAGGATACTGTGACCCTTAGTGTACTGTTCTAGAGTATTCCGATGTAGTCTAAAGCTCATCACAGCGCTTTTTGAGTTGTGAGAAAGGTTGCTCCTTCTGTCAGTGTTTTAACGATAACAGGTCTCATACTACATATAAATCTGCTCTGGATAGTTACACCACGGAAAATGGTGAAACAGGAATTAGCGTTGTTATTAAGTGACTGTCATGTGGCATTTTACATGAGAGAATGCCGCGCTGGGTATTTGTGCTCTCATGAACAAATTGTAGGGTGCATGTAAAATTTTTAAAAGAGGCTACTAATGAATAATATGATTTTTAGGCTGACAGTTGAAGGCAGAGCTGACAGCATAGTCCTGGAATGTGGGTCCCTTCCAGCTTAGCTGAATAGACACTTAGCAGGTCGTACGTAGAGGATAAGGGAAACTGCACCCATATAATATACCCAGGATTGCAGATGGGTCTGCCATGGCAATTATCATAGATGTTTATAGACAGACAATTACAACAGTTCATCAGCCAGTGCATATCATTTTTAAGCCACAAAAACGAGCATGCTATACATATGTTTATTCATAAGATATTCCCGTATGTAAAATTCCATTTTAAGCTCCGTAGACAATCTGCACACTGCTTGTTGATATAATCACTTTAATAAAAACATAAAGTACAGCTACTGTGTTACTCCTCAAACTAGATCTCTAAATGCATAATAATTGTATGACCATGATTCAACTTCTTGGAAGATGTTAAAGCAGATATGCAAATTATTTCATGAATATTAATTGAATGACATCACGTAACCCAAACTCCTGCTAGGACAGTACACAGAGGATAAGGGAAGCTCACCATGTAACATACCCAGGACTGCAGATGGATCTGCTGCTGTTTCACACCAGTGGGTGAGTTCATTCAGTAGCTGCACCCCGGTGACTTCTGTAGCAAACTTCCGGTGTGCAGCTGGTAACTTGTTTTCAAAGCCGATCAGCTGTCTGCTGAACCGGCTTCATGCAGATCTAAGGACCGAAGCCCTCTCTGAGTGGAGTGGCTTTGGTCCTTTGAAGTACACAAAGTTTACACCCACGAAAAAGAGAGAATGTGTCAGGACCACGTTGGTTGGGCATTGGTGTATACTGGCGAGCCCATGCTGTTCTGAACTACAGTGGGCTTGGCAGTGACACCCACACACCCACATCCTGTTTCACTCCTGACAAAATGTTTGGTATGCAGGTGCACATTAAACATAAAAATGATGCCTGAGTCAATTTAAGTCAAAAGGTGATTCTTGTTCAGGTCCTACTTACTTGATAAACAGCAACACTTACATGCTGGATGCCATTTACTGCCAATGTTGATATGAGGTAACAATGGCATTGGGTTAATGTTTTTTAGTATGTTATGCATTACAGGTATTCTGAAACCTTTGCAAGGATTTCATAAGTGTTACGTGTAACTTTTCGTACCTAAATAACCGAGTTCTCATGAAGGACACGGATAATTAGCCTCAACTCAATGATTTGTAACATTATTCTTTGATTTTCCATTAGACATAATTGATGATGATGATGATGGTATGTGTTTCTGTTTGCAGCTTTAACCGCCTTGATTTACCGCCTTACGAATCATTTGAAGACTTACGAGAAAAGCTTCTCTTGGCTGTGGAGAATGCTCAAGGATTTGAAGGAGTGGATTAACAGTGGCTGCTCTCATCCTGCAAGTGCTGCTTGTGCATATATATATATTTTTTAATTTGTATAATGGAAATTAAAAGTGAAATCAGGACAGTTGGACAAAGGTGTTGGTTCAAGGAACAAACTCTTCTGCAGTGTCGGACTTGTCTAATTCGGATGACTGAACTATAGTCTGTGGATATTCAGTTTTTTTTTTTTTGTTTTGTTTTTGTGTTTTTTACTTTCACAGCAAATTACCAACTGGTAGATATATGTACTCAGTTACATTTCAGCAGGACTTATTGGTCTATTTATAATGTGCCCCTAAAGGCACAGCCCTTAATAAATATTTTACCAACTTTATAACAACAGTGAATGGAAGTAATCACTTTTACAGGTATAGTATTACACCTCATGTTTACTTTTTAGATGATTTAGGATTTTGTTCCAGATTGTATTTCAGTCTATCTAAATATATCAATTACTTTAAAGAATAAGCATTTTTATTTCGATTTGATGCCAGTGGCATTTTTGGGATACATTTGAGCCTTGTTATACCCGGTGCATTAAAAATGCTGGACTATTAATAGTTTCTGATATTATTTTATGTTTAGGATTGTTCGGGGGGAATCAAAGCATTATTTTCATTTGACGTACTCATGAAACATTTTTGCACCGAGTCAGGAAAAACTGATAGTAAATAGACATTATGTCTTTTTTCTATGAATGAAAATACCAGTAGTTTAGCAAAAGAGAACATTACAACAGCATGAAATGACATGTAAAAAACTGTAACTTTGAATCACATCATTATTCTTGGATACTGTATTAAATATGTACTATGACTACATTTTGGGCAGGGTTGGGATATCATTTATTGTATAAATACACTTAACCCTATCATTACCTATGTAAAATAGTTTCTTACGAGATGAGACTTTATTACCTTTACTCTTATCTATTTGTACTGGAGACATTCTGAATGAAAGTTGACCGTTTGATTTGAAACTGTGAAATGAGAGGCATTGTGTCTTCTAGTTGTATGCTTACGCTGCTAGTAATTATCAACTTTTTGATCGTATATCACCAAATTTAAGGGCACTTTATGTAACACACTGAGGTCATATGTCTTGTTTTTTTTTTTTTTATCATAAACTTGAATACAACAATATTCCTTCCAACTGCACATACGCCTGTCTAGCGCGATATCAACTGTCTGTAAATTTGGCTGCCAATGTATAAAAGACGATGTGAAGCTGAGCCTGTGGATGTGTTCTCAGGTTTTTTTTTTGTGGATAAACTTACTAGCCTGCCACTTCAAGGTGGATATTTTGTCTTTACCTTGGTGTATAAAATGTATCTGACTTTTTTAATAGTGGAGTGTTGCATGCTTGAAAATGTACTGCATGAGGTTTTGTATGGTGCCATCTGGTGGAAGAAAGGGAACTAAGACAAGGCTTTTCATTTTTACTTGATGAGCTTACAGCCCAGATGAATGCTAAAACCCGTGCTGTTAAACTGATGGTTATTTATATGTATAAAATGGGTAACAAAAATCAGTACAGATTCAGCTGTAGGATTAATTGAAACATGAACAACTATGCATTCTCCACCCCCCAAATGCTCCTCTGCACTTTTTTATGCTGAATACCCTAATTACCAGGAGCACAAACTCCAGACCAGAAGACAGCTCCGCACCTGGTGTTAACAAAGTGGCACACACTAGCTGGCACAGTTACAATAACATAGTGGCTTTCATTAAGGTGCTGCTAGTCTACAACCAGAGGAAGGATAGGGTCCTATGCACCAGGACCTTCAACTTGTGGTTGAAGGAATGGTGTAGAGAGGAGGGGACCAGCCTGGAAGGATAAGGGTCTATACAGAGGTGATGACCTACATCCATCTTGATAAGGAACTGTAGTCCTCAGTGGACTTTTTAAATGTTTCTTTGATGAACATTTAAATGAACTGAGAGAGGAGGAAGAAGTAAATTGGGAGACACACACTGCCACCCCTAGACTGACTAAAACAGAAAGAAGGGAGGAGAATCCCCATGGAACAGAACAAAGAAAATAGCACAGTGGTAGTAGACAAGTATGATAGGAACATAAATTGCAAAAAAAGAGGTGAAAAGGAGGCAGGGCAAAAGGGAAGGGGGGGGGGTTGTAGGCAAAATGTGAAAAATGTATGGAAGGCCATGTGTGCAAATGCAAGGAGTCTTGGAAATAAATTCCAGACCTGGAGGCCATCATGGCAGATCCCAAACTGGATATTGTGGCCATTACTGAGTCATGTTGCATAGGTAACTATGACTGGGGCATGGCCATACTAGGCTATACTCAGTTCAGGAAGGATAGGCTGGGGAGGAAGGGAAACTATGTAAGGGAGGGTATCAAAGCAACGGAAATGCAGGGAAACTGGGGTGGGGTTTGAGGTATTGTGTCACCCTGGAGACACAGGAGCTGGAGCCACTATTTGTACTGGGGTGATCTACAGACCACCAGTATTGGGGAAGAACTGGATAATGCACTGGGGAAGTAATTAGCACAATAGCAGAAAAAAAGGGTGGGGCTGCTGGTGGGAGACTTCAGTCTGCCAGATGTAGATTGGAGCCTCCCAGCCGCGGTCACATCTAAAAACGGATGTCCTATCCTAGACTCCCTGCAGAGGATGTTTCTCAGGCAGCTAGTCAAGGAGCCCCTTGTGATGGGCAGTACTGGGCCTTGTGCTCACTAACAGGGACAGTATTGCAGACATCAAGTTGGGAGGCCACCTGGAGACCAGTAATCACCATACAGTGTGATTCAGCATAAGGATGGCTGCGGAAGCAAACCAGACAAAGATGAGGGTCCTGAACTTAAGAAGGGCCAATTTTAAAAGAATTGTGAATACTCCAGCGATGACCTAAGAGGTAAATAGCCAGGGCTGGGTGGGGGAACAGTGGACCAAATAAAGGGATGTCATAGTAAGGGCAGCAAACCTCTACACAGAAGAAGTGAGGAAAAACAAAAAAAAGAAGAGACCACTATGGCTCTCAAGGGAACTGGCTAAAAAGGTTAAGGCTAAAAGGGTATCATTTAGAAGGTAGAGACACACACAGGGAAGAGGATAAGTGAGTGTGCCAGGAAAGGCAAAGGGAAGCAGTGAGGAGCACAAAGACGCAAACTGAGGAAAGGATAGCCAGAGGTGTAACTAAAGGGGACAAGACCTTTCTTAGGTACATAAGTGAGAAGAGGAAAACAAGAGGAGGGACTATGAGGTTAAAAAGGACAGGGGGACTGTGCAGAGGAGGATCAAGAAAAAGCAGGCATCCTGAACAGATGTTTCTGTTCAGTCTTTACAGTTGAAGGGGAGGGGGGTGAACCACAAAAGGGCAACAGGAACACTGGGAAGAGGGAAGTAGATACAAGTCCATATACAGAGAAGGTACTGAAAGAGGACAAAGCTATGAGGCCAGATGGGGTACACCCAAGGGTGTTGAGGTAGCTCAGGCAGGTACTGGCTGCACCTCTAATAGCCCTTTTCAACAACTCAAGTGAAAACAGGAATGGTTCCAGGAGACTGTAGGAGGGAAGATGTAGTCCCACTTTATGAAAGCGGTAGCAGGGAAGAGGCTGGCAACTCCAGGTCAGTCAGTCGAACATGAGTGGTGGGGAAGCTAATGAAGTCACTTTTGAAGAAAAGGATGGTGGAGTATCTTGAATACAGTGGATTACAGGACCCAAAGCAGCATGGACTTGGGGAGATCATGTCAGATAAACCTGATAGATTTCTTTGACTGGGTGACGAGGGGAAATTGATAATAGTAGGGCTGTGGATGTGTCCTACTTAGACTTCAGCAAGGCCTTTGACACCGTACCACATAGAAGGTTCATTAGGAGACTGGGCAGTTTGGGGTGGATCCTAAAGTTGTAAATCGGGTATGAAATTGGTTGATGGATAGGCAATACAGGGTGGTGGTAAATGGAATTCAATCAGCAGAATAGAGAGTGACCAACAAGGTACTTAAGAGCTCAATACTGGGTCCAGTCCTTTTTTTGTGTGTGTGTTAATATATTTTTATTAAGTTTTAAAACAAGGCACTATGGATAATACTGACATGCAGGTACAATACAAATATCAAAAAAGACAAATAACATCACAAGGGTATTAGCAGTTGGTACATTAATAGTTTATGAAACAGACTGGAGCTCAACACAGTATTGAGCCCCTTGTGTGTCCAGTCATAGTCAGAATTTCCTGCCTTCCAGAGGCCCAGCCTGTGGGCCAGCCCCACTACCCAATCCGAGGTGGATTACTGCCCTTCTTATACTAAAATTACCTTAAGTGACAAAGCTGAAGTTGTGTTGCATCACATCCAGTGCCCAGGTGTTCCATTTGGATGTGAAAATCTCAAGATTTTTTTCAAGGATATCTTCGGCATTAGGCCACACATCTGGAACTGCAGCCATCAGCACTAAGACCACACAGAAACCTCTGCTAGCTGGGGGTAGCCCACAGTGACATGCCATGTCAACGTGTATGTAATCATGGGTAGCCCGATCACTCCTCCGCTCTTTTTCTACTGCTGAACATCCTCATCGGACCTGCAGAAGGAAACACTGTCAACCTAGCCATTGACATTTATTCTTTTGTTTTACTTAAGTGTTTTAAAAAAAATGTTGTCTCTGCATGCCGTCAAAGTAAAAAGAGCCTTTATTTCAGTATTGTAAGTGCAGAGATAAAATTTATAAAGACACATATGCAATCTGTGTGTGCTGTCTGGGCCTGTCTCACAACATGACAGTTAGTGAGATTTAGAAACAATGTCTGGACCAGTTCACTTGATTTTACTCTAAGTGATTTATTCTCTTGCCACCAATAAATCAGTGTTTCGAAACTCTTACAATGATCTCTTCCTCAGGGTGAATGACTAAAATATAATTTAAAGAGAACCAACATCAGCAAATCGTTCTTCATAAAAATAATTGTGAACAAATTAATAAATTTTCCAAAATGGAGCGGACCAATGCTCCATATGTTACCTCTTGTTAATCTTTAAAATAAGAGTACGAGTCCTTTTTCTCTAGTTAGTGTATATATATATATATAGAGAGAGAGAGAGAGAGAGAGAGTAAAAACCTTGAATATGCTGTTATTTAATTGTTGTTTCTATTTAAGTGGTTGTTACTAATATTGCAAGCGTACACATTCAAAAGAATTCATGTGCTTCTATTCAGTTAATTAGTATGAACCCTAATAATAAAATACAAAATGTATATAACTAGTCTACATTTTTACTCATGCAGCAAAGAACATGTTTTTGTGTATATAAAGGCCAAGATATTCAGAATGCGTCAAAGGCCGGTGCAAGTCCGGTGCAGCGCAAGTCAGATATGTGCCATGGCAAATCGGGTGCCATATTCAGAAGTTGCACCACCGCAAATGCAGTAGCGCACTCTGACTGAATATGGCAAAGATGCACCATGGCGCAAGCAGAGATGCACCAGCATAACCATGGAAGCACGGATCAAACCTGTGCACAAGCACAGGGGGCGGAGCAATGCAAATGGCCCAGGGACACTACAAAGGAAGCACAGTGCCAGTGGTACAGGACCCCACCAGTCAGCAGGGCACACCAGTGCATATACCAGCACAGAGCAGGAGGGAACAATGGGTATCACAGGATAGAGCACAGCCACCAACGGAGGCGCTGTGCACCACACCAACCAGGGACAGTCCACGGGCGTGCAAAAGGGGCATGCACCAGAACACAATGGTGGGCCAGCCATTGGGGACAGGTTGGGACAATGGCCAATGCCACACCGTGCACCCCCCCATGGCCCTGGATCCAAACACACCCATGCCGCATGCCCCACACCCCCACAGGCAGCACCAATGCTAGGCAGTGAATGTGCCAGGACCCAGGCAGGTGGCCAGAACACATGGGACTGGGAGCGCAACAGCGGATGCAGATGGCCACACCCCAGCGGGCCAACGAGGCCAGCATGACAACGTTGCCCATGCACAACCCACACGCCCCCAACCGCCCACCCAGCCCTGATCACAGCCCCATGGTGACCCTGAAAACACACAAAACACCCACCACACCCAGGATACAGCCCGCACCACAATGGGAAACACCTCTGGACACAGCAGGGAACCACAGTCAACCCACACTCACCCCCCGCCAACACCATGGACCAACACCCAACCACTGCAGCGTGGCCCTGCATGCCACCTGCAAAGCAGACACGGACACAGGCATGTAGGAAACTAAATGCTTTATTACATGGAAACAACAGAGTAACGGGGCAGGGACAGGGGAGGGGAGGTAAAATGAAGGATAAGATCAGGAAATAGGGGCTATACAAGATGCTGGGGGACTGCAGGGGAACAGGGATAGCAAGGGAAAGGGGATAAACACAGGGACATGTCAGTGCTGTCCATGCCTGGCCGGCCCTCGGTGCCACTGCTCCCTCCTTGTGGCTGTGGTGACACACTGGATGGGCTGCACCATGCAGAGTATTCTGCGGAGCACAGCCAGGATCTTCCTCAGGTCCTCGCCCGCACCCTAGGGCCCCTCCTCGCTGACACCTAGGGGATGGGACAAGAGAAGCAATCAGTGCAATGCCCCATGGACCCCTACCCACCCACAGTGCACATTGGACAGCAGGGGCACACACCCCTGGGGAGACCGGAAAGGACCCTCGCAGGGAGGGCAGTGCCAGCCATCCACATGGCACACCACAATGGTGCACAGAGGTAGACACTGTAGTGCAGCATCCACAGCACTGCAGTGAGAGGGTCACATGGCACACAGCAACAGCAGTGCCGCAGCACAAATGGTGGAAGCCGTGTGCACGCCCACCCCACCAACAGCCGGTGCATGGTGGCTAAGGGGTGGCACGCACAATGGACTGTGTGACACACAGCTGTCAAGGCACATGGCAGAGGCAGCCATGGCTGTGCTCTATCCCCACCACTATCCCACTGTGACACTGAGAAGGAATGTGACAATGCTTACCTGCCCCGTGCTGTGCAGCTGGTGCTACTTGCTGTCCACTAGGCTGCGCCACCCTGGTTGCTCTGCCATTGCCTAGGCCCATCTGTGGTCCTCCAGCCCTGTGGAGGGAATGAAGAGTGGTGGACATCAGTACATAGTCACACATGTGGAGCCCTCCACCACCACACAGTCCGCTGTGCTGGCTGTGTCCGTGTCAGGCCTGAGGACCACACGTCAGCACAGCTACCTGTGCAGCAGCCAAACCTGATGCACGGTACCCCCAGGCCCATGAAGTATCCCATTGTGGGCCATGCCTTGCAGCCATGCCAACACCACTGTACTACGCCTGGGCATAACAGCAACATGAGCACACCTACCTGGCCGTGGCACAGAACCTCGCAGGATGCAGACCTGCATGTGCTACAGGTGGTCTGGTGCCCTCCGCCTCAGGTCCCCATACCAGTGCCTGCATTGCTCCACCATGCACCCAACACCATTCCTCCACTCCAGGGCCTCTGCGACATGGTGCCACACCAACCCTTTGGCCTGCTGGAGTGGCATCTGGCCATACAGCTGCCCCTCAAAGGGGCTGAACCACAGCCACCAGGTTGATGAACTCAACCTCCATTCAGTTGCCTGCTCTCCTGCTCTGTCCTTGCGCCATGGTCATCAGCCGAGTTCAGCAGGAAAATGGCCGTGGAACAGCGCACATGTCTGCCACATGTGCAGGATGTGTGATAGGATACACAAGGCTGCAATTGCGCAGCACGAGGATGTGTTGTCACTGAGCAGTGCTGGACCATAGCACAGTCATGGGCATGTGCAGTACGCCGGGGTCTAGTGGGGTAATGACCCAACCTGTGGGTCAGAGGTCATCACCCCCACACGCAGGTGCACGATAGAGGCAGTGATCGCATGCACGATGGCGTACCAGCGCCACATGCGCAGTGCCATGGCATCGCACATGCTCAGGGCCCCGATTTTTCTGCAGCACATCGGAGCAAACTTCTGCGGCAGGGTTCTCATTTGCTGCAGAACTTCTGCAGCACCAATTTCTGCGGCAGTTCTGCGGCACATTTTTACCCTTAATTGTTTTCCTTTTTTTTTGCCATATCTGACACAATGCATGCTCGTAACACAGTCATTTTATGGGCGTTTGTCACCAAACTTTCAACATAGCCAGTTTAAGACCTCTGCTTATGAACAGTATCACTGTGATTTTCTTAATCTGTCCCGAACATTGATTTCGCACACCGACTGCACCATTGTGCACTACATGTGCAAAAACACATTTCGGGTGAGATGAGGAAAATGACAGTAGTACTGTTCATAAGGAGGTGTGGTAAAATGGCAATACTGAAAATCTGGAGTGAAAATATTAAAATACCGAAGTTATGAGCGTATGAGGAACTGCGAACTAATGCTCAGAAGCAGTCATTTTATGCGTTGCTGAACCAAATTTTCAAAATAGTCAGTTTAAGACCTCTGCTCATGAACAGTATCACTGTGATTTTATTAATCTGTCCCAAACATTGATTTCAGACACCAACTGCGCTGTTGTGGCTACTGATGCGAAGACACATTTCGGTGAGATGTGAAAATGACAGTTGTACTGTTCATAAGGAGGTGTGGTAAAATGGCAATACTGAAAATCTGGAGTGAAAATATTAAAAATGCTCGAAGTTACGAGCATGCATAAGAACTGCGCAACGCACGCTCGTAAAACAGTCATTTTGGGAATATTTTACACAAATTTTCAACATAGGTTTTTGGCGCCTTTCATGCAACTGTCACATTGTCATTTCATAATCATTCCGGAAAGGTGGTTCCGCAGTGACTGCGAACCACCTTTGGGACCGATTAACGAAATAACAGTGTCACAGTTCATGAGGTGGGTTCCCAAAAACCCCATGTTGAAAATTGGGTGAAAAAATTCTCAGGAATGGCTGAGATATGCACCAAAGTTGAAAAAATCCATTTATGCCATTATACAGCTTACCGGCATTTCTTCAGTTCACAGTCGGCTTTGAAGAGTGCAGACGTGTTCCCAGTCCATCAAGATCGCCGCTGGGCCCGGAGGTAAGTATGGGTTGAGGTGGGGGGTGGGAGGTGGGTACGTAGAGGTTGGGTGCGGGTTGGGGAGGGGGCAAAAGAATCAATGAAGGAAGGTTTTTTTTTTTTTTTTTTTTAGACTCAACGAGGGACTTTTGTCACGCTGGGGTGAGCTCCCAGTGTGGCACCAGGCAGCTTGGGGGGAGGACAGTGAAGCCGACGGGTGATTGAACACCCCGTCACCAATGGAAGCTTTTGCCATGCAGGGGTGGGCTCCCAGTGTGGCATACAGACATTTGAGGGGGGGGCAGTAAAGCCGACGGGGGATTGGGCACCCCTGTTGGCAAAGGATGTTGTTCCATGGGCGGCCACAAATTCCGCGGGTGATGGCAAATTCTGCGGTTTGCCGCGGAATCGCAGAACACTCGGGGCCCTGTACATGATGTGCATAACGCTCTATAGCAAAGTGGTCATTGCTGTGCACTCGGGCACATGCACTGCACATGCGCACTGTGGGCATGCACACTGCACATGCGCACTGCGGGCATGCGCAGGTATTGCACCACGGAGATGCTCTGGTGCAACCCCATCGCGCGCACCGCAGTTACGCGATATCGAGGCATTGCATGCAGATCACCTCATGAGCTAATTCATAGCACAGTGGAGAGCATTAGCATATCATGAACATTGCGCACAGGCTGATTTGCATGCCTTGCACCTTAAAAGCACCACGGAACAGAACAGGCCACAGACCGGTATTGCAATCATTGAGGTAAGTGACTGGCAACATGGATGAACTGCGGCCTATGCTAACACTGCAACAGAGTGCTGCATTGCAACATGCTGGCACTGACCCACTCTGCTGTTTATGCCCACAGGTGGCAGAATGTTGTGAAGTGGAGGAGTGTCAGGGTGCAGGCCCAACTTTACAGCTGCTAAGAGCAATGCCCTCTTTGAGGCCTATATAGACCGGGAGGGCCTTCTCAGCAGTGCCATGGGCATGCCACAGGAGCGGGTGGCGGGCAGGGAGGAGATGGCCCGATACGTCAACACCCACGGCTGCCACCGTTGTGCCCCGCAGAAGTGCAAGAAGAAGGTCAGCACAGACAGGAGGCGGATCAAGGATAGGGTTGCGGCAATACGGGTGTCCTGAGGGGCGACCGGTGGAGGGCCATCAACTCTGCTACCGCTAATGGCCATGAAGGAGCTTGTGGCATCCACCATCAGCCGAACGGCGGTGGAGGGTGTGCCTGGTGGTGGGTTCCAGATGGGTGGCAGCCCTCACTGCATGGTGAGTGTGACCAGCCACCAGGTGTGCCTGGTGTGGGCGTGATGTGCAGGTGTGTCTGAGGCCATGCCCACTGCCACATGCATGTGTGGACGTGGACACACATTGTTGCAGGGTGGCATTTGGCAACAATGGCATGGGGGGGCGGGGGAGCTTAGGGTTTTCTGCCTCACTAACCCTCTGTTCTTGTTTTGCAGCACCAGCATGCCTCTGTGCAGAGGACCAGGCAGCGCACTGCAGGCACAGATGCCGGCCCCTCTACCTCAATGGGCATCCAGAGCTGGGACAGGCTGTGTTTCATCATTGTTGGGCATGCAGCTGTGCTTGATATGGGGTTGGATGACCCCCTGGCTGGGTTCCTACATGATGACAGCCTGGAGGTGCTGTGTGCAGAGACCCAGCTTGAGGTGCTCTCCAACACCGATGATGACCTTACTTTGGTACTGGACAGCATAGGGGCGGTGGTGCTCGACCTGCCCCTTCCTGCTACACAGGCACTGGTAGGTCCCATCACCATGCTCGCAGCTTCACAGCATCCCCCCCATCCCCACCGGTGCAGCTGTATGTGGCACCACAGCTGTGTCTGGTGTGGGTGGTGGTGGTGCTATCGTTGCAGCGGGGGCATGCAGCACTGCCCAGCAGACAGTTGGGCAGTGGTAGCAGGATGCAGGTGACGATGGGCAGCGTGCCACGGTGCCCCCTGCCAATGCACCAGATGGCACCATGCCCGCTGTATGGGCCACTGTGCAGCATTGACCTGAGCGGGAGGCTGTGCAGCAGCATTCTGTGGACCCCCCAGCTCAGTGGGCAGGCCAGGAGGACAAGGATGCTGAGAGGCTGACAGAGCACACCTGGTTACTGCGGGCATCCGTGGAACACCAGGCATTGTTTGCTGCTTATGGTGTGCGCACTGTGGGCAGAGGTGTGCCAGATGGCCAAGCAGCAGGGCAGGGATGATGCGAGGCTAATGGACAGACTCACCCAGATGCAGGAAGCCACGACCACAGCAATGGACTGCATGGCCAGTATCATTGCAGCTGAGCTGGCATCGGGGGCAGCCACTGGGCCCGGTCATGTGCAGAGGACCCCCCACAGTGCACTGTCCACCCCATGGCCCCGGTGTCTGGTGACACCTACACAGTGGATGCCAGGCTCTGATGTCAGCATCCCAGAAACCACCGGGGCAGGCCTTTTTGGCAACCTTACCACCTCTGCGTGAGCTTGGTCATGGTCCCGCTCATCAGCCCCGGGGGGGGTGTCTGACATGCCCCCCGTGGCCAATGCGCAGCATGCTTCTGCCGGTCAGCCCCAGCATGGCCGCGGCAGTCATGGGACTGTGTGGTTGGAGTGACGTGTCTGCTGCCCCGACCTGCCATCCACTGCTGATGCCACACACACACACACACACACACACGTGAGTGGTGGTGGTGTGGCATGCATGTGGTGGCGCACATGTGTGTTGTGCTGCTTGCCCCCGTGTGTGTGGACCATGCTGCTGGGACGTGTGGCATGGATGTGATGGGGGTAGCTTAGCACCAGTTGTGCCTATGCACCGGTGTCATGCTTCTGATCCATGCCATGTTCCTCACCATGTATGTGGGTGTCTGTCTGTCTGTGTGTGGGTGTGTCTGTGCACATGCCATTGCTGTGTGTGCAAGCCCGTGTGCCAATGGATCCGCTATATGTGTTGTGCTCCCCTGTCCCTGCATGCATACCACTGTGCACGTCCCTGCCACTGTGTTGTGTGCTGGGCTTTGTGGGTCTTGCCTGCGTGTCGGTGCACTCACCTGCATTGTCCATGATGTTCCCTTGTGATGGTGTCACGGTGTCACGGTGCCGCTGTGCCTCCTGCATCATTCGAGGATCCCTCCTGCCAAGGGGCTGCTACCCACCGCTGTCCAGCCCTTCACCACCGTCGTCTCCGCTACTGTCGCCCTCTTCAGCATCTACTGCTATTCCACGGTTAGTGGCTATGTTGTGCAGAATGCAGCAGTCCAGGAATATGCCACAGACTTTTGATGGGCTGTATTGTAAGGCACCTCCTGACCTGTCTAGGCAGCAGAATCGCATCTTTAGCATGCCAAAGACACACTCGGTGAAATTGAGCATGCTGGCATGTGCCTCATTGTATCTGTCCTCCGCAGGAGACGATGGTTGCCGGTAGGGGGTGAGCAGCCATGGCCTTAGGGGGTATGTACTGTCGCCTGTGTGGAAGATGACATAGTTATCCCTGTACTGTGCTGTGCTGCCACCTGCTCCCTCTCAGCCACCACACACGCCCCAACCTCCCTCCCCCACCCCTTGGGCTGTGGCTCTCCGCCACCCTGGTGCATGTCCTACTCACTGACAAGGTGGCCTGTGGGGATGTCTCCTCGGTCAACCTATGGCACAACGCAGAATTGTGCAATATGAAGGCATTATGTGCACTCTGAGGGTGTGTGGCACAAACATTGATGATGCGTCCCATGGCATTGCATTCCACCTGGCAGTTGATGGATGGGTATCCCTTCTGATTTATCTACACTGGGCCCTCTGGGCCAGGTGGTGTGCGGATGCCAACATGGGTGCAGTCTGTTGCCCCAATTACGCCTGGTATGCGTTTCACCTAGTGGAACTCCTGCATGTTTGCTGTACGCTCTGCCTGTTTGCTGGGGAAATGTATGTACTCCGAAGCATGTGGCAGCAGAGCGTTGAGGAACTAGTTGAGGAGGTGGGACGTGACTGACTGGATGATGCCCGTGGTACCACCCGTTGGTCTTTGGAAGGTGCTTGTGGCGAGCAGGCACATCACGGCGGTCACCTTAGTCTCCACTGACATGGCATGACTACGTCTGGTGGGTGCCTGCATCTCATCACTACACAGCTCACAGAGCTGCCTCAGAAGTGCCCTATTCAGGCGGTACTGGACCACTATCTCTGTGTTACTGAAGTTCTCATATGTGATCCTGGCACAGTACCACCTGTGTCAGGCATACTGCCGCCAGGCCCTTCGTCGGCCATGCTGCTGTTCCTCCTGCTTCCTCACACCCCTCATTACCACGTCCATTATGAATGGGCCACTGTCCATCACTCAGTCACTGGATGTCTCCCTGGGTGCCTCTCACTCTCTGTCAGTCCATCTGTCGGTCTGTGTGTCTCTCCGTCTCTCTCTCTGTGCACACTGTTGCGCATCTGCTGTCTGTGTGTTTGTGCCTGTATTTATTGGCTCAAATCTACCTGGTGCAACTTGGGGTTTGCTCCAGACTTGCGCCTTGCTCTACGGTTGAATGTGCCAGTGTGCCACTTATTCATGGGAACGCCCCCTGCACTTGCGCTGCATACATTGTGGTTGCGCATTGACACAATGGGATTTGCACTGTGCCACGGCTTCCTTTGACTCTCACTCGGTGGCGCATCTTTGGACTTGTGCCGGTGCAACTCAGTTGCACCATGCACAAGTGCTCTGAATATCTCAGCCAATATATTTTAGTACCTTCACATAAACATCCGTATTCTCTTCATTTTCACTATTAGTTTGCAAAAACTTCTGACTCTGGCAATGCATGTTTAGACAAAAGTAAATGTCCCCAAATTAAAATCTTTACATATTGAATAAGTAAGACAACAGTACTATAAAAAAGTCTCTCACCTGGAGTCACTACTCCCTTTTTTCACAAAGCTGTTAATAAGACAAAGCAAACTGTACCAAAAGCCATAATCATTACTTCTCACATGCTGATATGTTTGCATACTTGTTCTAAAACCTTCTTACTTGAAAATGCACATTTTTGGCATTTTCCGTGTGGTCCTTCTGCTATTTTGGGGTCACAGACCCTCCATATACTGTTTTCCACAAGGACAAGGTCATTGTCTGCACCCCCCCCTTAAGTTTTTACTGGAAGTGATGTTGGAGTTCCATCTGAATCAGCCTCTACTGCTGCTCACCTGCTTTGCTAATTTCCTGAATGAAGGACACATTCTTCATTCTCTGGGTGTTAGGAGAGTCCTGAAGTTTCATCTGGCCTGAACTGAGGACTTCAGACAATCCAAACTGCACTTTGTCTCCTTCAGTCCCAGTCAAAAGGGACAGCGTGTTACAATCAAGTGCACTCCTGCCTGGAATGTGAACTGTGTACACTACTGCTGTGCCATGGTGCAGGTCAAGCTGGAAGGACAGGTACATACCCACTCCACCAGAGCAGTTGCCATGTCCGTGGTAGAGATTCACTCTGTTCCTATTGGTTATATTTGCAGAGCTGCAACCTGGAGCACAGTGCATACTAGTAAAGCACTATGTCTTGGATGTGCATGCCTAGCAACATGCCTCCTTTGGCATGACTGCCCTGAATGGACTTCTGTCCTGAGTGAACCTTGGCTTCTACCACCTTAGTCCAGGGGACTTTGTCTGAGTTTGGTACTCTGACCTACTGCTGTGAATCAGTTGTGAAGACTGATTCCTGGAAGAAACTAAAAGTACGTACGCACCATAATTCTTGATCTTCTAGGAATATCTTCACCATTGATTCACACATCCACCCACCATCCCCGGGGCTTGTTATGTCTGTTTGTTGTTCTTCACCCTTTGTTCTTGGTTTGGGCTGTGAAGACACTGTGTTACTGGTTTCCTTATTCTTCTTACATGGGTTATTAGGGCTTTCTTATACCCTTAGATTAAGTGCGTAAGTGCTAGTTAGTTTACACTGCACTCCTCAGTAAAAAAAAAAAGCTACTGAGGCGGTTTAGGGCTGGTGCCAAGGCAAGTCATGCAGCGTGAGCCAGTCTCACGGTGCCGCGCATGCATGCAGCTTACCTCTGCGCCAGCCCTCCTGAAAGCTTCTCTCTCCCCCACAGGGTCCTAGCACCTCTGGCTTAGAACCCATTGGTGTGAATCAGCACTGAAGATATTCCTAGAAGATCAAGAATGACAGTGCGTACATCATTTTCATTTATGTTATTTATTCAATATGTGTAGATTTTAATTTTGGGATATTTACTTTTGCCTTAATATGCATTGCCAGATTCAGAAGATCTCCCAAGAATCAGTCTTCACCATTTATTCTCACTTATTAGGTCAGTGCTGGAGGCACTAGGACTCTGTGGGAGTGAAGTCTTTCTACAGCCTAGAATCTAGGATCTGATGTTAATGATGGCACTGCCCACAAGGTAAACGTATTATATGGCACTCATGGATTGGTCAGTAACCAATGCCGGCCACCTACCACCCCCAGTTCTGTTTTTCTCACCATCAAAGGCACACTGTCATTTTTTTCAACGGTGTCATCATCTTTCTCAGTTTGCCACTGCCTTGTTCGACAATGTACCTTGGATCCACTTCTATTTCTGTGCCGCATTTCATTTTCTTTCCCTATGTATGGCATTGAACCCTTTTGTTTCTTCCGTTTTTGCTGTTTTCCATGTGGCACTATGTCTGGTTCTGAGGAGCCCAGGAAAAAGTCTTCAAAGAAGAAGAAGATTAAAGATGGACCCCTATGTGTCTGTGCTTTGGGTGGGGAGACACATCACCATCCAGGACCAGCATGACATCTGTTGGACCTGCCTGGGTGGCAAACATGACATAGACAAGTGCAGTGCCTATTTCTTCATGGACTTCTGCACTCTTGAGATCTGCGCATTGAAGTGGGTAGACTGCCCCCACTTTCGGAGGCAGGCATCATACCAGGGATACCAAGGTAAGGTTTCTCAGTTATTTCCTTGAGCCTCTTCCCAGTACTATACATACTGCAGAAGACCAGGCTTCTCTGCGTGCTGGCCCTGCCAAGATGTTGGATAGCCTGGGAGAGGAATCTGGTGGATAGTCATCTCCCCCAGGGGACCGGCTGAGCACCCCTCCCAGTTCTTCGGACCCTTGGGGCAGCAGACACCCCTGTGGTGAGGTTCAAGCTATATGCTGGGCCTACAGCAGTGGGCATCTTGGCACTGCAGCCAGAGCCGCCTCAGCTCCCAGTACTCAGGCTGGTACCGCTGAGTGGGGCGGTGCCAACTACAAGGCAGGGCCCCCTCTGAGTGCTGCTTGTGGTGCCAGGAGAGGGAATGCTTCCAGAACTGGTTCCTCATGGTCCCCTGGAGGTACTTGGGATATCCTCCCCCAAGCGGTCGAATGACCCAGTGGAGGGTGTTGAGGAGGACCTCGGGACTGTTGAGGACTGCAGCAATGAAGGAGGCCTTTCTGGGCCTGGTTCTGGGCCTATGTTGGGGTCAGGGTCTCCTTTTGTGGCTTTGTCTCGGGGCAGCACCAGGGCTGGTGCTGGGGCCCCTTTCTGAGCCATTTGCAGTGCCTGTTCGGGTCCTGGCATAATTCCTGATGCCGCCCCACACCCGACACCGTTCATGGCACTAGGAGGGAGTCGATGCCACTCGCAATGCTGTATCCAGGACTGCTACTCCTGGGGATTCTATTCCTGAACTTGGGCCTTTCCCAAGGGGCAGGATCAGTTCTGGTGAGGGAGAAACTGTGAAGTCTAAGTCGTCGTCTCACTCCCTGCCCAGAGTAGATGGCGGCTTTGGTAGGAGTCACAGCACAGACTCAGAACCTCATGTTTCTCTGGAATTGTCTGGAACTGCCACTGGTGGGGATCAGGGCCATCCTGTGGGACCTGCATTGCTCTGCTGTCCCTGCCCGATGGCTTTTCTCCAAGGCACCACCCCGATCAGTCCTCAAATGTTGGCCATTTGCAGATGGGTGAGTTTGCCAGGCCCTCCCCCTGGGTGAGGTCCTCTGAGCATTCTCGCAGCCCTGGCAGAGGATCTGGCCTCGTCTTTCACAGCCCTCCTCCTCTGCCTCCTCTTCCTTCTCCTTCTTTCCATAGCATTTTCAGTCCTTCAGCTCCCCTGTCCTGGGAACAGTTAGGGTGGCAGCTAGGGCATTTCCCTAAGTATCTCTTTTCCTTAAACCAGGCCATTTTCCAGCCTGAGGTCCCTGTGCCTTCACCCTCTGACTCTAGCTCATCATCATTTTTCACTTTCATCTCCAGGGAACTGACACCTCTATTTATCTTTCCTTTGATGCTAAGTACACCCAGCACTAGCAGTTCCTTGGGGAGTTGATGCAGAAGCTTAGCCTGCACCATTTTGCTGGTCACAACCCTGGTAACCTGGCACTGTCATTCCTGGTTGAATACAGCAGAGACTCAAATCATCCTTCCATGGCCTCAGACCTTCACGGAGGCATCAGAGGATGTCTGACTCCATCCCTCTGCCCTTTCTCCAGCCCCAACAGATGTCCAGTGCACGTATTTTGCTCCTGTGGGGTTTCCAGGTACCACGCCACATCCCTCTTCTAGGATTTTTCTCCTTGACACCCCTCTGGGCATAGGTGCCTGGTACATGACCACTTCCCTCCAGTCTGACTCCATGGAGTTTGATGTCTGGGGCAGAAGGTTTTTTTTGGCAGCATGCACTATGCTATGCATCTCTGCACATCAGGCCCATCAGGCAACCTATGGCAGGGACCTGTGGATGATTCTGGGTCAACTCTTAGCATCACTGCCAGACTGTGAGGCAACCAGGCAGGTCATTACCTTTCCACCCAGGGCCTGGAGCTGGTGAGACACCAAATGAAGGCTTCTTATGACACCAACGAGGTAGCTTCCAGGCTGGTGGGAGCTGCAGTCTACATTCGGTGGATGGCATGGCTTCGCCTATCAAGGCTGACACCTTTGGCCCAGTGTAGGGTGCTCGCCTTGCACTTCCAGGGGATTCACTTCTCCTGCAGTGTCAGGACTGGGTTATCAGGGCGCATTCCTGCTCCCAGGTCATGGGAACCTCCATCTGCCCCTGACTAGTCTCGGGTCCCTCCAGACCCATGAGGGGTCCCTGCCTTCCTGTGGTTATCCCCCACAGAGGGCTGAGGAAACAGACTTTTCCCTCAAGGTAAGCAGTGCCTCCCTTCTGGGTGGTAAGCTTGGTACTCTGACCCAATAGTGGGAATAAATGGTGAAGACAGATTTTTGGAAGATATGGAAATTATGTAGTCACTGTAATTCTTGATCTTCCAGAATATCTTCACCATTTAGTCACATGTCTGCTTGCCATCCCCCACTCAGCCACGAGCCAGTACCTCTGGGCAGCTCACCCTGTCTTCTTCTTTCCTTTCCCCTTGCCACTTTCCCCTTTCCTTTTGCCTCCTTCTTGGAAACCTCTTAAAAAAGAAAAGGGGGGATGAGTGTACATAAGATCCTTTTGGATTTTGTCTCCCCAAAGAAAACTAAAAAAAAAAGTGTTTCTCTTCTTTTTGCAGAGCATCCTCCTCCGCCCCTCCTCTTTTTGTATTGCTTGCATGCATGTGCAAGAAACACATTGCATCACATTTTTTCACAAGCAGGTTGTGGAGGCACGACAGTGTTGTGCTGAATGGCAGCAGTCCGTTCAGTCTCTGACTGGCCAATAGAGGAGCATGCCATGGATCACCGCAGTTAATGAGCAGGCCACTAGATCAAAAAAATTGAACTGCTGCAATCAGGGAGCACCCCATCAGTACGCAATCAGCTGTTCGTATGCGGGGCCTCCCTGACTGCAGCAGCCGATTACACAGCTCCATGATGCTGCTTCCATGGCGACAGGCGATGGCTTCTCCATCGGCCTCTTACAGTCCTCACAAAGCCAATGGAAAGCTGCCACCCGCCGTTCAGTATGCCGTCCTGGTGAAACATTTCCACTCCCCGTTGGCATAATGCCCCCCACAATTTCTTGTGTGTTGAGGGGGGTGCCCAATTCGCCTTGGCTCTTGCCATCCCTGCACCTATATGTGCCAACAGGGGTGCCTAATCCCTCTGTCAGCATGCCCCCTTCCTTGTCTTTTTGCCGACGGGGGAGCCCACTCCCTGTCGGCATAATGCTCCCCTCCCCCCCCAATTTCTTGTGTGCTGAGGCGTCCCCAATCCCCTTGGCTCTTGTCCCCCCAGCACTCCATATACAACGGGGGTGCCCAATCCCCCGTCGGATACAGCACCCCCCCAAACCATTCAGGTGGCACGCTGGGAGCCCACCCCAGTGTGCCAAAGTGAAATGTCCCTGTAAAAAAGAAAATCTTCCTGCAATGTTTTTTTTTTTTTTTTAAATAAACCTGCAAAGTAGAAAATGGTCCCTCGTCAAGTCCAGCGGCACTCCCCCAACCTGCGCCCACCTTCTGCGCACCCTGCCTCCCCACACCCCCCTCACCCCATACTTAGCTCCAGAGGCCAGCGCAGCGATCTTCGGTGGACCGGGAACACATCTGCACTCTTCAAAGCCGACCGCAAACTCAAAAAAAATGCCAGTAAGCTGTATAATGGTATAAATGGGCTTTTTTCAACTTTGATGCATATCTCAACTATTTAGGGGAATTTATTTCACCAAATTTTCTTTATTCAGTCCTGAAAGGTGATTTATTGGTCACTGCGTGGAACCACCTTTTGGGACCGATTAATGAAATGACAGTGTCACAGTTTATGAGGTAGGTCCCCAAAAACCCTGTTAAAATTTGGTGAAAAAATTCCCCAAAATGACTGTTTCTAGGGACATGGATATGTTGTTCATCCACACTTATTGGCAGGTATCCTTGCCGCTTTAAATCTTGCTGGAAGGTCTTCTAGCTGGCTCCTCCCACCTTCTCGGGTGGTAAAACTCTCGGCTCTGCCCCATGACGCCAGATCTTCCTTACCGCTTGGAAGCTCAGGTTCCCTCCTTAACGCTCTGCATTTGAGACTGGTTCCTAAATCTTTGGTTTTTCGAATTTAAAAGTTTTTGCTAATTGAGACTTCGGTCTTCTATCCCTCGTGGCTGCGATGGACAAATCGACTCACGGTTTTCGGAGATGCCCCTGCGGGTAGAAGATGTCTCAGACAGATCCGCACTCCACGTGTGTCTACTGTTTAGGCCTTGAACATGACCCGCAGGCTTGCGACTTGTGCTCTTCCTTCTTTGCCTACGTCCTCGAAGACTGTGCTGCCCGGTTACAACTGGGGCATCCCGAGAAACGTTTTCCTCCGGTGAAGTCAAAAGAGGCCCGGTCGGTGGTCTCCGCGGCGGTGGGCTTAGCGGATCAGCTCGAGCAGATGATTGCCATCGAAGAGGAAGCGGCGCGGGCCGCATCTTCCTCGGCCGTGGCATTTATCCCGCTCTCTCTGGGTTCCTCTTATACAGCTTCCTTTAAGGAGCTTTGTCTGTCCCTCTCCACTAAGGGAGAGGGACCAACGTCTGCTGGACCTTTTTCTCGGTCCAAAAAGAAGGACAAGGGTAAATCCCTCCGTCGTCGCTCTTGGGAGCGGGAAAGATCCCTCTCCCACGTCGCTGACCGCCGACTTCGCTGATCGCTCGACTTCAGCCACTGGTCTCACGGTGTCCCGTCCAGGTCAGTTGACAGTTCCTGTCGACGTGCGAGTCGAGATTTTCCTCACCCATTGACGGGTTGTCGCCAGCAGAAGCCGAGAATCCTTCTCCCTGGTTTCCCCGGTGGGAGTTGAGGATCCCGTGGGCTTGCCAGTGCCTCTGGTTCCGGAGCACCTGGGTGAGCCCTCTGAGCCGAGGGAAGTGCCGGTTCCGGCCAACACTTCCTCGCACCGCCCTCGGAAAAGCCGAGGTTCTCGGTCTCGGACTTCTTCGCGGTCCAGCCGATCCCGCAATCATAGGCAGTCTCGGTCCCGCACCGCTGGGGTGCGGCTGCCGCTGGCCATCCTCATCTCCTCGGATGAGGGGAGGCTTCAGCTTAAAAGTTGCGCCGACGACACGCAGGATCTCATGTGGCAGCAGCTCCTTCTGACTGGGAATAAGCCGACCGTCACCTTCCCCGGCCATTAAGTGGCTGTCACCGGAGCGGCCGAAACAACCCCTCGATTTAACCGAGGAGCCTGTTCCCAGGCCGGTTGTTCGGCCAAAACCAGCTGCTCCACCGATTTCGGTGGAACCTCCGCCTCCACAGCCACTATTTGGGGCTCCGACCAAGGATTCTCGGTCGGCTCAGGGTCTGCCCCATGGGTTGTCTGTTACCCTCACTCCGACCGACCTCGGCAGGTGGAGGGGTGGCTCAGGCCCGAGGCTGCTCTTTGCAGACTCTTCCGAGTCCGACGGCGACTCCTCTCTGTTCTTCAAGCAAGTAGACTTGGAGTCCTCTGGGGGTCAGTCGATGGACAATAGCCCTTCGTCCTATCTGAGATTGCTTCGGCTCATCTCAGAGTCCACCGGGATGAAACTCGAACCTGTCTCTAAGCAGGCCAGGTCCCCCCTCACGGAGATTCTGGACCAAGGGGATTCCCCTACGGAGGCCTTTCTGGTGGCCAAGGCCATAGTGGGCCCGGACTTGGAGCTCTGGCAGCGCCCTGCTTCCTGTCCTGTGGCCTCAGCCAGGATGGCCAGGAAGTATGCAGTCCCTACCGGTTCCTTGTCCGGTTTTTCGGAACACCCCTCAGCCGAGGGGTTAGTTACCGACAGCATTTTCCGGCACGCCGGGAACGCTACGGACGTGGACAAACCGCCCGACAAGGAGTCCAAGAAATTGGACTATGCCGGGCGCAAAGTCTGTGCTGCGTCCTCCCTTGGCCTTCGCCAGGCCAGTTCGGCCATCCTCATGGCACATTTCTCTCATGCCCTGTTGGGCTCCCTGGACGAGATAGTCCCTCATCTTCTGGCGGACCTGCAGACCACGGTCAGGCAGGTGCGGGACCAGGGCAGGGCAGTGGCCAAACAGCAGCTCCAGACTGCTCTGGACATTGGAGACTCTTGTGCCAGGTCGGTAGCGGCCGCAGTGGCTATGCACCGTCGGGCTTGGCTTAGGATATCCACCTTTACTTCGGATACCCAGCACAAGTTGGCGGATGTCCCCTTCCTGGGGACCGACCTCTTCGGCCCTGGGGTGGAAGGTCACCTACAGAGGATCGAGAAGTCCAATGCTACCTTGGACTTGGTCTCATCTGCGCAGAAGGACAAAGGCCGCAGACCACAGCCCTAAGCTCCTTTCGTCTCTCGCCCGCGGCACGCCCGACCAGCAACGCTAGGGCCAGCAGGCGGCTTGGCATCCCAAACCCAAGCCTGGGCTCTCCACAGGTCCAGGGAGGAAAGGCCCAGGAGGTCCCTTGGCCGGTCCCTCCTTCAAGCCTGCCCAGTGACGAGTTGAGGGGTGTCGCTCCTAATCCCATCGCCTCACCCCAGGTTCCCTCCTGGGGGGATGGCTCCGTCACTTCCTTTCTGCCTGGTCCATTATTACAACGGACAGATGGGTATTGGAGGTGGTGGGAAGAGGCCTGCCTCTGGAGTTCGAGCAGGCCCCGCCCTTCAGAGCCATCGCTCCTCGTGGGGCCTCGGGGTCCGCAGCCTCGCTGTCGGCTCGCCGAGCCAACATCGCTCTCCTCCTCCAGAAGGAGGTGATCAGGAGGTGGCGACCCTCCTCAGACCCGGGTTTGTGTCCAGGTACTCCTGGTCCCGAAACGGATGGGGGCTGGCACCCCATTCTCGACCTGCACGACCTGAACAAGTTCCTAGTGTCTCAACCTTCAGGATGGTCATTCTGGCTCAGATAATACCATCCTTGGAACGCGGCATGTGGTTCTGCTCTCTGGACCTGCAGGACGCGTTCTTTCACATCCCTATCCATCCGTCACACCAGAGATTCCTTCGCTTTCGAGTGGAGGGATCCCTTTTCGAGTTCCGAGCCATGCCCTTCGGCCTGTCTCCAGCTCCCAGGGTCTTCACCAAATGCATGGCAGTGGTGACAGCATTCCTGTGGCACCGAGGGGTCCGGGTGTAACCTTACCTGGATGACTGGCTGATAGCAGGCCCCTCCAGACAGGAGGTGGAACGGTCCAGAGATCTGGCCCTCCAGGTCTGCTCTCAAGTCGGCCTCCTCATCAACGAGGCCAAGTCGGAACTCGAGTCGAAGCAGGTGATTCTTTTCATCGGGGCATAGCTCGACTCTCTTTGAGCCAGAGCATGGCTCCCAGTGGACAGGGCCAAGGTTCTTTCCTCTTTTGCCCAATCATTTCTGGTTGGGCAATCGCACCCTGCCCGGGACTTCCTGCGCCTCCTGGGTCTCATGGCGGCCTGCACCAGCGTGGTCCGTTGGGCCCGATGGCACATGCGTCCTCTTCAGTGGGGACTGGCCAGCCAGTGGTCACAACGCTGCGATCCTTTGGACCCGCTAGTGACGGTGATCCAGGGGATGTGGAATGCTCTCCGGTGGTGGATCGTTCCAGTTCACTTGTAGGAGGGGATCCCGTTTGTGCGCCCGAGCCAACGGTCTCTCTATCGACCGATGCCTCTCTGATGGGCTGGGGTGCCCATCTGGGAACACGGCTCACGGCCCTGGTCCCTGCTGGAGTCCCGATGCCACATCAACCTGCTGGAGCTCCGAACGGTCCGCCAGGCCACCGCCTTTGCTCCGTTTCACCGGGTCAAGTGGTCCGAGTCCAGACGACAATACCACGACCATGTACTATCTAAACCGCCAGGGCGGTGCGCCCATGCTTCTATGCAAGGAAGCCTCCGTATTTGGTCACTGTGCAGCCTGGAGGCGGATCTCCTAGCTATTCATGTGGCAGGAGCCTCAACACCCTGGCCGATGCCCTCAGCCGGATAGGGGCTGCCTCCCACAGTGGTCTCTCTGCCGGTGGTAGTACAAGATCTGTTCTCCCATTGGGGCACACCTCAGGTGGACCTGTTTGCCTCCAGGAGAAGCGAAGCTGAGGCTGTTCCATGCCCGCCCCCCTCAGCAAGGCTCGCTGCAGGGGGATGCCTTCTTGAGGCCGTGGACCCCGGGCCTCTTCTATGCCTTCCCCCTATTTCCCTTGATTCACAAGGTGCTTCTCAAAGCAAGGAGGGACAAGGCGCAGGTGATTCTGATAGCCCCAGACAGCCTCGCCAGTTCTGGTACCCAGATCTCCTCAGCCTCAGCTCCAGGCTCCCGAGTCAGCTTCCAGCTCGCCCAGACCTGCTTTCAGTCAATCAGGGGAAGGTGTTCCATCCGGACCTTCAATCCCTACACCTGACGGCCTGGTTCCTGAGCGATAGAGTTCCAGGCCTTGGGTCTTTCCGACGAGGTCCTCAATGTTGTTGAGGCGTCCCGTAAGGAGTCGACCAGGAAATGCTATGCCTTCAAATGGAAGAGGTTTTCCATTTGGTGTCAGGGCAAGGGCTTGGACCCTTCCTCCTGTTCCTTGGCAAGCATCTTGGACTATTTATGGTCCCTTTCTCAGCAAGGGCTTAGGTCGACGACCCTAAGAGTGCACCTGGCAGCCATCTCTGCTTACCAGGCGCGGGGCCGGAAGCAGTCGGTGGCACAGGAGAAGGTGGTCTGGCGCTTCTTCAAAGGCCTTGATCACATTTCCCCTCCGGTGCGAGAACCTCCACCTCCGTGGGATCTACTGCTGGTACTGGCAAAGCTCATGGGCAAGCCATTTGAACCAATGCACAGGTGTGAGCTCTCTCACCTGTCGTGAAGACCGCCTTCTTGGTGGCTATCACGTCAGCCAGAAGGATGGGAGAGCTCCAGGCGCTCCATCGAGTCTCCTTACCTGGTCTTCCACAGGGACAGGTTGTCCTTCGCCCCACCTGAAATTCCTTCCCAAGGTGGTGTCAAGTTTCACCTTAACCAGGTGTTGTCTCTGCCGCGCTCTACCCCAATCACACCTCGAGGCCAATATAGGCTCCATACTTGACCCTAGAAGGGCGCCACTACTACAAGGAGCGCATGGCTGAAATTCGGGAGAGGTTCGCCAGCTGTTTGTCACCTATGCTGAAGTCGACCTGGCAGACCTGCAGCCAAGTGGACGATAAGCAGGTGGGTCACCTCCTGCATAGATCTCGCATAAGTTGGCGGGCATGGAGCCTCCCAGAGGGATAAGAGCTCATTCTACCCGCCATACTGCTGCATCGGTGGCTGCTTCCAGGGACGTCCCTATCCAGGAAATCTGCAGGGCTGCTACCTGGAAGTCAGCACACACCCTCATCACCCAATACCACATCGACCTTGAGTCACGCCGGGATGCTGGTTTTGGGGCCTCGGTTCTCCAGTCTCTTTTCCCAAGTAGGGGTGTGCGTGCTTGGCCTCCTCTCCTCCCGGAGAACTGCTAGAGTCTGCTAATAAGTGTGGATGAACAACATATCCATGTCCTTAGAAATACAGGTTACCACCTGTAACAGGAGTTCTAGGAATGGTATATGTTGTTCATCCACACGACTCCACCCGACCTCCCCGGCTTCGACGCACAATCTGAACTTCCAGCGGGCCAGATCTGGCGTCATGGGGCGGAGCCAAGAGTTTTACCACCCGGGTGGGTAGGAGGAGCCAGCTTGAAGACCTTCCGGCAAGATTTAAAGCGGCAAGGATACCTGCCAATAAGTGTGGATGAATAACATATACCATTCCTAGAACTCCTGTTACAGGTGAGTAACCTGTATTTTATGAGCATGCATTGCACAGTTCCTATGCACGCTCGTAACTTCGAGAATTGTTAATATTTTCACTCCAGATTTTCAGCATTGCCATTTTACCACACCTCCTTATGAACAGTACAACTGTAATTTTTCACATATCACCCAAAATGTGTTTTCGGACATGTAACGCACAGTGGTGTGGTCGTTAGTTCCATTTTTATATTTTCACTCCAGATTTTCAACATTGCCATTTTACCACACTTTCTTATGAACAGTACTGCTGTCATTTTTCACATATCACCCGAAATGTGTTTTCGCTCATGTAGCTCACAATGGCGTGGTCAGTGTGCGAAATCAATGTTCAGGACAGATTAAGAATATCACAGTGACACTGTTTATGAGGTAGTCCCCCAAAAACCATATGTTGAAAATTTGCTAAAATAATTCCCCAGAATGACTGTTTTATGAGCATGCATTGCACAGTTCCTACGCACACTCGTTACTTCAAGCATTTTTAATATTTTCACTGCAGATTTTCAGCATTGCCATTTTACCACACCTCCTTATGAATAGTACAGCTGTCATTTTTCACATATCACCCAAAATGTGTTTTCGGACATGTAGCGCACAGTGGCATGGTCGGTGTACGAATCAGTGTTTGGGACAGATTAGGAAAATCAGAGTGACACAGTTCATGAGCCAAGGTCTTAAACTGGCTATGTTGAAAATTTGGTGACGAAAGTCCGTAAAATGACTGTGTTACAAGTGTGCATTTGTGCAATTTCCATTCACCCTCGTAAGTTCACAAATTCGTAATCTTTTCAGTCCAGATTTTCAGCATTGGCATTTTTCCACACCTCCTTATGAACTGTACAGCTGTCATTTGTCTCACCCTGGCTGATGTGTTTCTGCACTTCCGGTGCAGAATAGCACGGTCGCTGTGGGAAATCAGTGTTCGGGATAGATTAAGAAAATCACAGTGACACTCTTCATGAGTGGAGGTCCCAAAACGCCTGTGTTGAAAATCTGCTGTAAAAAATCTCCAAACTAAATACATTACGGGTGTGCGTTACGCAGTTTCTACGCACACTCATGACTTCACCAGTTTTTTTATATTTTCATTCCAGATTTTCAGCATTGCCATTTTTTACACCTCCCATGAACAGTACAGCTGTCATTTTTCACATCCTGTTCAAAATATGTTTTCGCACCTGTGGTGCCAAATGGCACAGTTGCTGTGCAAAATCACCTTTCAGCTAACGAACTGATAGTGCCTCTGTTCATGCGGTGGTATCACAAAAAGCCCATGTTAAAAATTTGGAGTAAAAATACCAAGAAACGCCCAGGGTGTTAGGGTTTTCGACCATAACGCCCTACCTTGTAGGGACTGACAGGCATCAGGGATGTGACTGAGGATTGTCGACAGTAATGCTCATGCCATTCCACCTCCACCCTGCAGCCAGTGACAGGCATCGAGGTGTGCCTTGAACTCTTTGGCTGCAGAGTTCATCCCATTCTCCTATACTGCACCCATTTCAGCATATTTCCTTATGGAATGAGATGAGTAAAGCCTGAACACCCAAGGCACACCTTGACACTTGCCAGTGTCTGCAGGGTAAGGTGAGGTGAAATGTCGTGACTGTTATGGGCGACAACCCAAAGGCACACCTCAGTGCCTGTCCACCTCTTCAGGGTGGGGGTGGGGTTGGCGTCAGTTCAGTACTTTACTGCCATTCCTATACTGCATATGCATGAGTCTCATAGGGGCCTGCGTGTGATGCAAGCTGCGGCAAACATCAGCTTGCACCAGTGCCTGGTGCGCCAGGGACCCTGCACCTGATTCAGGTACAGAAGGGGTCCCAGCAGCTAAGTCCCCACGCTTGCGCTGACCAGAACCCTGCGGCAAACCCTTGGTGCACCGCAAGGTCCACCGCAGGCCACCAGAGACTAACACAGGGGGACCCCCGCCCCACTAGGTAATAGGCATGTGAACCCAACCTGGTGGGCCGGTGTCCCTCCACCATGTTTGGTGCAATTGGTGCCTGGACACGGAAGTGAATGGTGGGATGTGCCGGGCACTGGGGAGCAGTCAGTACTGGTGTACGAGGGGGTTTGGGCACCACCTGCTGGGGCATGGGTGGGCACTGTATCACCATAAGTTGGTGCTGCAGTAGCACCGATAGGGCAGGCATCGGGGGAGCTGCTGCCAATATGGGCAGCATCAGGACGGGGTACCAGCATGGTACATAGGTGGCATCAGGCAGCTGTGAGGGGTGTCATTGGACAGCTAGGATGGAGGCCACACATACGGGGCCACACTTGGGGGTGTATGGTGGGTGAATCGTCACCCATGGTGTGCCACACACAGGCATGTCACCTAGGGGAGAATGTCTAAGTCCCCTTACACCTGCCCTTGCTGGTCTAAGGGCACTTAGAATTTCTCCTTTCAGGTGATGTCTGTGAATTGCAGGATGCAGCTTTCGTCAGCCGCAGTCCCCCTACCACTGTGCCAAAATGCATTGCAGGTGCAAGCCCTGTTTGGGGCAGGTGGACTGTGGTCGATGCAGGCCACCTTTGTGAGTCGCATGGAGGGCAGTCATGGATGCAAGGTGCATCTTGCACCATATCTGTTCACCGCAGGTACCTTGTGTCTGATGCAGGGCTTTGAGAATCGGGCTCCGTATGACTAACTCCTGCACTTCCACTGCTAATGCCAGCAGCAACCATTCAGCATTGACAAATGCTTGTGTAGTAAGCTCTGGACCATAAGAGGCTCACAGGTGGCCAGTAGGAAGCTCATTAATTAGGAACAGACTGCATCTCCTTTTTAATGTCTTTATAAGTGACATTACAGAGGGACTGGAAGGAAAAGTATGCCTCTTTGCAGATGACACAAAGATCTGCAGCAGGGTTGATACAAAAGGGGCATGGAAAGGATGAGAAGGGATTGGAGGAAGTCAGAAGTATGGCAGCTTGGATTCAATGCAAATAAGTGCAAAATAATGCATCTGGGAAACAACAACACAGGGGAAGAGTATGCAATGGGGGGGGAGTAGTAACAACAAAAATGAAAAGGGACCTGGGGGTAATCATATCAGATGACCTTAAGGTTAGAAAGCAATGAGAAGGCAGTAAGGAGGGCTGGGGGGATACTGGGATGTATAGGGAGAGGCATCACCAGCAGAAAACAGGAAGTTGTTATCCCTCTATGCAGACAGTTGGTGAGACCCCATCTGGAGTACTGCATCCAGTTCTGGAGACCCCATCTCCACAAGGACATAGACAGGATGGAGGCAGTCCAGAGGAGGGCAACTTAAATGGTGCAAGGTCTGCAAGAGAAGCCATACGAGGAGAGACTAAAGGAGCTTAATATGTATACCCTTGAGGAAAGGAGGGAGAGGGGGGACATGATGGAAACTTTTAAGTACCTCCGTGGAATCAACAAAGTCCAAGAGGGTAGTGTCTTTCAGAAAAAGAGATGTGCAAGAACAAGAGGACACAATTTTAAGATAGAGGGGGGACAGCTCAGGAGCAATGTGAGGAAGTATTTTTTCACAGAAAGGGTGGTGGACGCATAGAACAGCCTTCTTGAGGAGGTTGTGGGGTCTAAAACTGTGGGAGGTTTTAAGAATGCTTGGGACAGACAAGGCAATTCTTGTGGGGGAGTAGAAAGAAATAGGCTGCTGGTTAACTAGGATCTGCAACTTATCCTGTAGGTAGGGAAATGGGCAGACTAGGTGGGCCAAGCAGTTCTTATCTGCTGTCAAAGTCTATGTTTCTATCTCTCCTGTCTGCAAGCTCAGCCCAGGCTAATGTACAAAAACTTTATCACATTTCTTATGAGTCTTTCTTGAAGATGTTTTATCTGTTTACGGGAGTGCACCTGATTTGAGGCCAGAATCAAAAGCAAATAGTTACAGTAGCAGAGCCCCCCCACACACACGCACACATACACACTCCCCGAAAAGCTACTGAAAAGCCTGCAATTCATTCAAATCAATTCCATTTTCTTACTTAGTTGGGGTTCAGTGCCAACAAGTGTAAAACCATGTACCTAGGGCATAGGAACCCCGATGCTGGGTATAGGATTGGGGGAGGTACAGATACTCACTAGACATGAAAGGGTCATTGAGGTTATTATATCAGAGGACCTCAAGGTGGCAGTACAGTGTGACAAGGCTATGGGCAGGGCAAATTGGATTCTGGGTTGCATAAGGAGTGGCATCTCCAGTAGGAGGGGGGAGGGATGTTGTGCCATTGTATCACTCTCTGGTATACCCCCAGCTGGAATACTATGTCCAGTTTTAGAGTCCACGCTTCAGAAAGGACATAAGGTGGAGGTTTTCCAGAGGAGGGCAACTAAAATGGTTCAGGATTTTCACAGGAATCCCTACAAGAAAAGGCTGAAGAATCTCAACATGTACACTCTGGAAGAGAGGAAGGCGAGAGGTGACATGATCAAGACCTACAAAGTACCTCACAGGGGTAAACAGGGTACAGTTTGGGAGATTGCTTCAAATGAGGGCGAGCACCCAAACCAAGGGATATACAATGAAGCGGGGGGAGGAGGGGAGTTCTGGGTAGATGTCAGGAAATATTTCTTTACTGAAAGGGTGGTAGATGCCTTGAACAGACTGCCAGGAGAAGTGGTGGAAGCTAAAATGGTAGGGAACATGAAGCATGCATGGGATAAACATAGGGCTGTATTTAAAAAAGGGGAAGGAGGGGGTCAACAGAGATCAATAGGGTTTTGGAGGTGGAGTAGGTTCAAGTTCATTGCAGGAAAAATCCATTGTGCAAGCTCATTCACAAGGAGGTCCTGATGGATGCAGGCAAAATAAGACATGCAGTAACATATACAGGCAGGAGTTACAAGTAGGTAGAGTACACTTAGGCAGACTGGGTGGGCTGAGCGATCCTTTTCTGCTGACAAATGCTATGTTTCTATGGCATCATGTGTTCATTCAGGTGCAGTGTTTATTTAAAGTTGGGCCTACCATACATCCAGATGTAAGGTACAGTAAATTACCGAATTAGATGCAGCTCACTTACAGTAGAATAAACAGAACCCCAGTGCTTCGAGAAGCCTTTACTCTTCATAAGGCTACTTAAACAGCTGGGGTTCTATTTACAGTGTCCACACCAGTATGCTGATCTTAAAATCAACGCCACATCTGAATGAGTACTTGATTTATTTTTTTAACATATCATATTTTATTGTTATTCAACAATACAATAAGCATTCTTCCAGAACAAAATAGGATCATACACTATACATATCAAAGATTATATCTACAAGTAGATATAAAAGTCAGCGATACAACCTCCTGATAACAATACCAAGGGGCCAAAAGCCCTAACTAATCAGGAGAAAAGTGTTTCCATGAACTAAGAGAGATAAAGAACTAACATGGTGGTTGATAACTTATTATCCTAGGATTATATCTTACCAGGCCAGCTCCATCCAAGGTTTAATCACGAATATCTCCCTATGGATATAGGGGTTAAGTGCCATGAAATGAGTGGGCATCAACTGGGGTTGGTGGGGGAGGAGACTGAGCACAGATGAGATTGCAGATAGATGCCCCACTTTCTCTGATATCTGTTGTGCTGCCCTAATTGAAAGAAGGAGAGCCTTTCCATAATCACCGCCTGCACCAGAGCCGCTCTCCACTGTAAGAGTGGTGGGGAAGGGGCTTTCCTCCAGTGCATCAAAATCACTCGTTTAGCCTCAATGAGAGACACTAAGACTCATTTCTGGAGGGCCAGGGAGAGCATGCCAAGTAAGGAGGAGTCACCAAGAAGGAGCGTAGTATTGGAGTGCATGATAGGATAGCCTGCCTCCTTGGAACAGTCCTTAAGGATTGTCTCCCAAAAGGGAAGGATGTGAGGGCACTCCCATAGTATTTGTAGCAGGCCAGCCAAGGGGCAGTGGCACCTCCAGCATGCAGAATGGTTAATGAGACCCATCTTCTGTAGTACTGCCAGTGTTCTATACCATCTAAGTAAAGTTTTCTGTTGATTGGTCTGGCTCTTGACATCTCTATATGCCGTGTGGGCGAAACGGACACATTGGCTCCAGGTATTGCTAGAGAGTGGAGTCCCTATCTCTACTTCCCAGTGGGCCCTACAAGCTTTGGAGGGGTCAGGCTGCACCGTCCTCTTAATTCTGTAAAACTTTCCTGCAGTGCCTCATAGGGAGGATGCCATGTGTAGTTCTCCCAGCCACTGCCACCGGGGGTCACTGGAGGTATGAAAACACAACTGCGTAATCGAGCTACATATCTGTAAAAACTTCCAGAAGTCCTGGGTTTTAAGGGAGAACCATGCCCATAGCTGTTCAAAGGACAACAAATCTTGAGTATTGGGGATATATAGGTCTTGCATAAGTAGGATGCCCCTGTCGGCCCAACTGGCACAGTGAATAGGCTGGTCACCGATGAGCAGGCTCCTGTTATTCCAGAGGGGGCAATAATGCAGCAGCGGGGACCACGTTTTCCTTGGTGTATGGGATAACTCCATACATTTCTTCCATGCTTTTATAGTAGATTCCATAACTGGAGTGAGCCCGGTGGGCTGCCTGATTCCAGGAAGCAGCAAGTACCATAAAGGGGTGGTAGGATCTATGCTTTTCTCCAGGGCTACCCAGCCAGGAGGTGTAAGAAAAGGAACGAACCATTTGACTGCTTCAGCAGCTATGAACGCCCACCGATAATCCTGAAAACGGGAGCCCTAACCCACCCATGGTCCAGTGCACCTGCAACTTAACCTTGCTCCAGCGAGGTACTTTCCCCTCCCAGATCAACAAGGAGATCAACTTATCTACTGTATATTGTGAAACAATCAGGTAGACAGGTATGGGTAGGTTAACAACTAAGTACGTCAACCTTGGGAGCATAAACATATGAACAGTCTCCACCTTAGCACGGAGGGACAGGTGGAATCTATGCCACCTGTCCACTTCTGCCGACAGGGAGACAAGCAAGGGGGGAAAGTTTAAGTTCTCCAGGTCTCTCCATTTTTTAGGGATAGTCACACTCAAGTAGATAAATGTGTTGGGAGATCAGGTAATATCAGTGCCTTTAAGACAGTCCCGGGAACAAGAGCTATTCAGTGGTGCAAGAGTAGTCTTTTTCTGGTTGACCACCAGGCCAGACAGCTGTGCAAAAGCTGTCAGAATACCCAGGGTGGTCGGCAACAAGGTGCCGGGCTGTGAAATGGTGATCAATTGGTCGTCCACATAGGCGTTCACTAAATACTCTTGGCCCTGGACCAGAATGCCTACCACCGCCTTAGTCTGAATGAGTTTTCTGATAAGCGGGTCTAAGGCCACCAGAAAGAGTGGGGACAGGGGGCAACCTTGTCGGGTACCGCGATGTAGTTGGAAAGGGGATTAGATATTTTTGTTAGTCATGATTTTGGCCCGGGGGGCATTATACAGAGTAGAAACCCAGTCACAGAAGAAAGGGCCAAAACTGTAAACCTTTAAAACTTCATGTAGATAACCCCACTCCAAGGAATCAAAAGCCTTAGAGAAATGGCAAGCCACTTGAGATTTAGTACCTGCCGGAGATTGTCAGCCCCAGTTTTCCCTTTAACCAACCCTGCTTGGGAGGGATGGATAACGTCCAAGTACAGAGGCCATTCCCGTGGCAAGGATTTTAGCTGCTATTTTAGTGTCTACTGAGAGGAGAGAAATTGGGCGGAAGTTAGCGCAGTCAAGGGGGTCGGATGATTTTTAGGCAGCAGCATGACCAATGCTTCCCTCATGGTGGGAAGGAGAATCCCCGACCGAGGGCTGATCACAAGGGGGAAGAGATCTGATCCTTCATAAGCCGGTACAGTTAGACTGACATCCCATCTGGACCCGGGGCTTTCCCTGCTGCCATCTGGGAGAGGGCTGTCCGCAACTGTTGCTCAGTAAATGGCTGTTCCAGGGTTAAGGCAGCTTTGTGCGATAATTTAGGGAGGTCTGTGGACTTACAAAAGTCTGCCAGCCTTTGGAGGAGGGTGTCAGGTGCCTCTGTAGCTCAGGACTGGTATAGCTCTTGATAGAGTTGTCTCATAACCTGGTTGATGCCCTGGGGGTCTGAGGTAATCAAACCCATGGGATCCCGTAGGGCATGTATATGTGAAGCAGCCTGTTGTTTCCGCAGCTGATATGCCAGGAGCTTGCCCCCTTTTCCTCCCCCCCCAATATTTTTGTTTGACCCAGAGGAGTTGCCATTCAGCTTTCCATTGCAGGAGAGTATTGATCTTGTATTTAAGGTCGGTGATGGCAGCAACTAGGGGTCTGTCCTCATGGGCAGGAGGAGAGGTTTTAAATTTAATCTCTAGTACAGATAGCTCTGACTGTAGTTTAAGGAGCTCTTCCTTTCTAGCATTGTTCTTAGAGGCAGCATAGGTGATGATGATTCTCCCCCTCATGACTGCCTTAAAAGCCTCCCAGAGGGAGCCTGCACTGACTTCAGCATTGGAGTTATGCAGAAAGTAATCTTTTGCCCAGCTTGGACTAACTCCTGAAACTCTTTGTCCTGAATAAGGAGGAGATTATAGCGCCATCTAGTACTTTCGGGTCCTTGCCCAACAGGCAGATACTGCAGAAGAACTGGGGCATGGTCAGAAATAATGATGTTGCCTACCTCTGTGGCCCAAATGCCAGAGGAGGCTACCCTGTTAACCAACCAAAAATCTACATGACTGTAGGAGGAGTGAACCAGAGAAAAAAGGTATGGTCCCTGCCATTGGGGTGGTCCCTTCTCCATGGATCTATGAGGCCCCATTCCTCAATAACCTCTTGCAATGCTGCCCTCGCCTTAGGATGGGTTTGGAGGGTAGGTTTATTTTTATCTAAAAAAATGTCTAACACTAGGTTGAAGTCCCCCCCACACAGGATAGGCAAGTTGGGATGTTCCTTTGTAAGAGATGTGTGGGCCTGACCCAAGCCTAGCATTGCCTCTACCACATCGGAGTTTGCGCCATACACATTAGCTACTACCATCCCACCACCCACATATGAGAAACAAACTACCATCCACCGTCCCTGGACATCGTTTTTAACCTCCTCTGGGGTCCAGGGACAGGCTTTGTGTACCAATATGACTACACCCCTGGATTTTGTGGGTGCCGAGCTGGCAATCACCCTGCCCACCCACATCTTTTTAAGCCAGATCACTGCTCTTGCGGTAAGATATGTTTCCTTGATAATGGCAATGTCTGCTGTCAAGGATTGGAGGTGCTGCAGCACCTTCATATGTTTGACAGGGTGATTTAGACTCTTAACATTCCACAATACTAGTCTGAGTCCTGCAGCGATGTTGCCGGCCATGGTACTGTCAAATGAGCCCAGGGAGCAGCAGGGAAAAAGGCGTGCCCACCTACCTGGTACCACCCTGAAAACCTGATTGTAGGATCTCTCGACGTGGATGGAGGGCTGGACTAAGTCTGTGTAGGTGCCCGTGGGGGCCTCTGGAAGAAGCTGCATGTCTGGTAGCAATAATGGAAACAGTATGATCCTAACCTCAGAGGGAATAACAAGATTTTATGGTCAAACAATCAATGTCAGAAATAACAATGTTAAGAATTGGTTAACAAGTGCTAACAAAGTTCAAATCAACCGGTACAAACAATCAAGTATAAAAAACAAAGAATTCAGTGTATTCACTAATGGCGAGGAGGTAAACACGTTAGGAGTACACCAGAACAGTCGGTGTGCCCGAGCAACGTTGACTCACAACACCCAATGGGGTAAGCTGACTGGTCACAACTATAGTGTCCCGTCCTTACCCAGGTCTAAGCTTTCTTACTTAGCGTCCGGTGACCTGGAACACAAAGAGATAGGTCAGAATGGGGGCACTCTAGAGTCCACAAAAGGGACTTTGGGGGGAGGGAAACCCCACTTCGGGCTATGAAATGCGGGTGACATGAAAACTGCTCCCTTTGCCGTTAGACCTGCACTTGACACATATAGTAAATCTCAACAAGGTGGGGGAATTGTCATACAAAGTGACATTATGCAGGGTAGACGTAGTGCCTAATGTGACAGTGGCAAACATTAGGGGTGCCCAATTTGTGCAAACCACATATGACATTGCCCACCCAGAGATGGGGGGGGAGGGTTGCACAGAAGGAATTTACCCTGCAACATAACTATTAGTAGATATACCAGAAATGTACACAAAAAACATTAGAAATCTTGAAAGGGATTAATTAGACATTTACTACATTACAGTCCCTTGAGCTTTGGCATCTCTCATCATCCCTCAGAGTTGGTTTGATGGGTAGAGTCCTCCGTGGGGTGCTGAGGAAGTCCTTGCGATAAAGCCGCTGTAAATGATAACAGACCTGGCTGAACTGGAGGAGAGGAGGGCAACACTTCTTCAGATTCTAAATCAGCTACTGCCGCCCAATCCAATGGTGCATCCATGTCATCAGCCTTGAAGTCTCCTTCTTGTGACTGGTCATCATCTGAGCTGGAGTTCCCCCTTAGAAGTTTGGCTGGGGGGTCCTCAACCTGGCTATCTGATATCCTTCCCTTGCTTCTGGCACACTGTCTCGATCGATGGTCACGGATTCTAGGAGGTCCGTTCGGGGCAGGCACACTCTGGGGAAGTAGGGTGCTAGTATGTTGATCATCCATGCAGCTTGAGCGGCCTTCCAAGCTGGTCTTGGGAGGTTTAATTTCTCACTGCACATTCCACTTTTGAGATACTTCCCCCTGCCACGCTGGTGCAGCCGATTGGTTCCTCTGCCCTAGAGGGTGCCCTTCAGGCACACAAAGCTTCCTGGGAGATGTAGTTCTCCGCATCAGGTCAGGCCAAAATCTTGCCAGCCATTCCTCCACCTCGCCGGGATGTTGGGCTAGCAGCTCCCTGTCATCTTGGCCACATATAACGAGGTGAGTCACCTCATCTGGTATTTGAAGCCTTGAGTATGTAGAAACTTTAAGGGGTATAAAAGCCTTCCTCTGCATCGCTACCTCATGCGAATAGTCACGAAAGAAGGAGATGTGCAACCCTTTCCAAGATAGATCGCCCAAGTCTCTGGCCAACTTCAGCAGCTTCTCCTTTGTAGAGTAGCATAGCAAATAGGTGATGAGGGGGAGAGGAGTGGGGATCCCTTTTCACATACAGCCTGTGAGCCATTCCACATTAACTGATTATTTCCACTGGTCCACCAGGAGTTTAGGCAGAAAGTCATTCAAAAACTGTTCCATATTGGGCCATTCCACTCCCTCGGAGACATTGAGGATTCGAATGTTGTTCCGGAACCCCCAGTTCTCCTGATCCTCTACCCTTTCCCACAATCTTGCTAGTTTGTGTTCGTGATCTTGGAGTCACCTCCATGCCTGTTCCTGGCGTTTTCCAAGTTCGTCTGCCCTCTGCTCAAGGACGTTAACTTTGTCTTGCAGTTAGCACACCTCAGTTGTATTTCCAGTAAGAGCCGCATTTATGCTGTCCACCCTGCATAGCACTGTCTCGAGCATCTTGGTAATATAGGTGAGGAGGTCCCCCCCCCGTAGCTGTTGAAGGAGGGGGTCTGGATTGTGGTCCTGATCTGAGTAGGCTGTCCCTGCAGTGGCTTCGGCCATAGCTCCAGATTTCTAGGCACACAGACACGGGATAATTTCAAGTCTCTGAGCAAGCACCACTAGCTATAGCCAGACTGAATGGTAAGGAGGGCCCGGGGCAATCGATCCCATAACGAGGAGGTCGGCAAACCGCCACAAGGTCTAGCAGGCAGAAACCACGATGTGCAGTCGAGAGAGGCCTGGCAGTGCTTAGAGGGCCAGACATTACATGTGCAGAGTAAATTCAGATGCCACGGGAGTCGGGGGATTAGTGTAAACCCATCCAATAAACTGTGTGAAACCCGTGGATCACATTATCAGCCAACAGATAGTACCCGAGCAGGGACGGAGCTGCAAATTGAAGCTGCTGCCATGTTGCTGGTCGGACCACACACCCCCTGATTGAGTACTTGATTCTTGCTCACTCCATTTCTTCCCCACTTGGAAAGCTGCTTGTCCTGAGTTAGTTTTGGGCTGGTAGCGCCTTACCTGTGTTGGAAGATGACCAATAAGCGGCACTGAAAGAAGTCAGACTTCACAGACTGTGAAAGTAGCTGCTCATCCACCATCTTGGCAAGAAGGCTGCAGCTGTGGCCATTGATGACTGTTGGGGTGTGGGGATGGGGGAACCAAAGGGGACAGACATAATGAGATAAAATCTTAATAAAAATTGTGAGACCTTCACCAGCTTTCCAAAATGCTTACCAGTAAATGAACACTCTATGAAGTGTTTCAAATGGCAGCACAATCTGGTGAGCCCTCTGTCTGCCATCTGACACCAGGCATCAACCAACATAAAATTGCCTAAAGAAGGCAGTGTGGTCATGTGATTACTGAAATACTGGAGATGACAGACTTATGAGAACAAAAGAATATCACTTGGCTGGCACATGTGTCTATAGCAGCTGTCTCCTGCTTCTCAGAAGTTATACCCTTGAGGTACTTGAATGTTTCTATCATATCCCCTCTTTCCCTCTCTTCCAGTAAGTACACATTGAGGTCCCTTAATTTCTCCTCGTAAGTCTTGTGTTGCAAGTTCTGTACCATCTCATTCATCCTTCTCTGGACCACCTCCAGCCTGTTAATATCCTTACGAAGATGCGACCTCCAGAACTGCACACAATACTCCATGTGAAGCCTGACCATGGTTTTATATAATGGCATCACTACCTACCTCCTTATGCTGGTGATACCCCTGCCTATGCACCTCAGCATGTCACTGGCCCTCCCAGCTGCCTTACCACTTTGACATTTTCAGGTTATCTGAAATAAGAACCCCCAGGTCCCTTTCCTTCTTTGTGACTGTCAGTAACTCCCTACCCCCCCATCCTGTAGCTTTCCCCAGGGTTTCTGTGTCCCAGGTGCATAATTTTGCACTTTTTTGAATTAAACTTCCGTTGCCTGTCCTCGGACCATTTTTCAAGCTTCCCTAGGTCCCTCCTCATTTTCTCCACCCCCTCTGGGGTATCCACTGTCTTACAGATCTTGGTGTCATCTGCAAACAGGCAGACCTTTCCCATCAGCCCTTCTGCAATGTCACTAATTAAGACATTGGACAGGACTGGCCCCAGGACCAATCCCTGCGGGCACCTTACTGGTCACCCCCTCTCCCCAGACTGCACCCTATTTACCACTGCTCTCTGCCTCCTGTCTGTTAGCCAGTTTCTAAGCCAGTTTACTACCCTTTCTCCCATGCCCAGCCTACTCAGCTAGTTTATCAGCCTCCTATGTGGGACGGTGTCAAAGGCTTTGCTTAAATCAAGGTAAGCATTGTTCACTGCCCCACCCTGATTTACTTCCTTTGTCACCCAGTCAAAGACATCAGCCAGATTTGCCTGACATGAACTCCCCCACTGTGAATCCATGTTGCCTGTGGTCATGGACTCTGATGGCTTCTAGATGCCCCACTATCCTTTCTTTAAGCAATGCTCCATGATCTTCCCCACTACTGCGGTGAGGCTGACTGGCCTATAGTTCTCCGCCTCCTCCCTACTGCTGGATTTGTATAGAGGAACCACATGTGCCTTTCTCCAATTCTCTGGTACCACCCCTCTGTTGAATGACTCAGTGAACATGGCTGCCAGAGGTACTGCTATCTCCCTTCACAGTTCTCTTAATATCCTTGGGTATATGCCATCTGGTCCCATCGCTTTGTCCAACTTCAGTTTAGTCACCTCCTGCAGGATTCTTCTGCCTGTGAATGGCCTATTGTCCACCTTTTCACGCCTTCACAACTGCTATACTGCTGTGGCCAATGCCCCTCCCCCTCTTCTGTGAATACTGAACAGAAAGACACAGTGGATGTTCATGGGGAGGGGGCATGATAGTTCTTAGGCATGGTACTAGCACATCCAAATACCTAAACAGCACACATAAGCAAGCAACATTCAGCATTAACAAATGCTTGTTTTTCATCCCTTCAGCTTGTTGCTACCTTAATTAGGCCGCTTGCAGCTGCTGCACCAGGCCCCTGAATGTAAATAGCTTTTTCTAGCCTCCTCTTAGCTGCTGCCAGCAATTGTCAGTCCTCTGGGTTTCAGTAGCTTTTTTTTCAAGGGGTAACATTCCAATATATTTTCTTTTCTCCTCTCCCTTCCCTTAGAGTGGCAAGGGGGTAACCTTCTTCTTGATCTATCTCTTTCTTTCTGTCTTTTATTAACTCCTTTTTCTCTGCTTCCCTAACAAACAAAAAAATGAAGGGGGGGGAGGGTAATGGGGGACCCCTGCCCCTTTTTTCTGGCCATAGCCATTCTATGACTGTTGCCTCCACTTTGCTGCCGAGAAGGCCTCTACCCCATGCCCATCCTTATCCTTCTCTTGTAGTTGGTAGTTGGGTTTTATTGTTCTTATGATTTTACATCCTATGTCTTTTTTTCATATCTCTTTGGGCAAGCTTTTAGTCCTTCTCTCGTTTCTATTTTTCTCTCTCACTTGTTTCTTCTCCTGGCACACAGAACTGAGGAAGGTAGGGTGCCGGCATCAGTTACTGGTCAGTCCACGAGCACCACGTCATATGTCTGCCTCATGGGTGGCACCATCACCAGCATCAGCCCCCCCTAGTTTCTAGGCTGCAGGAATTCTTTGCTCCCGCAGAGTCCTAGTGCCTCCGGCATAGGCCTAATAGGTATGAATAAATGGTGAAGATATTCTGGAAGCTCAAGCATTATGGTGAGTACGTATAATTCATTGTTTGCAAACTGATAGTGAAAATCAAGAAGAGAATAAGGATGTTTATGTAAAGGTACTAAAATATGCTGTATACACAAAAACCTTTTCTTTACTGCATGAGTAAAAAAAAACTACAGACTAGTTATATAGTTTTGCATTTTATTACTAGAGTTCATAACTGATTATTTGAATAGAAGCACCTAAATTATTTTGAATGTGAATGCTTGACACTAGAAAGGTAACTGAAACATTTAAATAGACAACAGCAATTGTATAACCGCATATTCAAGGTTTTTACTTGCATGTATATATTTATGTATGCAGTAGGTGTGGACACAAAATCCTTGTGATAAAAAATGTTATTTCCACATATGTATGATCAATTTTAGAATCTGAACTTTATCACACATATTTCTGATGAACTCTACCTGTCAATCAACCCACCCCTGACCACCGGCACTACTTCAGCAGGCAGTAGTTTCACTTTTCCCTTTAGGACTTGCAATAACCACCCACTCCTTTTCATAGCAGCTTCTCATCTCTAACACACAGCCTATTTCTTTACTAATCTTTTTTCCCACCCCCTCTCAGTGCATCTTCAAAACATTTAACTTGTTTTCTTTTTCAAACAAAACTCTGTCTGAACAGCCTGTCTGCCACGCACAACACCACATTTTGTAAGTGCAGCTCACCCGCACTGCTGTGCAGTACTAACCCCCTCAGTCTAAAAGAGTGTGGCTGCTTTGTATCTTCCACACACTGCTGGAAGGCTCCATGTAATGTTCGCCTCTCTAACATCACTCCACTGTCAAAAAATGAAACAAGAAAATGGACGCAACCTTCCAATAACTTGGTCTCCCCTAGCTGCTTCCAAAATTCAGTCCTTGTAATCCACCCCTACCAATGTCTGCATAAAAAATACAAACCTGTATGCTCAACTAGATAAATTAATAGAAGTACAGCTGAAAAATTAAACTAACAAAAAAAAAAACAAAACAACCAAAATTAAAGTGCAGTATTCTCGCTAAGCAAGAAATGGAACTGCCATTTTGTTTTCCTTTGTCAGGCCTACATAACCCCTCCCACATGTAGTTCAGAGCCAATGGCAATAAGCATTGTAAACTTAAGGACATGGCACCCCTAGCAACATGTACAGTTTCCTTAACGACCAGCACAGCTTTGCAGAACAACACTAGACAGAACACCAAAAAATCCCTTTCATTTTTACTTTTCCACATTAAATAGAACTACTAACCTCTATATGAACTATAACAAAAACTACCTACCTATTGCATACATTGAATATACAGTGGGGATCCATGTGTAATAACTTTTTTTTATCAACACTCAAGCTTTTTGACCTTGGGCTTATGCCACTCATGAGGTGACCAGAGGTCAAACAGCTCTTGTGAGGATAAACAAGTTATCACACAGGTTCCCATCACATATCCTGTATTTATAGAGACACACTGATTAGAGAAAAAGGACTCTGCATACTCATTTGAAAGGTTAATTGAGGTAACATATGGAGTATTGGTTCACTCCATTTGGAAAACTAACTTAATTAATTTGTTTATAACTATTATTGTGAAGAACTATTTGCTGATGTTGGTTCTCTTTAAATTATATTTTAGCCATTCACTCTGAGGAAGAGACCATTGTAAGAGTCTCGAAAAGTTGGCAAGAGATAAAAAACACTAAGAGTAAAATCAAGTGAACTGGACCAGACCTTGTTTCTTTATCTTGAAGTTTTCTTGACACTAGACTTGAACGATTCAATCTGATGAATTTAATAGGACCCTGAGGTCTGTAAGTTTATTTTCATTGAATGACTTGTGAGATTTTCCAGAGCTTTAACCAGACTAAAGGCGACACAGCAAGAAAGCTCTTGAAAATGTCCTTCTCAAAACTTTAAAAGCCATGGAGAAGGAACAGGGTCCAGAATCTGCGTCTCCTTCACCACTGGCTGAGAAGCAGCCACCGGAGTTAAAGGATCGGGACGGAACGGTCATCATCGTGGCCCTCCTTGTCATCCGGCCACAAGCAGAGACAGATAAAGAAAGATCTGCTTCGCCGGCAAGGTCCTGGTTGCCATTGAGACAAGGTAAATCTGCATCATCGCCTGCTCCGGCAGTGTTGACCACAGCCCCTCGACCATCGATGAGACATCATGGTCAGGGCTTGGCTCAGGTGGTGCTATGCCTGCTATGGATGGGAAGATGCCATCATCGTCGGGCCAAGGCCCATTGATACAGATAGTCCTGACCCCTCTACTGGGTGTCATCGACTCTCAGGCTGTACTGGTGTCATTCTCAGAAATGATCAGACCCATACTGGCTAGACTACCAATACATGCAGTTCTTCTGCCGTTGGGGCCACCTGGCACTCAGCCCTCATTGGCAGGTTCCTCTAGCATGCTACAGATTCCTCCCTCTCAGTTGCCACTGGTGTCACTGGTGCATTCAGGTGTCAGTGTGGCTCATCTGGTAGCACATCCTCCTCTGGGCCAGAAGGTTGTGGCTTCTAGTCCCACACCAGGACTGGGCTCATATCTAAAATGCTAGCACCTGTGTGCAGTACTAGGGGGTGCTGTACTGTTGGGGTGTGCCGTCCTTTGGATGAGATGTTAAATCGAGGTCCCTTCTACCCATCCTGTTGCTGGTGCTGTCCTGCTGGGTGTCCAGGTGGAAGTAAAAGAACCCAAGGCATTTTTTGCAAAAAGTAGGGGACTTTCCCCAGTGTCCTGGCCAGTATTCTCCTTCCCATAAAACTGGTTCATGCAATTGTCCAAGGCTGTGTGTGGGTGTTGATGTGCAAGATGGCTGCCACTACACTTTATCACTTCACTGCCAGTCTAGCATTGCATGTAAAGCACTTTGGGATACAATGCATATGAAAAAGGCTATATAAATGCTGACTCTTCTTTTTCATTCTGAAATCCTTGTTGTTGATAGAGATGTCAGTGACAAAGTAGTTCAAAATGCTGACCTCATTGATTTAGAGGAGGAATATGAGCAAGAACAATATTAAGCACTGCTCTCTAGTTCGGTCCTCTCATCTTGCAGGAGAAACTTGTGATTCATAAACCAGTATCTCCTCTTGAGGACCCAACTTTCCAAACCATGATGAAGCAAATACAGTCTGCCATAGGTTTTGCTGTGGAAGAGGAAGATTCCACAAAGAGAAATCTAATGGAACTTTTGGAGTTGCCTGTACACCCTCCAATATAATTCCATCTCTATATCCTGCATTAGAGGATGCTACCTTTACTGCATGGTACAGACCAAACTCACTGCCTGCGGTTCCTAAACATGCTGATAAGCAGCATTCTTCACCATCTGCTAAGCCGTATTATGCTAACTAACCAGAAGCTGATTCTGCAGTCATCATGGCTGCTCATGATAGGTCTAGGGCACCTAAATACATGAGCACGTTACCTTCTGATGAAGAATCGAGAAGGCTGGATGTGATGGGTACTTGTGCCTCTGCCTCATTGGGCCTTGGGATTGCAAACTACCAGGCCCACATGACAAAATATCAGAATACAAAGGAGCGGGTGGCTCAGGGGGAATGCCAACTGGAGCCACGCTGCATTGAAACTTGCAAACCAAAAAGAAGCGAAAGCAGACTCAGCACAGTTGTGGAAAAAGACACAGTCCACTTACTAGGACTCAATAAATGCTGCTCTTTAATATTAAAAACCAGTAAAAGCACTATTGCTCATCTATTACTGATCTTTTGTAAGGTGTACAAATATGTTATGAACATTTGTACCCTATCTTATGGGTATATTATTTTGTATATGTTGTTAAAAATTAGGCAATGAGGACTCGAACATACAAGAGGCTATTTTGGTGCATTTGCTTTGAAAAAAACTGCTTACCAGCAATTTGGGCTGAGAATATATGGAGAGGAGATGTTTACTATATTGGGTGACAAGGAGAACATTAGGAAACTGGGCTTATGCAATATAAAATACTTGTTAATGATACAAAATGGGGAAATCATCACTGATATTGTCCCATAATATTAATGGGATCCACAGCCCAGTTAAGAGATTCCGTTTGATACAATTTATTAAAAGAGACAATCCTGAAATCATATTTTTGCAGGAGTCTCACCTGTCCTCTCCTGAGCACGAAAAATTCACCAAATGGGGGTTTCCCATGGTGATAGCTTCATCTCACAGCTTGGGTAGGAGATAGGGAGCGGCCATCCTGATCAGACGTGAGGTATCATTCGACCTCCATCAGAAGGTAATAGACCCGGAGGGACGATTCACTATTGCAAAGGGCATGCTTCATGCTAGCCCAGTAACTCTGGCATCCATTTATTTTCCCCCCAGGGACCTCAAAGAGATTGACTCAGACTTTTTTTGCATGGCTTTTGAAGATCCTTCAGGGGCAACTTCTGATTGGGGGGTGACCTGAATACTTCTCTGAACCCTGCAAGGAATGTCTCAGTCTATCTTCCTCACAGGGTTAACCCACTTCAGAAGTACTTGCGGGATACAGTTGCTTCTTTGGGGCTGGTAGACATCTGATGTCACTGTTACCCCACACAGAGAAAATATACCCATATAGCATCGGGACCAGGGGTGGTGTCTCGACTAGATTATATGTTTACCACAGCAGAACATCTAGAAACATTGCACGACGTGTGGCATGGGGCGACCATATTATCAGATCATTCCCCAGTATTTTCCAAATTTGATTTGGGCGGGGGGGACATAAAACGAACCTCTGGCGCTTCAACTTGATGCACTTGAGAGCTCCAGAGTCTAATCAAATGGTTAAAGACAGGATCCCACAGATCCTGGGGGAGAATGGTGACCCAGATGTTTCGGCAGCAATTCAGTGGGATACCCTTAAGACAGTGTTATGTGGGGATATTATTGCTTATACATCAAGGAAAAATAAAGAGCGAGAGGCACAGCTTATTAAGCTCCAGGGGGGGTTGAAAGTATTGCAGTCTTTATATGCCCAGGGGGTGGAACTGTGAAGGTACAACTACTAACAATTAAACAAAAAATTCAAAAATACCTAGATCAGAAAGAGCAACAGCCCTTTTATCTCAAAATCGCAGCACATGAGGGGGTCCCTAAAGGAGCCAGGAATCTGGCCCATAAACTTAGAATGCATAAGGCTAGAGCCTGTGTTATGGCCATGCAAGACCCTACTACGGGGAAGCTAGAACATCACGCTAAGATCATTAGACAAGTCATGGCTGAATATTATCAGGATTTATATAGGGCAGAGTCTGAAGACCATAGTCAACAGATAGAGGCATGCTTTAATAACTTAAAGCTTATCAAATTGACTGCCTCACAGATAGATATTTTGAGAGCCCCTACTATCTTGATTGAGATAGAGAGAGTGTTGCAGAGAGCTAAGACCCAGAGAGCTCCAGGACCAGATGTATATCCGTTGGAGTTCTATAAAACTCATAATGAAGAAAGACTACCACCATTACTCTAGGCTACCTATGAGATACAGGAAGGAGGTATTCCTCCCCACTCTTGGCAATACGCAGTGCTATCTGCCATACTTAAACAAAACAAAACCCTACCCCTCATCGTACAGGCCAATTTCAATGTTAAATTTTGATTACAAAATTTATATGTCTGTGCTAGCACATAGACTAGAAAACATCATGCCTTTATTGATCAATCATGATCATGTGGGCTTTATTAAGGGATGACAGGTTCACGATGCAGTGCGACGAACACATCTGCTTAAAGAGTACGCAGCAACATGTTCGATTCCCCTGGCACTCATTGGATTGGATGCTGAAAAAGCATTTGACAGGGTGGCCCAGCCATTTTTGTGGGCTACCTTGTCTAGTTTTGGCTTTCCCCTGGAGATCATACAACAATTGCAAAATATGTATAAACACCCTCTGACTTACTTAAAATGAGATGGCTCTATCTCTGACCCCTTTCTTCTACAGAGGGGAACTCATCAGGGATGCCCCCTCTCACCACTGTTATTTGCTCTGTATCTCGAGCCATTAGCCCAAGCCATTAGAGCTCACCCGGAGATTGAGGGCATACCTATGGGAGGCACAAACCATTAAATTTCACTATTTGTGGACAACATCCTTCTCACTTTGTCCTCCCCGGATATGTCAATCCCAAGGATCTGGGAACAACTGGAGATGTTCGGTAAAATCTCAGGGTATAAAATTAACCAACAAAAAACAGAGGTACTGCTGTGTAACTACATCCCTTCCCCTGCTTTAAAACGTGCATTTCCCCTTAAGTGGTGTAAACAATCGATGTGGTACCTTGGGATCCATCTTACTAAAAATCAGATACATGCAGATATTACAAATTTTGAACCTCTAATCCAAAACATAACTGAGGACCTCACACGATGGTCACAAATACCTTTGAGTTTCTTAGCTCGAATAGAAACTATTAAACAAAACATATTTCCCTAGATTTTGTTCTATCTGCAGACACTCCCATTATTTCCAACACAGACTTATTTTCAAGCTTGGAATAGGCTGATCTCTCACTTTATATGGCAGGGGAAACCTCCCAGGATTTGGTACTCTCTATTACAGTTATCAAAGGACAGATGTGGGTTAAATTTACAGAATCTCTTGAATTATGCCCGAGCTTCTAAATTAAAGATCTTACTCTCCTGTATGAACCCCAATTATATGCCCTGGAAGCAGTTTGAGATGACTTGGAATGGCATAGAAGACCTGACGGACTGTCTTTTTGGACATCCTCCTGGTTGCATACCTCTCTCTAAATTCCCACAATATACTGCAGAGGTGTTTAAGCAGTGGCTGACTGTACTCAATAAAAGATTATTGCCCATGGAGGCACTTTTTCTGAGATCCCTTGCAGTGAACAGTGCCTTTCCACCCAGTTCTTTGGATAGATCCCTAACCCAGTGGTATAAATATAATAACCAAACATATTTTTCAATTATTAGTCCCACAGGGCCTTTATTCATTTGTCCAGCTCCAGGCTCAGTGTAAAATACCCCAGGGCTTCTTTCATAAGTATTTGCAGCTAAAATATTATTTGCGATCAATGGAGGAAGCACTGGCAGCAGTGGCTGAAACCCCCCCACTGATAATAAAATTACTTCTATCACAGAGACAAGGCACCACTCTAGACCACTGTATCAGTCTGGCCTACCTTGTTTTGGGAGAGAAACCAGAAGACTCTACTGAGTCGATTACAGCCCGTTGGTCCTTGGAATTGGGGACTGACCTACCAGTTACTAACTGGAAGATGGCCTCCCCACTTATGCTTAAGGCCTCGGGATCCCCACATTGGAAAGAGTTTGCATGGAAATTACGATATAAATTTTACTGCACTCCTGCTGTGGTAGCTAGTTTTACAGGCAATCCTAAAGGAAAGTGCTGGAGAGGATGTGGAGCAGTACATGCAGACCAGACTCATGTATTTTGGAATTGCAACATGCTGGGTCCTTATTGGGGGGAGGTAGTGCAGGAGCTGGTGGCAATATATGAAAACCCAGGTCTTTTAACCTCTGGGTATATACTGACAGCTACTACCCCATTTGGTCTAAAAGTAGTAGAATGTATTCCTGCAAACTACATTGCTAATATTGGCAGCAAAAAAGGTAATAACCAGACTATGGGGAACAAATAGGCTGCCAACCAAGGGAGAGTGGCTAAACTTGACAAGAGAGATATATAGGACGGAGAGGATGGTGGCCAGAGTACAGGATAGAGTGGAGGTATTTGATACAAAGTGGAGAAAATGGATTATGTATCAGTTAAGTACTTATTCAGACTTTGTTCCCTGAAGCTAATTAAATCGGCGATACCGGAGAGATAAGGATCCGACGTGCGCGAATTCTAAAATTAAGCATACTACGGTAATCGCTAATGGCATCATCATTTTGGCCACGCCCCCTTTCCGGCCCCCATTTGATACGGACACTCCCTGCAGTTTTTGTTACGCCCCTTTTCCTGCCCCATGGACATGGACAAGCCCAGCCACGACATTGTGAAAAAAAAAAAAATTAATTGCACTCTAGCCATACAATAGTTTATGGTGTAAACATAAAATGCATACTCTTCCGGCAGCACACTGTTCGACATGTAGAAGCCCAGCCACATTTTAAAATCCATCTGGCTACCTGGCCATTAGATGCTATTAACACCTACTACATGTGTTTCATTTTATTTCTTTGTAACCCCCCTGTATGTTTTATTATGAGTATCGTGGCTGTAAGACTATTTGTACTTTTACACCCCCCGTGCTATTTCAGATTTGTCTATGCCTTACATGTATTTCTATTTCACGATTTTAAGATCGAGACTAGTTGTACTTGTAATTGTAATTGGGGGGCTTTGCCCCCACACCCCCAGTTCTATTTCAGTATTACATAGAAACATAGAAGTTGACGGCAGATAAGGACCGCAAGGCCCATCCAGTCTGCCCATTTTTTTTTCTACCTTATAAAAGTGCCATCGGCCTTTGCTCTGTCAGTGGCCTATCTATTCATAGTCATTTGTATTACTCCCTTATGCCTATCCCATGCCTGTTTGAAGCCCTGCACTGTATTCATAGCCACCACTTCTTGTGGTAAGCCATTCCATGCATCCACCACCCTTTCTGTGAAAAAGAATTTCCTCACATTCCCTTAATCGGCCTCCCTCTAATCTCATGCTGTGTCCTCTTGTCCTGCTATTTTCTTATATTTAAACATGTTAGACTCTTTCACCTTGTTTATGCCCTTAAGGTGTTTGAATGCCTCGATCATATCACCTCTCTCCTTTGCTCAAGGGTATACATATTGAGCCCGCTAATCTGTCCTCATATGTCTTCTGATGCAGTCCCTGCACCATTTTGTTGCCCTTCTCTGACTGCCTCAATTTGGTTAATGTCCTTGTGAAGTGTGGCCTCCAATACTGCATGCAGTACTCCAGATGGGGCCTAACCAGTGTCTTGTACAGAGGATTAATACCTCCTCTTACGACTTGTGATACCCCTACTAATACACCCTAACACTCCCTAGCCTTACCTACTGCTTTAGAGGTCTGTTTGATGATTTTAGGTCATCAGTGATGATGATGCCCAAGTCTCTTTCTTTCTTTGTGACTGCTAGCAACTCCTCCCAGCCTATAGGTAGCTTCAGGGTTTTCTTCCCATGTGCATGATTTTGCACTTCTTTGCATTAAATCCCAGTTGCCACTCTTCTGACCATTCTGCTAGTTTATCCAGATCTCTTCTCATTCTGTCCACCCCATCTGGATCATCTACTCTGTTGCAGATCTTGGTGTCATCTGCAAACAGACAAGCCTTACCCTCTAGTCCATCTGCATGGTCACTAATGAAGATGTTGAAGAGGACTGGCCCCAGGACTGATCCCTGAGGTACCCCACTTGTGACTTGCATCTCTTCTGACTGTATACCATTTACCACCACTCTCTTGTTTTCTGCCCACAACCAGTTTGCCACCCAGTTGACCAACTTTGACCCACCCCGAGCCTACCCAGCTTATTTATCAATCTTCTATGTGGAACAGTGTCAAAAGCTTTGCTGAAGTCAAGGTAGGCGACATCAACTGCCCCCTTGGTCCACCACTCTGGTTACCCAGTCAAAGAAATCTATGAGATTAGTTTGACAGGACCTTCCTTTGTAAACCCATGCTGTCTTGGATCCCGTGCCCCTATGGATTCCAGGTGTTGCACTATCCTTTCCTTAAGGAATGCTCCATAATCTTGCCCACTACTGAGGTAAGACTGACCGGTCTGTAGTTCCCCTGCCTCACCGCTACCACTCTTGTGGAGCGGGACTCACATGAGCCCTTCTCCAGTCTTCTGGGACCTCTCCTGTGCTCAGAGACTCACTAAACAATTCTGCTAATGGCTCTGCTAGTTCCTCCTTTAGCTCCTTAAGTACCCTGGGATGTATGCCATCAGGTCCCATTGCCTTATCCACCCTGAGCTTAGCAAGCTCTTGTAGGACCCTTTCTTTTGTGAAGGGAGTAGTGCTCACCTCCCTCCCCCTGTGTCCATGATGCTGAGCTGTGGGCCCTGCCCTACATTCTCTTCAGTAAATACTGAGCAAAGTATCTATTTAGGATAGATGCCTTTACAGGTCCTCCTCCTCACATGCTCCTTTTCTCCATTAAGCTTAGCAATACCCCTCTGGACTTTCTCCTTTCACTAATGTATCTATAGAAAGTCTTGTCACCTTATTTTACTGTTCGTGCTAGTGTTTCCTCAGTTTGGGACTTTGCCTGCCTTACTGCCTTACCTGCTTCCTTAGGGCAGTTTGGTATGCCTCCCTATCTTCATCCTGCTGTGTTCCCTTATATTTCCTGAAGGCCAGCCTTTGGCTCTGACCTTTCTGCTACTGTATTTGAGAACCAAAGGTTTCCTTCTTCTTTTGCACTTCCTTTTCTGTCTAACGCATGGGATGTTGCTTCAAGTATTGCATCCTTAATGCTTGCCCACTTTGCCAGTACCCCTCACCTGTGTTTCTTTTGCCAGGGCTAGCTTAACTCTGTTGGCCATCTTATCAAAGCCAGCTCCTCTGAAGTCCCATATTTTTGCCTTGGAATGGGATGATTTAGATGTAGTAGCCAAATTGAACCATACCATGTGATGGTCACTGGCTCCCAGGTGACCTTCTACCTGGAGATCTGTGATCCTTCTTTGTTAGTCAGTACTAGATCTAGGATAGCCCTGTCTCTTGTGGGTTGCTGTACCAGTTGTTTGAGGCCCTCCCCGCAGGGAATCCACTATGAGTCTAGTTCTGGCAGATGTTCCTGCTGGTATTGACCAATCTGTATCCGCATGTTGAAGTCTCCCATTATCAGAACCTCCCTTTAGCTGTCATGTTTTGTATATCTTCTAACAGTAATGTGTCTATGTCTTCCTCTGGTCTGGGGCCTGTAGACAACCCCAGTTCTTATGGCTGTCCCATTTCCTGTTTCCAGGGTGACCCACAGTTCTTCTGGCTCCTTATGTGTGTTCTGAATTTCTGTAGCTTTGATATTTTCATTAACATACAGGGCCACTCCTCCCCCTTTTGCACCTCGGTCTCTTCTGAACAATACATAGCCAGGTACTGAAGTCTCCCAAGTGTGGTTACTGGTAAACCACGCCTCACTAATTGCTACTATGTCCAGTTTAGCCTCTGACATTATTGCCTGCAGGTCTGGGATCTTATTTCCAGGCTGTGAGCATTTGTGTACATGATTTTCCATTGGTCAGATTTTGGGTGTTAGTTGTTGGGTGAAGTTTGGCATTACCCCAAAGGCCGGGATGGGAGACAAACCTTTTTTCTTACCTGGTGATGCAAATGAACGCAAACATGCTGAATTCTGTTTGACCACTAGCTGAGAGGGGAGGGTGTTCTTCCCATTCGGACGATGGGGTGCTGCACCTCTCCCATTTGCTAGTTTAAATATTCTGCAAGGACGCCAAACTTCTGCCCCAATGCACTGACTCTCTTCAGTCAGATGCAGTCCATCAAATTTAAAGAACTTTCGCCCCAGAACTGTTGCCAGTTCCTCACAAATCTGTGTCATTTTTCCTGGCACCAGCCCTTGAGCCACGTGTTTAGCTCCCTATCTCCCTTCTCTGACCTTCTGTCCATCTGCTCCCTCTCCCAGACTGGCAGGATCTCAGAGAAGGAGATGCCGGACGAAATAGATGATAGTTTGTCACCCAGCCTAGTCAGGTGTTCCTTGGTCTCCACAACTGACCGGCTGGCGAGATCATTAGTCCCTATGTGTACTAGGACATCAATGTTTTCTCCTGCATTGTGACCAATTTTAGCAATGCGGTCAGTGTCTCTCCATGCTGATGTACCTGGGAGATATCTGACCATCACCCCTGGCTGGAGGGGTGATGGTCAGATGGCTATATTTAATTTAATTTAATATAGCCTATAGTTAGGCTATATTTCTATTTTGGCCTGCCGGCCTTTTTTTGTAACATTGGTGATGTCACGGTAGTAGGCGGTGCAATATGTTCGCGAGGAGAGGCCACTGCCGTAAGCATAGGAGGGATCCTTATCTCTCCAGTATCTCCATTAAATCAATACTGGAGAAATGTTAAAACGAGACTTGTCTAGTTCATGTGATTAATTAGTCCTGATGCTGGGTGAGAGTTTTTTTTTTTAAGTCCAATGTATAATTATATAAACTGAACAAATATATATATGTAAAATGTATTGTACAATGTATAGATGTCCTTGTGCCTCATACAAATTTTATTATAAAAAAAGCACAATTGCTACAGTACATTGAGGAGTAGCACCCCTTCCCACTGCATCAATGTTTCACGGCTCGCTGGTGCTTTTTCAAGAAATTACCCTTTGGCTTTTCTGTGCCACGGGTCTTTATCAGATGCTTGATAGTAGTGGCAGCAGCCCTTCGTGGGGAAGGCCTGTATGTGTTCCCCTCTCTGGATGACTGGATTCTGAAGTCTGGCTGCATGGAAGCTCTACTGCATACTCTGTCTCGGACATGGCAGTTGTTTAATGACTTGGGGGTCACAGTGAATGTGCCAAAGTCTGCATTGACTCACTACCAGAGACTGCAGTACATAGGGGCAGCCTTGGACACAGAGAAGGGATGTGCTTTCCAGCCACAGGACAAAAGAGACAGTCTGATTTCCCAAGCACAGCTGGTATAGAGGAGTACTGTGTCTCTGTGAGGAGAATGCTGGGTCTCCTGGGTCTCACGGCTGTGGCCATAGTGACTGTGCCACTGGCACGCCTTCATATGAGAATCCCTCATGGACACTCAGGGTCCAGTGGGATCACTTTGTTTATTTAGTTGGTTTTTGGTAACTGGGTAGGTACACGGTCTCATTGGGCTTAGCTACTACTACTGTGCAAAACTGCTGCGTTGACTGACAAGCTGGTCCAATTGGTATTCGTCACATTTCAGCTTCATAGAGCATTGCTATGGTGGATGGATCATGAAAACCTATTGAAGGGTGTTCTATTCCTTGTACCAGCTCCTGTACAGATCCTCACCACAGATGTCTTGGGCTCCAGCTGGGGGGCTCATCTTGGTCCTTACCAGATGCAGAAGTCATGGACCAAGGTGTAGACTGAGCTGCGTATGAATATCCTGGAAAAGAGGGCTGTCCTGTACAGCCTCCAGGCATTTCAGAACCATCTATTCCCAGTCCTTTGCTAGCCCAGATGGACAATGTCAGTGTGATGCATTACATCAGCAAACAACCTTAAGGGAATCAACAAAGTCCAAGAGGGTAGCATCTTTCAGAAAAAGAGATGTGCAAGAACAAGGGGACAAAATTTGAAGATAGAGGGGGGGATGGCTCAGGGGCAATGTGAGGAAGTATTTTTTCATAGAGAGGGTGGTGGATACATGAAACGGCCTTCCTGAGGAAGTTGTGGGGTCAAAAACAGTGGGGGAATTCAAAAATGTACGGGACAGACATAAGGCAATTCTTGTGGGGGGTAGGAAGAAGTAGGCTGTCGGTTAACTAAGATCTGCAGCTTATCCAATTGGTAGGGAAATGGGAAGACTAGGTGGACCAAGCGGTCCTTATCTGCCATCAAAGTCTATATTTCTATGTTTCTATGTTTAAGGAGGCACTCACTCCTATCACTTATGCAAGGAAGCAATGAGGGTATGATACTAGTCTCTGTCTCATGCCAACAGCTGTCAGCGGTGCATCTCCCAGGTCTTCAGAACATCTTGGCAGACAGGCTAAGCAGGTCACAGTCCAGGATTCATGAATAGGAACTGCTGACCTTTGTGGTAAATGAACTCTTCACAAGATGGGGTCATCCAGAGTTGTCTTTTTGCGTCCCCACACAATGCAAAACTGTAACATTTCTGGTCACTCACTCCAGGACCTGGAGTTTTTGGGTGAGATACGTTGTCCCTCTCTTGGAAAGAATAATCCCCATACACATTTCCTCTGTTCTTCTAATACATTGGGTTCTGCTCAAGCTGTGGGTGAAAAGTGCCACTCTAATCCTCATTGTTCCATTTTGGCCTCGCCAGATATGGTGTGAACTTCTGCAGCAGATGGCAGTGGAACCCCCCCTGTCCCTCTACCTCCATGTCAAGGTCTGTTCTTACAGGACAAGGGATCCCTGGTCCATCTGGATCTGAAGTCACTACATCTGCATGCATGGCTTCTGAAGACATGGCTATTGCATGGTTTGGGATATCCTGAAGTTGCTGATGTCCTGCTTGCAGCTAGAAAGCCTTCTACCAGACAAACTTATTCCTCGAAATGGAAGCGATTCATTTTGTGAACTGATTCCAGGAACTTGGATCCATTTCTATGTTCTATAAATGCTGTGTTGGAATACTTGCTGTCCCCATCAGACTCTGGTCTACAGTGTCCTCAATAAAGGTGCATTTGGCTGCTGTATCAGCTGTCCATGCCCTTATTAATGGTCATATGGTTGCCCAGTTAGATGTGTCCCATATGTTTCTGAGAGATATTCTGCATATGAAACCTTCTATCTATAATCCCGTCCCATTCTGGGACTTGAATTTTGTGACTGAGAAACGGATGGCTCCTTTTGAGATGGCCACGAGTTGTGGCCTGCATTTCCTAGCATGGACAATGTTAATCTTCCAAGAATCAATCGTCAGCATTTATTCCCACTTATGTGTCTGCGCCAGAGGTACTAGGACCCTATGGCAGCAAAGTATTTCGTAGTCTGCAGCTTAGTGGATTGGCGTCGGTGCTGGTGCCAGTCACAAGCCAGCTGTAATGACATGGTGTTGGTGGAGTGTCCAGCAACTGATGCCATCCCCCTACTTTCCTCAGTTCTGTTTTTCCCGCTGTCAAAAGAACACTGTGGGAGCACTGATTGTCATTTTAAACTGCATCACAACTCCTGCCTCTGTTCACTGCCACTAGTTTGACCCCATACCCCTCAGCACCAACCCCTTTCAATGTCACCTGTGTTATTTTAACTGTATAGTGCTGCACCAAACCTCTTTTCTTTCTTGTTTATTTTTTTGTCTGCAGTGACATGTCTGGTTCTGAGGAGTGCAAGGGAAAGAAGGCCTCTAGCAAGCAGAAGAAAAAGCAACACTGCAGTCATCTATGTGTTGGTGCTACTGTGGGGGCCACTTCACCATTCAGGGCTGGCATGTGTTGGACCTGCCTTGGCACTGACTCATGATATGGACTGGTGCAACACCCTGCTTCTCAATAGATTCTCACCCTCAAACTTTGCGTGTTGAAATAGTGTTGCAAGCCCCTCACATTCAGAGGCAGGCATTGTGCCAGGGATGCCAAGGTAAGGTGCATGGGCTCTTCCCCCGAGCCCCTTTCCAGTACTATGTGTACTGAGGAAAACCAGGGCTGTCTATGCCCTTGCCCTGCCAAGATGTCCAAGGACATGGGAGAGGGATCAGCTGGATAATGGGTCTCTCCCAGGGCCAGCTGAGTACCCCTCCTAGTCTGCCCTCCTACTTCTGGGCAGCAGACGCCCTCTGGGGTGAGGCCATAGCCATACGCTGGGTCTCAATTGATGGGCCCCTTGGTGTTGCAGCCTGGTGATGTCTTGGCTGCTGGTATAGTGGCCAGTACTGGTGAGCAAGGTGGTGCCAACTGCAAGACCAAGCCCCCTTCAGGTGCTGTTCATTGTGCTGGGAGAGGGAAGGTCTCTGGAACTAGTCCTTCTCAGACCCTTGAGGTCGTAGTTATTTCTTCTCCCGAGCAGATCTTATATGTATCAGTCTTCACTGCTCATCACTGATGGGTTCAAGCTGGAGATGCAGGACCCCGCGGGAGAGATTTTTTCTCTAGGATGAGGAGTCGGTGCTGGGACAGTGCCATCCTCGAGGCCGTGCAATGCATGGCACTTGAGGGTTGGCCAGTAACTGACACCAACTCCTCCTCCACCTCAGTTTTGCTTCTCCCATCTTCAAATGTGCATCAACCTCATGTCACCTGAGAGAATTTGACTACGCCATCGCAGCCTACCGCCTCATAGTTCTGCTGCCGCCATTTTTACTCGATGCCATCTTTGACTCCGGATCAACCGTTAAGATCTTTCCTTATTTTCACTGGCAAGTCTTTATCTGTTTTTGTTTTAAGTTATTCGATAGTCATGCCAGGTTCCGGGGACAAAAAGAAAGAGGACAGGAAGTTGTCTAGAGTGGGCCAGCCTCCCCATGCATCAGTGTCCCTGTGGCAGCAGATGACTGTGATGACTGGCATGACCGATGCCTGACCTGCCTGGGTCTGAATCATGACATGGACCACTGTGATGCCTGCTTCTCAATGGACCACTGGGTGTTAGAGTACTGCACATTTAAGGTCGGCCATGCTCTGCTGACCATTGGAGGGCTGCATCGTACATGGGACGCCACGTGCAGGTCTCTTGACCCTTCCTTCAGGTCCCCTCCTAATACTATACATACTGCAGAGGAGGGGGCCTCTGCTGCTTCTAGCATCACCAGGGTGGAGGTCCCTTCTACGGTTCTGTAGGGACGGTCAGACTTCTCCGGGGATCTGGCTGGGGGCACCGTCCTGGCTGTCACCTCTTCAGAGGTGCAGGTTCCCCTGGTGTCATGGCCTACATCTGCTAGGCCTGCCCTGTTGGTTTCCTGTGCATGCCCATCAGTACCCACTGCTGATCCTGGAGCCATTTGCAGTTCAAGTGAACAGGGCAAACCATGGTTGGTGCTGGGTCTCCTGTGGTGCCACGAGCTGTGCCAAGGGAGGAGGAGGGCTTTGGGGTGGCCTCTGCTGATCTCCCTGGAGGAGGAGGATCAGGACGCAGATCTGGATTGGCTACTTGACTCTTCAGGGTCCCAAGGCTCTCCTTCACCCGGCAGTATGGCGTTCCCCCAATCTTCTCTTTCTCTGGGACAGGTGATCACAATTTACATCAACCCGGGTGCTGGGAGCCCCTTCAGAGCTGCCTGTGGTACCAAGGGGGTGCCTCATACTGAGAGTAGCTCCGCCCCTGTAGAAACTGAGTCCGGGGTCGGCTCCATTTTCGGTGCCACTCTGGTCTCCAGTGCCGAAAAGGGGTCTGCAACGTCTCCTGCTTCCCTGGTGGGTGTGGCAGATGTGGTGGCACCCTTAAGATTAGCGGCATGGAATAGGTCGCTCTTGGAGTCGGCCGGTAGTAAGGAGCCAGGTTGATGTGCGGCAGCCTTCCCTTGGAGCCCCAAGGGGCTCAAGGAGGAGCCACAGTGCTGAGCCCGCCTTCTCTCCTTCCTCTTCTTCAGGTGAGATCTCTGTAGGTGGGGCTAGGGGACGTGCTTCTGGACCTATGCGGCCCTGGTTGCCCCACATGGGGATTCCCCTTCTGGGCTCAGTCCCGACCACTTCAGTCTGGTTGATCTGCCATTGACGAAGGAGACCAGTGGATCCTTCCCTAGGGCTGGATGGTCTGCTGGGTCTCTCAGCCCTAGCAGAGGGCATTCTCACTCTGTGAGAGTGCTTCCCCCCCTCCCTCTGCCTTCTCCTCCCTCTTTCCTGGGCCATGTGGATCCTCCGGGGCCCTTGACCTGGGAACAGTTCAGGGCCACAGCTGCCGACTTCCTCAGATATGTTAGGGCCATGGATGAACAGGTCTTCCACCTGTCCTCCCAGGAGCAGCCGGACTCTGAATCCTCAGACTCATCGGCTTCCTCGTCTTCCTCCCCTGAGGAAGATGATCCTTCTGTCCACCTTTCCTCTGATGCTGATCAGACTTCCTATCAGCATTTACTGTTGAGGTTAGTCGATGAGCTCCATGTTTCCCGTGTGGCAAGACACAATCCCGTGTGAGTGATGCAAACCTTCCTGAGCGAGTACAATGTAGACTACCTAGTGGTGCCTTCCTGGCTGATTTCTTTTTGGAAAGTGTCATACCGTACCTGGTAGCATCCCTCAGCCCCTTCTCCAGCCCCGAGGAACTGCCAGTGCAGGTGTTGCGTACCCCAGAGGTCTCCAGGAGCTTTGCCTCATCCTACTTCTGGACTGAGTCTCCTGGACATCCCTACCAGGCATAGAAGCCCGAGGCATGACTGACCTCCAGAGGCCAACTCCGTGGAGTTCGACCTCTGGTGGAGGAGAGTCTTCTCCTCAGCGCGCCTTATGCTGTGTGCTGCATCTCTTCAGGCCCATCATGCTGCCTACAACAGGCACTTATGATTGATGCAAGGCCAGTTGCTAGCATCAATGCCTGATTTGGAGGCAACCAGGCAAGCCATCACCCTCTCCGCGTGTGGTCTGGAGCTTGCGAGGCACCAAGCAAGGGCATCATATGATGTCAGTGAGGTGGCATGCAGGGTGGCAGGGACAGCGATCTGCATCTGGCAGAAGGCATGACTTCACCTTTCCTGGTTGACACCCTGGCCCTGCATAGGGTGCTTGCCTCCACTTTCCAGGGGACCCACCTTTTCTCCCGCAGGGTGAGGAGGGAGCTTCAGGGGCGACTTCCTTCTCCCAGGCAAAAGGAGACCCTACCTCACCCTGACCAGTCACGGGCCTTGCCTGGTTGGTAAGGGTACCCTCTCCCTGTGTATTCCTGCAGGGGGCTGAGGGAACCCTTTCCCTCAGGGAGGTGCCAGGTCCCCTTCGGGGAGGCTTGGTAATCAAGGACTAGTAATGAATTGTGAAGATTGACACAAATAAGATATGAAAATTACGTACCTATCGTAACTGTTGACCTTTCTATATATCTTCATCATTCATCACTGCTTCCCACCCACCTTCCTCTCTTGGGCCTCAGCCTCTGGGCAGTGCCTCCTCCCTGCTTGCCTTTCCTCAGTTGAGGCCAGTTGTGGGTCTAGTCCTGCTGGTACCTCCGGATCCTCTGATCCTTCTGGTAAAAAACAGGGACCCACCATTGAGGGAGGGAAAGCAGGGGTGTTTGCCCTCTTATGATAAGGGGCTCCCTGGGGCCCTCTTCTCACAGTCCTGATGGGGACCCCTTCCATCCTTACAGATTTTCTGGGCCCTTCTCTTGCTGCCCCAGATATCCCAGCTCTGGTCTCGCTTGATCTCTGGGATCCTCATCTTGATTGTTGGGAAAGTGGAAGGGCCCCAGGGACCTCCAGTCCCCTTCTTCCTGGAGCAGTGACTCCTGTGTGGATGTGTCCTGGGAAGGGTCCCCATTTTTAGAAAAAAAAATGGAAACTTCCACTCCGACATCCTCTTGCCCCTCCTGCCATCTGGCTTGGAGTATGTGATATCCATTCCCTCTAGTTTAGACCTCTTCTGTTGAAGAAGTCTTTCTTAGAGGGGGATCCTGTCCCGGGGTGGGTCCTGTCCCCACCCTTGTGTAAATTGGGGACAGGAATGAGAAACCTTTGACACCCCTTCCATCTCCTCTGGATCAGCGTGGATGTACCTCCAAGCCAGGTGCCATGGCTTGTGTTCTGCTCTTCTGGGCCAGTGTCCAGCGTTTTCCCTACCTCTTGCTGTCAAATCTAACCTAAAGGTTCTGTGCTACTAGCTCCTTCCCTCAATGGAGTTTCAAAAAAAAAAAAAAGGTTGAGAGACTAGATTAGGGTGGTAGTGTCCCTTCTGGTTCCCAGAGAGTTTCTGGGACCTCTGTTGGGGTGTCTTTAGGTCTCTCTTCTCCTCTCCCCTCTCTGTCTTTTTCCTATCCTTTCTTTCACTCTCTCTCCCTTACTGCTATCCCTCCCTTGGCCTGTCCAGTGTTTGGGGCCCCCTGTCCCAGACCCCTAGGTAACATCTCTACCTCTTGTGGCCTGCCTTATTTCCCTTTTCTGTTTACATCTTTTCCTTTTTATTGTCTCTTGGGCTCCCTTGCTCCACCCTCCTCCTTTTCCTCTGTCTCTGATTTTCCCACTCTCTCTGCCATGCAGAACTGAGGTGGAGGAGGAGTCGGCGTTGGTTACTGGCCAACCCTCGAGTGACATGCATTGCAATGGCCTCGAGGGAGGTGCCATCTACTCCCCCCTAGAGAAAAAAATCTCTCCTGTGGGGTCCTGCAACTCTGGCTTGAACCCCACCAATGATGAATGGTGAAGATATACAGAAAGATCAACAATGATGGTTGGTACGTAATTTTCATTCGCATGACCCAGGAGAGGAGCTTGGTGATTACCTCAGTCCTGTGGTTGGGGGTAATGAGGATGGGGGCCTCCCTGGGTCTGGTTCCGGGCCTGGCCTTTGAGCTTCTTTGGGGGTGGGCTGTATGGTCGGCACCAGGTTGTGGTGCATGGGCCCAGTCTGGCACTGTTCTTGGTGCTGTTTCAGGTTCTGGTGCAGTTCCCGTTGCTGACCCTGTTCCTGGCACCATCCATAGTGCCGGGAATGTTGCTGGGACCATTCATGGTGCTGTCCCTGAGGCTAAATTCCCTGGAGGCTCCAGTCTACAGCTTGAGCCTAGGTCTGGCCCAAGGGGCAGAGTTGGCTCTGGTGAGGGAGACACTTGGAGTCTGGATCTGCAGCTCACTCCTTGCCTGCAGCTGGTGGTAGCTTTAGCAGGAGTCACAGCACTGGTTTGGAGCTAAGTTTCTCTCCAGAATCGGCTGGCCTGGTCACTGATGGGGATGGGGGCCACCCTGTGGGACATATCCAGCTCTGCTCCCCCAACCTGGGGTGTTCCCCTCATCAAGGGCACTGTCTTATCCGGTCCACAGCTGTTGATCACTCGCTGACGGGAGAGTTTGCCAGGTCCTCCCCCTGGGTGAGGTCCCCTGAGCACTCTTGCAAGTTGCAACCCTTGCAGAGGACCTGGCCTGCACTCTCATGACCCTCCTTCTCTCCCTCTCCTCTACCTCCCCCCCCAAGGCATTTTCAGTCCTCTTGGGCCTATAACCTAGGATCAGTTCAGGACAGCAGCTGGTGTTTCAACAATACCACCTCAGAGCTTACCAGGCCATCTTTAGGCCTGAAGCCCCTGCACCACTGCTTCCTAACTCCAGCTCCTCATCTCCCACTTCCTCACCTAAGGAAGAGAATACCTCTGTCCACATCTCCTCTGATGCTGAGTACACCCAGTGCCAGCAGTTCCTAGTGGAGATGATGCAGGAGGTGAGTCTTCAGCACATCTCAGCACAGTACAGCTTCCCTGGAGCTGTCATTCCTTGAGATAACAGTAGAGCCACCACTGTCATCCCTTCATGGCCTCTACCCTTTACGGAGGCATCCAGGAATGTCTGACTCCATCCCTTTTTCTTCCCTGCAGCCCCTAGGGATGTTCAGTGCAAATATTGTTCTTTTTATTTATTTCAAGATTCAGACATTACCTTTGAGCAAAGGCTCTTTTACAAAGGTTCCACAACAGGTACAACAAAGTGTGAACAATTGAGAACAAGAAAACAAAGGAGGGTGGAGCCCCAGTGTAAGCAAATTACAAGGGTGAAACATTACTAACAGAGTCATAAGCTATCTGGTAAGTGCAAAGAAACATGTCAAGGCAAAACATTGTCAGGTACACAGGTATAATTTACAACAGCCAAAGGGTAGGCACAAAGATATAATCTTCAGTAGCCAGGGAGCTAGATTCATCTACGTAGTGGAACTGATGTAGAGAATTGGGGGGGTGGGGGGTGGATCGGAGATGTGGGCAGCGGCCCTCTGGGGGCTTTGTTAAAAAGGGTGTGGGAGGTGACTTGATCCATGTCAGTTAGCCAGGCGATTGTGTCTTAAGACTTACAGGGCTGGGAATGCAATTACTGCCTATAGCAACAGGCCATGCTTCCAGAGAGATACTGTTTAAGCTCAGCCTTAAAGGCAGGTAGGCTCGAGTTTGTCAGTGGGTGAGCCAGGATCTCATTAAGCCACAGGAGAGCACGGTATGCAAATGACTGCTGTCCCAGTGTCGTTTTTGTGAAGGGGATTGCTAGAGAGCCCCAGGAGTGGCCTCTGGTCTGGTACCCAGATCTACAGGCAGGCAGCAAGCCACTGAGGAATGGAGCAACTTTGCCTCGTAATGATTTCGTGGCCAACAGGCAGGTTTGATATTTTATTCTGTTGGGTAGGTTTAGCAAATTGGTGTGCGTAAGTTGTCTGCCCCAAGTGTTAGCCTACATGCTTTGTTAAGGGCCGTTGCAATGCGTGCAAGTGCAGTTATGGAGGTGGCCCCATACACAGCAAGTCCATAGTCGATGACTGACAGAACTGAGGAAGAGACCAAGAGATGAAGGGCTAATGGTGTGAGGTATTGCCTGTGCCTACAGAGCACACCAAACTTTGCATTTACTGCTTCTACCACTTAGTCGATGTGCTGAACGAAGGAGAAGGTGTCGTTGATAATAACCCCATGGTATTTGAAATAGTGTACCGCTCCAGTGGGACAGCCTTGCTATTGATGGCAGTAAGGGCAGGGAGTGTTTTCTTGTGCTGGGGAGTAGAGATGATCATCGTCTTTGTCTTTTTGTGATTGAGGAGCAGCTTTTTTTTTTTTTTTTTTTAAGAACCAATCCTCCAGCCCACTGAATGAGCTCTGAAGCTCTGCCTGCAGGGCAATATGCTGCTTGCTGCTGCACAGAATGACAGCGTCATCCGCATACAGGAAAATCTTGCTCTCGCAAGCTTCAGGCAGTCTATTTATAAATAGACTAAATAGGAGCGGCCCCAATATTGACCCTTGGGGGACCCCTAGTGTAATTTCCCTTGAGGGAGATATGGCTGTCCTGATTTTGACACTTTTGTTTTGTGTGGGATAAGTAGCCTTGGAACCAGTGGACCACTTCAGGTGAGAGCCCCAGGTTTAGTCGGTCAGTAAGAAGGATGCGGAGACTGACAGTGTCAAATGCTTTAGTGACATCTATGAATACAGATCCCACCAAATGGTGCCTGTCCATGGCTTTGTGCACGTAGTCAGAGAACTCCACCAGGGCAGTAGTCGTGCTGTGGTTCCTGCGGAATCCATGCTGTTGCGGGCATTGGAGTCCATACTTATGGAGGTACTCCGTAACCTGGTCCACCACAATCCTCTCTAGGGCTTTAGAGAGAGGATGGAGATCAGCCTATAGTTGGCAGTGTTGGACTGATCCCCGCTTTTTAAAACTGGGGTGACCAGGGCTAACTTCCAGGTTGAAGGGAACATCGCCTGGCTAAGGGATTTACTAAAGAGCCTGGTAATTGGTCTCAGTAGCTCTTCAAGTGCTATTGCCACAAGCTTCATGTCTAAACCATCACTACCTAGCCTTGTTTTCCTGAGAACCTTACATACGTAGGTTCTGACTTCACTAACTGTGACCTGTTTAAAATAGAATTTTGGATGGGAGGGGTTATGTTGGTCTCATGGAGGGGGAAGTTCTTGGCTGTTTAAATAGTCTGGTGGCAGGACAGCACTAAGATCAGAGAACGACAGGTTAAAGGATTTGGCTATGTTGTGCAGGTCAGTGGTAGGAGTCCCATTAATGGTTAACATTGTGGGGTGTCTCCTGTCTTCCTTTCCAAGCAGGTCTTTGATGTTGCCCCAGAAGCGTCTACCATCCCCCCAACTGCTGTTTAGCTTCTCTTTGTAATGTGCTGCCTTGGCTTGCAGAATGAGCAGGGTGCACTTGTTTCTTGCTGCCCAGTAATTTTGCCAATCAGTGGGGTTGTCAGAATTTCTAGCCAGATACTAGAGGTTATCCTACTCCCTCACACAGTTGAGTAGGTCACGGGAGACCCAGCCATTGGAGGCTGCCCTTATCCTTCTCTTTCTCAGTGGTGCAAAGGTATCACAAATACCATTGAAGGTGTCTACAAAGAATTGCAGGGTTTGGTTGATGTCATTAGTTGGAGACCATTTCCCCCACGGAGTTTCCAGGGTCCATGATTTATCCCTCTTCTGGGATTCTGGTACTGCAGACCCCCACTGGGCCTAGGCCCCTGGTGTATGACCACCCTGCTGACACTGACTCTGTGGAGTTTGATGTCGAGGGTAGACAGGTTTTTGCAGTGGCATGCACCATGATGTGCATCTCTGCACATCAAGCACACCAGGCAGCTTACGGCGAGCACATCTGGGCAATGCTTAGACACCGTCCCACATAAGAGGCTAGTTACCAAGCTGGGCAGCCTGAAAGTGTGTCCCAGGGTGGTAAACTGGGTCAAAAATTGGCTGAGCAATAGAACACAGAGGGTGGTGGTGAACGAAGTTCAATCCAAAGAGAGGGGGGGGTGACCAGATGGGTCCCACAGTGATCAGTGCTTGGACCAGTCCTCTTTAATGTCTTCATAAGCGACATTGCAGAGGGGCTGGAAGGGAGGGTGTCTCTCTTTGCAGATGACACTAAGATCTGCAACAGGGTTAACACTCAAGGGGGAGTGGAAAGAATAAGAAGGGACCTGAACAAGCTTGAATGATCGAGAACGTGGCAGCTAAGATTCAGTGCAAAAAAAATATTCAAGAACAAGGGGCCATGATATGAAAAATAGAGGGGGGTAGACTTAGGGGTAACGTGAGAAAGTATTTTTTCATGGAAAGGGTGGTGGATCCATGGAACAACCTCCCGGCAGAGATTGTAGGGGAAAAACCGGTACAGGAATTAAAAAACGCATTGGACAGACATAAAGGAACTCCAGCAATAGGAAAGCGAGGGTAAGCCTCGGATCATTTAGGATCTACGGTATATGAAACAGGTAGGGGAAATGGGCAGACTAGGTGGGCCAAGTGGCCCTTATCTGCCATCAAATTCTATGTTTCTATGTTTCAAATTCTATAAAGGCTTGCATCATGTGTGAAGCACTTTGGGGAGGGGTCAGCCTGGCAGTTGAGTAGCCTCTGTCTGCACAGTGTCACCAGTCATTTCCTACAGAAGCAGGAGGCGGGACAGGAAGACCATATTTGTTTTGTGTAGTCCTATCAAATAAAGGCTTGTGTCACATGTGGAACATTTTGGGTGGAGGGGGCAGCCCGGCAGTTGAGTAGCCTCTATCTGCACAGTGTCACCAGCCATTTCCCACACAAGTGGGAGTTGGGAGAGAAGGACCATATTTTTTTGTGTAGTCCTGTCAAATAAAGGCTTGCATCACATATGAAGCTCTTTGGGGAGGAGGCAGTACGGCAGTTGTGAGTAGCCTTTGTCTGCATACTGTCACCAGCCATTTCCCACAAAAGCAGAAGTTCGGAGAGGAGACCCATATCTGTTTTGTGTAGTCCTGTCAAATAAAGGCTTGCATCACGTGTGAAATGCTTTGGGGAGGGGGCAGCCCAGCAGTTAGAGTAGTCTCTGCATAGTGTCACCAGCCATTTGCTACACAAGCAGGAGTCGGGACAGGAGACCATATCTTTTTGTGCAGTCTTGTCAAATAAAGACTTGCATCGTGTGTGAAACATTTTTGGGGGAAGGGGTGGCCCGGCAGTTGTGAGTTGCCTCTATCTGCATAGTGTTACCAGTCATTTCCCACACAAACAGGAGTCAGAACAGGAGGACCATATATATTTTTTTGTGTAGTCCTGTCAAATAAAGGCTTGAATCACATGCGAAACACTTTGGGAAGGAGACAACCCAGCAGTTGTGATTTGCCTCTGCATAGTGTCACCAGCCATTTCCCACAAAAAAAAAAAACCAAGCATTTGACAATGAAGAATTTTTGCTTGCTGATATTAGCATTGGAAATGCAGGAGTTAGACATGCAGAGTAGGAATGGCAGTGAAGTATTGAACTTCACGCCAACCTCACCTCCACTCTGCAGAGATGGACAGGTATTGGGGTATGTGTTTAGGTTGTCGCCCATAACGTTCATGCCATTTCACCTCACCCTATCCTGCTGATACTGACAAGTGTTGAGGTGTGCCTTCGGGTGTTCGGCTTTACAGTCACTTTACACCAAAAGGACATACGCTGAAATGGGTGCAATATAGGAGAATGGGGTGAACTCTGGGGCTGAAAAGTCCAAGGCACACCTCGATGCCTGTCACTGGCTGCAGGGTGGGGTGGGGGTGGAATGACATGAGCATTACAGTTGGTAATCCAAGGCACTCCCTGACGCCTGTCAGTCTGTACAGGGTAGGACGTTATGGTTAGAAACCCTATCACCCCAGGCGTTTGTTGGTATTTGCACTACAAATTGTCAACATGGCCTTTTTGTGACCCACACCTCATGAAAGCATTTGGGACCTCTTCTCATGAACAGTGGCACTGTGATTTTGTCAATGTGTCCCGAACTTTGGTTCCCACAGCAACCACGCCATTGTGTGCCAGATGTACGAAAACACAGATCGAGCAGGATGTGAAGAATGACAGCTGTACCATTCATAGGGAGGTGGGAAGAGATGGCAGTGTTAAAAGTCTGTCGTGAAAATATTAAAAATGCTTGAACTTCCGAGCGTATGTGGAAACTGTGCAACGCATGAGCATAACACAATCATTTAGTGGAATTATTTCACCAGTTTTCAACATTGGCATTTTGTGACCTCTGCTCATGAACACTGTCACTATGATTTTCTTAATCTGTCCCGAACATTGATTTCCCAAAGCAACCGCGCAATTCTGTGCCAAATGTTTAAATGCATATTTCGGGCAGGCTGTGAAAAATGACAGCTGTACTGTTCATAAAGAGGTGTGAAAAAATGCCAATGTTGAAAATTTGGAGTGGAAATACTACAAATTTGTGAAGTTACAAAGGTGCATGGAAACTGCACAACGCACACTAGTGACACAGTCATTTTATGGACGTTTGTCACCAAATTTTCAACATAGGCATTTTAAGACCTCTGCTCATGAACAGAGTCACTGTGATTTTACACACCAACATACGAATCTGCCAGATGAACAGACCAATCAGTCTATCTAAGTCTGCCCAAGTCTGCAGCTAGCACCCTAGATTGCAGCTGCCCCAGCCTCCTCCCCCACTTGTACCAGCCCATGCCCCCCTGACTCTTGCTTTATCCCACTCCTTCTTAAAGCTATTGACTGTCCTACATTACCACCCCCTCTGGCAGCACATTCCAACTAGACACCACCCTCTCAGTGAAGTAGTGCCTCCTCATTTTCCTCTTGAAATGTCCCCCTTCCAGCCTTAGTCCGTGCCCCCCTGTCTCACCCTTCCACTCCTCAGTTTAAACACCCCCTCATTGCTAGGTTTATTTATCCCCCTCAGGTATTTAAATGCTTCAGTCATATCCCCATCCCTCCTCTCCTACAGTGTGTACATGTTCAGCTCCTTCAGCCTAACTTCATATTCCTTTTCTTCCATCCCCTTTAACATTTTTGTTGCCCTCCTTGGCACCCCCTCCAGTAACTTTATATCTCTCCTCAGATATGGCCTCCGGTACTGCACACAGTACTCCAGGTGCGGTCTAACCAATGATCTGTAGAGCGGTAGGATCACATCCCTGTGTCTAGATGAGAACCCCCCTGCGATGTAGCCCAGTATCCTGTTTGCCTTTGCTGCTGCTCTCCTGCACTGGGCCGAGTTGTTCATGCTCCCAGTTACCAACATCCCTAGGTCCTTCTCCTCTGTGATCCCCAACCTCATCCCCCTCCAATCAATAGTCCCTCTTCTGGTTCTTAGCCCCAAAGTGCATCACCTTACATTTCTTTGCATTGAATCCTAGCTGCCACTCCACCGACCATGTTTCTAGTTTGGATAAATTCCCCTGCAGTTTTTCCCATCCATCCTCTTTGTCCACCACCACCGCCCTCAATTTGGTATCATGTGCGAATAGACTAACCCTGCTCCCCAGTCTGTGTGCTGTATCGGAGATAAAGAGCCCAAATAGCACTGGACCCAGCAGTGACCCCTGCGGCATCCCGCTCGTCACTGCTCTGGGTGCCAAGAGCTCCCCCCTAGCACCACCCTCTGCACCCTCTCCTGTAACCAGTTCTCTATCCATTTAGTCAGCTTTTTTCCCACCCCCACTGCCATCAGTCCCCCCCCCAAAGTCTCCCATGAGGCACTGTATCAAAGGCCTTATTGAAGTCCAAGTACAGGACATGTACCGCATGGCCCCTGTCCAACTCCCTTGTCACCCAGTCATAATACTCTATTAGGTTGGTTTGACAAGACCTCCCTGAGATGAACCCATGTTGCCACCCATCTTGGAGGCCATTACTCTCTAGGAATGCCACCCTCCTTTAATATCACCTCCATAAGCTTACCCACTATGGACGTGAGACTGACCATCTGATAATTTTCTGGCTTCTCCCTAGGCCCATTCTTGTGTATGGGCACCACATGGGCCACCCTCCAGTCCTGGGGCACACACCCCACTTCCAGGGAGGTGTTGAACAGATCTGGCAGCGGCTCAACCAAGAGCTCTGCTATCTCCCTCAGCACCGTGGGGTGGATACCATCAGGACCTGGTGCCTTGTCCACCCTTACTGCCCTCAGCCCCTGTAGCACCCTACTCCCTGCGATCACTATGTCCGTCACCTCCTCCCCCCTTTCCCCACTCCCCAGCCCATGCTAGTATTGGACCATCCCTCTCCTTAGTGAAACCGGAGCAGAAGTACTCATTTAGAATTTCTGCTTGCTCTTCCCCCTTTTCCACCCAATCCCCTCCCTACTTTATCCTCACAATATGTTCCTTGCACTTACTCTTTTCTCTGACTTACCTGAAAAAGTCCTTTTCCCCCTCCCTTTCTGCCATGTGCTAACCTTAATTCCCTGGAGGCCTTAGCTTTTTTCACCCTCCTGGCCACCTCCCTTGACCAACTCCCATAAGCCTCCTTATCCTCTACCTTCTCTGTTCTCCTGTACTCCTGGTATGCAGCCCTCTTTGCCCTCACCCCTTGCAGCAATTCCTTGTTCAGGCCCTGGTGCAGGCTACTGTGGCCTCTGTTAGCCCAGTCTTTATGATTCCACACTTTTGTTCTGCATCCATTCCCTGCCTTATATCCTGGAGTCTCTCTTGCAGTATTGCTCACGTCTTCGAAAAGTCCACCCTACTAAATTCCACAACCTTAGTGCCTGTGCCTCCTGTCTCCCTGCCCAGTGTGAGAACAAGCCACACTGTTTGGTGGTCACTACTTCCTAGTGGGTCATCCACCCTTACCTCCCTCACCACCTCCCCATTTGCCAGTACTAGGTCCAGAGCCTTGTAGTGCCACTTACCAACTGAGTCAGGAGGCCATCTTGGAGCACCTGCTCCCTGGTACTGCTAGTGGCCAGGGTACTCCAGTCAACCCCTGGTAGGTTAAAATCCCACACTATCACCACATTCCCCCTTCTACATACCCTCCTTATCTACTCTGTCAATTTCCCATCCAGTTCCCTGGACTGGCTGGTGGTCTGGACACCACTCCCAGTCTCAGCTTTCTGCCCTTGGAGTCCAGGAGCTGCAACCAAAGCACCTCTGTCCTGTTCTTTTCTCCCTCATCCCTTATGCATTTGATCCCTTTCCTCACATAGAGTGCAACCCCCGGTCCCTCCTGTACATCCTGCATCCCGGGATTGCCAAGTCCCAATCATGGTACTCTGTGGCCCAAGTCTCTGTCACTGCAGCAATGTCCACCTTCCCCTCTGAAAGGAGCACCTGAAGCTCTGCAGTTTTGATCCCCAGGCTTCTTGCGTTGAGAGAGGCCACCTTCCACCCATACCCCTCCTTCTCCTCACTCTTCTCCTTGGCTTGTGTCCCTCCTCCCAGTAGTCTGCACCCTTCCTCCTCCTTATTCTTACTGGGTGGTGGTGCCTTCTGTATTACACTCAGACCACTCTGCCTGCCCTCTCCCGGGATTACTATGCCTCCACCTTTACCTATATCTAGGGGGTGAGCTCATTAGGCTCCCCTGTCTGGACCTTTCTACCAACCTCAGTCTTTTGGCCACCACCCCCCCAACATAGTCTAAATCCCCCTTAGTTTTTTATCATGTCACTATTTCCCCTGTAGCGGAGCGGGCTCTAGTGACCTCCGGACGCCGGCTCTTGCACCTCAGACCAGGTCGTGTGCGTGAGAGAAACTCACCTTTCACCCAGGGTCAGCTGTACCCCTGGGGGTGCACCGCTGTCCTGTCCAGAGGTGCTGGGCATGGCCATCAGCCCGTGAGATCGCCCCGCTATTTTACACCTCTGTTTTCTCCCTGGGAGTCGGACGTGTAATGGCGTCAAAGGCACATAGTGCCAACGCCCGACGCACTCCCCCCACTGAGCATGCACCTGCATTGCAGCCAGATTCTGCCAGCCGCCACTGCAGTGCGATGCTATACAACCACCCACCCCAGAGGAAGGAGAGCAGTCATGGTCCGCTCAATTCTTCCTTGCCCCAGCCAAGTCCGTTCCTGAACCCAGGTTGCCAGCGTGGCATCCAGCGCCTCAACCCTCAGTGCCACCGGGCCTAAATCCACCTTAGTAGAGATATACCCCTCTATTCTCGCCTTTAATATTTCCTTCCCTGCTCAAGTGTAGCCTGTCTCCTGCATACAAGTCACTATTCCCTCAGACCCTACCCCAGTTGGTCACTAACCCATAATTTTTGGTGTGGCACCAATCCCTCAGCCACTCGTTGAACTCCTCAATCCTAACCTTTCCTCCCCGTGCTTGCACATGGCACCGGGAGTACCTCCGAGAATGCTACTGACTCCCCCACCCCTTCACACTGCCTGCCCAACTCCTCAAACCTCCCCCTCACTACTTCCACAGTCTTCCCCGGCCAAGTCCTTTGTACCCACATGCAACACTAAATGAGGTTTCTTTCTCTCGCTTGCTGCACACTTGAGCAGTGCCTGCCCTGCCCCTCCTGCAGTCAACCCCGGGGATAGCTTCAACCCAAATACAGCTGTGCCTTTCTCCCCATCCGCCCTATCTCACTCCTTTCAGTATAGAATCCCCAAGGATGAGTACCCCCGTCCCTACCCCTTTCCCTTCTAATGCCCCTTCCACCACCCCAGTATTCATTCTTCCCTGCCCCTTACCCCCGCCAGCTGCACCCTCTGTGACTTCTGTATCTGCACCTCCTACTTCTGCCTCACCCCTTTCTTCTGCCTTATTCCTCCCATCTTCCCTGAACCCCTTCCCAGCCTGACTACTTCCTACTGGGCTTCCCATGTCAACCTCCCCTCCTGATTTCCAACCCCTCTCCTATCCCCGTTGTTGTTGATTTACAGCCCCTTTCCCTTCGACCCCGACAGTAATGCCCCTCCCATCCTTTCCTCTTCCCATAGCCTTCTCTTCTCCAGTCACCCCTCCTTTCTTACTAGCCCCACTTGTACCCTTTCGTCCTCGCTATCTCTTCCCCTACCTGTTGCCATCCCTGTCATGCCCTGCTTGTCCTCACCCTCTCTCTCTCCCATAGCAGAGGTTTGAATCTATTCCCAGTCGTTACCCCTCCTACCATCTCTCCCTCACCGGGTCCCCCTCCTACTTGTTCCCTTTGTGCCCCCGGTCCCACCCATGGTCCCTCCCTACCCGTAGCCATCTGCTCTCTCCCTGGTACTCTTCATTGGTCTCTCTCCCCCATCAGGAGCCCTTCCTCACCTCAGACACCCCTCCTTCTCCTCTTTTTTCTACTAGTGCCTCTGATACAGGGGTCAGTTTCAGTCCCTAGTTTTCTTCCCTGTCCCCCTTGCCATCCCCTATCCCCCCCAGCCAGGATGCCTACCATACTCATCTGCCCTGCCACTTAGACTCCTTCCTAGCCTCCACAGTTCCTCCCTCAGACTAGCCAGTTGTCTACAGACTATATATCCCCCCCATCCTTCAAGCCCATTCCAGAATCATGGCGGACCCACACCATGTACACCCCACCACCCTTCCAAAGATGCCCGCCCTATGGACATGTGACACCTGCCCCATTTTGGCCCCAATCTTATGTTACAGGCTTTTACTCACGGTTTCTGCACCCTACTACAACTGTTAGGCTCCTATTTATTCAAATTCCTGTTCCCCCCCCACTAGTCCCCCTACTGCCCCCTTGCCGACCAGGTTAATTCAGTCTCAAATCTCATCCCTTAGGTACTGTATTACTGTAGCAATCCTAATGCCTCCTTGTCCATTTTCCACCCCTCAGCTACCATACTTTTTGTTCTCAGCCCTCATATACAATAGTTCCACATAGCGCAGTTCGAAATCCTATTGCACTCCAAGTATTACTCAGCTCAGTTAGAGAAATAAACAGAACAACTAAATGTGTATTATTACAGCAATCCTAAAAGTATCCAGTCATTGCTTTGTCTCCACCCCAGAGACCCTGCTGTAACATAGGACCAGGACCCTGGGTGGGAGGGTGAGCAACTCTAAAGTCCCAACAGAGCTCCGTTGAGCTCGCTCACTCCCCCTCTCTCACTCGCTCGTTCTGTTTCTCCTGGGGCTGCAGGCTGCCCTTGTGTACTGGGCTCCTGCCTGCATCGGCACCTTTTTCTGCCCACAAAGAAATCAGCAGCAGTCCTGACAGAGCTCCATTGAGCTTGCTCACTCCCCCTCTCTCACTCGCTCGTTCTGTTTCTCCCGGCGCTGCAGGCTGCCCTTTTGTACTGGGCTCCTGCCTGTGTTGGCACCTTTGATTGCCTATAACGAAATCCACTGCAGTACCAACAGAGCTCCACTGAGCTCACTTACTCCTCCTCTCCCACTCGCTCGTTCTTAATTTGTCCCAAACACTGATTTCCCACAGTGACCATGCTATTCTGTGCCGGAAGTGCAAAAATACATTTTGGCCAGGATGTGAAAAATGACAGCTGTACTGTTCATAAGAAGGTGTGAAAAATGCCAGTGCTGAATATCTGGCATGAAAATATTACAAATTTGCGAAGTTACAAGGGTGCATGGAAACTGCGCAATGCACGCTTGTAACACAGTCATTTTATGGACTTTCGTCACCAAATTTTCAACATAGGCATTTTAGGACCTCTTCTAATGAACAGTGTCACTGTCACTTTCTTAATCTGTCCCAAGAACTGATTTCCCACAGTGACCACGCTATTTTGTGCCAGAAGTGCAAAAACACATTTTGGCCAGGATGTGTAAAATGACAACTGTACTGTTCAATGAGGAGGTATGGAAAAATGCCAATGTTGAAAATCTGGAGTGAAAATATTACAAATTCTTGAAGTTATAAGCATGTGTGAACTGCATAACGACGTCAGAAGTCATTTTAATTTTTCACCAAATTTGCAACATAGGCTTTTGGGAGCCCACCTACAGAATAGTGGCACTGTCATTTCTATATTACTTTAAAGGTGATTTTGCAAGTGACCTAAAATCACCTTTTGGGACCAAATAACGCCATGGCAGTGACTTAATTCATGAGGAGGGGTCCCAGTAACCCCATGTTGAAAATTTGGCATCAAAATTCCCAAAAATGCCGAGATATGCACCACAATTGAAAAAAACCTATTTATGCCATTATACAGCTTACCGGCATTTCTTCAGTTTGTGGTCGAATTTGAAGAGTGCAGATGTGTTCCCGGTTCACCGAAGATCATTGTGCAGGGCTCCGGAGGTAAATATTGGGTGAGGGGGGTGTGGGGAGACAGGATGCACAGAGGGTGGCTGCTGGTTGGGGGAGGGGGCACGAGACACCACAAGGGACCATTTTCTTGGTTTCAGGGAGAGGAAAAAAAAATGTTGGAAGGTTTTTGTTTTTCAGGTTTGTTTTTTGCACACTGGGGTGGACTCCTAGTGTGCCACCTGTGTTTTGGGAGAGAGGGGACTAAAGCTGACAAGGATTGGGCCCCCTGTCGGCAAAGAAAGACTGTTTGAGGTGAGCATGACACGGGATTGAGGCTACTCGCACACAAAACAAATGGGGGCATAATGTCGACGGGGAGGCTCCCCTGTTGGCAGATGAACTGGGTTGGGGGCATGCCGACAGGGGGATTAGGCACCCTCGTTGACTTTCATGGGGCTCTGAGGTGGCATAGCCACCGCCTCATTGACAAAATGTTACACCAGACAAGGTAGGTACCGCCCTGCCATGACGGGTCACTCTCTCATTGCAGTGGAATGGCTGATGCTGCAATGATGAGATGTTCCCTGATTGCAGCAGTGAAATCATTACAAGTTGGTGGCACTCTGCAGAACCAGTGTCATCAGCACACTGGGCCTGCATTGGTTGAGCACTACCAAGCCCAAAAATGCAGTGCCGACATTGTCCTCCACAGTGCCGCACCTTCACAACCCATTTCTCTCCTAAAAAGGAAAAAAGGGGAAAAGGTTTAGTTTAGTTTAGTTTAGTTTAGTTTATTAGTCTAGGAATTAATACCTTTGAGCCAGGGCTCTTTTACAAAGGTTCCACGTCACAAAGAACATTTAAGAAAGCACGATACACATTACAGGTAAAACCAGACAGGAAAGTTGCATCATAAATTTGCTATTAACAGTTTAAGGCAGTAATGTTTTTAAGTTTCATAGAAAAACAAGCTATAACAGGTTCAAGGAGTAGACAATTTGGAGGTTAAAGGAAACTTCCAGGAGAGGTGATCATTAGGCACCAAAAGGAGGCTAGAGAGGAGGGAAAGGTGGTGAGCGGAGAGTAAGTGAGAGGGGACAGTAAAAAGGGGAGTGAGTTTGTGGGAGACAGGAAAGGTAGAGGTACCTAGAGGGTTCATTAGTCAGGAGAAAGAGGCCTCAGATGTGAGGATGGACATGAGGAGTAGTAGTCTTTATCTAGCGCAATCACAGTTGCTAGTGGTGGTGAGGTGGGCATAGAGCATGGATTTGAAAGCTTCAAGTGAGGTTGAGGATAGAGTAGGTGGACTAAGCGCATTGAACCATGTCGGGCCCTGTCTGAAAGATCTTTGTCCCTGTACGTCCGCATCTCGGAAGCAGGAAAGGTTGGCGTTCAGATCTGGTGGAGGTCGTGAGCCGGGATTCAGTCGGAGTAGGTTTGAATACATAATGGAGTCGGTCCCAAGATAGATTTTTTGCCATTGTGCAGGTGAGATAAATAAGACGATTTGATAGGTTCAACCAGCCTGATTCATGAGTACAGATCACGCGTGTGAGTCAGTCTTTGAGCCCCGTGAGGAGCCGCAGGCCTTATTTAGAGTGATTGAGATACGCCTTAGAGCAGTGGAGGTAGCTGAGCCATAAATAATAAGGCCATAGTCAATGATTGAGATTATGGAACTCTGTATAGCTATTCTCAATGCCACTTGATTTAGAAATTAGTCAGTTACTGAATAGTATTCCAAGGCGTTGGTTCACTGTTTTCGCAGTGTTGTCAATGTGGGTTGCAAGGTGAGCCCTTGGTCAAAAGTGATGCCAAGGTATTTGAAAGTATTTACTTGGTCCAGTGTAATTCCCGCAGAGGGTTTGTATGGTGAGTGGAGTATGCTTATTTTTGTTTTGGTGATTGGAGAAGAGCATGACTTTTGTTTTATTGTGGTTTAGCACAGTTTACTATCCAGGAACCACCTTTCAACACTAGAGAAAGCAAGTTGCAGGCTTTTTCGTAGGGAGTTTGGATCCTTGTGGGAAGAGGAATTACAGCATCATCAGCGTATAAGATTATTTTCTCCTGGCAGATATCTGCGAGGGAGTTAAGGAACAGGCTAAAGAGGAGCGGTCCAAGAATTGATCCCTGTGGTACACCCGAGAGAACTGGTTTGAAGTCGGAGAGTTCATTAGAGATTTTTACAGCCTGTGACCGATTGGACAGGTAACTCTTTACCCAAGCACAAGGACCTTCGGCCAGGCCTAGGCTAGAAAGTAGGGAGGTAAGTAGGCCATGATGGACTGTGTCGAAAGCTTTTGTAAGATCGATAAAGACTGCACCTGTTTGGCACCCTTTGTCCAGGGCTGAGTGGACTTCTCCAGAGAAATCAAGTAAGGCTGTTGTTGTACTATGTCCTTTCCTAAAGCCGTGCTGTTGATTACAGAGTAGATTGTATTTGTCCAGGTAATCAGAGAGTTGGTCTGCCACTATTCGTTCAAGTGCTTTGGAGAGGGGAGGGAGTATTGATATTGGTCGATAGTTTCCTGTTGAGGTTTTGCCCAGGTGGAAGGTGGTTACCCTTAATGCTAGGAGCCTTGGGAGGAAAACTGCAGAGTTACAGGTTCTCATGGCAGAGGGAGAGGTAGACATTGCAGCCATCACGGAAACATGGGCCACTCAATACAATGACTGGGACCTGTCTGTACCAGGGTACAGGTTATTTCGTAGGGACAAGGGTGATTGGGAAAGGAGCGGTGGCACATATGTGAAGGAAGGACTGAAGTATGTAAGGGAGGAAGGGAGGGAGGGTAGATGCAGGTCACTTTGGATGCAAATCCAGGATTCAAATAGGATTCTTAGAATGGGAGTGGTGTACAGGCCACCATCTCAGGCGGAGGAGTTAGACAGGGAACTAGCGGGACAGATCAGGAGGACCTGTGAGAAGGTAGTGTGGTGATTGTGGGGACTTCAACATGCCAGGGTGGACTGGGTACCCCAACAACCAGGAACAGAAGGGAGCAGGTACTGCTGGATGCCTTCAGGACAGCTTCCTGCTGCAAATGGTCAGTGAACCAACCAGGTTCAGGAATACCCTTGACCTTGTGCTGGCAAATGGGGACTTTGTGAGAGAACTTACAGCGGAGGAACCGCTGTCAGGGAGTGACCACCACCAGTATGGCTCACATTGGATATGGGCAAGGAAGGAGTGGAATCTGGCACAATAATTGCTGGACTTCAGGAGGCCGACTTTGGGAGGATGGGGGAAGTGGTAAAAGGGTACCTGGGCAGAATTTCAATCTAGTATAGACACTAACCAGAGGTGGGAGCTCATAAAGCTGGGATAGTGGAGGCAACCAAACCTGCTGCAAAGCCCAGAGCAAGAAGGCTAGGGCTAAGAAACCGATCTGGTTGAGCAAGGAGGTCATGGAAAGGTAAGGAGGAAAGAGCTGCCTTTAGGAAGTACAAGAAAACAGGGAGGGGAGGACAGGGAGGAATACTTGACAGAATCGAAGGAAGTGACAAGGGCAGTAAGGGGAGCCAAAGCGTCTATGGAACTCAGGCTGGCAAAAGGCATTAAGAAGGGGGAGAAGGACTTCTTTAAGTACATCAGGGAGAAAAGGAGCTGTAAGGACCACATAGTAAGGATTAGGAAGGAGGGAGGTTGGGTGGAAGCAGGGTGCGATAAGGCGGAAGCACTAAATGAGTACTTCTGCTCAGTATTTACTAAAGAGAAGATGGGGGTGACACCCAAGGTGGAAGAAATGGCAGAAGCAGGGTGGGAAGTGGTGACAGATGGGGAAGTCATGGAGAGCAGAGCTCGAGAGGGTTTGAAGGCACTGAGGGTGGACAAGGCGCCAGGCCCAGATGGCATCCACCTCAGGGTACTGAAGGAGCTGGCAGAGGTCCTTGCAGGATCTTTGGCAGACCTATTTAATGCCTCACTATATTGGGGTGTTTACCTCAGGACTGGAGGATGGCTCATGTGGTGCCTCTCCACAACAGTGGCCCAAGGATGAACCGGAAAACCACAGACCAGTGAGCCTCACATCCGCCGTGGGTAAGCTAATGGAGACTATCCTGAAGGAAAGGCTGGTGGTCCTCCTAGAGGCCAAAGGACTACAGGACAGCAGACAGCATGGCTTCATATGTGGCAAATCCTGCCAAACCAACCTGGTTGAGTTCTATGACTGGGTAACCAGGCAACTGGACAGGGGCCATGCAGTGGATGTCCTGTATCTGGACTTCAGTAAGGCATTCGACTCAGTGCCACATGGAAGGCTGGGGAGGAAGTTAGGCACGGGGCGGGTGCAAAACTGGTGAGATGGGTAGAAACTGGCTGCAGGAAGGCAACAGAGGGTGGTGGTGGGTGGGAGCTCTCACACCAAGGGCAGTGACGAGCAGTGTTCCACAGGGCTCGGTGTTGGGACCAGTGTTGTTTGGGATATTCATTGCAGACATATCATGGGACATCAAGAGCAAGATCAGTCTGTTTGCTGATGATACCAAGGTAGGCGCAGTGGTGGATGACCTGGGGATGGCAGGGTTGCAGGATGATCTGGCAAAGCTTGAATCCTGGTCAGACACCTGGCAACTGGCTAATGCCAAAAGTGCAAGGTGCTGCATTTTGGGATGAAGAACCAAGGAGGAGTTACCAGCTAGGGGTGCAGTTAGCCCAGACAGAGGAGGAGAAAGATCTGGGTGTGCTCATTACAGGGTCAATGAACAACGGCACAATGTAGGAAGGCAGCTGCAAAGGCCAACAAAATGCTGGGTTGTATTGCAAGGGTATATCCTCGAGGAGGAGGGGAGGTGATTCTGCCACTGTATAGGTCATTAGTTAGACCACACCTGGAGTACTGTGTGCAGTACTGGCGTCCGTATCTGAAGAGGACATTAAGTTACTGGAGGGTGCAGCAGGCGACAAAAGATGATCAGGGCTGGGGACTTATCATACGAGAGGAGGTTGAAGGAGTTGAACATGTACTCACTGGAGGAGGGAGAGACAGGGTGACATGATTGAAACCTTTAAATACATGAAAGGAATAAACAAGACAGGTACAGAGGGCTGTTCAAAGTAAGGAGGGAGGGACACCAGGGCCATGATATGAGACTGGAGCGAGGAAGGTTCAGGAGGGAGATGAGGAGACACTTTTTTACAGAGAGGGTGGTGGCTGGGTGGAATGCGCTACCTGCTGAAGTGGTATGTAGTAGAACAGTGGACTGCTTCAAATGAGGATGGGACAGGACAAGGGGGAGGGTTAATGAAGGAGAAGGGTGGAAGGAAGGGGCAGCTGCAGAATAAGGGGTGTTAGCTGCACATTCGAGCAGACTTGATAGACCTCTAGGCCTTTATCTGCTGGCAAATTTCATATGTTCGTAAGCTGCCACATAATGTTTCTTGTGCATGCGTGCAAGCAAACATAAAAACATATTTAGTTAATGTAGTCCTGTCAAATAAAGGCTTACACCTTGTTTGAAATGCTTTGGGGAGGGGGCAGCTTGCAGTTGTGAGTAGCCTCAATCTGCACAGTGTCACTAGCCATTCCTCACAAAAATAAACCATATTTATTTTGTGTAGTCCTGTCAAATAAAGGCATGCATCATGTGTGAAACACTTTGGGAAGAGGGCAGCCTGACAGTTGAATAGCCTCTGTCTGCATAGTGTCACCAGCCATTCCCCACAAAAATAAACCATATTTATTTTGTGAAGTCATGTCAAATAAAGGCATGCATCATGAGGGTGGCTAAGGCAAGGAAGGAGCAGAACCTGGCCAGGGAAATTAGGAGAGGGAAAAAGGGGTTCTTTAGATACATTGGGGAAAGACGAAGGGTGAAGGGGCAGATTAGCAGGATTAAATCAGGGAAGAGATGGGCACAAGACCCAGAGGAGCAGGCTGAGGTACTAAATGAGTACTTCACCTCAGTTTTCACCAGGAAAATGGGGATGCTGCATCATACATGGGAGGAGACAGAGATAATGAGGAGGGGCCCTTACCAATCGGCAGGTCTGGGGAGGGGGCATCACTGGCAGGTGGGGGAGGGCTAAGCAGGAGAAGAGGTACTGGAAGTGGAAATCACAGCAGAGAGAGTGAGGGAAGCCCTCAGCTCCCTTAAGACGGAGAAAGCACCGGGGCCGGATAAATTACATCCCAGAGTGCTGAAGGAACTTGCAGATGTCCTGGCGAAACCCCTGGCAGAGCTCTTCACCATCTCTCTGAGGACAGGGTGGGTGCCCCAAGACTGGAAGGTGGCGCATGTAGTGCCTATCCACAAGGGGGGATCAAGGGAGGTGGCAGGGAACTACAGGCCTGTCAGCCTGACATCAGTGGTGGGCAAGGTGATGGAGGGCATTGTCAAGGAGAGGCTAGGGGGGACCTGGATAAGTCAGGGTGCCTGGACGATAGACAGCATGGATTCATCCCGGGGAAATCGTGTCAGACAAACCTGGTGGAGTTCTATGACTGGGTGACAAGTGCCTTGGACCTGGGTAGACCAGTGGATGTCCTCTTTCTAGACTTCAGCAAGGCATTTGACTCTGTTCCTCATGTGGGCCTGTTTGGATAAACTAGGAGAAATGGGGTGGGAAACCAGATGATCCAATGGATAGGCAATTGGCTCCAGGACCGACCAGAGGGTCGTAGTTGGTGGGTTAGTCTCTTCCCAAGGAGGGTCATTAGTAGGGTCCCACAGGGATCAGTCCTGGGCCCTTCTGTTCAACACCTCACGATCTGACATAAGGACAGGAATCAGGAGTGAGATGAGTCTCTTTGCAGATGACTCGAAACTGGGGGCGGTGGTGGATGGGGAGGAGGGGAGGGTGGCCCTGCAGGGGGACCTGGAGGCTCTGGAAAGATGGTCTAGAAAGTGGAAGCTGAGGTTTAACGCAGGGAAATGCAAGGTACTCCACCTGGGGGCCAGAAACCCAGGCCAAGTGTACACCCTGGGGGAAATACTACAAGTCTCAATGGCTGAGAGGGACCTGGGGGTGGTGGTGGATGTCAAGATGAACAACTCTGAGACTTGTAGGAGGGCAGCAGCCAAGGCCAACAGGATGCTGGGATGCATCGCTAGGGGATCACCTCCAGAAGGAGGAAGTGATACTCACTCTGTATAACTGCTTGGTGAGAGCCGCACCTGGAGTACTGCATGCAGTTTGGAGGCCGCCTTAAAGAGGGACATTAACCTCCTGGAGAGGGTCCAGAGGAGGGCAACCAAAATGATTTGGGGCTGGGGGACAGGACCTATGAGGAGAGGCTCGAAGAGCTAAATATATACACTTTGGAAGAGAGAAGGACCGGGGGACATGATAGAGGGTCTTCAGGTACATGAAGAGGGTAAATGGGGAGGAACAGTGAGGGTGCTTGAAGGAAGGAGGAGGGGCCACTAGAGGGCATGGGTGGAAGCTGGAGGGGGAAGATTCAGGGAGAAAGGAGGAGGTGCTACTTCACTGAGAGGGTGGTAGAGCCATGGAATGCACTACCTAGGGGCTGGTGGAGGCAGAGACAGTGGAGGGTTCAAGAGGTGGGACAGGTACAGGGAAGGGTTCAGGAAGCAAAATCCAATGCAGCAAGAATATCCGGAACTGGGAAGGGAGAAGCCAGAGAAGGCGAGGGGGACAGCAAGGTCAGCACCCAGGGTGGGGGCTGACCAAACAAGCAGACACGAAAGACCATTAGGCCTATTCTGCTGGCATTTTAGTATGTTAGTATGTTAGTATCATGTGTGAAACTCTTTGGGAGGGGGGCAGCCTGGCAGTTGAGTAGCCTCTGTCTGCATAGTGTCACCAGCCATTTTACACAAAAATAAACCATTATTATTTTGTGAAGTCCAGTCAAATAAAGGCTTGCATCATGTGTGAAACATTTTAGAGGAAGGGGGCAGCTCTTGGCAGGTGCATAGTAGCCACAACTTGTAGTCTTGCCAGTTAACCAGTTCATACTTCTTGCCTTGAGATGTGCACTGATTACTCATCATCATTGACAGTTTGCCACCTATTTCCCCAAGGTGACGAAGGAAGTAAGTAAGTAAATATTTATTTCTATAAGGCGCCCTTCCAAAGCTCAGGGCGCCTTTACAATATCACTTATACAATGTTAAAACCCAAACTATAAACAACATTACATTCAAAACGCAAACCAATATAATTTAAGTCACTAAAAATGCTTCTTTAAAAAGGAAGGTCTTTAGAGCTTTTTTAAAGCTCTCCACAGTCAGGCAATTGCGTATCTGGAAAGGTAGAGAATTCCACAGGGTAGGAGCCATAAAGGCAAATGTTCTTCCACCAGATGTTTTTAAAGTTACCTTGGGAATCTCCAGCAATCCCTCACCAGAGGATCGGAGGGAGTGGGAGAGACAGTAAGAAGTCAGGAGCTCTTTCAGGTAGCGAGGTCCCAAACCATGTAGGGCTTTATAGGTCTTCAGCATGACCTTGAAAGTGATCCGCCACTGTACAGGCAGCCAGTGCAATTCGCGAAGCACAGGTGTTATATGGTTGGACCTCAGGCTTCCAGTCAACAACCTAGCTGCCGCATTTTGCACCAGCTGTAAGCGGCGGATATCCACTCCCGGCAGCCCTAGATAGAGGGTGTTGCAATAATCAAGACGATTGGCCACAAAGGCGTGGACCAGGGTAGGAAGATCCTCTGATGGAATCAAGTGTTTCACCCGTGCTATATTTCTTAGATGAAAAAAGAATGATTTGACTACGGCTGACACCTGTGCCCTCAGGGTCAAGCCTTCGTCAAAAATAACACCAAGGTTACGCACCTGACCAGATGCCATGAGCTGGGTTCTTCCCAGAAATAAACCTGAGAGTTTTCCCGCCCATGGACTTGATATCCTTACCCCCGGTTCCACCACCAATACCTCTGTTTTCCCCAGATTCAACCTCAGCCAATTGGTACTCATCCAGTTCTGTATCTCCAGGAGGCAGTTGTTAAACAATGTACTTGACTCAGACTCCTGCTCGGTCGCAAAAGACATATAGAGTTGAGAATCGTCGGCATAGCAATGAAAACTCAAACCAAAATGTCTTATAATGTCCCCTAATGGAAGCATATACACCGCAAATAGCATGGAGGACAACACTGAGCCCTGTGGCACTCCACAGTGTAAGCAGCGAGAGGTCGAGGAATAAATCCCCGATACTACTCTCTGACTCCTACCCTGCAGAAAAGATTTAAACCAACTGTGGACCACCCCCCTTAGTCCACAGAGAGACCACAGGCGTTCAAGCAGCACCCCATGATCCACAGTGTCAAATGCAGCTGAAAGATCAAGGAGACCAAGATTGAATGAGTTCTCCGATTTCTTGCCATCAGGAGATCATTCAGTACCCGAACAAGAGCCGTCTCAGTACTATGCTGTTTCCTGAAGCCAGAGTGGAGAGAGTCATAGATATTGTGGATGTTTAAATAATCATCCAGCTGCAAAGCGACCACCTTCTCAATAATCTTCCCCAAAAAGGGAAGATTCAAGATCGGTCTGTAGTTTCCTGGGCAGTCGGGATCAAGGGAGGGCTTTTTCAGGAGGGGACGTACTATTGCCTCCTTCAAGGGATCAGGAAAGATCCCTCTCTCCAATGATGCCGCTACAAGGAAGATATGGTTAGGTACTGATTTTTTTCTTGGAAGGGAGCTGGCTTCATTAGTGGTCAGCAACTGTTACTAAATATGGAAGGGAGTAGGCCTGTGAAACAAGTTTCCAGGGCAAAGACAGCAATTCAGAAAAAAAAAACTGTCACAAAACCAACAAGTGCTTCTTCTACTGCAGAAGGTACATTCTCTTCTTCACCGGAAGCTTCTTCGTGCTCTGACTCCTTGTCTTCTGATATCCCATTATGTTTGTTTGCTGCTGCAAGGGATACCCAGTTAACAAATACAGGCCAAGTAAATGGCAACAAGAAAAGCTTGGTTGCTGAACCAGCAACTAAGAAAAGTAGATTTGCTAAAGGTATAGTTACTAAAAAAAATAAAGGCAGTTGCAGGCACTACACATAGTGGAAAGGAAAGAATAAGCACACATGCATACACTGTGCCACTTTCTCAAGATTCTTCTTATTCCTGAGAGTCAGACCGTGTGGATGGCAATGGCAGCGAGTACATCCCTGAAAGACAGGCAGTGCATGATAAGGTCTCTGATGATGAGGGCTCAGAGCCAGAAGAATCTGTGAGATACCAGACTAAGAAAATGGGGAAGGCCATCAGAGGAAAGGTCATTAGGGGCCAGTGAAATTGTAAAGAAAGTTATACCATTGCCTGGCTTGCCTGTCTGCTCTTCTGAGGGCAGACCTCACATCCACTCATCCAGTGAGGACATTGCAGGCAATAATCAAAACAGAGAAATTAACATCGACATGCCAGATGATGATTCAGAAGTTGCAATGCCAGGGAGAAAAATTAAAGACATCTTCCATTTGGAGTTTTTTTTTCACCTTGACCCAAAGAACAGTTTGCATGCAATATACTGCTTATGTAAGACCTCTTTTATTTAATTTTTTTTTATTTTATTTTAGCTTTTGTTGACCGGGTAAGTGCATTAGACAAATCCTGCCTATTTTCAGGCACGACCGGGGGAGGGGGATACAGATGAATGCCAACTTACCTTGAACCAGATTAAGCTGTTGGTGGTATTTTTAGTGAATGAGGGAAATTTGGCCAGGACACCGGGGAAATTCCCCTACTCTGTAGACGGGTGGCACTGTCCATCTGTCTGCGGAGATGGAAGACCTCAGTCGAAAGGAGGTAGTGGAGGAGGATGGTTCTACTTCTGGAGCCCTGGAGCCTTCGTATGCTTCTTCTGCTAGTGTGAAGGATTCAGAGTGCTTTGAACCACAAAAAGGACTTTTTCAAACAAACGAACAGGACATGTCGTCTGATACATCGGTTTCTGGTGATGAAACAGAGTCGGTATTGTATGCAGAAATGGAAGAAAAGAAAAAACAGTTGTTGAATTTAATACAAGTGGCAGAAAGAGATTTTGGTTTATGCCAAGAGCGTCTAGAAGAAGAAAAGAAAGCGCTCACTGGCTAGTCCTCTACCGATAGGTACTAAAAGGTTACCTGCTATTACATCTTCTGAAGAGCAGTTTGTATTTACGGACACTAATGTGTGTAGTGAAGTTTTGGTGGATGGAACGCTTCCCTCAATTACGGATGATAATGGGTTTCGATCTCAAAATGATGTTTTTATTAAAGCAGGTTGGCTGTGGCAAAAGGGTATTTGGGTCCCTGACCCTGCCTTTTCGTCTTCTGAGTTCAGCTGGACTCCATGCAAGATGTTTCCGGGCCAATGGATTTGAATTACAGCCTGAAGTAAAGTCCATATGTCGGCAGGAAATGCATAACTGTCATCTGAAGGAGGCTGTCATGAACAACACTGCATCAGACGCTGTGGTGGACAGCAGTTACAGGAATACCAGGCCGCCTGAAATGGTAATTTCTAATTCAATAATTTCGGGTACGACTGTTTCTGTTAGTGAGGATGGTGATTCTCGACGACAAGACAGTGCTGTTTCTACTGCAGATAAGGACATGGGGAAGAAAAAATCCTTTGCAGGCTTATTTCGGCATCCTGCTCGGAAGCAAGACGAAGATTTTTAGTCAGACTTCGTTACAAGGGGCTAGCTCCAGTTGTCCCAGATAGACTATGGGTGGGGAAAACCCTTTTACTTGATAGTTTAGGGTTTGTACCCGCGGATGTATATGCTTTCATACATTCCCCTGGCAATTCGCAATACGATATAAGTTTCTGTTCCATGCATTTATTAGACAGATTCTGGAAACGTTATTATGAAGTAAAAGACATGGACATATGGAAAGACTTTTTCACAATTTCTGTCACCAAACCCACCATCAAAATTGTGACAGTTTTGTTCCAGAATGAAGGTGTCAAGGTAGCAAATATAATGTACTGGTTGGAACAACGTTGTAGAATAATGGAGAATCCCAGACCTATTATAGATGACAATGGGTTTTGGATGGGTGGTTGGACTTTTAGGGTTCAATTATCCCAGGATGATTCTGGAATACAGCATTTACCCAGCTCCTTTTTTTTGGGAAGGGATAGGGGAATAATATTTTTTTGCAGGTCAACCAAAAAGCTGTTATAAATGTGGTTCTTTAGATCATTTAAATACAGATTGTGATTCGGTAAAATGTTTCTCCTGTGGGGTTCTTGGGCACTAGGCGAGTGAATGTGAAGCCCCCCCTGTGTGCAATTTATGTGGGGAATCGGAACATGGGTTTGAGGATTGTCCTTGGAACATAACTGATTTAGATGCGTCTTCTGATCATGCTCATTTTCTGTATAAGGCCAAGAATCCTCAAACAACTTCAAATTTTGGACTTCCGTCTGTTGAGAGACATCGAGGGAGAGGGGCTGCGAGAGGGTTAAATAGAGCTTCTCGTCCTTTCCATTCTCATATTCAAATGAATGTTAAGAATTTAGAAAATGATGTTCCCGATGTTGGTCAAACCCTATGTTTAAGGGAAGATACCCCCTTTGTTACCCCACAGGGTTCTCCAACCAGGCCCCAGATACCTGTTTTCTCCGAGTCCGTGGATGGCTCACAAGGGGTTTCTCAGACAGTGGAAAAACTTGTGGGGGTTTTAGGACCTTCTGATTCTTTAGGTGAAAAGGAGCAGTTTGTGGTAGTCCAAAAATCAGGATCCAAGAAAATTAAAGACACCACCTTTAATGTGGCCCAGGTAACGCTCTCAAATAGATTTTCTTCCCTTCCTTCTTGGAGTGATCAGATGGAACTAGATCAACCAATTGATATCGAGGGGGTTGAGAGTGTTCCCACACAGGAACAAGAGATAGGGGAAAAGGCAGATTTGATAGTTGAAGGGAAAGGTGTACCTTTTCCAGTTAAACGGGTTACGAGGTCCAGTGGGAAGACGAAAAAAAACAACCCATAAACAGTGAATTTTTCTATAGCGAGTTTAAATGTTAATAGCATAAAAATAAAGCGCAGGTTTATTATGTTTAGCATTTACATTCTTTGGGCTATGATATTTTATTTCTACAAGGCGATAAGCTTACAAAACATGGTGGAAATTCAACAGTCCACTATAGATTGGGGATGGGGGTTTTCTATTTGGTCACCAGGAATTGAACCCTGTAGTGGGGTGGGCTTTTGTTTCCGTACTTATGATGTTCAAATTATCAGGATGGTTGAAATAGAGCCAGGTAGGGCTTTTTTGTTAGATGTTATTTTTCATGGTATTTTTCTACGTTTGATAAATATATACAATTCCCAAATGAAATCATTACGGAATGACTTGCTGCGAGAAATACAGCCATATCTATACACCAGCCATCACTTGATTTTTGGGGGTGATTTTAATATTAATTTTAAAGCACAAAAGAAAGAAGGAAAACAGTACTGTGATAAGAATTTCTTAAAACAGGTGATTTTTCAGGCGGCTTTAAAAAATATTTTTTTGGGTACCCCTTTAGCCAAGGAAAACACCTTTTTTAAGGGCTCCCTCTCTTCTTGTATAGATTTTCTTTTTGTTAATCAGAGATTCCAAGTTTTCTCTCCTAAATTAATCCCGATTGAGATTACAGACCATTGGTTATTGGGTTTTCGGTTTGAATGTCCCCCTGAACGGGTGGCTGGGAAAGGTGTATGGAGGTTAAATGCATCCTTGATATTAGATAAGGAAATCCTGCAGGAATTACAAGAGGTAATACGTGATAAAGTGTCTACTGTAGATTTGTATGAAAATATAGGACTTTGGTGGTCAGATTTGAAAATGTGTTTAATTGTTTTTTAAAATAGTGGGTTCATATAGAGCAAAAACAAAAAAGGATACATATTTAGACTTTAGATATGAATTGGGTACATTACTATCTCGACAAAGTTTGGGGGAAACTGATTTGAAGGATCGTATAGATGGTATAAGGCAACATATGAGAGATTATCAATATTCTAGAATGCAGTCCTTATGCAAGGAGCAAAAGTTTGGTACTCAGGGGAAATCGGAACAAGTAAATCCGTTTTTGGCTTGCAAAACTAGAAATGATAGATGAGTTTTTTCAAGTCTTGTGGATTCTGCTGGTATAGAACATTGGGACAATAAAGGTATCATGGGTGTTATTGAGGAACATATCGAGAATACTTTTGGAACTCCAAAAGACTCTGTTTCGTCAGCCACTACTTTTTTACAGATGGCTTCACTCCCTCAGTCCACTAGTTCTCAGAATTCCCTTTTGATTGGTCCTTTTATTTTACAAGAAATGGATAGGGTAATACACTCTTTGCACGACAATGTAGCTCCTGGATCAGATGGGTTGTCAAGCGAATTATATAGAGTAATATGGTCAGTGATTCCGGTTGTTTTTCTTCGTATTTATAATTATTTTTTGGAAGAAATTATTTTGCCTAATCAGATGTGTGAGGGACTTTTGATTTTTTATATAAATCTGGTTAATAAGATTTAGGTAATGGAGACCACTGACTTTGTTGAATGTGGATTTTAGATATTTGCAAAGTTATTAGGGAATAGGCTAGTGGAAATTATGCCTTCTTTAATAAGCCCCATGCAGTTTTGCGCAGTTCCCGGTAGGAACATTTCCGATGCCTTGCTAATGATAAGAGGAATTATACATGCCTCAAGGTCTGATAAAGATCTACTAGAGATACCAGGGTATTTAATTAGCTTGGATCAAGCCAAGGCTTTCGATACGGTATCTCATTCTTTTTTGTGGGACGTTTTATCGTCATTTGGATTACCCATGGAATTTATTGGGTGGATAAAGCTTTGCTATGCTTTGGCATATGTTGTTCCATATGAAAATGGTTGGAAAGGAGATATGCATTACATATATACGGGCTTAAGACAAGGATGCCCTTTAAGTCCATTATTATATGTGTTTGTTTTGGACCCTCTTTTGCGAGTTTTGTCCAGGTCTCCGTTGATAAAAGGAATAAATGGCTTTACGGCGTTTAATTGTAAAGTATTAGCGTATGCTGATGACGTGTGTTTGCTATTACAAAACGAATATTCTTTTGGTTTAGTAAGAGATCTTATCCAGAGAATTGGAAATATAACAGGGGCCTCCTTAAACCTCTCTAAAACAAAAATTTTAAGATTAAATGAACGTGTAGCCGCTCCTCAAAATTTTGGAGGATTTTGGGTAGCCCTACAGCCTTGTAAAATATTGGGGATTTATTGGGGTGGAGAGGATATGTCCCTTTTTAATTGGGAATGTGCTTTGGAAGTAGCAAAAAAGAAGGTGGAGGTATGGAATCGTTGGAAAACAACGAAAAAAAAGGGTTTATTATACAAAGACATTCTTAATCCCAATATTTTTGTATTTAAGTGCTATATTCCCTATATAAAAACAATTGGATGCTTCAGTGTTGAGGGTTTTCTTTACCTGTATTTGGGGTGGCAGGTTAAATCCAATTAAAAGGAATATTTTGTATAAACCACTTAAAGAAGGTGGTTTGAATATGATTAATCCTATCATGTTTTATTTCACAATTGTTTTTTCTATAAACTTGTTTCCGTTAATTAAAAACGAACTGAAATGGTGGATATAATTTGGATTTATATACATAAAAAATGTGCTAAGAGAATGGAGAAGTGGTCATTTTTTACATAAAAATAAACGACAGCCCAAATTATTAGATTTATGGGAATCAGTTTTTGATAAAATAAAAATATGGGATATAAGTTATACGAGTGCATCACAAATGTCACGAAAAGCCCTTTATCTAACTATAATGGATGCGTTCTTTTCAGACTCCCCTTGGTTAAGATTTTTAGATTGTCAACAGCAACAGATTTCTAATTATATTACTAATAATAGAATCCCGGACCATATGTGGGATACTGTCTGGTTAGCAATTGATAATAGGGTGAATGTAAAAAGTAATCAGAAACATAAAGCACTAAAAGAGCGTTTTTGTCCAAGATCAGATTGCCAAGGTAAACTGGAAACTATGAATCATTTGTATTTTCAATGTCCTTATGCGGTTAGGTTTTGGGATGTGTTAAAAAATAGATGGTTACATGGTATGAGCTGGTTATTACTTCCTCCTTCACAAGATTCATTATATTATGGTATTTATCCAGCCCTGAAAGAAGGGATTTGCATAGGCACTTTACAAATTGTACATGTTCATTTTTTATATTGGCTGTCGATTAGCAGATGCCGATTAATTTTACAACAACAGGTCATTCCGGAAACTGATTTGGTACAAATAATTATAAATGAATTACAAAAATTTAAATGCAAAGAATATAACCATCTTTCTTCTCAACAACAGAAAAGGAAATGGAACAGCTTTGTTTTTGTTATAAATTGTGGTTTTCACTTAGATTGGTAGACTTTGTTATGATTCATTTTCCTTTCACTGATATGTTTGTTATAAATTGATTTTGTGAATATATTGTTATGTTTTTGTTATGATTTAAAAAAAAAAAAAAGAATTTCCCCTACTCTTTTCTTAAAGAGGAAGAGGGGGACTGGTCATAAAGTTATTTTTATATTTGGGGTTATGGTATGAATTAATGTTTATTTGTGTTTTTGTTCTTTTCCATACATTTCTGGTTTTAAATGATGTAATAATGCTTTGTATATATTTTGTTTTGATTTCAATAAAAATTCCCCTACTCTTTTCGATAAGTGCCATGGGATCTTTAACATCCACCTGAACTACCACCAATCCAGGCAGATGGGACCTCGGTTTAATGTCTCATCCGAAAGACGGCACCTCAGAAGTGCAGCACCCCTCTCATGCTGCACTACAGTGTCAGTACTGGGATATTAACCCAAGTGCCAGATGTGGGAACTGAACCCACAGCCCTCTGATCTCCCGGCCTCAGAGGCAAGTGTGCTACCTACTGAGCCACTGACACTGACAGTTAACTATTTCTGAGGTGCAACTTGCGCAGTGAAATGGCTGGAGGAGACAGAGAAGAACTCATTCTGATGTGAATTGGGGAGGTTTCTGATACAGATTTGACTTTTAGCAGAGGAAGACAGGCAAGCAACCTTGGCACATCAACTTTAATAAGACACTAACGGTGAATACAGTGGTCCCCTGTCGCCCATGATGGAACCCACATTTAAAGCACTCTGCAGTATGCTACAGCAGACCTACTGAATAAAGCAATGCAATTTCAATGGCAATTAGTCACCTTTGTCATGCAGGAAACTGTGGCATTCACTTCATCCTGGCAGTATCACATTTTTCTGAATGACAATAGGGACTAATTGCCATTGAAATTACATTGCTTTATTCAGAAGGTCTGCTGCAGCATTCTGCAGAGTGCTGCAAAATGCTGCAGAATTGGGTTTCATCCTGGAGGATGCCACTGTACATCCACTTCGGTTGGTCAGGTATAAGTCACATGGTGACGTGGCACAGGATGTTGCACAGGTTAACACTGGTACTCACACTGGTGGTGCAACAACATTTTTCACCCCTCAGACACAAAGCAGGACTGTGATTGCAGCATCCCCTTTATCTGCTGGATCTGTATCAGAAACCTCCCCAATTCACATCAGAATGAGTTCTTCTCTGTCTCCTCCAGCCATTTCACTGTGCAAGTTGCACCTCAGAAACAGTTAACAATGCAGCAGGCTTTTGAATGGAGAACTAAATATGACCAAAGCCATCCAGCTGCCCAGTAGTTAAATAAAGCAATATCTGCAATGATTGCTCCGGACATGTGCCCATTTTCTATTGCTGACTCTGCTAGGTTTCAGGAAGTGATGAAACTTGCTGCCCATTGATATCAGCTGCTATCATGGACATATTTCTTCAGAAAGACTGTGCCATCTCTTTATAGGAAACTTCGCTAGGAGGTAGACAGTGCCTTGCAGTCAATGGTTGTTGAAGTACGTATAACAATAGATATGTGGCTGAGTGGTGACACAGCAGACTACATGACTATCACTGCCCACTGGGTGCCATTTTCTTCTGCTGCATCCTCTGGCACCACCAGCAACCAACAAAATCCTCACAGACAGGCTGCCCTCTGCATTGCAACCTTTGACAAAGAAAACCCCACTGGTGTGAGCATCTTACAGGAGCTAAAGAAACTGTTCTCAGTATGGCTTTCCCCAGGATTTGTGGTTGCAGACAATGGAGCCAACATTGTGAAAGCATTAAAGGATGTTTAGTTTCTGCATTTACCATGTTTTGCACATGCACTTAATATAGCAGTACAGGACTTCCTGAGTGATGACAGGAGTTTGCAGAATATACTGTGCGCTAGACACAAGATATGTGGTCATTTCAGGGACTCTGCAAAAGCTTGTAAAATTTTGCAGGAGCTACAAAAACAGAATAAATTTACCAATTCACCATCTAAATCAAGAAGTTGCCACTAGTTGGAACTCCTCCTCCTTTTACATGTTACAGAGGCTCCTAGAACAATGCAAAGCAGTGTACCAGTACACCATGGACCATACAGTAGGGAAAGGGTATGTTTCACTTGCCTCTGGGCAATGGAATCTTAAATTTATGTCAGTTGCTATAGCGAGTTGAGGAAGTCACGTGCGAAGCAAGTGCTGACAGTACAGCCATAAGTCAAGTCATTCCATTGATACATCTTCTCATGCAGAGACTGGAAAGATTCTGAGAAACATTTTAAGAGCAAGGTGCAAGCACAGGTGTTACTCTTGCTGAAAAGCTTGTCTTTGTGTTTGGAAACGGATCACAGGATTGCCATTATATTGCAATCTGAACATTATGTGATAGCAGCAATGGTGGATCCACATTTCAAAGCCAATTTTCCAGGTCTTCTCCAATCTGGTAGTGTAGAAGACCTGAACCTTATAAAGAATTGTTCATTAATTAAGTTGCTCTAAAAATGACAACAGAAACTCCAACTAGACGTGCTGCAGCTGCTGATCACAATAGCCATGCTTCCTTCCAAGAAACAGATCCCAGTGAGGTAAGAAAAATGAGAAAACCCTTGCATTATGAGTCAGAACCCAGGGGCAATTAGTATGGTGCCTCCACAGACAACATTTGGGCAGGACTGGATGACATAGAGAAGGACAGTGCTGTTACTTCTCCCATCACAAGCCACTCAGAAAAGCAATATGGTGGATGACTTCTTAAAGGATACCAAAAAGATGAATGTTCAAGATGACAAACTTCAGTATTGGCATGAAAAGGGTGCGGTGTGGTCGGCATTACAGAAAGTGGCCCTTTACTATGTAAGTTGCCCAGCTACAAGTAGTTGCTAGTACTAGGAGGGGAAACCTCCTTTTGGAAAACATTTAAATTCCAACTTCTATTAAACTAAATTATGGTATATTTGCAGGTTACTCAGGGGTACATCCAAAACATTGCTCGGATGTTAGTGATGATGAGCCTATTGGCAGTGATGTTGAAGAAACATAGTATTACTACTGGCCCAGTCCTGGGGAAAGGGAATGTTGCATCAGCCTGTCTCTTATGTCATTTGTGTCCTGTCTCACGCCAGTCACCATTTTGTTTCTTCCACTGAACTGCTGTATAGCAAGACCACAAAAGCTCGGGGCCACTCTCTGACTCTATGGAGCATATGAAAGAATTTCCCACTCACACATTTTTTTCTACAGTCTTTTATTTGTCAGGTTAACTTACATTTGTATATGACTGTATCGATTTCTGATAGATATCTTCCAGCGGACCCTATGCGGCAAGTCTCTGTCTTGGATAACATCTAACCCCATTTTGACTTCTGATTGATGTGCTGCCCTTGAATTGATAGTCATCTATGTGAGAAAAAAAATTACAAACAGTGCATAAAAGTGGGCAATTCTCTTTTACAAATCACAATGCTACCTCAGTCTGATTTCTCATGGCGTACTACAAAAAAAAAAAAAACTGTAGCATGCATGCATGCACATCCTAACTGAGTAAAAAAAAAATTGTCAAAACTCTGGGGGTCCATCACAGGCAACACAAACAACAAAGTCATCTTATCAAAAGAAACATCAGTTCAGAGGGTGGGTGGGAGGGTCCAGTTATTGTGTGTGTAGCCTGTTGCTAGCTTGTAAGACGAAAGCAGCTAACTAAAAGAAACTACCATTTCTTCTAATTTAACACTTCTATCTCAGCAGGAGTCAGGGCCTGTTGAGATTAAGCGAACAGATACTTATTATGAAGTAGAAGGGGTCTTGTTAGGCAAAAAAGAAAAGAAAGAAAGTCAGTGTGTGTGTTCGTGCTGGGAAGTTTACTGTATCAACTTACTTTGCTAAACCAGTAGGATGAGAGAGAGCTTAATTGAGGGTGTGGCTTAGACAATATAAAAGCAGGTCACTCAAATTACAACTTCCTGTTGCTAGCCTTTTTTCTTACTAATTGCCCTCCATCCCACCCACCCTAAACCAGTTCTACTTTTATAGCCACTATATTTGACTGCCAACAGGAACTTCCTGTTTGGCAATAGGAAGGGAAGGATCATAGAGAAACAGTTTTGTCAACCCTAAAGGAAAAAGTAGCTCACCCCCCCCAGCTGCTGTTGGTCTGACACTGAGCAAGGAGGAGGAAGAAGAAGGCTACTGAAGAATATAGGAAGTTGCTGTCCCAGAACAGGAAGGGTGAGAGTTGTAAGGAGAGGAGAGAGTAAGCATAGAGAGAAACAGGAGAGGAGACACAAAATAAGACATGATAGGAGTGGTGCAGTGCAATGGCTGTGGGGCGGCAGTGTTCCAGGAGACATTCTGGAGGCTGCAATGCTGCCCTATTTGAAGGCACCTCTCTCTAGTCTGAGGGAGGTTGCCCATCTCCAGGCTGACCTGGCTAGGTTCGTGAAACCTCCTCCACACCCAGGGACCACCAGGGCCAATGCCACTACCTCAGAGGTTGCCAAGAAAGAGGAGAGGCTGGGCCAGGGTGGCTCAGGGAGGAGAGGGTGGTGGAACAGAGTTGCATCCCTCCAGCTGTACCTCTCCACAATTCATACACTCTTCTGATGGATAGTGGTTCCTCTATGGAAGCACCTGCAGTGGAGACCAAGGAGGATGCTGGGAACCTTCACAAAGAAGAGCCACAGGAGGGTGGCATGGAACCCCACAGAGGAAGGAAACAACTCCTGGAGGGGGACTCAATCATTAGGAGGGTAGAAGTGGGGGAGGAAGAGGACAGGGAGGTAAGGTGCCTGCCTGGCACCACGGCATGAAGGGACAGGAAGCAAATCCTCAGAATTGTGGAAGCAGCTGCACGAGGGAGAGAGCTGGATGTCATTGTCCACCTGGGGACAAATGACCTGGCTAGGAATGGGATCAGAGCAGTGCAAGAGGAGTTTGTAGAGTGGGGAGGGTCTTGACAAGTAGCGCATATGGTAACCTTCTCGGAGGTGTTGCCTGTCTATGACAAGGGTGATACAGGGTACCCCACCAGAATTCAACAATGGTTGAAAACTGGTGTGGCTTAGGTTTTGGCTCATTGGGGACTGGGGAGCCACCTGGAGGGATGCAGACCTATACTGGTACAATGGTCTGCATCTGTCCTGGGGGGTATCCAGGATCCCAGGTGAGAGGTTTAAATGCTTCACTGGCAAGCATTTAAACTAGCCCGGGGGGGCACTGAAAAGGAGCAGGGAAATCCCAGCCTCCCCCCACAAAACACAGTAATTAGTGAGGTAAACACCAATATATAGAAGTCAGTATGGAGCAGGACAGAGGTAAATGTAAAAAAAGGCAACGGCAGTAAGAACAGTGATGGGTCTAAAAGGGGTAAGACCATCAAAAAGTGGAGGGTGATGAGTACCAATGCCCGTAGTCTGTGTAACAAGCTCCCTGAACTGGTGGCCTTGATGGAAGAGGGTTGCCTGGATATTGTGGCAGTCACAGAAAACATGGTACACAGTGAACTGTGACTGGGATATCAACATACCAGGATACACAATCTACAGGAGGGGCAGGGAGGGTAAAAGAGGAGGAGGAGTAGCTCTCTATGTAAAGGAAGGGAAAAAAGCAACAGAACTAAAGAGTAAACAAGGAGCAGATGAGGCACTCTGGGTCACCCTGGAGACAGGAAATGGCACCACAATCCGCATGGGGGTTGTATGCAGACCACCATCTCAGGGGAGGGAATGAACAAAGAAATGATAGAAGGCATCCTTAGAATGACAGAAAAAGGGGAGATATTGTTGATGGCGGACCTGAATATGCCAGATGTTAACTGGAGCACCTTTGCTGCAGGCACATCCAAGAGCAGGGTCATTCTTGATGCCATACAAGGGGCATGTCTCAGACAGCTAGTATTGGAACCCACTCGGGAGGGAGCAATCTTAGACCTGGTACTCTCAAATGGAGACAGAGAAAGGATCTCGGATTTTGAAGTGGGAAGCCATCTGGGAACAAACGACCACCAAACAGTGTGGTTCACAATAAACACAGCCATAGAGTCAAGCCATACAAAAGCAAGTGCACTGGACTTTAGGAGGGCTGACTTTGGAAAAATGAGAGAATGTCTCAGAAAAGCATTAGCAAACAGGCTAGAAGGAGGGGTGGAGGAACAATGGGGAATAATCAAAACATCCATCACAGAGGCAACAAGCCTTTGTATAAAGCAAATCAACAAAACACAATGAAGGAAAAAAACGCTATGGTTCTCAAAAGAGGTGACAGGGAAGGTTAAGGAGAAAAGGAAAGCATTCAGGAAATATAAGGAAACACAGAAGGAGCTGGACAGAGAACTTTATCAGTTAAAGCAGAAAGAGGTAGGGAAGGCAGTCAGAATAGCAAAAGCCCAAACTGAGGAAAGGATAGCCAACTCTGTTAAGAAGGGGGGGATAAGACCTTTTATAGGTACATTAGGGAGCGAAGAAAGACCAAAGGAGGGATACTGAGACTTAATAAAGGGGAGGGAATGTGGGCAGAGGGTGACAGTGAAAAAGCAGGGATACTGAATGAATATTTCTGCTCAGTATTCACAAAGGAAGAAGAGGTGGAGGTACCTAAACCAAACAAGGGAAACACTCTGAAGATGGGGGTCGATACCAGTCCATTTACAGAAGAAAGGGTTCTGAAAGAACTAATAAAATTGAAGGTGGACAAAGCAATGGGGCCTGATGGAATTCACCCGAGAATTCTTAAAGAACTAAGGGTAGAACTAATGACACCCGCTGACTACTCTTTGTAACAAATCATGGGAGGATGAGGTGGTGTCTGAGGACTGGAGAAGGGTGGATGTGATTTCACTTCACAAAAGTGGGAGCAGGACAGAGGCAGAAAACTACAGACCAGTTAATTTGACCTCAGTGGTAGGGAAAATGATGGAATCACTTCTGAAGAAAAGAATTGTTGAGTACCTAGAGGCCAGTGGGGCACAGGACCCAAGGCAGCATGGATTCACGATGGGAAGGTCATGTCAGACGAATCTAATAGATTTCTTTGACTGGATGACCAAAGTAGTTGACCAGGGAGGGGCTGTGGACAAGGCCTACCTCGATTTTAGCAAAACATTTGATACAGTCCCACACAAAAGATTAATACACAAGTTAGCCAGCCTTGGAGTGGGTCCTAAGGTGGTAGCCTGGATAAAAAATTGGCTAGACAACAGGACACAAAGGGTAGTAGTAAACGGAGTCCACAGTGAAGAAAGGAGAGTTACTAGTGGGGTACCACAGGGTTCAGTACTGGGACCGGGCTTTTTTAATGTCTTTATAAGTGACATTACAGAGAAACAGGAAGGAAGAGTATGCCTCTTTGCAAACGACACAAAGATCTGTAACAGGGTTGATACACAAGGTAGAGTGGAAAGGATGAGAAGGGACTTGGCAAGGTTGGAGGAATGGTCAAATGTATGGCAGCTCAGATTCAATGCAAAGAAGTGCAAGGTAATGCACCTGGGAAACAAAAACCCAGGGGAAGAGTACACAATGGGGGGTGAAATACTGACAACAGTAAAAATGGAAAAGGACCTGGGGGTAATTGTAACAGATGACCTAAAGATGGGAAAGCAATGTGAGAAGGCAGTAAGGAAGACTGGGGGGGATACTGGGATGCATAGGGAGAGGCATCAATAGTAGAAAACAGGAAATTGTTATCCCACTGTACAGACAGTTGGTGAGACCCCATCTGGAGTACTGTGTGCAGTTCTGGAGACCCCATCTCTGCAAAGACATAGACAGAGTGGAGGCTGTCCAGAGGAGAGCAACCAAAGTGGTGCAGGGTCTGCACCAGAAGACATACGAAGAAAGGCTAAAGGAGCTTAACATGTATACCCTTGAGGAAAGAAGGGAAAGAGGGGACATGATAGAAACTTTCAAGTACCTCAAGGGAATCAACAAAGTCCAAGCGGGTAGCATCTTTCCGAAAAAGAGATGTGCAAGAACACGGGGGCACGATTTGAAAATAGAGGGGAGACAGCTCAGAGGTAATGTGAGGAAGTATTTTTTCATGGAGAGGGTTGTGGATGCATGGATCTGCCTCCCTGAGGAGGTCATGGAGTCAAGAACAGTGGTTGAATTCAAGAATGCATGGGACAAACATAAGGCAGTCCTAGTGGGGGGGGGAGTAGGAAGAAGTAAGCTGTTGGTTAACTAGGATCTGCAGCTTATCTGTTAGCTAGGAAAATGGGCAGACTAGGTGGGCCAAGCGGTCCTTATCTGCTGTCAAATTCTATGTTTCTATGTGTGTATATGCTGCTACCATTAAAAAAAAATATATATATCCTCTCAGACCATCACCTTTGATTTAGAAGAAGAAAAAGAAGAATCAGCATTTATATAGTGCTTTTCATACACAGTATCCCAAAGCACTTTACAAGCAATGCTAGACTGGTAGTGACGTGACTAAGTGTGTGGTGGCAGCTATATCCCACATCACCCACACACAGCCTGGATAATTGCATGAACTGGTTTATGGGAAGGGTAATGTTGGCCAGGACACTGGGAATGTTCCCTGCTCTTTTGCGAAGAGTGCCCTGGGTTCTTTTACTTCCACCTGGACACCTACCAGGACAACACCAGGATGGGCAGAAGGGACCTCGGTTTAACATCTCATCCGAAGGATGGCACACCCCAGCATTACAGCACCCCTCAATACTGCACTCGGATGCCAGCGGTTTTTGGGTGCAAGTCCAATCCCGATGTGGGATGAGAACCCACAACCTTCTGTTCCCGAAGTGCATGTGCTACCAGCTGAGCCATGCTGACACCAGACATTTACTGGGTCTTCCTGTCCTACTACCCTGTTTCAGTCATCACCAAGTCACTTTTGTTAGCAGCGCACACCTTGCTTAACAAACTAAATAAGGTAGCCAGAAGTTAGGTGAGTGTGTGTGTGTGTGTGTGTGTGTGTGTGTGTGTGTGTGTGTGTTATTCATAGCCAGGTATGACCCACTAGGGACAAGTTCCTGTTTTCAGAGGTGACCTGGGAGCACTGGGGTGGTTAATTTGTGACTTACTTAGAGTCACACAGTATGCAAGTAGGGGTTGTGGGAAATGAAACCCAGGTCTGCTAGACCAAGTTCAGTCATAGCTCGTTACTCTAACCTCTAGGTTATTCTGCCAGGCTATACTAGTCTGCTATACTCAACTGTTACATTGCCTCAGCATATGTCCCTATATTCATTGTGTCTTCTCTCCTGTCATTTATTGCTAGGAATTTAGACTGCAAGGAAAAGAAACTATGTGCTTCTTCAACTTTAGCACTGGCTCAAAATAATACATTATTTTTTCCTGTGATCTTACTAACAGCTGGGCCTTTCTAGCTGCAATGCTATTAAACTGGTTTGCTACAGAATTTTATTTATTTATTATTATTAAACTCTAATAATTAATACCTTTGCGCCATGGCTCTTTTACAAAGGTTCCACGTCAGTAGGGTACAAACAAGACAAAATTAAACAAAAAAGCAACAAATTATGAAGCAGCATTAAACAGTATTAAGCAGTTCAGTTATGGCATCATGGAATAAAAATACTTGAGTAACACATACTGGGTGATTGGAAGAATTCAACAGAGAAAACAAGAGGGGGAGAGAGGAGCAAGGAGTGGCAGACGTAGGAGACTGGTATGACTCACGTCTTTGTCAAAGTGATCAGGGACGGAGGCTAAGCAAAAAAGTCAGGGGGGGGTAATTAATCGAAGCAGTCACAAGAGCTGGAGGCTGTGAGGTGAAGATGTAGCTTAGATTTGAATAATCCTAGGGAGGTGGACGTGGTGATGTAAGTGCTGAGGGCATTATACCAGCTGGGTGCACGGTGGGCAAAGGATCTTTGGCCCTGAGTGGTGCGGCATCAGGGGATCTGGAGAAGCTGACGTTCCGAACTTCTGGTGAAATGGGGGTTGGTATTAGGGCATAGTAGGTCTTGGATACAAGGTGGAGTGAGGCCCAAGGTAGATTTTTTCGCCATCAAGCAGGAAAGGTACTTTATGCGATTGGAGAGTTGTAACCATCCCGTCTGAGCGTAGAGCTCACATGTATGAGTGCATCTTTGGGCACCAGTGAGCAGCCGACAGGCCTTGTCAAGGGAGGTTGATATGCACCTGAGGGCGGTAGTTGAGGCAGAGCTATAGATAATTAGGCCATAGTCTATGACAGAGCTTTGGATAGCAATCTTCAGCGCAGATTGGGTAAGGTACTGTCTGTTTCAGTATAGGATACCAATGCTTTGGTTCACAATTTTTGCAATACTATCAATATGTGTGTACCAAAGGATAGGCAGGGAGATTCCAAGGTATTTAAATGATGACACTTGTTCGAAGGTATTTCCTGCGTAGGTATTGATAGCAAGCGGATTTTGTCTTTTCTTGTTTTGCGAGCTGGAGAAGAGCAATGATTTAGTTTTTTTGTGGTTTAGGACCAGTTTGTATTCTGAGAACCAGTTCTCAACCTTGGTGAAAGCAAGCTGCAGGCTCAGGAGTAAGAGTTTCGGGTCCTTATGGGTGGAGAGAATCATGGCATCATCAGCATAGAGGATTATTTGTTCTGGGCAAGATTGAGGAAGGGAGTTTAGAAAGAGAAGAGGGCCCAGTATGGATCCCTGGGGAACGCCTGAGAGAACCAGATTTGAGTCTGAGAGAACTCCTGAGATTTTTACTCTTTGTGAGCATTGGGCCAGGTAACTTTTTACCCCAGCACTAGAGCCCTGTGAGAGCCCAATAGCCAGTAGCTGTTTGACAAGCAGGCTATGGTAAACAGTGTCAAAAGCCTTTGTTAGGTCAATAAATACAGCTCCAGTTAGGTATCCTTTGTCCATTGCATTGTGGATTGCTCCAGTGAATTCCAGGAGGGCGGTCGATGTGCTGTGCCCTTGCCTGAAACCGTGTTGTTGTGCACAGAGGATGTTATACTTTCGTAGGTAGTCTGTGAGTTGGTCTGCAACAATGCACTCAAGGGCCTTGGAGAGGGGAGGTAGTATCAATATTGGCCGATCGTTCCCTTGTCACCACTTTTGAACACCAGAGTGACAACTGCAGATTTCCATTTGCTGGGGAATTGACTAAGGCAGAGGGAGAGATTGAAAATTCTGGTGAGTGGGAGCAGTACCTCTTCCAGGGTAAGAGATAGTAGTTTGAGGTCTATAGTATCGCTACTTGCTCTGTACTTAGAGATAGCCTTTTTTATGTATTTGCGGAATTTAACCTGTTTTCCTTTATATTGTATTTCAAAATGAAGGTACAGGCCACATTTTATGTTGACTGGATATTGGCCATGAAACCAAAACCAGAACCAATACCAGGAGTGATTTGGCAAAACCAGAACCTCCCCAGTTTTACACATCTCTAGTGTCTTGCTCAGTCACTGGGTCGCAGACCAGGTCTCAAAGTCAAAGTTGTTTAACCTGTCCTTGGAAGAAAGGCTTTTTTAATTCAGCTCTGGCCTGGATGACATCCTAAAGGATGTACAGGATAAGAAGGGAGAATTTCCAGTGTCCAAATGGCGACAGAAGGCAAACTCCATGCCAAAAGGACTAGGGGGTGCGTGGCAGCAGCCCAGAGGTATTTCTTATCTCTTTCAGAATTTCAGAAACCAAAGGAATAGGGGAGTCTATTTTAAGGGCAACAGTAACTGAGGATCCTTTGTCCGCAGACATAATGAAGGTGCAGGACAAAAAGGCGGTAACTCACAATGAAGGTATACAGGCCCATCTCTGCCTTACCCACCCTTGGTGGAAGACTGCAAAACTTTTACCAGCCATGGGCCAAATTGAGATGTGTAGGTACTGGAAATCCTGGCTCAGGGCTACGTCATAGAGTTCGCAACAGTACCCATGAGAGGTTGTTTCCTGCAATATCTGTGCCTCAAAATTCAGTGAAAAGGCAGGAGTGACTAAGACCTTAGACCACTTGATGCAGACCAGGGCAACTTTCCCAGTGCCTCCCAGCAAGGAGGGTCTGGGATTCTAATCAATTTATTTTATGGTCTCCAATAAGTCGGGATGATTCAGACTGATTTTGGACCTGAAGCTCTTAAATAAGTTTGTGTACCATGCAATTTTCAAGATGGAGACATTACAGTCAATCAGTTGTGACCAGGGCACTGTCTGGCATCCATAGATCTGAAGGTGGCATATCACAACATCCCCATTTGCCTGTCGCACCAGAAGTGTACGAGGTTTGTGATTAAGGGGCAGCATTTCCAGTACCGGGCACTTCCTTTTGGCCTGGTGACAGCACCCAGGGTATTTTCAAAGGTCCTGATTGTACTAGTGGCACAACTGAGGCAGGAGAGACATCATGTATATCCCTACCTGGATGACTTGCTCATCTGAGCCCAGGATCCTCAGGGTTGAGGTGGGCAAAGTCCAGAGTTGAATGTGGCAGGCAAGGAGGGATTTCATCTACCCAGCCAGCAGCATATTTTCCATTTTTCTATGTTACCCCTGGAGGGAGCAGACATGCAATGGCATCGTGGAGCATTATGCATGCTCCCATGCCTGACACACTGATATCTGCTGTGCCCCACCAATCCCTGCTGTAGTGAGGTCCCCAGGGTTATTTCTTCCCAGCCCCAGGAGGCAGCCTGTTGCCTGGTCCCATGTCCCTCCCTCCCTGGAGGAGGTGAGTTGTCCTCTGGATGCTGTACCCTCCTCCTCTGACATGCTCTGTGATGCTTTAGGCTTGTACCTGACCCAGGGTTGTCAGTGTTCAGGCGGTAGCACTACCACACTTGCAGCAGTATTTCTGTGATTTCATTTCGAGGGGGAGCTGTTGCAGTAAGTAATATCAGTAGGACTAAGGCCACCTGGTGTTAGGACCCCATGGAAAAATCTTCCAGCTAGCAGTCTGTAGTGGAGGTCCACCCCCGACATCGGCTCCAACTGACGTCAGATGTGGTATATAGGGGGCGGTTCCCCGGCACCATCTCAGTTCTTTTCCCACCATTGACCCATTTACCTCGACTCCACGGATGCCCAGTCTTCACAGTCAACCGCGCTTTTTTCCTCACCATTTCCAGTGCTTCAGTTCCAGTTTTTTTTCTATATCTTTCAACAGAATTGCATGTCTTCACCTACCTCCATGCGGCGCAAGTTGAAGTGTCAGTGCGTGAAGCAGATTCCAGCCAAGGACATCCACGCGGATTGCTTGATCTGCTTAAGCCCAGACCACCGCCCCGATGATTGCCCGCACTGAAATTGAATAATAAAACCTGCATCAGAAGAGCTAACACCCTGAAGGCTTATCTTCTCGAGAAGCCAGTGGCAGCCAGTCAGAAATCTCCATCAGGATGCAGCTCTTCATCCCCCACTAGAGAGTCTTCCCAAAAGAGAAGTCATTGTGGGGGGGGAAGCATCATCATCACAGGGAGAAAGATAGGGCTAGGACAGAGTGTCACCCTAAATCCTCCCATACAGCTTCTTCTTCCTCGGCCTCCAGTAGGAGGTCAGAGTCAGTCCCTCCAGCTGCTTCTGGGACTGTTTTAAAGAAGACGTACTCCTCTTCATCCAAGGAAAAAGGTAAGGAGTCTTCTTCTGGGCCTTGTCCGCCCAGCTACCCTTGGCCCACCGATCCCACATACCTTCACATGGGTTGACCCAAGAGGGACAGGCATTTTCAGGCAGGCCTTCAGACGCTGACCATAAGTCCAGTGGTTTGTCTGACAAACGTACACTCGGACAACTCCACCAGATGTCAGGAGACTGTCCAGCACTGGACACCTCCGTTCCCTGCAAAGGGGAAGCCTCCCACTGGTGACAGATAACCCGTTAGCTGGGCTAGCTCACCCTCAGGCCAGGACCGGGCCCCACTGGCTGATAAGAGACCATCGGGCCCCGAGGATCAGGCATTTGCCCCTACTCCCAGGGACCAGTTGCCCGAAGACTCACAGTTGAAATTGGGCACTGGATCAGATGACAGGTCTGCCCCTGACACTGAGCCCAGACCCACAGCCCAATACTATTGTGGAGGAGTCTCCAGACTGGATGCCTGCACCAGAAGGTCCTAAGGGCTGGGCATCCGGCCCTGTGCACCGACTCCCACACCCTTGGTCGTACCACTAACGGACGTCGGTGCCTTGTTGACCACCTGGTGGAATACTGTAAAAGGGGCTTGCTCTACAGGCCTCTGGAGCCATCACCAAAGGAAACCCCTACAACACCTCCTCTGCCTGCTGGTGGTCAGGTGCCCGATGAGGGCTCTCATCTGCTGCCTGACCTTGTAGGAAGAAGGAGAAGGCACCTGTCATCAATGCCTTCCTCGAGCAGTCATCCACTGTCGTCCTCTGGTGATGATTTAGGGGACTCCTCATCCGATTACTCTTCTGGGGAAGATCTTCCGTTGCCCTTCCCTAGTCCAAGGGACTCACCTAGGTTCCCCTAGATGACCCCTCATTCCTGGATATAATGAGGCACATTCAAACAATCTACCAGTGGGACAATGAGGAACTTGATCCTGAGAGGTGCTGCTTGGTGAAGTTTTTGGAATCAAAAGACCCTAAACCTTTGGTTATCTCACCTTTGGCGGCGCCTTTTCAGGATGTTACCAGGCTCACCTGGCAGCGCCCCTCCACTACATCTGCAGTACCAAGAAAGGTGGACAAACTGTACAGGACTTCCAAAGGGGAACCATTCTTGGGGGAGAATCCCAAAGCAGATTCCATGGTGCTCACGGCAGCTCATGGAAGAGCTCACAAACCTAAACACATGAGTGTTCAGCCTCCAGATCCTGAGTCCAAAAAGCTGGACCACATGGGACGAAAAGTCTATACATCAGCCACTGGGGTTATTCATTCTTTGAATTTTTTAGCCCACATGGTGACTTACCAGAAGTCCCTTTGGGAGAAAACCATGGGCCTGGTGAAGGCTCAGCCAGATTCCAACAATAAGAATGAGCTCATGGCATATATCCAGTCGGGCATGGACATAGACAAGCACGTGCGTAGGTGCTTCTACAATTCAGCAGATATGGCAGCCAGGGCTGTGGCCTCAGGAATCTGTATGAGGAGGCACGCCTGGCTCAGAGTATCGGGGTTCCACCAGGACCTGCATGATGCCATCCTGGATGCCCCCTTCCAGGGCTCTGTCCTTTTTTGGGCAAGAAATGGAGAAAGTCATCCTAGGGCTTTAGAACTCTGGTAAGGTGGTAGCTGAGGTGCACAGGATGCACAAGTCAGAACTGCCCTCTTCCCGCCGTCATCCTTTCCGTAGAAACCAAGCACCTAGGAACAGAGAATTTGACAGCAGATAAGGACTGCTTGGCCCACCTAGTCTGCCCATTTCCCTACCTGACGGATAAGCTGCAGATTCTAGTTAACCAACAGCTTACTTCCTCCTACCCCCCCCACTAGAATTGCTTTATGTCTGTCCCATGCATTCTTGAATAATCACACTGTTCTTGACTCCACAGTCTCCTCAGGAAGGCTGTTCCATGCATCCACAACCCTCTCTGTGAAAAAATACTTGCTAACATTACCTCTGAGCCGTTCCCCCCTCTATCTTCAAATTGTGCCCCCTTGTTCTTGCACATTTCTTTTTCTGAAAGATGCTACCCTCTTGGACTTTGTTAATTCCTCTGAGGTACCCTCTCCCTCCTTTCCCCGAGGGTATACATATTAAGCTGCTTTAGTCTCTCTTTATAATTCTTCTGGTGCAGACCCTGCACCATTTTGGTTGCCCTTCTCTGAAGAGCCTCTACTCTGTCTATGTCTTTGTGGAGATGGGGTCTTCAGAACTGCATGCAGTACTCCAGATGGGGTCTCACCAACTGTCTGTACAGCGGGATAACAGCTTCCTGTTTTCTACTGTTGATGCCTTTCCCTATGCATCCCAGTATCCCCCCAGCCCTCCATACTGCTTTCTCACATTGCTTGCCCACTTTAAGATCATCTGATATAATAACTCCCAGATCCCTTTTGATTTTTGTTGTTAGTATCTCACCCCCCATTGTGTACTCTTCCCCTGGGTTTTTATTTCCCAGGTGTATTACCTTGCATTTCTTTGTATTGAATCTGAGCTGCCATACATTTGATCATTCCTCCAACCTTGCCAAGTCCCTTTTCATCCTTTCCACCTCACTTTGTGTATCAACCCTGTTGCAGATCTTTGTGTTGTCTGCAAAGAGACATACATTTTCTTCCAGGTGCTCTCCAGTGTCACTTACAAAGACATTAAAGAGGACTGGCCCCAGTACTGAACCCTGCTGTACCCCACTAGTTACCCTCCTTTCTTCACTATGAATTCTCTTTACTATTACCCCTTGCGTCTTGTTGTCCAGCCAATTTTTTATCCAGGTTACCACCTTGGGAACCACTCCAAGGCTCGCTAACTTGTATATTAATCTTTTGTGTGGGACTGTGTCAAATGCTTTGCTAAAATCTAGGTAGGTCATATCCACAGTCCCACCCTGGTCTACAACTTTGGTCACCCAGTCAAAGAAATCTATTAGATCAATTTGACACGATCTTCCCACTGTGAATCCATGCTGCCTTGGGTCCTGTGCCCCACTAGCCTCTAGGTACTCAACAGTTCTTTCCTTCAGAAGTGATTCTATCATTTTCACTACAACTGAAGTCAAACTTACTGGTCTGTAGTTTCCTGCCTCTGCCCTGCTCCCACTTTTGTGAAGTGGAATCACATCCGCCCTCCTCCAGTCCTCAGGTGCCACCCTATCCTCTCATGATTTGTTAAACAGAGTAGTCAGTGGTGTCACTAGTTCTACCCTTAGTTCTTTTAGAATTCTGGGGTGAATCCCATCAGGCCCCATTGCTTTGTCCACCCTCAGTATCAAGAGTTCTTTCAAAACCCTTTCTTCTTTGAATGGACTGGTATTGACCCCCATCAGAGTGTTTCTCTTGTTTGATTTAGGTACCTCCACCTCCTCTTCTGTTGTGAATACTGAGCAGAAATATTCATTCAGTATCCCTGCTTTTTCACTATCACCCTCTGTCCACATTCCTACCCTTTATTAAGTCTCCATATCCCTCCCTTGGTCTTTATTCACTCCCTAATGTGCCTATAAAACGATTTATCCCCTTTCGTAACAGAATTGGCTGTCTTTTCCTCAGTTTGGGCCTTTGCTATTCTGACTGCCTTCCCTACCTCCTTCTGCTTTAACTGATAAAGTTTTCTGTCCTGCTCCTTCTGTGTTTCCTTACATTTCCTGGATGCTATCCTTTTCTCCTTAAACTTCCCTGCCACCACTTTTGAGAACCATAATGTTTTTTTCCTTCATTTTGTTTTTTTGATTCGCTTCGCACAAAGGCTTGTTGCCTCTGTGATGGCTGTTTTGATTATTCCCATTGTTCCTCCACCCCTCCTTCTTGCCCATTTGCTAATGCTTTTCTGAGACACTCTCTCATTTTTCCAAAGTCAGCCCTCCTAAAGTCCAGTACTCTTGCTTTTGTGTGGCTTGACTTTATGGCTGTATTTATTGTGAACCACACTGTTTGGTGGTCGTTTGTTCCCAGATGGCTACCCACTTCTAAATTCAAGATCCTTTCTCTGTCCCCATTTGAGAGTACCAGGTCTAAGATGGCTCCCTCCCAAGTGGGCTCCAATACTAGCTGTCTGAGGCATGCCCCTTGTAGGGCATCAAGAATGACCCTGCTCCTGGATGTGCCTGCAGCAAAGGTGCTCCATTTAACATCTGGCATGTTCAGGTCCCCCATTAACAATACCTCCTCTTTTTCTGACATTTTAGGGATGCCTTCTATCATTTCATTGTCCATTCCCTCCCCTTGAGATGGGGGTCTGTACACAACTCCCATGCGGATTGTGGTGCCATTTCCTGTCTCCAGGGTGACCCATAGTGACTCATCTACTTCATGTTTACTCTTTAGTTCTGTTGCTTTAATCCCTTCCCTTACATAGAGAGCTCCTCCTCCTCCTCTTTTACCCTCCCTGCCCCTCCTGTAGATTGTATATCCTGGTATGTTGACATCCCAGTCATGGTTCTGTCTATGTACCATGTTTCAGTGACTGCCACAATATCCAGGCATCCCTTTTCCATCAAGGTCTTTAGTTCAGGGAGCTTGTTACACAGACTACAGGCATTGGTACTCATCACCCTCCAGTTTTTGATGGCCTTACCCATTTTAGCCCCATCCCTGTCCTTACTGCCTTTGCCTTTTTTTGTATTTACCCCAGTCCTGGTCCCGAATGACTTCTCTACCTTGGTGTTTACCTTGCTAATTACTGTGTTTTGTGGGGAGAGGCAGAATTTCCCTGCTTCTTTTCAGTGCCTCCCCCTTGGCAAGTTTAAATGCTTGCCAATGAAGCATTTAAACCTATCACTTAGGATCCTAGTTCCCCACCTGGATAAATGCAGACCATTGCACCAGTATAGGCCTGCATCCTTCCAGGTGGCTCCCCAGTCCCCATTGAAGCCAAAACCCTGAGCTCCAAACCAGTTTTTCAACCATTCATTGAATCCCATGGTGCAGAGTACCCTAGCATCATCCTTGCCATAGACAGGTAGCACCTCCGAGAAGGTTACCGTACGTGCTACCTGTCTAAAGCCCCTCCCCAACTCTACAAACACCTCTTGCACTGCTCTGATCCCATTCCCAGCCAGGTCATTTGTCCCTAGGTGGACAATGACATCCAGCTCCCTCTCTTGTGCAGCTGCTGTCATGATCCTGAGGATTTGCTTCCTGTCCCTCGGAGCCATGGCACCAGGCAGGCACCCTACCTCTCCTTCCTCCCCCACTTCTACCCCTAATGATTGAGTCCCCACCAGGGTTGTTTCCTTCCCTGTGAGGTCTTGTTCCACCCTCCTGTGGGTCTCTTTTGTGGAGATTCCAGCATCCTCCTTGGTCTCCCTGCTGGTGCCTCCATAGAGGAACCACTCTTTGCCAGAACAGCATATAAATTGTGGAGAGGTACAGCTGGAGGGATGCACCTCTGTTCCACCACCCTCTCCCTCCCTGAGCCCACCTTGGTCCAACCACTTCTCTTTCTTGGCAGCCTCTGAGGTAGCAGCAGTGACCCTGGTGGTCCCTGGGTGGGGAAAGAGGTTTCAGGAATCCTAGCCAGGTCAGCCTGGAGACAGGCAACCTCCTCCCTCAGACCAGAGAGATACCTGCAAATAGGGCAGCAATGCAGCCTCCAGAATGTCTCTCAGGACACTGACACCCCACAGCCATTATACTGCACCACTCCCATCATGACTTATTATGTGTCCCCTCTCCTGTCACTTTTTATGCTTAATCTCGCCTCCCTCTATATATTTTTCTGCCTACTTTCCTACTGCCTCTGTACCCTTACAACTCTCGCCCTTCCTGTTCTGGGACAGGAACTTCCTGTAGTCTTCAGTAGTCTCTTTCCTCCTTGCTTGGACTCAGACCTCCAGCAGCTTTGGGGGTGGAGAGCTTTTTCCCCTTCAAGGTTGATGAAATTAATGTGTCTCATTGA